>CM077312.1:97448337-98694587 GCA_039655065.1 Glossophaga mutica | reverse complement strand
GAGGAGAGGCAGTGGGAGGGGTAGGGAAGGCCCGTTGGGAGTGGAGAGAGTTGCATGATGGGGAAAAAAGAGCCAGGTCTGGACCAGGAGGAAGACCATTCTAGAAGTAACAAGAACTTTACAGGCCCTAGGGTAAGGAAGAACTGCGTGTGTTACAGGAGCAGCAAGGAGGCCCAGGCAGGGCGTCCTGGTGGGGGCGGGGGGAGTGAGGCCGTGAGGTCCGAGAGAGCACAGGGTCCCTGAGGACCGTGGTTTGAGCAGCGGAGGGCCGGGAACTGACTGGGCGTGGCAGAGGGGCCTCTTGGCTGCTGGGTGGAGACAAGCCTCTGTCCCCCCTGGCAGTTCCTCTCCCCCCTCAAGTGACACTTTCAGTGTCTGGAGACATTTGTAGTCGTCACAACCGGGGGGGTGGGGGTAGAAGCCAGGGATGTTGTTGAACGTCTCGCAGTGCACAGAGTAGGCCCCTGCACCAGGAATCCCCAGGTTGTCCCGGTAACCGTGTTGACAGGCGGGCTGTAGCAGGAGGAATAGGGACCAAGATTTGCAGTTTTAGATCCCGAGTGCTGGGTGCCCCGAGGCCAGGTCCAGGCAGGAGGTGCATTCTGGGAGCGTGGATTTACGCACACGGGTGGGTGAAAGAGCAGGGGGCTCTCACAGGGCTGGGGCCAGGGTGGGGCGGCGGTGCCTGCTGCTGGCAGTGAATGGTGAGAGTTTGCAGGTCAGGAATGCTGTTACACACCCTAGCGTGCCCCCCGCAGCCCCACCCCCCACCCCCCAATGGCAGTAGTGCTGAGATTCGATCCTGATCTAGGGCAGAAAGGAAGAGTAAGGGCCCTGGGGCACTTCAGTGAGGAGGGGGTCAGCACAGGAGGTGGAAAAAGAGCAGGGGACAAAGACAAAAGCCACGCCCTGCACAGGCCCCCAGCACCAGGGTTTCGGGGAGGACGCCTGAGTGGGAATGCAGAGCCTCTGGGGTCAGGCAGTGCCTTCCTTCCGGCTTCCTCGTGTCCCGAGTGCCCTTTTCAGCGTCTCAGGAGACACGGAGGTCTGGAGAGGTTTCTGGTGCTCGGCGTGGCAGAGCCGACCGTGGTGGGGCTGGAGCGAGCCTGTGTCTCCGTGGAGGCCAGTGCCTGGGTCCCCCTGCACCCCCTGTCAGTGCAGTCCTGCTGTAATCGGACAGTCAGGGGGTGGCTTCAGGGGCTCCAGTCCTCCAGTCTGGACTGACTGTGGGCCTTGTTCACTCGAACTAAAGGGGACCCGTTCGCTGCCCTGGGGAATAGTCGCTGTTCTCAGTGGTTTGTTCTCATGCCCTCCTCCCACCTCCACACCCCGGAAAGAACTGCTGGGTGCCGCCGTTCTCACGGTCTCATTTCCTCTTTGCCAGCCATGCGAGGCAAGAATCGCTCCTTCCCTAGGCCAGGCGGTCCTGGGGCATCCTCGTGACGCTGTGGTCTTTCGGTTTGGCTTGACCCCCAGTGGGAGTGCACGGTGCCTTCTGGCCTGTGTTTGGGTGATGGGCGCAGCTGACACTGGACCTCAGGACCTCCCCGCTGGCTCTTCCCTTTTGTTGGCGGGAACGCAGGCACTGGGAATGTGGGTGTCTTAGGGCTGGGGTTTCAGTTACCTCCTGGAGGGCGGAGCAGATGGGGACCAGTGAAAAGTGTCATGGATGGGTAGAGAAAAATGGGAAAGTGGAGAGAAGCAGTGAATAATTCTCACGCTTCCCAGGGATGGGGCATGTGCTTCGTGGGGCTCGATTATGTCTGACATCTCTGAATACTGTGAGCAGACGGAAACGAGGCAGCGCCAGTGGTAAGGATGGCGCTATTATATCTAACAAAACATTTAATGTAAAAGTTACATTGGAAAAGGCAGAATTACAGAGATGGCAAACAGATCAGGGATGACCAGGGGTAGGGAGTGGGGGACAGTTTTACAGATCGCAAAGGGACGTCCGTGGCAGACGGAATTGTCCTGCGTTCTGTTCGTGGTGCTGGTGACCGAAATCAGTGCAGGTGTTAAAACTCGGTGAATTTTACTCCTGCAAATGAAAACTACTAAAAAAATACAGTAACCTTCAAGGGTAGGTAATAGCCCCATTTCACAGAAGTGGAAACCGAGACCTGGAGAAGTTAGGTTACCCTCCGTGGATCCCATGTGGTTGGAGGTGCAGCTGGGCGTGTTTCACTCTGTAGCCCGGGCTCTTAACCAGGATGCAGGCACTGACGACATGCTTCAGGGCAGGGACCTGCCGTGACTTGCGCGTGCCTTTGGAGAAGTTGGCCAGCTGTGTAGGGGTCGCGTGGGTAAGGTGACGTCCTGAATGAGGATGACGCGGAGGGCAGAGTGCTTTTTTAAAGGAAGCAGCGCCCGCTGCTTGAACCTACAACACTACTACGTGTTGTCAGTCAGATACTAAGTTTTCGAGAAAAACAGAAAACCAGATTTTTATGTAAATTCTCCTAGTTTTTGTTTTACTTGCTTTTTAAATCCCCACCTGAGGATATGTTGTATTGATTTTAGAGAGCAAAGGAAGGTGGAGGGGGTGGGGGAGAGAGGGAGGGAAGGAAGGAAGGAAGGAAGGAAGGAAGGAAGGAAGGAAGGAAGGAAGGAAGAAGGAAGGAAGGAAGGAGTTGATCACTTGGTCGCCTCCTGTATACGCTCCAACCTGGGATCAAACCTTCAGCCTGCTGGTGCATGGGATGACACTTCAACCCATTGACCTACCCGACCAGGGCAAATGCTCTTAGATTTTACAGTTTGGCCTCAGTTTCATCAAAAAGTAGAAACACTACTTGGGCCAAAAAATAGAACTGAAAATACACAAACCAGCCCATGGGTCATCTGTTGGTTACTAAACTACTCTTAAAATTAATTCTCGTGTGTCAGCGAGGGGACGGTTTCTGCAGAGACCGCCCTCCCCCACTGCCAGCTCATGGCCCCGCAGTGGCTGTCCCAGGCCTCTTCTCCCAGCTCCAGACAAGGAGCCGGACCCCGGAGGGTTGTCGTGGCCCCTCCTGTGACTCTATGGTGATTATAAATAAGCCATAAATAAGACTGAGTTGGTGAGGCTAGGAGAAAGGAGGTCCTGATTCTTCCAGATTCTGGTTTGCGTTCTCCGAGAATTCTCATCTCCTCTGATCTCCCAGAGGGTGCCTGCTTTGGGATGAACACACTCGGCCACACTTCAGCCATCCTGGTCGCGACAAAGATGTGCCTTGCTGCTCTCCCTGCGATGCTGGCAGCAATGGAGCGTGGTCAGGACCGAGTACTTCTGCTTGCTTTTTCCGCTGCTGGGAGGTGTCCTTTCTTTCCCTGTGGGACCTTGGCAGTCAGGCATTCTTCGAGAGCCTGGGTGCAGAGTAGGGGCCCTGGTCTCCCAGAGATTGTCTTGACTTTTTTTTAAATCCTTGCCTGAGGATACGTTTATTGATTTGAGACACACACCCCCACACCCCCCTTCCCAGAGAGAGAGAGAGAGACAGACAGACAGACAGACACTAATCCGGTTCCCTCTTGTCCACGTCCCCACTGTGGACTGAACCAACATCCAGGTGTGTGCCCTGACCAAGGATCAAACCCGCGACCTTTTGGTGCACAGGATGATGCTCTAATCAATTGAGCCACCCTGGCTAGGACTTGATTTTTTTTTTTTAAACAGTGAGTCAAGTGAGGAAGATCTCTGCATGGCTTGATGGATGTGAGAGCATCTGCCAGGGTCTCTTGTCTGAATATCCTTCCCGTGAAGGAGTTGCCATTTTGTGGCTCCAGGAAGTCCATCCGTCACAGTCCGCCGACAGCTTTTGAACAAAGAAAATTTTTTTTAACCAAAAAAGAAGTGGTTGTATTTCTCTTTTAAAAAGTTTATTTGGTTTTTGTAAGTCATGAACGCCCATGGTAAAAGAAATTTCAAAGTACAGAAAGGTGTTTAGTGAAAACCCACACTGGCTGCCACCTCGATCACCTGCCTCTGTGCCACCTCCTCACAGGTCACCTCTGTCACCTGTTGTTAGCCTCTGTGGAGAGCTCTCCTCGATATATACCAGTGGTTCTCAGCCTGGGGGGTGTTGCTGCCCCGGGGACATGGGCCAACGTCTGGAGACATTTTTATTGCCATAACCGGAATGTGGGTGCTGCTGGCATCTGGTGGGTGGAGGCCAGGGTTGCTTGCTGCTGAACACCCTACTGTGCTCAGGACAGCCGGGTCCCCCACCGCCACCTCCCCCAGCAAGGACCTATCCAGCCCCAGATGCCACACTGCATTGAGAAGCCCCCAGAACCCACACGTGTGCGTATCCGTGTTTCATTTCCTTCTTTCCTCCCCCACACCAGTGCTGGTGTGTTCTGCCGCTGGTGCCTCTTCCCTTAAACAGGCCGCCTGTCCGGGGCCGTGCACAGAGATCTGCTGCTATTTTCCTTCAGCAGCTGTGTTTTGATCCATCTCAAGGCAAACTGTGACTTAATTCATCTGGGCACCTTATTTACGGATTTGAGGTTGTTGTCCACTTTTTGCTGTCAAAACAGCTGTGGTAAAGACCCTTTTGCCCACATGGGGGTGTGTGTCCATCAGGTGAATTCCCAGAAGTGGATTCCCTACCAGGTCGGAGGGCGCGGACAGTTGACATTTGGAGAGATACTGCCCCGTTACCCTCTCAAGGGGCTGTTCTGATTGATGCTGCCTCCAGAAATGTGAGATTGTGCCTCCTTCTCCAGTGTGGGTATTTTCTTTAATCCCTGGTTTCCATTTATAGCCCGCGCTGTCTTCCTATTAGCTGAGAAGTTCACAATGTTGGCAGTAAGTGTGGATTCTGGAGATGTTCCCGATATAGAAGGGCAGGGGTGGAAAGAGTCTTGATAAGCTACTGTGAGCTAAATAAGACAGCAGCCCCTCTCTTCTCCCTGTGGAGGAGGAGAATCAAGTGCAGCTGAAAGATCCAGAAAGATAATTGCATTTGGCTCAGCTGAAGGTGTGTCCCCAGGGACCCGATCCCAGCCCCCTGGCTTTTGGTGGTCTCCTGTTAGAATAAACAGTGCAATAGCTTCTTTTTATATATATATATATATATATATATATATATATATATATATATATATATATATATATATATATTTTATTGATTATGCTATTACAGTTGTTCCATTTTCCCCCCATCATTCCCCTCCACCCTGCACACCCCCTCCCACCCACATTCCCCCACTTTAGTTCAGGACCATGTGTCATGAGTTTTTTAGCTTCTACATTTCCCACACTATTCTTGCCCTCCCCCGTCTATTTTCTACCCACCGTCTATGCTACTTATTCTCTGTACCTTTTCCCCCTCTCTCCTCCTCCCATGCCCCTGTTGCTAACCCTCCATATGATCTCCATTTCTGTGGTTCTGTTCCTGTTCTAGTTGTTTGCTTAGTTTGCTTTTGTTTTAGGTGTGGTTGTTAATATCTGTGAGTTTGCCATCTTTTTACTGTCCTATTTTTGATCTTTTTCTTAGATAAGTCCCTTTAACATTTCATATAGTAAGGACTTGGTGATGATGAACTCCTTGAACTTGACCTTATCTGAGAAGCGCTTTATCTTCCCTTCCATTCTAAATGAAAGCTTTGCTGGATAGAGCAATTTTGGATGTAGGTCCTTGCCTTTGAAGATTTCAAATATTTCTTTCCAGCCCCTTCTTGCCTGGAAGGTCTCTTTTGGGAAATCAGCTGACAGTCTGATGGGAACTCCTTTGTAGGTGACTGTCCCCTTCTCCCTTGCTGCTTCTAGAATTCTCTCCTTCATTTTACTCTTGGCTAATGGAATTACGATGTGTCTTGGCATGTTCCTCCCTGGGTCCAACTTCTTTGGGACTCTCTGAGCTTCCTGGACTTCCTGGAAGTCTATTTCCTTTGCCAGATTGGGGAAGTTCTCCTTTATTATTTGTTCAAATAAGTTTTCCACTTGTTGCTCTTCCTCTTCCCCGTCTGGCACCCCTATAATTCGGCTGTTGGGACATTTAAAGATGTCCTGGAGGTTCCTAAGCCTCTCCTCATTTTTTTGAATTCTTGTTTCTTCCTTGTTTTCTGTTTGGTTGTTTGTTTCTTCTGATCCACTCCATTGATTTGAGTCCCAGTTTTCCTCCCATGTCTATTGGTTCCCCATGCGTCTTTCTTCATTTCACGTATCGTAGCCTTCATTTTTTCATCTAATTTGTGAGCAAAATCCACCAATTCTGTGAGCATCCTGATCACCAGGGCTTTGAACTGTGCATATGATAGGTTGGCTATCTCTTCATTGCTTAGGGGAATTGGCTGTGAGGCTTTGATTTGTTCTCCGGTTGGAGCCATTTTTGGGTGTGTGTGTGTGTGTGTGTGTGTGTGTGTTTTGGTCTGATCACGCCTGTTACATAGTGAGGATTGGAGCCTTAGGTGTTCCTCAGGGCAGGGCAGCCCAGTCGCTGGGTTGTGATGCTGTATGTGGGGGCAGGGTCTGAGAGGGAACAATGGTGCTTGCTCTGGTCTCTCTTGGATTCCAGTCCCTTCTGCCGCTTCCCCTTTGCCTGGATTATCTGTGTGCGAATGTGGGACCACCTGGTCAGCCAGCTGCCTTGCTCGGCCTCACTGGGTCTGCACCGTTGCCGCCCTGTGCCTGGGGTCCGCTAGCCACCACCTGTACATCTGGGGTCTGTTAGCCACTGCTGCTTGCTTGCCCTAGTCTGCACCTCCATTTTTTCCTGCCATGACTCCGCCCCTCTTACCGGTCTGGATGAATGGTTGTTGGACTTCCATACAGTTCAATTTTCTATCAGTTCTGGTTGTTTTCTTATTTCTAAATATTTGTTGTCCTTAATTTTGGTTGTGAGAGGAGGCACAAGTGTGTCCACCTATGCCTCCATCTTGGCTGGAAGTCTCGAAACAGCACAGTAGCTTCTTGACTCGAGGGACCTTATTTTGTAAAATGAGATGCTTTACCTTCTTTTCATCCCTCTTGATTATGAGGTGTAAGTGTCTTTCTCTGAACCCTAAGGTTTAGGAGAGTGGTTCTGTTCACACAGATACACCAGGATTCAGGCAGATAACGAGGGTTTTTTTTTACTTACATTGGTTGAATACAGGGCTGTCAACCACAGCTGCATTAGAATCACCCAGGGGACTTTTGAAAGGCCAATGCCCAGGTCACACCCCTGGGTAGTTAATCCAGAGTCTCCCAGGGATGATGGCTAAGGCGTTAAGATTAAAAAAAAATTCTACAGGTAGTGTCCGTGTGCAGCCATGTTAGCAGTCCCTGGGACTCCTACAGTACAGGGGATAGCAGATTTTACAGCCTGCACACCAAATCTGGCCCCCCACCTGTTTTTGTAAATAAAGTTTTATTGGAACACTGCCACACGCATTTGTTCACATAGTGTTCCTTTTGCTTTTCACCAGATCCTGTGTGGTCCACAGAGCCTAGTTTACTCTTTGGCCCCTTCCAGAAGAAGTCTGCTGATCCCTGGTGTAATAGTTGTGTTTTTAAATAGCTATTTGGAGGCTACTAACCACACAAGAATGTCATTGAGGACGTTGATGAGCATATCACTTGAGTAGCAGCCCTCTCCCCAACCCCGTTTTGTGGGAAGTATTTTTGTTGAGATACTTGAAAAAAGATTTTATTCATTTATTTTTAGAGAGAGGGTGAGAAATGCTGATGTGTGAGAGAAACATTGACCAGCTGCCTCTTGCACGCCCCCATCTGGGGACCTGGCCCACAACCCAGGCATGTCCCCCGACTGGGAATCAAACCAGCGACCTTTCAGTCAGTTCACAGACCGACACTGAATTCACTGAGCCACATGAGCCAGGGCGAGATACTTCTTTTCTAACCTATGCTTGAAAAGGCTGTCTTTTTTCCTCTGGAATCTAATATGCTCCTCATTTTTAAAAAAATTATTGATTTGAGAGAGATAAAGATAGAAACATTGATTTGCTATTTCACTTGCTTATATATTCATTGGTTGCTTCTTGTATGTGCCCTGACTAGGGATCAAATCCACACCTTGGCGTATGGGGACGATGCTCTAACGAGCTGAGCTCCCTGGCGCGGGCTGCTTCCTCGTTTCTGACAGCAGACATTGCCAAACCGACGTTATATTTTTCCCTTTTGCTGTCACATTCGGTGCTTAACTGTTGAAGCCCGTAAGTCCTGTTTGTGTTGTCTTTAGTCGGATCCGTTCTTGTTTCCCTGGGCTTCCTCCTACTTGCTGTTTTATCACTGCTTCCCTCTCTCTTCTCTTCGTAAGGTGCTTCTGCAGGGAGTTCGACCAGACATTCCTCCCCCTCCAAAGTGGCTGTGCACGCGCACCTGTGAGCATCTTCACTCCTGGTGCTGATAGGCTCTCTGAAGAGCCCCGGTCAGCGTGTGCGTGTGCGCGCGTACACACACACGCACAAAACACACATGCACGCCCACGCACACTTACATGCATGCACCCTGATACGGTTTTGAGAGCCTTTTCTCAAATGACAAGGGTGCTGTCTCTGTTTCCTTGGACCACTCACTTCTGGAATCTTCCTGGCAATCCACCCTGAGTGTGTGTTGGGTGCATCCTAAGCTTACCTTAGTGGAGGCCTCATGATGGTGAAAGAACCAAGTCTGAGCAATTTGTCGCCCTGGTCACCCATGAGTGTGTTGGGTGGGGCATTTGGGAGGCCATCTGTGGTCCCTTCGAGGGAGCCAGTCTGGGCGGCAGTGAAGGGAAGAGCCCTATTCCTGGGGGGAAGGGAAGGTGCGTGAGTCCCATCGGAAAACAAAACAAAAGCCGATGAGGGAGAGCGTGAAGGCTTTGAGTCTGTCTCCTGGGCCTCCTCAGCAGCCTGGGGGCAGAGGTGGCCTTTGGGAGACCGTTGCAGGAAGACGGCGGGAAGTCTGGGGCGTGGGCTCTCAGCTGGTGCGAACAGGCTGGAAGGTCGCTTCTCCTCTCTGTCCTTGTTACGACGCCACATGCTTTCTGACTGATACTCCGGGATCAGCGCGGGTAGGGCAGATGCCCATGTTCTCTGCTTGGGGTCGGTTGGAGGGGTGCCCGAGGTTGGCAGGCAGGGCGAGAGACGGTGCTCCTGCCCGCAAAGTCTCTCATCGCCTCCTGGGCCTTTGCGGCCTCCTGCGTGTTGTCCCTTCTTATATTTCTGCGACCCTAGAGGAGGCAGTGGAGGAAGTAGATGAGGAGGTAGGGAAGAAATTCAAGATATGCAAACTCACGGAATCTGGTTCGGTTGGTCCTACGAAGAGCTCACGGCAGATATTGGCAGGGGGTGGGGAGAAGGGGGGGACCTTTGGCCATCACCTGCGGTCAGAGATCCTTGCCTGGGATTAGGGCGAGGACCTTGAACGCCTCTTTCCTGAGGGAGAAGACACAGATTTAATATCCAGGGCCTCAGGTGCTGTGAGCCAAAGGGATTGCTGGGAGGAAGGTCTGCCTTTTTTCCCTTCCTTTCTCATTTGAGCTCCAGACTAGGTTGCAGAGGAACGAAGAATGAAGTCTCCGTGTAAACGAGGAGCCAGGGGCCCCAGTTATCCTCTGAGAGGCTCTCTCTTGGATACAAGCCCTCGCTGACATGGGCCTGGAGTTTGGAGCACACTCTGGCCAGACGTGGTGTCAGTTTACCTGCTAACATCGAGATTGAGCATATTACTGTAACCTTTGGCTTTCGAGATTTCCCTAATGATGCCGAGCTCCACAGACAGCCATCTGGCTGGGATCGTGCATTTTAAATGCTGAAGGCGACCCGGGCGATTGTTTAGTAGACTGAGTAAACCTGCCAAGTGTTTTCTCAGGGCTATTATCTCCAAGTCAGCCCGTGTCATTGAGCAGATGACGTTGGGACCAGTGGCAAAAATGTTTCAGATTTTTTTCCCTCCCATGTTCTGAAATGTGCGTTTGCGAGGACACTGTGTTGCGAGAGTCGCGTGTCCACCCCTCCAGTGCCTGGTCTGACAAGGGTGTGACGGTGTCTTCCAGACCGGAGCAAGGCCGAGATGGACTTGAAGCAGCTGAGCGAGTCTGTCCAGCAGCAGACCGCCCCTGTCCCTCTCATCTCTCCCAAGCGGCAGATTCGCAGCCGGTTCCAGCTGAATCTTGACAAGACGATAGAGAGTTGCAAAGCACAATTAGGTACGTCTCTGGCTTGCTTTCATTGTCATCAGTGTCGTCCTCGTCATCCATAGGGATGCCACCCAGGTGAAATCAGAGCTGGGTCCTGGCTGCTTTGAACCTGGAGTTGCTTAGTCCATTAAAATGTATTTCCGCTCAGGGCAGCGTGTTTCAGATTTGCTAGCTAATTGTTGAGACAGGCTCTTTGAGTCTCTCAGAGCTCATTCTGCAGACTGGAGGTGCAGGTGCTGAGAAGCTTTAGAAGCAGAAAGGCCCTCCTGCATCTGCCCTCTGCACACCCTGTTGGTACACGTCAGTGTCTTGACCTTGGGGTCGAGTATGTCCCCGGGTGTCCAACACAAACCTCCTTCTCTAGACTGGGACCTCCCCACCCGGCAGACCCGTCCTGCTTCTGTGTCTGTTGCCTCCCTTCCTTTGCCCCCGTGCTGCCTGCACTCATGCTGCCTACCTGAACCCTGTCCCGAAGGCTGAGCTCAGTGTCACCTCCTCCAGGAAGCCTCCTCTGACTGCTCTTTGCCATTTGCCCACCACCTTTGATACAGTATTGCTCAGAAGCAGCAGTAGTCCGTTTGTGTGGGGGGTATCCTTCCCTCCCAACTCGACTGGAAGCTCACTGGGGGAAGCTCACTGAGGGCAGGGAGGGTGCCTTATAAAGATTTACTTTCTCCAAGGTACTGGGTCTTGTGCACAATGTAATGCCCTGGAATATTGGTTGAATAAATAAATAAGGCCAGGAGGGCATTTACAAAGAAATAGGGGATGATTGGGCCTCGGGGGAAAGAGCCACTCCATGGTGAGACTTATGTGTCAGGGGCTGCTCTGGACCTTTGGGTAAGGAAGGAGCCGCAGTTTGGTGTCGTCTGGGCTGTTGGAGGAGTTTGGTTGGGATGCTGATTGGCATGGATGAAGCTTTGCAGTCCATTTAAATGTATCCCTCTTGGGTCCTTCCAAGCAGGTGGTCCAACTCCTTGATTTATTGTTATTTTGAGTAAGAATTTTAATATGTCCATTTACTGAGTACTTCCGTTGCACCTGCGCTGTGCTCAGGAAACACTTCGTAGAGATTGTCCTGGGTGGTTGATAACTATTATCAGTTGCATTTTGCAGATGAAGAAACTGAGGCTCAGAGAGGTAGGTCCCTCCTTCAGGGTCACACAGCTCATGAAAGCAGCGGAGCAGGATTTGAATTCCTGTGCTTTGGGCACCAGTACCCAAGCTTTTCCTGTCCCATGTGTGGTCACATGGTCATGCTCGCCCTCCTTGTGTCTGACTGCAGTAGCATGAACCCGAGGATTCAGAAATTATACCAGATCTGGGTTTTTGTATTTTGACATCTCCTCTTTTTTTTGAAGATTTTATTTATTTACTCTTAGAGAGAGGAGAAGGGAGAGAGAAAGGGAGGGAGAGAATCATCACTGTGTGGTTGCCTCTCAACAGGCCTCCTACTGGAGGCCTGGCCCGCAACCCAGGCATATGCCCTGACTGGGAATTGAACCAGCGACCCTTTGGTTCGCAGGCCCGTACTCAATCCACTGAGCCACACCAGCCAAGGCTGACAGGTCCTTTCTTTGCTAGAGCCCTGGTGGAGGCGGATGCAATTCCCCAGTGACTCTGCTGGTGTCGTGCGCCCAGGGCTGTTCCTGGCTCTGCCCTTTTGCGAGTTTGCCTTCACTGTTTTTGGGTCAGGACGTCATTGCTCTAGAATGAACACAGGACAAAGCGGTGACTGGGATTTTGTCTTTTCAAAACTTCAGGATATAGTCTTGTTCACCTACTGCCTGATGACGCTCCTGGTTGGTAGCAGGAGACGAAAGCGGGTTGAATGGAACCACCATTAGAGATACGCTTTCACCCGTAATCATTTGTGTGTATGTGAAATCCCTGCTATTTTGTCTTTTTGCCCTTTGGACAGACACACGGGAATATGTGTCTTTCCCTTGGCTCCACTGTCGGTGGACAGACAGTGCAAACACGGCAGCCGTCCACTGTCCCTCAGCGCCGAGGGTGAGAGGGGCAGGCTGCTGGGTCACCTGCAGTCAGTGCTGGCCCACCTGACGGGGCCAGGGGCCAAGGCGTTGCTCCCCAACTCGGATGGGTCGGCCAGTCAGGTGCGGCTTGTGGCCTGTGAGTTCGCAGCCTCAGCTGGAGGCTTGGGCTTACCTCTTTGTGCCCTGAACTCACAGGCGAAGGAAGGGCTCTCATGCTTTGGAATGCGTGAGAGCAGCACGGGGCTGCGTCAGGAGCCCAGGGTTTGGGCTTTGCCCCTGTCTTGGTTTTCTTTGTGTCCTAGGACAAGTGATTGCTCTGGGCCTCTATTTTCTACTCTGCAAAATGGATCAGCTTTAATAGTTTCTCTCTGGTGTTCCCTTCCATCCCTCCCATTTTTCCATGTCCCAGTCACCCATATTATATTGCAAAGATTAAGCCCCAGATAAATTCAAAATTTGGGTTGTTTGGTCCCATGTTGTCTTCGAAACCCTCTCCAAATACAAGTGCCATTTGTCACCTGTCTTCAGTGGCACCTTGAGGTCACTGCTAACCCCACCAGGCCAGTCGTGATACGATTTGAAATGTTTTTTTTTTATTTCCAGTGTTTGGCGTGGAAAATGTTTGCGTGTTTGGCCCTGCTCTGTATTTTGTGACTACGCCACATGCTGGGTTTTCTTTTTGAATTTAGGCATAAATGAGATCTCAGAAGATGTTTATACGGCTGTAGAGCACAGCGATTCAGAGGATTCCGAGAAGTCAGATACCAGCGATAGCGAGTATATCAGTGATGACGAGCAGAAGTCCAAGAACGAGCCAGAAGACGTGGAAGACAAAGAGGGGAGTCGGATGGACAAGGAGCTCTCTGCTGCCAAAAAAAAGCCCAAACTGGCAAACCCAGTGGAGATTAAAGAGGAGCTGAAAAGCCCGTCACCACCCAGCGAGAAAGCAGACCCAGACTCGGCCAAGGAAAAGGCAAGTCCTCAGCCCGAGAAGGACTTTGTGGAGAAAGCCAAACCCTCACCGCATCCCACGAAAGATAAACTGAAGGGAAAGGATGAGATGGATTCCCCAACAGTCCATCTGGGCCTGGACTCCGACTCGGAGAGTGAACTTGTCATAGATTTAGGAGAAGACCATTCTGGGCGGGAGGGTCGGAAAAATAAGAAGGAACCCAAAGAACCATCTCCCAAGCAGGATGGTAAGTGACTAAACCGGTTTCCGCTTTCTTGATTTGGCTTCGAATGCCACCTTTCATTTGTATGATCAAAGCTATGGGACCTCGAACTTTGATTGGCTGGAGGTCACTTAGCTGGTTATCTGATAGGACCAGGGCTTGAACCGGGCCTGCCCCCCTCTTACCTGCTCAGTATCCAGCGTGGTTGATTTTGAGCGCAGAAAAATAGAAGTCTCCTAGAAAGTAGTAGTTGCTCCTGGTAGTCAAGGCATTTTTAGCCCTAGCAGTTTCTTTCCCAACATGTCCATTTATTTTCCTAAAGCGTTTGGCAACATTCAGACATTTGACAAGGCTGAAATTGTTAGAAGCCTTCACTTGGAAGGTCTTGAGAAGTTTAGCTTCCCTTTTTCCCCCTCATGCTGGCCAGGCATCTCAAAGCGCGTTTTCTTAACAGAATACGAGACCATTGTAGAGAATTGGGGTAGCAGAGTGGTGGGTGCTTCCTGGGGCACTGGACATCCGGGGGGCGTGGCGCAGTGCGCGTGTGAATTGACATTCCGCCTTGTCGCATTCAGTCCACCTGGTTCCAGGGTTTTTCAGCACTGGCGCTGCTGACGTTGTGTGCTGGGTAGTTCTTGGTCCTGCACGTTGGAGGACGTTTAGCCGCATCCCTGGCCTCTCCCCACCGGATGCCCGTGGCCCCTGCCCAGCTGTAGCAGTCCCAAGTGTCATCGCCCCAGCACGTCGGCCCAACCCGGGAAGGAGCATGTGAACGATCGGAAGGGTATCCTTCCCGTTGACAAGGCAGTCAGCGCGTTTTCCGGTTGGTTCGGCAAGCGGGCAGCGCGGGGATTCCAACATGCACCAAGGTCACGAGGAACGAGTTGCCTGAGGATAAACTAGAGGGTGCAGCCGTAACTCCTTACGTACTTGGCGAGTAGCTTAAGGGACCGCCAGGTTTAAGTTTTGGCTCTGCCTAATTTCTGATGGGAGCTAACCTCTGAACCATACCCTTGAGTAAGTTGGGGTTCTCTGCCCACGGGGATTTCTAAGTCTGGCTGCTTCAAAGGCAAGTCAGGGATGGGCCTTGAGAAGCTGTGCTCTGTGGTTACATCAGCCCGAGCTGCTCTGGACCCTCCGCCCTGCAGTCGCCCAGACAGGCCAGAAGGTCTCTGGATGTGCGATGGAGGGAAAGAGGATGGTTGAGAGGGACTGAAGGACCGAGAGACCACCACACCATCCGGGGTTCTCTCTGAGCTTCAGGAACGGTCTCTGAAAAAGGCAATCATGTTGCGGGCCCTCCTCTGATGTTTCAGAGGACAGTAGGAGTAGCATTTGTTCCATTTGGGGGACTATTTGGGTGCAGGTGGCGGTGCTCCTATGAATGGGTGTATTTATACCAATTTTTTTGTTCTGGAACAAATCTTTTGATTGATTAGTCTTATGCCCCTTCCTCTTCCAGAAAGGACTTACGACAGATAGACAAGAATACGTACTCATGAGACAAAATGCAAACGAAATCAGAATAGTGAGAAGTTTGGGGAAAGTTTATATACGGAAATACATACTATTTCAGTCTTGCTGTGAGCTTCCCAGCAGGCAAAGCAAAAAGGGAAACGATCCCTTAAAAAATGTTACATTTTCCAAAAAATAAAAAAACATTCAGTTATTTAAACGAAGTAGAGCTCTTCCTTGCACTGCTCTCTGAGGGAGATTTCTCCAGGAGACCCTGAGTGGTGGATGAAGCTGAAGATGAGTCTAAAACATAATTCAGTTAGATCAGATTCCTAGGATGTGGGGCAAAAGCGACTAGTCTTAAATCCATAACCCCTGATGGTGGTTTGGGTCTTGAAGAATTGGCTTCATGTTGGACTCCGCAGTAGAGAGAGCACCTTTTGAACAAAGTGCTGCTACTTAACACGTTTACGAAGCGAAGGGCATTTTGGAATGTGCTGTGGTGACCGCCAGCTTACCTTCAGTGAGGACTACAGCTTACGTGTAGAATATGAATCTTCGGAGACTAAGACAGCTTTTATAGACGGTGGTCTCAGAACAGAGGCAGAGGGAGCTCACTTAGAGACCTGTGCTATGCTCATAACACCAGCGGTTTCTGTCCTTCTCTTAAAAGGTCCTCCTTTATGTACAAGGCAGTGACCGAACTCTGGAATAAGTAGATTAATCGGATGGGGCAGCTTCTGGTGTGCTGGCCTTAAAGAAACTCACCCTCTGTTGGGCTACAGGCGATCAGTCAGACACCCTTGAATTTCTAGGACAAGTGGAATTTTCCGTAGCCCTTTTTTCTTCTCTGTAAACCATGAGAACCCCCTAAGACTAGAAGTTAAAACGCTTCGGTGTCTAAACGAAACCCCCAAAGAGCGCCTTGAGGACGGGCGCGATTGTGGCAGAGCCGTAGCCGTGTGCGCAAAGCCTGCTGTTCGCTGTTGCACATCCGGGGAGAAAAAGACCTTGTCGTGGTTGTCCTTTGGGCTGGGAGGGAGAGGTGGGGTGGTGGGTGAGTGTGGGATTAGGCTACTCAA
The DNA here is from genome assembly GCA_039655065.1 of Glossophaga mutica. NCBI lineage: Eukaryota > Metazoa > Chordata > Mammalia > Chiroptera > Phyllostomidae > Glossophaga > Glossophaga mutica. The sequence goes on along the minus strand of CM077312.1, from coordinate 98,678,766 downwards.
CCAACAATAACAACACGTTTTTTGGTAACTTGGCAGAGGATTGGGAGGCAGTGAAGGCACTTCCGCAGGTTGGAAATCCTGCCGGTCAGCTGCCCCACGTGGCCTCCTAGAAGGGCCGGTTCAAAGCCACCTGTCCCCCTGGAAGGGGCAGGGGCTCTTCCAGTGTCTGGCAGGTTGTCCTGGGAAAGGATGAGGGCTCCTCTCTTCAGGAAGAGCTCCCCTTCCAGCCCCGCCCTGTGCTCTTGCTCTTGCTCTTGAACTTGGCTGAGCGCTCCCCTCCAGAGGATGTGACAGCCACCAAGAGAGCCCCAGCTAGAAAAGGCAGCTTGTCTCTTCTCACGTTCCTTAGCAGCCTGAACCGCGCAGCTCACTGGGAAGTCTTCCTTAGGGTAATCCAGCGCATGTCTTTCCCAAGTGAAATAAATCTGAGAAAGACTGGGGGAATCTTCATGAAAGGAGCTTGGCGTTCAGGCACATTGTCCAAGAGCAGAGTGTGCTGACTTGCCCCCTGGGTTGTGTGGGATCCTCAGGGCCTCCTCTCTGCGGGGAGGCTCCCCTCACCTGTGGCTGGGACCCCTGCAGTGATAAACGACACCCCTTACACAGCGGAGCCCTTCCACCGTACTCGGTGCTTCTGGCTCTGACCTGCCTTCCGGCCCCTCCTCACTGCCTCCCCTCACTTACCCGAAATGCAATGCTCGCTCTTCCTCAGCACATCTTGGCTGATGCTGTCCCAGCCAAATTCTCACCCCTGCCTGTTGAAATCCTACCCTCTCCTCCCAAGTCCAGCTCTTCCCAGAAGACGCACTCCATAAATTAGCTTGTTTCAAATTTGAGGCATTCACATTTGTTATTTTTGCCACTCCCAAGTCCTGCTTGTCTAATTACCGACTTAATATTTTTATTTGAAGCAACCTACCCTTGAAAAAAAAATAAATCCATTTTGGACTTAAACTTGACCGCCACACAATAGGTAAACCAGTGTCGTGTGCCACACCTCGCTGGTGAGGCAGGAATACATCCGGTCAAAACAAGAACAGGGTCCCCCGATTCTAGATAAATCCCATCGTGTTGGCAGGTTCTGGTCTTTGGGCGGAGTTCCCTTTAGGGTTAGGTGTTGGGGCTCTGTCTCTGTGAGACGTTGTCCTGGAGGGACTCAGACGAGTTGAAAAGGCTACTTTTGTTTCTGGATGGTTCCATGTTCTTCTCTGCTGTGGCCATTGGGAAGCCATCTGAGTCTTCCCGGTCCCTGCTTGATCTAGCCAGATGGTGTCTCTTCATCCCCGGATTAATGTCCGCTGGGTCTTTCTCAAAGTGCTGGCCCGATTCTGACTTTGGAACACAAGGCCCTTGGCAGTGATTCAGGTCATCCACCGCCCCATCTACGCGTTGACGGACAGCTTGCGGGCAGGGGCTGGGCCTGGTTCACCCGGGTCCCCCAGGGTTCTTGACCTTGTTGACTTGGGCCTCAGACGTGAGCAGGCCCCCCTCAGCAAAGGAGGCCTGTGCTCCGAAATAGAAGGGGCGCAGTGAGCAAGGCGAGGGCGTGCTCCTCGGCGCGTCCTTGGGAGCTGAATTTGCTGGGCCTTCCTGGCCTTCCGTTGATTCCCCCCAGGACTTGCTGGCACGGAGACCCTGCGGGCAGACCTGAGTCACATGACTTTCTGTTTGTTTTTTTTCCACGCCTCGGCTTCAGTGGCAGCTAAAGCTCCGCCACTGTCCACTACGGCAGGCAGCCAGTCTCCCCCCGAAACGCCGGTCCTCACCCGCTCGTCCTCCCAAACTCCCACGGCTGGGGTCACGGCCACCACCAGCACCACGTCCACGGTCACGGCCCCGGCCGCCACCGCCACGGGAAGCCCAGTGAAAAAGCAGAGGCCGCTTTTACCGAAGGAGACTGCCCCGGCCGTGCAGCGGGTCGTGTGGAACGCATCAAGTAAGTTTCAAACGTCCTCCCAAAAGTGGCACATGCAGAGGATGCAGCGCCAGCCGCCGCCGCCGCAAAGCCAGCAGCAGCAGCCTCAGTCTTCCCAGGGGACGAGATATCAGACCAGACAGGCTGTGAAAGGTACCGAGCCCCCGTTCTGTTCTCCGTGGCACCCGCGCCCTTTTTGCCACATTGACAGGAGAAAAAAAAAAAAACAAAACCAAAACCATTGTTTTATTTTTTTTTCAGTTCCCGTTTGTTTCCCGGCTGTCACATGCTGAAGGCCGTACACATTCCACTTGGCATTCTTTTTAAAGATTGTTTTGCAGCTCAGTTTTTTACTTTGATTTCAAATTACTTTTTATTTGACAAACAACACGTGGTGTGTGGATTCTCCTTAGAAAGGGGGCAAGAGATTTACACAGCAGTCTCCTGTCCCGATGGACCGACCTTTCGTTTTACGCTTCTCCCTTTCTCAGCGGCCGCTGTTAACTGTAAAACCTTTTTTATGCATGTATGCATATATATTTACATATATATATGACTCTTCATGAAAATACTACTTTTTTTTTTTCCTTTTTTCTTTTTTAAAACATAAAAATGGTACCATTTTTTTCACCCATCAGCATGTTTTGGAGATCTGTCCATGTCGGTACATAGTAGCTCTACCTGATTCTTTTTGACTGCTGCATAGTATTCCATAGTTCATCGAGAGCATTCCCCTACTGATGGGCATTTAGGTTGCTTCCAGTTTTTTCCTGTTGTAAGCAGTGCTGCATCGCATACCTTCGTGTAAGTTTCCCGTGCACACCTGCGAACCTCTTGGCATTACTTTGGAAAGAGTACAGGGAGAAATTGGTAGCAGAGGCTACCTTAATGACTGGGAATTAGCCCCATGCACAAGAAGAGCCAGCCTTGGGCACCAGTTGCTGAAGTCGCAGAATCCAAATATCCTCCACGGAGCCATGCAGGGGGCTCTATCGGGAGCTGATGAAGGGGCAGAGGGCTCGTTGGACGAGTACCTGTTTGCCCAGCTTCGTTAGCACCGACGTAGGTCTTACGCCACAGGGACCCTGCATCGGGACCCTCAAAAGTTGGGCTCCTTGATGGAAACTCCGGTGTCGTGAGTGCACCCTAGTGGGCATGCATCAGGACAGGAGGTGGGAAGGCAGCCAGAGCTGGCATCGGGCCTCCCAGCGCGAGCCTTCAAAGACTGGGGAGCAGGAAGGCCAGAAAGGTGGGCAGGCAGAGTTGGGGTCAGCTGGATTGGTCGTCCAGTTTACAGAGCTGGTGGGCCAGAGCCTTACCGAGGGGCTGTGAGGTTGGGACGAACCATCCCCGGTTTCTCTCTTCTTACCCCGTCGGCCTGACAGCTGACAGCCTCCCCAGGGGAATTCGGGCCGGGAGGGGCTCACTGATGGTACGGTGCTGAGTGTCCGCATCGTCTGTGTCAGAGACCAGCCAAGCTGGGCTCTGGTTGCAGTGGTCAGGGCAGGATTTGCATCAGCAATTTACTATTGCAATGGGGGAGAAATGTCCACTGCAAACCGAAGTCACCTGGATGTGTGCAGAGGTGACTGGGCATTTAAAGGGAGAAGGGGGGGTAAGGAGGGGCCCGTGGGGACTCAGGAGAGTTGGGGGAGTAGAAGCGTACACGAAGCGGGAGATGGGGGGTTGGTCCGTGTGAACCCCTTTGGGGTTTGCTAATTATGCCTTTCGTAGTCCAGCTCCTACCTTCCCGTAGACGTTGGGAGAGAGGTGCCCTGCCTTCAGGTATTGAGTGGAACAGTCGATTATTTTGGGGTCCTTGAGTTTTCTCAGGCAGACACTTTAAGGGGGCCTGGGGTCTTCCGAGGGATGTTGCCTTGAGCTGTTAGAAGCTCCGTTAGTGTTTGTTCAAGCCTTTCTAGGTCAAGTGTGAGGGTTAATCAAAAAAGGGCTCAGAGGAGCCTGGCCAGTGTTTGGTTAAGGAGGGGGTCCTTGTCACGTGAAAGTAGAAAAGCTCACGGGGGTGTCTGTCGGGTCCCCCTCCCTCCCCCCAACTTCGTGCTGGGAACAGGCCCTTCCTGCGGCAGCGGGGTGACCGGGGCCCTTTGTCTCCCTAGCTGTCCAGCAGAAGGAGATCACGCAGAGCCCGTCCACCTCCACCATCACCCTGGTGACCACCACTCAGTCGTCGCCCCTGGTCACCAGCTCGGGTTCCACGAGCACCCTCGCGTCTTCGGTCAGCGCAGACCTTCCCATCGCCACCGCCTCCGCCGACGTCGCCGCGGACATCGCCAAGTACACTAGCAAAGTGAGTGCCAGCAGGTGCCGGGGGGGGGCGTCAGGGCCCAGCTTCCTGATGAAAACCAGCTGGGTTGTGACCCGGTCCCAGGTCTTCGGGGCTGTTTAGGAGGGCAGACCCTGTTTTTACTGAGGAGCTCCAAGACTAAATGCTAATAACATTTGGGTTTGGAGTTGCATCTCAGCAGAGAAATGTGGAATAGGCTTGAGTCTTCCTCCAGGAGGGCTTAGGTTCTGATGTCAGCCAGCACCCAACGGGCAGATGGGTGATGTAGCCTCCAAGCGACCCTTCAGAATTCAAGTCAGTCGTTAAGGACAGATTTTCCTTCAGCGCCGGACCACATTTCTGTTCCTTCGGTTAACAACAGACTGGGGGGCTGGGGGGTTTTGCCGTTAGAAGTCACGTGGAACTAAAGTGAGAGATGCTTAAATGTGAGACTGGACAAGGTGTGACGTCCGCGCCCAGCTGGCTCCCCCTGTGCCCCCCCCCCCGCCAGCTGCCCCACCCCCTGGGGCACGGAGCCCTTGCCGAGTGGTTGACGGGCAGGCTTCCCATCCTGTGTGCGCTTGTGGTGCTTCCTTTTTCTCTCTTGATTTGCCAGCTGCTTTTATGCTCCCGTTGGATTCGGGCAAGTAGGAGTCGGAGGTCTCGGGGACACCCGAGGGTGCTCTGGAGGGACACAGGGACGTTTCAGTAGACTGCTTGGTGGCAGGAATACCTGAGAATGTCAGAATGTCAGCTCCATGAGGGCAGGGTGGGGTCTGCTGTTACGGCCAGGGCCCGAGCAGGCCTGGCACCTGGGAGGAGGCGGTGGGTGCGGTTGGCATGCGACTCCTCGTGTGACCCCTAACTTCTCGTCACAGGTGTCTCAGTGTCAGTAACTGTCAGTTGTAGCTGATGAGAAATAACCTACAAAGTACTTCGTAAATTATGAAGTAGGTAATGATGATTCACTCTTTAAGAGTGAGCAAATTACCAGTGAGTTACTAATGAGTAAACCCTTAAGTCTATAGAGAGAATGGGTGAAAATACTTAAGAATAGTTGTCTATTTTTGGTGAGAAAAAGAGTTGCTATTATGTTGCGTTGAAGGTAGACTCTTTTCTAGTTCTGGATGGCAGGAGATACACACCCATTTGCACATCATTTTTTTACCAGTGAGTTTTTGATGGCCATGAAAATAAATTTCTGTCAAGGTGTGTGAGTCACCTGCATGACAAATCCCTACCAAGTGTAGCAACTCCAAACAACACAAGCTTCTTAACTCCCGTTTCTGTGGGGTAGGTGCAGCGAAGTCCTCGGCCTTGGAGCCTCTGGCTGAGTGCAGTCCTGGTGTCTTCTAGGGCTGGGGTTTCTCCCTGAGATTGGCAGGGGAGGGACCCACTTCCTCAGCGTCTGTTCCCAGTTCCGGGAGGCCACCCTTGTTCAATGCTGCATGGGCTTCCTGAACATGGTGGCTTGCTTCATCAAAGCCAGTGAGAGACAGACCCGGCCACCTTCATCTCCAGGGCATTCCGTTGCTAGAAGCAGGTCACTGGGCCAGCTGTCTCGGAGTCTGTGGCTGACACCAGCAATGGCGTAGCTTGGTTTGGCTCTCTCTCTGGGCCACACGCTGTTCTAAGCGCTTTTTGCATGTTGCTCACTCAGTCTTACTGGCAAGTCGATGAGGTAGGTGCTGTTTTGCCCCCATTTTATAGATGAGAAAACTGAGGCCCCGCAAGGCTGTGCAACTTGGCTAGGTCACATAGTCAGTGAATGAGCGCTGGGATGTGAATGGTGTCAGCCAGGATCCAGGGGGTGGCTGTGAGCTGGTCTGTGAATTCTCACGTAGCCTACTGACTGCGGGTGTCTGCACGTGTCCACACACCGGTTGTGCTTTTGCACGTGGCTTTTTGAAGCAATCCTACTTAAGGTGCAATATCTAAAGAGGTCATCAATCAGAACCTAGTTTTGGGGATAACTTTGTCTCTTCTTTAGAATGTCTGTCGCCCTTTTGAATAAAATGCATGCATCGTGATAGAGTCCCTGATTTTCAGAAGAGGGCGATTCCAATGCCAGTTATTTTTGGCCATCCTCGAGTTTTGCCTTCGCTGGTTCAGCACCTGAACTAGTGTTGACTTAACGTTATTACTTGAAGTACATTTTATTTAAATGGGCCTAAAACGAAGTCTGCCCTCACCAGATTCTGCTCCCTGTCCTCTCCTTTTGTTTAAGGGAGAGTTCGTCATTAAAGTGTCAAAGGCATAATGGCGCCAAACCGAGACTTAGGACCTGCAGTTCCCAGGGAACTGAAAGGGGGCTCCTTTTTTCCTTACTAATTTAAGAAGATGTCTGGAATCGCCCAAATGGTCTCTTGTTCTGCTTGTAATTGACCCTCGCATCGCCTTCCGTCGACTTGGTCCAGGCCGTCTGCGGACAGATGGCAAAGCAGCCCTGGACCTGCCGGCGGTTCTGGCCCAGCCAGCTCCGGCTGCCTGCCCTCCTGCTCCAGCAGGACTGAGGAGGTAGCCGTTTGCTTTGCCGTGAAGAAAATGAACACAGTGACGTATTTTGGGGGCTGACAGACTTCCCTGCCCCCCAGGTGACCCCGAGCCGAAGACCCAGATCTGTGTGTTTTGGCAGAAGGGCGGTCTTCGTTAACGTTGAGCTCTTGGCTATATTTGGAAGTGAGAGGGAAAGTTGGTCCACAGATTCATGATTTCTTTAGGCTGGAATGCGACTGTGGTGTTAGGAATAAGTATTGAATTTCATCCTTTTTCTAAGGTTTCCACGTGAAGCAGTTTCATTTTCACATATAAAATCGATGTGGATGGTGCGGTGGGGGGAGGGGGAAGTGCAGAACGACCCACACACAGCGACACAAAGCTCAGTGGTTTTCGGGGCAGCGCCCCGCTGTGCCTCCCGGGCACGCAGGGAGCGGGGATCTGCACAGCGTACTTTATTTGTCTCCCCCTCCCATTTTGGGGGGAAGTTGGGGTTACTCTTTTGGGGGCTGGCAGCATTTTCATAGTTACATGCTCACGTGGGTTTATTTTTCTGTAAAGATCGGAGGAACACCTACTCTGTGGCAGGTGCTGAGCCGCGGTCTGTGCGTGGTTTTCTTTCTTTTTTTTTTTTTAAATATATTTTATTGATGATGTTATTACAGTTGTCCCATTTCTCCCCCATCATTCCCCTCCACCCTGCACACCCCTCCCACCCACATCCCCCCCTTTAGTTCATGTCCATGTGTCATAAGTTCTTTAGCTTCTACATTTCCCACACTATTCTTGCCCTCCCCCTATTTTCTACCCACCGTCTGTGCTACTTATTCTCTGTACCTTTTCCCCCTCTCTCCTCCTCCCACGCCCCTGTTGCTAACCCTCCACATGATCTCCATTTCTGTGGTTCTGTTCCTGTTCTAGTTGTTTGATTTTGTTTCAGGTGTGGTTGTTAATATCTGTGAGTTTGCTGTCTTTTTACTGTCTTATTTTTTTATCTTCTTTTTCTTAGATAAGTCCCTTTAACATTTCATATAATAAGGGCTTGGTGATGATGAACTCCTTGAACTTGACCTTATCTGAGAAGCACTTTATCTGCCCTTCCATTCTAAATGACAGCTTTGCTGGATAGAGCAATCTTGGATGTAGGTCCCTGCTTTTCAAGGTTTCAAATACTTCTTTCCAGCCCCTTCTTGCCTGGAAGGTCTCTTTTGAGAAATCAGCTGACAGTCTGATGGGAACTCCTTTGTAGGTGACTGTCCCCTTATCCCTTGCTGCTTCTAGAATTCTCTCCTTCATTTTACTCTTGGCTAATGGAATTATGATGTGCTTGGTATGTTCCTCCTTGGGTCCAACTTCTTTGGGACTCTCTGAGCTTCCTGGACTTCCTGGAAGTCTATTTCCTTTGCCAGATTGGGGAAGTTCTCCTTTATTATTTGTTCAAATAAGTTTTCCACTTGTTGCTCTTCTTCCCCTTCTGGTATCTCTATAATTTGGATGTTGGGATGTTTAAAGATGTCCCGGAGGTTCCTAACCCCCTCTCCTCATTTTTTTGAATTCTTGTTTCTTCCTTGTTTTCTGTTTGGTTGTTTGTTTCTTCCTTCTAATCCACTTCATTGATTTGAGTCCCAGTTTTCCCCCCATCTCTATTGGTTCCCCATGCGTTTTCTTTCATTTCACGTATTGTAGCCTTCATTTGTTCATCTAATTTGTGAGCAAAATCAACCAATTCTGTGAGCATCCTGATCACCAGTGCTTTGAACTGTGCATCTGATAGGTTGGCTATCTCTTCATTGCTTAGAGGAATTGGCTCTGGGGCTTTGATTTTTTCTCTGGTTTGAGCTATTTTTGGTGTTTTGTTTTTTGTTTTTGTTTTTGGTCTGGTTGCGGCTGTTACGTAGTAAGGAGTGGAGCCTTAGATGTTCCTCAGGGTGGGGCAGCCCAGTTGCTGGGTAGTGATGCTGTATGTGGGGGCGGGGTCTGAGAGGGAACAATGGCGCTTGCTTCAGTCTCTCTTCGATTCCAGTCCCTTCCACTGCTTCCCCTTTTCCTGAATTATCTGTGCATGAATGTGGGACCACCTGGTCAGCCAGCCGCCTTGCGTGGTCTCACTAGGTCTGCACAGCTGCTACCCCGTTCCCAGGGCCTACTAGCTACTGCCTGCACACCTGGGAACTGCCAGCTGCTGCTGCCTGCGTGCCTGGGTCCGCACCTCCACTTTTTCCTGCTGCGACTCTGCCCCTTTTACCGGTCTGGATGAATGGTTGTTAGACTTCCGTACAGTTCAATTTTCCATCAGTTCTGGTTGTTTTCTTATTTCTAAATATTTGTTGTCCTTAATTTTGGTTGTGAGAGGAGGCACAGTGTGTCCACCTACGCCTCCATCTTGGCCTGGAAGTGTGTGTGTGGTTTTCTTGTTCAGTCCTGTGCATGCCCTGCGAGGAGGCACTGTTATCATCCTCGCTTCCTACGTGGGGACACGGAGGCTCAGAGAGGGTGTGGGTGGTACGAGGTGGTGGTGGGGACAGATCTCGGGCATCAGCTGTAAGGGTGCTCTTTGTCCTGCCTTCAGGCTGTAGAACATGGGAGACTCGGCCACAGCCAGGCCAGGCCTGAGACCTGGTTTGTTCTTCTGTCCTCTCCTCTTTCCCCTGTGATGCCGGGCGGGGTCAGTCGGCACGTGGGAGGAGGTAGGCGAGAACTTCATCCTGCAGACACACGTGGTTGTCCGATTCCTGGGTGTCTGCTGTGGGCCTGGGCTGATGCCACACACTGGTCGGTGCCCTCAGGGGTCAGTTAGTTAAAGAAACTGGAGGGGCAGGGACCTGGTCATGGGCAATAAAATCACACACTGGCTATAGCCACGCAGCGGATTATATCTTTTCAGTCCATCAAAAGGCACTGACACAGCTGTGAGTCCAGTGTGCTACGTCCAAGAAGCCAGTCCCAGAGGAGGCCACATGCTGTACGGCTCCGCGCATGTGCAATCTCTGGATTAAGCTAATCCGTGCAGACAGAAAGTGGATCGGCGGATCTCGGGAGTGCAGGGCAATGGGGATCTTAGGGCGTGTGAAAGCTAAGGGGGACTGGAGTATCTCTTTGGGGTAATGAAAAGCTCCTGAAATGGATTGTGGTGATGGAAGTGGAACTCTGAGTATGCTAAGAGCCATTGAATTGTACGCTGTAGACAGATGAATTGTAGGGGATACCAGTGATACCTCAGTAAAATGATTATTTTCTTTTATTTAAAGGGGAAAGAATTGAAAACCAACAGCAACACACCAAAACAGCTTTTCCCTTGAATCCACTGTGCTGGGCACTCCAAACACAGTGGTGGGGGCCAAGTTCAGCCTCTTCAGTCCAGCCTGTGGCTGTAGAGACCAGCTTTATGGTTGTGAAGTTTTCCTGGAATATGAGGTGGGGAACTTGCGGGTGGTCCCTGTTCTGGGTTGTGTCAGGATTTCTCCGACTCAGTACTTGTGACATTTTGGACTGGGTGATTCTTTGTTGCGGGGGCTGCTCTGTGCACCCTGGGTGTTTAGGGCATCGCTGGCTTCCACCCAGTAGATGCCAGTAGCCACCCCCACCGCCCACCCCGCCCTCACCAGTCATGAGCTCCCAGTCGAGACCACCGGCTGCTTTGTACAGGTAGGGTTTGGAGGTGCGCCATCTAGCAAAGCCTTGGGGAAGCGATCGCCTGAATTGTTTCTCTTTCTGTCTTCCAGATGATGGACGCCATAAAGGGAACGATGACGGAAATATACAACGACCTTTCTAAGAACACTACTGGAAGCACCATAGCTGAGGTCAGAGAGGACACGTTCACTCACTTGTGCCTCAAGTGTTTCCTGGGTGCTGGGGGATGGCCTGTGAAAATTCGTCTCTGAGCATCCCTCCAGGGTCCTGGGCCCGGCGCCAGGCTTGCTGGGCCGATGGGGGCTGCTGGGGAGGGTGTTTCTCTGTTGTCCCGGCAGGCTGCTGTCCTGAGGGGACACACCCGGGCTGTGAGTGATGAGTTCCTTTTTCGTGAAACAGCCCTGACCAGAGCCTGAGTTAACACTGGTGAAACTGGGAACCAGCTTTTTCTGCTCCGCGTAAAACTGGCTCCCTGATCTTCTCTGGAAGACGGGGCTTTTTTTATACAAGTGATCCTTGTCTAAGAATCTGTGTACTGAGCCTCCACTGGTTACGTGATGGAGACACGCAGGAATCTTGTGCGAAACCACTGACCGACGAGGGCCGGGCAGGTTGGGCCAGCTCTGGGGTGAGGCAGAGAGATCTTCAGGAAGGTGCCCCGAGAAGCCTCCCGCAGAGAGCAGTGTAGAAGGCTTATGAGGGCCCTCGCAAGGAATCAGTGAATTGCCTTGATAGTTTTGCTAATACGATGCTCTTTCAGATTATGTCAGAGCATCTAACAACAGGGGAAAATGTTGCTTTAGAGAAACCTCCCCACCCCGACCCCCCACAATACTTCATTGATGTTCATTATTTTCTAACATTTAATCGTTTTTTATTTTTCAATTACAGTTGATTGTCCACCCCAGTGATTCGACATTCTATAACTTACTGTTTATCCCAGTAAATCTTGTACCCATCTGACCCCATACATAGTTATTACAGTATTATTGATCATATTCTCTATGCCGTACTTCACATCCTGTGACTGTTTTGTAACAGTCAATTTGTACTTCTTTTTTTAAGATTTTTTAAATTTATTTATCTTTAGAGGGGAAGGGTAGGAGAAAGGGAGAGGGAGAGAAATATCAATGTAGGGTTGTCTCTAGTGTGTCCCCTGCTGGGAACTGGCCTGCAACCCAGGCATGTGCCCTGACTGGGAATCGAACCGCGATCCTCTGGTTCACAGGCCTGCGCTCAATCCACTGAGCTACACCAGCCAGGGCCAATTTGTACTTCTTAATCCCTTCACCTTTTTCACTCATTCTCCCATCTGGCAATGGACAGAATGCTCTCTGTATCTGTGAGTCTGTTTCTGTTCTGCTTTGTTGATTTTGTTTTTAGATTCAGTTGTTTTCAGACATCTATTTATTGTCATTTTATTGTTAATATGAACACTATTGTTTTGACTTTTTTTTCCTTTTCCTTAAAGAAGATGCTTTAACATTTCATGTAATACTGGTTTGGTGATGATGAACTCCTTTAGCATTTTCTTGTCTGGGAAGCTCTTTATCTGCCCTTCGATTCTAAATGACAGTTTTACTGGGTAGAACAATCTTGGCTGTAGGTCCCTGTTCTTCCTGATTTTGAGTATTTCTTGCCAGTCCCTTCTTGCCTGCAAAGTTTCTATTTGAGAAATCAGCCGACAGTCTTATGGGAACTCCTTTGTGGGTAACCAGCTGCTTTTCTCTTGCTACTTTTAAGATTCTCTCTTTCTCTTTATGCTTTTGCATTTTAATTATGGTAAGTGTTAGCTTGGACCTCTTTGGGTCTGGGACCCTCTGAGCTTCCTGGAGTTGTATGTCTGTGTCTTTCACCAAGTTAGGGAAGTTTTCTATCATTATTTCTTTACATGACTTTTCAATTCCTTGCAGCCAGTGAGAGGTCAAGCTTCTCGGATCTCCTGGTGAACGGCACCCAGACCTGCCTTTTAAGTCTGACGCTGACTCTCATTACAGATTCGCAGGCTGAGGATCGAGATAGAGAAGCTCCAGTGGCTGCACCAGCAAGAGCTCTCCGAGATGAAACACAACCTGGGTAAGGCCTGGCGGGCCGGGCCGCCCTGCGCAAGGCTCGGGATGTGACCTTCTCTGCACCTCCCGAGTCAGGCCCGATGTGAATCCAGTCAGATGTGGACCAGGGGTAGTACCCCTCCTGGAGAGTCCAGCCTGGAGACACTGGGTATAAAAAAGCAGGTTTTAAAGCACAGTCATACCTGGTGCTCGTCAGCCGCTGAACCCGTCAAACCCTGTACTCGTCACATTTTGACGAGAAAAAGTTTCAGCACTTGGCGCTTGCTTGCGTTTTGTTGCACGTCCTAGAACTTGTATGAGTCACAACGCCGCCCCGCAAGAGAAGATGCTCCATCACTCATCGCTTCCTTGGTACTCGTCGGTTTCGGCACTCATCACGAGTTCCAGAACGAATCAGTGCTGAGCACCCAGGAACCGCTGTACCTCCTCTCTTCTCTGCAAAACACCAACCTCGGCACCGAAGTAATAGGAACAACAGTACTAGCAGCTCTTCCTTATTAACTTCTTTACTTTGTGCCCGGGTTCATTTTAAGTACTCTTCCGTGAAGCAACCAGTTCAGTTCTTCCCAAAACTCTTATGATCAAGGGCCTTGCTCTCCCAGTTTCTAGGCGAGGCTGAGAGGCACAGGCATGTTAAGGAAGGTGTACAGAATCACAGAGCCGTGATTCAAGTCCAGACTGCCCCCCTTAGCCAGTGAGTGCCGAGTGTCGTCGCTAAGCCTGGAATACTCTCTGTGCCCCTCACTGAGACGAAGCTACTTTGTTGGTCCCTGCATTGGACTGACTGCTCTTTCCCCTCCTACCGTTCCGTGTAAATACTGTCGAGGGCTTTTCCCCCCAAACGTAGAGCAGCTGTCAGACCCTCACCCAACACCAGCCGCCGAGTCTGAATGCGGGGAACCGTAGGCTCTCCTGGTTGGGGAGGCATACCCGGCCGTGTACAGCTGCTCACCTTGAACTCACGCCTTGCAAATTCAAATCCTTACGAAGCCACACAGAGGGGGAACCCCCCACGCTGTAGCTTGTTGCCATTCAGGAAGTTTATTCGGATGTTGCTGCTTTTTGCTAGTCAAGTTAAATAATATTTTTATGCAAAGGCTCTCCAATTTTAAACAGTGACCGAACCTTTGGATAAAAACCACCGGTGGGCTGAGCGGAGCCGGCCCCTGGTTAAAGGCAGTCGTGAGTGGTGGAAAGGAAGGAGTCAGTCTGGCCAAAAGGATTGTCTTCTTTACAAGGGATTGATTTTCCTGACTGCTCTGTTTTGGAAAGGTCATCCTTTTTTAATTTCAGAAGGAGGATTTTAAGGAATTGAGGAAGCATTTATTTGAGTGTGCAGGTCGCTCCCTGGTGAATTGCAAATGGACTTAAATTGTTTGAAGTAAAATTAAGAGACATCTCAGCAGACCGCGCAGTCCGATGCCCTGTTAGCACAGTGTGTGGCCACAGCACCCTGTCTGGTAGATCGTTTCATTGCCACTGGGCAGACTGAAAGGACGGCGTGTCTGGGTTCTAGCCCCAGCTCTGCCCTAATTATTAGCTGTGTGTCCCAGTTTCCTGACCTGCGAAAAAGGTACTATAGTAGTGCTTACCTCCTAGGATTGGCACACTGGTTAAATGAGTGAATATTTATAAAGTGCATATAGTAAGGGCTGATCAACATTCGATAGAAGAAAAGGCTCGTACTCATGATGAAATTCAAAGGGAGTTTAGAGGCCCTCGTTTGAGAGTGTGTTGGAAGGCACCCCCCCAGAACTACTGTGGGGCTGTCATTCCCGCTATACCGTTATTGAATGTTGATCCGCTAAGGTCATAGCTAACCTAGCCGCCTGGTCAGGTGCCCATTTTACAGATGAAGATGTCGGGGCTTGGGGGTGCGGCGGGGCTACACAGCCAGGGCATCCCCGAGCTCGGACTCACAGCTGATGTGGTCCGAACAACCCCACTCCTGGGCCGGGCCCAGGGACAGGTGATGAGACCCGTGTCCTCCCCCCTCCCGGCAGAGCTGACCATGGCGGAGATGCGGCAGAGCCTGGAGCAGGAGCGGGACCGGCTGATCGCCGAGGTGAAGAAGCAGCTGGAGCTGGAGAAGCAGCAGGCCGTGGACGAGACCAAGAAGAAGCAGTGGTGTGCCAACTGCAAGAAGGAGGCCATTTTCTACTGCTGCTGGAACACCAGCTACTGCGACTACCCCTGCCAGCAGGCCCACTGGCCCGAGCACATGAAGTCCTGCACCCAGTCAGGTACGCCACGCAGGGCGTCCCGGCCCGGCTGCAGCTGGGGGGGGGGGTGGGGGACGACTGCAGGGCCCCGGGGGCGGTGGGTGAGGGTGCGGATGCGGTGGGGGCAGCTTGCCCAGCCCCTCGTCACTCTCACTCACACACGGTGTGTCTCGTGCACACCACATGTAGCAGAGACTCGAGGTGCGGGTGTCTCGAACCTTCGTGTCGTTTGCCAAATATGGGGCTTGTCGTGACAGCCCAGGTGACTTTAGACCCATGTGAGTTGCAATGGTTCTCAGCTGGGGGCCATCCTCGTGCCCTGTCCCCCAAGAAATTGGCAATGACTGCAGACATGTTGCGGGGTTTATAATGGGGCAGGGGGTGTGACTAGCACGTGGAAGTAGAGGCCGGGGGCGCTCCGAAGCCCCCGCAGTGCCCGGGGCAGCTGCCCGCAGCGGGGATGACCTGGCCCGATGCGTCGGCGGCACTGAAGTGGGGAAAACCTGCTTCTTAGGCCACCCTGGACTTTGCATAGTAGGGTTCCCAGTTCCGACGCGAAGGACAGAGTCTTGGTGTGGGGCGATTCCATTCTTGGAGTCTCTAACCTGGAGCAAGTGGGTCTCTGGCCAGGAGACGCTGTCCATCTAGAATGTACCCGTAGTTTCCTAAGAATAATCGTTACAGATAGCTTTTCTTGACCGCCACTAATGGTAGCTTCATGTGGTGAGAAGTGAAAGCCTCCATTTTAAAGACTTGATTCAAAGAAAAGTGACATGGATAACGGGACCAGGTAGCACGTGCGCAGCCTGGCAAAATTTCCCAAGGCGATGGTGACACGACCAAGTGGGAGGAGGGGAAGGCAGTCCTCGCGGGCCGCGGGGCCCGTCAGTTTTGCTCGGCTCTGCCGCTGCCCGGACACCGTGTGCACGCAGGGGTTCCGTTCCGTTTCATTTACCAAAACGGGGGGCACCCGGCTGCTGGCTCCCGCTCCATACTGCCCTCACGTTCTGTCATTTTCAAAGATTTTTATTTATTTATTTTTAGAGAAAGGGGAAGGAGAAAGAGTGGGAGAGAAACATCACTGTGTGGTTGCCTCCTGCATGCCCCACAATGGGGACCAGGCCTGCAACCCAGGCATGTGCCCTGACTGGGAATCGAACCTGCGACCCTTTGGTTTGCAGGCCCGCGCTCAAACCACTGAGCTACGCCAGCCAGGGCACGTTCTGTCATTTTTAGAAAGGCAGCTGCAAGCTGTCCGTTGCTGTGTCCGTTAACCTGCCTTTGGGAGGTGTCTTCTTAGTAGCGAGTTTAAATCTCTTCCAGCGGGACAGCTGAGGTCTCCTCAGTCCTGGAATGTGTCTGATGACCCCCTTTCACTATTATGCGATGGCCAGAACCTCCTCCGGCCTTCCTCTCTGTGCGCATCATGACGTCCATCCTTCCGAAACCCTTCTCGCAGGCCCTATGTTCCTGCTGGCCCAAATGCCGTCCATCATCTCCCGAGGCCCCGAGCCTCTGACCTCACGCTGCATTTCCCGTGTGTTCATTGCCCTTGGGCTCGGAAGGAAGCAGTTCCACGGGGCTGATGTAGGTCGGCACCTAGAGTTTGAGGACTGCCATTGAGGGTGAGCCGTTGCTGGCTCCTGGTTTGGGTCTTCATTTATTCTATGAACATGCTTTTGTCTCCAGAAGGATCTAGTAAAGCATGAGTTACTGTGACGATGAACATTTCTTCACACAAGGTCTGGATGCAGCTTCTGGAAGACTGGAGGTCTGGCCACCTTGGCTGGGGCTGAGCAGCGGCTGCCTCTGTCACAGCTCGTGTGCTTGGGCCAGAGCGTGCTGGGCTGTGGCACGGCCCCAGGCATAGCTGGGATCCCCGCAGGTCCCGAAGCCACTGCCCTCGTCTTACCCGTGGCTTCTCTCCCCTTCGCCCCCAGCTACCGCCCCTCAGCAGGAGGCAGACACCGAGGTGAACACAGAAACACTAAACAAGTCATCATCCCAGGGGACCTCCTCCAGCACGCAGGCCACCCCCCCAGAAACAGCCAGCACCTCGAAAGACAAGGAGACATCTGCCGAGAAAAGCAAGGACGGTGGCTCGGTGAGTACCCGCACGTCGCTGGCCAGGGACACCTATCCTTTGGGCCAGGCAGAGTCTCAGGACCTGTCCCCATGCCTGCCACCCCTCAGAGTCGCCTAGATTTGTCTGTCGTCAAGGTGGGGCAGTCAGACTGCAGGCGGGGAGGAGCCTTAGTGGGTGCCAGCAGGTCGCCTTTCACCGGTGGGCACGCGGGCAGGGGCGGGGGAGTACGGAGTCCCCGTTGGCATGTGTGTGACGTGACGGCCGCGCCCTGGCGACTGTCGAGCTTTAGACTAGCATTACTGAGTAGATCCTCTGTGACGATGGGCGTGTTCTGTATCTGCTCTGCCCAGCGCGGTAGCCACTAGCCCCACGGGACTGTGTGAGCACTTGGACTGTGGCTAGTGTGACCTCGGACCTGGATTTTTAACTTGATTCTAACATTTGCCGTCGCAGGTGACCAGTGGCTTCCGTGCTGGACAGTGGAAGTTGCCTCTCAAAGTGTCCCAGTGTGTGGGATGTGTTGTCTGTAAACATGATCGGGGTGGCACATTGATACTGTCTCACCCCTTCAGTCCTCCTGTATTCATTCCCGTCTGCATTAGGGGGGAAGTCAGGGTCCCATCAGTCAGAACCCTTTGATGTCACTGATACTACTGCCTAGTTCGAGGTGAACGTGAAGTAGAAGTGCATTCATACAATTTTGGAGTAATACACTTCCT
Source organism: Glossophaga mutica (assembly GCA_039655065.1). Taxonomy (NCBI): domain Eukaryota; kingdom Metazoa; phylum Chordata; class Mammalia; order Chiroptera; family Phyllostomidae; genus Glossophaga; species Glossophaga mutica. The sequence continues at coordinate 98,661,339 of CM077312.1, read as the reverse complement.
TTTCGGATATGGCAAAACTCTGAAGGATTGGCAGGTCAGGGAGGGAAGTCGAGGAAACCGTGAGCGTTCTGGCAGCTGAGGCTGCAGGGTTGAGGAAGGGGCCCCCCCCACACCCCCAGGGCTGCGCTCCAGCCGTCTGGAGACCGGGCGTAGGTGGAGGGCCGCCCCAGCTGCCCTGGCCTCTCTGCCTGCGCTCGCCGGGCAGAGGGCTCGAAGGTGCCTTGGGGGCAGAAGTGAGCACCCCCAGGATCCCTGGGCTCCCTGGGGGCTGCATCGGCCCCAGTGCCTTGAGTCCATCTCTCTCTCTTTGTATTTCTAGACCCTCGACCTTTCTGGCTCCAGGGAGACGCCCTCCTCCATTCTCTTAGGCTCCAACCAAGGCTCTGGTACGTTGCCCCCTGGCGGGTGAATGGTGCTGTCATTCCACACGGGCAGAGGGGACGCTGTTTTCTCAGAGAGAACTGGAAGGGTTCATGGTTTTCACACTGCCGTGGATCCTTAGGGATCCTTGGGGGTGCCCAGGGCGGGTCAGTGGGGGTGAGGGAGTGGCCGGGCAAGGCAGCCGTCAGACCCCCCTCTCAGCTGACCAGCACTGACCTGCACACCAGGTCCTCACTCCACGCCGCCAGTAGCCGTCGACAGGTTCTGCACCTCTAAGGGGGATGACGTGTAACAAAAGCAGCGCTGCCGTAGGCTCATCGATACAAACAGGAGCTAAGTGCCCGTGGCATCTCATCAACGTTACAGTGAAAGGACAGTGAAAGGACGTTGAATGAGATGGTGTTATTTGAGGACCTGCTGTGTTTGTTTATTATTGGTTGGGGAGCCACACAAAACTCCATCTGGACAGGGGGTTTCTCCCGCCAACCTGGGCTGGGGTAGAGACCTGCTTTCCGGCAGGGCAGCTCTCCCTCCCTGGGGAAGTGACCGCAGGGAACGGAAGAGGGAACAGAACGGAGTGCACTCGGTGGACGAGGGCACTTGAGTCTTTAGGAAAATGAAGAAAAGTTTTAGGCAGATCTTTCTGTAAAAACCTTTCCCCTTAGGGACCAAATCACCTGGTAGGCTGCATCACGAGATTTCCTGAGACTAGATTTTGGTTTTTCTTTTCTGTGAGTTTGAGCTGTTCTTCTTTCTAGCCCGGAGGGTCTTTCCCCTGCACCCTTCTAAACGTGTTCTGGGCCATCCCAGAAGGGTTCAGAGGAGGTGTCTTCGTTGGGGACAATTCCGCTTACTTCAAGGTTTTCCAGCTCTAAGATCCAGTTTCTTTCTGTGGGATAATTCAGCAACTTTCGTTTCACTTTGGCATAGTGAATGCCTGCAGGAAGCGGTGGTGTGCGCTATGAGTGTGGCTGGAGGTCTCCCGAAGGGGCTGGGCGGTGCGGGGGGGGGTTGTTCAGACGGGGGCATGGCCTGGACTGCGTTTAGGGAAGATAGGGCCTTGGCACTGGCTGCCGTCGAGCCACCTGTTGAAAGTGTGACTCCCTCCCCACCTCCTGCTGAGTCCCTGATCGAATCTGAGCACAGGTGCAGCTTGGCGCTGAGATGGCTTTGGCATTTCTTTGATATTTTCTCGTTTTTAACAGAGAGCAGACTGTGGCCCTGAGCAGCAAGGTACCTGCTGACAAATTCAATACTCCAGTTTGCTTTTCATTGTTTATTCGTAGCACTGCCTTCCACGCCTGGGCGAGTATTCGTGATTTTTCCCGCTTTGGGTGGCGATGGAAAAGCTTCTGTTTTATTTAAGCTTAACGATGAGTTTAAAATAAAAATGCGGACTAAGTAATACGTGGGAGGATTGTAGAGGTGTCAAAATCGCATGGGTGGTATGAGAAAAAGGCCCCAGTTGGAGACACACCGTTTCAGACAGGGGGCGCTGTGGAGGGCGTGGCGCGGCAGAGCGGTGGGGTCGGTGACTGGTGCCCTGGTGGTGAGTGGCATCGGCTGGCATAAGCAGGATTGTAGACAGGGACGTGGTCGGGAGCTGCGTCATGTTCCATTTTGGAAGGGAAGGAGGTATCACCTGGCCCAGAGGTCAGCAAACTGTGAAGGGCCACGTGGTAAAATATTTTAAGGTTCGTGGGCCACACGGGCTGTGCGTCACAGCTGCCTGACTCTGCCGTTGTGGGGTGAAAGCGGTCTGGAGAGCACAACACGAGTGTGCGGCCGAGCTCCAGCGGAACGGCGCGTGGACAAACAGGTGTTGGGCTGGAGTTGGGCCTCGGGTGGCTGGCTGTAACCTGCAGCACGCAGGTGTCCAAGGGGCCAGAAGGGAAGGCTGTGCTTCACTGCAGGTTAAAATAAGAACATGAACCAAGTAACACGTCGGAGAGAGGAGGCAAGAAGCCCCGGTCGAGGCTGGTGATTTGGTGCCAGGTGGATCGGGGGGGAGAACATGGTCCCCAAGAGTCTGTTGACTGGATTGGGGTGGCGGGAAAGGGGAGGGAGGGAGGGAGAGGGAAAGACCCCCAATTCTATGGATTCCTGGAGGGTGCACGGCACTGGCTTTCTGCAGAGGGTTCAACAAGGGTGCGCTGAGTGTCTCTGCGGCCAGCCCTCGGGGGGTTTAGCGGTGAACAAGGTGGACAGTTCCCCCTGGAGTTCTCAGACGCTAACGTAACCTCTGCTAGCTGTTGGTGTTGGTGACGGGCAGATGAATTCTCACGGAGGAAAGTGGGCTCTAGAAAAAACATTGGGGTTTCTGAGCTCTTTCTAGGCTTCTGGGACTAGGACGGTAAGAGGAAGAGTCCAGTTGGAAAGGAGAAAGGGTTCGTCGGGGGATGAGCTTCCTCGGGGTGGGCATGGGCCTGGGGCTTGTCCCTCAACGGAAAGATTCGAATAAAGCATCACATGCGCAAAGTTAGAGGAAATAAAAGCAGACGGGGAAAATCAGTGCCTGGGCCCAGCCTCACTGCCCACCGTGGGCCACGTGCCTGGTACTTACCTCCGTGCTGGTAAATAACGTTCTTCCCAGTGCTTCTGTGTCTGGGCTCTATCTTTAGAAATCGCTCATTGGTTTTCAGCTTTTACGAGATGAGGGTTGGGGTCATACAGGACGTCTCTCCCTTTGTCCCAGGCTCCGTGCGTTGCTATTTTGCGTGCTGTGTGGTCCCCCTGGTCCAGTGCAGCTCCCGCTCTGCCAGCTTAGAGGCGGCCCTCCCTGGTCCCTGCCCTGGTGGCCCGCCTGCTCCCTCCCTGCCCCCGCCCCGCCCCCCTTCTCCCCCAGGACTTGCCCTCACCACAGTTGAGAACTCGCATTCTGTTCCGTACCTGTCGCTGGAGGCTGCGGGCCGAGGCTCCGCCGCGTGCGGCAGAGTGCGTGTGCGGGATTGTATTCCCGTGCTCGCACGGTCTGGCTCTTTCCTGGCGTTCCTGTTTTTCTCCCCTTCGATCGTGTCTTCAGTTAGTTCCTAACAAACCCTTCACCGTTACCGGTTATTTTATGGAGACTCCCTTCACGTCCGTGATTTTCGACTCTTCAGTTTCGATGTTCTGTTTGTGGGTGTCCTACCACCCGCCGCAGCCGAGGGTGTGGCTCCTTCTGTAGCTTGCCTGTAGCCCCTTCCTCCGCCTGCCTCCCTGTTCGGTGCCCACCCTTGGCCGTGGGTTAGTTACTACTCGCCCTAAGCGACCCGAATGCCTTGGGTGCTGCCTCCCACTGTCCTGTGGGTTCCCACCGTCCTGTGCCACCTTCCAGCACCTCTGTTTTCCTGGCTGAGTTAGGCTGTTGGCCACCAGTGGTTCTGAGGAGTTTGCTTCCAAAATGTTGAGGACCTGTGGCTTGCAGAGCTGCCTGTGTGCCTTTACACCTTATTTCCACCTGTAAGGCCGTGCCGTGCCCAGGGATCCCGTCTGTGGTTTAACACACGTGTCCAAAGAGCCTGAGAGCCCCGTGACGGCATTGGGTCGGAGCCTGGTGGCGGGAACGAGGCAGTGCTGAGAGCAGTTGCCCATCGATGACAGACGGAGCGAGTCCCGGGCCTGCGCGGAGCTGGGCTCTGGCGGACGCCGCGGGTGCCTGGGCTGTCTCTTCAGCCTGCCTGTGTCCCCGCTGCCGCCGCCCACCGGGTGCAACGCCCCCCCCCGCCCCCCCGCCCCACGCCCTGGTGCAAGCGTGGCCCCGTCTCCGGCGGCTGCCCAGGGTTTCTCCTGCTACGCGGAAGGCCCGTGGTGCGTGCGCGCGCGCGCTCCCTTGCGGGTGTTCTTTGGAGTGACTGGGTCTTGCTTTGGCTTGGGTGTCTTCTTAGCCGGGCCTCTGGCGGCCATCGGAACTACCAGAGCATGTGGTTTGGCTTCTTGAGGGGGCATTTTCGCTCTTTTCCTAAAGGCTCCTACGTGATCCTCCCGCAGTGATCGGCCATGCCAGCCGGCGCCTGGTGTCCTGTCTGTGCGAGGAACCAGGGCCCACGGGTGCTGGGCGAGGCTCAGCCAGGCTCCCCTCCCTTCTCTGCGGTCACCGGAGCTGGGGGCACTTGATGTCGCTCGACTGCTTGGTTGTACGTATGGTGATGACCAACTACAGCACTTGGAGACCTTCCGGAAGCATGGAGGGGGCGGGCGTCACAAATTGGGCAGGATGCTAAGAAGGGGTAGATTGAGCTGGTAAGATGAGGCCGGCCCTTGAGAACTACAGAGTGGCGGTTACAGAATCGTCCCGGGGGTGTGAAGAGAAGCACAGCAGAGGAATCTGCTCAGTGGCATTGCACTAACTGTGCACGGTGCCAGGTGGGTGCTGGAAATATTGAGGGGAGCCCTGTGTAAAATATGTGGTCGTCTAACCACTAAGCTGTACATCTGCAACTAGTACAAATAATATTGAATGTCAATTAATTGGGAAAAAAGGAAAAAGAAGAGCTAGTCCTTGACCCCAGCTCTGCAGAATACTGCCCCCTGTTGGCCATTGGTGCAAGTGACGGAAGCGTCTCTCCTGATAGACTGCAGCGTCTCTCCTGATAGACTGCAGCCTTGGGAGGTCCTTGTTCTGCTCACTCTTCTGTCTTCCAGAAACACAGCTCACATCTCAACAGGCGTAAGCAGTCCACGCCCTAGCCCGGGGTGTCCAACCCGCGGCCCAGGATGGCTGTGAAAGAGACCCAACAGAAAATTATAAATTGACTTAAAACATTCTGGGGTTTCTTGTGATTACGTGTTGCCGTGGATTTAATGAGTGGCCCAGAACGCCGAGAGGTTGGACACCCCTGACGACCATGTGGCCCCTTCCCCACTCGCTCGGATTCCGTCTCTAAACTTGACAGCTGACGTCTTTCCGTCAGTTAGCATCACCCCGCCTCAGGAAACGTTACAGAGTATCGTCCCAGTCTGTCTGAACCTGGTAAACGAGCTCAGAAACGCTGGGCTCTCAGCGGCTAGTCGGTCTCTCGGAGTCGGTTGCCCCGTAAGCTCGCAGGCCTGGGTGGCAACAGTTCTGCCGCTTTGCTTACTCAGCCATCAGGAGCGTCCTGTGGTCTTGGAAGCTCTGTTAGGTCATTCTGCTTCTGCACCCTTTGGTGACCCTCACTGTCCTTCCTGGGGACCGGGGCGGGGGGTTCCGTGTGCCCAGCTGGCCCTGACCGATCTGGTCCACGTTCCTTCTTCATCATCTGCACCTTTGGGGGGTTTGCTGTAAGCCTGGTTTTCGAGCAGCCTATGAATTGATGAAAGAAACTTTGCTGATATAAATAAGCAGATGAAATGCCAAGTTTTGGTGCCTTTTCCCCGTGCCCAAGGTCGGACACAGTGACCCAAGGGTGCTGCTTGGTGTCCTTGACGCCATAAAGATGCGCAGTTACAGGTACTGCACCAGAAATGCCTTCCTTGGCAACTTGCCCACCGATCTTTAGTCTCCGTGAGCAGGACACCAAACTGTTCTTCCAATCAGCTGGTGTCCAGTCCTAAGGAAAACAAGCTGTCCCGCCTTCGTCCTCTTCACCTCCCAGTGTCAGGGACCCCATGGGGGCCGGATCTGCCCGTCAGAGCCGTGTGGGATGAGAGGGGGTGGTGGCTTCCCGGCCGGATGGCAGGGGCCGGAGTGCTGATCGCCCCTTTCTGTTGCTTCCCCCCCGCAGACCATTCCCGGAGCAGCAAGCCCGGCTGCTGGAGCAGCAGCGGCGATGAGAAGCGAGGCTCGGCGCGCGCTGAGCTCAGCACCAGCAGCAGCACGAAGAGCCTCATCCCGAAAGAGTCTCGGCTGGACACCTTCTGGGACTAGGGACAAGTTGCGCCACAAGCCATCCGCCCCGAGGAGGAAGAAAAAACCCGACCCCAGGAAAACCGGAAGCAGCAAGGACACCTGAGGCAGAACAACCGCTTTCAGACTCGAGACTTCCCAACGCGCGGCCTCGGCCTTTCCCCTGGGGTGTCTACACTACATCACATCCGGCATTAGCTGCGACTGAGGACTGTTCGACCCACCTGCGACCGATGCTTTAGCTGTAAATAATGTACAATTTGTGGATGTCCCCAAACCTAGAGTACCTTCCCCTTTTTATATTTGTATCGACTTTAACTTATACAAAAAAAGAAAAAAGAAAAGCAACTAAAAAAAAACAAACAAACAAAACCCCAACAACAAAAGGAATGTTTTGGTGTTGGAGGAGGGGGTGGTCCGTCAGCCATCTGTCACTCAGTGCTCTGGGGACTGGGCCCGGGGATGCCTGCTGCCCAGGGGAACGCGGGCTGTGTCCATTCACATGTGTGGACGGGGCACAGCGGGGTCGTGAGTCTCGGCACATGAAGTCAAGCCCTTGGCCGCTTTCAGCTACTACGTTGCGGGGTTCTCCGATGCAAGCTTTCTGGACCAGAAGGACACGTGGAGAAGCTAGTTTATTTTATGGGACTGAAACGATGACTCTACTCCTAAAAGGGAAAACCCTAACGTCCTTGTTTACAGAAGAGAAACGGAAACGAGCCCCACTCAGCTCAGTGGCGGGAGAGGAGAACACAGAACGTTTCGCGTCATAAGGTCGGAAAGGGGGGAGTCCTCCCGTTGCATCGTGGTTCCTTTGGATACACTCACACTTGGAGAGAGACGCACCGCGCGCTTCTCGGAAGCGAGGACTCGGAGGCCAGGCGCGCGCGGAGGACGTTCGAGTCTGGGATGAAGCATGCCTGTAGTATTTATATGATGGGATTTTACATTTTTATGTAAGCATGAAACCCAGGCAGCGTGGGAGGAAACGCCCGCCCTGCTGCCGGTTACACTACGTAAGCTGTAGTTCCACTTTGTATGTCGTGTAAAACTCAAAGCATCGAACAAAGCGGGCGGTGATGTGTGTATATGCGAAAATCAATTGTACGATATCATTCCAGTACATTTTGTTGTACATTTTAGTCTTCGTTTACTTTCTCTTCGTTGTTGATAAGAGGATGCGAGCTGTACAGTGTCCAGCTAGTTCCCCACCTTAGAGAAGAAATAAAAACAGAGTATTAGAACAGGAGAGAAAGAACATTTGTGAATTGCAGTTGTCAAAACCCCCCCCACAAAAAAATAGCCTAGCTGGCCTTATTTGTGAAGCATAATTGATTTTAGCATATGGAAGTATTTTTTCACATTTTATTTGTATAAAATTTGTATTAAACTTAAATATCTTTTTCGATGGCGGTGTTTCTTTGTGGATGAGCCAGTGGACTCTCACGGTATGCTCTTTTGGGTTGCTCCCCGCCCCCCACGTTTTTTCAGATTCTTCACCTTTTTAAAATTAAACTGTTTTGGAAAAATGGCTTGGTCGTCCTCAGATGCGCAGTCTTCCCCGTGGTCGGCGTGGCCATGTCAGGTGCGCAGGGCCGGACGCAGGAGGCTGAGCCGCGAGAGGTCAAGGGCGTCCGCACAGGGTGTGGGCACGGCATACGTGAGGCCCCCCCCCAGTCAGGTTCCTTGACATTTTTGAACAGAGATGTGAAATACAGGAAATCCTGGGTCCGCCTCAGAAAAGCGGCGTTGGGGGGGAGGGGCGGGGATTGTCTTCCCCTGGGAAATACGGGGGCCTGAGCGCATCCTTCCGGGGGCAGCGCTGCCCAGGCCCTCTCCACTCATTTCATTTTGTGGGTCACATTATTTTGATTTTTTTTCAGCCACTTAAAAATAGAAACACTATTCACAGCTCCCAGGTGGTGCAAACGCAGGGAATTGGCTGCCTTCGGCCCTCAGGCCGTTTGCTGGCCAGTGCTGTGACAGGAGTGAAACGGTGGTTTAAAAATAAGTGTTTTCCAATTACAGTTGTTATAGACTATTCCCGATGTGACGTGGTGATTGGATAATTACAAGGTGCTCACGCTGAAAAGCAGAGTACAAGAAGGGGATGTTTTAGGGGACATTTGACCTGAAACCTGATTGAAGAGCTGGCTTTGGGAAGATAAAGTGGGGGAGCACCCCAGACAGAGGGAGTGGCTGGTGCAAAGGGCCTGGGGCACGAGTGGACTTGACCTGCTTGATGAGCAGCAAGGAGGCCGGTGTGTGGCCTGGAGGAGCAAGGCAAGGAGGGTACCGGCTGTGTCCGAGGGCCTCGTGCTCCCACGGGGGCTGCGGTTTTCCCCTTTGCCCTTAGTCCTGCGCCAAACCCGAAAGGGCTGTTCTCCACTCTGTGACGCCCTGCTGGCCTTTGCAGAAACAGGCCCAGTGAGTGACTGGTTCAAGGCAACAGAGCTAGTGAAAGATTCTAACGGGACTCCTTTTGAACTTCTCTGATAGATGGGTTGTTAGCCATTTTTTTTAAAGTTAAAACATTTAGTTTCCTTTTATTGGGTGTATGCATGCACCCTCTCTGTATTCCTCACTGTCTTTAACCTGAAGACCACAGAGGAGGGGGCACAGTCTGTTTGAGGGAAAGAGCCCCCCCCACAGCAAGAGGGAGACACAGTCACCCCACCATCCTCTTTCATCCCTAACAAGCTGGGCCCTCTCTCATCCCTGGGCCTGGCGCACCCTTCCGTGCCTGGCACCTTATTCTCCAGGTTGTCTTTTATCCTCCGTGTCAGCCTCTTACTCCCGAGCAAAGTTGACTGTCTCTGTTTACTGCTGTGGCACTGCACCCCCCACACAGCCTCCGCCCTTCCCACCACAGCCGCAGCGTCCCCTAGAAGAAAGGACCTCCGAGGAAGAAGCAGCTTATCAGTGGTTGAGAAATGGTTACTGTAAAAAAAATTCATTTCACGTTTACTAATTATTTCACTAGGCGATGCAGCCATGTGCCTTAACTGTGAAGACAGGGATCCGTGTCCCTCCCGGCCCCCCTGGTCCCCTTCCTGCCCACCCTGCAGTCTCGGCGTTTACACACCAGTGCAGAGGACGTTCTCTCCCCCTGTCTGTGCATAAGTGGCAGCATTTGATACCCACGCTTCTGTCCTGTCCCCTTCGTCACGTGACCTAAAGCCTGCGCTGTAGTTCCGTGTTGGTACCTGCCCAGCGCGACCCTGAAATATGGAAGAAGACAATGCCTGTCACAGTCCCCCGCGGATGGGTATGCAGATTGTCACACCGGCAGGACAAACAGACCTGTGTTCCACTGCGAGTCATGAGCTGTGTGAGGGGATTCCGGGGACACATGCCAAGTGGCTGCACGGAGGGCCAATGAGGGGCTAGATTAGGGGCAAGGACTTGGACGATCCCAACGGCGCTGTGAGACCCCCTTCCTCTGACTTCAGTCTGGGTCAAGCGTTTTCAGAGGCCCAATGTCTCTGAATCTAGGAATGAGGAAAAGAGGGAGGGCACCATGGCGCCTGCTGTGGTCCTTGCTCCTTCCTTTTAGCAACACCCAGGCGGGATGATCTAGGGGTGACCTTGAATGCAATCAGGCACTCCTGCCACCTGGTGGCCCCTATGCGGAACTGCAGCTCTGGAGACGGAGCTGGACCGGGAGGTGGGTCAAAGTTCGTTCCTTCAAGGGACTGACTCGGTAGTAGCAGTCTGTGAGCCAAGCACTGAACAAGAAAGGTGCGGCCTCTGCCCTTACCCATCGGACACTCTCACTGGGAAGCCACCAAATGTGCATATAATGCCATCTGGGAGGGACAGACGCGTTGAAGGTAACCAAGCAGGGTAAGCAGGGAAGTAGATGTGATTACGGAGGGCTGGTCCGAGAAGCTGTGCTGTGAGCAAAAACCCGAAGGGCGTGGGGACGGAGCTGTGATGTCCCGGGCAGCGGTCCCGAACTCTGCAGGAACATGAGAAGCCCCTGGGGAGATGTGAAACAAACCCAGGACGCCCAGGTGCCACCCCAGCCCTGAAGAATGACATCGGTCCCTCTGGGGCTTGGGCATCTGTCTTTTGGTGAAGTTCCTCACGGGCAGCCAGGACTGAGAGCTACTGACCTGGCTGGAAGAACATCCCAGGTAGAAGGAAGAGCAAGTGTAAAAGGCCCAAGGCAGGGGCCTGGCATCTTTCCAGAAGAGACGGCAGGCCAGGGAGGCCACAATGGAGGGCTTTGGGTGGGGGTGGGGGTGGGGCTGGGGCTGGGAGCTCAGAGGGAGAAAGGCCTGGGTTGGGGTGGCCTGTGAGATGGGTCTGTCTGGATTAGCTAAGCCTGGGCTCCACCTGGGTGTATCTGATTGCCTGAGTCTTAAGTACCTGGATGGATTTGATTGGCTGATTGACTAAATCTAAGTACCTGGGTATATATGATTGGCTGAACCTGGGTACCCTCTGGGTCTGATTGGTTGAGTGTCGGCCACATGCTTACATTCTCACTGCACTGGGAGGCTAGAAATGTGAGATTCTGCCTGTTTCTGGTACAGACTCCCAAAGTGGGAAATTGTACAAACAAAAGAGTTGACAAAGACCTTGACAGCACCTGTGGCGGAACTGTCCGGAGTGTCTGTCAGGTCAGGTGTAGAGGGCAGCGTTCTCCAGCCAGTTAGAGCAGAAGGGTGTAATCTGTACTGGGTCAATTTGGCGAGGCTGGAACGACATTTCCCAGAATCCCTTCCTTGAGTTAAAATTGACCAAAAGAGCAACTTGTGTGAGGTTTTTTTGAAGGTGGAAAGGAAACAGCAGCCTCTGCTCTAGCAAGGCCGCTGTGGCCAGAAGTGGACAGACAGCTGCCGACGTGCCTGCAGACTCCACCAGGTCCTCGCTGTCCTTTGCGGTGCATCCAGGTCGCCTTGACCCCTGGACATCAGCGCCTGGCTCACCTCTGGGCGCTCAGCTGCAGAGGCAATGGTTCCACATCGATTTCTCACCAGTGCCCCTCTGCAGACTCACTCGGGGGGCTGGACGTGACTCACCGCTTCTCAGCTTGCCTGGTTGTTGACTCCCGATGCCCATTTTCCGACCTTGACCTCCCCAGCTCCTTCCACCACTGTATAAGGTCCGGGCCCCATCGTAAATTATGTACTCCAAACTCCTGGGCCAGATCTGGCCGCTTCCCTGATTGGATCTGATCAACATGTTAGGAGTATTTACGGAATCACAAGGAAGACCAAAGCCACATGGCAGGACTGAGTCAGCAGTGTGGGCTGGGGCTGGGGGTGGGGCTGCTCCCACAGGATCCCGAAGCATCGCTGCTGACTCGAGGGGCAGATGCATCAGCTTCCGGGGCTGCCCTGCACCAGCTCTGCTCTGGTCACACCTGCAGGCTGGGTGCCCTGTGCGCAGCCAGCCACCTTTCTCCCCACTTAGCTCAGTACCTAATACAGCCTCTGGGCATGCAGCTGATGGGTGGGCCCTTAACTGCTCCCAACCCTGGCTGTAAGGGAGTCTGGGGAAGAGTGTGTCTCCCCGCACAGGTACCGCTCGTTACTGGGATTTCTGAGCGGCCTCAACAAGCCAATTTACCACTGAAACCTGGGCAGGGCCTGAAGGAGAATCCCTTCAGGGTGGCTCAGGCGGCTGCGGGGTCGCACTGCCCTCTGGTGGTCAGCGGAGAGCACAGCTCCGCCTGGCTTCTCAACTCGGAGACTGTCCTTTACCCAGAATGAGCTGCCGCAGATCCACGCAGCCACCTGGAGGTGTCTCAACAGCATCGCGAGGGAACGGATCCAGGCACGGAGGGGCGCATTCTGTCTGGGCCCGTGTATGTGAACTAGATCGGGCCAGACTGGTGACAGAAGTCAGGATTGGGACGGACTGGGGACGGAGGCTGGGAAAGGCCCAGAGGGAGCTTTCGCGGGGCCCGGAAATGTCTTCCGTCTTTCTCGGTGGAATCGCAGGTAAAAATGCATCGAGATACTTGCGCTTTGTGCAGCCAGCTGCGTGTAGTTTACAAAATAAAGCTAGAAAATCCCAAGTTCGTGGGGAATCTCGGGACCGGACCTCCTTCCTCCACCCTTCCCACTCCAAGCCGTTCTCCCCACAGTGGCCAGATGGATCTTTAAAATGCCAATCACGTCAGGCCACTCTCCTGCTTAAAACTCTCTGGTGTCTCCTTGTTGGATTCAGAATAAAATCCCTACTCCAATGAAGTCCAAAACCCGTGACCGAAGGGGTCCACCCAGACGTGGCCCGGCCCCCGTTCTTTCCCTCTTGCTCACCTGGAAACTCTGCACGTCCCGCACCTTTCTCTGGCTTTTCTCACCATCCGGGTCTGAACTCGGCTGTCACCTCCTCAGAGGCCCTGACGCTGTCCCAGTCACCCTACAGCGCACCCTCCCCCCACCCGCAGGCCTCCTTCCCACCGCAGCCGGCGTGTGTCGCTGACACAGCAGCAGCCGTGCGTTCTGAAAGTCACAGGGTCAGCCAACAGGCCCCGCCACGATCGCCGCTGGGACAAGCACGGGCGACTCGATGGGCCCGAGTGTCTCACTGGGTGGGCGGATGCTGTGGTCCCTTCCAAAGGGACCCTCTCAGGACCCCTTTCAACAGGTCTTTTTGGTGTTGCTGACTTCAGCCTCCAAGATCCCCCTCCGCCTCCCCGCTGAGGGTCACACAGCTGTCCCTCCTCCTGACCTCGGGGCAGCTCCCAGAAGGGGACTGGGGGGCTCGGACCAGAGAGCAAGCCTGTGCCGGGCGTGTGTGGGGGGAGGGGCGGGCCGTGTGCACTGCTTCCCGCTCTGGCCGGCCGCCCTCTCCGCTGTTCTTCTCCTAGGACCAGACTGGTGGGTGAGAGAGTCTGGGTCTCACAGTGAATCTGCCTCTTTCTGGCAGGTTCCCTGCGCAGGAACGTCCGCTCCCCGAGGCGGGGCGGCCTCGGTCCGCCTGCTTCCGCACGTGGAGAAGAGCGCCGGGTCAGGGGCTGACCCTGCCTGAGCCACCACTGCGAACCTGCCAGGACTTTCCCCGCTGTCCCTGGCCCACACTGCTGTCACCACCGGGCCCTGCTTGGGCAACAGTGGCTCCGCAGGGTGAGGCTTCCTGGGAGGGGGCAAGAAGGAGGTCGCCTGCTTTGCAGGACTGGTGTCCTCAGCAGCAGCACCGCAAGGCCCACGGGGAAAGGGCTCGTGTTGTCACGTGGGGGGAAGCTGTGGCTAGAAACCAGCCCCATCTACCATCCAAACATCTGCCCACTCGATCATCCACTCACTCAGCCATTTCTCCAAAACCACACCCTCAGCCAGCCAGCCAGCCATCTCATCACACAGGCACTGGGTCATGGATTCAGTCATCCATCTGCCCATAATCCCTCTACATGATCTACCTGGTCATCCCGACGTAGTTATCCAACATTTATCCATCCACCCTCCCATGACCCAGCTAGCCGGTTCTCCCCCATCCAGTCACCTAACCACCCCCCCACCCATTTAACCACACATTCATCCATCTGTCCCAGTGTCTGTCTGACTGCGCTTCCAATTATACTTCCACCATTCCTCCCATCTCATCTGTAACGGGATTCCAACTTGTGTTGGCATCTGCTCTGTGGATTGATTCCCAACACGTCACTCTGTGCTTGATTCTAGGGGTGCAGAGATGAAACCGACAGAACCTGCCCCCACGGAGCTCAGAGTCCAGGGTCTCTCTTGCCCTTGGTTGGTGGTTCTCTACTCGTCAGAGATTCCAGCTCTGAGACTCCAATTTTGGACTCATCTCCCATCTCCACCGATGTGGCCACTCCAGCCAACTGTTAACCCTGGGTTTCACCCATGCGGAGAGAGCGGGGAGCTTATGCTTGTATTTAGCATCTAATCAGATGGATCCAGGCTCTGCCTGGAACTCTATGAGCAGCAGCAATACTCAGGATGTCCTCAGAAGTTCTCCAAATGTCCCTCCCTGCCCCATCGTTTGGGTCCTTGGCTCACCCACTGGAAAATAAAAAGCCTTGTCATAGGGATGGAGGTTGTTTGCATTTTTCAGCCCAACCCTCATTTTCCCCAGTTCTTTTAGTAACAGCCCACTGATTATTCCTTTGGGGGACCAGCTCTCTCGAGCTTTATGTTCAGGAGGGATCAAACCCCAAGTCTGGCTCCATGGAACCCGTGACTCAGGTGTGGCCAGGGAGACACACTCCTGGGGGTTTTGTCAGATCCCCTGGCCAGGAAGTGCTCTCTTTCTGCCAGTGGGGTTTTGTTAAAAGGTTCTCAGAGCAGCCTGTGCACACAGGGAAGAACCTGCGGGGGAAGTAGGGCCACACAGGAGAAAAATAATTCGATCACCTGGATCCAGCTATGCCTGAAGACAGTGATCATCATGTCTCGAGTTTCTGAAGACTTTTTTTTTTCTTTTTGGCTTAAGGAAGTTTGAGTTGGATTTTATTCCTTTGCAACTGAAAAGGTTCTGGAAAGACCAACAGATTCAGAAGCTGCAAGTTCAGTAATGAAGTAGCGACACCCGACCCACTTCCAAATGTAAACGTGGTTTTATTTAATGCCTTTTCTCCGACACAAAGTACCGCCTCCTCCCCACGAGCCCCTCATCCTACAAAACAAGATGGCAGCATAAGGCACGTGCACTTGTCCACATGACGTCAGGTCAGGTTCTTAAACACAAAAATAAGCAAGACTCTTCCCACCGCCCCGCGCCGCCTCCCTCACCGATTGCTCAGAGATGATCGTCCCCGCAAAGCACAGCCTGGAGCGGAGAGCTGCGGTCAGCACTGCGCGCCGCCCCACATGCCATTTAGAAACAAAAGCAGACCAAGGACTGAGAAAACCAGCAACACAGGAGCAAGAGCATAATACCGGAGTAATGGGATTAGTCCATAAATTAAGAAGAAGAGAAAAAACCGAGCCTGTCCCCTCCTCATCACCAGCCCTCCCCCAGGTCAGCCCGCCTTGCTTGTGTTCTGTGAGACGCGTAGAAAAGTCTGGACTCCGCGCGTCAGCCCTTGTCCCCGAAGTTAAATATTCCGCAGCCACGGCTGGGCACTCTGCTTCCCAGGACCCGTGTCTGGACCGAAAGGACATCTGTTGAGATGGTCACCGGGCTCGTCCTCCTGGCTGTAGGGACCCCGCCTAGTGTCCAGCTTCCGGTGGGAGGCGAGGGGCCTGGGTGGGGGACGCACCTTGGAGGGCAGGCGGTGACTCCGTGGGCTCTGCTATAAATACTCCAGCTCCAGGGCGTGCCTCAGCGCCTCCAGGTCTGCGTGGCAGGATATCCGCCAGAAGGGCATGTTGTGCTGCAACACAGAGCGCCCGGGCGCACAGTCAGCCCCGCCCCGCGCCCCGGGGCACCGCCCCCGTAGTTGGAGCCGCACGATGCCCCAACGAGCGCGCGTCGGAAGAGCGTGCGTGGGGGCCCTTCCCAAACCCGGAGGCACATCGCGTTGTGCCCACCTCATGGTTCGTGCTACGAAGGAAACGGAAGGGCGGAGAAAGGCGCGGGTGGGAGGGTGTCTGTTTTTTGCTAGCTCGGTCAGGGAAGGCCTCTCTGGGGAGTCGGGGGGACGATTAAGGAGGCCCCAGAGGATGAGGAGGAGGAACTGTGCGCACACGTACGAGGGGGTGGAGGCAGAAGATCGCAAGTGCAAAGCCCCGGGAAGGGTTCGAGCCTGGACTGTCGTGGTCGCTGCTGCTTCACACGACTCCTGGCACATAGTAGGTGCTCAAGAAATATTCATGGAAGGCGGGGAAAGGGGAAGGAGGGAGGATGGGTGGGAAGGTGAGTTTGTCAAGCTAAGTCCTCAACAAACACATCTTTTTCTCTTTTTATTTTTATTTTTTTACAGATTGGGCCTGCTAGGTTCCGCCAGAACCAGCCTTTGACATTTAGAATGTTCTCATTTGCTCGGAGAGAGCACACGACTGTCCATCGTGGGCAACCTATGCCATCCCTTTAAGGGTTTCGGGGGTCCCCGCCGCCCCCGCCCTCTCCTCAGCCCCACCAGGCCTTCCTTTCTCGGCAAGGGGTGGGTTCTGGTTGCCCCCTGGCCAATGCTGTGCCCCTCGAAAGAGTGTAATTCACTGTCCGGGGCCTGAGGGCTCCGGGCCGCAGGTGGATTTATCACGTGTGGAGATGCGGAGACAAACGGCGCGGTACAATGGAGATGTTAACAACACCGTCGGCCGAAGCAGTCAGAGCCCCGTCTCCTCGCGCCATAGTTCACGCTGCGCAGGTGTCTGGGGCCTGGGCTAACGACTCCCATCCATCAGGCCAGGAGGGCTGCCGGCGCTCGCGCTCGGCGTGTCTCCCTAATGGGCCGGGCCGCTGCTTCAGACGCCGGAGAGGACTCGAGGGGAGAGGGTGTACGGGGGGCGTGGGGTGCCCTAGTCTTCTGCAGCAGGCTCCGCTGTCACCTGACCAGCTCAGGGGTGCAGCCTGACAGTGTCTGAAACTGCTAAGTCTGGCTCCTTCCTGCCAGGTGCTTGGAGTGAAACAGTTTGCATGCACCAGCTGTGTGACCTTAAGTAAATTAATTAACCTCGCTGAGCCTCCAATCTATCTTCTATAAAACGACACCCACTTTGCAGGGGGTTTTGGAGGACTGACTGCGACGAGGATGGCAGTCACAGAGCGGTGGTCACGGGCACGAGTGTGAGTGGTTTGCCCCCGACTTCTCTAACGCGACCATTAATGCTGACCTTCTGGCCCGTGTGTGTTACACCTGCCCTTCGTGTGTCATTCCAGGATCGCAGAGGGGTCATTTTAAAGCATGCGCTTCCTCTCCAACCAGGGAGAAGGCGGGCACGTGGCAGTGACGGCTCCGTGGGTGTCCCTGCCCCCCTCCCGGTGAGAACCGGAGGCTGGTGCCGGCTGCTCGGGGCCGCACAGGTCTGAGCCACTGTCTACTCCAGCTTCGGTGGAAGCGAAGCTCAGTGTAACGGCTGTCACCTGCTGAGGGCAGGGCTCTCTTCTGTATCTGAACTTGGAAGGGGGGAGGGGCTGTAGGCGCGCCCTTGAGCCCTGGAAGTGGGCTTCGGGCAGGTTCGCCGCGGAGAACCGTGCCCTGGAGCTGCCATGGTGTCTCTGGAGCTCCGGCCGTTCACGGATAATGCATGTGGCTCATGCCACTAATTTTGGCCGTGTCTTGTGTATTTATTTAATACTTTTCCCTCTAAACCAATTCATTTTTAAAAGTGAAAGCCATCTGCTTTAACAGGAGGTGCTGAGAGTAAAAGCTGGGGTCCCCCCCCAGGGCCCCGGGCACCTCCCTGACCTCACTTCCCGCCGCTGCCCACCGGCCTGGCCCACCTCTGTGGCCGCGCTGGCTCCCTGCAGGAAGCTCCAGCCTTCAGGCCTCTGAACTTCTTGGTTCCTCTGTTTTAATGCCCTCACTCTGGTATCTACTTGGCTCACTTCCCTTTTTCTTCCTGTCTTTACTCAGATGCCACCTGGCAGGGAGGCCTGCCTTGACTACTACCTATACTTGCAACTTACCTCCCCCCCCCCGAGTCCCCTCTGTTCCCGTTCTCTGCTTTACTTTCCCCCAAAGCTCGGCTCACCACCTGACACGAATGTTACACTTAGGTGTTTACTGCCGGTCCCAGCCTGTGAGCTGAGTGAAGGGTGGCACATAGTAGGTGCTCAGCTAATGGAGCCTACACCCCAGCTGGAGGATCTGTGATTAAGCCACCAGTTATGCAGGTACTCCTTTCATGACAAGAGGGGACAACGTCCTGAAGAAAGAATGAAGACAGCTGGGGGAAGGAGTCACAGGCAGGCCAGATCTGGCTGGAAGGGCGGAGCGGGAGCGAGACGCCAGTCTGGGAATGGTGGGGGGGGGGGGAAGTGCTGCCGAAGCCGAGCCCGGAGGGATGAGTCCAGTCCGTGCAGGGGTGCGTGGAGGGGAGGAGCCTTCCAGGTGGATGGAACGGCACAGGCGAAGCCTTCTAAACTCCCCTCTCCTGAGCCCCTCCCCCAGCACCCTAGGGGCCTTCTCCCTTCTCGTGGGTTTCATCCTCTGAGACCCTAAACATTTCTGCATTTCCTTGGAATGTGTTGCTGGGGAGGGAAGGAGGAAATCAGGTCCCCAAATTAAGCTCTGTGACATTAACAATCCACTTCCCAGGCCTCTGGGTCGGGGGCTGGCAGGCTCCCTGGGATGCTGTTGACAGGCCCAGACCCAGGGTTTTGGCAGCTGTTCCTTTTCCAAGAACAGAGCGGCGGCTACCAGAACCCCTGTCCTTCTCCTCGTGGGCCTGAGATCACAAATGCAGGACTTTCTTTCTCATTAGCTTAATGCTGTCTTTATTAACTGGGACGGGTTCCTGGAACATATGATCAGTAGGTATTAAATAAAACACACACGTGCACCTGGTCCCTTACTGGCCTGCCCGCTGGGGTCTCTGGGCTCCCAAGCAGTTGTCCCAGAAACAACCCAGGGCTCCCAGGGGCGGCCGCCAAAGGCACGGAGCGGGATTTGCAGAAGGAAATTACTCGGGATGCTTCTGCGATGTGCAAATGGGCCTGGGCCGGCCAGCATCGAGTCCGGGGAGGGGGCCCAGCTGGCCCTGGGGGGCGGGGGAGTCTGCGCACAGAGCCCCCAAACCACAGCACGGCTCTGGGGAGGAGGAAGAGCAGCTGAGAGGTGGGAGAAGTACCTTTTTCGCTCCCTGCTCCTCTTCGACCCCGTCGCCAATCACGATGTAGACGGCCTTCCTGCCGAACCTCTGCATTATCCTCTCGAAGCAGCTCTCCTTCCCTGCACGCCCGGAGGAAGGAGAGGGAGAGGGAGGAGAGGGGACAGAGCGTGGTGAACAACAATGGCCAGTTGAGCGTTTGCTGTGGGCGGCTGTCCTCCTAAGGGCTGCGGGTTCATTGTTTCCGCCTCCAGCAAACTCTCGAGGTGTGCACGGCTGCCATCCCCGCGCCCCGCCCCCCACCCCTCATTCCATGAGCTTTACCTGTGCTCACAGTCACTTAGCTATGGACTACATTTCCCAGCCTCCCTTGCATCTATCTGTGGCAACGGGACTAAGGTGAGCAGAAGTAACTTGCACCTCTTCTGAGTCTCGCCTTTAAAATATTGGATGGGCGTTACGCCTTCCTTCTTTCCACCTTTCCAAAGCTGGAAAGCCGACGTGGCAGGACCCTGATTTGATCACACATGAGGATAAACCCGTAGGAGATGGTGGAAAATAAAATAGGAGGAACCTGGGTTCCTGGGTGGGCCCAAGGAGGGGCCGCCCCAGCAGCCCAAATCGCTCCCCTCTGATCTGTTGACACAGGAGAGAGAAATAAGCTTCGACTCAGACATAAGCTCTTGCGTTCAGGCTGTTAGAGTGGCTTTGCAGTTACCCTGTTAGAAAACTCCTAACCAGTTTCCCCAGAAGCAGAGCCCGAAGCAAGTGGGCTGTCGGGGATGTTCTGGGGATTGGAGTCATGCCCTTGGATGAGTTCTTGAACATCCCGAGTGCCGTCTCCCTCTGCCTTGCCTGCCACGCCTGGGATGGACCGCCCCACCCCCAACGCCCCTCCCTGCACCGCCGAGCTCTGGGCGCCCCTTACCTGTCTTGGTTGCGCTGTAGATGTTCTCGATGGGAAACACGGAGCCCAGTCCGTACAGCAGGACTTTGGCCAGCGCAGGAATGAGTTGAGTGGTGGTGACCAGCACGTTGACACAGTTGGGCCTGAGGACAGAGGAGGCTGCAGAGCGGGGCCCCACGGGACCCCAAGGCTAGGCCTCCTCACCATGTGGCGTGAGCCCCGGTTTGGTGAGCATTCGGGTGGGGCTGGGAGGCTCTGGCTGAGGCATCTTCAGGGAAAGACAGGGCCTGAGGGTTCTCAGCTGTTCTTTTAAACCTGAAAGCTGCCTGACTCTTTGCAATGTAAGGTGGGTGTAACACTTTCTCATTTAAAAAGCAAATGTTGATTGCAAGGGCCACACACTGAAATGGCTGCTGGGGCCTCTCAGTCACGGAGGTGAGTGACAGGGACCAAGCAGGACAACAGGGAGGCGGGGGATGGGGTGCCCTGGAGGCGCAAGCCAGCTCTGACATTTTGAGAGGACCCAGAAAGCTGGGGCGATGGATTAGCTTTCCTGGTGTTTGGCACCAAGTGCGCCCCCGACAAAGCGCGCCAGCACCAGGCAGCAGCTCAGGGGCTGCCGTTCTGCAGCTACTCGTGGGCTGGGTCACCGGACTTTGGACGTTAGTGCAGGGGGGTAATTTGTGGTCTGGGCCAGGTAACCTTATTGAAGAGCAAGAGGCAGCTTACTGGGAGGCCTGGAACGAAGCTGGACCCTCCTCATCTCGCCTCACTAGGGACCCCCTAGAGAGGCTCGGTGACGTCCTATAAAGTGGTTTTCGGGCGGTGACGCTTTGAGTGCTGGGAGGATGGGTTAAGATGGACCGAGGTGCGAAGGTCTTTAGCTCTGCGGGGCCCTGATAAGTCACTGCAGCTATGTATTTGCTCAGCTGTGGCCCAAGGCGTCTGGTGCCTCACGCACCTTGGCCTGGTCCAATGTCTGGAAAGTGTGCTGAGTGAGAATCTGGGGAGTCCCACTCCCCCGAGTGTGGAAATGGAGGGACCAGCACCCTCGAATGGGAGAAAGTTTGGAGGCTCAAAGACAAGGAGGGCTCCCACTTACCGGGAATTGATGAGGTTTAGTGCCTTCAGGGAGTGGGTCAGCCAGAGGTCGGTCAGGGCTTCCAGCTCAGCTCTGAGCTGCAGCCAGGTCTCTCTTTTGGGAGCTCCTATCAAGCCTACGGATAAGGGAAACCAAGATGCGGCAGCTATCATTTTAAGAAGGCCCGGGAGGGGCTCGGGTTAGGGAAGGGGAGCCTAGTTACCTTGAGGTTTCAAATCAGATGACATCCAAGGTCAACTTCGATCTAGTAACCTTACTCTTCTTTTGGGATTGATTGAACGGTCAATCAGTCAAGCCATTCATCCACTGGTGCATCCATCCACCCATCATCCATCCATCCCCCATCCATCCACCTATCCATCCATCCCACACAACATTCAGACCACTGCCGTTTACGGTGTGCCCGTGTGACTACGTCTCCCTGTGACTACGGTGTCTGCCCTGGCTGTTAGACTGCTGGCTCTGTGTGGGCGGGGCCAGGGCGGCCTTGTGCACCGCTGTGGCCACAGCCCCTGGAGCAGGGACCAGCACAGGCTGCCGAGAGTCAGTGTTTGTGGAAGAAAAAATGACGGCGGGGGGGCAGGGTGCTGCCTTGCGCCTGTGCTGCTCCGACTCCGACACCGACAAGACACCACCGTGGTCCAGACTCCTCCCTGCGGCCTGCAGGCCCCGTGCTGCCTGACGCTGCCACCTCTCTCGGCCCACTCCATCCGGCAGGCCCCTTGCTCCAGCCAAACGGGCCTTTATCTCCCTGAAAAGCCTCAAGTGCCTCTGTTCTCAGGGCTCTTCGTATGCCATTGCCGGTGGACACTGCTAGTTGCCTTCCACTGCCTGTGTTTCTCTTTAATAATTAATACAGTAGAGCTATAAAAAATCTCATTAGTAATAAGAAACATGATTTTCAGCTAAGTACATGGCCCCCAGGCTAAAAGGCTACATTCCTCAGTCTCCGTCTCGGCCCTCACCAGGCTAGTTCTGGGATCCAGAAACAGCTGAGGCGGGGTGGGTGGGGGGAGGCAGCAGAGACTGCAAGGAGGGTGGGGGGACCGCCCCCGGCATCCCGCCAGCCCAGAGCTCCCTGCCTGTGGACGCATCGGGTAATTTCCCCTCGGTTTCTGGGAAAGCACAGCAGCCTGACTGAAGCCCTGGGTGTTTCCTGGGGCTTACCCTGGATGGGGAGCACATGGCTGCCTCCGGCCCCGTCTCCTCCGCCTCCCCCCCCCCGCCGTGCACCTGCTCCCCCCTTTCTCCGTGTACGGTGGGTGAGCAAGCAGGCTGCCCCCGAAGCTCTCTGCTTCACTCTGTCGTCAACACAAGAGGCCATGGGGTGTGATGAAGACATGGCGGGGGTTGTCATCTCGGGCAAGATGCTTCCTTATCCCTCAGCTTCCTCCCCCTCAAAGCGATGGTGCTGAAACACTCGTGCCTTCTTCCAGGGGCATCACGGGGGTCGCTCTGCGTGAGCGGATGTCTGTGACCCCGTCAGAACGGTGCCTGGCACGGAGCAGGTGCGACTTGAGCGGCGGTGGCCCTCCTTGATGGGCTTCCCTTGGCCCGGGGTGCGGCCCGAGTAGCGGCAGACCCGCGACCAGGGTGGGCGGCCGGCCCCTTCCCGGCCCACTCACCGCCAACGTTGTTCTTGTAGGTGTTGTACATCTCCTTGACGCGCCGGTAGCGGAAGGCCAGCTTCCTCATCCAGTCCACGCCGCCGTGGACGCCGGGGCCCAGGCACAGGTTGGCTCCTGGGGCCGAACTGTGGAAGCCATCGGTGGAGAAGTTGTACGTGCTGTGGAGGGAGAGAGGGGAGGGGGGAGAGGGGGAGACACAGTGTTAATATGGGGGGGTGGGGGGCTCTTCACCCGGAGACCCAGGCCCCATGGAACTTTCCCTTCTCTTGGTGTGAAAGAGCGTCTGTTTTCTTTTCTGGGGCGGGGCGGGGGGGTCTATCCCTATCCGCTGTGCCCAGGGGCCACACAAGGGAAAGCCTTTCTCTCTTCCTTCGGAATTTGTGGATGGAACAGAATTCCAAAAGAAGGGTTGGATCTGGTTCATCTTGGCAGCAGAGCCCAGAAGGAAACCTCGGTCACCACTACTTTGATCCCCAAATCTGCCCTTCCTCACCACCCTCCTCAGGCGCCTGCTGACCCTTCCTTCCCATTCCGTGAGCACCTCCGTATCTTGCTCTCGAAATTCCCTGTTTTAACTTTTTTATTTGTTGCATTAGGCAGACTCGATGGCTGGTGTTTTGCAGGTGCGGCCCTCAGCCTCAGTGTGGCACGCTGGGCCTAGAAGTCCCACACGTGTGTGCGGAGACTGGGGACGCGCAGAGGCAGGGCGTCACACAGGACAGACAGCAGAGCGGCAGCTGGGAGCCAGAGGGGAAGAGGGGGCGAGTCCCCACCTACAGCGGCCCGAGTGCACGCATGGAAACCTCAGCTCTGCGGAGAACACCACTTTCTCTCCGCCTACCAGAAGCCTTGGTAGGTTTGCAAAATCACACGAGTATCGCTTATGTTTTAACGTCGCAAGAAATGCCAGAGCGTAACAAGGGCTGCGTGTACATTGCGAGTACAGAGTACACACTGCGTGTACAGAAGCAGACAAGTCTGAGATAAATAGGAAAGTCTCTTCGGAGAGGAAAAGCCCAGGAGGAAACACGTCACTGTGGTAACCTGGGCGTCTCTGGGAGTGGGTTTGGCTGCCTTTTTTCTCTTTGCACTATTTTGCTCTTTCTGGATTTTCTGAGTTTAAGAGTGAAAAAAGAAAGGCATTTAATTTTTTTAAAGAAGATGCAACGCAATGCAAATGAAACAACATTTGGACATCGTATCTTAAGTACCTCCCGGTTCACTGCTGTGGCAGAGACAAAAAGGAATCCGAGAAGTGTGAGGTGAGTGTCAGAGTGATGTTACGGCATGATGTGACATGGTGCCGTCACCCACCAAGCCTGGGGCTCGCTCAGCCCAGCCCCCCGCAGAGGCCGGGCCTCCAGGCCCAGATGTAAGACTCTTCCTGGGGTGGGGGGGGCATGTGGTGGGGGCAACAGAAACCCTGCGGGACCCACTGAAACGTCTTGAGTTCAAGGTCTCAAACTCAACAGTAAATTTCACCTTGGGGGCTCCCTGGGACAGCCAGGCCAGGAGGACACTGGCCCCGGCGACTTAATCCCAAAGGCCTCGAATGTAGACTCTGGAGTTCCTTCCAGAGCAGAGAGACACCAACTGGCTGACGGAAGTGGTTCTTTCCTTATCTTTAAATTCCTGCCCAGGAACGGACAAGGACACTCATTTATATGTCCACATGAACATATACATACCCATTCCCTCACACACACCCACCACCCGTGTTGCTTTTCACAGACATCTGCGTGAGCGTGTGTGAATTGGAAGCAGGGAAGTCATGATGTCAGAACGTGGTGAGTCTGAGATGGTGGGGACACGGGTGATTTTAGTTTCTTCTCTGCTCTGTGCTGAATGACTCAGATTTCGAAAGCCCGATGGAGAATCCGCCATGACTGTTCTGGCTGCCCGTCTGCAGAAAAACATCCTCTTTCCCGTGAAACATGTTATGCAGACATGCTCCTCCGCGTCCATCTCAGCTACCATCTTGGGCGGTGGTGGCCAGGGGCTGACAGTAAATGAAACCCACCCAACCAGGAGCAGGGAGCAGGCAACATCACATCACGAAGGCAGAAAGCCGTTTATCAAGGCCTCTCTGTCCTTCACACGATGAGGAAGGGGCTGTATGATCTCACCCCATCACAGCCCCTTGGTTCTGGAACCTACACTTTTAACCACCATGTGGTCCCTTCTTTTCTAGTCTAGCGATTCCCATTTTTCCACATAATTTCTTTTTTATTTTCCATCAACCTTATTTCCATTTTCTGTTTAAGAGTTTCTGGAAGAACAGCTTAAGACCACTTAGTAACAGCCCTGGCTGGGTAGCCCAGCTGGTTAGAGTGTCATCCCGATGCACCAGGGTTGTGGGTTTGATCCCCGGTCAGGGCACATGCAAGAAGCAACCAGTGAATGCATGAAAAAATGGAACAAGTCGATGTCTCTCTCTCTCTCTCCTTTCCTCTCTCTAAAATCAATAAAATGAAAATGGAAAAGACCATTAGTTGTTCCTGTCCACTCGGTGGCCTGAGCAGTGGGGGCGGCAGGCTGTTCTCCAGTGGGAAGCTGCTGGGTAGGCCCAGAGGGACCCCGCGCGTGCAGACCAGTCTGCCACCTTGAGCAGCAGTGACCTTGGGAGCCGGAGCAGCCCATACACCCTGAGATTCCTCCTTGGTCACAGCATTTGGACCAGCAGCCTGCTCTCCCTTTTTCAGTCTCTTCAGCATCTCTGCAGAGTGGAAATCCGGCAGGCCCTCCCACGGGAGCGCACAGAGTCGGCGCTGCGCATGCGCAGGACCTTCCGGGCCGGCGTCCAACACGTCAGTCCCACCGTGCGAGCTCCCTCGTTGCCGCGCAGGGCCGGCGATGTCCACACAACGCCCGCGAGAGATGCTACCGGAGCGATGGCAGGCAGGGCCTGCGATCGGTGCCCACGGGACACTGCGGCTCCTGGAAGGCTGTCTGGGGCTGGTTAGCCAAGGTCCGGGAGTGAAGCTGCCAGCAGCTGCCGGCAATGGGAGTGGCCCTGGTGGCCGCAGGAAACTTCAGCACAGCCCACCCGCCAATATTCTTGGAGGCTGTGACACGGACCCGGGTTTTCCGGGGCAGCGGGGGCGCGAGCTGCCCACCGAAGCTTCTCCCAGGTTCCCTTCAGATTTACAACATGGACGCCGTCCTTCGTCCTTTGGTAGATGAACTGTTCCATTTGGAAGTCAAGGTTGGTGCCGCCGAACTGGGTTCCTGCTGCAAGGAACTGGAGGACCTCCTCTCTCATGTGCAGCACATCAAAGGCTCTGGACGTTGTGGAAGTTTCCGGCGGGGACCCAGAGCGCCGCCGTATGGTCCTCTCCCAGCGGTGCAAAAGGGCTGGATAGTTTACTCGTGAAAAAGAACACTGTGAACTCCGAGGACCCCGCTTGGATGTTTTGCCAAGACATGGAGGGCAGAATCCTGCTGCCCCTACTTACCCGCTGTGTGAGGTTGGGCAGACTACCTAATCTCTCTGTGCCGCCCACTCCCCAACTGAAAAATGGGACGGAGGACAGGGCATCCACCTCTCAGGGTACTGCGAAGATGCCTTGAGTTGATCCATGTGAAGCCTCTGGAACAGGGTGTGGCGTCAGGTAAGGGCGATACCAAAGTAGGTTTTATTGTGAACCAAAGGAAAACAGCAAGGGGCATTGGATGCTCGGTGCCCAGCGCATGGCAGGTACTCGAGAAATACTTCTTGAATGAACAAGTGGGGAATTCGGTTTCCAGGGAGAAAACACCCTTGCATTGTGAATTCTTGACTCAAGGAGCCAAACAGCGCAGCACGAGACAGGGTTCAGAGGAGCAATGCCCTATATTCCAAGCCGTCCAGCTACAGGGGAAACTTTAAAAAACGGACATCCCTAACCACCCAGATCGCTGATGCATGCGTGGGAAAAAGAAAAAAAACAAACCAAAAGCAAAAACGGAACCGTGGCTGCTCATGCCTTGAAGGGGAGAGGGGTTCCCAGTGATTACTTCATGGAAAGGAAGGTTAACCTTGACCTCGGGGTTTACTTGCTCCGTAAACCGAGACGTGCCCGCTGGTCCTGGAGCCTTGCTCCTTGCCAGCCTTGGTGGCAGAGGGAGTTTCTGAAGGGCTAATTGAAATGAAGCAGCTGTCTTCTAATCACAGAAGTGCTGGGCTTTGAAAAGATGCGCGGGGCTCGGGAACAGAGAGCTGGGTGTCTTTTTCTGGAGGGGCTGGAAGACACACACCTCGGAAGCACACACACTAAGCGAAGTTCCAACTGGCCCCAGAGGCAAAACATTATTTGGTCTAATAATATTACTGATGGGCCTAGGGGCATCGAATCGGGGTAACTGGGGATC
This sequence comes from Glossophaga mutica, assembly GCA_039655065.1. Taxonomy (NCBI): domain Eukaryota; kingdom Metazoa; phylum Chordata; class Mammalia; order Chiroptera; family Phyllostomidae; genus Glossophaga; species Glossophaga mutica. The sequence goes on along the minus strand of CM077312.1, from coordinate 98,634,530 downwards.
GGCACAAGTTATGGTTCTGTCTTTGTAAAATTTCCAAGAGGTGGAAAGGGACAGGTTTGGAACATTCTAGCTCCATTCTTCTGAAAGCTGTTTCATTGTGAGTGCTTGGGTACCTGATTTCTAGAATTCATGTCCTAGGCGTGTCTTTCCCCAGACACCAGACAGACATACCACTTAATCATTCAAGAAATATTTTTTGAATATCAACCATGTTAACTGTTATATTAAATAGCATATGCCTGTGAATGAATGCAATCGAACCTCTGAAGAATGTATCCCGAACTCTTATTGGTGATATTCCGAGAGGCAAGGGCAGGAGCAGTTGAAGCTTTTAGAATATGCACGTGTTACTTGAGTAAGGAGGAAAAAAAACACATGGATAACATGTAAGTGGGGTCACAGCGAATTTGTAGAAACCTCAGCAGCAATGACTTCAGGGGATGAGGGAGGGGCTGCAGGGTGGGGGGGCGAGTGGTTTCTGAGCTCAGAGAAACACGGGTCCAGGTCTGGCTGCAGGCAGGCGGGTCTCATCCTGATAACCAGCTCGCCCTTCCCCTCCGCTTCCTAATGAAAGCCCGGTGCCATAACCAACCCAAGGGGCATACCTGACCCCCCTCCTACCTTAAATCTTGGCCATTGTCATCGGATGAGACATCGTCGACGTGGATCTGGTCACAATCCTATGGAGAATTTGGCAAGAAGAGAAAAAGAGGGAGAAGTGTGGCTGGTTAGTCTGATGGCGCCTTTAAGAGGTGGTTTCATGAATGAGGGGTAGAGTGAGCACCGGACTGGGAGTCAGAGACTTGAATTCAAGTCTGAGCTTTGCCACTGAAGTCAGTGACCTTGGGCGAAGCACGAGCCCCTCTTTCAGGCACACCACGGGGCATCCCCTTCCACCCCCGGTTACACCAGGACATACGGCGGAAACCTTTCCGTCGTCCCAGGTGCTCCCTCTGCCAGGGAAGCTGGTCCACCTTCACCTGCTCAGTGCCCCTCGCAGTCTTTGGGCATTGGCTCTGGACACACCCCCTTCCTAAGACCCTCTGTGTCCCACAGTCCGTGACCACCACTTATGGAGCGCTTGCTCCGTGCCAGGCACTCCCCCAAGGGCTTGCCCTTCCGTGGGCTCCGATGACATGGTGCTTGCCACCACCCGTAAGTCTCTCAGTGCCCTTTGGGGAAACACCTTTTCAAATGGGAGTTAGAACCACAGGGAGGCGGACAACGAAGGTGGGCACGTGATCCAGCCTCAACCAATCAGAGGGACCCAGCATCCCTCTGGTCAAGGGGATTGCTTCAGGGAGAGCACGCAGTCCAAGCTGGACCCAGTGGGAAGCGGGCCTGGGACTCTGCCTGGGACTTCTGGGAAAGGGAAGCTCTCTGGGACCTGGCGAGAGGGGTCGCATTTTTGGTCCCCTGGTTCGGCTGTAACTGAAACCAGGCCACCCTGACCCTGGTTGGCTGAATACAGATGTCCACGTCCTGATCCCTGGAAACTTATACGGCAAAAAAAGAGTTGGCAGACGTGCTTCAGTTAAAGGTCTTGAGATGGGGAGATTTTCCTGGATGCTCCGGGTGGCCCCAAATGTAATGACAAGGGTCCTGTAAATAACAGGCAGAGGGCTATTTGATGACAGAGAGGATGAGGACATCGGAGTGACTCGCTTTGAAGGCAGAGGAAGAGGCCACAAGCCAGGAAATACAAGAAGCAGAACAGGCAAAGGACAGATCGGAGCCCTCCGAGCCTCCAGAAGGAACCAGCCCGCAGAGGCCTGGAGGCAGGGAAACTGATTTCGGACTTCCGGCTTCCAGAAGGTAAGAGAATACACTCGTGTTGGTTTAAGCTGCTGAGTGTGCGGTGACCTGTTGGAGCGGCTACGGGAAACTGACACCTGGACTGTTCGGTTTCAGCTGGAGGGGTTGGGTTTCTGTCACTTTGCAACCGGGAGCTAAGGGTGGCGCTGCACACCCCGCAGAAGCTACAGGCAGCGCACACCAATCCTGTCGCCTCTCTCTCCATCAGGCAGGACGTTTGGATGCACGGATATGGCAAACGCTGCGAGCGTGCCGTGCCGGCCCCAGTGGGAGCCCAGACCCGGGATCTGACCGCCTGAGTTTGGATCCAGCTGTGTGACCCCAGGCAAAGGGCATCATCACTCAGGGGTCGGCTGGTACATGGAGATAACGGGGAATCTTTTTCACAGAGCGGAGGTGAGGAAAGGGAGATGTTGCATTGCAAGCATCTAGCACAGTGCCTGGCGCACAGTAGGTGCTGCATAAACGTGTTTTTATTATTGCAAGGAACACCGGGGATGCTACGTGGCGATCCCCGTTGAGAAACTCTTTGGGGAGTGCTGGAAAAGACTGGGGGGAGGGCACTGAGTGACCACCCTCGAGCCAGCAGGTAACTGCCTTACGCCTAAACCTCTCCTGCTCATTGTTTCGTATTTTCTTTCTTTCCGTATTTCCAGCCATTCTGACTGATAGCGTGGTGGTCTCAGGTATCACTTATCGCCCCCTTCCCCAAAGCAGCTGAGCTCTCCGGTGCACCCCAGACTTAAAAAAATCTTACAGGCACGTTAATATTGTAGCAGTTAGCCACAGGTGGTTGTCTACAGTTAGGGTTCAATTAATTAAAATGAAATAAACTTCAAAATTCAGTTCCTTAATCTGATTTTAAGTGCTCACTAGCCACCTGTAGCCAGTGGCTCCCGTACTTCCTGGGGTAAGTACTTCCACCATCGCAGAAACTTCTGCTGGGATATCAGGCTGACAGCTTCTCTTCTGTGCTAAGTAAGGTCAATTGCGGAAGAGCTTGCGAGCTGGCCTGGAGACCTGGCGTATGTAGCCACACTGTGCCTGACACTTCCTTTTGAAACCGTACCCAGCGTGTAAACCCAGGGAGTCGCTCCCTCTCCCCAGATTGTCAGCTACTTGGAGAATTTACAGGCCCTGGCAATGCAGGGCTTGCATTCCTGGATCTCGCCAGGAATTCCATTTCCGGTTGCCCACAGTGTCTGCTGGGTTGTCGTCATCTCGCATCGCCGGGTCGCTTGGCCCCTGTGGGCACCCGAGTTCGAGACCTCTGCTCCGCAGCCACCTTGCAGAGATGGGAGGACCTCAGTCAGGGACAGCACTGCCTGCGTGTTAATGAAAGCTGTATTTAAAAGCCCAGGAGGACCTCACAGACCCAGCACGAAGACAACAACAGGGGCTGCAGACCCGCCCCCCCCCCCCAGGCCCCGGCTTTGCCTGAAATGGGAAAAACACCCGCCTCTGCCCTCCGGCCCTTCCTCGCTCCAGCTCCGAAGCTGCTCCGGGGGTCACGCAGGCTCAGGACCCCCTGGCAGGGTTCCTTGTCCTTTCCCTGATGTCACGGGAAAGGTATGTGGGAGGCTCTGGTTTTCTCATTTGCAAGGGGATTGTGGGGGGCGCTAAAGTGTGACAACAGTAGCGATCACATTTCGGACTCAGTGAAACACAGTAAAACACCGTGGCGCGCAGCGAGACACTACCTCATACCCCACCAGCTGACCTGGATCGAGTTACCTGCCCGGCCGGCCCTGAGGGCAGGGGGACGATGCGGGGACACAAGGACAGCGCTGAGCTCTTGGGGAGGCGGGTCCCATGCCTCTCAGCTCCATGGCATGGGGGGCACCGGCTCCGCACAGCCCAGGGTGCTGAGGGCGGGACCAGCTGGGTCGAAGTGTGATGACCCAGGGTGGGGGGTCTGGGCGGGACCAGCTGGCAAAGACAGAGGAAGGGCCCCGCAGGCTCGACATGGGGTCATGGGTGGGGTGCAGCGCAATCCCGGCTGCCTCCAGGAACTGACGCTTTCTTACTCAGAGACGCCCACCAAGAACTGGGAAACCCCTCAAGGTCCCTCGAGTGGATCACAGCTAAATGAAGTAACGGGAGAACCATTCAGCACAACCCTACCCAGCAGCGCAGAAGAACACAGTGGATTTTCGTGTTAGCGCATGGAATTAGTTCCAAGACACCCTGCAGTGTGGAAAAAGCGGGTGGGGGAGTGGGACTGGGCTCTGGAGCGGGACCTACCGCAGAGTGGGTTGGAAGGGTTCAATGAGCCACGCAGGGAAAGCCCTTCGGAAAGGGCCTCTCCCACAGAACATGTCACACACGCGTTTGGGAAAATCACGGCCATTGTTGCTATTTTGCATTCTGTAGGCCCAACCTCTGTGCCTGGTACAGTCTTGGTCAAATCAACTCAAGGTCACCGCTGAGAGGCGCTCACAGGCGGTCAGCGTGCTGCCGAGGCCATCTGGACGCGGAGCAGGCAACTCCACGCCCGCGTCTGGACGCCCTGCACCCACGAGTCTCAGGGAACCAGGCCAGCGCGGACCGGGGACACACGTCTGCGTCCACACGCCCTAGACCGTGCACTTGGTGTTCAAGTGCCCCACCCTGGGCTCCAGGCCCTGCCTTGCCATTTTCTAGGTGTGTGATCTTGGGCATCTTGTTTAATACCTTTGAATCTTTGGTTGTGTGTGTGTTTTAAATAAACTCTTAATTTTAGACTAATTCTAGACTGAAAAGTCGTGAAACATGGCGAACGCATCTGCTTGCAGGTAGGCTACGATGCGCATGAAAGGCCTGCCAAATTGTGCCAGCGATGGTCCCGACCTGTCTGTCGCCAGGGGTCTTTGTCTGAGGCTCAGACAGCGTCCACGTGGAACTGAGGGGAAGAGTCACGGTGCCCCAGGGAAGCTGCCCGAGGGACTGCAGGGACGCCCCACCTTTGGCCAGTGATGACAGTGATTTAGCCACTTGTCGTGTGCTCAGAGTCCAGATTCAGCTTCAGGTGACACCGGTCTCGTAGAATACGCGCGAGAACACCCATGTCCCCTTCGCTCTGTAATCTGTGCAGGACGGGACGTGCCCCTTCCTTCCGTGTCTGGTGGGGCTCGTGCTTGGAGCTAGTGCACCCCGTGCCTCTTGGGGGGATCCCATCCAACGGCCGTTTCCACTTCTCGTGGTCACTGGTTCATTCTCTTTTTAAATTCCCCCGGGGGTTCATTTTGGTCATTTCAATCTCCCTGAAAAGTGTCCACGTCATCTAGGTTTTCGAATTCATTGGTATAATACTGTACATGGGATTCTCATAATTGAAAAATGAAAAGACTCTCCCCTGAATCTACAGTAATGTCCACCCTTTCACTCTGGACGGTGTTTATCCATCTCCTCTTTTCCTTCACTCTCTTTTCTTGTTCATGCTTGCCAAAGGCTTAACGACCTCCGCAGTCCTTTCAATGACCAGCTCTTCCTAGTTTTCCTGTGTTTCTAATACATGTAATTGAAGGCTGGACATTCTGTCTGGATCACCCCTTACCTGCATCCCATCCTTTGGATACTCGCTGTGCCCACTGCTCATTTCTGAACAGTAAGTTCAGTGACCAATATCTATGAGAACCTATTCTCATTACGCTGGTGACAGCCGGGTTTCCCCAACGTGCCCTCCTGCGGTCCGATCCCATTACTTTTTTTGTCCTTGGCTGCTTGGAGACTCGATTGCAGAAAGGAAATTGTTGACAAATTTGCTTTAGAAAAATAACTCTTGTCAGAGCCCAGATGGACTCCCTGGCCACTTCTTCTCCTTGGAGGCAAGTATATTTTTAAGTGAGATTGCTTAATGCTGCTTCTAGACTAGCCAGAGCAGGGCCTGCTCCCCAGGGGGAAACCTGGGCTATCTTTCTTGCGTTGTCTAAATGTTTAACTTATCTAAAGAGCATGGAAGAGGCCATGGGCCGCCTTGCATTAATGGCTGGTTGGGCAGGGCGCCTTGGAGAGCAGCTCAGCGCTGACACGGTGAAATATTACTCTCCCTCGGAGCTCCCGCAGAACCGTAGATCAGGCCTGCCCAGGGTCCAGCCACTTTTGAGTCCCTCCAGAAAGATCCTTCCCGAAGCTCTGGCAGCCTGCTGAAGCGCTCCCCCTCCAGACTACCCGCCTGCCTGGCCACTCCTGAACCGGACGAGAGGGACCTTCCGCCGGAAACCTTTCGGTTAATCTTGTTTCTCAGGAAGGACTCTTCTTTCACCCACTCTGCTGACCCGTGTTCCTTCTCCGCCCCACAGGGTGTCTGAAGGCGCAAAGAGTAGATGTCTCAGCTTGGAAGTCAGGTTGGCCTGGGCTCAAATCTCCACACTAGCTAAGTGACCCTGGGAAGGGGACCTCTTAGGGCCTCAGTTTCCTCATCTGTAAAATGGAGATATAAAAAAATCCCCGTTGTTGGGAGGTCTCAGTGGGAAAATGTGAGTGTTGTACCTGGCACGGGCCCAGAGCCCCATGCATGCCAGTGCCGGCCAGGCTAACGTCTGGGTGCCCCCACCCCCACACCCCTTGCTCTAGAAGGGGGAATGCAAACAGCCTTCACGTGCTGTGGCTGCTATAAGGGTTAAACGACCGCGTGCAGGCGAGCCCGTGTGTAAGCACTCAGCACGTAGCACCTGGCAGCTGCAGCTGGGGCTGTTTATCACGCCCTCCCCTCTGGGCCCTCGCCTCAGCTCCAACCTCAGTCCATGTCTTCCTTTCTAGAAATGCCTTCCGAGCCTTTGTATATGGCTTTGCCCACCTTCAGGGTGGGGAGTGAGGGTGCTGTCGTGGTTCCCTGTGGTTTCGGTCGTTCTTTGTGTGACTTTCGTGTTGCATATGCAACGCAAGATGACAGCTAACTCACGGAGCAGTTTCCCACCTTTCACCCGCCTTGCAGTTTCGCCCGGGGGAATTGCCAGGCCCCTGGCCGCCCGAACTTCCTCCCTGCCTCCTCCAGGCTCCCCGGCTACTCCAGCACCCCCTGCTCTCTCTCTTCCTTTGCACCCCTGGTCTGCGCTACCGTAGGGTCTACGTTTCCTGTTGGGAATCTTCTTTCTCAGGCCGATGGCGATCGTTTTCCCCGGGAGGGGCAGCATAACAAGTGGACAAGCGTGAGGGCTGTGGAGCCCGGCTCTGCTGCCGGGGTCTGCATGTTGGCACTGTCGACTGTGTGGCTTCGAGCTGCTCACTTAACCCCTCCGTGCCTCAGTTTCCTCACTTGTAGAATGGGTGTTACGGACTGAATGTTTATGGTCCCCCCATTCATATGTATGTTGAAGCTCTAACCTCCAGCGTGGCTGTATTTGGAGATGGGACCTCTAAGGACGTCATTACGGTTAAATAAGGCCATAAGGGCGGGGCCTTGACTTAATAGGGTTAGTGTCCTTATTAGTGTCCGTGAGGCACAAGGACTGGTCAGAGGCAGGGTAGGGGCCACATTCGGCTGAATCTCAGGCCGTTCAGGACATGTGTTCTGAGTTTAAGGCAAGCCCCTTCTAATCAATCTGCCTTTGAGTCCTGGCTCCACCATCTCCAGGCCGAGCGACCTGGGCAAGTCACTCCCTGTCTCCGAGCCTCAGTGTTCTCCTCCGTTACATGGTTAGAGGAAACGCCCCACCTTCCGGGGCTGGGATGATGACGGGAGATGGAGGAAAGCAGGCAGCCCAGAGCCCGGCACACCTTACACGCCCAATAAATGGGCCTCTCCCCCCGCCCCGGGGGCCACAGGTGCCGTGGAACTAGGTGGGAACAGGGGTGGGGGCGGGGGATTACCTGGTAGAGGGTCAGATTGTTTAAGTTGTTAGGTATTTATTTTTCTACAAGTTAAAAACATATAACTAGCTCGCCCAACCCCTGATTTTACCGTAACTTAATATTAATCCGGCACTACAGCAAACCGTGACCCACTTAAAGGGTCAAGACCAGCATAATATCTTAAATAATTAAAGAGTAAGGAATAAAACAGAATACAGTAGGGTACACCACAAATAGTAGCGGTGAATATTGTTTTATAAACTATTTCAGTAAGATAAACTACGTTCCGGTAATGTAGATCTCTGTGGGACCGAAGATGTGTTTCTTACTGAAGGTCACAGTCAAAGCCATTCGACGGCCACACTGTAGAGCATGCTGTCCACTGAGTCTCCAACGACGACGTAAATGTGCTCATCTGCCCCGCCCACTGCGGGAGCCGCTGGGCACACCTGGTTCCTGAGCACCTGAAATGTGGCTAGTGCAACCGAGGCTTCTTCTGGGAGTCTGGGAACCGCGGCTCCAGCTTGGAAACCTGCTTCCCTCCATACCCCCTCGGTCTGTTCTCCACCCGGCAGCCAGAGGGAGCCTCTGCACCGTCAATCAGATCATACTGCCGCCCTGCCCAAAACCCTCCAAGGGCTTCCTGTCACCCTTAGAATATTATCCGAAGCCTGGCGATGGCACAAAGGCCCCACGGGATCTGCCCTCTAACCCCCACTGTTCTCCACAATCCTTCTTGCTCCTTCTTTGCCAGCTGCCATGTTTGAGAAACCTGCCCCAGGGCCTTTGCACCACTGTTCTCTGACCCACTCTTCACGAAGGTCTTCGCCTCCCTCACATCTCTGCTCAAGCGTCAGAGAGGCCTTACCTGGTTCAGCCAGGTCAGGCAGCAGCCCCTGTAACTGTCCCTCCCTGACTCTGCCGGTCCCCCTCCGGAGCATTTCATCGGACATTGCACATTCTGTCGTTTAGGGTCTGCCTCCCCAGCCGGAAGGTCAGTGCCTTGAGGGTGGGGACTCGCCCGCTGAATCCACAGCACTGAGAACTGTGTAGGGCCTGGGTGAGTTCTCCACAAATGGCTGCTGCTGACCTCGGATTTACAGAGGATCTGACTCTGTTCCCCAAAACCCGACCGTCCTACAGGAGCTGGGTCTCCACTGGCGACTCCCAAAGGCCTTGGCCCTCTCCCCAGTCCCAACAGGCCTCCTGGGAGCTGCAGGGAGGTGGCCTTTAGATTTCAACAGGGGCTATTTTAAGATTTCATCAGGGGCCCTGGCTGGTGTGGCTCAGTGGATTGAGAATCGGACTACAAAGCGAAGGGTTGCTGGGTCGATTCCCGGTCGGGGCACATGCCTGGGATGCAGGCCAGGTCCCTGATAGGGGGCGAGTAAGAGGCAACCACACATTGATGTTTCTCTCCCTCTCTTTCTCTCTCCCTTCCCCTCTCTCTAAAAAAAACACAAATAAATAAAATATTAAAAAAATTTTCATCAGGGGCTATTTTAAGATTTCATTTATTTATTGTTAGACAGAGGGGAAGGAAGGGAGAAAGAGAGGGAGAGAAACATCAATGTGTGGTTGCCTCTAGCATGCCCCCTACTGGGGACCCAGCCCATACCCCAGGAATGTGCCCTGATGGGGAATCGAACCAGGGACCCTTTGGTTCACAGGCTGGCATTCAATCCACTGAGCCACACCAGCCAGGGCTCAAACATTGTGTTTTCACGTGTGTTAAGTCTTAACTTCCCCATTGTGTAACATGGCTTCAATCCTACTGAGGGGCCCTGGGGGCTTCTGGCACTGAGGGGACAATTTTGAAAAAATTTAGAGAATAGAAACAAGCTGCCTTGTCTGAGTAGCTCCAGCTGGTAATTAAGATCCCTCCGAGAGAGGTGCAGCTTTGGCTTCAGGGCCAGTGAGGAACAGCTGAAGGGGCAAGGTGCTAGAAACACCTCTTGAAACATACCAATCCTGCAAAATACCTGGCTCTGAGCCTCAGGTTCAACCAAGACTCACAAAGTGCCTACTATGTGCCTGGCATTTTCACTGCAAACGAGCTTCAGACTCCTGTATCTGCCTGTGATCTGGCATCTGTCTCCACGGGGGTGTCCCAGACATCTCCCACCCTCGTGCCCTGGACAGAGGGGCGGGTCTCCCCCACTGCACTCCGATGCCTTCTCTGTTTTGTCCGCGTCAGAGAACAGTGCCAGCACCGTTTGGCTCACACCCAGGAAACCCTCCCCTTCCCCGACTCTGCTCTCTCCTCATCCCCACACCCAGCCCATCAGCAAGTCCTCCGGGCTTTGCCTCCACCCCAGCGCCCACATCTTCTCCCCACCTCCATCCAGCCCACTTTTCTCCTTTTCTGGGGACGACCGCAATGATGTCCTGAGGGTCTCCCTGCCTCCGCCTTTCCCCTCCGACTGCTCAGGCTCCCGTAGCAGCCAGAGTGGGCTTTTAAAAACCTCAACCTGGCCATGGGGGCTCCCGGCCCCATGGGTGCCCCCAGGACTTGTAAATAAACTCTGATGTCCGGGAGCTTGTCAGGTCCAGGGCTCCCTCTGCAGGCTCACCTGGCCTGGCCCACCCAGGGTGCCCTCCTTCATTACTGCCCTCGGGTCCTCTCTCTGCTCCTGGATCACTTCACACTTGTTCTCGCCTCGGGCCTTTGCACTTGCCGATCCCGCCTCCCTCGATCTCCGCAGGGCTGGCCCCTGTCATCATTCGGGCTTGGCTTAAGTGTCACCTCCTCCAGAGCTATTCCCTGACCTTCGGGATGCTGGCCCCGCATCCTACCCGCTCTCACCCATCACTCACGGTCACATCTCATTGTTTCGTTTTTTCACATCCTTTTCACTGTCCACAAACTTCCTTGCATGTGGATTGATTTGGTTGGTCACTGCCTGGCCCCTGGGAATCCAGGGATGGGAATCCAGACATGGCCCCTGCTCTCATGAAACTGATATTCGAAGGAAGAGGCTGGGAAAAGCTAAATCTACCCCGAACTTTTCCACTACAGGGGCCAATAACTTCTGTTTTTTTTTTTTTTTTTGATAAAGCAAGTTGGGCTTTGCTCTTTGCCACCAGCTGAGTCTTTACCACGTTAGGCCCCATAAATACTTGCTGAACCCAGCTGCCATGTTTATTTTGTTTTGCTCTGTTTTACTCTTAATTTGTCTCCTCCTCTCCCCCTCTCCTGATCTCCCCCTCCCCTTCTTTCCGCCAAGACACGTGAGGTCACTGTAAAAGGAGGCACACCGCCGTTGGCTAAAGAGACAGTCTTGGGCCCCGCTGCTACTGGGGCTCCCCGCCCCTCCAACACTCTCTTTCTCCATCAACAAGTTTCTACCTCGATCCTCTTTTTGGAACAGATGTTGGGCAGAGACCAATCCTCTTCACAGACGGGAGGACTGAGGCCCAAATGGCTTCCCTAGACTGAACGGAAGGCAAGGCTGGTGCTTTCGGCAGGGGTGTGCCCCCCTGGACTCGCAGACTGCAGGCTGCAAAGGAAAACCTGCCTCTGAATCCTGATGAGGAATGTCAGGAATGCGCTGGGCCGGCCGGGACCCATTTGGAATCCATGGCTTCCACAGTGTGGTCCCCAGGGATTTCCCAGGTTCTGGGGGAAAAATTCCTACTAGGATCCGTAGAATTGTTCTTTTCCTAAACAGTTTTATTTTAGGGGGCCTTTATTTTTTAGTCTGGTAGGCCAATAATGAGAACACAGTTTACAAGGCCACAAGACCCTCCCCTCACTCCTCTCATCAGCCAGAACGCCCCTCTTCACCTGGGAGAAAGCTGCCCGCTCTTTCATCAGAGGTAAGCACTGCGTAGGCTTCCCTCTTTGCTTTGGCTCCCGGGAAGCTCAGGGACTGACTCTGATTTTAATTCCAGTAGTTAGCGTAAGCCGGACTTTTTTGGTGCAATGCCTTACCCTAGCTTTCTATCCCTTTGCTTTAGTAGTTTCACTTAAAATATATTTTCCATTTGAAATTATTTCCAAATCTTTTTTTGACCCAGGCTGGGCATGAACAAATGAATCAAATTTATCTCTGAAGCTCCTCTCCCCGTCTCCTATCTCCCTTGGCGTTTGCTTAGAGGCGCAGGAGCAGAGACTTTATTTATTTATTTTTAGAGAGAGGAGAAGAGAGGCAGAGAAACGTGGATGCGGTTGTGTCCCCAACCAGGGACCCGCCCCGCAGCCCAGGCATGTGCCCTCACCAGGGATCGAACCGGAGACCTTTCTCCTTGCACGCTGGTGCTCAATCCATTGAGCCACACCAGCCGGGGTGGGAGCAGATACTTTAAATAAGCACGGTCCCTCTGCTTGCTCTCTTTGTAAAACACATTTTTAGGGCTTCCATCCCGGCCCACTGCTAATTACTACTGACCCAAGGGGATCTATACTAATTTGCCTCAATCAACTTACTAAATAGCAAATTTCAGGAGGAAGAAATGACGCAGCCTTTATTGGATTAGTAAAACTGCCATCGGACATCACCACTAGAGTGGAGAGAAAGGCCCCTTAACTGCCCAGGGAAGCCGGGGAGATAATCCAGTCTAGTGTGTTTTTAATCAACTGTCGCTGGTCCTAGTTTTATGCCTTCTTAGGGGTTGCTCGCACAAGTTTGTAGCCTCCAAAGGAAAAAGAGGGGAAAAAAAAAAGGCAGCGACTCTTCCCCCAAACCAGATGCAGGTGGTTAAATACGGCAAATACGAAATGAAACAAGCCATTCCAAACCTCCAGGTCATTGAAGAACAGGTGGGTGTCTGCAAGGTTGAAGATCATTTCTTCCATCATCAGGCCGATACGCACGGACGTCGTGGTGTCCTGCGGGAAGGAAGAGGGACGGGTCACCTGTGAGCGAGCCTTGTCCTCTCAGTCTCCCTCTCCCTCGAGTCCTGCCTCTGAAAGGCCTTTCTTCATCTGCATTGCTCACGCACAGCCTGCTCATGGCTTAAACCGTGTTTCCGTGTGGGGTCAGGGTGCTCATGGGCAGCTTCTGAGATTTCTCTTCTACTTTTTCATCACTTATATTTACCCTCTTTAGCATTTCCATCTCCCCCTAAAAGCCCCTGGAATTGCAACTGTGTTCAGTGTTGCAAGGAGCAGAATGGCCTCTTGGAAATGGGCGTCTTCAGGGAGGCCTGAGAGATTTCAGGGGAAGCGTGATAAACGATGTATAAACGACCGAAGAGCTGGGATGCGGGCTGTCTCTTTACAGCAATCTCTCTGTGCGCTCTGCTGTGCTCCTCCTGGTGTTTTAAATGCCACTAACGACAGAAATTAATTATAAAAACAAACACACAAACAAAACCCACTAGGGTGCATCCTAAACCAGGGAAAATGAGGCAGCCATTAAAAAAATGAAGTGATACTGGTGCTATTGACATGGAACTGTCATGAAGAAATACGGTATAAGTCACAAAAGCAAGTTGCATCACAGTATCACGTGGGACACACATCCGGCAATAAAACGGTCCTTTCTCGCTCTCCCTTTCTTTTCTATACACATGGCGTGGTGGACTGCATACCTCTTCACCCACATTTGGGGTTCCTTCCTGAAGAGCTTCCCCCTGTAGGAGGGTGATGCCTACCAGGGGCTGTCTAACTAAATCTCACCTGCTGTCTGTTTTTCTATAGCTCATGAGCTAAGAACAATTTTTTACATTTGTTTTGGACAGTGCATCATCTATGGCTGCTTTTGTGCATTGAAGGCAGAGGAGAATAACTGCAACAGAGACCCTATGTCCTGCAGAGCCTGGGATGTTTACTCTCTGGCCATTCCCAGTCTGCTGGCCCCTAATATAGACCCTCCCTGTGAAACTCAGGTGTGACCACGTGACTTGCTCTGGCCAATGATCGGTGAGCAGAAGTAATGCTTCACTTCTGGTGGGAAGCTTTAAGAGTCAATGCGTGGTTTGCCACGCTCTCTCTCTTCCCATGTCACAAGACTAAGTGCTCCAGATAACAGCTACCCTGACAGCCTGGGTTCCAGAGTAAAGACGATGTAAGTTGGGACTGCAACAGACCACAGGGAACATGGACCATCAACGAGAGGTCAATGAGATTCGGGGGAATGTTTGTTATTGCAGCATAACCTCACTGATCCCAACCGACACACATGGAGAATGTGTAGCATAAGGGTTCTCAGCCCTGGCTGTACAATGAGATGATGTAAGGAGCGTTTTAAAATCCTGAGGCTCAGCCCTGGCCGGATAGGTCAGTGGGTTAGTATGTTGTCCTTAGATACACTAAGGTTGCAGGTTCGATCTTCGGTTAGGGAATATACAGGAAGCAACCGATGCATAAATAAGTGGAACAACAAATTGATGTTTTTTTTTCTCTCTCTCAAATCAATAAATAAAAAAATTAAAAGAAAATAATCCCGAGGTTGAGATTGCACCCCACCCCTGTAAAATCAGAATTGCTGAGGATGGGGTCGGGGAATCAGGAATGTTTAAATCTCTGCCGCATGCTTTCAGTGCACAGCCAAGGTTAAGAACCACTGGTCTAAAAGGATGCACAACACTTAGTAATATTCCTGGTTACTATCGATCGCATGTTTTCTCTGTGCCACTTTATAAGTATTAACATTTAATTCAGGCAAAGCTGTTGGAGGTGAGTACTATGATTTTCTCCTTTTATAGATGAGAAAACGGAGGCTCACAAAGTTTAGGTACCCTGCTCAAGGTCACCGGGCTAGGAAGTGCTGGGATTTGAACCCAGAAGATCTGATTCTAGAGCGGCATTGCTTTTGAGGAGGTCTTGAAGGGGCTGGGGGTAGGGGAGGGGCAAAGGGGCCCTTGTGCTGGTACTCTGCATACCTCACTTCCTGTTTTTTACTGAAAGGCTGTATTACTTCTATTATAAAAATAAATAATCAACGACATCAACCCTTCTTGACCCCTAAAAAATGTAGCCAGTGATCTCAGCTACACACACACACACACACAGTGGAGAATGAAGCCCAGGAACGCAGCCAGTAGGCGAAACCCCTCATCAGGGCCCCGCCGCCAGTGCTCAGCCCTCGGAGTCCTGGCTGGATGTCACAGGGAAGAGCACTCAGTGAAAAGTGAAGACAAAACACGAAAAACAAACTTTTCAGGGCCAAGGAGGGAATCGCTGTGTGACCTCGGAAAAGGTTTCGGGGGTGTTTTTACGCATTGCTCATACCCCAACCATTTCACCTCCGCAGAACGGCACATCCCTTCCAGGCCAGGTGGCCTGTGCGCCAACCACCGATGACCAGAATGCTGGACAAGAAGCAAGGAGAGGCTGCTGCTATTCGGACTCGTCCGCGGAAAGGATGTGCTTAGAGAAATGTCAACTCCCAGGCCAGCGCACAAAACAGGGGAAGTAATTATTGCACCCAAAATGGCTTATCTGTGAAACACATGTTATAGGGTTTTAAGAAGGCAAATACTTGATGCTGACAGAGCAGAAGTGATCGTTTATTGATGCGGGGAGGGCGTGACGGGAGAGCTTGGCGTGTGTGATGCGGCAGAGATTGAAAAGAGAGCTGAATTCCGGGCTTGTAGTCTGGGAAGCCAGAGAACACGCCTAAATAGAAAAAAAGATCAAGAAGCAGGAACACAGGTAACTTAGGGATTTGGTGCCAAAAGAATCAGCAAGAGTCAGCCCTGGCTGGTGTAGCTCAGTGGATTGAGCGCGGGCCTGCGAACCGAAGGATCGCGGTTCGATTCCCAGTCAGGGCACATGCCTGGGTTGCGGGCCAGTTCCCGGCAGGGGACACATGAGAGGCAACCGTACATTGATATTTCTCTCCCTCTCCTTCTCTCCTACCCTTCCCCTCTAAAGATAAATAAATAATAAATTAAAAAAAAAAAAGAATCAGCAAGAGTCAAATTCGTCACCTCTGGGCAGAAAGACAGGGTGGGGGCGGTCACCGGGCATGGCTGTCTTTCATTGCACTCCCCTCTGGAGGACTAGCTGAGTTTTGACTGTACGCATACTTGTCTTGGATTAAAAAAACTAAGTTAAACATGAAACATTCTCAGCAATTCCGCTTCTCATGAGCTACCCTAGGAAAAAGCCACGTGTGTGAGCAAAGGACAAGTAAAAAGATGTTCATTTCAGAACTGTTTGTAAACAGGAGAGGACTGGAACACGATCCAGCTATCCAGCCAAAGGCGATTAGAGAAATAAGATAGAGTAGTATATCCAACGATGGAAAACTAAATTCGGTTGAAAGAAATGAAGCTGACTTTCATGTACTAACATGGATGCACCAAAAAACATATTATCGAGTGAAGGCAGCGATCTGCTGAAAGTTATGTACTGCATGTCATTAGCATGTATTAGACCTTGAGAGCTTGTACCATGCATGTATTAGAGACACATAAAATGTTCCTGCTGATTTTCCATGGGCAGGTATATATTTGTAAATATCCAAAAGGATATACCTGGAGTCAGAACAATAATTACTTCCGGCTGGCAGAGGGGTGGGGACAGGAATTAGCGGTGATGATGATCAAGTAAGTCAGCATGATCTAGAACACGCTACACTCTTATAAAAGAGAAGGGATTCAAATATTTACTGTCTGTTGAAGAATTAAAACAAAAATTCAAAGGCACCCAAATGTTGCTGAGGAGAACCCTTAGAATACCTACGTATTCCTCGATCATTCTCGTTATTTCTGGTTTTCCTAAAATCTGCTTGCATGTTGCTCAGCAGACTGTTTTGAATTGTGGAGGTGAAACCTCCATCGAAGGCACCTGATAAAAACTAATTGTCCAGAGGCAGAAAAGTCTGGAACAGCCCAAGAGAAGCACAAGTGTCCCGGGAGTTAAGTAACGCAGAGTGTTACGCTGGGCCGGGCCACGTTATCCAAGTAGAAAATATTTTTCCAGGCTTGCAAAGACTGAGAAACTAAGAAAAAAAAAATCGATGGAGGGTCAGCATTAATTAATGTGAAATACATCTGGAGTAAGGGCAAGACAAAAGCCATTGATTTCATTGGGAGCTGCCTGCCGTCTACATCCCTAATACACCCCCACAAACACACGGCCGGGGTCGGCAGGCTTCAGCCACCCCGTGCAGCTTGGAGGGCGAGGACCCTCTTCCTGACCCAGCAGGCCACTCCGTGCAACAAAGCCTAAAATGTGGGAGCCTTCACACCATGTTCCTTAGCTAATAAAAGGCCACCGACCCACTCAAGTCCACTCTGATCCCTCTACCATGTTACGATGCTGGGAGGATGACCCGAGAGAGGGTGTGACCACCCAGCCCACCATGCAGCAGGCTCTGCCAGCGCCGGCCATTGGCAAAGTCCCCCCCACCCCGCCCCGATCCACTTTCTCACACCCTTAAGCGGAGAACCTGTTTCTGTAAACCCAGCCGGAACACCCACGCAATCAGAGGGTTCCATCTCACATGAAAACCATTTTCTTCATCATTACATGCTCTTTGGAGTAAAGAATTAAAAAAAAAAAAATCAGTGGTTAATTTCCTAAACAAGCAACAGCAGAAACAGATTTGCTTTTAAGAAATGATCAATTTAAACCAGAATGGAGAACCGAGAAAAGGGAGTTTTTCCAAAACAGGCTTCAAGTTGTAACTCGTCCGACGAAGGGCCGTGCTGGGGGCTGATGGGGCTGCGGTGGATGGAATGTCATCTTGGAGAGTTCGTGGGTGGTTCTCTCCCAGAGAAGGGACCAATCAGACTAGGGCACCGCAGAGTTTTTTTCGGCGTGCCCTAATGTTCTACAGATTTCTCAGGGTTCGTTTGGTTTTGATGACAGTGAGGTGGGCTAAGCACGAATTCACTGACGAGGCTCGAGGCTTGGAGCATTGGGCACCCCTCCCCCAACCCCAGGCAGATGCTGGGGACCTGGCTGCAGCTCGGTAACCTAATTATTACGCATTCTTGGTGAAGTTCCCTTAATTAGAGGAGATGGTGGGGACCTTCACCAGATGGACCCTCTCAGTCAGGTCTGCCTTGTGGATCAGTAAGTTATCTTGTGATGTGTGGCTGTATTTTCGGGATGGAGGGGAAAGGGTAGGAGAGAAAACAAGAAAATCTTTCTAAAAACAAAATTATTCTGATGTCACACATGAATGAGGAAAACGGCATGTGGATTCTTGGAGGTTTAAAAACCCGGATGCAAAAGTTGGTCAGGGTTAATTAAGATGAGAGCAGTTCTTTTCTCTCAAGGGTCTCCATCACCCCCAACTTTACAAGCTCCCCGACATAAGCTGTATCCCTAGAGGTCTACTTCCCAATCTCGACAGGTTAGGAGGCAACTGTTTTCATTGCAAAAAATGTCCAAGTTGTATTTTTAACCAAAAGAAGTTGTTTTCATGATCCACAACTCTATTTGTCCATTAAAGAATTCCCTGTTTGGAATTTTCCAAGTTTTTATAATTAGATGACTCTAAAGGGTGTTTAATTCCAAGAAGTGAGATCCACGTACTATTCAGCATCACAGCCCTTTGAACAAAAGACAGGCACACCCCAAAGTCATCTTGAAATCAGCTTCTATGACTGTGGTCTTTTGGGTTCTTCCACAGCTGAATGAATAACAATAGCAATAATACTACAATAGCCAATCTTTACTGAGTGCTTTGGCGTGTAGGTTGAAATGGTGGGCTCTGGGCCAGACTGATTATAAGGCCCCTTCTGCCTCTTACCAGCTAGATGACCTTGTATAAGTTAGTTAACCTCTGTGTGTCTCAGTTTCTCATCTGTGAAATGAGGTTACTTACCTCAGAGGGTTATTATAAAGGTTAAATGAGTTTTTAAAGAGTAGGTAATAATCCCTTTAGTGAAATTTTACTTTGACAATGACCACTACGAAGAAAAAAAAGAATGGAGGAAATAGAAATACAAGAGAATCCAGGGGTCAGTAAACTATGGCCCACAGCCTGTATTTGTAAATAAAGTTTCACTGGAACATAGCCATGGCTATTTGTTCGTGTATGTTTATAACTGCTTCTGAGTCACAATGGCAGAATTAAGAGTCACTATAGAGCCTATCCCAAAACCTAAAATATTTATCACCCCTTTATTAAAAAGTTTGCCAACCCCTAGAATAGATGACAAGATGTCGGAATACATCATAAGCGGTAATGATGAACTTCTATTCCAGTTGGAGTGTGTGTGTGCATTTCTCATATTGCTATGTACATTGCTATGACTGTTAATGTTACTGCTAGGTGACCTGTGCACGGTCACTTGTAAGAGGCGGTGTTGGGACTGGAACTCAGGTCTGATCTGACTCCAGATTCCATAATCCTCTGGTTAAGCCAGGATGCCTGTTCTGGCTTCTCCACTTGGAGGGTGTGTCTGCCTTCCATGGCTCAGCTGCGTGACTACAGCGAAGGGTCCCCTCTGGAATGTCCAGATGCGCCAGACCTCCATGGTGTCTGGTGGTCCCCACTTGAGCTGAGCCATTTAGTTGATGTCACTGGGGGTCCCTGTCTGTGCAGGAAAGGGTTAACTCAGCAGGCCTGGGTTGTTCAAACCCCGCCCATCCCTCAGAAAGGTCTGTCTTCCAGACCTGCCCTTGGCTGGCTCCTGTTGGGGGAGCTCTGAGCCCTGAGGCCATGCAATCACACCAGGTTCCTGCAACCACGTGATTTATGGGGAGCACCTGTTTTGTTCTGGGGGGCTGGCACCTGAATAGCTTGGTCAGTCCCAAAGGCACGTATGCCTGTATCACTGACCTCAGTAAGACCCTGGGCATCGAAGGTCAGGCAAACGCCCCTGGTTGGCAGCACCTGCCAGGGACTGTCTCACACACACACACACACACACACACACACACACACACACACAGAGTGCAGGGCGCATTACCCGCAGTGGGGGCGCCTCACTGGGAGAGGATGCCTGGAAGGTCGGAGAAACACCTGGTTTCTCCAGGACTTCGTTCCATGCGCCTTTTTCCCTTTGCTGGTCCTAATCTGTGTGCTTTCCTTGTGAGCAACTGTGACTGTGAGTACAGCAGGTGTTCCGAGTCTTGTAGGTCCCAGGGGTGCCCAACCCGTGGCCCAGGATGGCCGTGAATGTGGCCTAGCACAAAATCATAAATTTCCTTAAAACTTTTTTTTTTCCTCATCAGTTTTCACTCATGTTTGTGTATTTACTGTGCGGCCCAAGACAACTCTTCTTCTTCCAGTGTGGCCCAGAGACACCAGAAGGTTGGACACCCCTGAGGGTGGCCTTGGGAACCCCCACCAGAGTGTCTTTCTCAGACACCGTGAAAAAGAGGTGGCATGATATTGTGGAATTATACAACCTCTCTAGGGATGAATTTTCAGGTCTGTAAATTAGCAGTTAATCATTTTGGTTGAGATCATATCCAGGATGTTCTTACAATGTAGGCTTGGCCGGAATCATGCTGACTGGTTCAGGGATGGTCATGTGGCCAATGGGAGCCAATGAAAATGGGCCCTAGGACGTTAGCTGTAACTATGGGTGGAGCTGGTGGAACCCAAGCTCCAGGGTGCTGGCAGCCCCCCTTTCCTGAACGCAGGCAGAGCCTTCCTGACAATGCACACGTATGAACACGAAGTGCTACAGGATCAGACCGCACCGATCCTGAAGTCTACCTCTGGGGTCGTGTTAAGGCGGTAGTTCTCAGGAGAGGCGGCCCCTCCTCCTAGAGAGCAGTCTGGGAATCTGGAGGGCCTATTTGGTTGTCATAATAATTGTGGGGTGGGTATGGGTATGGCATTTGGGGGGGTGTGATATTGTGATCTATAAAAATATTGTTTCGGTCTTCTGGCACAGAGCTCCTACCACTCTTGGGTGGTCCTACGTGATTAGAGTAACGAGAGTGAAAGGAACATCATGTGTCATTCACAACGGGCCCCTTTCAGCCACAAGAGTTCAGGTTATCACAGTGACTTTTGGGAAAAAGTCTGGAGGTGGTTGCGAGGGAAACCAACCTTGGGCTTATGGGGTTGGAACTCTCAGCCCCTGACTTCTGGGGAGGGGGCGCTGGAGATTGACTTCAATTGCCAGTGGCCCAGGATTTAATCGTCCTTGCCTGTGTCACGAAGCCGTCATAAAAACTCAGAAGGACAGTCTCAAAGAGCTTCTGAGGCGGTGAATGTACCCCCACGCTGGGAGAGGGGTGCATCCCAGTTTCACGGGGACAGAAGATCCCACACTTGGGCCCCTTCTGCCCCTGCCGTATGTACTTCCACATATGGCTGTTCATCTATATCCTTCATCATAAACTAGTAAATGCAAGCAAATGTTTCTCTGAGTTCTGTGAGCTACTCTAGCAAATTAATTGAACCCAAGGCAGGGGGTGGTGGTGGGAATCTCCAATTTACAGACGGCCAGGCTGTAGCATTGGTGGACTTGCGACGGGCATTTAAAGTGGAGATGGCCTTGTAGGACCACACCCTGCCCTGCGGGATCCGCAGGGAGACAGGGTCACAGCACCTTAACAAAAATCAGAGCTGTCCCCGCTCCCTTAAAGCCCACTCGCTTGCCACGGCCTCCGAGCAAAGCCAGCATCCTTGCACCGTGTACTTCTCCGCTCCTGCCCACCTCTCTGCTCCTTGAACACGCCGAACTCGCTCCTGCCTCAGGGACTTGGTCCTCGCTGGTCCCTCTGCCCAGAATTCCCTGTCCCCAGGCACATTCTCGATAGCTCCTCTGTGACATGCAGTTGCCACTTTCTGCACCAGAAAGGGCTTCTCTGACCATTCCATTCTAGAGCAGCCTCAGTACCAACCCTCTGCTCACGCCACATCCGGTTGTTCTGTTAAAGGTTTTCAACAGCATTCATCATGATCTGAAGTAGCCTTGTCTACGTGGAATTTCTGTGCTTTTTACCGCAACCAGAAGGCAAGCTCTACGGGAGCTACCGCTGTGCCCCTTGCACCTGGGGCACAGGCTGGTACTCAGTCAAACGTTCTTTAGAAATGAACATGTAAATGTGTGAGCCTGATGTACGCTACTACAAGTCCTCCTCCCAGTATCCTTTCCCTGTTTCACAGATCCATCAAGGCTCAAAGCAACGAGGGGACCTGTCCAAGGTCACGCTGCTAGTAAGTGGCCGAGCTGGGGTTCAAACCCAGGATTATCTGCCAAAGGACCCCTGCATCTTCACCATTGTTCTCACTGAGCGTGTTTCTAGGAACTGATAACATCAAATCAAGGACTCTATTAGGGAAAAGACACTTAAGGCAGATTATTGTCAGATTAAAAAAAAAAAATGCATGCTCGCTCTAGAACTGCCGATGTCTACCGGTAATGAAACTACGCTTCCACCGCGGGAGACAGGACAGGCAGCTGCCCTGTGAAAATCGGCCCTGTCCTCTCCTCGGTCACAGCTGGGCTTTCCTTCCTGATCACCGCTGGGCTTCGGTGGCATGAAAGGAGGCCCCCATTGCCTCTGAGCTTTTGCGCCTTTCATTTCCTGGACTTGAGATGGAAAAGCGAAGTTGCCTTGTTAAATCTTCACTTCTCGCTGCTCCCCGCCACCCCCAACGCCAGAAATGGCTTCATGGGAACCAGACGCCTCGGCTGAGACTGGAGGGCACCAGATCCCTTCTTCGTTCCCCGGCCGCCACACAGGAGTCAAAAGGAGGTATGATGTGGGGAGACCCATTTTAGGAACCACCTTTGGGGCCTCTCTAGGTCCAGTAATGGTCTCAAAGGCAATGTTGCCAAAGCAAATGTTCAGACAAAATCTAACCAACCAACCAACCAACCAACCAAGAAACCAACCAAAAAGCAAAAAACGCTCAGTAAATACTGCCGTGTTCTCACAGCGGCCTAAGGTGAGCGACCTCCAGGTCTGCTTCGCTCATATCAGGGCTGTCTTGGGTGCAATGCCGCAGCCAGGTCAGGGCTCCCAGGTGAGGACGGGAAAGCCCAGTCTTTACCCCGAGATGCTGCGCCTCTGACATCCCGCGTGTTGGCCTCCCTTCTGGTCCCGGGCCTCCGAGCAGACCCCATCCAGGGCGTGAGCCCTCCCGGACCGGACTGTTTGCGCATCTTGCCTGCTCCAAACACATCTCGGCGTGCTCCCAGGGGGCGGAAGTCGTGGTGGCTCCAAAGAGACATCTGGAGATTCCTGAACAGTTCCCTCAGCACAGAGCTCCTTGGAGGATGAACTCAGTTAACCCTGCTTCATGTTCCTCCCGGGGCGTTTCTCAAGGAGGCTTGTGGAACAAGCAGAGGTGGCGGTTTGGGGACGGGGGTGCGGGGGGGGGGGGAGGCTGTCAGGCAGACGCTCGAGGGCAGGTTCACCCAGAGCCGACGTCTGGGTGAGGGCGGTCGGCTCCTTGGATGGGTTCCTGCCACACGTCCGGGGGGGCCTGGTGAACAGTCAAAATCACTAAGATAATTAGTGACGTTGAAAGAAGCGGTTTGGCCCAGTTCTTTACGGGGTCTGATCGGTGGGTGCATTAGCGTTGCTTCCATGTGTTTGCAAAACGTCCCTGGAGTGAAAAATGTGAACTTTCCATGAATCAGGGTTTTTCAGCCTTGGCACAGATGACGTTCAGAGACAGGTCCGTCCTTGTCGTGGGGGCTGTCCCGTGCAGTGTGGGATGTTTAGCTGCAGCCCTGGCCTCCGCCCACTAGATGCCAGCAGCACCCGTCACCCAGTCGTGACAACTGAAAATGTCCCTAGACAATGCCATGTGTGTCTGGGAGGCAAAATTACTCCATCTCCCCGCCCCGGGGAAACCACTGCTCTAAATGATTTTAAAATAATGAAAAGCCTTGGTCTTTACTGTCAGTCAATCAACTTGGTATTTGTGGAGCAGTACCTTATTAATGAAATTGGCTTTCTAACTAAGTGATGAGCTAAATTAAAAAAAAAAAAATCTTAAGCCAGCTTAGTGGAAGATGCTGTTCTCTTGTCTCATCTCTTGTCTCAAAGGGCAGTGAGTGGGACCCAGTAAGCAGTCCAGCACCACTGCGGCGGCCGGAAACCCGTCTGCAAACCAGGCTCGGCCCTTCCTGCTGGGAGCCAGGCGACTCGGGGCGCGTCGCGGTGCCCGGTTCCTCGTCTGCACGGTGTGGGTAGCTGCAGCATTCACCTGCTGACGTGGTGGGGAGAAGAGACGAGCTGGTGTGTCATGGAAAGCTGTCGAGATGAGTGGTGGGTTCAGAACATGCCCTCCTGCAGGGTGAGTCCTTGTCCGCAGAACGACTTCGGGGGGGCCCGCTGGCCACATCCAGCGCTTGCACGGGGCTGTCTTTCTCAGATACCACCGGAAGGCGAGGTTGGGGGTGGGGTTACGGAAGGGTTGGAGCTCGGCCTGGCATTCTTCCACCCAGCCCTTCCTTCTCAGCTCAGCGCCCAGACTGCCGTGAGCCAGGCTTGTGTCTCGGAGGGGACCCTGTCTGGGCTTGCAGACGTTCGCTGCCAAGGGCAGGCCTGCCCGCTCTGGAGACAGCTCACAGACGCAGGCAGCCTGCCACCTGCATTTGCCTCGCTTGTCTTCTGTGATCACGCTGACGTCCCAAATGTCAGGACAATGGGCTTCTGCACCTAGTCTGGAACGGAGACCTCTCCCTGTCCCCTCTCTTTTAAAGAAAAAACACACGAACACACAAGACCAATCAAAGCCATCACACCATGCGAGCCAACTGGGTCTTTTAAAAAAAAAAATCACTGCCAAGTAGCTGTTTACAAGCTGAACAAATAATTACTCTGCCACAAGGAAGAAAAGTATTAATTAAAGCTATTCATTAAACCAGCCGCACTATTCTGCCGGGTTTATCTCTTGGAAGTGTCAGCCAGAGGTTAGGGATGGATTAAGACACAATGCAAGGCTTTGCCAATGAAATCTCCTCCTTGTGGTTAGCTTTTAATAATAAAGTTGTCATTAAAAGAGAGAATTTAATGGTTTTAATTGGGTTTAATTACTTGGAAACTCCTGGAAAACAGATCAGCTTGTTTAAAAGAGGAAGACAAGAAAATGATGGTTGTAAAGAAAAAAATAAGGCTGATTCACATGTTTGAACAGTCAAGTTAAAAAAAACAACAACCTGGTTTCTTTGGCGGTTTCAGAGGAGAACACAGGAAGCAGAAAAGACCTTCTTAGCTCAGCAAATGGGCCTATTTGTACCAACAAGAATTTTCCCAAAAGAGCCGTGAGACAAATCCCGTCATCACCGACTCACAAAAGAGTCGAGCGGACTACGAATGACAGAATCCTGCGAAGATTGGAGAGGACAAAGGAAGGTGCCGGAACGGGTTCCTCTCCGCGAGCTTTACGCAACGACTCGATCTCTTAGATTTTTTCATCCTTTGGAAAACGTCCTTTCAGCTGGAGACATTGAGAGGCTTTGAAAGCACTTTCCTAGGATACAAGTGTAAAGACAAAACCCCCCCTCAATAAATAAATAGCTAAGGAGAGCTGTGAACATGGAATAGGGGCCCACTGTCCTTATGAGCCCCACTAGAGGGGTCCTTGGGACTCTGAGTGTTTAAAAAAATGAAAGTTCCAGACAGACCCCGAGGAGCTGAGCACCCCCACCGCGTCCAGGACTGATGGGCATCAGCGCGGGGAGTTCGCAGACGTTCATACCAAGTGCCTAGAACCGAGCCCGACTCTCAGCACGTGCCCCCTGCGGCTGAACAGCACCAACACCCCTCGTCAGTGCTGTGCATCTTCCGCTTATTATTAATTATTATTATTATTATTATTATTATCAGTAGTGATACTTCAGCATACCTTCCATAGAGAGGACATTCTTCTACCATCAGCAACATGCTTCTAAAGACGCAATTCTTCAAAAGACAACTGTTTATTAATTTACTATTATTTGTTATTATATTTATTAATTCCATCTGCAAAACCTGTGTACCGTGCATCAGGCACAGTTCTCAGCAGTTCCCATGTATTAGCTCAGTTAGCCCTTCCCCGCCGACCCCGTGAGGTAAGCGATCGCCGTTACACTCATGCTACAGCAGTAGACACCGAGGCGCAGGGAGGCAAAGTGACTTGCCCAAGGCCACATGGGTAGGGAGTGGAGCTGGCTTTGAACTTGAGCAGTCTGGCTCCAGAGCTCCTACTCTAGACAGAAGTGGTAAACTTCTCCATAAAGGGCCAGATGGCAAGTATTTCAGGCTCTGTGGCCCATATGATCTCTGTCACAACTACCCAATTCTGCTGTCACGGTGTAAAAGCAGCCAGAGATAATATGTAAATGAATGGGCATGGCTGTGTGCTAATAAAACTTATTAAAAAAAAAACAGGTGGTGGGCCAGATCTGGCCGACTCCTGGTGTAGACCATTATGCCCACTGGCTCCCTGCTCTCAGACATCACAAGTCCCTTCCTGCATGGAGCTTACAGTCTGCTGGAGGGGGCGGGCCATGAAGCACTAAGACACAGTTCATTTCAGACAGTGACAAGTGTTCTGAAGAAAATGAAACATGAGAATGTGCTGGAGGGGTGAGAGCGAGCGAGCGAGCGAGCAAGGCTGATGGAGTGTGTCTGTGTCTGTGTTTTGTAGAGGGCTCCTGGAGAGGGTGGTCCTGGGCGTCCTCTCTGCGGAGGTGACATTAAAGACCCAAGTGAAACAAAGGAGCCAGTCACTGGACGACAAAGCAGAGGGGACGGCCAGTGCAAAGGCCCCGAGGCAGGAACACATGTGGTCTGTTTGAGAAGCACCCTAAAGCGTGATGTCTGGCACGGGGGGGGGGGGGGGGCGGGGGGGAGAGACAGGGGTTGGACCAAAAGTTGGAAGGCTGGCTGGGAAACCTGGGGGCCCAGTGACTGGCTGCAGTCAGCCCGGGGGGCCGAGGGACTTAGAATCGCCTCGGCAGTGCTGGGTCTGTTCCCTTCTCTGCCACTCATTAGCTGGGTCGTCTTGGGCAGGGCCTCAGCGTCCTTGTGGGTAGAGCGATGGTCACCATGTCTGCCTCGCAGTTTTGTCTCGAGGACCCAGGAGATGACCCTCGACCTGGTGCCATGCATGTGGGGAGAGATGTGTAGTTTTTATCCGTATAATCAAAGGTTTCTGGGTATGGGGTACCGTGTATCGTCATGTATAACGAGCACTTTTTGCTCAAATTT
Organism: Glossophaga mutica; assembly: GCA_039655065.1. Taxonomy (NCBI): domain Eukaryota; kingdom Metazoa; phylum Chordata; class Mammalia; order Chiroptera; family Phyllostomidae; genus Glossophaga; species Glossophaga mutica. The sequence goes on along the minus strand of CM077312.1, from coordinate 98,607,919 downwards.
TTGGGGAAAAATAAGGATGCCCATTACTCACAGGCAGTACTAACTCCATATCTATATAAAGGTTTTTCATTCTTTTATTTAGGCTTATGCATTAAAAGCACAACTGTAGACAAGCAGTAATGATATCCGTATGCAAAATAATACCCTGGAATAGGATAACCGGTTTTGTTTCTAAATACAACAAAATAAAAAATTGACTTAAAAAATTAAAACGAAAGACTTTGTTCCTGAAAGTCTGGGCCAGAAACGTGGGTGCACAGTGTACACAGGGGTGCATTTTACAGCGCACAATGCAGTATAAGCTGCTAACTGAAAATCACTGTGAATGTAAATACCTTTTTCTTTTAAGCTCCGGATGCATAAATTTGGCAATGAATGAAATGGACCTGTTCCTCAAAAAACCACAAACACGAAAACTCACCCAGGATGAAATAGCTGCAAGTATTAAAGAAATGGTATTCATAGTGAAAAACCGCCCAAAACGTCATCTCCAGGCTCAGACGGTTTCACTGGAGAATTCTACCAAATGTTTCAAGGCGAATTAGCACCAATTCTCCACAACCTCTGCCAGAAAATAAAAGAGGAGGCAACACTTCACAACTCATTTTATAAGGCTAGTATTTCCCTGCCACCAACACCAGGTGAAGAGAGTATTTAAAAAAAAAAAAAAAAAGAAAAGAAAGAACAAACAAAAACACCCAAATTTTTCAAGTAAAAAATGTTCATGTTTCCCCAGCTCCAGGAAGTCTGAGTTCCTTCCGCAGCGCCCACGGGGCCCTTGGGGAAACCAGGCCGGTCTTTTGAGGTCAGTGGGGCAGGAGGGGTTCTTCCAATGTTACAGACGAGCAAACCTCTATCTCGTTCCAAAATACTGTCACCAGCTCAGAGAGAAACTCCACAGCCATGAGGCAGTTGGTCCCCAATCTATCGCTACGGATTGGCCTATTTTGGACGTTATGTAGAAATAGAATCACGCTACGTATGGCCTTCCGCGTCTGGTTTCTTTCTCTTGGCATAATGCTTTTAGGGTCTGTCTGTGTTGTAGCACGGACCAGAACTTCATGCCTTTTTGTGGCTGAAAAGTATTCCACTGGATGAATATCCTATGATGTATTTATCCCTTCACCCATGGATGGACTTTTCAAACAAGACTCCTCTACTGAATATTTCTACTTTGAGTTCAGCCCCATCAGGGGGCGCTTACCACCCCCCTCTGCCACCGGAAAGGCCCACAAGTTCACGAATTCACAGAAGAAGTGTGGGAAGCAGGCCTGGTGCGGGGAGACCTCCTATTTCCCTGTCAAAAGTGCCCAATACAACCGCTTTGACACCTTGCTGCCATTCGCCGAGTGACACCCTCATCACCAAAGGCTCTTGGGATTTCCAGCCGTCTCAGGAGCCCCATTGTTGGGAAATAAGCACCTTAAAACAGTGCAGGTGGGGCCCCGGGGGAGGCAGCTTCTCAACCTGCTAGTTAAGCGTAAAGGAGACCAGTCCCTATTATTTCGGTCCGCAGGGTGTCTGGGATTTTTTTTTTCACCACTTATCATTGTGAGCAGCAGCCCCTATATTTACAGAAGACAAAAGAGCTCACGCTATCCCAACAGACGATTTGTTGTAGGGTTTTGCATTGGAGATTTAAATCCCTCTTATTATTAGTTTTTCAGATGCCCTTCGGCATTCACTGAAAGGTGGGGCTCGCGAAGGGGGAGAAAAATGTTGGCGAAAGATGTCCAGGGAAGCAGTCGGCATTTGTTAGATTTGTGGGTGGAAAGCGAGGCGTCTACACTAGCCCCAAACTCTCTGCTGAAGTTGAGTGATCCTGCGAGGTCTCTCCAAGCAGCGGAGAGCGTGGGGGAGCTTCAAAGGAAGTCTCTGCTAATGAGCACTTTTCTGACAACCCCAAGACATCTCTAAAATATATTTTATGTTGGAAATAATCCTTTAATGCTCTAAAATATATAAGCAGAGGCTCTTGGCAAGGAGGCCCCCTGGCTCAGGGAAGGGCTATTACAGGGGATTAAATCTACAAAGGGTCCCACTCCCGCCCCCAGCCAGCGGCCCTGGGAACTGTCATTCACCTCTAGGACATTTTTCCAAGCTTCCAGCCTCCTGCTCAGCCACCCTCGCAAGAATGACAACTGCAGATGTCTGCCTCTTGCCCTCGCTGGGTGGAATGGAGTGACGAGTTCAGTCACTGACCCTGGTCCGACAAAGCAAATAATCAGTGCTGGAGAAGGTGACCGAAGCTACCATTTCTTTATTAGCCACAGAGACTAAATACCTTTTCCTGAACCGAAAAGAGACCTGTGGGGTTGGGGGGCAGCGGCGAGGATTTAAATACAAGGTTTAACCCCCAGTGGGGGAAAGAAATCTCCGACTTCCTCAGAAAATCCTTTCCAAATTGTATTCATCTTGACTTAATCCACATCTACTGAGTGAATTAGGCAGTATTTATTTTGAAAATCTATTTTATAGAGTTCCAAGGACTCTGTTTTCCTTGGGCAGAGCCGACTCCGTTTCAGATCTGGAGGCCGCGGCGAGGGAGGGCCGGGCCGGGCTTTCGGCTTCCACGGGGCCAGCCTCACATGGCTAACACAAGGTAAATAAACACAGCTGAGCCCGGAGGAACGGGGAGGGTTTCTCATTAAAGAAATAAAATAAACAGATGTCCTTAAGCACTTTGGCTTGTGTTTTGTCAAAGGATGGAAAGCTCTGGATGTCTGAAAGGCAGAGAGCTGCATCTCAAGGTAGATGGCTGGGGGCGGTGGGGGGGCAGGCGGGGTGGGGGGAGAAAAGAAAGAGAAGGAAAGAGTCAGTGGTTCTCTAAATTAACTAATAGTCCTCCAGAGAGGGCACTTTGGATTTGAACCGTAGCAACTTCTACAAATAGTTTTTCACTGCGGGGTCATAAAACCGGGGTTTTTTTCTTTCTTCTCAGTTTGTAAAGCGGTAACGGACCGGCCAAGCTGCGTATCGCCGACTGCATCTGATTGAATCCTGATGGCACCGTGCTGGGGACTGGATTCCGGAACCCGAGCCGGAATCGCGTAATAACGCCGCCGAGCAGCGCTTGGGGGAGGCCTGTGGCTGGCCGCAGGGGCGCGGGAGCCAAGATCTGGCCGGGTTCTCCCCACCCAGCCCCTTCTAGGTTCACAGAGAGGCTGGCTGGATCCACGAGAAAAGCTGTCGCCAGGTGGATTCATGGCTTACGTCTTGCTTCATAGACTAATGAATGTGTGCAGGAATCACCTGGGGGTCAAGTTTAAGTGTCCATCCCAGTTCGGTACCTCTGTGACGGAACCTGAGATGTGGACCACACGGCAGGTGGCCAGGAGGGATTATGTTACAACAGGCGTCTGGCAGGGAGGAGTTTCCGTTCTGCCCATGAACTCTGAGCATTCGGACCCCCTTGATGCCTTAGTCTGGGTCTCCCCGAAGTGGACCCCCAGCCCAGGACTCAGGGACAGGCGGTTTACCTGCGAGGTGACCCTGGGAAGCATTAGTGGCAGAGCATGGCAGTAAGGGGGGGCAGGCAAAGGGTTAACAAGGATAGGCCCATGAGCAGGTCACTGCGGTGGGCACCTGGGGCTGTGTCCCCCTGGCTGACATGTGGGAGACTGTGAAAACATCCTAGAGTGTCACAGGTTCCCAGCCATCATGCCTATGGAAATGGGAGGCTTCCGGGACAAAGGTGCGGCCTTAATGACGCGACCTGAAAATGCAACCCCGGCCTTTTAATCGTGAGGAGGATGGTGCTCGTCTACGATCAAACAATCACACTGGGCAGCGAACGCTTGCAGCTGTGCAAGCCGGCCCGTGGAGCGGGGGGCCTCGATCGGGCCTGCGGACCTGGTGGGAAGGTTGGAGGGGCTTCTCTGAGGAGGTGAAGGGGATGAGCGTTGCTGCCTCCCGTCCGTTTGTTGGCAGCGGAGGTGCAGGGACTTAGACCGCACTGAGGGGGCAGGTCCCAGGCGGTGAATACACATTCCCGAGATGGTCTTTAGGAAGTGACAGGTCCGCCTCCGGGGAGGACCCTAAGGGCACGGTTTGCAAACGCCCGGCAGAGCTTGGAGTCCGGCTGGAGGGGACCAGGAGCCCTCACGTCCCGGAGCCCACACAGAGGACCCGGGGCGGGGGACCAGTGACCTCCGTCCGCCCCACGTACCCCACATACCCTGGGAGCAAGTTGGCGTTGGGGGGCGGGTCACAGACGTAAATGCCTCTGGGGGCAGGGGCTGCACCACACACGAGTGAAATGGCTCCACGACTCCCCCCCCCCCCCCAACCTGGGCAGCATGTGGAAAACTCCACCCAGGGAACGAGGGGGCTGCAGTGACGGGGCGGGGGGACATGTCCTATCAAGGGGTCCTCACTCTTTGACAATTCAGGCCTGCTGTTGGTAGACCTTCTCATGTCCCAAGAGAAGCTGAGACGTCCCGATGCTGATGTAAACTATTCCGATTTAAAAACATTAGCCATCGATGCGGAACTGAAGGAAAGGCCCGGGAGCCAGCTACACCTGTCTTCCGGCCAACTCTGGCCCCGGCCTGCCGGTTCGAGGCCTCTTATCCTTCAGACTGAGCAGAGCGCCTGCCCTTTAAAAGCGTGACTGATGTGGAAGGGAGCCCTGCAGAGGGTTCCGCTCAGGTAGGCGACGAGGGTCACCTGGCTCCATCCCAGGTCCCCACCTGCTGAAGTGTCACTGGCCCCAAGCCTCGAGGAGCCCCTTGCCCAGCACTCCATAGCCTCTGCTGAGCCCCCGCGGTGGGCCCAGCTCCGGGTGAGGCCGGGCCAGGCCGGCTCCCAGCACCCCGGCCCTGGAGAGATGTGGGCAGGCCCCTGTCTTGTCATAAATGTGGCTATTTGTTCCCTCAAATCTCATTTCTGCAGTGCTTGCAACCACATGTGCTGACAAGTCCCTACCCACATGCTATTTATTTATTTACTTGTTTGTTCAGCAAACATTTGTCCGGTGGCGGTGCCAGGTCCTGCCAGCTGCCAGGGCTCGAAGCTAGGAACACATCAGACTCCGTCCCTGTGCTCTGGGAGCCCGTGGCCAAGCAGCACTTTTCTCAAGAGCAGCACTGCGGACGCTTGGGGCCGGACCACTCCCTGTCGTGAGGACCATCTCTGTGTTGCAGGACATTGAGCAGCATACCTGGCCTCGGCCCACTGGGTGCTAGTAGCATTCCCTAAGAGGGGACGACCAAAAATGTTTAGGACGCTGCCACATGTCCCCGTGGGGCAAAGTCGCCTCCCGTTGAGCACCACTGAGTTAGGGCCGTGGAGGCGGACATGCGCAGTGTGGAAGGATCGATCTAGAGCCTCAGCGCAGAGGGAGAAAAGTGAGAAGCGCAGGGTTATTTCAACCATGCCATGGACACACAGAACACATGAAGGCACACCAAAGAAAACACACATTGTATAGGAAAACGAACAAAAATCTACACATGAAACCACAGGGAGGGGAGGGGGAAGGGAACAATGGGTTCACGAGGAGACGCACGTCTGTGTCTCTGTGAAATGCGAAAGGGGCCTTGCGTGGATGAAGAATAAAAACTCAGAGTCTGCATTTGAGGTCCGACTTACAAGAACATTCACAGCAGAGTACTTGGCACACCGCAAACATGCAAAAATGGGAGCATTTGTCCGACAACAGGAATTTGCTAGTTGGCAATGGAGGAGAAGAGACAGGTCCATTCGGCGGCAGACCACGGACGGAAAACAGGACATCTCTGTGGCCCATGGGGTGGGAACAAGGGGTGCCGTTGCATCGGCAGCTGGCTCTGCCTTCAGAAGGCATGCGGACCGCTACGCTCCTCTACCGCCCGTTCCGAATACCCATCATCTTTCCGCTGGCCTGGCGCAGCAGGCTCCTCGCTGGCCTCTCTGCTTCCAGCCTTGCCCTTCTCTAGTCTGCTCTCCCCAGGGGAACAGCCAGAGGATTCTGTAAAAAGATAACTCAGACCCTGTTCCTCCTCTGCTCTAAACCTCCAAGGCTCCCACTTCAGAGCAAGGGCCAATTGAGGTACTATTCTTCCCCTTCACTTGCTCCGTGCCAGCCACACTGGCTTCCTATGTCCTTTCAATCCATCCGGCAAACTTCTGCCTCAGGGCCTTTGCACTTGCTGTTCCTTTGCTCTTCCACCATGTATCTGTTCCTCCACTTCCTTCAAGTCTTTATTAAAAATGCACCATCTCCATGAGGCTTCCTTGCCTGGTCACCTCCCCTTAAATTTAATTTCAACCCCTTCCCCCTGCAATACTTCATATGTTTCAAAGGACACCATCAATAAAGTGAAAAGACAAGCCGCAGCATGAGAGAAAATATTTGCAAATCACTTATTGGATCATAAACCTGTATCCAGAATATATAGAGAGCTCTTATGACTCAACAATAAAAAGACAAGTAAAATGAAAAAATGGGCAAAGGATTGAATACTGTAGCTATTCTCTCCAAAGAAGATACTACGAATGGCCAGTAAGCACACGCGAATGTCATCAGTCAACATAATCAGTCATTCGTTAGGGAAACGCACCTCAAAATCACAACGAGATACCACCTTCCACCCGCTAAGAGGCCTACGACCGCAGACACAGACAGTAACAAGTGATGGTGAGGATGCGGAGACACACCGGGAACGTAAAATGGTGTAGCCACTCTGGAAAACAGGCTGGCACTTCCTCAAAGTGTTAAACCTCGTGTCACCATACAACCCAGCGGTGCCACTCCTAGGTACGAGTACATACCCAAGAGCGCTGAAAACGCGTGTCCATGCAAAAACCTGACCACAGGTGTTCGCAGCAGCATTAGCCCTCAGAGCCAAAGTGGCGGCAGCCCCGCTGTCCATCAGCTGGTGAACGGAGAGACGAAATGCAGTGCAACGGAAAGGCAGGTGGCCCTGAACAGGGGGAGGGCACCGAGACATGCGACGGCGCGGGCGACCACTGGAAACGTCAGGCTCAGTAAAGGGAGCCAGACACAAAGACCGCGGACTGTGTGACTCAATGACAAGAGACGTTCAGAAGAGGTGAATGTATAGGGAGCGAAAGTGGATTAGTGGTTGTCAGGGGCTGTAGGGAGGGGAGGAGGGAGGGGTCGTACATTGGTACGGGGTTTCTTTCTGAGTGACGAAAATGTTCTAAAATTAGTGGTGACGGTTGCACAGCTCTGTGAGTGTCCTACAAACCACCGAATTGTACACATTAACACGGTAAATTTATGGTGTGTGATTATATCTCATTAAAGCTGTTATTAACACACACACACACACACACACACACACACACAACTGGACCTAGAGTTGAGCTTCCGATGGGTCCTGAGCTGCCTGGAAGGCAAGTTACAAAGAAGGAGCCTGGGCTGACCCGCTGCGAACTCTGGGAGGACCGTGGATTAATCCCTTTTAGAGCCCCTTCCTGGCCACAGGCAGAGACCCCGACCACCTTGCATTTGCCTGATCTCAGCTGGGAAGCAGAGTTCAAGGACAGGGGGAGAGGTCAGGAAGGAGGTGGCAATCGCTGGCTGCTCCAGCTCTCCAGGGAGTTTCTAATGGATCCACAACCCGCTGGAAGGTGCTGGAAGGCACGACACCGAAGGGAAGCCCCGGCTCTGAGTCGGGGCAGCGGGCTGGGGAGAAATGGAAAGGAAGTGGAGAGGTGACAGCCTCGAGCAGCACACGCTCTGACTGGGAACAAGAAGGGAGCCCAGTTTCTGTTTGAAAACTCCAACGCTCTGTTTTGAATCATCCCTTAATCATTTTAGGTCAGTTGGTCTTATTTCCCTAAGCAAACAGTGAGTTGCCCTTTTGGCCGGGACCACCATGGGGATGGTTTCTGCTTCTGGTACAGCGCTCAGCACGGTGGCCACAAGCAAGGGGCTGCTGCTCCTGGCGTGGAGGGGCGGAGGGTCTTGGCCTTCAGAGCCAATTCTGGACCTCCACAGTCCTCACCCTCTTCTGGAAAGTGCACTTCGGTTTCCTGTGGGGACCATTCCCTCCCTACTGGGTTTACTTGGTTGGGATAGAGCTGGCCTGGTTTTCTACTCCATCCATGACAGGAGTGGGCCTGTGATTGAGGCTTGCTGATCAGAGCCACAGAGGTTGGTGTTGACTCAGTTTGGGCCAGTGAGATTCAAGCCTGGGGTCGTGCTGGCATTTGGGAAGTGGAAGGTCTCCTGTTCTTAGCTGGGAGTGCCAGGAGGGAGTCACTATATGAAGCTTGGCTGAGGGTTGCAGAGATGCCAAGCTCTGAGAATACCGCTTGAGCTCTGGGATCCAGCCCAACCTGAATTCCACAGACCCCTGGGTTTCTAATTTCTTGCAATCCAATAAGTTTCCATTGTAGCTTAAAGATTCCATGCTTCAAACTGAGAGTCCTGCTTGATACTAGGCAGTAATAATAATGGCTACAGCTACTGGAAAAGCACAAAGAGAAAGAGCTACAGGCCAAAAGTCAAAGCCATATTTTTTAGCTCTGTTATGAATAATCTGACTACACAACCTCCTTGTGGCTCAGTTACTCTATCTGCAAAATGGGGCTCCCACTCTCCTGTTCCTCTATATCTTCTACATTTCTCTGACTTTCAAGTTCGTAGCTGTAGCCCAGACTTCTCTTTGGAGCTTCAGACCCACAAATCGAATTGATCAGAACTTTTAAATGAACTAACTTTATTTTTCCACAGTATTTTTCTTTCATTGTTCTCCCTCTTATTACATGGTAGCTCTTGCTAGAAACTTCTAGCTGTCCTGCAATATCCATTCGTCCTTTCTCTCTCTGAGAATAATAGCCTCTGAATTTTATTGGGTCATATGACTAGACCACATTTCCCTGACTCCTTTGCAGCTAGATGTAGCCATGGGATCAAGTTCCAGCTAATGGGATGTGAGTGGAAATGGTATGTGCAACTTTTGGGTCTGGCACTTAAAGAGAGGGACAGAAAATAAGAATAGAATGAAAGGGAGAGGTGTGAACTCCCCTTTTCCTGCTCCCTCTTCTAACTGGCTGGAAAGTAGACAACAGAGCGCACTATGGTTTGTTGTGGCAATGAGGGCAACGCTCCGGGGATGGCAGAGAGTAAGGTAGAAGTTCCCTGGTGCTGAGTCATACTCTTATCAGCTTGAACTGCTACACCTGGACTGCTAGGCGAGGGAAATTCAGTGGTACCTCAGTGCTTGTCATTAATTGGTTCTGGAACTCGTGATGAGTGCTGAAACCGATGATAACAGACCATGAAGCATTTCTCTTGCGGGGCAGCACTGTGACTCATACAAGTCCTAGCGAATGTGATGAGTCCAAAGCAATCACCAAGTACTGAGACACTCTTTTCTCATCAAAATGTGACAAGTACAGGGTTTGGTGAGTTCTGAAGCCGACAAGTACTAAGCCGACAAGTACAGCTGCCACGACTGTATTCTATCTTGTTTAAGCCACAGTTATTTTGAATCTCTCCAAGGGTTGTTGGATTTAGTAAAGTGAAAATAATCATTCCTCACCTAAGAGAGAGATGGAGGAGAGAGTGGAAAATTCTAGAAGAGTAATGATGTAGGCCTAGGATACTGGGGGGCTCCAAGAGCTTCTCACCTCAGCTTTCCCTGTCCATCCTGGGAACACACAGAAAAGCAAGTGAGCCCGAGGCCTGGCTCTCATTCTGTCCTGGGTGGTCTTACTCTCTCTCAGCCTCTCCCGTAGGTACTGTGGAGCCTCATTGGGCAGGATGGGCTCCTAGGTCCCTCTAGCTCTGATACCCTGTGGTTCTGTAACTCTAGGAAGAATGTGGAAATTCAGATCCCAGTGGGGCCAGGAGGGCCCCATAAACAAGTCGAACAGGCCAGGTGGGGGCTGTGGGCGGGCTGAAGGGCGCACGGCCGGCTCGCAGGGCAGCTGCTGCTCAGCTCTGCCGGCGGCTGCCTCTTGGGAACGCAGGCTTGTCGGACTTCCCAATTTCTCAGGGAGAGTTAGCGAGCTAGATTGTTTTTGTCTGTGCGATCTCCTGATTTTTCAATGCTGGCGACACATTCGCATTTTTTTTTTTAGCACTCTAGAGGCAAACGAAAAAATGTCTGCAGGCTGGATTTGGCCAGTGGCCATTAGTTAGAAATTTTTTGTTTTGACACTATTTTCCTTCCTTCCTGCCTTTATTTAACAAATATTTATTTGACGGCTGCTATGTGGGGGGCAGTTCTATGCACTGGGGAGAGAGTAATAAACAAACAGGAAAGAGAGCGCCTGTCGTCAAGCAGCCTTGGTTCTAGAGAACCGTCCCGCAGCATTCATGCAACGATAAGTTATTGAGCAATTCTGGCCCATGCATTGTACTTGGAGGGCTGAGAAAAATGTTCGTGGTCCCTGCCCTCACAGTACCTGTGTCCCAGGAGGGAGAAAGGCAATAATTACAAATGCAAAGTACAGTTATGGGGAGAGATGCAATTTAGATGGAGGGGAGTGGTTAGGCAAGTCCTCTTGGAGGAACTGAAAAGACACATAAGAGTTAACCTTGGAAAAGAACTCTCTAGAACATTCTAGATATGCAGAGGCTTCCAATGTGCATCTCCCCCATGTCCCCTCAACTGCCAACATTCCTATATATGCAGAGGCTTTCTATTGTGAGCACCCGTGACTCCCTTTCCTAGAGTTTTCTTGGGAAAGGCCAGAGTGCAGGAAGGTAACACCCTGGGAGAAGCCCTCAACCCATGATGGAAGGGAATCTGAAGATGAACATCCCAGCACCTTCCCTCCTTGGGTGGGTCAGTTCTGAGGTGTGCTTACAGTCTCCTGGGGTCCCTGGTGGGACTGAGCCCCAGTTACCCACAGCAGAACCCAAACTGGCCGCCTCCCCTTTCCTGTCTCATTTCCCCACTCTGCATCAGGGGCTTCCTGGAATCCACCCCCAAATGAACTACCTGCACTCACTCATGTGAGGCTCTGCCTCTGGAAGAAGCCCAGCAAACATGGGCGAGAACATGGCAGGTTCAAGGACAGAAAGCAATTCAGAATGAGTAGGAGAAAATGGGTCTGGAGAGTGCGGCGAGAGCCAGCTCATGACGGGCCCTGGAGGCTGGGGTCAGGGTTTGTCACCGGTGGGGGGGCCACAGATGGTTTCAGGAGGGGAGGGACAGGACCAGGCCCGTGTTTCAGGATGAGCCCTCTGAAGGGCGCTGTAAAGGGCAAGAGCGGAAGCTGGGAGACCAGACGGGTGGAGGTGGCGTGCTAAGGTGTTAGGGTTGGAGAGACGTGGCCGGCAATGAGGAATCATGTGGACCAGGTGGCAAGGGATTCGGAAAGCAGCTCTGGGCTTTTTCGCTGTCTTGAGAGAGCCCAGAATCGGGTTTAAGGGCTGGTAGTGAGACACACATGAGAATCACCAGTATCGTGAAGGTGACAAAGCCCTACACAATCATGAGGACCGATGTAGGGACGTCACAGTGGCTATCTCTAAGGGCAAGAAGAGTGAAGGAATGCTTTTTAGGGGAGGCAACTGATCAGAGTGGGCAGAAAAACCAGAGAACGCCCAGACCTAGAGAGCAGCTCACTGCGGTAGCCCCCTCGGCACAGCCCAGCTTCTCCCAGTGGGGGCCAACTTGTCTTGGGTGTTTTCTGCAACTCTTAACTCTGCCATCCCTGACCTCACCTGTGCATAGTCCAAAAACGTATGCCGGGTTCCCCGCAGGCACTGCTAGACATATTAACGGCATTCCTACACCGTAAGAGATTTCTGCACCCCCAACACCATTTTTATATTCTTTACCACATAATGGCAGACGATAAATCTATCTTGCTAATTGCACATCCAGCTTGTTATAACTCCCATAAAAAAACACAAGCAGCTGGAAAAGCCATGAGGTGATGTCAAATCATATTCCTGGTCTCTAAACAGAAACAGAAATATTTTCCAGGCGCTGGAGAGTCTCAAGGTTCCTACCCAGGCGTGGAAGCGGCTGCCAACAGGTCACTCACGGCACATGAGATGGCAAACCCACCAGTCCTCTGCAGCTCCGCCCCTCCCCCCCACCTGTCTCCCTGAAGAGAGGGCAGACGTCTGGAGCATCCACATGGGGTTCGTTGGGAGGCCCACAGGATGAATGCACAGAATGGGCAGGATTCAGGTTTTAGCAGTTGGGTCCATGTTTGCATTATTCAGGTGATTTCAATGTTTCTTCCATTCACCGCCAATCGGCCAATAACATTTGCTCGGAATGCTAACTGGATGGTTCCCCAACATAATTTGTTGATGACACATCTGTAAAGCTGTTGCTAAGTTCCACGCTGGAGCTGACAAAGTGCCTCCCCCCTCATCTCAGAAAATGGAAGGAAAATTAAATTCATCTGCTGGAGACACTAAGATAAACAACAGGGAAGAAGAAAAGACTTCACCTCCTTTTTTTTTTTTTTTTTTTTTTTTAAAGCTAGGATTAGTGGTTTGGGTTGCAGTGTATTCTGGCCCTCTCAGGAGGGAGACAGCCAACGACTATGAGCTTATATCCTATCAAGTGGTCATTGAATGCTTCATGTGTTGGAAGAAAAGGCATGGCAGACAATAGAAAAGGAAGCTAATTAAATTTTCACATGGCAAGGGAAAATTCCATACGCTTTCTCCAACCACCCCAAAGGGGCAGCTTTTGTTAGAGAGGCTGCCTCATAAACTGCCCCCACAATTCCCAGGACAAATCAGCTGAACAGACAATCTTGTTGGGAAAAAAAAAGAGAGAGAAACAAATGGACTCTTACCTTCCCGTATCTGGATGCAAAGGTCCCCGTGAGTAAAGAGTGAAAAATAATTATGGTCTCATCCAAGTCCCACACGAACACACGCTGTGATGAAAAGAGAGGAAGAGAAAGGAGACAAATGGACCCGCTTGCGTCTGACTTAATGTCTGCAGAAATTAATTCCCTGGAGGGCGAGGAAGTCTTGAAAAACATTATCTTTAAGTTATAAACCATGCGACTCACTGATGAGTCCTTGAGTCCCCATCCAACCTCAGCTGCGCAAAGAATATGCTGATGGCCAGCGTGGGGCTCTTCTCAACCCAACCGATGCCAGAACCAAGGAGCTCGTTCTTGCCTTCCACATAAAAGCTCAAAAAGGAGGAGTTCCATCCAAAAACAGCAATAAAAATCGTATAACTCATTTGACAAAATGAAATATTGCCATTTTACATTCGCAGCTCACCACTAAGTCCAACTACTTCGGACCATGACTGTTTTTCACGATTCTGGTGGTTGACTCTGAATGACATACCTACACATCTGTTTATGGGTGTGCCAACTTTAGACGATACCTTTGGACTTGGCAGTCTGAAAGATTTGGGTTTAGCGCATAGTAATCTCCACCATGTCTCCAGAACGTTTTATTTTTCACGTATAGGAGTCCCTCTCTTCCTAATTCCATCAGCTTCGGACCGTCTTCCTGGGCTAAAACAGTAAACCCAACATGGAATACACGGATATTGGAGCCCCTACGCTTTCCCCTACTTCCTCCCTTAATATTTATCAGCTTTACCCTTACTTTTGCACTGTCGATATGGATAAACTGGTTCGTGCTTTTGGTTTTATAACTATTCTTAAGGCTTCTGTGCTCTGTCTTTATGTTGCTTTTAAAAGTTGGTAACCAGTAAAGATGACTGTTCTCTGCAGAGCCAAGTAACGTGTTAGAATTTCACCTTCTTCTCTACGTGTCCAACGTGCTAACCCCGGAGCCACTTTAAGGAGACTATTTCTACCACCAAGGTCACATGCATTCCCCTTTCTTGCACCCCAGCCGATTAAAATCATGCCATATCTCAGTTTGTTCACAGAGGAATCATGCCTGTTAGGTATATAACTTTGTTTTTGCTGGAGTTCACAACTTGCTTTAATTCTTTTGTTTCCAGTCACGTGCCTTCCTTAGAATCCCAAATTCAGCCACACCCTCTGTACTGAAGATGTCCACCCGCTGGGACAGGTGGCCCCACGTGGCCTGGATCACCTTCAGGCTTGCTGCCTGGCTAGCATGCTGAGATGTCTCTTTACTGTTATTTCTGAGTCAGACCTGGTGTTTCCTGGATCCTGAATCTCTCTCTTGGTTTTCTTCCTTGTTTTGCTTGAGTACATCCTTAAGTTTCTTCTCCTGAAAGGGTGTATAGAAAATAATCTTCCAGAATTCTTGCGCATCTGCTGATACCTTTATTTTGCTCTACGGTTCCTGTGAGTATAGGATTCCAATAGGAAAAAAAAGTCTTGCAGTTCTTTGAAAGAATTCCTCCCTTATCTGGTAGTGAGGTTCCTGAGTAGTCTGATGTTTCACTGGTCCTCAGTCCTTTATAGGTTTTGCTTCTTTTTTTCCTAGAGTTTTTTAAAGAATCCTTTCTTATAACCGGTATCCTCAAAATTCCACAAGGATATATCTAGGTGTGATTTATTTTTTTCATTCACACTGTTCACATTTTCAATCTTAGTTCTTTAAATAATTTCCTCCTGTCATTTCCACTGTTTTTTCTTTCTGAATTTTCCTTTATTCAAATTAGATATCCTGAATTGATAGTTTATCTTTAAAAAATGTGTTTTCTATAATTTTATCCTTTTTCTACGTTCTGATGGATTTCTCAAACTTTCTCTTCCAAATATTCTATTAAGCTTTTGATTCTTGCTGTCATTTAAAAACGCACACTTACTTGTCCTTTGTGTACAGGCTCTACTTCTTCATTTAAGATGCAAGATCTCGAATCTTTATAGGAAAACTAATCAGAATTTTAAAAAGTTCTGTGCTGTTTCTTAAATTATCGTTCTTGACATTTATCTTATTTATTTAGCTGGGCCTTTATTTCTCACACTATTCATTTCCCCCATTTTTCTGGTGATCGTTACTTTTAAGAACAAAAGGCCTTATATAGGTGGTCTTGGGTGGGTGGGGTGGCACTTGGGGACAAATGCATCCACTCATGTGCCATTGTCAACAAGCCACCTTTGAAACCTCTCTGGAGCTCAGTGGCAGTATTCCCTCATTAGCATTGGCCACCCTTTAAAACTAAAGAGGAGGATGTCATCTAGCAGGAAAAGGGTCAGTTAGCGCAGGGGGTTTCAAACAAGTGGCAGACCTGAGTGTTATTTTGTGAATATTTTGGTCTAGTTATATATTTATGTACATGTATATGTTGGGCCATGATGTTAAGTATAGTTCTTACTTTGGGTCACAGTAAAAAAAAATGTTTAGAAACCACCATTTTTGAGGAGAGCTTCTGGGATTTAAATATGTTAAGTCCTAATTTATCTGAACTAACGAGGCTGGATCAGTTACACTTAGAGAATTTGGTTAGAGAATTTTTCAAAATCAGCAAATATTTTCAAACGTCACGCAGGCTCCATTGATTCACCTCCTACAGCCCCTCTGAGGAAGAGCTGTCCCTCTCCCCACTGCTCTGTCCCCTGCCCTGGGTCCTCAGGGGTAAGTTCCTGATGGTCATTCTGCTGGCGACCCTCTTCCCTAGCCCACTGGGGTTTGGGCGAGCATGGGTCCCTAAGCCCAGCTGGGTCAGAGGCCTTTCCTTGGGAACGTGGGGCCCAGAAGGAAATTAAGCGTCTTTGGGTGGTTGGTGTTGGCTCCACGTGAAGGGCAGGGAAGGCCAGTCTGCAGAGCAGCAGGAACAAAGGGGTGAACGACAGAAAGACAACACTTTTGGGGGACCTGGCTCCAGTCAGAAGCAGAACGAGCTGTGCCCAGCAACCTGGGCACAGAGACACTGAAAAGACACAACTGCTCGGAGATTCTAGTGCCTTCACTGTGTTCCGTGGGGAGACAGGTGTGAATGTGCATCCTTACCCTGTCCACCTGTGGTTCCTGTATCTTGCTGATACTCTACTGTACCCTGCCCCTGGGTTCCATGAGCATCCCTGTATCCTTCAAATAAACTCTGCTTTTTCGTTTAAGCTAGCTCAGGTTGGTTTCTGGCACCTGCAGCTGAGGGATTTAAACTAACACACATTCAGAATTTTCCTCCTTTCCACTTCTGTACATAATTTATCTCTCTCGGGCTTCCGTCATTAGCCAAGCTGCCAAAGACTTAAGAGGTGTGACCCATGCAAACCCCGCCTGCTGACATTAAGCACAGAAGTGAAACACGGCTCACACCTTTTCAACTGTTCTTGCCCAGTGGTTCTGACTCTCGAATCAAGAAGCAGATGTTTCCAGAACAACATCACCCCATAATCCCCAGCATCCATGCCACCCCCACCTCCTTCTCAGTCTAACGGAAAAATGTTTCCCTACCCCCACTGCTCCTGACCAAGGGCAGAAACCACGTTAGGTGATCAAATAATTTTTTGAGATCTTAAAGTATGTGTTGCTCTCTGTGGTTTCTATGGCTGTGCAACTTCAAGCGGGCAGAAAATCCGCAGGAATACGGCAGGCAGGAAGCAAGGACAATCTGAAGTCAATACATTTTCCTCTCTCCTTCTGCTGAAGGGGATTGTGTGAAGTCTCCCCCGGAAGGTGGGGGCCTTTGAGAATGAGAGGAAAAGCAAGAACAAAGTCCCCTGGATTGAGAATAGTCCCACGAGTGGTAGGAACACTTGCTCCGTGGCAGGTCCCTAGGGCGGTCAACTCTCAGAGGGGACGGCTGCTGGAAGCTGACCAAAACGTAGGGGACAAGCGTGATGTTCCAAATATTTAATCCCTAGGGTGGCTGGAACAGATGCCAGTTGTAAACAACCAGTACAGTCCTAATAGTGAACACTGGTTAAGTAATAGATTCCCACTAGTGACTATTGGCTAACTAGTACTGCCTCACTAGTGGTGAACAATAGCTATGTAATACAGCCCTACTAGTGAATACTGGCTACTAGTGAACACTGGCTAAGTAGCACAGCCTTACTAGTGAACACCAGCTAACCAGCAGAGCCCTACTAGTGAATGGTGGCTAACTAGGGCAGCCCTACCAGTGAACACTGGCTAAATACCAAATACGGCGGCAATGAACATCTGCTATTTGGGCCCCCAGAAAGCACCCGCTCCTGATCAGAGCACCTGGGTCTCTCTTCCCACGTGTGCTGTCTTGGTGGGAATGTCAATCGGGAGCAAGCGAAGGAGCCAAGCCAGGCCAGTGGGCCGCTGTCTCCTCGGAACCGACCACGGAGTGAGGTGGCCCTAGAACTGAACGGTTCGCTCAGCTGCTGGCGCCCTGAAGGTTCCCTGGATTCCTCAGCACAGCCGTTGCGACTGTCCTTTCTAACCCTGGTTTCACGACTCCCTCCCGGGAAATTCCTTTTGGTTTAAGGAATCAGAAGTGGTTTTCTGATGCTGACAACCAAAAGATTGTAGCGAACCCTCCTTGGTTCCTGTCCTCAACAAGGATTTCTGTGCCCGACGCGCAGCACGGAAACCCTGGGGGGTGGCTGGCCCTCCCCTGACCACTGCGGGCACCAACCGCGAAGGGTGTGGCAGTGACCAGGCCACACTGGACATTGGAGACTCCTACTCTGTGTTCTGAGGCCACTTGAACCCCGGGATTTTCAATGATTCTGGGAGGAGAGAGGCCCCAATAATAAGACAGCGTTTTCTACCACGCAGAGGGGATGGGGCCTCAGAGTCAAAGTTACCTTGATTTTAAGGAAATGATGAAATGGTATTTCTTAGCATATCTGAATTTGTGGGCTGAGCTTTGCCTCACTTGGACAGGATTAGGAATCGGGATGTGAGGATGATGCATTTGGATTTCCTGGCACCGGCGCTGGCTTTGAAATACTTACGCACACCCACAGCACACTCAAGGCAACGAATGGCTGCCTTTTGCAAAGTACAAACTCGGGTACATGGCTGTTTTTCTCCCTGGATAGCTAACAGTTGCTTCTATCTGTTTTTTTGGGGCATCCGTCTGGCCTCTGTACTCTATCCCCCACCCTTTTCATTTTTTTAAATGTCAGCACCTGATCAATAATCCTACACTTGCTTTATGACAGTAAAGATTGACATGTCCCTTAGACTAGCGTTCTCAGCCTGGCGGGTACACTGGAACCCCCTGGAGGGCTGAAAAATACTGATGCTCGGGCCCCATCCTCAGGGGATCTGATTTAACGGATCTGGGGTACAGCTTGAGAACAAAGATTTCTCAAAGCTCCCCCGGAGATTCTAAGGTGCAGCCCAGTTTGAGAACTACCGTCTGAGAAACTCAGAGTCTCATGCAGAGTCAGAAATTCATTCGAGCCAGCCTCCTCTCTCCAGGTACACAAACATCTAAGCCATATTGGAATCACCGGGGGTGGGGTGGGGTGGGGCTTTAAGAACTCCCTGCAATATCTATCTAATTACTCCGGGGTGGGGCCTGGGCATCTGTATTTTTAAAAAGCATCCCAGCTGATTGTAATGCGTAGCGAAGGTTAGGAACCGCTGTAACCCAGCTGGGAGGGTCCACGGCACCTTATCATCGCCGTCAGGGGCTCTCAGAGTGTGGTCCCCAACCCAGCAGCATCAGCAGCAAATTCTCAGGCTCCGCCCCAGATCTGCTGAATTGGAAACTCTGGACTGGGGTTTTCATAAGCCTCCACACAATTCTGCTGCTGCTTAGGCTTCCGAACCCCACTGTTCTTTGCTACCTCCAGGGCCACTTTTCCTAGCCCGTCCGTCCATCAACAGGGTTTCCATCTGGACAATCTACTCTTCCCGACTTTTCCTCCACGTGCTCTTTTCTCTGGGCCTGTGCTTTGTGGACACAAAGGACCATTGGCCCCCACGTGCTTGGACAGAACTCCGTCCCCTGCCCTCCTATTCTGGCCATGGGTGGAGATGACATTCGCCACCTCAGAGGCAACTGGAGTTACCTCGATCTCGTTGTCCCCTGCCGGGGAGGGGTCGCTGCTCCGCTTAGACCGCCCTCGGAGCTTCCCGTCGGAGGCCCGGAGCGGCCTGTCCGTCTCTCCCTCTTTGGCTGGCGTGGAAGGTCCGTTGTGTGTGTTATATTCACCTGGTGAAGAAAAGGGAAGCTTCGCTGAGTGTCTCCTCCCAGGAAACTTCGAGTCCGAACCGCTTAACGCCCAAGTGGTAGGTCCCAAAGGCAGCACCCAAGGCAAGGATCACCCGTAGAATCAAAATCACTATTGACCGTCCCTTAAATTGCCCATTCATACTAATTCATGCATCCAACAAAAATTTACTGAGTAGGCGTAGTTCCAGGCACCTAAATTCTCATAGCATCTAAATGCTAGGGAAAGGAGCGACATTAGACAAGCAAGAAAATATCTAATGTGCCAGGTGGGGACACAGGTTATAGAGCCCCGATAAATTGAAAGGGGGGACAAAGAGTGCAGGGATGTGGCTGATTTCCATGGGGCCAGTCAGGAAAGGTCGCATGGCTAAGGGGACATCTGAGCGGCAATCTGAGTAACGTGAGAGCAGGGCCACTGGGGGAGCTCACAGCCTAATAGAGGAAGAAAATAAATATTTATATGTAGCTGGGCCTCAAATTCTTCCACCACTAAGAGACCCCCTCCCTTGGGGCTTAGGAGGTGTTGGAGAATTCTCTATGTTCCCATCCCTACACCGCTTGTTCCATTCTCTCTTAAAAAGCAGTCCTTTAATCTTTACTTGTTGTGAGATTTGTCCATTCGAGAATTAAATGAGATTATGTACCTGAAAGCATCCAGCACAGGGCCGGCAATTAGATGCCAATGGATGAACTGAACTGAGTCTGGCTCCATGAGACCCATGTACCCTCAAGGGTCAGTGAGCAGGCGCAGGGCAGAGGGTGGCACTCGCTGCTTCCCATTGAGATGGTGTTTCTGGACACGAGGTGTAGACAGGCTGCTGAGCTCCTGCCCTCGGGCAGTTGTCCAAGGACCCTGAACAAGTGAGGTAGACTTCCTGGGACGCAGGTCCCAAAGCCAGCACCCAAGCTGTATGTTTTTTTTTTTTTTAAGCATATACGTTTTCCACACATGGTTTTAAAAATGAGACTTTATTATCTTTATTTAAGTAATGAGGGAGCGGAGGCTGAGTGAAAAGATGAAAGTCCGTGGTTACCCTGCAAATGAGTGCTAGACCGAGAACTAAAGCTTGGGCCTGCCCTTGTCGCTGGAGGGCAGAGCCGCAGAGCAGTGGGGCGCCTTGGAGGGCATCCCATCCCGCCTTCTCGTTGCACAGCTGCCTGTTTAGCTCCCAAACGTACCCTGTGGGCTCCACCTCTCCTTCCCTAACTGCCAGCGCTTGGCTCATCGTGGGGAAATGCTTTTGTCTAAAAATACTTGGCAATGGACTGAATATTTTTCCTACCCTGGAAGGACTATTCAGTCCAAAACCCAAAGGACTGAACTTCATTTATTTAATGTTATTTATAAAGCTTCTTAGCAGACTAAGGACATAGGTTTAAGAAGACGTGATTTTGAGTTGTCAGGGCTGCTGGGCCCTCTCCAACTTGCCATCGTTGTCAGGACACAGCCTTCGAGATTCCCAAACATCGATCGAGCGAGGACTTTCTTCTGGAGGGTGAGGAACGGGCAGTAAATATATTCACAGATGCTTAAGAGTCATGTAAATGAGGTTTATTCTCATTTGCTTGGCAGTTCTGAGGATGGGAGTGTAGAAAAAGCATTCGTAGAAACCATTAACATCTGTGCAAATATTATTTAAAAATGGGGGAAATGTCAGCTACCTAGATGTGTCTAAATAAGGTGTATGTAAAGCTAACTTATTAGAGATGCAAAAAAAGAAAAAGAAAAAAAAGCCGGCCCTTTCCCCAACATGATCATTCTTGAGAATGAAGAGTCAAAGTTAGCGGTCACCATCAGGTGTACGGGCTAGAGTAATGTACGTAAACCTTTCTTGGAATCATTTTACTCTTGTTATTTCTCCCTTTTTTATGTGTTTACTGATTCAACAGCTTTACTGAGGTATAACTGACATACAGAAAACCTTATATATTTAGAGCGTACAACCCGGGAACTTCTGACCTATGCGTAAATCTACGCCACCATCTTCAAAGTCAGGATGATGAACAGGCCCAGCACCCCTGAGAGTCTCCTTATAATCCCTTCGTAATCTCTTTCTCCCCCCTTCCCAGGCAACCATGGTTCTGTTTTCTTTCAGTATAAATTAGTTTGCATTTTCTGGAGTTTTAAACAAATGGAATCATACACCACATATATTTGTCTGGCTTCTTTCAGCCAGCACACTTGTTTTGAGATTCGATCCATGTCATGCGTATTGATAGTTCATTCGTTTGTGTTGCTGAGTACTATTCTATTCTATGGATGTACCACCAATTCATGAATGTTTTCTCCTAGGAATTTTATATGTATGTCTATGATCTATTCTGTGTTATTTTTTCTATGCCATGTGAGGTATGGATTGAAGTACGGTTTTTCTGACTGTAGATATCCAGAATCCTTTGTTGAGAAGATTATACTTTCTTCATTGAATTGCCTTTAAACTTTTGTCAAAAAACAGTTGTCCATATACATGTGGATTTATTTCAGAGCTCTCTGTCTTGGTCTATTGATCTACTTGTCTGTTCATGCTGATACCATATTGTCCTGATTATTGTGGCTTTGTAATAAGTCTTAAAGTCAGAGAGTGAGTGCCTTCCAACTTGGCCCTTCTGTATCCGAGTTGTTGAGGCTGTTCTAGGTCCTTTGTATTTCCACGTGAAGTTCAGAATCAGCGTGTCAATTTCTACAAAAAAGCCTGGAACGTTGACATAGATTGTGTTAAATCTACAGATTGATTTGTGGAGAATTGGCATCTTAACAATATTGAGTCTTGTGACCTATGAACAAGGTATATTTCTTCATTTATTAAAGTCTTCTTTAACTTCCCTCAGTAGAATTTTGTAGTTTTAAGTGTGTACAAGTTTTGCACATCTTTTGTCATATTATCCCCAAGTATTTCATATTTTCTCATGCAACTGTAAATGACATTTAAAAATATTCTATTTTCTAGTGTTTGTTGTTAGTATATAGAAATGCAACTGATTTTTACATATTCACATGCTACTCTACAACATTGCTAAACTCACATTTTAGTTCTAGTAGCTTTTTTTGTAGATTATATCTGATTTTCCACATAGGTAATCATGTCATTTTACTTCTTTTTACTTAAGTTTTGCTGCTTCTTTTCCAATATGGAGGCTTTTAATTTATTTTCCTTACCTTATTGCACTGGCTATAACCTCTAGTATAATGTTGAGTAGAACTGATAAGAGTGGACATCCTTGTCTTGTTTATATCTTTGAGGGGGAGTTTTTTTTTTTTTTTTTGTACATGTCATGTTCTAATCAGTTTGAACTGCTGTAACAAAAATACCATAGACTGAGTGAGTTAAACAACAAATTTATTTCTCACAGTTCTGGAGGCTGAGAAGTCCAAGATCAAGGTACTGGACAATTTTGTTCTTGGTCAGAGTCCTCTTCCTGATTTGCATGTAGACGCCTTCTTGCTGTATGGCGGGGAGAGAGATATCATCTCTCTCATGTTTCTCCTTATAAAGGCACTAATACCATTCATGAGGGCTCTACCCAAATACCATCATGTTGGGGACTAGGGCTTCAACACATGAATTTGGGGTGGAGATACAAACATTCATTCTATAACATGTCTTTTTCTGATAAAGGAAGTTCCCTTTCATTTCCACTTTGGAATTTTTGTCGACTAAATGACAGATTTTGTCAGATGCTTTTTCTGCATATATTGTGATGCTCTCTTTGTTTTTCTTTCTAGTTCATTAATGTGGCAAATTATATTGATTTGCAAGTTCTAATCCAGCTTTGCATCACTGGGATAAACCCCACTTGGTCATGGTGTCTTACCTTCTTCAATATATTGTTGAACTTGATTCGCTAACATTTTATTTAGAAAATTTTAATCTATGTGTATGAGGGATATTGGTTTTCAGTTTTCTTTTCTTATAATGACAGTGTCTGGTCATGCTGGCCTCACAGAATGAATTGGGAAGTATCTTTCATCTTTGGTTTTCTTGAAGAGTTCATGTAGAACTGTAATTCTTACTTAAATCTTTGGTGAATTAAGAAGTGAAGCTATCAGAGCCTGGCAATTTCTCTGTGGGATGATTTTTAACCAAAAAATTCAATTTATTTCACAGGCCTATTTGGACTATTTCTTCTCAAGTGAGCGCTGGAAGTTTTTGTTCTACAAGACATTTGTCCATTTCATCTAAGTTGTTGAATTTATTGGCATGGTGTTGTTAAAAAATTGCATTATTTTCCTTTTAATATTTTTAAGATCTGTAGTGATGTGAACTCTTTCATCTTATCGGTAATTTATGTCTCTTTTTGTTTCCTGTATCAACCTATCTAGAGTTTTATCTAGAGTCTATCTAAAGATTATCTAGAGTTTTATCATTTTATTGGTCTTCCCAAAGAACCAGCTTTTGGTTTCACTGACTTTTGAAAAAATTATTTTTCTGTTTTTGGATTTCATTGATTTCCATTCCGATCTTTATTATTTCCCTTATTCTACTTACTTGGGGTTTTAATTTGCTTTTCTTTTTCTACTTTCTTAATGTGAAGATGAAGTTTTTGGTATAAAACGAAAATCTTGGTTTTAAATCTTTCTTCTCTTCTAATATATTCATTTAGTGCTATAAATTTTCCTTTAATACTGCTTTAGCAACATCCCATAAAATTTGATAAGTTGTGTTTTTATTTTCATTGAGTTCAAAATACTTAGAAATTTCCCTTTGAGGTCTTCTTTGACTCATGGTGTATTAGTCAGGGTTTCCCAAAGAAAGAGAACCAATATAATATGAACTATATTGGAGAGAAAGAGAGATTACACGAATGGGCTCACTCGGTCGTAGAGGCTGAGAGGTCTCATCGTCTTCCATTTGCAAGCTGGGGAACCGGGAAAGGTGGTAGCATAACTCAGGCTGAGTTCCAAGGCCCCAGAACCAGCGGAGCTGACAATGTAACTCCCAGTTGGAGGCTGAAGCCCTGAGACCCGGGTGGTCACTGATGTCAGTTCTGGGGTCCAAAGGCCAGAAAACAAGAGCCCTAATGTCTGAGGTCAGGAAAAGATGGACGTCCTATCTTCAGAGGCAAGTGAGACCACCCTTCCTCCGCCTTTCTGTTCTCTGTGGGCCCTCCCCGGATTAGGCGATGCCCACCCAGAGAGGTGACTGACCTTTTTCACTCAGTCTAGTGATTCAAACACTAATCTCTTCCGGAAACTCCCTCCCTGGCACACCCAGAAACAATGTTTTCCCAGCCATCTGGCATCCCTGAGCCCAGTCGAGTGGACCCACAAAATTAATTACCCATCAGGCATGCATTATTGAAAGGGTGTTATTGAGCTCCCAAATATTTGGGAATATTCCAAGGACATTTCTGTTATTTATTTTTAATTTCATTCTACTATTTTCAGAGAACATTATTTTTAGGACTTGAATCCTTTTAAATGTAATGAAACTTGATTTAAGGCCCAGAATGTGTCTGTGTTGGTAAATGTCTCCTGTGTACTTGAAAAAAAAAAAGTCTTCCGTTGTTGTTGTTGAATGAAATGGACTACAGACTGTCTATCACAGCTGATCTTTTCTCTCCACTCTCGTTCCCTCCCCAGAGAAAATGTTAACCATCGCTTTCTAATCCTTTCAGAAATTTCCTGTGCAAACATGGGTTTTCAGCTATACTTACACTTAAAAAAACCCGGGATCATACTACACCCACAGTTCTACACCTTGCTCTTCCCCACCTCTCATATCACTCACCGAGAGATCCGTATGATCGCAGACACAAATAATTCACTCTTTTTAACAGATGTATAGTACGTCACTGGCGGCTACGCCGTGACTTATTTAACCCGACTCCTGTTAACGGACGTTTGGGTTGTTTTTAGTCTTTTGCTACGATGCTGCCGCAATAAATATTCTTTTTACTTAAGTCATTGGACCTATGGGGGAATCTATTTTTAGAATAAATTCCTACAAGTAGAAAAATTGGGTTAAAGAGCACAAGCAATTTAAATTTTGTGAGAGGTTGCCAAACTGCACGGAGAGCCTTCCAAGTTTCTTCTTCAGAGATTTAAAAAGAGTTTCTCCTTCTATTGACTGAAGGAAATGATCTAAGAAGTTTAAAAAAAAAAACTCCCCCAACTTCTTTTTAGGTAATTTGTATCGTACTTAAACATTGAAGAAGAAAACATTTCTGAGGCCCTCAACCCTGATTTGTCTTTTCTCCTGAGTAACCTCTGATGTTCCGGTTTTGCCCTCCACGTCAGCAAAGTGCCCTGCAGTCTTCTGCAAATTGTTGGGCCTTCACATAGCTGTTAACGCACGTCCCTGTGCGCTGCCTCGCGGTGGGACTGGGGGCTGGGGCGGGGGGCTTGGGGGCTGGGTCCAGGGAGGCGCATCAGGCAATGCAGAGTGAGTGTGATCTATTTGTAGGGGTTTTGAACCAACCACTCAAGAAGATCCTGGATAACTCGAAAAGTGGAGTGTTTACGGGAAAGCTTAAGAGTGTGCATGAGCGTGTGCGCCCATGAGCACGCGCTGTCCTTTTACAACCAACACTGGGGACAAGAGACGAGGTCTCGGTCATAGCTGACGATTATTTATGTCATTAGATTTTACGTGAGCTTGTTAGACACAGAGTAACAACCCTCTCAACCACTTACCACTGAACCTTAGGCCAAGGAAGAAATGAAAAACGGGGAAACAACACAGAAAAAATTCAAAGAGACACAAGGAGCCTTTCTCTTTGCTCGTGATGGGGAACAGAAGGGACCTTCCCGCATGACCTAAATGCCTGTGAGGTCAGTCTTTGGGATGCAGCGTATCATCAAGTTACAGACAGACGGGGCATTTGTGTGGTTTCCTGCTTATATGTCCTTTCTGAACCCAGTGTGGGGAGGCCACGTTCTGAAAAGCAGGATGGTCCAGCGTACATTAGAATTATGCCAAAAAAAAGTTTGTTAAATTTCATACCCTTCAAAAAAAGCAATTTGGAAATGGTTAAATAGATACTATACATTCATTAAATACTCTGTAATGAGATCACAATGGCCAAAATCCATACTCAAGCCCTAAATTTCCTCAAAAGTTGACTTAAAAGTGCTTAAAAGTTGTCTCCATATACCCCCAACCCTAGGACAACGAATTCGCCCCCAGGGAGGAAAAACACAAGGCCCGAAAGCAACAACGGCACCGAAGCCCCCAGGGACCAAAGAGGTGGGTCTTCACCGCGGTTCTTTTTCTAGCCATGGACCAATCAATACGCACGGAATGAATGTCCGCACCCCATCAAGCTCGCCTAAGTTTGGCAGAGCTCCGGGACATCAGTAGGTTTCAGACAAGAAACGGACGTCAATGATGTTTCTTTCCGTTCGGACATCCTAATGTGTTGCTGCCGTGTGGTTCAGCGTGGAGAAGCCCGAGCCATCCCACAGAGGAGAAGACGAGGCACGGGAGACCTGGGGAGGGATGAGGAGCCCGCGGGCTGATGAATTAGCTGCGCAGGGGTCTGCGTCGCGGAGGGGCCGGGATGTGGACTCTCCCGAGAGTTGCTCATAATCTAGGTGGGTTCCATAGGTTGAAAGTAGAATTTTTAGGTAGAGATTCCTGACTTTTAAATGCGGTGCAAATGAAAAACACCACACACACAGAAAAAAGCCAACAAAACACATCCAAAGGCTGGATTTAGCCCTCGGGTGACCAGTTCATTTACAACTGGGACCTACATCCAGTCCCTCCTTCCTGGAAGAGCTCAGGCCACAGCCATGAATGACCTT
Source organism: Glossophaga mutica (assembly GCA_039655065.1). Taxonomy (NCBI): domain Eukaryota; kingdom Metazoa; phylum Chordata; class Mammalia; order Chiroptera; family Phyllostomidae; genus Glossophaga; species Glossophaga mutica. The sequence continues at coordinate 98,581,219 of CM077312.1, read as the reverse complement.
GTGACGGCGACTGTACGTACCCGCAAGTGACTCCGAGCTCTGGTTGGGGACGTTGTGCGACGTGTCCTGGAGGACGTAGGTGGACGTGGAGATGGGGGAAGGGCAGATGCTGCTGGCCGGGACGTACGGTGGGCTGTAGGAGGGGCTGTAATACTGGGGGTACTGGCTCTGAGGGAATCCGGGGTAGGAAGGGTAGTCCTGCAAAGGGAGACACACAGGTGGTGAGTGAGGACGGTGGTCCGGCCTTGGGTCTTCGGCCGGCCGGTCACAGGCTGCCGAAGGCGAGGCGCCTCGTGGGATGGGTCTGCTCTCTGTCACCCACGAGAACACATGCTCTTTGAGGACAGGGACTTGCCCCAGAAGCAGACCCTAAGAGAAGGATGGGGGATGGAGGAGATACCATTTGAAGAGGGGAGAAGTGAAGTAGTGAAAAGAAGACGGGGAAGCAGGTCATCCAGGGGCCCTTAGGTGGGGACTGGGGGGAATTCTCCCTGAGAAACGCTGAGACGGTATACCAAAACCTCAAAAGGATCCCTCCCAGGAGCAGGGATCTGGGCTGTTTGTGAGCCAACTCCGGCCAGTCTTTGAGAGCAGCCCCCGGGGGTTTCAATTCCCCGGCTCTGCCTGCCTGCCCTGCGTATTCTAGAAAACACCTTTGGGCCCAGGGATGCCGAGATTGGCAGCTGGAGGTCAGCAGGTGCACCCTGAGTGGCACAGGTGAGGCCCCGACAGCGTCCTTCCTGCTCCCTGCCGCAACCCCTGGCCTGGGACAGTGAAGGGCACATACAGGCTCTCAATAAATGCCTGGATACTAATTAACAAATGAATGACTAATAAAGACTGCATACTCACATGCCAAAGAGACTAGGTGATGCTTTAGGTTCGTAAGGGTTGCAAACCCAGCAGTACCTACACGGCACTAGGGATCTAGAATCTTCCATGAGGGAGTTTTGGAGATCAAAGAATGCCAATCCTCTTTCATCAAGCTTTGCCTGAACCAACGAGATACTCCAACTCTCCTACAGTAGTCATTGTTTTAAACATCCTGCTTCATCCTCACCATAAACCGGAGCTTCTCAGCCCCGAGAGGGACTCGTGGAAAGTTCCGCTTCTTGGGCCCGCCCCAGACCTACTGCCTCAGGATTTCTGGGGTGCCACTCAGGTAGCCTGCGTTTCCAGCAAGCTCCCATAGTGAGGCCGACCAGCACCCAGAGGAAAGAACCATGCCTTCAAAAGTACTCCTGGGTTTACACGTATTGTATCTGTATACAGTACATTGAAAATAATACGAAAGTGTATAAAACAACTTTCACGTGTTACAGGGTTAGAGTTACTTAGGTTCTTTGGCTCACTGAAGAAAGAGTGCATTCCTCATATTTAAATATGTTAAGTCTTCCTAAAGCCCATCTACCTTGGGTGGTTTCTTATTTTTACTTTTTAATCCTCATTTAGGTTATGTTTATTGATTGTAGAGAGAGAGAAAGGGTTGGGGGAGAGAGAGAGAAAGAAACATCGATTGGCTGCCTCCTGTATACATCTTGACTAGGGATTGAACCCACAACCTAGGTATGTGCCTTGTCTATGAACTGAACCTGTAACCTTTTGGTACATGGGATGATGCTCCAACCAACCAAGCCACCCAGCCAGGGCTGCCTCAGGTGGTTTTAACACTCGCTTGAAAGCATGTTCATCTTTTATTTGGAATTAATTTTAGACTGAGAGCAAAGGTGCCCGGACAGTGGAGCTTCTGGACATCTTCTACAGGTTAATTCTTAGTTCACTGAATGAAACCAAGAGAACCAGACTAGGAGCCAGCACTCATCTTTACAGTGCTGACCTAGTGCCATTTAACCAGCATTAATAAAGCCCCCACCGTGTGCTGGGCACTCCACACTGGGATACAGGGGTGAAGAAGATAAGGTTTTTACCCTTGAGCAGCTCCCAGTCTGCCAAAGGGCACATGAACTTGCATTCATATATTCTGCATTCGACAGGCAATGGGGGTCTTGGTCTCAGGTCAGCATCGCCTCTGGCATCGTGGAAACCTTCTAGGAATTCCACTTTCTCTGCCTCTGCACTGTGTCTTTCCAAGGGCCACCTACACAATCTCCCCTGTGGAAGCCAAACGCAGGGAACAGCAGACTGGATTTCTGGTGGGGGTTGTGGGCGGGAGGGGGTGTTCCGGGTGACCTGGTTTAAGAGGACTCTGTAAGGAGAGAACCAAGGTGGCAGCCGGTGGGTCTACCTGGTGCACACTTCCGAATCCAGCCGCGCCGGTCAGTCCGTTTGCTCCTTGATAGATCCCCGCCGTGCCTGCCAGAAAAAGGGACAGGGGGACAGGTGAGGGGGTGGAGGAGCAGGGTGCCGCAGCCAGGTGGGGTCTTTGCGGTCCGACAGGTTGGGACGGAACCTGTGACCTTGGCAAGTTCCCGGACCTCTCTGCACCTCGTTTCTCTCAATTCGTGAATAAAATAAATAATACCTCCTCAAAGAATCGTGGTGAGAAGCAAATGAGATCATGCCTACAACACAGTTTCTGGTCATAGATCATTACGCTTTTAAAAAGCATATTTTCCAACTGTTTCCAATTGTGGAAACTGTACATAGAATCGTTACTGTTCTATTTTATTTAAGTGTGCAGTTCAGCGGTACTCGGTACCTTCGCATCACCGTGCAGCCATCATCACTACCCACCTCCAGAACATTTTTCATCTTGCAAAGCTAGAATGTTTACCTGTAAAACAAGACTCCCCCGTCTCCTATCCTCAGCCCCTGGCACCCACACTTCTGCTCTGTCTCTGTGACTGTGACTACTTTAGGTACCTCGTAGAAGTGGGCGCCTACAGCATTTGTTCTTCTGTGATGGCTTGTTTCATTTAGCACCATGCCTTCACGTTTCATCCCTGCTACAGCACTTGTCCAAATGTCCTTCCTCTGGCTAAATAATACTCCTTATGTATACACTATACTTTGTTTATCCCTTCAACCACTGATGGGCAATTGATTCCACCCTTTGGCTACTGCAAAGAATGCTGCTTTTTTTGGGGGGGAGGTGTGTATTTTATATGCTGTAAAATGCCCCCTTCTAAGTGTCAGTTGAATGACTTTTAAAGTAAAAACCTGTCACTATGATGCAGTTTCCATCTCCCCCAGAGTTCCCTGCGCCTCTTTCATCAACCCCACTCCCGTCTCTGGCCTCAGGCAGCCACTAATCTGCTACTGATTCTAGAGTTTTGCCTTTTCTAAAAATTTCACGGAAACGGGATCGTACACATGTACTTATATCTGGCCTCTTTCTCTTAGCATAATGCTTCGGAAGCTCATCCATGCCTTAATGCGTATCGGTAGTCCCTTCCTGAATAGTGTTCCCCGGCACGGACGTGCCACGTCTCACTTTTGGTCGCCGTGGACAATGCTGCGGCGAGCATTCGCAGACACGCCCTTGTGTGGGTATACATTTGCATTTCTCCTGGGCAGATCCCTAGGAGTAGCCCTGTGGGGTCGTGTGATAAGAGGATGTTTCTCTTTTGAGGACCAGCGCACACTGTCTTCCAAAGTGGCCGTGCCATTTCCCCATGTGACAGCAGCGCAGGAGAGCCCCCGCTTCTCCGGACTTCCTTGGCTCGGTCGTTCTCGGGACGGCGTTGCAGTCGGCACGCAGCGGCATCGCACTGTGGTCTCCATCGCGTTTCTCCAGTGACTAAGTATGGCGGGCATCTCTCTGTGCTTCTGGGCCACTCATGCGTCTTCTTTGATAAAGAACTATTCAGATCTTTTGCCCATTAAAAAAATAATTAGGTTCATCCTCATTACTGAGCTGTAAGAGTTCCTTACATATTCGGATAAAAGTTCTTTGTCACATAGATGATTCGAAGGTATTATCTCCCAGTCTGTAGCTTGTCTTTTCACTTTCTTAACGGTGTGTCCGTTGAAGAACAAAAGTTTTTAAGTTACAATTGTTTCTTTGGTAGATCTTGCTTTTGCCACCTAACACAAGGTCATTAAAATTCTTTCCTATGTTTCCTTCTAAAAGTTGTGTAGCTTTAGCTCTTACATTTAGGCATGATTTAGTGTAAATTCATTTCTGTGTCTGGTACGAGGGGAGGGTCTGAACTAATCTTTTTGCACATGGACAGACAGGGGTTCCAGCACCGCTATAAAAGTTTATTCTTTCTCCCACTGAATCACTTGGCACCTTTGCCAGAAATTGATTGCCAACAAGTGTGAGAGTTTAGTTTTGGACTCTCTTCTGCCCCACGGATGTCTCTGTCTTCCACCAATGCCACCCAGCCGTGTGATTGGAGTTGCACAGCAAGTTTTGCGATCAAGGTGCGTAAATTCTCCACATTTGTTCTTATCTTTCAAGGTTGTTTTGGAGTCTATGTATACATTTAGCATTTACATGTCAAGTTTAGAATAAGCTCATCAATTTCTGTGGCCCGGAAGGAAGTGGTGCAACATTTTTCAAGTGTGTCAACCCAGAATTTCACATCCAGAGAAAGTATCCTCCAGGAGCGAATGGAAAACCCAGACATTCTCAGATGAAGGGAAACTTAGAAACCTGTTGCAACAAGTCTACCTGGAGAGAGTGGGTACAGAAGGTTCTCGAAGCAGGAGATTTACAAATAAAAGGAATCTCGAAACATCAAGAAGAAAGAAAAAAAAGGAAAAGCGTAAGGGTGTGGGTAAATTAAGTCTCCTCTCTGGGTAGTCATGTCACCAACTCGATGTACAGTTAGGTTTACCACACTCTGCTATCAAACTTTTGGAATGACTTTTTCAAAAGCGTTTTGTAATTATATTAAATATTGAAATGGTTCCAAAGGCCAAGCTACAAAGTAAATGATACCCACGCGTGGGGGTAAAATCGGGGGTGCGTGCTGGGCACTGGGACGGTTGGGGAGACATAAACTGCCAGTAAGTGCTTTCACGGGGAGCTTGGGGGGCCCAGGGAAGGGGTGTGCCATGCCAACTGGGGGGGGGGGGTGGGGCCGGGGCCAGGGAAGGCTTCCCGGAGGAAACGACGCCTCAGCTATTTCTGAAGGATGAGTAGGAATTAGCCGGATAAAGAGGATGAAGAGAGCAAGCACCAGGAGCATGGCCCCACCAGGGCATTCTCTCCTGAGCCCCGTGACGTGGGGGCCTGTCGAGGGCCCAGAAACCACAAAATCCATCGCAGCTGCATGGCAGGCTGGGGTCCCATTCTGCCCTCAGAGGCCCGCCCGGACACATCTGGCAGAGGGTTTAGGCCGGCCTATTTCATTCAGGGTTATTTTGGGGGGTCCTGGTTGCCATGGCGATCCTACTCGCCTTAGGAAGTCTCCTGAATGCCGTGTTTTCTCACCTGATTTTTCTTTTGTGTCAACTTTCGAAAGGATGCCTCAGGGCAGGTTTGCAAACAAAGTCCCTTGGGACTCTTTGTCCCAAACACCGCCTGTTTGTTTTCAGTTTGGGACCAGGAGAATCTGAGGAATGGACAGCTGAACAAGCTGCGGGTTGCCGAGGGCGGCCACAGAGCCCCTGAGGTGAGAGAGCGGCCCCTGCCAGCGGGGACCCAGGAGGGAGAGGGCACCTGGGGCCAGAAGGGCGGCGCCAGTAGGTGGTCCCCGGAGGGTTTTGTAAAAGGATGTGCCTGGAGCTGGGACGTGGAACACGACTTCTGGCCCCCGTCTGGCTGGGGGAATGACCACTGGGGGCTGGGGAAGGCAAGGACAGGAGGAGGGAAAGATCCTCTTTTAAGGTGATGCGGGCAGGTCTTGCTAGGGGTCCCCCAATATTCACTTACCCCTTTTCTCTCATATTAGCAGAATCTCTGCTTTTAAGCTGGGTCCATGGCTGATTAGAATAAACACTGCATCTCCCACCTTCCCTTTGGCTGGTGTGGCCATGTGATGAGTTCTAGATAAGGACAGAGGAACTGTCCTGACTGGTGTGGCTCAGAGGGTTGGGCAGTGTCCCACAAGCCAAAAGGTTGCTGGTTTGATTCCTGGGCAAAGCACATGCCTGGGTTTCAGGTCAGAATGCGGATTGGGGGTATGCTAAAGGCAGCTGACGGATGTTTCCTTCACACACTAATGTTTCTCTCCCTCTCTTTCTCCCTCCCTTCCCCTCTCTCTAAAAATAAATAAACTTTGAAAGAAAAAGGATAGAGGGATTAATGTGTGGGACTTCCTGGTTGCACCCTTAATGGGCAGGGGTGGGTCCTCCCTCTCCCCTGGAATGGGGCCAGTCCTCTCCCTCCGTCATTTTCGACATTTTTCTCCTCATCACCCCTCCCCTATGGAATTTTAATACTATAGATGTACTGGGTACTTGTTCAGGTATTTATATCTATTTATGCTTAACACAGAAAAGAGTAAGGCATTTTTGCCCCCCTCCCTGAGCCACCTTTTTACCTCTCTGGGGGACGTTTCTCCTGCTGCACGCATGTCCGAGTGATTCCCTGCTCTGTATTTCACACTAAGTTAAGGAAAAACCCACTCCTCCATCACAGCGACCGCGGGAAGTATTGGATCACACAGCGTGCTGGAGGCGGCCGCTGGTGTCAGGAAAGACGCCCTTGTCGCCAGGGGCTGTGATGGGCATGACCTGCCCCCTGTTGCTGTCCACCCTCCAAGGCGGACATGGTCACTCAGTTTGCAGAAACCGGGCGTCGGAAACGCTCCACGGCCTGCCCAACAGCATCAAGCCAGAGACGGCGACTTTAAGTGAAAGGACGCACAGCGAAACCAGTTTTGCCACAGGCCGACTGAGAGAAACCAGAGTTAAGTTCCTAGGGCACTTTGCTGGTCCCAAATACAGCGCCAAACTTCTAAATAAAGACCCCAAATACTCCTAATATTAACCACTGAAATAAATGTGAACTAAACACATACATTTACAAAAGATGAGCAAACACAAGTAAGAGAATTCTTTTCCAACCCACTTATCCCAGTTCAGGGTTGAGGACGGCTAGGGCCGATCCTGGCAGCTCAGGGCGCAGGGCGGGGCCCACCCTGGACAGGACGCCCTTCCATCGCAGGGCGCACGCACACACTCACGCAGACTGGGACGGTGCAGACACATCGGTCCACCTCACTCACGTGCACATCTGTGGGGCGTGGGAGGGAACCGGAGTCCCTGGAGAAAACCCACATGGACGTGGGGAGACCACGCAGACCCCACAGACGGTGGCCCCGGCTGGGAACAGATTTGTTTTCTCATCCACGTTATAACAACGTTATTCAAGGACCGGCTGTAAGAGCATAAAAGAGTGGCCGCCCACCTGTGGACGGGCTCCTGCGAACGTGGCGCCAGGTGTGCGATCAGGAGGGCACTCGGGCGCCTGCCAAATCCCAGGGCCGACTTTACGGGGCGGGTCAGACAACTGGACGCCGTATGCACGTGGGTATGGTTAGTGGGGAGATTCTGCAGGACATGCTGAGGAGGTGAGTGCTTTCTGGACGTTTCTCCTCCCTTCCCTGCTGAGAAAGCACTCCGATGGTGGCTGGCCGCAGGTGGGTGGTTCAGTTTCACTCTCCCCTCCCCCACCCGTGACTCCTGACCACGGAATCGCAGGTGGGAGGCGGCGAGCGGGGTGGGATCAGGGGAGGAGGGCAAGCATGTCAGGACAATGTTCTGACGAACACTGGGACCTCTCCTCACCCAGTCACATCCAGGTCGCGCGCCCTGAGCTGGGATGCCCGAGTGGGCAGAAGAAACAGCAGAAATGAGTCACCCAGCGGTTGGGCCCCAAAGTTCAGGCCCCGGAGTCTGGGAGGCCTGAAGGAACAGGCGAACGTTTCTGAAAGTCTCAGTGAAAGACCAGTTGTCAAATGCTTGCCTCTTTGGGTGTGACGATTCGGGTTCATGACACCGGCCACAGGGAGTTCACCGTGTGATGAGACAGCTCCCGAACTGGCCGACACCCTGTGCTGAGGTGAGTCCTTGGTCACGTGCTTGGATGTCGGGGCAACAGCTAACTGCCGTGCACTTTTCTCACTCTGACTCTTTGTTCTGTGTTTATGTATCGCAGGCCAGTAGGTACGTAACAACCAGGCCAGCTAAGAATCGGGCTGATGTAGGCAGCTGCCTTAATGAGGCATGTCATGGGGAGCAATTCTCCTGGCTACAGAAACTGGACAGGACAGGAGGGAAGGGAAAGGAGAAGGTGGAGAATGAGGGTGAGCATGTGGTCCTGGGCAGAGGGATTCTGTTCTCTGTGCCCACACGCAGCTGCTGAGGAAGCAGTGAGACCCCCAAATCGGAAGTGGCTGTGCGTGCTGAGTTGAAGACAGGCAGAGCTCAAAGCCTGACAGGCCCAGAAGGTGAGGGAAAGAGCACAGTCACAGTGATCAATGGTGACTGACACAGGGCTTCAGTGTTGGGGTACAATAGGGGATGGTGGAGATTGTGGCAAACTGGAATATACAGTTTCTATCTAACAGGGTGGCAGTCTGTAGCAGACATTATTTGACATTCCCAACTCTTTTTTTTTTTCCTGTCTTGCTAGCTTCTTTCTTTGCTTTCCTGGTTTCCCTTGCAGCTCCAGGATGGAGTTCTGGCCAAGGAGGCTTCTGGGAAAGACTTCTCTTTTATTCCTCTATTGGCTCCTCTCCTAGATTATATAAGGATGTAATGCCTGGAGTTACAGCAGCCATTTAGGGACACGAGGTAACAAGTATAAAATAAAATAAAAGGCTTACATGCTGAGGCTGAAGACGTGAAAAGATGAAAAGAACCTGGTCCTTGGAGATATAACAGCTGCCAAACGAACCTTGGGGTTCAGACTTCTCGCTAAATACACAATAAATGTCATTATGGTTAAGCCAGTGTTAGTTGGGCTTTTTGTTACTTGCAGCCAAAAGCATTCCTAACTGATACAATGCTCCTCGGCTCCAGCCAACCTCTGTCACCTAGAAATGTGAGTCAAATGTAGCTGGGGCTTCTGGTTTTTCAAGAGAAGTCAAAAATTTTGGTTAAAATTTTGTACATAAAATTCCCCAATTTTTAATGTGGGCAACAAATGCAAAATAGTTGGGCAAACCGAAAACAAAAATATGTTAACAGGATAGATGTGGCCTGCGGATTTCTAGTTTGTGACCTCTGGTTTAGCAGGCAGAACAACCCAAGATTCCTGTGCCCACCATGGGGCAGACACAGCAGTGAAGAGCCCAGACCGGAAGGGGCCTCTCAGACCAACAGAGTGGAGGACTTGGCAGTGACCTGGGTCCCACTGACAGACAGAGAACCGGATGAGTCCCCAGCACCACCACACACTGGCACCAAGTAAGATTCCGGATCCATGGCCAAAACTCTGAAGAGTTTGGGAAACACCCCCAAAGACAAAGATGGAACTTCCCCACCAGCCTAGGGAAAGGGTGGCTCAAAACAGAAATTATGATGAAATGCTGAAAACAAAGTCAGTTCTATCTTTTGCCCCCTTGAGCTTGCAGATTGAGATTTACACATTTTACTCAAGATACAGAGGAATTCTTTATGTCCCTGGGACTGTGCCTCCGGCAATGTCCGGCACCTGCCACTGCAGCCCGTCACCCCCTTCTGTTATTCCGCAAGACGTTAGGTGCTCATGGTGAGTTAATCCAAGTTCACCGGCACATTTCCTCATCAGTCCACCCAAGACCCCTCTTTCTCTATTCCTGGCCTCTCATTCTCCACAGGTGAGAATTCTAATGTCTGCACAGATCCTTTTGTCCGTAGGCGTTCTTGGCAATGAGGGCACTAGTGTTCCGTGGGCAGACGCATCGTTTCTGTAAATTCTGTGTATATTTCATGTAGCTTCTAAGTGTTTTTCACCCACCACGAATTTCTCAGGCTCCACACTCATTGCTACAAGAATGCTCCGACTGCCGCCCCGGCCCACCCAGACCTCCCTCGCGGGTGCTCTGCAACTCGCTCCTGCTCTCTGGTCCAGGAGATCACCTGGGACCCCTCCTTCTCCTCCCATCGACACAAGGCTGCCCTGTGGGCCTGTAAGTTTCCTCGGGACGTGTTCCCAGTGGGGCTGCTGGCCCCGAGGCGGTATGGACCCAGTGTCCCTAAGGCCTGGGAGAGCTCTCTGCACGGCTGCCAGGAGCATGTTCCGCCTCTTGTGCCGACGGTTCCCACAGCCCCACGCCCCCTCTGCCCCCACAGGGGACATAATCGCTCTCGCCAGTTTCTGCTACCCTAACAGGACTACCGCCACGCTAGCGCATCTGCTGCCTGTCACGCACGTTTCTCTGCTTCCTCGGGACTCTGCACGTCCGTCCTCCCGGACTGTCCTTCCTTGCAAGGCGCTGGTGACAGCCAGCACGAAAACCTCTCCTTCTTTTCCCAGGCCACGCTCAGCTTTCACTTCAGCCAAGCCCCTGGAAGCGTCTGCTACTGGCATTAGCAGCTGGACAAACAACGACAAGAGCCCCCTGTTTACTGAGCACTTATTCCCTTCCCCAGGGCCAGTCATCGTACACGCTTTACCTGGTTCAATTTCCACCAGGGCCCTAGGAAGTGGGTCCCGATAGGGAGCAGCAGAGCCAGAGTTCAGGCGCAGGTTGCCCTGACTCCGAGTCCCAGGCTCCAGGCCAGCGAGCGGCCCCGCCCTCTGAGCAGCTGTGGGAAGTGGCACAGGTCCCTGCCTGCCTCCGTGTCTTCAGGTCAGCCCGCTTTCACTGTCACCCAGAGGTTTGACATGCCACCCCAGGCAGTATGAAGAGAGCCTCACAAATAGTCTCGATGAGCAAGCATCCCCTCCTCCGTGTGACCTGCTTGGAATCCACCTTGCGATTTCTTTCCCCACAGCAAAGGGACCTCCTGTGCCGGGTCCACAGCGATGCTCAAACTCGGGTATTCGTTCATCTTAATTAATTACCTGTGCCAGTATGAGAACACAAGTGTTTGAAACGTGCCGGAACTGCAAGTGAAAAAGGTCTGGGTGTGTGCCTGGGGGGGTGATACAAAAAGAGCTGATAGAAAAACAAGTCAGCAGTTAATGCATGAAATGAAAAAGCCACAGTGGGCGGAGAGGGGCGAGCCTGTTAGGACACCACCCACCCACATACCCCGGCCATGGCCCAGATTCCAGGACAGGACAAATCACAGATCCTCATGGGTCACTTCTTCTGTTTCTCTTTGTCCAGAACACCAAGTGGGGAAGGCCAAGCCTGGGCCCTGCCCTTTACCTACTCTTTTTTTTTTACAACTTTTTTATTTTTTTTAGATTATTTATTTATCTTTAGAGGGGAAGGGTAGGAGAGAGGGAGAGAGAGAGAAATATCAATGTTGCCTCTCGTGTGTCCCCTTGCTGGGAACTGGCCTGCAACCCAGGCATGTGCCCTGACTGGGAATCGAACCTCGATCCTCTGGTTCGCAGGCCCGCGCTCAATCCACTGAGCTACACCAGCCAGGGCCCTTTACCTACTCTTCATCCATTCAGACATTCACTCATTTAGTCACTAAATCTCTGCTGAGTGCCTAGCACATGCCAAGATCTCTATCTCGGGAAAGAGCTGGGGGCTGTCTTCTTGGATTTTCCAGCCTGGAAGGGGGCGGGAGACAATGGAGAATCCACGCATTGTTGACTATTTGCCCTGGTGATTCGAGACCAGTGGCTGAAATGTCTAAGCCTCGGTGTTCCTGCCTGTAAAATGGAACTGAGCAGTTTCTGTATTTGGTTCATTACGAGGCTTCTGTGAGATGAGTGTAGAGGGGGCGAGCCCAGCACAGAGCAAGGACTCGGCAGATGGTAGCTGGGATTCTCATCCTCTGCATGTTAGTGATCGCTGCTGGAGATGTCAAGTCAACAACGGCAGAATTTCACGGATTTACCTGTTTTCTTTTTTATAGTCATGGGAATAAAAACATGCGGGGAAGGTTAAAAACCGAAATAAAACAAAACAATGTGGACAGGGCCGAACAGCTGATCCTGAGTGAAAACGAAGGGTTTTGGGGATCCAGGTTGATCTCTCAGCTTCGAGACCAACGGTGCCAAACGGCCCGCCTGCCCGGAAGAGAGGCGTCCACAGCCGCCTGCCCGATGCTGCGCCGTCCAGTCCATTTGCCATCTGAACCATCCGCGCACGCACCCAGGGCCCGTCCTGCATCTTTGCTCCACGTGGAGTCCAGCCCACATCTGTGTTTAATCAAATCAGTTGCTAAATGTCACAATGGCCTCATTCACAGGTAGCAGAAAGCATATTTAACTGGTAATAAAACAATCCGCATTCCTGAGAGTGCCCTTTCGGAGAGGCTGCCCTGTCACTGGGCCTCTGCCACCTGAGTCAGAATGATGCCGAGACAGCGACGGGGGTGGGGTGGGGGGTGGGGGGAGGGGGCCGAGGCGGGCAAGGATGCTGCAGAGCAGACGGCTATCACGTATGGGCCTGTACGCGGTGGTGTGGAAGGATGTCCAGCGTGCAGAGCTCGGTGGGAAAAGGCCAGAGCAGAATGGTGAGGTTGCTCTGAGCGCCCGAGACTAAACCTTGCTATGGGTTCATTTCAGTTGTGTGGAGGACTGGTGCAGTTGGAGGGCCTCTTAGAGGAGGTGGCCGTTGAGCAGGAGTTAAACGGATGGGAAGGCGCCAGGCACATGAAGGTCTGGGGGAAAGAGCCGAAGGCAAAGGGCCTGAGGTGGGGGGAAGGGCCAGAAACCGAGTGCGAGTGAAAGGGAGAGAAGGTGGGGAAGGGCAGTGACGTTGGAGAGGTCGTCAGGGGCTGACTCACGCAGGGCGAGGCAGTGGGGAGTCACCGCGGGGCACTGGCACTTGTTTCTGATCACAGTGGGAAGCCCCAGCCAGAGACTTTCAAGCAGGGGAGGGACCTGCCCTGAAACAACGCGGGAAGGACTGACTGTGTAACTTCCTGACTCGGGGCAGTGGGAACAGATGAGGGGGTCACAGTGGGTCCCAAGGCATCATTCTTGCTGCCAAGGGTCTCCTCTGGAGGGATTCTTGGGAATGGTCACCAACGTCGGAGTTCCTGAGACAAATTACAGATGATGGCGACAGTTCACTGATAGCGTGCCCCGGGAAAGCAGGGAGGTTACACTGCCCCAGTGGAAATCCGGCAGGGATGGACGGAGTATGTGCCCTGGACGCCTCAGTGCATCACTTACCCCTGCCACCATGATGGCTTCAGGGGTGTGCACCTGCATACGCAGATCCAAATAAAAGAGAGTCTGCAGATGTTGCTTGGTAAAGAGGCTGGAGCTGTTGCAGCCACTTGGCCACCATGAGGGCCCTTGGATATTTATATAACTGGCCACCTCAGGAAAGTGCTAACAAACCAGTTTTCACTGACTGGATATGCCAAAAATGTCCGTTGAAAGAATAGTTGGATGATGGAATCGCTCTCCTTGATGCTCTTCCCCCTCTCATAGGTCTAAATTCCATCACCAATTTTTGTGAGTAGGGCCTCTTCAATGCCCTGCAAGTCCAGCTACTTTCTTCCATCTCCTCCACCACCAGCTCCGCCTCCTTGCCCCATCCACCTCTTTGCTTGGGGACAGCATGGTCTCCTCATTGACTTTCCTGCCTCTGTCCTGACCCTGGTTCAATCCGCTATCCTCTTCGCCAAGCCCAGCCCTTTCTCAGACCAGTAAGAGCCACCCTGGCTTCCGGTTGCATTTCGAACTCCTGCCCGTGTCCGCAGGACTGGTGTGACCGCCTCTATTCTGACCTCACTGGACCCCCTCCTTCCACCCTGCTGTGGGTTAAATTGCAACGCCTAAAAAGATATATTCAAGTCCTAGCCCTTGGTGAACGTGACTTTATTTGGAAAAGGGGTCTTTTCAGATGTGATCAGGTTAAGATGAGGTCGCAGTGGGTTCCAGTGGGCCCTAATCCAAGGATCTGTGTTCTCATAAGAAGAGAGAAATTTGAGCCCAGACGCTCGGAGGGAAGAATGCCAGGTGAAGGTGGAGGCAGAGACTGGAGAGATGAATCTACAAGCCCAGAGACAACAAGGATTGCTGACGACCACCGAAGGCCAGGAGGGAGACAAGGAAGGAACCTCCCCAGAGCCTCCAGAAGGAACCCACCCTGGAGACACTTGACTTTGGACTTCAGACCCCCACCCTCACCGCCTCCCTCATGTGAGGGTGTCTGCGTGTGCGCCTTTCTCCACCCAGACAGCCTTCCTGTAGCCTAGCGCCCCTCAAATGTGGGGGCACACAGGAATCGCCTAGAGAGCTTGTTAAAGGCCAGAGGCTGCAGGTTCGGGGTGCGACCTGAGATTCCTCACATTTTCCCGGGTGATGCCGATGTTGCCGGACTGGGGACCACAGGCGGAGGCCCGGGCCCCTCCCACACTGGCTGCCCCTCTTCAGCCAGGTCTCGCTCAGATGGGACGTGCCTGGCCACCCCTCCCCCACCTCCAGCCACACCCTACACGCTACCCTGGTTTTGTTTTCTCATTTGGCGGCACTTATCACCCTCTGAATCGTCATCTGTTTTTAGGGGCCCATTTATTGTTTATCTCACTCCCACAAGAACATCAGCGGGAGAGCAGGGGCTTTGTCTTTGGCTCAGTGCTTCATGCTCAGTTTCTAGAAGAGTAGGCAGCTCCCTGGAAATCATTGCCCCCCAAAAAAGAAACATCTGTCTTGTTCTTGGCTCTCTTTTCCCCTCCTAGCACAGACCTGGCACAGAACAAACATTCAATAGCTATTTACTGAGTAGATGAATTTAAAAAGTGAATGACCTGACCACGGTAGTTTCTGATTATTATGCTAATTCTCTTCCTTGGTGATGCTAGTTCATCCGCCACCCGACAAGAACTGAACAAGGTAGGCTCTCCTGTGATCCTTTTCCGACCATGTCACCACTATTTACTGAGCACCTACTATGTCCCCATCTGTCCTCAGCCCTAAGGACAACACAGCAATGGACCGGAAGGAAGAAATCTCTCCTCATCGGAGCTAGTGTGCTAGTGGGAAGTGGATGGTGAGGAACAGATATGTAAAATAATGTGTTATGGATGGTGACAGGAGCCGGAGGCAACCTAGGATGGGAGCTAGGCACGCAGAGTCCAGGGAGGGCTCGACATTTCAGTGAAGGTCGAAGCCCAGAGAGGGGAAGCCACTTGTAATTTATAACTCGGAGATTGTAAGTGGCAGAGCTGGAATTCGAACCCGGGACTGCCTGACTCTGGGGCCTGTGGTTTTTCGTCTCTGTGTTCTCCTACTTCCAACCTGCTGGAATTTCCACCCCACTGGAAGGTTCATTAACAGTTTCCGTGGGGGTTTGAATTCGCCTAGCTAAAAATTCCTTCCTCCCTCTTGCTCCCAGCCCACCACTAGCGGCTGTACTGGCTGCACGGGGTTCTGGTGCCTTTGCAAGCGATGGCCGCCAGCCGGGCTGTTTCGATCACGTTTCTGCGGTGCCAGCTGCACGCATGGTGGCCGCGCTGCGTTGGCGAAGCCCGGCGGAGAGCACGTTTGTAATTCCCTGGCAGCCAGACCTCAGCAGTGAGGGGAGAGTCTGCCGGAGGCCAGGGGCTCGCCAAGGGGCAAAGAGGCCAACATCTGGCTTGTGACAGGGTGGCCATCTGAAAAGCCACAGCCCAGCCTCCGGTCTAAAGTTTCCTGGCAGTAAAGACAACCTCCTCCAAATTGATACTTTTTCAAGTAGGGAGGTCAAGTGCTCACCAGGATGACCTCCCACGGCAATCCTCGAACGCCTCGTGAGGTCGCAAATCCTACATCGGCCCCGCGTCACAGGCAAAGAGCCTTGTAAAACGGCGCCTTGTTCTCCGGTGCCCCCGCAGGAACACTGGGCGCGCTCCCGCCCCGTGTCGACTCCGCCTGCCTGCTCACAGAGCTGCCCGCTTCGAGTGTTTACCATTAGGAGTAAGGTTCCTTCTGCAGACCTGTAAATTCCAGGCGGGTCCGTCTAATGCACCCCAGAGGATGTGGGAATAACTTACGCAAAGGCCACAGCTTCCCTTACGATGTCTCCCACATTTAGATCAAAGCCGTCTTGTCCTTGGTCCTAACAGTCATAATTCACTCCGTGCCCTAAAACCTCATGTTGCTTTTAAAGATTTGATGGTCCGAGCAGCTGCGGACCTTGGCTTTCATCTCGGCTGGATTTATTTCCCCTTCTCTGGTCAGCTCTTCCAGTCTTGGTCGCGTAACTTATTTCCAAAGTTCCAGAATTTGGGCGTCATCCCTCCCCACTCCCACCGTCACCAGTGGGTGATTTTAAGGCTGTCTTAAAACTCGGCGGGGAGCTCACCTTTACAAAGCACATTCTATACATGAGGTCAGCCCAGGGGCTAGAGGTGGCCTGGCCATGAGTCCTGCTGAATAGCCTGTGTTTATATTTCCTCCCTCTCTCGGCACAAGGAAAGCATTTAAAGCAAGGGGTCACAGGGCATGGGCTCTGCGGGTCAAGGTTAACATCACCGGTAATAAGAAAGACCGATGTCATGTAGCCCCGATATGATGCACTGAGGATATGACATCCCTTGTGTGGTCTCCTGGCCCCAAAAGCACGACCTCAACGTAATCACAAGAAAAAACATCAGACAAACCCAAATTGAGGGCCATTCGACGCAATGCCTGACCAGTATCTATCAAAGTGTCAAGGTCACCGGAGACTGAGGGTCTGTCCCAGACTGAAGACCAGAGCGTCACCACAACTACATGCCACGTGGGATCCTGGACTGGATCCTGGAAGGGAAAGTGGACATTTGTGGAGAAACCAGGCATTTCGAGCAAGGTCGGTTGCTCGCGGGAAGGCACCGCAGCACCGGTCGCTTCCTGTTTCCGAGGACGGCGCTCTGGTTCTGCAGGTGTTCCCGTGGGGGGCGGGGTGGGCGGGGGGCTGCGTGGGAGCCCTCGCAGGTCTCTGTGACTTTTCTGTAAGTCTGAACTTCCTTTAACATGAAAAGTAGAATGAGAGAAAGGAAGGAAGGAAGAAAGAAAGGAAGAAAAAGAACGAACGCAGATTGTGACTGACAGAGTTTGAATCTGCTACTTACTGGCTACGTGACCCTGAGCAAGTTTCTTAACCCCCGTGGGCCTCGATCTTTCCATCTGTGAAATGGGTATGAAAACGGCACCCCCCCCCCTCCCCGATAGGGTGACTGTGAGGATCAAGTGAATGAATATGGGTAATGCGTGGAGAGCTGCCCTGATACTCAGAAACGTCGGCCCAAGTGCCATCCGCGGCCGGCATCGTTTTGCTCGTTGTGCCCGTGCTGCTACTGCTCTTCTGCTGGGAGAGAACGAGGTGAACCAGGGACAGCGACTCCGTATCCTTTGTCAGCGTGTCAGTGTGGTCTATCTCATGATATCTGCCAGGGAGCCGCTGCCCAACATTTAAACAACTAACACAATAATTTTATATAAAAGTCCAGATTTGACGCTATATTTGAACAACTAAGTGAGGGAAGCTCCGGAAAATTGGGCCTATTTTCTCACAAGCCATCACACACTGCAACGAGTAGTGTACAGTCATGCAGATGGAGCGTGTGCTCTCCATGTGACCACAATCCCCTCCCCTCCCTATTGCCTCCCCAGCACTAAGGAAAAACTCTGCCTTACAGTTAAAAAAAAGTTTCTGTGCATCTGTGTTGGCTGAATAATGCTCCCCAAAGATGTCTATGTCCTACATGACGAAAAGGACTTTTCAGATGAGATTAAATTAAGGATCTCAAGAAGGGGAGGTCAGCCTGGATTACCCAGGTGAGCCCAGTGAACTCCCAGTGGCTTCCATAAGAGGGAGGTAGGAGGGGCTGCACGAGAGAGGAGCTTCCACTGTAACGTGGAAGCACAGGTTGCAGCGATGTGCTTTCAACGCAGAGGATGGGGGCCCCAGGCCAAGCAATGAGGGCAGCGACCAGATGAAGTGGAGTCTCCCCCAGACCCCCCAGAAGGAGCCCGGCCCTGCCGACACCTTGATTTCAGATTCTGGCCTCTAGAACTGTAAGATAATGAATTTGTGTTGTTTTAAGCCACTAAGCGCGTGGTTTTGTTACAGCAACAGGACACGGACACGGTGCTCGAGTGTCTAACGAGAATAAGGGAGAGGAAAATACAGCGGAGGCCGTCCAATTTCCTTGGGCTGCTCAGCCCTCTGTGCTCACTTGTGTGACCTGTCCTGCTCCTGTGGACGTGGGTGTTTGCTGCCCCCAGGCCAGGAGCCTCATCTCATTCACTCACTCCCTCGCTCACTCATTCGGGCTTTGTAACTGCTGCCTGAGGATGCCATTCAGAATGACACAGTCCCTGCCCTGGAGGATCTTACAGTCTACGTGGGTATTCAAGGGGATTAAACACAACGTTTAAGCTTCTAACAGAGAAAAATCATAGTCTTTGAAGATACACAAAACGAATTTTAGAAAACGGACAACTCGCCCCAATGTTATTAAAGTTCTGTCTTCACGGCGACCTGGAGGAAACAGATCTCATACCCCGACCCGACTATCTGAAAAGTGAGAACAGAGAAGCTCAGAAAAGTAACGTATTTAAGCTTGCGCGGCTGGTCAGTGGCAGGCCGGCTCCAGCAGGAGCCTGGGCTTGTTCCCTTTCTCCATCAGGAGCACACCAGGCTGCTGAACTCTTGAACTCCCCTAAACGGTCTGCACTTAAGCAGTGGCACATTTTATAGTGACCGAACTGGCCCAGAGCTGGCCCTGGGCTGGGCTGTTTGTGGTTCGCAGCCACTCTGTGACATGTTATGAGCAGATGGAAGGACTCGTCCAGAAAAACCAGACCGGCAGTGACTCCACACTTGGCTGGGAGGACTTGGACCCAGTCCACCCCCAAGAGGAGCCTCCCGTCAAAGCTCACACGCTGGACATCGATACCGGGAGGGCTGGGAATTCCAGGGGCAGCCTGTAGCCGCTGCTCTGTGCAGAGATGACCACAGATGGGGTCGCTGTTGTCCTTGGGCACTTCCACGTCAGCCATGGGTGGCAGGGCCTGGTCACTGCCCCCAGGGTTGGTCCCTTCCTTCTCTGCATGGTAACAAAGCAGGTTTGAGCTGGCCCATGGCTATCTTGAAAAAATACTACATCTCCCAGCTTCCCTTGCAGCCGGGCACGGCCAAGTGTCAAAGGTGCAGCCAGGGTCATGTGACTACACCTGCGGTATGCACACCTTAACAGGACAGTACGGCTCTTTCCTTCCCCTCCTGCCCCTCGCCGCGGGATGGTCGAGGCCCGATGTGAGCCATCCTGGGTCGCGTGGGTGAGGACAACAACTAGGGACTGTGGGACAACAGCACGCACGGGGCTTGGGTCCCTGACTCTTAGAGCTGCTCACACCCGTGTGTTACGGAAGAGAAGAATAAACTGCTACCCTGTTGAACCCCCGTTAATTTTGGTCTTTGTTACAGCAGCTGAGCACACCCCCACGCTATTCCCAAACCCCCACACACCACGGAAGCTGGACAAGACTCTCAAAGACAAGGTTCTGCCACTTGCCTGAAAAAAGTCTCTCGCTTCGACAGCGATTCTGTTATTTACTTAGATGCTGAGGAAAAGACGGTGGGGGAGAGGGCAGGGGCAGCCCCCGAAAAAAGTTTGTTCCCATGACAAATCCATGTGAACATGGCATTCTAGCCTCTGAAAACTTATGAGAAGATAGAATGAGGTAGGTCAACTTTAAGGACAGGGCAGGGGGAAAAAGTAGATTTACAGAAAGTAATACACTAGTTAATAAATAACAATACAGGAATACACGCTGTTTCATGTACTCGCACCTGTAAACCTACTGTCGTCCCGCCCTGTACGGCTGCCAGGAACCCCTCGGAAGCCTGTCTTCAAGGCCAGCCCTCCCACCTGGGGCTGGGGCCCCTTTCCCCCCTCCCTTCTTGAGCCTGGGCTGGCCTTCGGACTTGTTCGGACCAACAACAGGTGGCAGAAGTCCTCTTCTGGAACTTCCCTGCTCAGGCCTTCAGAGACCTGGTAGTTTCCACCTTCTGGGCCTTGGCACGCAGCTGCCGTGCTGTGCGGAAGCTGACTAGACACCTGCAGGCAGAGAGGCCGCGTGGAGGAGAATCGAAGTGGCCAGCTTGTGGCAGGATCCAAGAGGTTAAGAGACTGGTCAAAGGCCACCCAGCTAGAAAGCCAGGGGGGAAAACGCTAAGTCAGGCCAAGTCCCGAGTGAAGGAGAAGCACTGCTTTCTGAGCGCAGCAGCGCGGGAAGGGCGCTGGCGGACGCGTGAATAACGAGCTCCACGCGCGTGGCCACAGGCAGCCGGAAGGAAGCGAGCCTGGCTCCGAGGCCACCTCCTGTCCTCGGTGCTGGCTGCGAGGCACCTGACGCGTTCTTCCTGAGACTCCCTGCGACCTCCCCAGGTGGAACGTTTGCTTCCCCTTTTCAAACATCCCCTGTCCACGGGTTCCCTGCCTGTGCCTCCCGTCGGGCTTAAACAGACATCTGCACCAGGGTGAACTTTCATTCCCCTGGACTAGGTTTGCCAGTAAAAACAAAAGTGGCCTCAGCATGCAGAAGTTCACAGAAAAGCCCTTTTATGGGAAAATATAACGTTCACGCTCTTGGGCACTGAGCTCTGTCAGAGAGGGCGGACGTTCTTTTATCGCAGCCCCATCGAGCTGGAGGGAGTCTGGGAGATTAACCCTCTCTTCCTTCCCTCCCTCCTTTCTTTCTTGAAGCATTTATAGTTGTCTAATGGTTGCTACCCAACATCCATGTCCTCGACCAAGGGATTACATATGACCAAGGATGACCGTATGACACAAATCCAGCCACTGCAACAAAACCTGAAAACGTCCGTTTTCCTGATCATAGCTTTGCTCCTTCTGGATTCGCTCTTCTTCAGCCTGCCTGGAATACAGAGGCGAGAGCTGGAGGTGAAGCAGCCCTCGTGTGACTACAGGGTGGCACGAATTATGGTGAAAGCTAGAGGCTAAGGACAGCAGGGAGGAAAGACAGACGGAAGCAGGGACACTGGGATTTCTGTTGCTTGTGGCCAAATAAACTCTAACTAATACTGTGTGCCAGACCTATGGGTCCTGCAGCGTAAGGGGTAGTTTCTGCCATCTAGAAGCTCAAATACAGCCCAATTCTTGCACTTTACAGATGGGCAAACTGAGGATCAGAGACAGGGACAGAATTGGAACCAAGATTTATGTCTCGCAGTCTCTCTGCTAGTCCAGGGGTCCTACTGTGTGACAGCGATGCACAGGGGTGCAGTAAAAGGTGATTTTAGATGACTCCCCTTGCAATTCTCTTTAAATCTCTCTCCGAGGCAGCTTGGCTCAGAGGTAAGAGCTTGGACTCGGGAGCCGGGCTGCTCAGGTCCAAATCCCGGCTTCACTGCTCGTGAGCTGAGTGGCCGAGACACGTCACTGGCCCTCTCATGGCTCAGTCTCCTCCTCCGTAAAATGGACACAATAATAATGTCTATGGTATGCAGTAGTTGCAATCCTTTCATGCTGTAGCATCTGGAACGTAGCAAGCATTAAATAAATAGCAATTATTCCTAGGTCAAAAAATAAGATCTCTAATACTCGCTAATCTCCCCTTTTAGCTAAGAGAGAACAGCCTTCAGGTTTGGAGCCTCGGTTAGAATCTAATCATACTGTTTTATTTTCGGTGAATTTATTTTTGCCGGTTCCTTCCATTTATGGCAAACAATGCTGACTTCCCACTGATGGCAGAGCTATAAATTTGCCTTTCCAAATGAATTTATTTTAAGCCAAAGTAGTCTTTAAATTAAAAAAATAGTACAGCTGGTACGTACATGTGACAAAATCGTGGATGCGATATTCGAGTGCCTGAGGTCCGGGAAGCGCTTTCCGGACCGAAGGAGAAAAATCCGCAGCACCCGTCCTGCACTCGGCTCCCTCGGCCACAGCAGACATCACTCATCGATCCCCGCACGCCTTCCCCTGGAGGCCGGCAAGGCCGCGGGGGTTTATGGAGCGAAGTTCACCAATGGCTCCCTCCCTGGGCCCAGTTTCCCCCCACAGCAACTAGAACCTGACGCTGTAACTTGGCGACGATAAGACCGGAGTGGGCTGCAAGGCCATGAGGCCTGGTAGATGTGACAGGGTTTTTACCAACTGTTTAAAAAAAAGTGTTGAGCGTGACTTGCACAGACCGCCCCTGGAAGGGCACCCAAGAACCTGGTGACAGGGGCTGCCCCCGGGGAAGAGGTGTGAGTGGCTTTGGGGCAGGGGCACGTGCTAACTATTCAAAAGCCTTAACACTGTGAAAGGAGGGGCATGGGGGAGAGGGAGGGTTCCGGGGAGCTGGGGCTGCCGAAGTTTCTGAATTTCCCGGGGATCAGAGGGTCCTGTAAACACCGGACAACGGAAAGCAGGTTTGGCTGCAGAAGTGCTACTGCCATGGGTGGGGGTGGCGGCCGAGCTCCTGGTCCCGTTCCAGCAGGTCAGCGGGTATAGTGCCCATTGCTGGTCGCCTGACATCCCTGCAGGGCTGGTTTATATCCCCAGCCAGGCCTGAGCTGTTTACCTGCAGGAGCCCCGGGGGTGCTTCTGGCAGCTCTGAGGACACAGCTGGGGGCACAAGCCCCTGGACCTCCCTCCCCGACCGTCCCCTGCCACACACTCATTTTCCAGGGACAGTCCAGCACCATGTCAACAGCACCGAATATTGACCAGCAAACCTGAGCTCAGACCCAAGCTGTGCTACCTCAAGCAAGTGGCTTAACGTCTCTGCGTCTTAGTCTCTTCCTCCTCTGTCACATGAGGCCAGTTTCAGTACCTCCCTGCTGGCACTGTTGCTGTCAACGTGGCGCGCAGAGAACAGCCACTGTGGTACAGCCACGGTTCCCACTGGGTGGCGATGCGTGTGTCACAGAAAGGGAACGGACGGAAATGGCGGGGGCTGTGCCTGCTGAGTGTCTCAGAGGCCAGGCCCGGTGCTGATCCCTGAGTCTGCACTTTTCCACTGGTCTTCACATCAGCGCCACACGGTGGGTCCTGCTATCCCCATTCCACAGAGCAGAAAACCAAGTCTCAGCCTGTGGAAGGAGCTCACCCAAAGCCCCCTATTCAGAAGGTGGATTCCAACCGGATCGTTTCAGTCTGCAAAGACCACACCGTTTCCACTGTCCTATAGGACAGTATTTACAAACTGGGCAGACCCTCGAGCGGGCCATGAACTGTGTCTAGCAGACGAAACCCCCACGTCGGAAAGGCAAACGTCAGTGCTTAACACGGCTGACATCCGTCTGGTGCACAGCCTGTGCCAAGCAAGGCTAAATGCTGCGCTCTACTAAGTATTTTAATGAAAGAGCTGAAGCCCAGAGAAGTTCACCAATTTCCCATGGTCACACAGCAAGAAGCAAAACAAAATGTGAGCCCAGACAGGCTGGCTCCACAGCCGGGGCCCTTACCACCGCAAGACACCCTGCCTCAACGGAAGAGAAGACAAAATCCTGGATCTAGCTCGGGTGGTGGCAGGGTGGGGGGTGGGGGGAGGGTGTTACTGTGAGACTTTATTTCTATTGTGTGTACATCTGCGCCCATGTGTGAGAGCCCCACAGTGTTAAACTGTGAACTGTAGCTCTTTCCGTGGGACTAGATTAGGGGACTTTCGAACCTTTTCTGTGAAGGGTCAGACGGTTAGTTTTCTCTGCCTTGCCCACACGGCCTCTGCTGGAACTGCTCCACTCTGCCCCTGTGGTGTGCGGGCAGCCACAGGCAGAACGTCCATGAATGGATGTGGCTGTGTGCCAATAAAACTTTATCTGTGGACACCGAAATTTGAATTTCATCTCATTTTTACGTGTCATGAAGTATTCTTCTTCTTTTGAACGCCCCCCGCCCCCTCGCCCCCCAACCGTCTGAACGTGCAAAAACCATTCTCAGCTCCCGGGCTGCGCGCCGGCGGGCGGAGGGCAGGTGGGGCCCGTGGGGCCTGCACCTGGTGTTGGTCAAAAGCATCTGAAACTCGCTGTTACCGGGCTTCCGCCCACACCTGCCCCACTGTTCTAGAAGTCTCTGTTCTCTTCTTTAACAAGGCCCCTCGGAGACAAGTACTGCATGATTCTACCGATACGAGAAATGTAAAGTTGTCCAACACCGAGGAACAGGAAGTGGAACGGCGGTTGCCAGGGGCTGGGAGGCGGGGACAAGGGGGAGCTGTTACTCAGTGCACACGGTTTCTGTGACAGTTCTGGAGCTCTTGCACAAAAATGTGCGTTCAGGTAGCAGTGCTGTACTGTGCACTTCAAGTGGCTGAGAGGGTAAATTTTATGCTCTGTGTGCGTGTTTTTTACAACAATAAACGCACGCACACACACAGCCCTCAGGGTTTCTCCCCGCCTCTGTGCGTTTGTCCCAGGAGCATTCGTGCGGGCAGAAGCAACAGCTGATCTGTCCCACTCTAAGTGTGAGACCCCTGCTGCATGGCAGGGGACAGAAGGGCCCTTCCCTGACCTTTGACGCTCTTGCCTAGGGCCACAGGAAGCCAGAATTCTCCAGGCCTGGGTCAGGGCAGGGTCACCAACGGGCTGCTCGCCCCCTCCTGCCCTTCACCTCGGTCCACGCCCCTTCGGTCTCCTGGACAACTGAGTCGCCACCTCGCTGATCCCCCTGCGCCCAGCCCTCTTTGGCCGACAGTACTCTGCACATCCCAGAGCCTGCTCGAACCTAGAGTGTGTTGAGCTGTGCACCCCTCCCCCAACTTCATGCCCACCCGGCATCTCAGGATATGACCTTATTTGGAAATAGATCTTCGCAGTAACCAAGGTAAGGATGGAGATGAGCTTCCTCCTGGGTTGGGGTGGGCCCTAAGTCCAGTGAGAGACAGAAAAGGACAGAGACACAGAGACAAGACGACGATGTGGGGGTGACGGCAGAGGCTGGAGGGACACCATTACAAGCCAAGGACGTCCTGGACCCGCAGAAGCTGGAAGAAGCAGGAAGACTCCTTCCCTTCAGCTTTCAGGAGGGGCGTGGCTCTGCTCACCTTGATTCCAGTCGTCTGGCCTTCAGAACTGAGGGAGAATACCTTTTGGTTGCTTCAAGCCACCCAGTTCGTGGTGATGTGGGACAGCAGCCCAAGGAAGTTAGGACCTCAGTCCAATCCTGTCCTTCCTCCGAAGCCACAGCCCTCACAGTGGGCCGCCCGACCTGGCCCACTGCCAGCTCTCGCGTCATCTCTTCCCTCCCTGACCCTCCTTCCCTCCCTCCAACCGCGCTGGTCCCTTCGCTGCTCCTCAGACGCGCAAGCGCACTGCCCACTTTGTAGGTGTTCCGTCTGCCTGGAATGCCCTTCCCCGGACCTCCCTGTGGGGTTCCCGTCCTCTCCTTTGGTCTTTGCTCAGATTCCCCTGGTCAGCGAGGCTTTCCCTGACCCCCACTCCCACCTAAAATAGGATGTGCCCTGTACCAGCTTCCTTGTCTCCTTCCCTGCTCTATTTTCTGCTTGAATCCATCACTGTCCAAAACACTTTGAAAAAAGAATCTTATCTATTGTTTCTCTCTCCCTGTTAGAATGCAGGCTCTGCACAGGTGGAGTTTTTATCTGTTTTGTCCCTGCCGAAACCCCCAAACCTGGTGCAAGGCGATTGCTACGTGTAAATATTTGTTGACTGGTGAGTGAGTGAGTGAGTGCGGTGAACAGAACTCTGGAGGCTGTGAATATGGTAGTTTACATGGCAAAAGGGAACTAAGGTTGCAGATGGGTTTGAGGTGGCTGACCTGCTGACCTGCAAACAGGAAGAGCCTCTTGGATTATCCAGGTGGGCACCGTGGTGCCACTTACAAGTGGACGAGAGAGGCAGGGGAGGGTCAGAGAGAGATGTGACCATCGAAGATCAGGGCGATGAGAACAAGCAGGGCTTGACCCTCGGTCTCCAGCTCTGAAGACAGAGGAAGGGGCCGCAGGCCAAGGGGTGTGGGCGCCTCCAGAAACTAGAAAAGGAAAGGAAATGGGTTCTCCCCTCGAGCCTCCAGAAGGAGTACAGCCCTGCTGACCCCTTGGTTTTAGCTCAATGAGACCACGTTTGATTTTTGTGTTCCAGAACCAGACGATAAACCTGTGCTGTTTCAAGCCATTGATTCGGTGGTGATTTGTTACAGCAGCCATAGGAAACTAATACAGTAATACTCAGCAATGATAACAATACTCACAGAACGTCTCCTCTGTGTCACGCTCTGTTCTCAGAGTCCTGCAAGTACTGACTCATTTAATCATCATGACAGTCTCACAGCAACACAAAGGACGAGGTGGGGACTCCTATGACCCGACTCTTCCCAAAGAGGAAAAAGAGGCCCAGAGAAGTCAAGCTACTTGCCTGCCACACGGCTGTTGAATGGGAGGGCGGGGTTTGAACTCGCTCTGAACCCTCACACTTGGTTGTCGGGATGACCTGAGGTTGCGTGTGCCAAGGTACAGAACCTACTGGAAGGGAACGATCAGAGACAAGAGCTTCTGACTCCGTTCTGGAGGAGAATCAGGGTTGGTGCCAAGCCTGAGGCAGAAGGACAAATGCTCGTTCCTATCTATGTTCACCCAAATATCCCTCCGTATTTTAAACCAGGTGGAAAAAGTTCTTAAACACGCTCCCACCAAAAAGTATGACCATATATGAAGCCCTGTGTTGCCAAATTTGTCTGCACAGCCTCACCTCCCGTCTGGCAGGACGCTGGTGACCGTGTGTCCTGAAACCATGGGACGTCCGGAAGCAGCTGTCCCCCTTACATCAGGACCCCGCGTGGTAGGACAAACGAAGGTCAAGGGCCTGTCTTTATTTAAAATCCCGATACTTGGTTCCCCAGGGTGCCTTTGCATCGACTTGGACTACTTTAAATGTTGCCCCTTCAGTCCACCATGTGGGAGAAGGCCTTGCTTGCCCCACCTTCGCCCCAGCCCTGATACCACGTCCCTTCCTGGCTTTGTGGCCTTCTGTCCTCGGACCCTCAGTTTCCTCACCTGTCAAGTGGCAACGAACTTGCTACAAGTGAGGACTGAGCGGGTGAATGCGGGCTCAGTGCTCAGCCTGCTGCCTGGCCCCGGAAGCCCTCGTCCTGGGTTGGTTATTTTCACGATGATTCGGCACCTGCTAGGAAACGGGCCATCGATTCGTGGTGGCCACCAGGAGGCTGGTCGCCACTCAGCACCCGGGAAACGAAGGCTGGGTGTTAGGACACGCTGTCAGAGTCACCGCCTCAGGGTGCCGAGCCGCCATCAGACGAGAGCAAGGCACACGCTGGAGAGGCAGCTATTACGAAATTTTCCCCCCTTGGGGAGGGGGTGGTGGGTGGTGGCGGACAGAAGGGGCTGGTTTTAAAACAATAAAGTCGATTTGGTACGGTCTGCTGCGGTGTTTTGAGATCTTTGAAAGAGATATTGTGTGGCTCTGGGAGGGGGGTGGCCGGGAACGGGGTTATATTTACACTGTAAAGAGTGAGCCCTGACCTTTGCCGCCAGCGGCCTCTCCTCGGTGAACTTGCCGGGGTCTGGAGCGCCTTTGCCGCCACAGTCTTAGACTGAGACTAATGCAAGCCAGCTGAGTGGCAGGGGCCTTGACCGACCTGCTTCACTTGGGTGGCTTCAATTTTCGCAAAGCCCAGCTATCTCAGGGACAGAACGCAGCTCTCCGTCCCGGGCCCCTCGCTGCTCGAGCAGGGACCCTGGGTGGGTGACGCTGTGGGTTGAATTGTGTGTCCCCTGAAAGTGTATGTTCAACTCTTAACCCCTGGTACCTGTGAGTGGGACCTTATGTAGGGACAGGGTCTTTGCAGAGGTAATGAAGTTAAGACGAGGTCATGCTGGATTAGGGTGGGACCTGCCCCAATGCCCGGTTTCCTTCTAACAAGAGGGACATTGGGCAGAGTCACAGAGGGAGGACGTCACGTCAAGACTAAGGCAGAGACCGGTATGCCAAGGGTTGCCAGCAGCCTCCAGGAGCTGGGACTCGGGGGTGGAGTGGGTCCTCCCTCAGAGCTTCCGGAAGGAACCAACCTCACCAACACCTCGACTTCAGACTTCCAGCCCCCGGAACTGTGACAGGACAGTGAGTTTCTGCTCTGTAAAGCCCCCCCCCCCCCAGTTTGTGGTGGCTGGTTATGGCAGCCCCCGGAAGCGGATTCAGGGGAGCTGGTTGGCCTGCTGGTATTTACCAGTTTTCTTGCTGACTCTGGTGGGCACAGGGCCATGGGCCCAAGGACAGCCTGGCCTCTCAACTGGCGAATTCAGGAACGCCTCCTGGCCCTGCCACCGGGAGCTGGGTCGCCCAGGCGGAGTGTGTCCCCCCAGGAGCCTCTACGTCCGCATCGGTGCAAGGATGATATCGAACTAGATTCGTGTAGCTTCAGGCTTCCACCATACCTTCAAGCGACCTGTGCTGTTGTTTTACTTCAGGTTTCCCTTAAATCTACTATCAAGTGACTCGCAGTTTTGTGAAGTTAAGCTTCTTCCTAAACCATAATATCCATAAAATCATGCCTCGTTTTTACTTAAGTTGTCTGAGAATTACATCACTACTGTAAAATCAATACCACTTGCCATCAATAATAAAAACATGAAAATAAAAAAATACATGGAAAATAAATGTTCATAGTTCTAGCTAAAAGCCGCTGCCTGGCCCTGGCTGGTCTGGCTGGATTGAATGCCGGCCTGTGAACTGAAAGGTCACTGGTGCGACTCCTAGTCGGGGCACAGGCCTGGGTTGCGGGCCAGGTCCCCAGTTGGGGGTGTGCAAGAGGCAACCAATGGATGTTTATCTAACACACTGATGTTTCTCTCCGTCTCTTTCTCTGTCCCTCCCCCTCTCTCTAAAAATAAATAAATAAAATTTAAAAAAGTTATTTAAAAAAAAAAAAACAAAAAAACCCTGCTGCCTGCCAAAGGCTCTAAACCTGGGTTTTTCCTTTGACTTTATTAAAAATAAATATTTGCAGGGACTGGGGTGTTAAAGACATACTAACACTAAATGGAGACTTCCCGATTTGCTTTATTATTGAGTCAGAAAACCTGAAAGAAAATAGAAAGGGACGTGGCTTCTTTACTATGAGAACCAATGACTCTTCTTTCCGCTTTCATGTACCACGTAAAATAATCTCTGTGCCTGCCGTAAGTCGGTCAGGAGCGTCCATAATATGCTGGCGTAACAGACACCCCCGATATTTCGTTGTCTTAAACTCAATCAGAGCAGATTTCTCCTTCATGCTGTATGTCCTCTGAGGGTCAGCCAGGGCTCTGTTCATTGGAGTCCCTCAGAGGCCCCCGGAGTACCCCCCAGTCTGAACGTGGTCGGAGATCTTGGAGGGTCTCATACTGGCTGCTGAGTGCCCTGGCCTGAAAGTGATACGGTCATTTCTACCCTCGACTCGGGGGCCAGCATTAATCAGTTGCTCTCCCCCACACCCCTGCCCAGACGCAAGAAGGGGCAGAAATGCCATCCGGCCACTCCCACCACCCCACTCCAAAGCAGGGAATAGCACGAAGGGCAGCCACAGCGACTTCCCCAGACCCAGAGATGAGCTGACCTCAATGAATTCATATCAAGGTCAGTAAACTATGGCCTGCGAGCTGGCCACGTGTTTGTGAAAGTGACCTTTACTGGGACACGGCCACGCCATCCGGTACTGCCGATGGCAGTGTTCATGGTGCAGTGGCAAAGCCAAGTAGTTGTGACAAGGACTGTATGGCCTGCAAGTCCACAAAATACTTCCTCTTTGGCTCTTTTCAGAAAGCTGACCCATGGCCGAGATGATCCCTCCCATCCCTTCTAGAGGCACAATCCTGGAATCTTGAGCTGTATCTAGTAGGTTTTGATGTTTAATTTTTCTTGGCCTCCATTCCTTTGCTCTGGAGTGATCAAAAATACTCCATGGACTTGAGTCTCCACTAATATCATAGACAACTTCTCAAAAAGAATATTGTGGGGTTCCTTAAACACAACAGCTTATGTTTATTGAGCATATACTGTACGCCAGGGACTATTCTGCATAGTTCACGGACACTTCCTGCTTTCATCTTTACAACAATCCTGTGAGTAGGGGCAACTGCTGTCCTCCTAGCTGAGAAGCTGAGGCACAGAAAGGCTAAGTCACCTGACCAAGGTCACACAGCTTCTAAGGGGCAATACTGTGATCTAGACCTCAGCAGTCAGGCCCCCGAGGCCATCACTCACTTGACCGCTGCTTGGCTCTGCTTGAGACTGAAGCCATCGGACTCCCAGTCAGCGCTGTTAGTAGTGACGAAAACGCCTCCCATGTCTGTGAACTCTCAGAACCCACACAAGGTGAGGAAGTGTCCCCAATGAAAGTTCATGAATTTCTCAACAGCACTCTGTATACTGAGAATGTTTTACAGAGATTCAATTAACAAGATTTGAAAAATGGCTCTTCTGTGGAAAAGCCACCTCCATTCATTAGCTCACTAATGAATGGTAGACAGACTGATGTCTGGTGGACAGAAGGGACTATGAACATCGGTCATCTACTGCTTTGGTCTACCCACCGTGTGTCCCCATTTCATCTTGCTCCAGACATGGGCATGTGACGCGGGAGGGACCAATCACAATCTCTGACCACAGGGCTGGTTTAAGAACCGATGAGAGATCTTTTATGGGATTTTTGAAACTGGATGTGGGAGAGAGAAATCTCTTTTCCCCTGGGTTTTGATAATTTGCAGAAGAGCCCAGCGGAGGTGGGGGTAGCTGACATGACTGCGGAGAACATGAAAAACCAGAGAGGCCCACTGCTCTGTCCCAAGTCACACAGCAGTTGGTGGTAGACCAGGCCCCAAACCCTCTCCAGAATCACTCGAGCGTGAGTTCCACAAGATTCCATGCATTCTCCACGGCCGTAATCCACGGTCACCCCAGATTATGCAGCTGTCCTGGCGTAATTCTTAGTGGCGTTCCCTTTCACACCAAAAATATGTCCAGGTTTGGGCAATAAGTTAAGTGGTCACTCCCATCATCACACTACTCAATAAAAAAGTCTTTTTCCCCCTTCATTTTAGTCTAGTCATTTACATTTCATTCAAAGAAAGCTAGAAACGTAAGGAGTTTGCCAAATTACCTTTTAGTGCATTTAATATATAGTCTTAAGAAGGAGGAACTAGCCAAACATGTCAAAATACTGTGAATACAAATATACTCTTGGTGGCATCATCTACTAGACCAGGGTCAGCACACATTTTCTGAAGGGCTGGACAGTAAATATTTTAGGCTTTTTAGGGCAAGAGCTGTCTGTTGCAGCTACTCAGCTCCGCCATCGTAGTGAGGAAGCAGCTGTAGACAAAACCAACAGGAACGGGCGTGGTGGTTCCAATAAAACTTTACTTAGAAACACAGGCTGCCGGCTGGTCAGCTGTGGTTTGCCAAGCCCCGCAGGAGATGGAAAATGCTGATTACTCCTTAAATGCCCATCATTCTATAATTTGTTAATTAAATCATGGCGCACCGATTCAATGGAGTACTATAAAGTTGTTCCAAAGCAGGTTTGCAAAAAAAAAGTTCAATGAGATGAGAAAATGCACATCATATTTAAATTCCATGAAATCTAAATCTACGGGTTCAACATAATCTAAATTTGTTCAAGACTCTACCATGTGCTAAATTAAAAGCGCAAAGGGAATTGATAGGACCAAAGATAAAGCAAAGTAGCTTCACAGGGTGCGAGAATACAGATTACTAATGAAAACTCCTTGCGAAAACCTCCATGCTCATATTACCTGGCACCCAGCCCTCCAAGAGCCTGTGGGGTCAGCTACTCCTACAGACCCCATTTCACAGGTGAGAAAATCAAGTCTCGGAGATGCCATTTGCCCAAGCCACACAGCCAATAAGTGCTGGTGCTGGGATTCAAACCCAGGGCTGGGCTTTCACCGTGGAGTACTAGGAGCCAGAAAATGGAATAAGGAGGGTTTATTGGAACTGACTTTGGAAGATCTCCAAGGTATGTTATTTAGTGAAATATACAAAAGGCAATCTTTAAAATAAGATGCACAGCAAGAGAGTATTTGTTTAGAAAAAGAACCATCTTCCAGCTGTGGGAGGAAAAAAAAAAACCACACACACAAACAGAGAAATTACAGAAAGGTACACACTAGTATTACTTATGTAATTCAAAAGCGATATATGAAAAATGTAAAAGCAGAACGAAAGGCAGGGGCATTGGGGTTGGAAGGATTGAGCCTGGGGAACGCAGACACCATCGAATGTGGAAATAATGCAGGCGAGGGCGTCAGAGACGCACCCAGCAAGTCCCCGTGCTCCCCTTTACCAACCGTACTTTTCGGAGCAGAAAAAATGGGATTCGCTCTAAGGGCGCAAAGTCTGTATCCCACAGCCTGACTACGGCTTCTGAGTAAAGACAGACGTGCGGTGTCCCTTTATCTGTCTGTGTCTCCCTACGAGTACATGGCTCCCACCCGAGGTTGCTCCCTCCCTCCCCCCACCGCCAGCCCCTGCATCACCGCTTCCAATGTCTGAGCGGAAGGCGGGCCACCGCCCAGCCCTGGAGCGGACGGCTCTCCACCGCTGTCTGTGAAGGATGGCCGTGGTGGGGCGTGTCGCTCGGACAGGGTCTGTGCGTGTGTTTGGTTTCGGTTTGGGTTCCTTGTTGTTTTCTTTGTCTCTCACTTCTTCCCCAGTACCCCGCAATCGTCAGAGAAATTTCTTCGGCGGCATTTCCAACAAACTTTGCAGACACACACCTTGGTGTGAGCTCTGTTCCTATTTCACCGACTTGTTAGAAACGGAATGGAAAACACCACCAGAGCACGCGAATGTTAGGGGGACACACGCATTCAGTCCGTTACACCTACTAACCCGCGCCCTTGCCCCGCCCCGCAGTAGGCAGGCTATGAGTTGGCTTTGAATCACTCTTCGGAGTTGCGCTGCCCAGTACGCTGGACACTAGCCTCATTGACATTTAAGTGTAATGCATTAAAATGGAACTAAATTAAAAATCCAATCACTCAGGCGCACCAGCCACATTTCAATGCTCCAGAGCCACGCTCAGCCAGCGGTGACCCTGCTGGACAGCACAGCGATGGTGGCAGAGCTGTCATCATGGCAGAAGGACCGGCGGCATGTGCTGCCTCATGAACCGGTCACTGAACACCATTCTCAGTCTCCCCAGCTGTTTGCACTGGTCATCTCCAGCGGCTTTTGGAGACAGGGGTGACCAAACCAGAAAAAGGGCCATCCATTTAACCTCTGCATGTCCTCAGTCCAGAAGACTTCAGCTCAAGCAGGAGGCAGCAAGCCTGCCAAGACGCGTGAAGGTGATGAGAAGGTGACCACCAGGGTGGAGGTGCTGCGCGGCGCAAGGGTGCCGAAGGTATCAGAGAACCTCGCCCACGCCACGGTGTGCAGAGGAGGTGCTGATTCATGCTGGGAAACCTGACTGTGGTCCCGGAGCCCACAGGATGGCAAGCCTGGCTCCTGTCTGGACCGACACAGTGAGACCAGACAGACGCAGCCTGCTCAGAACTGGCTGGGCCGGGGTGGCCTGAAATGTGCGGCTGCCAATAAGCAATAGGGAAGTAACACTACTTCCTCAGGAGGCCGCTGGGTTCCGAGTCAGCTCTAACCACACGCCACCACTCCAGCCCTCTGAGACATGCCTCAGCTGGAGGGGAGGACCAAAAGGGGTGACCTTCCTGGTTTCCCAAATCACCATGCGGGAAGTAATCGTCTCCTTCCACTCCTGGTCTCATGACCTGTGGTTCACTTAAGAAAATATGGAACCGCATTGCAAGATGGAGGCATAGAGGCCAGCCTCGCACACGGTCATCGCCTTGCAAGGTATTTTAAAGACAGTGTTTAAAGAAGAAGTTGCCAACATTGGAGGAAGAAAGATTTCACGTTAAGGCACAGGTTTGAGGATCACCTTGAAAAATGGAAAGAATTGGCCTCCTTGGGGTCCAGTCTAGTGTGACGCCTGCCGCCCAGCTCTGACAGGCCTGTGCTCTCGGGTTTGCCACAGCCCCCTCCCTTCCCAGAACATCCCACCTCCTCGCTTCTCATTTAGAGGAATAACATCCCAGGGCAGGTTCAATTCATCCAACTGTCACATCACTTTAAAAAGAGTAACAATTTGTTTCTGATTTGAGATGTGAACATTTCTTCGCAGTCTGCCACTTGTTGTTTGTTTTGTTTGTTTTTGTTGTTCTGACTTTACTTCTGGTGTTCTTTCTCATGCCAAAAAGAAAAAACAAATCCACAAACTTGTCCATCTTTTCATGGGTGGCTTCTGGATTTCTGAGTCATGGTTGGAAAAGCCTTTTCCACTCCAAGGTTATAAAAATTTTGCTCATTCTCTTCTAGTACCTTTATGGCTTTATTTTTGATATTTCGACTATTGATCCATTTGGAATTTTTCCTGGTATATGGTAATAGAAGATATTTTTTTCCCCAGATGGCTAACCAGTTATGCCAACTTCATTCACTGAATATTCCACCTTTCCCCACTGACTTAAGATGCCATGTGCTCCATGTTCTAAATTCCCTGATATGTTTGTCTCTTTTGGGATCATATTCTCACCTATTAGTCAGTCAGTCTGTTCATAGGCTAGAACCATGCTGTTTTGACTATTGAAGCTTTATAATATACTTAGATATTGGGATGCCTAGCACCTCACTGCCCTTCTTTGGCACCGTTTCCCTAGTTCACAGAAAAGGAAACTCGAATTGGTCAAAGACCTGAAAAGATGATGAACTTTGTAGCACACTTACAAATTAGTATTACACTGAGGTATCATTTTTCATGCATCAGATCAGCAAAACCTCCAATACTTAGATGATACTGGGTGATGAAGCAGGTGCACACAGACATGACTGCGGGGGGGTTAAATTCGGAGACTCCAGATGGAGCATAACTTGCTACCAAATTTAAACACTGACTTTTCCCTGAACCCCAAACCCCACTTCTGGAAACTTGCCCTTCAGCTACATTTGCAGGAAAACAAAATGATATACGGATAGGGTTATTCACAGACACACTGGTGGTAACTGCAAAAGACTGGAAACAGCCAACAAGGAGCTGGTGAACTAATTTATAGCACATCATTCAATGGAACAATAGGCAGCCATGAACAGTTCTCCAAGGTAAGTACTAAATGAAGAAAGCCAAGTGCAGAAGAGTGCGGATGGTATGTTACCTTCAAAAATAAGAATACATACAAGTGTTTCTGCCATAATGAGATGTCTTCTGGCAAGGCCATGCAGAGTCCAGAATTGTGCATTAAAATAATAGGGCTTATGAGAAAAAGTAGGCTTGGGCAGACTGCTCGAAAGCAATGCAACTTTGTAATCAGGGCGTTAACAGAAGCAACACAATCCCAATAAAAATAATAGCACGGCCCTGGCTGGCGTAGCTCAGTGGATTGAGCGTGGGCTGCGAACCAAAGGGTCACAGGTTCGATTCCCAGTCAGGGCACATGCCTGGGTTGCAGGCCAGGCCCCTAGTGGGGGCCACGTAAGAGGCAACCACACATTGATGTTTCTCTTCCTCTCTTTCTCCCTCCCTTCCCCTCTCTAAAAATAAATAAATAAAATCTTAAAAAAAAATAATAGCACGGTGAAAAAAATAAGTAAGTAAATAAAAAATATACAGTGAAGTGTTACGTTCAGCAGAGGACTTTGCTTGAAAAAGGAGGTGAAGGTCTCTTGATGGAAGGGCGTACAAGGACAAGGGAGGGGCTGAACGATGGAAACAGGGCAAAAGGTTCGAAGATTTGGGGCAATTGGAAAACACGTTCTCCAACACCAAGCATGCGTCCACTGAGGTCAGAGGAAGAACATGGAGCACCAGCAACAGAACCGAGGGCCCACAGGCTGCTTCCCTTCCCCAGGTTAGGTGCCTGGCTGTTATCGAATGGACTGAAAAGCATGCAAGTGCACCACTTCCGGTGCTCACTTCCGCTCCGGTCGAGACTCAGTTGCAGGGACTGGGTTTTGCCTCTCACGTGAAACAGTTTAAAAACTAGATTTCCGAGACTTTGGGCATTGGACAATGAGAAACAGCGATGCTTGAGAGAGGGGGATGAGTGGTGAGCCGTAGCACTGCCCTGGTGTGGGGTGTTGCTAGGGAGGGGACCCAGTGGCATCCAGGGGCCTCTGACTTGAGGAGATGGAGCTGCCAGGCCAAGGAGGCCAAGGTGGTGAGAATCAGCTGAGCCGAAGGCCCGAAAAACGGAGCCGAACCGAGAGGGCGCAATGCCAAGGATTGTTGATATTTCCCTTGAGGCCCACCTGAGTACCGATCAGCACACACCTGTAAGGAATTACCAATTCTGGGAGAGAACCATCTCAGAAGAGTAGAAGGAACAATCCTCAGAGCTCATAATGGAATCTCAAGCTTGTATTCCTCTTTTCTTTGACCATAGCTACTTAAAACTGAGAGGCAGTTCCTGTCCTTGTCAGCCAGCGTGAAAGACCTCACCATTCGTGGAGCACTGGGCGGACTACTCAGAAGGGCTTGCCTTGGTAGTGGGCAGATTGGTTAGGCCAAGAGAGCCCTGGACCAAATGCTGCTCTGCCCTCCCTCACGAAGCTTAAGGCAAGACCTGGACGACTCAAACTGTTTCCATGCAACTTAGCTGCCTCCCAGAACGAAGCTCACGAATATTCATAGGATATAAGAATGCCCAGCAACCCAACAAGGTAGAACTCACAATGTCCAATAAAGGCTTATCAGGCATGCAAAGAGGCAAGCAAATATGACCTCTAACAAGGAGAAAAATCAATGAAAACTAACCCAGAAATGACACAGGTGACAGAATTCGTAGCTAAGCAAATTAAAACAGTTACTGTAACTACATTCTGTCTGTTCAAGGAGCCGGAAGAGTGACTGGACATGTTAAGTACAGACATGGGAAATATTTTTAAAACGACCCAAATCAGACTCCTGGAGATGAAACTAGGTACGGGACATGAAAATGGCCCAGGGTGTCATTACCCACAGAGCAGACACTGTGGAAGAAAGCTTAGTGAACTTGAAGACATGGGGAGGGGGAGTATTTGAAGAAATCAGGGCTGAAAAACTTCTGAATTTGATGAAAACGATAAATTCGCAGATCTAAGAAGCTCCATGAACCTGAAGCCCTACAGTCAGGAGGAAGACTATACCAAGGCGCATCAAAATTAAATTGCTTAAAACCAGTGATAAGGAGAAAATCTTAAAAGCAAGTGAACCAGTCCACCTTCAGAATTATAGTTGGTATAATTCCTTATTTGTGACTCACATGTGAGTTACTTCTTGTCAGAGAAACACGCAATATAATAGACAGCGTGCTCACATTCGCTTCGGTTTGCACAAGGAAACTCTGGATGGGTCCGTAGAACCTAGTCGAAGTGGTTAACTGGGGGGGGTCTGGCAACTGAGTGGATGTGGGGTGAGGGTGGGAGAGAAGTTTCTGCAGGTGTTTAAACTAGGTGAATGTCTAACCCGGCTCAAAACATTTATACAAAGGAAGAGGAACTTCGAATGTATCTTTTTCTCCTTAATACAAAAGCGAAGACGTCAGCGAGAAGGGAGCGATGGCTACTGGGCCTGGGGTCCCCTTGGGGGTAATGAAAAGTCACAGAATTAAATCATGGTGGTGGGTACACACACCTTTTTAAGTACAGCACGACCCCGGACGTGTACACTTTAAAAGGATGAATTTTCTGGT
Organism: Glossophaga mutica; assembly: GCA_039655065.1. NCBI lineage: Eukaryota > Metazoa > Chordata > Mammalia > Chiroptera > Phyllostomidae > Glossophaga > Glossophaga mutica. The sequence goes on along the minus strand of CM077312.1, from coordinate 98,543,658 downwards.
ATGTGAATTCTATCTCGTCAAAAACAAATGAACAAAAATACAAAAGAAAAGGAATACACGCGTGTTCATCGTGAAGGAACTGTTAGAGAGTTCCGAGGATTTTAACGTGGGCAGGAGCCCGAGGAGCCTCGCAGCCAGGCCGGCGCGGTGAGCACAGAAGGTAAGTTTGGCGAGAGCGCGGCGGTTCCAGTCTGCCGGGGGAGACTGACTCTGCAACTCCATTCTTGGGGAGTCACAAGGCATGCCAGTCTGCAGAGGCTCTGAGAGCTCCTGGAGCAAAGACATCTGTTCAACGTTGTGCCACACACTGTTTACTGAATGCATTTGATGTATCCGACCATGAGCTCCTCTGACCTCATTGCCAGACCTAGGAAACGCAGATCACGGTCGTTCAGTAATGCGTCCAAAGTCACAGATTTCCCGTGTGAGAGATGGTGCTAGATTTCATGAATCTGACACAAACTGGCTTTGGAAGGCTAGGGCCGAGATCACTGGCTTATAAACCCTGTCGCTGGATTCTTAAATTTCCTACACGTCCTCGAATCACATATTTCTACGTTGTTCCCGAATAGCTCACTTTGAGTTCTGAGCTTCAGCGTCAATGTTCCCTTGCTTTCGGTAAATACGGAAGGAATTTCCAACAAAGAGGGCTCCCACTCTTTTTAAATCCCCCTAAACAGACGAGTTTAGGCAGACGTGATGGCTCAACAGTCTCCAATTCCGATTCCTCTTTCCTCTGACCACAGCTACGTAAACCTGAGAGTTCAGGAGAGGGAGTGAATTTGGGAAGGACTAAGACCATCAAACTTGAAATGGGGATGACAAGCATAAACTAGTGATAACAGCAGCTGCAGAGCACTTAGTTCGTGCCAGGCGCTGTTCTTAACACTTCGCACCATTAACTCAACTACACAGCAGCCCATACATAGCCACTGTGAGCGCCCCCACTTTACAGGGGAAAAACTGAGCTAGTAAGAAGTAACTTGGTTCAGTGCCATGTGCCGGTACCTTGCAGAACTGGGAAGCTAACTCAGCCCGACTTCACAGTTACAGCTTTTAACGACCGTGTTACAAAACGAATAATAAAACGAACACCTTCATCCGACGGGCTCCAGAGTCACTCCATTTAGCGCCCCCGACAGGCCCTTTGGGTCGCCTCTCTCCTTCACGATGCCAATCCCACAGGCGGGTGAGGAAACTGAGGCACAGAGCAGTCAAGAGCCCCACCCACGTCGCACCGCAAGGCGGGGGACACAGCGGGACCGACCGCCGCTGAGGTCTTAACCTGCAGCAGGTTCTTATGGCGCACGTCAGGCTGTTTTTGCCCTCCTCCTTTTTATCTTTGCGGTCATGTCTGCGACTAGCAGTGTTTTAAGGAGAAGCCAGAAAGAAACAACAGCAATAAAAAAAACCAAACCCATGAGAAATACATTCCAGCTCTAAAAAGCCTGGGTGAACTTAAAAAAAAGAAAATAAACAGTCACGCAAAGGCCGAGCGAGCGCTGCGAACTTTTCTCCATTTATTGGATGTGCGGTGAACCGGCAGCGTTACCCGAACAGGTACAGATCTCAGACCAGGGCCTTGAGGGGCGATGGCTCTGCGGAAGTTCCTGAGATTTTGGTATGAGACCTCAGGGGAGGCCGTGGGCTTCTCTAATGCTTGCCCTGTGGCCGCACACGGGCCACTCTGCTGCACAGCCTCCTCGGTTCCCTCATCTGTAAAATGATGGCGTCGTCCCCGCGTAGGTTCTTTTGCTGCTACAAAATTATAATTTCAATTCTTAGAAAGGAAAAGAGCCGTTTCCGCTTCTAAACATGGACCATCTCACTCCAGGTCACTGCTTTCGGGCCTGTAGCTCGGTGGGTCTCAGACTCCCTCCGCTCTCCCTTTACTCTCAGTCCGAAACACGGAGCTCGGCCGCTGTCCTCCATTCCGACATGCGCGCAGAGGGGTCTGAGAGTGAGGAATTTCTCCTCTGGAGCGACTTGAAAAAAAACGTTAATAAGAAGCACATGGGCATGGTGTGTGAGTTCTGTGTGTTTGTGTTTGAAAAAACAAAACAAAACAAAACTTAAGGAGGAATATGTCAGGCTTGCAAAATGCCTGGGCTGTCTCAAGAGCAGCTTATGGCCATTAGCATCAGACTGAAGGCGCTTAATTGGGACAAAGTCCAGCTGCTGCCGTAGTCTTTCTGGCATCTTGGACATGAGGAAGATTAAGAAAATAACCTGGATTATTCTCATGGTGGGTCAGGTGAGACAGAGCAAGAGATGTTTTTCCGTTTGGGAGGGGCTGGTGGGGGTCGTGGTGGGGGTGGGGTGGGGCCTAGGCCCGCGCTGACCCATGGCGAATCATCTTCTAGAAGGACCCACAAGGGTTGGGAGGGCGGTGCAGTGTGGCGGTTGTGTTCCTGGGCTCCGGGGTGCCAGTGCCTGGCTTCGAATCCCACTGCCAGGGCCCCGTGACCTTGGCCAAGTTATTTGGCCATTTTGTGCCTCAGTGTCTCCACCTGTAAGACGGGGGACCATGACAGAACCTATGTGGTCGGGCTCCTGGGAAGATCGAGGGGAATGGCTTCTATGCAGAGCTTCGGGGCCCTGAAGGAGTCCAGGAAATAGCGCTAGGAGGACTGGCACAAACTCTGGAAACCCGAGCCTTAATCCCAGCTCGGAACCCTTATCGGCTCTGCTTCTCCTCTCCGAGGCTCGTGTTCGTCACCTGTGAAGCAGAGCTGATGGTGCCCACCTCCTGGGGGGACTGTGAGGACCAGCGAAGAAAGGGCCTGCTTCTGCACAGCCTGGTCCAGGCAGGGCTCCTGCCTCTCCTCCCCTCTCCTCCGCCCTGCTCACCACAGCCAGATTCAGAGTCTCCCTGGCAGTCCTTCGACAAGGGGAGCCTTTTCCTGCCCTGGGGCCTTGGTTCTTGCTGTCCCCTCTGCCTGGGCTGTCTTGCCTCCAGCTGCCCACGTGGCTGGATCCTTTTCATCGCTCAGGTCTCCCCAAGCACCTGCGGATCAATACACCCCAACCCGTTGCCCATCACACTGCTCTGTTTTTTGTCTTTCGCAAGCTTTACCACTATCTGTAACCATCTATTTATTTGTTAATTGATTACAGCCGGTCTCTCTCCCGTGAAAGAATGGTCTCTGTTGACTGCTGTATCCCTCGGTGCCTAAAAAGGTGCCAGGCATACAGCTGGTGCTCAGTGACACAGAATAAATGAATGGAAGAGCGGATGAGGAGCTACTGCTACACAACTTAACTCACTTATCATACGGGGTGGGGAGGGGGTGTCAGGCTGGGGGAGGGAGGACTGTGTTGGCTCTTCAACCTCTGCAGCCTTAAAGGCCCCGAGGCAGTGAGTTCCATTGCTATTGGCAGAGCTGGAAAAATCCTGGCTTGAGATTGGCCCAGGTCCACGTTCAAGTTCAGTGTCTTCACAAGTCTTTCCATCTGCAGTCAAATGCTCTACCACTGGGCTGTACCCGCACCTTATACAAGTCTTTATTATTGGGACTGGCACTGCAATTCACTCCTCACTTAGGGAAGGGTCCCAGGAGCTTGTACCCTTCAGTGGAACTCAGAAAGGCCACTGTAGGATGACAGAGGTCACAGCAGAGGAAGAGGAGGAAGACGGCACTGTAATAAAAAGCGTGGGCTTTGGGTGAGGCTGGGGGTTGGGATTCTAGAAGACCCCCAGGAGGCCCAGCTAGGTCTGTCTCCCACTGCACTTGCGGATCAGTCATCGCCTCTGTGTCTCAGTTTCCTCCTCTGTGAAACGGGAGTGATACCAGCAGCGGCGCGTTGGAGGGTCCTGAAGGCTGCATCAGATGACCCAGCAACGCCAGGCAGCACGTGGTCAGCGTCCGGTCCAGGTTACTGCTGGCCTCAGCAGCGGTCTGAGGCAGACTTTTACGCGGAAGCTATTCCCAGCGCCGGGCATGCGTGCTCATCACCGAGTTTCTCGTACATGTCCCTACGGTCGTTTGCTGTCCTTCCACAGTGTTTTTCTCCTGAAAGGTCGCCCTGGACACCCATTTTTATAATGGTAGAGAGACAGTATGTGCCAGTAGTTTTTTTAAAGGAAAAAGGACACTCATCAGCCCACCACCTTGTCAGTGAGGTTTGCACGTGACTTTTCACACCCTTGGTGGTCACCGTTATCAGCTTTCATGAAGGAAAAAAATACCAGGATGAAGATCTTCACAAGTCTTGCCATCAGCCCTCTGGTTCCTACATCAGCCCTGACCCCTGCTCCCAGTGAGGGTAAAGAATGCAGGCAGGCACAGGAGAAGCTAGTGAGTCAGTTTCCTGGCATATCGAGGAGGGAGTGGCACACTGCAGTTGTGTCTTTCCCTTCTGAGGCCACCCTGAGCGGATGCAAAGCCTTGCACCTCCTGCTGAAGTAGCTCCTTTACCTGCCTGGCCAACATGGGCACCACCCAGCATCGCTCCCAGTCTGCAACGGACTGCCTGTCCCATTACACTTAAAACCAAAGCCCTTTGGGCCCCATGTGATTCAGCTCTGCTTTCTCTCCAAGACTTTCTCCTCTACGAACTCCTGGCTCGGCTCCAGCCTCGCTGGCCTTAGCTCTGTGCCTCCAACGCGTGAAGCCGTTTCCCTCCGTACAGCCTTGGCACTGACTGTTCTCCTCCTGGAAGGCTCTTTCCCCAGGTCTGCACCAAGCTGGCTCCCCGCTTCGGGTCTCTGTCCCTCATCGGCTCTTCAAAGAGCGTTCCTGGTGACTCTGCCTAAACTCACGTATCCCACCTGCCTTGACCCCCCGCCCCCCACCTGCTTATCACTCCCTATCCAGGCACCACATTTATTTGGCTTAACTGGACTCAGGCTCCTCCTGAATGAGCTGGTTTATTTGCTGGTTTGCTTAGCATCAGTCTCTGTGAGGGCAGATCTATCTATTCTGCCCACCACTGTAACTCTGCTCCTTGAGATAGAGCATGGCGCATAGTAGGTACTCAATAAATCTGTTGACCAAATGAATGAACGACACCCTACTCAGGCAATGCTTTGGAGAGGACAGGGAGGGGCCGCAGCGCCACACTGACCGTGCATCTGGTAGGTGTACGGGCTCTGTCCAGTGGGTGGGGTGCTGAAGCTGGAGCTGTAGCCAAGGAATCCACTCTGGCCGGGGGAATGGTTCAAGCTGTCTTCTGTCTTGATGCCTTGGAAGGAGGAAGAAGAAGCATCAGCGACACATGATTAGGATGCTTCCTTGTCACCCGCAGAACAGCTACTGAGTCAAGACAGCCTGCAATTTTATCAGCATCCAAACCGGGAGTTGCAAACCGGTGGCTTGTGAGCCAATGCTAGTCCACACACCTGCTTTGCTAGGCCTGCCTATTTTTAAGGGAAATCTGAAATTACTTGTTTTTGTTTAAAAATCAGGAGATTTCACACACAAAAAATCTGGACTTATGGTTCCTCTTGAGCAATGGGATGGTGTCACGCCTGTGTGCCCAAGTGACAAGCTGCCCCTGTAGGCTTCCCTGTTTGTGTTTCCCCGGTCACCACGGATACAGCACTGTCTCCGAGACACTGAGGCTGGTTTTAAGGTGCTATTTTTTTTCACTGAAGTTGTACATTTTTACTTAACATCCCAGGACACTATGAAAAGTGGGGGAGAGAAAGGCAGGGCAAGAGGGCCTCATTATTTCGCACGTGTGGTCGGCTTCACGCTTGCTGCCTGGCTCGGGGGGTACTAAGTTCACAACCCCCCACTCCACGGAGCAGCACCTCGCATGCCTTAAAGTGCACCAGCAGTTTGGGTGAACCAGCCTTCCCCGGTAAAGAGGATGCCACTTAACCTTGAGACGCATTCTGTTTTTTGTTGTTGTTGTCGAGGGGGGACCTGCTTATCCAGAGGCCACAGTTAAAAGTCTTCCATCTGTTTCGGCCAAACTCTGACAGCTTCTCCAAAGCACAGGCACCAATTCCATGAACAACTGGCACGGGAAGGGACTGTGTGGAGGGAGGAAGGCTGATCCATCATCGAAAGCCCATACATTGTATTTTTATCGAAAGTATAATAAATATTGCGTATCTTTGCCTATCCCATAGGTGTAAAGGAGTATTCTGATACTATTTAAGTTTGCATTTTTAGAAGAACATTTCCAGTTCTGGGGATGGTTTTGTAACTGTGTTTTCCCTCCTTCTCACCCATTCACTTCCGTAAATGAAGAGAATGCTTAGCAGGGTGAAAAGGGTGGATTTTGAGTCACGGGGTCTGTGCTGGAGTCCTGGAAGGTCCGTGGCATTCCTCGGTGACTTGGATGGCTTCTCCTTACAAAATAAGACACCGGTACTCGCCAGCAGGGTTGTCGGGAGAGTGACGGAAGGGGAAAGAACAGACATGCCAGGCTCTGAGCAAGGTACCCAGCAACACACATCTCTTTCATCCTCACAGCAACACCACAACACAGGCGAGATTGCTTGCCCTGATTTAAAGGTGTAGAAACTGAGGTTCAGAAAGCCAGGCTACGCCCTGGCTGGTGTGGCTCAGCGGATTGAGCACCAGCCTGCAAACTGAAAGGCTGCCGGTTTGATTTCTGGTTGGGGCACATGCCTGGGTTGCAGGCCAGGTCCCTTCGCTTCCCTCTTTCTCCCTCCCATCCCTTCTCTCTAAAAAAAAAAATAAATACATAAAATCTTTTTTTAAAAAAGCCAGGCTACTCAATCAGGGTCTCACAACTGACCAATGATTCTGAAGTCAAGGTTATACTTTCCGTCTCTGGACACCTCTCAACAACGGGTGTGAAGGGATTTAAAGCGGTAGTTGGAGGAAGACTTCAGGAACAACAATGGTGACGGTGACAAGCAGGACTTACAGGCACTTCCTTGGCTCAGTCCAGTAGGAAGTTTTCATGGTGTATCAGTGCACCTGGAGTCAAATCTAAACTCCTTGTGACCCCACGGTCCTGCCTGGGCTCTGCTCACCCTCTGCCCTTGGCTCTCTCCAGGTTCCCTCGCTCACTCTTCTCAGTCTGTCTGCTCACTCATTTTGGTGGCCAAGTGAAAAGCCGAAGCGCAGACTGTCACTGCTTACTCAGCCAGTCCCCTGACGACGGACTCCAGGCTCAGTCTGATTTTCTGACTTTCACCACCCGGGATAGAACGGACATGCTGCCTCATGCAATGTCAGAGTGTTTGTCTAGCCTGGGTATGAGAAGCGGACCTGCTGAGTCACAGAACACGTACGTTCTTCACGCAAACAGACACAGACAAACTGCAAGAATATGTTCATTCATTCATCCATTCCACAAACATGCAGGATAATACTCGACACCAGGGGTTGCCAGCTATGGCCCACAGATCAAAGGCGACCCTCTGCCTGTTTTTGTACATCAAGTTCTATTGAAACCCAGACACATCCATTCATTTGCGTATTATCTGTGGGGCTTTCAAGCTACAATGGTAGAGTTCAGTAGTTATGACCCTGTGTGGCATGCAAAGCTGAAAATATTCACTAACGGGTTGTTTTTCATGGAAAAAGTTTGCTGACCCCTATTCTGCACAAAGACATGAAAAAGAGAGGGAACAATAAACATCAAATCCAGCGCTGTGGGTACCCTCTGAGAAAAGAGAGGGAGAACCTCCCTTTATGTGTTATTTTTCAGGTTGGATGGTCAGTTCACGGGTGTCTGTAGCACTGTTCTTTATGCTTTTACATAGGTCCTTAAATGTTGCATAATCAATTGAGAAAAAAAAAACCCAGTACTCCTAACTTCCATGCCTCCAGTTTGCTCAGTTGGGTTATTTCCCTGCAACTATTTAAACAAAGGCAATAACGCTATTTGCCGAGGAGCTATACAAGTTCCCTAACAAGATTCAACAAGGTTTCTGCAGTCAATGAGCAAACACCACTTGCTCAGGCCCAGGCCTATGTGCAGGGAAACGGCTTTTCACCCCACCTGCCACTGTTCGGGGACTAGGCCACTCCCGGCGTGAGCAGCAGAGCACTCTGGCTTCTACTGCGCTGACTGAGCATTTCTCTTGCGCCAGGTCCTGCGAGCTAAGCCCTTCTGATAAGTCAGGGTTTTGCAAACTATGGTCCGTGGGCCAAATCTGGCCTGCTGCCTGCTTGTGTAAATAAAGTTTTATGGGAACACAAACACACTCATCACACATTATCCGGCTGCTTTCATGCTTCAGTGGCAGAGCTGAGTAGTTGTTATCAAGACTGTGTACTCCACAAAGCCGAAAATATTTACTATCCAGCCCTGTACAGGAACAGGTAGCTGGGCCCCTGGGTAGACGATCTCACTGAATCCTCACAACCGCCACAAGGAGGCCAGGGTTAGCTCGGCTCCACTGTATAAATGATGAATGTCACCCAGGGTCTCTGGACCAGTGAGGGGGGCAGCGGTGGGGTGTGAGCCCAGGACGTGCGTGCTCTGACCAGCGATGCCGTGTGGCCAGAGAACAGACTCTCTGAGAGTGGCTGAGACCATAAAATGACTTTGAACCAAATTAATTTCCACCGGATGCCATGTTTTGTCTGGGAACAGGATGAGGTTTCTCTTCCATGATGAAAAATAATATGGCTTCGTTGTTCTTGGCTGTCGGCCAGGCAGGGTAACTTATGTGTGCTGGTATCACAAGTCTTTCAGCACAGGAAGGACAGAAAGTTAAAAATGATGCCCACCCCCACTGGCCGAGGCCTGTCACAGGTAGTTCCCCCAGGATTTATGGAGTGCACAGGCCAGGAACGGAGCTTGGTCTTGGGCTTGGACCTCCGAGCCAGGCTGCCTGCCGGGCTGAATTCTACCTCTTCCACCGACCAGCTGGGTGGCTGTGGGTGGGTTATGTGCCCTTTCTGAGGCCCTACTTACTTATCCTTCAAAAGTGGATAATGGTGGGACCTTCCATTACTGACCAGCAGCTCAGCAATGCTGACCATGACCAGTGCCTGACCTGAGGAGCCTCAGGACTTGTCACTGCTACCTCCTCAACTGCTCTTGCATGTCACTGCCTGTCCCTGCTCTGGCCCAGGCCTCCACCATCACCCGCTCGGGCTTCATCAGTCTCCCTGCTGGCCTCCCCATCTCTCCCCCGCTTCCCTGTCACCTGACTTCCCACAGTAGTGGGAGCAATCTGTAAAGCACCCGGATTGTGCCCTGCAGCCCTCTGCAAACACACCTGCCACTGAGAGCTCCTGTTTCGTTTGTAATCAAGTTCCACTCCCCTCCCAGAGCCCTCAGGCTCTGCCCACCTTGTCCCCCATGGTGCTCCAATCCCCGGCCTTCTTGGATTTGCCAAATTCCTTCCCAGCCATTTCTTCCCACTGCGGGCCCCTTCTGCTCGGACGCTCTGCCTCCTGAGCTTGTGCATGCTCATTCCTCAGTTCTCAGTGGAATCGGCCCCTCGTCCAAAAGGCCTGCATGCTGCTGGGATCTCACCTGTTCTGTTAGCTCTGATGACCTCCTTCTCTTCCTTGACACCATGCACGTACATCCCAACACCATTGGCTCTCCTGGGTTCCCAGCTTGCCAACTGCAGATCTTGGAACTTCTCCACCTCCATAATCAGGCGAGCCAATGCCTATTACATCTCTGTCTTGCTATCTCTCTATCTCAATGATCTATTTCCATCCCACTGGTTCTGTTTCTCTGGAGAACTCTGACTAGTACGGACAGGGACAGGTGCACTGTGGATGGTGGCCCTGGTTCACTGAGTCTCCAGTTCTTAGCAATAAGGTGTCACAGGGTCTAGAGGTCTGTTGTTTTTGCCTTCCCAGCATTCACTGCTCCTTCTGACAGCATCACTGTGTTTTCCTTTAAGAGAACCATTCCTCCCTCATATACAACCATATGCTTCAGCCTCCTTATCTCTCTCCTTCTTGCCTTGCTCTAAGTAGTGTCACATGACCCAATTGGGCCAGTGAGGGTCAATGTGGGATTTTGCTGGACCAAGTGGGAAAGATGAGCTCTCCTTCTATTGGGAGCACTGGACAGAAAGGATGACAACCCAGAGTGGACAGGCACCATCTTTGCTGCTACATGGGAAGAACCTGTGTGGGAGTAAAACCAACTCGCAGGAAACATCTAAACATGGAGTAGGATGTATTCCTCCTAACATCAGTTGAGCACCTGGATCCAGCCATTCCTGAGGTCAGTAAATTCCAACTGTGTGAATCATTAAATGTACATTTCCCCTAAGCCAACTTGGGTTAAGTTCCTAATTCTTGCAATCAAAAGAGGTCTTGATATAGTCTGTAGAACTTGAACGATATTTGAAGTGTCTGTCCTTCTCTATCTCCAATACAGAATGAAACTGGAATCATTTATCATTCTGTATTTAACTGAGGCAATAGGAAAGAAGAAAGACCATAATGTTGGGGCCCCAGGGGAAAGTAAGGCCTTTGTCCGGTACTCACTGTAAGAAGGTATCCCATAGGCTTGTGCTGGAGGTGGGTAAGCTGCATAGGGGGTGGCCTGCTGGATCCCCGCACTGTACTGTGTCTGGCCGTAGGCTGCCATGGCCGTGGGAGGCTGGCTGGGCAGGACACGTGGACAAGGTCTGCAAGGAAGGAGAGAAGATTAAGTCTCCAAGCCCAGCCCGGCATCCCTTCCCCCTTATTTTGGTATCAACACCACCATTTTCCTTTGGGTATTTACTCTTTCCAGGGCAGACACAACCTACGTGTTCATCAAACTCCATTTCATTTTCTCTCTTCCTGGGCCCTAGAATGATTACATTTTCTGTGTCCCTTACAGCCAGGTTTGACCATGTGACTGGGGTCTGCCCAGTAGAGCATATAAGTCACTCCCAGGCTGGCTAATAAAACCATCCCCTGCAACCCCCCTGCCCTCTTTCTTCCTTTAGCAGCAACTGTGGAGGGCGCAGAGCTCTACTGTGGACACATCCTGGGTCCTTGAGTCAGCGTGCGGAGAAGAGCCTCCCTGGAGAGTCCCATCCAATCCACACTGCATTTTATGTGAACAAGAAACAAACCTTTCCTATGTTAAACCACTGAGACCAGGGTTTAATTATTGCAGCATACCCCACCCCGCCCTGACTGTCTATCCTAATTCAGACACCTTTCCAGTTGACTGCAGCTTTGATGGGGCTGCCAATCAAGATGCCCTGCTCTTAGCCAAGGGATGGGCAGCTGATGGAAGACCATCCAATCAGACTCAGTCCTGGAAATTTAAATCTTGGGCTGAATACTTCATTCCAACAGGCACACTCTGAAGAGCCTATTTTTTATTTCTGCTCTGTTGCCTGGATCCCGGAAGTTGTCCTATCTGTGGTTTTTCTCAAGGCCTGATTACTCTGCTTTCACTTACATTGTGAGCAACTCCAAATCTTCCAAAAAAAAGTCCTTTTGGTTGTATGAAAATTTTATGAACAACTAAATGCCAAAACATTGGACAATCTGGGAGAAATGGATAAATTCCTAGAAATATACAGTCTTCCAAAAGTCAACCAGGAAGAATCAGAAAATCTGAATAGACAGATTACAGCTAATGAAATTGAAGCAGTAATCAAAAAACTCCCACCAAATGAACGTCCTGAACCGGATGGCTTCACAGGTGAATTTCACCAAACATTCAAAGAAGAACTAACACTTCTCCCCAAACTATTCCAAAACATTTGAGAGGAGGGAAAACTTTCCAGCTTACTTTACAAGGCCATTATTATCCTAATTCCAGAACACAATAAAGACACTGCAAAGAAAGAAGATTATAAACCAGTGTCCCTGATGAACACAGATGTTGAAATCCTCAACAGGCCCTGGCTGGTGTAGCTCAGTGGATTGAGCGCGGGCCTGCGAACCAGAGGATCGAGGTTCGATTCCCAGTCAGGGCACATGCCTGGGTTGCCAGGCCAGTTCCCGGCAGGGGACATACAAGAGGCAACCGCACATTGATGTTTCTCTTCCTCTCTCCTTCCCTTCCCCTCTAAAGATAAATAAATAAAATCTAAAAGGAAAAGAAAAAGTACTTAAAAAAAAACTTAAAAAAAAAAGTGGAAAAGGAAAGACATTTAAAAAAAAAAAAAAGAAAAAGAAATCCTCAACAGAATATTAGAAAACCGTATCTGCAATACATTAAAAAGATCACACACCACGATCAAGTGGGATTTACTCTGGGGATGCAACATTGGTACAATATCTGCAAGTCAATAAATGGGACACACCACATAAATAACAGGAAGTATAAAATCTCATGTTCGTATCACTAGATGCAGAAAAAGCACTTGATAAAATTCAGCATCCATTTACGACAAAAACTCTCAGCAAAGTGGGAATAAAGGGAACATACTTCAACATAATAAAGGCCATATACGACAAACTCACTGTCAGCATCCCACTCAACAGGAAAAGACTAAAAGTGTTTCCCTTAAGATTGGGAACAAGACAGGTATGTCCACTTTCACCTTTCCTTTTCAACATAGTACTGGAAGTCCTTAACCACAGAAATCAGAGAAGAAGGAGAAATAAAAGCCATCCAAGTTGGAAAGAAACAAGTAAAACTCTCATTTGCAGATGGCACGATACTGTATATAGAGAACCCTAAAGAGTCCACTAAAAACCCACTAGAACTGATGAATAAATTCATTAAGTAGCAGGATACAAATTAAATATCCAGAAATCAGTTGCATTTCTATGCACCAATAATGAACTATGAGAAAAGAAAACTAAAAAAAAAAATTCCCTTTACAATTGCATAAAAAATATACCGAGGAATAAATTTAACCAAGGAGGTTGAAGACCTCTACTGGGAAAATTATAAGACACTGAAGAGAGAAAGTAAAGAAGATAGAAATAAGTGGAAGCTTATAGTTAATAGTTAGGAAGAATTCCGTGTTCATAGTCAGGAAGAACGAACATCATTAAAACTTCCACACTATTCAAAGCAACCTACAGATTCAGTGCAATTCCTATCCAGGTACCAATGGTGTATTTCATAGAACTAGAACAAATACTCCAAAAACTTATGTGGAACCACAAAAGACTCTGATTAGCCATAGCATCTTGAAAAAGAAGAATAAAATTGTAAGAATCATGCTACCTGATATCAAACTATACTACAAGGTCATATTAGTCAAAAAGGCATAGTACTGGCATAAAAACAGGCACATAGATCAATGGAACAGAACAGAGCCCAGAAATAAACCCATGCCTTTATGATCAATTAATATTTGACAAAAGAGGCAAGAACATACACTGTGGTAAAGATAGTTTATTCAATAAATGGTGTTGGGAAAATTGGACAGATCTGTGCCAAAAAAAAATGAAACTAGACAACCTTCTTACACCACACGCAATAATAAATTCAAAAGCAATCAAATACTTAACTATTAGACTCAAAACCACAAAAATCCTAGGAGAAAACACAGGCAGTAATATCTCAAACATTTCTCCTAGCAATATTTTTTCTGACATATCTCCTTGCACAAGGGAAACAAAAGAAAAACAAACAAACAAATGAAACTACATCAAACAAAAAAGTTTTTTGCACAGCAAAGGAAACCATCAACAAAGTGAAAAGACAACCCACTGAAAGGGAGAATATATTTGCCAATGACACATCTGATAGGGGGTTAATAACTTATAAAACCCAACCCCAAGAAAACAAACAATCCAACTAAAAAATGGGCAAAGGACCTGCACAGAGATGGCTCCAAAGAAGACATAGGGATGGCCAATAGACATTTGAAAAGAAGCTCAATGACCCTAATTATCAGAGAAATGTGAATTAAAATCACAATGAGATATCACCTCACACCAGTCAGATGGCCATCATCAGTAAACTAGCAAACAACAAGTGCTGGTGAGGATGTGGAGGAGAGGGAACCCTGAGTTCTATAGGGGCGAAAGTACAAGAGTTTGGTGCAGCCACTGTGGGAAGCAGTCTGGAGGTACCTCAAAAAATCCAAAATGGAACTGCCTCGTGGCCTAGAGATTTCCAAGAAACCCAAAACACTAATGTGAAAGAATATGTGCACCCCTATGTTCACTGCGGTGTTGTTTACGATGGCCAAGACTTGCAAGCAGCCCAAGTGCCCATCAGTAGATGAGTGGATAGAAAAGCTGTGGTACATCTACACAATGGAATACTACTTGGCCGTAAAAAAGAAGGGAATCTCGACTTTTTCAATGGTATGGACGGACCTGGAGAATATTACGCTAAGTGAAGAAAGCTAGTCAGAGAAAGACAAGTGCCCTGTGATATCACTCATGTGTGGAATCTAACAAACAAAATAATAGACAGAACAGAAATAGACTCAGATACAGAGAACAGACTGACAGCTGGCACAGGGAAAGGGGGTTGGGAGGCCGGGTGAAACCAGCGGAGGGATTAGGAAAAAAAAACCCCTCCTAGACACAGACAACAGTGTGGTGAGTACCAGAGGGACAGGGGCTGGGGGATACATGGTGACCAACGGAGACTTGACCTGGGGTGGCGAACACACAACACAAAATGCAGATGATGTGTGATAGAACCGTGCACCCGAAATCTACATGATTTTTATTAGCCAACGTCACCCCAAAAATTCAATAAAAAGAGACAGAAACCTCAAAGAAAAAAAAAACCCAAAATCCTTTTGGGCTTTTTCCCAACAGAGCCATGGGCCCCTGACATCCTGTGTCCACCTCCTCTAACCGGCGGGTTCGCCAGTCAAGGTTAAAGGGATTCCCCAAATGTGTATCTGATTCCATTCTGGTTGCGTCACTTCAGTGAGAACCCACCCGGGTCCAGGGCTCCTCCTGCATATGAAGCCTCCTGGCAGGTGTGAGAAGGGTGCAGCGCTTTATGGAATGATAAAAAGGTGCTCTCGCGTCTTTCTTCCTTTATTTTGGGCTCCCCCTGTGATGAAGCGTTGGGGAACTGGTTCCAAAATGCATAAGAAACTCATTTGAGCTGGAGACACCAGAACCAGTACCAGAAGGCGTTTGATCAGCCCATCTTCCCTCTCCATGAGGTGCCTGGAACCGCTTCCCGTGGGCTGGGACTTAGCAGTGAACCTTATCTGAAACGTTCCCAGTTCACACCTGTCCTTAGAAGTAGAAGGTGGGAATCTGAGATGATCAGCTCCTGCTTCCCATCAAGACCAATGTACCCACCTGGACTCCTATTAAACTGGGGCTGAAATGAAAACCTGGAGAAAAGATGAGGGGAGGGGGAGCTCTCTAATCCTGAGGCCGTAAAACAAGTTAGGAAGATTTAACAGACCTTCGTTGCTACTAACAACCCCCAAAACGTCTGGAGGGAAAGGAAGACTGAGAGAGTGTGCTCCTTAGAAACAGCTTCTCCGGGGTTGTCAAGGAGGGAGCGTGTCTAGATAAGGAGTTGCTGGCCACCCCACCAGGCCAAACCCAGGGCGCTCCCCAAGGCAGGTCCCTGAGGGCCCTGGGCGAGCTCTCATTGCCCCGCCCACACCTCCGGGGGAGCATCTATGCTTCCCTCAGGTAGTGCTGAGATTTCTGATTTACTTGCCTGTCTCCCCTACTCACTGGAAGATCTCCAAGGGCAGGGACCCCCGAGGCTCCAGGGCTGTGTGTAAGATTCGCTACCAAGGAGCACTGGGTGAACACTGGAGCAGGGAGAAAAAAGGGATGAAAGGAGGGAGGGACAGGGACGGAGAGGAAGAAAGGAAAGAGAAAAGGATGGGAAGGGAGGTGGGAAGGTGAGGGGGAGAGGAAAAGAAAGGAGGACGAAGAGAGAAAGGGGGAGAGAGAAAAGAAAGAAGGGGAAAGGAAATGGGGGAAAAAGAGGGAGAGACAGGGAAGAAGGGAGGGAGACAGGGGCTGAGAAAGGGTCTGTGTGCAGGGAAGGGGAGAGGGAAGAAGAGGCTGGAAAAAGAACAGAGAAAGATGAACACAACAGCCTACGCTCTCCAAACACTGTTCCAGCCCCCTCCTAAGTGTCGTTTACGTGTTAGCTCATTCCGCGGGCCCGCCACAGGACGGCCCCTTCTCCGGATGTCGAGACCGAGGCCCCGGAGGGGGCGTGCTTTGCTCGAGGTTGCTCAGCGAGGCAGTGCTGCCCTTGCCATTCACCTCCGGGAGTCTGCCTCCAGGTATCTGCCCCCCGCCCCGCCCCCCGAAGAAAGAAGGCGGCACAGGGCAGGAGGAGACCAGGCAGGGGTACTCACCTCGCCAAGAGCTGGGACACACGCGGAACGGCCGATGCGGTGACACCTGGAGGGGACAAGACAAGGTGAAGGGCTTCAGCTGTCAGAGTGATGTCCCGCACAGGGTGTGGCTTCAGACACCGGCTTCCGGGGGGAGAGAGTTAAAGGGCTGCTGCCGGGGACTTTCTGGACCGGGAAAGCTTATCGGAGGCACGTCTCAGCGCTCTCCTGCTCAGAAACCCTTTCTGAGTGAGCTTCGTCACCAGGTACGACTTGAAGAACTACAGGGAAAAGATACATAGCATTTCAAAACATCAGAGTGGAATCCCTCCCCCTACCCACCGTGCAGATGGGGAGACTGAGGCCAAAGGGTCAGAAAGGGGGTGCTTGGTCCAGGCCACATGACCACATAGCAGCAAAACCTGGACTGGAACTCGGTTTCTTGACTCTTGACATCCATTTCCTTTTTTTCTAATGACATCGGTTTGATGTTCCTCTCTTCCCCCGACCCCAGTTTCAGTCCATGGGGTTCAGGTGGGCCTGGGAGGAGAGGCACATCTTGGATCATCTCCTGGGCTCCAGCCCGGGTGTGGAGCAGGGAGATGAAAGAGGCCTGAGCTCCTGACTCAGCTGGATCCCTGGGCACAGAGCATCCAGCCATTGGTGGGAGACAATAAAGCAGGTGACGAAGAGGTGACAGAACTGAGAGGGAGGGACATTTGCCAGAGTGTAATTTTGCCAATGGACAGTTTACTTTGACATCGTTTCTTACAGCACAGCTCGGACCTCGCTGCGGCACCCTGGAAAATTCTAGACAACACGTCTGTTGATGGTGCCGACCTGCCAATTCACACTCCTTGGCACGCTGGGCAGTGGCTGGGGTGTCCTTGTGCCTCCTGGGACATGTTCCAAGGTCCCCAGAGCTCTGGGCCTCTCTCAGGCCCTGAGCCGGGGGCTCAGAAGACCAACTTGCAGTTCTAACTCTACCAGCAAGTAGCAATGAGACTCTGGGTGGGCTGCCTCGTCTCTGGGCCTCAGGTGAAATCGGGAGAAAAATCTTTATCTCCCAAGGATGCGTGAGGATGAAACGAGAAGATGATAATGATATCCATCACTGACCTGGTGCGTGTGGCGTGCCAGGCTGCCTTCTAAGCACATTGTCTGACTCATTACTTTAATCCTCATAACTGCCCCGTGAACAGGGTTCTAGTCATGTCCTCCTGTCACAGATGAAGACCTGTAGGCACACAGGGTCCGAGTTCCTTACCCGGAGCCACAGAGGTCATAAGGTGGGCTGCGACCTGAACCTAGGCGATCCGGCTCCGGAGTTTGTCTTTGCACTGCAGCCCCCAGTGACAATCACCAACCGCACTGAGAGCAGCTCGCAGCCCCGCAGAAGTTCCCTGCTGGCAGGCATGGTCTCATTTGGTCCTCCCAATGGGGCCAGGTAGCCCATGGGGTTCGCCCCAGTGGACAGATGGGAAACCGGGGAAGCCTAAGTGTCTTGTTCAAGCCATACAACCTATGGGCATGGGAACTTGGACGTGAACCATCTGATTGCCAGGTCCATTCACCTAATGAGTTAAATTCTGTTTGAGTCCCAAACCCCTGGGATGAGCATGGGGGTCCTGAAGTCCATTCAGAGAGCTACAGCTGGAAATAAAAAACAGAACAGGCAGTATCAGCATGGACTGCTCAGAGTAAGAACGAATTATGTGAAGCTTTTGCTCCAGCCATAGATGTGAAAATGTGTTGTGTGTTATGTGTGTGTATGCGTGGGTATTGAAAGGCTATAAAAACAGATTTTTTACCGTGTGTCTTATTCAGAGTTGGAACAGTCTAATCCCAGGGGAAGCCCCCAGCGCACAGCAGGTGCTCAGTCAACGCTAATTTCCCCTCTGGGGGCCCCTTGTCCCCTTCTCCAGCCTCCCCCAGGACTGGAGAATGAGCTGTCTCGTTCTGAAGCAGCCGCAGTCCCATTGTTGGTAAAAGACCGTGATCTGAGTGTGTTTGTTACCAAATCAAACACTTTGACTATGTTTTCGTTAGTAAATATGTAAATATTCGTCCATATCTGAAGCTATGGCAACATTCCCATGGGCTGGGATTAACTTGGCATCCTGTACATTCGAAGCGAGAGTGTTCGCCCCACAACCGCTCCGCCGCGCGCCGCACACGCCCCTCACTCCAGCTTCCTCTGCTCTCTGAACTGTAGAGCTCCGCCTGCTTCCCCCACACGGGCAGGGCTCCCCCTCCTGCTGTGCCAACCAGAAATCCTCCCCCACTCCCACCGCAGCAACCCCAGGAAGACTGAGCAAGTTGGAAACAGGCATTCCGGGAGTGCGGAGAGGTTTTCCTTCTGCAGATGCGGGATTCTGGGAAAGTGCGGACTTCTATCTGCTTCCTTTCTGGGGGGTGTTATTTTGAAAACCGGTACTGCATTTCACTCTTTCATCCCGAGGCACCTGGGCGAATTGAGAATCTAGAAAACGAGTGCATTATACACGGGACGATCTTCTTCCTCCCTCCTTTCTTCCCAGCTAATGACGGCATCGACCTTGTCGAGAATCCTGATGGCATGTGATGGCACAAGGCTCCCAAACGCCTTCCCTTCTTCAGGTGCCTGGGCTGGGGCTGAGTCAAGGGTGAAGATGGGTGCAGAGGTGGTGGGGCAGGGGCTCCCTGGAGCAGAGAGACCCTCTCTTCCTCTGGCGCTCTTGCTGTGGTCCAGGACGGTCAGTCCTTGGAGGTGATGAGCACCGGTAGGTCCACCTGCAGTTGCAGCCACACACCACCTGCATAGCAGGAAGTGGGCATGTGGGCAACACCAGCCTTGATGCGCAAGGTGGCGGAGTGGCATCACTGTTCAAGTCTCGGGTGACAACCTGGAGCTCAGTGTAGCCTGGGGTGTCTCCCAGTGAAGCCCCAAACACCTCCTCCACCACCTTTGGATGCCACTATATTTGATGGCTTTCTGCAGATGGTGGTCAGAGCCAGACGGACCCACGGAAGGATCCAAGGGAGCCAGGCCAGCGCACTTCCCATGCAGCTGGAGGATGATCTTGCTCGGAGCTGCGGCAGCATCGCTGGATGCGGGCGTGATGCTCCGGATGGCAACACGGCCACTGTGCCTACATTTGCCAGAGGGGGTAAAGAAGGTGTGGACTGTGGCCACGAGTCTCCCCATGATGCCGAAGTGTTACAGAGCATTGCAGTGGGAGTGAGAGGGGGCGATCCAGGGGGAGTGGTCCCACAGCTTTATGGTCAGCCCATTGCAGACATGGGGGCTACGAACACAAGAGGCCGGTAAACCATCGACTCCGCTCTTCAAGTGAGCCCCGGGCCTCCTTGGGGTGGTGATGACAAGCGCATTCAGAAGCCACAGAGCCTCTGACCGTTGTGGGGTCTGGTGCCAGGCTGATGGAGAGGGACTTCCCACTGATCACAGCTTCCTGTTCTTAACCTTGTCAGTGTCACTGAACTTGCCATGACAGGCGAGGCTGAGGTCAATGGAGGAGTCACTGATGGCGACGTACCTCCATGTCGCCAGTGGGGAAAGCAGCCCTAGCGACCGGAGTCACCAGAGCCAGGTCCGGTGCCTCCAGGCTTCCCCACGGGCCGCAGGGGGATGTGGCTGCACGTGAAATGGGGCAGGCGGCTCCCCAGCGGTGGGAGGCAGAGAGCTCCTCCACCGACTTCTGAATGCGACGCTCTCAGCCTCCCTTCCTGCCCAGCTGCCTATGGGTGAAGGGAGAAGGGTGAGCTCGACGGACGGCCAGAGCCTCTGGGATGAGCTCGTTCATTTATTCGCTGCCTCCCACATGCCAGGCAGACGCTAGGAACGGGGTTCCAGGAGTGAGCAGAAGCAGTCAGGGCCCCTGCCCTCCCGGACCCCCCTGGACCCTCCTGTTTAGTGGAGAGATGGAGGGCAAAAAAAATTACACGAATAAGTACCTAATTATGACTATAACAAGGTACAAGGAAGACAGTGGATGGTGTCGTGCAGGCGCACAGGACCGACCTGGGGATCTTGTTAAAATGCAGACTCTGGGTCAGTAGGTAGAGGAAGCTCCCGGGCGATGCTGACGCAGCAGACGCAGAGGCTCCGCTCTGAGCAGCATTTGGACCGTGAGCTAATAAAGAGCTGCAGTTACTCAGAACTCTCGCAATTCTGGGTTCGTAAAAATGAACCTCCGTTCCTGAGGTTACAAACTCAAATGCGTATTGGGGCCAAGAAGGTAACATAAATGAGCAAAGATCCAATTTTAATGAGGAAACTAAAGCTGGGGTCTGTGTGTGTACGTGCACACTTATGTGTGACTGCGTGTGTAAGTGATTGTGTGAAGTAACTTGTCCCAGGGCATGCTCCCTTCATTCATTCATGCATTCATGCATGCATTCAACTAATGTTTAGTATGCACCTGCTGCGGGCTAGATCTACAACCCAAGTCTCAGAATTCGTTAACTTAATGTTCCTTCCGAATAAAGCATGGGGGCAGAAGGGGTCCGACCCAAATCCAAATCCCGACTCAGCTGCGGTGGAACGATGCGACCTTGCGCCCACCACCTTCTCTCTCCAAGCCTCGGTTTCCACATCTGCAAAATGGGGCGACCTCTCATTCCCGCAGGGCTGCCGCAAGGATTCGCAGGCGGGCACCTGCCGAATGGTAACCACTCAACATGCAGCAGCTGACCTTAGCCTTCCATTCTCCTGCAGCCCTTGCATAAACCACTTAAATCCGGGAACCCAATTTGAATGTTCACACTTCTTTTTTTTAAACCTCTCACGGGGAGGATTAAGAAGCTAATGATTCTGAAAGCAGCAACCCCTATTACGATGTCTAAATTGGGTCCCAGGGGCCGCTTTCTAACTGATCCCCGTGAGATGAGACAGTATCCAGTGAGAGGCTTTGAGGCAGGTCTTTGCTATGAAAGGTGCGTGTCTATAAACCGTGTCAGCTCATCTCCCTCACGTGGGCGCTGCAAATTGCTCCCAGACCGGGGACAGGGACAGCGGGAGAGAGCCCAGTATGAGGAGTCCAGGGGTGAGCACCCAATCCCCGCTTGCATTGAGTGACGGTGTGACAGCGAGCAGGTTGTGTGTCCTCTGGGGGGGTGTTTGTGAGGCGTGAGAGGGATGAGACCAGCAGATCCCAGAGTGCGGGGACTTGAGGGGGTCCGTCCATTCACGCTCCTGTGTTTAAACCATCACACGTTTATTTTAATGCACATCTGAATCATAACAAGACTATCAGAGTCATAACTTTTCATTTCTGGAGCTGGCCTGAAGTCATCCTTTTAAGACGAATTCACTGAAAGGGAGTTAGTTGTTTGAAAGGAAAGTGAGTAGCAAGTGACAATACAAATCTATGGCAGGGAAAGTGGCTTGGGAATGTGCGGAGGTTGGGAGATGCCACCGTAAGTGGAAGTCCTGTCCCCACGGAGGGCATTAGGTAATTCACCACCCTCAGCGCCCTTTCTCAGAAAGACAGGATTGGCAATTTCCTTAACATGAAGCCATTTCTGTTCTGTGCGGGTAGAGGTTGTTCTGGGTGCCAACTCCCCCAGGAAGCCAGCTGAGAAAGGCTTAGAGGTGGGCAAGGTGGAGGTCACCTGAGGCTCCCAAGGGTGAGGACCTGGGCAGCTCACCCGGGCTTGGGCGGAAGGCGTCAGGATCCGCCAGCCCCAGGCTGGAAGCAGCAGGACAGAGGCCCAGGGCCCGGGGGCTGCAGGGAGTCTGAGGGGCAGCCCAGCCCGTTCCGCAGGGTGTGGGTTTCGCCTCTCTCTCCCTCTCTCTCTCTCTCTCTCTCTCTCTCTCTCTCTCTCTCTCTCTCTCTCTATCTCGGAGGAAACACTTACTGAGGTTATAGCCTGGGCTTTTGAACAATGTATCTGCATTTTAATAGAAAAACGTTTCTCTACTCAGCTGTACTGTCTTAGTTCCATAACTCTTTCTCCTTCCTTCCATAAGACGGGGTACAGTTCAAACCCAACTTTCCCTTGGAGGGTAATGAAGGAGCGCTACTATTCCTCGAGTGGTGCCTACAGGTCAGGGACTGTGCCGCAGGACCACGTGGGTCTTCTCTCTTTTATTCCCCGTAGCGACCCGGTGAGGAAGTTGTTGTCTGTACTTTACAGATCTGGACAATGAGGTGGGGGGAAGTAAAGGAAACTTTACTTAGGATTCAAAGCTGGTATCGACTTGAAATTCTCTGTGATTCCTCAAGACTGCTCAGTTTTCATCCACCCGTCCATCCGTCCATCCACCCACTCACCCCTGAATAATGTTTAGGGATCTGCTGTGAGCCAGGCACCGAGGTAGGCACTCATTTGGGACACAAATTTACGTACATATACAGGAATAAAGAATTGTCCTTGTCTTGGAAAAATTCAGCATCTGGAACCATAAACTCGTGGGAGAGCTTTGAAAAACCCTGTTACTTGGGTCACACTTCCGGCCAATCAGACTCTCTGAGGGTGGGGTCTGGGCATTATATTAAATTTTTTTAACTTCCCAGGAGATTCCAATGTGTAGCCGGGTTTAAAACCAGCCCTGGAATCTGGGTCCTAGAGCGTGGCCGCTGGACCAGCAGCATCAGTATACCTGGGACCGGTTAGCAATGTGGATTCTCAGGGTCTCTGGTTTATAGAACCAGAACTCCTGGGGGTGGGGCTGCACAGTGTCTGTGCTAACAAAACTTCCGGGGTGGGGGGCCGTGGATGCACATGAGGATCTGAGAACTACTGGGCCAGCACCTCCCTACTCAAGAGTGGACCCCAAGCGCCGTCAGCATCACCCTGGGAGCTTGTTAGAAATGCAGACTCTAAGGCTGGGTCTGAACCTGCAGTTTAACGAGGTCCCAGGTGATTTGAAGCACATTCAAGAGGGAGAGACACGTGGCTCACCTCCGCTGAGTGTTTTCTAAGCGGCGGGCGTTCTGCAAAGCCTTGAACACTGCGCTTGAGCCCTTCGGACCACTGGCCCCCAGACAGGTCTCGCCCTCTGTCGCCTTGCTGCTGCATTTCTCATAGAAATCACCACACCCCTTATTTGTCTGACAATCCGGTGCCTGCCCCTTCCACGAGAACATGAGCTCTGGGAGTGGCACTTGTCTGTCTTGCTCACCACTACATTCCCGGCACCGGTTCCAGGGCCTGGTCCACGGCAAGCATTTGGGGACAATTTAGTGAGCAAACTTTCATTACCCAGGCAGGAGCCCGAGGCTCTGAGAGGGGTAGACACGTGCCCAGCTTCACGCAGTGAGCTGAGGACGGGGCGGGGACGCACAGGGGGCCTGGCGGAGCCCCCAGCCTGTGGGGTGTGATGTGTAGTGGCCCTGGGAGCGAGGGCTGCTCACCCAGCAAAGTCCCCGAAGGCCGGCAGCAGGGAAGGCTTGGCTCCCCACCGGGTCCCCAGTGCCTGGTACACAGACGGTGCCTCAGACAGTGTGCTGACCACCTGGTTAGAGAAATGAGGGAGTGACGGGGAAACTGCCAACCCTCTCCGTGGAGGGGCTCAGGAGGCAGAGGCGACGCTCGGAGAGGGGGAGCTTGTCGAGGCAGAACCGAAGGGGCAGGGAAGCCTGAGAGGCTGCAGATCCACTCTCAGCATCTTCCTAGAGAAATGGCGCGCTGTTCACGCAGCAGCCTGCAGGACCATCCTCCTGCTGCCGGCACCTTAAAAAATAACCTCAGTGTTCATCCGCGGGGGCGCGGCTAGAGGACTGGGGCTCGGTCAGTCTTTGCTATACTAGGAGGTGTAAAAAAAAGACGTAGATCATTCCTTATTGGGTCTTGCGTGAACAAAAGAAATGATAGAAAATACGTGTGATGTGATAGCTTCGGGTTTCCCAATTTTTCTTCCAGCAACACTATATTTCTACAGTAAATACACATGTGTAAGTGCATGTACACAAGTCACAACACTTGGTAACTGCTACTTCCGGAGAGGAGAGGAAAAGGCCGAGATGCGCAGAGGGGAGCTTGGCCCCACATTTCCAGCTGTCACAAGGACCGTGCACGTTATTCACGTACCTGGCAACTAGAAACACACCTGTCTTTTAAGGAAGAGGAGAGGGTGGGCGCTCCAGGCAGGGGGACAGCCAAGGGGGCCAAGGCCGTGAGGTGCGAGACTCCCTGGCGCCCACAGAGGGTAGCGCACATTCAGTCCTTCGGGCTTACAGTCCTGTAGAGTGCCCTGTCTTCTGTCTTCATTCGACAAGTACTTCCTAAGCACCTACTGTGTGTCACCCCCTGTTCTCAGCAGCAGGGACACATAGGCCCCTAAAGTGGGCATGGTCCCCTCTCCGGGAACTTATACTCTGGGGGAGACAGACAGACAAGTGCACACGTAACTTCGATAGCGCGTAGGCACAGGGGGAAGACAACACGGGACACGGAACAGCATGGCTGGGTGTTCTGTTGGCTGTCCCTTCAACCCGGACCCAGAATCTGACTGTTCTCACCACTCCATCCAAGTCACCATCGCTTCTCACTGGGTTACTGTGACCCGTCCTCCCTGGTCTCCAGGGGTCAGGGTAGAGGCCAAAGTCCTTCCGGTAGCTTACAGCGCCCGACATGGTCTGGCCCTGGTCATCTCTCTGACCTCATTCCGCCCACTGCCTCCTTCCACTGGGCTGCAGCCACACCAGCCTCCTCACTGCTCCCCAAGTGCTCTGCGGACGTGCTGCCTCGGGGCCTTTGCACTTGCTGTGTCCTCTGCGCATAAGGCTCTTCTTTCCTGTCACCACGAAGTGCCCTCTCTCATCTCCGTCAGGTCTTCCTGCAAGTGTTACCTTCCCAGGGACATCTTTCCTAGCCGCCTGAACAAAAACTGTGACCCCACACCTCCGCCCTTCCTGTCCTTCCCGCTCCACCCCCTACAGTGCATCAGCACTCACCCTGAGGTGCATTTTATTTATTGTTAGTGTCAGCCTCGTGCCCGGACAGTGCCCGAGAGCAGGTTATAAGGAAATGGGGTTTCATTGGTTGTCTTCGCAATACTTAAACTAATGCTGGGCACAGGGCTGAGTCAACATGTGTTGAATGAATGAAGGAATGAATGAATGAATGAAGGGTAACTTTTAATGGAAAAGACCTCTCTGATGAGAACTGAGGGATGAGAGGATGGCCCTGAGGTTGGGGGAAGACTGGTCCAGGCAGAGGACACAGCAAGCTCAAAGGCTCTGAGGGCAGAATCGTGCTTGTGAATCACAGCCAAGGGCGCAGGCCAGGGGCTGGGCCCAGTGAGCAGAGAGGCCGGGGGACGAGATGAGTCAGAAAGGCCGGCAAAGACAGACAAGTAGAACCTGGCGGCCAGGGTAAGAGATTTAGATCCTATTCTATACATTTTTTAAAAATTTTTTCTTTTATTGATTCTAGAGAGAAGGGAAGGTGGGGAGAAAGAGGGAAAGAAACATCGATGTGAGAGAGAAACATCGATTGGTTGTCTCTTGCATGTGCCCTGACTAGGGACTGAACCCACAACCCAGGCATGTGCCCTGACCAGGAATTGAACCTGTGACCTTTTGGTTTGTGGGATGATGCTCCAACCAACCAAGCCACGTTAGTCAGGACTTCTATAACTTTTTAAACGCTAAGTCTTCTCTATGTTTTATTCATTTCATCCTCACTTCAACTCGAGGTCGGTGAAATAATGATTCCTACTTAAAAGATAAGGCAAGTGAACCCCAAAGAGGTGAGGCCACTAACCCAGGACCCAGGACTGGTAGGAGGTGAAGCTGGATGCACTGGGAACCCCTGGGGGCTTCTCAGCTCCCTGTTCTGTGCAGAGTCCCCCTGAGTATAAGCCACATGGCTCATGCCTCCCTGGGGTCCTCCGTGAGCTGGGCCCTTGGAACTAAGTTGCTCAATAATGCCTCTGTGACAGGCGGAAGGGCCCAGGAGGAGGGAGGCAGGGAGGTCAGGCAGGAAGAGCAGCCGGTCGGGCTGCACCTGGGGCCACAGCTAGGGTGGAATGTCCCCCGCAGATCCCCAGAGTTCATGCCCATGTCAAGAGAAAGAAGTGTGTGTGTGTGTGTAACCTGACCCCTGGGCCTTGCCCTGTTTAAAATTTGGGAGCCACTTATTTCTCTCTGCCCTGTTGCTTCCACCCCCACAGCTTCAGCCTTGGCAGACAGCTGGCTCCGGGGCAGCTCAAGTCACAATGAGGAGAGAGATGGCGTTTGTGGGGCCACTACTGCGGGGGAAGGACACTGGGGTCTGCGGACTCTCCGGAGCTTGATGGAAACTGATGATTGAGTTTGGAAGGGGGGACTCTGGAACCAGCGTGCCTGGGTTTGATGCCTGGCCCTGCCACGAGGTTGCGCAACTTTAAGCCGGTTACTTAACTCCCCCATGGCTCAACTTCCACACCTGTAAAATGGGCTCATAGCCTAACAGGAGTGTAGTAATTATACAAGAGACAGCACCGTGTACCGATAGGAGAACAGACTCTGGAGTCAGACTGCCTGCGTTCAATTCTGGCTGTCACTGAGCTGTGCCATCTTGATCAAGCTGCACAACCTCTCTGTGCCGCAGCTTCCTCATAAGGAAAAAGAGGTTAATAACTGTTCCCATGTCTTAGTAGTTGTGGGGACTGAATGAGTTCATAGACGTCCATGTCTGCACACAGCCGAGCGCTGGTTCTCACGGTGACGGAGGAGGAGCAGAATTAACTAGATGTGCACTGCTCTGAGCAGTGCCTGGCACAGAGTATGTGCTCTCGAAACTTCCAGACACGAGGCAGGCACTAGCTGAAGGGGGGGCTGCCCCTAGGCTCCCACATGGGCCCGCTGTTTCTACAGCAGTGGGCGTTTCAAAAGAAACTTGAAATCCAGATTTTTATCTGAATTGCCCCAATTTTTACAACTTTTGTTTGAAACATAGCGTAATCCAGCCCTGGCTGGGTAGCTCAGTTGGTTAGAGCATCGCTCTAAAATGCTAAGGTTGCAGAGTTTGATCCCTGGTCAGGGCCCATAGGAGAATCAAGCAATGAATGCATAAATGTGTGGAACAACAAACTGATGTCTCTCTCTGTCTCTCACAAATCAATGTAAAAAATAGTGTAATCCGCCCTGGCTGGTGGGGCTCAGTGGATTGAGTGCTGGCCTGCGAACCAAAGAGTCGCCGGTTCAATTCCCAGTCAGGGCACATGCCTGGGTTGCAGGCCAGGTCCCCAGATGGGGGCATGCAAGAGGCAACCACACACTGATGCTTCTCTCCTTCTCTTTCTCCTTCTATTCCCATCTCTCTAAGATAAATAAAATCTTTAAAAAAAAGTTAAAAAAAATAGTGTAATCCAAACAAAGCCATACCTGAGGGCCGGACTTGGCTGTGAGCTGCCAGTTTGCAACCATGGCTTTGAACTCACTATGGTTATTTGATTCAGAGGACAATGACCTGGAGTTACAAGTTTGACTTTTGCACCATGCCCCCGAGGTGTGCCAGGTACTTTGCAGAACATGACCTCATTTAATCCTTGTGATAAGCACCCTGTGAAGTGGCCCGTGGTCATGCCTCCATTGGACAGGTGACAAAATTGAGGCACGGAAAGGTTCAACGACTCGCCCAAGATCACTGGGTTGGTTGGCAGTGGAGCTGGGACTCGGAATTGGATCCTCTTTGCTCAGCGCTCTATGCCTTGTCCTAGCTCTGCCGACTTTGCAATGAAGATGCTCTTAAGGTGACCTGTGCCTCCCTAGAAGGAGGACTGCCTTTGAACAGGGCTCACGACACCTTTGCAGATTCTCAAAGAGGCTGGGGTGGTTTACACGCACGCTCCGAAGTGCCAGGAAGAAGGAGGGTGTGTTCTCTGCCACGTGGTTTGGAGCCGGGAGCCCAGCCCCTCCGGGTGGCACTTCGAGCAGGGCTGTTCCAGCTTTACTACCAGCGTGTAAAGGAAATGCCACTGTCTTGGGGACATCAATAATTACTTTCAGAAGCCTGGAGTTGTTTAACAGCAAATTCCTTGTGACGTTATATTTGACCAGACACAACATCTCTTTGGTTTTCCGTGACAGGGACATAGCATTTGTGCCCCATGAGCTGTCATCGAACACAGATAGGGAAGGAGAGACAGCTGAGGGTCCCAGGATACCAGCCGCAAATCCCAGAGCGGGCCCCGTAAAGGGTTAAGCCCAGCGGTTAAACAGAATAGCTCAGTGCCTTTTGTTAACTCCAGCTCTACCAGGAAGGCTGACAGGTCCCAAACAAGCCAACAATAGCTGGAATTGTTCTGGTGAAAACTAGTCCAGCTGCATCATTTGCCAATCATTTAGAAAACCAGCTTAACTCTCCTCTGCTTCCTTGACTTCAACCCAACCTGAAAGCAGAAGGCAGACGAGTTCTTGTCCCAACACCAACCCCCCTTCAAACGAGACGCCTGCTTGGATGCCGAGATGGCGAGAGAGCACCGAGCGACAGAGCAGAGACCCAGGGCACACCCGAAGCCGGCTGTCATCCGGGGAGGTGCCAGCATTTCCTGGAACTGGAGACCAAGACAGGAAGTTCGGAACACGAACGAGCACACTTTCACGTCGGGTGACTAGACGAAATTCTCAGCAACGTATGCTGAAGTTCTGGGGCAGAGGCAACCATCTGAACGGCTGGGGGAGAAATCGGTATAACGACCAGTGGTACCATGGAAAGGGTGGGTGTCTGCGGATGTTGGCCCCCTACTAGGTTCCGTGGGGTAAGCAGGGACCACCTCTGGTTCACCATGACTCACGCCAGGCCTACCTTCTACGTCACTCAAAGCCGGGACATCGGCGTCGGCAGCCGGCTTCAGTTTACCCAGACAGGTGCTGTTTCCAGTAAGGCTGGGCGAGATCACTAGTTCTAGCATTTCCTTGTACCTGCGAGAACACAAGGGAAAACATCGTTTATTCATTAATTATGCATGCTTCCTAATGATTCCTACCTCCTTCCCTGAGTATAAATATGAAAGCTGATTACCTAAACCCAGCCATCTTATAAATTCTACATAATCAAAATTCACTAAACTTTTCATGAATTGCAATGAAGAACTCACTCCCCTCCGGAGACTAGGCCCTCTTGATTAAAACTTTCCCCTCCTTCCTACCGTATTTTGCCATTAGAAAAGTGACATATTTTGGTCTCTTTTATTCTGAATGAGCTGGAGTGGCCCAGGGAGACTTCCCAGGAGAGGAAAGGAGAAACAGGTAGGGGGAGAGTGTTCGAATTTAGATTCCCAAAAGCCAGAGGCCCGGGGAGAAGTCAGAGTTGGCTGCAGTTCAGAGGGACGAGGGACACGGTGTGACATGGTGTGACATGTTCAGACAGAGAAAGGCTCAAAAGGTATCACTGACATCAAGTCGCTTGAGGCAGCAAAACTCACAGCCCATCAGTGTGGTCCCTTGCCAAGGACGAATACACGAGCTCCCGACTTACTCGTGATCTCAGTAAAACGTTACGGAGGCAGGGAAGGATATGGACGGTTCTCCTGGGTCGTTTTCATTTTTTTATTGAAAGCTTTTCCCACTCTTGCCCTATGTCAATACTTATTCCTCCCCCATTCCTCCCCACTGCAGTTAGGAAATGAGGCTTCTGGCCAATGCACGCAACATCGCCATGGCAGTGTGCGAGGGACTGAACTACAACCAGCGCCGTGCGATGCCGGTCCAAGCTGTCCTCAGAGAAAGGCGAAGTTCACTGACGGCACGTCAGTCTCCACGGTCAGGATCTGCTATCGTTGTGTTAATAAACACAAGGCACCGGACGAGGGCAAAGTGGTTCTGAACTCCAATTTCACTGTGAAAAGGTCTTGGATTCAAATTCCAGGGTCACTACGTGGTACCTTGAGCAAGTTACCAAACTGCTCCAAGTCAAAAGTGTTCTCCTCCAGGCAGTGGGGATCATCAAAGCACCTCTCTGACAAGGTGACGGTGAGGTGGGAAGAGGACACATGTCAACAAAGGACTTAGTAGGTAGCAACCTACATGCCCATTCACTACCACAGGAATGAATAACTAGGCAGTATGCTCACAGGATGGAATACAATACAGCCCCGAAAAAGACTGGACGAGGCTTCACACAAACACAGCAGACTGCCAGGCGAAGTACTGAGCAAAGAGGCCGAGGGCCGCCCAAGGTATGACACCGCTTCCGTGAAGGGAAGAAATCCACAAACCAGTGTGACGCGCTATTTAGGGACACAGACACGTGCAGTAACAGTAGAGCAGAGTGTGCAGGAGTGATAAACACCAATTTCAGGACAGTGGTTAACTCTGGGAACAGAAGGAGGACTCGATTCGGGAAGTGGTACCCTGGGGATTTCAACGGTGCACGCAACACTTTATTCTGTTCGGGGGTTGACACTGACCGTGACCCATCCAAAGCCAGCCTGCCATCTGTTGTTTTTTGTTTTGTTTTGTTTTGTTTTTTGGTGGCCCATGAGTCAAGAATGGCTTTTACATTTTTAAATGGTTGAAAAAATCAAAAGAACAACATTTCATGACATGTGAGGAACTTGTAAAATTCCAATTTCAGTGTCCGTAAGTCATGTCTTTGCGGGGTGCAGCGCTGTTCGTTGGCTCACTGAGTTGTCCTGGACCACGTCCATGCTGCAGCGTCTGAGTGACTGCGAGAGAGACCCACAACGCTGGCAACATTTAGTGTCTGGCAGAAAATACCTGACCACCCGGCTGTAGTTCACCAGCGCGGTGGTGGGCGTACCGCTGTTAGGTGGTTACCGCACACCTTTGTGCGTCCGAAACACTTAATTTTTAAAACAGAAAGAAATCACTCATTCCAGGACTCACACATAGGAAGAGCTTTATAGATACTTTTTAATCTCATAAGAGAATTCCACTGCTTATATGTATCAGCTGACACGCGTTTAGTTCCTAGATCTTGCCAGGTATACATGCATGCTGAGTGCCTGCTTCCTTTTTAATTTGTTTAATCCTAACCTGTGGATATGTTACTGATTTTAGACAGGAAGAGGGAGAGACAGACAGACACACACACACACAGATGTGAGAGAGAAACATCGACTGGCTGCCTCCTGTATGTACCCCAACCAAGGATGGAACCCTCAACCTAGGTCTGCGCCCTGACCAGGGCCCAAAACCGCAACCTTTTGGTGTACGGGGACGACACTCCGACCAACTGAGCCCCCCGGCCCAGGCTGCCTGTTTTCTCGTTCCCCCAAAGCCACAGACGCTCCAGGAGAGAGGCCTGGGAAGCTCGTTCTTTTAATACATCAAGCATGTTGTACGGAGCTCAGCAAATGGCACACGCTGACCCTACTGGCTGTCGGTGCCAGAAAGTTGCACACTATCCACACTCATTCCCTTCATCCTTTCGGGGGTATGCAAATAATTCAAGGTTAAAAAATAAACAGTGATGTTAAAAACAGCGCTGCTCTCTAAATGTCCAAGTGCTATGAGGCAGCAAAATGAACTACCTTTCTGCATCTTAGGGTTGAAAAATATTTAACACCATTGCCAATGTTTTAAAATAAAGTGATTTCACACAAGAACCCAGAATTTCAGCTTCTCTTGAAAATGAAAGGAAATGCCACGTGTCTGCATGGCAGTGCTTACCTGGAGCTAAGTAGTGGCAGACCAACTTGGTCAAGGCCTACAGGCTCCGGTCTGCCACAGTCCTCACCCTTCCCTAGTGTCTTACACTTGACCGTCCTTTTCCCTTGACATTTCCTCCTGGTTTCTATAGGCCTTTGCATGTGAGATCCATTCTATTGTATCATTTTGGAAAAGCCTGACAAGGAAAGAAATAGCAATGTGACTTCTGGCCTCAGTCACATGGCTTATTTATTTTACTGAGTGTCGCTGTCATCCTCAAGAGCTCTTACCACATCCAAACAGCATTTGTTGACATTACAGCAGGGCAGGAATGTGTTTGTGAATCTTAGCTCTGGGACAGAGCATTGCCCCTAGGGCTTTCGGCACACTCACCCCTTGCCTACTTTGCTCCCCGACCAAGCAATGTGGGAATAGTCTGTGTCCCCGCCATAGTGCCTGCCCAGAACCTTGTTCACTCTGTCATCTGACTGGCATCTGTCACGGGGGCGGGGGGGAGGGGAGGGAAGAAGGCCTGGAGGAGGAGAGGGTTTGGCAAGGAGGGAGGGAGGAAATCTATAAAGGAGTGATTAGCTTCTTTCCGCAAGATTTAAAAAGAATTCCTGTTCATCCTCACTTTTCCATCCTGTCCTAGACGATGACGCTAATGTATTAACATGTCTCCTTGAACGATGTCACACTGTTTTATGAGTGATGCATTTTAATTTACATGACTCATGTTGTGTGTGAGATCTCACTGTTTATTAGACCCCCCCGCCCCCGCAGCCTGCACTATGATTTTAAAACGTACGCACATCGCTGGGCGACAACCCAGCTTGTGGCTGGCATTCCACACTGTGCTCCGTTCTGCTGTGCCCGTCCATCGCCCTGGGGATGAGCATCCAGGAAGCCTCCCCCTCTCGGCCGCCGTAAACAACGCGGCGAGGAACATCTTCACCGCAACAGAATGAATGTTTAAAAATGGAGAAAACACACGACAATCAAACAGGTTTGCGTGCGTGTGAGCAGACGGCTCCTCGGGGCTCCCGTGCCGTGCTAGATTCCCGGCGGAAGCACAGACGCATTCTAGTTCCATAAATTCTTGCCAACACTCGGCATCGTCCACTTTTTTAATTTTTGCCAAGCTGATGGGTGGAAAATGATATCTCCTAGTTGTTTTAATTTGCATTTCTATGATTACTAGTGAGTTGAAACATATAGTCGCGTAATTATGGGGCATATGAGTTTCTGAGAACTGTCTATTTATATCTTTTATCCTTGCCCATTTTTCTACTGGATTTCCTTCCCTTTTTCTTTGGTTTTTCTTGTTGGTTTGGTGGAGTGCCTTGTAGAATCTAGGTATTGGCTCATTGCTGGTTTTATTTTTTATTATTTATTTTTTTATATAAATTACTTCATTTTATTGGGGTCTTTCTTAAAACATTTTTTATTGTTGTTCAAGTACAGTTTTCTCATTGTTGGTTTTAGATGCTGTAAGTTTTTCTTAATTTTTCATTTTCTGTTTTCTTTATTTATATTCTTTTATAGAATAAACATTTTTTTATATATTTGCCCAATAATGTATTTTTTTTCCCAAATGTAAAAATTCTTTCCCTATCCCTGGGATATTAAAGTTTGTCTACACTTTAAGTTACTGACTTGGAATTTTACCTTTCATATTTCAGTCTTTAATTCACCTGAAGTCTTCCACTAAGTATGATTTAAAGTTGCATTTTCCTCCAATATTGGAGAACATGAAAATAAATCAATTTTCCTAAAATGTATTAAGCTGTCTAACTGAGTCTATCCCCCAGATATGCTGGCATAGTTTGCATATTTGGTTCCATCTCATTACACAATCAAAAATAAAAGCTAGAAAACATTGTTTTAAGGCGCTGGAGGGCAACCAAGGCAGAGTTTGAGGGCCCGAGATCCCAGAGAGATGAGAAATGGACCGAGTGAAGCCTGACCTCTACCACTTGTCCTTGCAAGACATTTGCCAATTTATAAACACAGAGAAAAAATTAAGGGTTTAGTGTTTTGTAGCCTCACTGGGCTGCGGGGTGGGGAGGGGGGTAGTGGGGGGGGGCCGGGCGCAGCACAAAAATTGGCGTTCAGGGCTACTCAACGGAGGCAGCTGGCAAAGATCTAGAGATATGGGAACAATAGAGAAGTGAGCTGAATGTTGTTGACAGTTCCTACCTTTGAGGCGTTTGCTGATACCTAAGCTGGGTGGGGCGAGAGGCGGAGAAGCCAAGCAGAAAGGGAGAGCTGCGAGGGCAAGAAATGAAGCCGGGCTTCTGGCAATCTCCCAGGACCACGGAGGCAAACTGTAGAGGTCATGGCTCATCAAGGATGAGAGGCCGTGGTAAACACAGTCAGCTTTTATTTTTTAATTGTTTAAAATGTTGTTTTTCAATGATAATTTAACACACACCAGGCTTTTAACCGGGACCCCTGAAGGGTTACTCCCTTGGAGTCAGGGCAAAGCAAATAGCTCCTGCCTCGAGCCATCTTAATCCTGTCCTGGATCAAAGTCATTCGCCACCTGCCAAAGGAAAAGTAATTTTTCTCTTAGGGAAGACGTCATCTTCCAGAGTCTCCGTAATTTTTTATACACAGTGCTTAGCATTTAATAAAAAATTACCAGACATGCAAGGAGACAAGACCCAATGATCAAAAACCCAGACAAAAACCCAAACCCGTATGAGATTCAGATATGGGGATGATCACACATGGGCTCCCCAACCACGGTGATGATATGATCATGAACCTGGATTTAAGTGTAGAATGCCACTAGAGAACTAAAGTCTCTTCACAAAATCTACTGGAAATTCTAACACTGGAAACACAAGCAGTGAAATTCTGAACTCAATAGAGCAGACTGGACGTAGAAGAAGAAAAAATTAATGAACTGGAGGATTAAGTCAGTGGACAAATCTCAGGAAGAAGGTTGGAAAATAGGTTTTTAAAAAGGCATGAAAGCAACATGGGCCATGGAGAAAAGGTCTAACATACATGTAACAGAGACCACAGCAGGGGAGGAGAGGGAGAACAAGTCAGAAATAATATTGAACAAGAAACTAACAGAAACATTTCCAAGACTGATGAAAGTCATCAAGCGAAGGGAATAAAAAAGTTCCGTGAATCCAAAGCAGGATAAACACAGAGAAAAGCACTCCTGAGCGTACACATCATGGTCAATCAGCGCATGCGTGAGGATATATTAACCCTTAAAAGCAGCCAGAGGGGAAAGAAAAGACAAGTTAACTTTAAAGAAGGAGTAATAAGGCTTCTCAACAGAAATGACGGATATATAAAAAATGGACTCTCGTCTGCCCATGTAGAATTTTATGCAAGAAAATCCTTCCACATGAAACAAACCAATATTAAGATCGTTTGCCACTGGTAGACCTATACTCCAAAAGAATGCTCCAGAGGCATGAAAACTCAGCAAGGAATGGAGAATAACCTAAAAGGCAGACGCCTGAGTAGGAAGGGGATAAATAAAGTTAACTTGTTCTCAGGACCTTGCATTTTCCTGGATGTGGTAAAAGTACTAACTTATAGTGAACTCGCAGATTTACCGAGGATGCATGCTATAATGTGAAGGGTACCTACTTAGAGGATCATAATTAAAAAATGGCTACTAACAGGCTGATAGAGAAGAAAATGAAATAATAAAAATAACTGATTAATCCAAAAGAAGGTAGAGGAAAAAAAACATAGAAGAGATGAAATGAATTGCAAAAAAAAATGATAAATTTAAACTCATGTATCAATAACTGTATCAAATGCAAGCATTTAATATACATTTATATTACATTATGATAATGTAATTATGGAAATGGATTAATAATGTAAATGGAAACATAATAAATTATAAGACAAAGTTTACAAGACTAGGTTTTAAAAAACGAACTACATGATTATTATAAGATTCTCGTAAATATAAAAATACACAAAGATTCAAAGCAAAATACTGTAAAAACCCATATGATGCAAATACTAATGAAAAGAAAGCAGAAATCATTTCAAATGAACCTCCAAATAAAAACCATTATAGAGATTGAGAGGAATATATAGCAATGATAAAAAGAATCAATCCACCAAGATATAACAATATAACAACTAAAAGGTTTGTCCTTCCTCAAATTAATTTGCATGGTAATTGACTTCAAAGGAAATAAAGCCAGTTGCCTGAGCCCAGATCTTTGGTAGGCAATGTAAGATCTAAAATTCAAACATACCTATCACAACTCGATCCTTCAGAGGCAAATAAATAACTGTCACTAACAAAACCAAAGCAATAGAAATATTCTGCTCACAGCCCTGGCTGGTGTGGTTCAGCGGACTGAGCGCCGACCTGGGAACTAAAGGGTTGCCAGTTCAATTCCCAGTCAGGGCACATGCCTGGGTTGCTGGCCAGGTCCCCAGTAGGGGGCGCAAGAGCGGCGAATGCACCTTGATGTTTCTCTCCCTCTCTTTGTCCCTCCCTTACCCCTCCCTAAAGATAAATAAATAAAATAGTTTTTTAAGTACTTTTTTTTCTTTTAGATTTTATTTATTTATCTTTAGAGGGGAAGGGAAGGAGAGAGGGAGAGAAACATCAATGTGCGGTTGCCTCTCGTATGTTCCCTGCCGGGAACTGGCCTGGCAACCCAGGCATGTGCCCTGACTGGGAATCGAACCGCGATCCTTCGGTTCGCAGGCCCGCGCTCAATCCACTGAGCTACACCAGCCAGGGCAAATAAAATAGTTTTTTAAAAATGAAATGTTCTGCTCACAAAATAAGC
Organism: Glossophaga mutica; assembly: GCA_039655065.1. Taxonomy (NCBI): domain Eukaryota; kingdom Metazoa; phylum Chordata; class Mammalia; order Chiroptera; family Phyllostomidae; genus Glossophaga; species Glossophaga mutica. The sequence goes on along the minus strand of CM077312.1, from coordinate 98,507,218 downwards.
AGAATCTTAATGTAAGAGCCTGCCCATTGTTCTTTACTGCTACAGCTTAGGCGGCGCTGCTATCTTGCAGAAGCAAACCTCTCACCCAAAGTATAGTGATACGAACAGAGTGAGAAAAGCCCTTCCAGAAAGTCTGATCACAGCTCTCATTTCCCAGGCACCTATTACATGTCTGGCAATTTTCTTGATTACTTTTACATTACCTCCTTTAATTCTCTCAGCCCCCCTGGGAGATATAATTATCCGCCCTCTATTTCCCAACAGGCCGACTAAACACAGGTTTAGGTCTGAGCAAAGCATCGGCACCGAGGAAATGTGAATCATTCCTGTCTCGTGAACTGATCCTGTTCGGCCGTGAAGATCTAAAAGGACGCTTTTTAAATTCCAGCACAGGGTGAGTTTTACGTTCGTGTTCTATGGGTCATATTCTTTTATTGTTGAATTACATGGGGCAGTGGAGGAGGGAGGCTGATCTCTTGGAGGCCTCTCAAGGTCTTAACTTGGCCCTGATTGTACAGCTCAGTTTGCAGATAATAGAAATAAAAATAACTAACACTTAAAGACCACTTACTGGATCCAAGAGCTCTTTGCATATATATACATATCGGCTCATTTAATCCTATGAAGCCGACTGAGGTTCAGAGAGTGACTGGTGGTTAGGGCTGGAACCCGGATTCCCAACCAGGCGCTCTAGCTCCGAGGTCTGTGATCTTAACCACAGCTTGTCAGTAAAACTGGTCAGTATTTGAACCCAGGGCCCATCTCCGGTGTGTCCACTAAGCCGCCCAGTGAGAGCACCTCCTTCCCGGACCCCCTGCTCTGTCTTCTGCTGCAGGGGCTCACGTCCTAGCTAAGTCTTACCAGCTGTACGACCTTGTGCAAGTTACTTTGCTTCTCTGAGACTTAGCCACGAGGGTGGAGAAAATACCTGTGCTCTTCCTGGCAGGTAAGTCAGAGAAGGCGTGAGTGAGTGGGGACTCCACCAAGGGCAGCCGCTGCTACACAGATCACAGACGTGATCTGTGTTTGCACAGATGAAGCCTGACACACACTCCCGGCAGACACCAGGAACGGCCTTGAAGATCACCCGACAACCACTGGTTCCTACCGGGGCCTGATGGACAGAGTTGAGCTCTCATGCAATTTAGGGGGAGGCGTCCTGCCTGCCTCCCCCTTCTCTCCTCCACACAATTACCTGAAACAGGAGACCAGCTTATCCTCTTTGCAGGAGAGGGAGGAGAGAAATCAGACAGTCTAACAGAATCTGGGGGGGAAGACAAAGACTTAGCTTCTCTTTCATGAAGGCAGGGAAAGGGAGCAAAGGCATGGGATTCATTTACAAAAAAAAAAGTTTCTTCCCCTGAGCTGCACGGTTGCAAACCCCCGATACCCCTGCTGCTTCAGAACCCGGCCCAGAGGAGCAGGAAGAAAGAGGCATTCGAAAGCCCCGCCCTCTGGCCTTTTCCTTGGCCGGCTGCTGCCAGCGGCTTGCACCATTTGTTACCCTTGTCACCACCCCTGTCCCCAGGGACTGAGAAGCACTGGGGGAGTGTGAGGCTGCTGGAGGAGCCTGAGAGATGACAGCTGGAAGGTGGGGGGTGGGGGGCGACTTCAAAGGCTGGGAGGGATCAAAAGCAGATGGAGGCTCCCAGGCGGGTGGGCGGCTCACCTTTCCACACCCCCCTGAGCGCTCTGGCTACCTTGGCTGAGAACAGTGGCCCTGCCTGCTGGATGGAGAGGACAGATGGCCAGCCGGCCAAGGGGCCTAGAGAGAGGACCAGCTCCTAACATCTTCCAAGGGCTTAGAAATCCAAACCTGCCGGCAGCAATCACGGGCTTCTGGATAGACAGCAGCTGGGGCCCAAACCCGGACATTTCTGGCCACCTCCACCACCACCCTCATTTGATTTCAATTCTGAATACATCTGCTGAGTGCAGACTGGCTTCCCCCATCTCAGGGGGAGAGGTGCTCACACCAAAAGCCCGGGATCGTTCCCCTCCTCCCTCTCCTTCAACCTTCAGCCCCAATCCATCACCGGGTGTCATCAAGCTTGCCTCCTAAACACCCATGGAACCTACCAGCTGCTCTCCCCCTCCACAGCCATCGCTCGGGGCCACGCCACCGCCCTCTGTGCCCTGGACAACCACTGTGACCTCTGTACCCATCTCCCTGGGGCCACGGTGGCCTCCCCCTGTTTTTTTCTCCCTGCTGTGACCTAAGGGACTTCTGACAACATAAATGAACCTGCCCCCTGTCCTCATCCTTGCTTATAACCTCCAATTGCTTTCTGTTGTTCTTAGAATGAAGCCAAGACTTCTGACACAGCCTTGATCTGGCTTTCCTTCCCTCAATGTCTCAGTCCAGCACACTGGGCTTTGCACAAGCTGTTCCCTCTGCCTGGAACACCATTCCCTCCTGCTCGCCCTTCAGGGGTCTGAGCTCTAGCGTGATTTCCCCAGGCCCTCCCTGAGTAAGGCCCACTCCCCTACAGCAGCCTCCATGGGCCCGCCCCCCACCCTTTCACAAGGCAGTGGCTACAACCATTTGTACAGGTGTCTGTAAGTTATTTAATTTCCATCTGTCTTTCCAACCAGACTGTAAGCCACCTGATGAAAGGAACTGTCTGTTTTGTCCACCATTACATTCCCAAAATCTTCTGCAGGGCCCGGCCCTTGAGGGCTGTTTAATAAATATGTCTGGTATAATGGATGAATGTGGTGTATGAATAAATGCACTCATTCAACCAGTATTTACCAAGTGCCTGCTATATACGTGCTACTCACTGCCATCGTCACCACCCCAGATGGGACACTCATTGACATTCCTGCCTGGCCCCTCTAGGCATGAGCTTGAGACCCCTGGTTGACTCTTCCCAGCACTAGCACTGTATGAGGGCATGGCCGGAAGTACCTGGATGTCGGATGCTACTGTCCCCGGGCCATCCCAGAAGGGAGAAGTTGCCCAAAAGCTCCTGCCCAGAGGACACGCAGTGCTTGTTAATTGTGGTTATTATGCCACTAAGCTCTGCCTGGTTGTCATGTCCTCGGCAGTCCTGCTCCCGCCGTCCCCCCCACCACAGGTTTACTTGTTCCAGCTTCACTGAAGTGTAATTGACATACTATATAAGTTTAAGGTGCACGATGAGATGATTCGATACACATACATATCGCAGAATGACCTCAGAGGTCAAGCTAAGAAAGCAGGAGGGGAAAGTGAAAGCGTCCAGAGCCACAGCATGGAGAAGAAAGTCATCGCTTAAGAAGGAGCATGGCAGGAGCAGCGGGTTCCTGGGATTTGGCCTGGCGGGTCTTGCGGCAACAGCATCCTTTCTTTCTTTGGAGGAACTGCCTCTCCTCCACTCGCAGTCCTTGTGGCTTGGATGGGGCTGACCCTGAGCCTGGCAATTAGCATCTCCCATCCCCTGGTCTATAGTGATTGGTTCAGGGGTGGTGGTCACGAGCCAATGGGGGCCAACGAGAGGCCCAGGATAAACTGGAGAAGAGATGTTCTCTCCCACCGAACTTGATCTTGGAAGGTATCTATTGGGAGCTGCTGGCAAAGTAGTCTTAGAAGACTGTGACCCCTAGACATGTTCTGATAACATGTGCATTACATCTTTGGACTTTATTGTGAAAATTAAGAGTAGGAAATTCGGGGGGCTGCTGTACTGTGGCTGATCCGAATATCCACAGAGAGGACCCCACATGCTACAATGGTACGGTCAGAAGCCTTTCCTCCTGTCCACATCTCCATCCTCCCACCCCATCTCCCTTACAACGGGGAAGGTGTCACCTAATAGGAGCTGTGGGGGCAGGGCTGGGGTACAGAGGGAACCGTCTCCCCAGATGAACAAGGGACTTTCAGTCTCTTCTCCGACGGCTGTGACTATGAAGAAGGCAGATGAAGGAGGGACAGAGCTGATGCTAAATCCACTCACTGATTCATTCATCGAGCCAGGCTGCCAATCATTTAGGGTCACTGATTCTGTTCATATTGCATACCAAAAAGGAAAGTTTGCTTTTTTGACTAATTTATTTCACTTTTTCCCCCTAAGGCCAGGGATCGTTCCAGGCACTGGGGATACAGTGTCGAATCAACAGGCAAGTTCTCTGCTCTGCTGAAGCCGGCATTCTAGAGTGGGGCTTGCTCTCCAGTCTCAGGTGGCACTCATCAGTGGGTGACCCCAGGGAGCCAGGGTAGAGGCAGCCGAGTCGCAAAGATGTGTCTCCTCCAGCTGAGAAAATAACTGTCGCCTTTCTTTTCTTAAGATAAAAATTGAACCAGGTCATATCTCAAAATGTTTGTAAATAAATATAAACTGTTCAGATAAAATTAAAGTTGTCTCTGGCCATGATACCCCACCATCACACACAAACGCCCACTCATACCCTTCCGTACAGTATTTCATCAATGTGTTTTAACCAATGTCTTTGATCGGTACGTCCTGTTCTAAGACCTTTTTCACTCTATTAATAAAATCTCAATGCTCTTTTCATGTCATGCCGCAGAGATGTAGCTTACTCCTTTTCACCGCTGCATAGTATTCCCAGGCATATCTACACCATGGCTCCCTTTGGCCAGTCCTCGGGTCTCTCAGGTTTTATTCTTATCATAAGTAATGCTACATGGCCTCGGACAGGCCTGCTAGGGTGCACATGCGCACAGCACTCTAGGATTGATGCCCAAAGTAAAACTCCTGGGTCCACCAGGTGAAATTGTAAAGGGCGTTGTCAGAGTGCCTGGTCCCGTTTCTATCCCCAGTGGCCATGTCCCGCCCTCCTCCTTGCATTGCTTCTATCCCTGATCTGAAAGCTTTTATCCAGAACTCTCTTAGGAAGACACAGCCATGATTTTAATATACCCCACAGCAGGCTACTCCTCAGCACCCCTGCTTAGCCTTATGTTCTGGGGAGTCCCGCCAGAACGGAGAACCAGCCTGGGGCTAGAATCTTAGCCCCAGACTAAGCTCTCGCACTCGGGCTTGACAAAGTCTTATCATGTGACCTTGGCACAGAACAAAACCCGCGGAGCGGAGAGTTTCGTTCCGCGTCCCTCATTCCCGATAGCCTGTAAAACAAGGGCCTTTTGTTTCCGGCTAATCCAGTTTTGCTGTCCATGGGATTGGAAAAAAACACACTTTTATTTTCACTTCATTAAAGATTCACAGGAAGTTGTAAAAAAGAGTACAGAGAGATCCTGGGTACTCTTCCCTCGACTTCCCCCACAGCGATGACGTCTTACGTGACTGTAGCACAATGTCAAAGCCAGGAAATCGACATCGGTGCAAAGTGCATCTCTGTGTAGCTTGGTGTCATTTTATCACACGTGCAGATTCCTGTACCCACCACTGCAATCAAGAGAGAGAACTATTCCATCGCCACAAAGGTCTCCCTTGTGCTGTCCCTTCCCGGGCACACCCAGCCTTGCCTCGTTTCCCCTCCCCCCGCCCCCCCGCCAACACTCCTAACCCCTGTCCCTCACTACTCCGTTCTCCGACTCTGCGATGGCATTTTGAGAACATCACAGAAATGGAATCACACAGTATGAGACCTCTCGAGATAGGCTTTAAAAAAAAAAACAAGACTAAGTTCATATGCCTGCGTTTTACAATGCGTCTTTCTAATACTCACTAGGCCCACAAGAGGCAACCTTCAAAACAGTCCCCCATGTGTGGTGACCAAGTGGGACGGGACCACACACATTCTGCTGACTTCAGACTGGGTTCCACAGGGCCCCGGAGCGGAATGCAGAACTTTTATAGAGTACTTCTCATGCAGAGCCATAAAAAAAAAAAAAGAAAGAAAGAAAGAAAAAGAAAAAAGCCCGCAACTATGACTCTTGCTCTAAGGGAAGGCGTGATGGTTGGAGAATGTCGAGTGCTGGGGTCCACGGGAGCCCCAGGACCACGCCCCCGCCCCAAGACAGAGGCAAGTAAGCAGCAGGCTAGAGGCCGCATTCCCTTCGGTTGCGAAGGCATTTTGCTTTGACTCTACTTACAGTGCCCATCTTCAGTGGGTACCACACAGGCATCGCTGCCCATCCCTGCTCCTCTCCTCCTTGCTCACCCAGCCACAGCCGACCGCAGTGACCTGGCCCCATTTTAAACCATCTTAAACCAGGGAGAGAGACTCATTCTGAGATTACAGAGCAGGGCATTTTGAGCGAAGGGGAAGGGAATGGAGACAACTACTGGCGACATGGTAAGAGAAACTGAACACTAAAAACTGAACATTAGAGTATCTTCTCTCTACCCAGATCCTCATGTGTGTCCCCAGGAAGCAACGACCATTACAAAACTGAAAATAACAACAGTCCACGTGCAGTCAACGCTGTCTAGGAGCCGGGCACCGTTTGAAATGCTGCTCACGTTTGAGCTCACTGAACCTTCCCAATAGCCCCCGCGACAGCGGCGGAACTCTGGCCCCATTTCACAGATGAGGAAAGCAAGGGCTGGACGGCTGGCACGTGCCCGAAATCGACTCTAAGTAGCGGAGATGGACTTCACAAAGCCGGGACGCTTGACTCCGAATGTTCTCCTCTCCTGCCATCTGCCACCCACAGCAGCAGATGTCTTAAAATTAATCTTCCCTGATGACTGATCTCCTGTGATTACATCGTTACTCTGAAATGGAAAGGCCCAGGCAGAGATTTATGAGTTTTTAAATGTTTTTCTTCTTGTTTTGAGGTTGCCTCCATTTTATGCAATTTCATATAGTGAGGTCTTTCTCGCTCTCTCTCTTTGGTAAGATGCTCCAGGGAGGGCTAGAACTTTTTTTTTTTTTAATTGAAAAATCCCCAACATCTGCAAAAGCAGATAGAATAATATAATGAATCACCAAACACCTATCACTCACACTGAACCATTTTCAAGGTTTTCCCGTATGAGTCTCTTCTAAGCTGTTTGGTTTGTTTATTTTTCTCCTTGGTGAAGTTTTTAAAACAAATTCAGCCTTCAAGTCTCTTCTTTCTGCCACATTGCACTAAAAATACGGACACCTTCTAGTGTCTCACCTAACCAAATTCCTGTGCCATCGGGAACACTGTCCCTAACCCCCCCTCCCCCGACCCGCACCTGTCTGCGCCTCGGAAGGGTGGTTTGGAAGATTTGGGATCGAAACGGAGTCCACGTGGTCCGTTTGCTTACTCACATGTATTTAATCCAGAACAGCCTCCCCCTCTTCTTTATGCGGACTATTCACATGTGGGAGAAAGAAGGTGAGTGGGCTTACAGAATATCTCACACACTGGATTTTTCTGTTTGCATTCTCACGGTGGCGTTCCTTTACTTCCCATTCGTTTACTTGGAAATTAAATTAGGTTCAGGTTCTTTGAAGGGTGGGGGGCAGTGATGCTTCAAAGTCCTTCCCATTGCATCAGGAGGGGCTCAGTGTCCGGGTGACACCCCATCGATTGATTACACTCTCCTCCCCCCATTTTGAAATTCCCATAAACCTCTGATCTAATGGTTTCATCACTCCTGGGATGAATGAATGATTTCATTAGGGGTTTGTAAATTTTAAAAACATTTAAAGGTGAAAGAGAAGAATATGACAAGAACACGAATGCGTATTCTTGCAGATTGCTGCCGCAAATCTTTCTTCACTGCACTCCCCCAACTGGCCTGGGAGGCAGGCGGAGCCAGCAGGACCTGGAAGAGTAGGGCGACACGCAGGCTCCCTCGGGTGCCTGGGTGCCTGGGTCACATCCCAGCTCTGCCACTCGCCGCTGGTACAGGATCTTGCTTGACTTCCCTGCCTCAATTTTCTCCTGTTTCCAGCGGGGATAAAAATGGTACCCGTCTTGCAGGGCCATTGTGAGGGTGAAATGACTCGCCGATTGTATAGTCCTTAGAACAGAACAGGATCCGAGTGAACTCTCTCCTGCACCCCTGTGCGGGGGAGGCCAATGTGTCAAATAAACGTCCTCAGGTCCCACCGGTAACGACAGGCAGAGTTGAAAAGGAACCTCGTTCCGCTGCACCACGTCCTGCCAGCGGAATGTTTTCCCACATTTTGAAAACAATCGCAAATAATTAGGAGAAACACCTTTGGCCATACCGACTTCTAAATGGCTTGATCTAGCACCTAACCCAAGGCCCCACGCGACGCAGCTCTGAGCACCCCCCCACTCCCATCTCCTCAGGGACACCGCCCTTTGCACGCGCAGGTCCTTCTGCCACAAATCCTCTCCCCCAGACCTTCCCTGACCTGCTCTCTCACTCCATTTAGGTATTTTCTCAAACGTCACCTCCCTGGAAATGCCTTCCCTGATCATATTATCAAACCCATTCTCCCATCTCTGCAACCCCCCAACCTCGCCCCCAGCTTTCCACCCCTGATCCCGCTGTATTTGTCTTTACGAGGCTGACCACCACCTGGAAATACGCTGCACAGTCACCGTCTGGGGTGGGGGCGGGGCTTTGCACTCTTGGCATCTAGCCTGGTAACTGAAATCGACACTAAAGAATCAGCCGATACCCTGGCTGGTGTAGCTCAGTGGATTGAGCGCGGGCCTGCGAACCAAAGGATCGAGGTTCGATTCCCAGTCAGGGCACATGCCTGGGTTGCCAGGCCAGTTCCCGTCAGGGGACACACGAGAGGCAACCACACATTGATATTTCTCTCCTCTCCCTCTCTCCTACCCTTTCCCTCTAAAGATAAATAAATAAATCAATCAATAAATAAACAAAATCTTAAAAAAAAAATAAAGAAAGAAAGAAAGAAAGAAATTGAAACAGGTATTATAAAGTTCATGGCAAAAAAAAAAAAAAAAAAAAGAATCAGCCGATAGGTAGCAGTTATGTGAACGCTGAGGAAAACGCCTATAGTTTTGCATAGCCTGACACACAGAATCACGCATGCACCATTTATCAATAGCACTTTCAATATTTAATTCTTATCTATCTATTTATTTAATCCTCACCTGAGGACATGTTCATTGATTTTTAGAGAGAGAGGGAGGGAAAGAGGGTGAAACATAGATCGGTTGCCTCCCACATGCACCTCGACCGGGGATCAAACCCACAACTCAGGCATGTGCCCTGACCAGGGACCGAACCTGCAATGTTTTGGTATATGAGATGATGCTCCAGCTAACTGAGCTGCTTGGCCAGGGCAATATTTAATTCTTTCTTACAAAAAAAAAATATATGCCCACGGTAAAGGAGGTGAACAGAGGAACACAGAGTCCCCCTAGCACTGCTGGCCTGCACAATCCGAGGTACACCGTGGCAGTTTGGTAGGTAGTCTCCGGTATGCCTCTTCGTCTCCCCTTCTTCTACCATACAGAAGTTCCTGATTCCTAGCAGGGCCTGTGGCCACCAAGAATGAATGTCCCAGCTTCCCTTGCAGCTAGGTTGTGGCCATGAGACTCAATTACAATCAGGATGGAATCAAAAATGATGCATCCAAGGTGCAGACCATGCCCTTAAGGGAGGGGGGGCAAACGCCCTGCTCTTCCCCATTCCTACTTGCCAGAATGACGGGAGAGCTGTCTTGGACCAAGGAGGAAAAAGCGGTATTTTAAGGACGATGTGACAAGACAGAAGCAGTCTGGGGCACGGATGGCCCTGGAGAACAGAGCTGCTGCGCAGGCTCAGACTTCTGTACCAGAGAGAAGCACTCTTCCATGCTGCTCACGGCGCCGAGTTCCGCTCTCTGTTACACAGAGTCACATCCATGTCTGTCTGTCTGTGTCTACTTATCTGTCATCTGACAGACTGTCTTCAGGGCACTACATGTGTGTTTGCATTCATTCGTGTAGCCACTGGATGCTACGGGGAATTCTGAACAAACACGAAGATACCCAGACTCATCAATGAACCTCCCTATGCCCATCACTCAGCGCCAGCGGCCACTGTGAACTCCTGGCCAGCTCCATCCTGTTCCACACCACCACCTTCTCCCTTAGGGAACGTGAAGCAAGTCCCAGCCAGCATATGCTTTCATCTCTGCATATTTCAGTATGGATCTCTAAAAATCAATCAAACAAAAAACTAAAGATTTCTTTAGAAAACACAGCCATAATGCCATTAGCATACCTACAAAATTTCCTTAATAATATCAAAAAAGATATTAGTTTATTTAAGCAAAAACTATGGTGTGTTTTTTTTCCCATTTAAAAGTACACTGTGGGCAACTTTCACCATCAGCGCACCTAGAGGCCACCTAATTCTTTTTAATGGCTGCAGAGCACTGAATTGATATGATGCACCGAGGTTTATTTAGCCATTCTCCGACTGCGGACATCCGGTTATTTACAGGTTTTCTTTTGTTTGGGTTTTGCTATTTTAATCAACGATGCAATGAACCTCTCTCTACCTCATGTCTTAGCCCGGGCACTCTTGACGTTTTGGGCTGAACAGTTCTGTGCTGTGAAGGGCCGGTCCGTAGATTCTAGGCTGCCCGGCAACATCTCCGGCCACCTCCTCGCTCGGTAATAGCACCACCATTCTCCCCAACTTGTAACAACCAAAATGTCTTCAGACATTGCCAGATGTCCCCTGGGGTTAGAAGTACACCAATTCAGAAGCTCTCCCCTAAAGATATCCACTTGGCAAGTAAAACACTCTAACTTCTGCATCAGAGGCCGGTGGAGAAATGGAAACAGGAGTTTTCAAAAAGGCAGCCACTTGAGAGAAGTATCAGTTCATACCCACTGTGGGTTTTAGTAGATTCTTCAGCTGTGTTTCAATCATGCTTACCACGAAAACCTGAGAATTGATTCTTCATGAAGAACTGCAGTTCAGGGTCTGCAAATTTATCATGTCAACTAAAGGCCCCATCGAGTTGATCTTTTTCTTAGCACCGTGCCTCAGACAGGTATCTGTCTGATGGAAGAACCAAAGATGTGTTTGATAAAACTGGCCTGGAGGTGGGAACAATGTCCTAACCTTGATGGTCTGGCGCACTTCCTATGGTTATGTTTGTTTCAGGAACCATGTGGGACCCTCCGCATTGCCCCTCCTGCCTACATTCCATGATACGTTGCATTATAATTGTGTTTGTATGCCAAAGGGGGAGGGGCTTCCAATTCTAAGTGAAACCTAAACTCAATAGTCTTAAGCACACCCCCCTGCTAAGATCTGTCCCTTGGCCAGGTTTAAAATCCAGCCAGAGCCTGCTGGGGAAAATTAACCCCCAAAAGGGTGCATCGTGGGGCTGAAACAGGCCAAGGGGATTTCTAACCAGGCGTGAGGCTACAGTTGGTTGGCTCACCTGGTGACGCTTCAGCTGACTGAAGGACCTTGGCATCTGCCCTTCTGGGTTGTAAAAGCACAGTTACAGTAAAAAGCAAAAAAAAAAAAGGTAAAGGCAAATATAAAGGAAGACGAGAAAAATGAGAGAACCCTTAAGGGAGATCTAAAAATAGAGTTTTATAGATAGTCACAAGTATTAAAGTCATATATTCAGTCCACAAACATTACAGAGCACCCACTATGTGCCAGGCACTGACTGGTCTCGTTCCTGGGAATCCGGGTGGGGCTGGGCAAGACAGAGGGCACTTCGGGCTCCCGGGACCAGCACCCCGGCAGATTTCACTGCAGATCACGGAATTCGCACTCGCTGGTGAAGTCCAGCTACCAGTTCTGTTAGCTGAGGACAGACAAGACAGGGGCATCGGAGCCAAATCTTCACACTGAGAAAGGCCTCCTTATGCGCCAGCCATTACCTTGGGTGCTTTACATGTATCGGCTCGTTGAATCCTCAGGATGACCCAGAGGTAAATAACATTGTCTCCCCCTTTTACACAAGAGGAAACTGAGGACCATAAAGATGAAACAACCTCCACAAAGACACCAAGCTAGGTGGGTGGCCGGCACCGAAACACCTCTCAGAGCAGAGGTTCTCAGTGCAGCGTGACTTCGTCCTCCTGGGGCCACTTGGCGATATCTGGAGACGCTTTTGGTTGTCACAATTGGGGGAGGGTGCGACAGTGTGGATGGACCTGGACACCGTCATGCTGAGCGAAACAAGCCAGCCAGGGAAAGACAAGTAGCATGTGATTTCACTCACGTGTGGAGTCCAATGGACAAAGTAAACTAACAAACAAAATAGAAACAGACTCATAGATGCAGAGAACAGGCTGACAGCTGTCAGAGGGAAGGGAGGCTTGGGGAACTGGGTGAAAAAGGTGGATTAAGAAAAAACTCGTAGAAAGAGAGAGAGGGAAAGGAGGGTGTGGGGGAGGTGGAAGAAGGGGAGGGGGAAGAAACGGTGAAGGAAGAAGACCTGACTTTGGGTGGTGAACACAGGATACAACATAGAGACCATGCATAATAGAATTGCACACTTGAAACCTATATAATTTTATTAACCAGTGTCACCCCAATAAATTCAATAAAAATCTAAAAATAAATAAATAAAGGGAATGGTTGAATAATAAAAAAAAAATAAGACTGTTCCCACTCCATCCCTAGAGCTTAGAGCAATGCCTGGCCGAGAGAATGTGCTAAATAAATATTTGTTGAATAAATGCAGGTGTGATGAATGAATGAATGAATGAAATGGAAGAGTCTGTAAGAGGTTACTCGGCTGCATCCTGGGCGTCAAGGACACTCTGCTTGCACATCGCATTTTAAGTGCTGCAAACGTTCGGCAGGTGCTATGGTTCTTTCACTTGCCCGGTCCTGGCCAATAGAGACAGCAGCTTTCTCTTCGGACACAGTCCTGTGACCACAGCCGGTCGGTCCCCTTGCTTCCTTAGCTGACTGCACGCCCCGAGAGAGAGGACGAGGCATGAGAGACACGCCCAGGAGAGGCAGCCAGAGTGCGCCGCAGAAGTCAACAGCCGGGGGGCTTGGGAGTCTGTCAACCTTGACCGGACAAACACGTTCTCGAAAGGGCCACTCGTTCTTGCAGGGAACGGCAGGGCCAACGGGAGCCAGGAGGGCCGGGCTGTGCCAACCTGGGAAGTCAAGAGGCCAAGAACAAGTGTCTGGGAGGCCGAGCAAGTCTGGGCCAGAACCAGCCAGGTGGGGTCACCTGTCTCCGTCCTGTGCCAAGGGAAACAGTTCCCTGAGACAGGACGAGGAGCAGGCACACTAGGTCAGACTCGGGGGCTATGCGGCAGGCGTCCAGGCCTGGGCCCTGGAGTGGCCCCGGGGGCGGCTGGAGGCTGTCCCCTCCCAAGGCTGCGAGTGGGGGCTCTGGGGCCTCACCAGGCCTGAAAGATTTGCAGGGCTGAAAGAGAAACCAAACGCGATGCCTTGGCTCTTTTTAAATGGGGCTTTAGTTGCTTAGGAGCGAGTTGGCTGTGAGCCCGAACCCCAGTCCTGGGGCTTGTATTACTGTTTGACCTTGAACAAGACTCATATCTCACACTTAGAAAGGGTTCACAACTGAGGCCAGGCTCAGTGCCAAGTACTTGACATACAGTGCCTAATAGTGAGAGTTAATACTCATAACACAGGTCAGCAATCTGGAGGGCAAATGGCAGAGGTGGGATTCGAACCCAGGCAGCTCCAGTTCTGTTCATCAATTACTTTTATTGGCGAACTGTAGTAGCACCAACAACTATCATTTACCCAACATTTACTAAGCTCCAGTCACTCACTGCCCTGAGTGTATTATTATTCACCGAATGTATTGCTCTCTGAATCCTCATGACAGCCCTTGGCTGTTACCCCATAAATTCAAACTCGGGGAAAATAGCTCCCAAGTAACCAGACAGATGCTGCAGAACACAGACTCTGGAGCCGCCCTGCCTGGCTGGGGTCCCAGCTAGGCAACTCGATGGTGGCTGTGACCTTCGCCTCTCTGGGCCTCAGTTTGCCCATCTGCACAGCGGGAACAACAACAGCATGTACCAGTGCAGCTGCTGCGAGAGTATTAAATGAGTTAATACTGGAAAGCATTTAACAGAGTGTCTGTCAAAGAGAAAGTGCTCGAAAAAGAGCCCAATACCTGTCACGCCTGCAATACCTGGGCCATAGGAGAGGGGACAAGTCGGGCTTTCCAGGGAGGGGTGGGAGGCAGAACCCGACCCTCAGCCTCCAGCCCTCCAGCCCCTGCACCTCGAGGGCACTTCTGTGGCTGCACATCCGTCCCTTCGACGCTGCCTGCAGGCTCTCTTCGTGCTGGCTGCCACCTGGGCCCCTCCTCACTCCCCGACGACTGACTCCAGCAGCCCCTGGAGCCTCCACATGCCTGGAGTGAGATTTTAAAACATCCATCTGACCTTGTCATGCCCCCGTGAAAACCTCTTTAATGACTCCCCGTCGCTCTTGGGCTCAGCTCCAAACTTTCACAGGGGTTAAAAACGGTGGCTTTCGAAGGCCTTTGAGACTCACAGCGAGAAATTCATTTTATAATGCAGTGCAGGGCACACCTTTATAACCCTTGAAATGAAAGTCTCAGGAAACCACACTGAACTCACGTGCAACGCACATGAGCACTTCCCACTGCGTTCCCTCTGAATTTTCCCACAGCGCCGGCTGGGGCCCACCAAATTCATTTCGGGACTCACGGATGCATCGATGCTGGCACTCCGAATGACTCTGGGTTACGGACTCTCCATCCCAGGCCCTGGCAGCTCTTACCCATCCTCACTCACTGCCTCCTCGGAGCCCAAGTTCTGGTCATTCTGAAGCCCCAGCATCGGATTCCCTCTCGCCACTGGGCCTTTGCACATGCTGTTCCCACCGGAAGCACTCTCCCTTCTCGTCCACTTGGCCTAGCCACAGGCTGCCTCCCCCGAAGCGCCTCCGGCCCATGCAGCGAAGGTGGCCTCATGCTCACCTGCGACCACCTTCAGGGCCTCGCTACACATCGCATCGTCCTGGGGTGTTTTCTCACGTTTGTTTTTAACTTGTTTTTTAAACCGGCGCCCAGTCCCCACTGCGGATCAGCTGATTCAGACATTTCTGGGGGGGAGGCATGAACATCAGCTTTTAAAAAATGCCCAGTGAGTATTATACAGAGCCCCCGCCCCCCCCACCATGTCCAGGAAGTCACCCTGTTTCACTTCCTCCAGGGCACTTAAGACAATCTAACGTAGCTTATGGAACGGCTGACGTGTTTGCTTGCCTGGGATGAAATAAACCCAGAGGAAGGCGTCTTCGATTCCCTTCCATCCCCCGCCCTGCCCCCAGCGCCAAGGACAGTGCCCCACGCTGACACTGGGTCAGCCTGCAGCCGAACCTCCGAGAGAGCAGGTGGAGCGGAGAAGGGCAGCCTTCCAAGGGCGCCTCCTCTGATGCTGGCTTTCTTTCCAGTAGCTGCCAAAAACGCTCACTTGTTCAAACCTACCAAACACACCCCAAACCCAGAGGGCTGTGGGGGCCCCGTGGCTCCGATGGCGGAACGGTGACCAGGGACGGCCCCACGGCCGGGCCGGTGCGCGTTCCCTGCAAAGGGCCTGCAGTGTCCTGTAAACACTCGGGGCTTCATGGGTGACGCTGTGTCTGCTGCGACGGCTCGGCTCTGCCACTGGAGTTCTACAGCAGCTCCATAGAAATGAACGAGCATCACCGCGTCTCAATAAAGCTTTATTTACAAAATAAATGCTCGGTCCTTGAGATGTAGTTTGCCCATCCCTGCACCAGAGTGTGACCTTGGGCAAGTCATTTCACCTTGCTGTGCCTCAGTTCCCACTGGGAAGCATAAAGATCCTGAGTTCATAGGGCAGTTGGGGTAGGATTGAATAAATGAATGCATGGAAAGCACCCCAGAAAGCTCCTGACATTCAGTGAACACAGCAACAACTCTTAGCTGCCTTCACTATTATTACTCTCCGGAAGCAGCGCCTCCTGCGGCCAACCCCAGCTGCTCCTCTGACCAGGTGTGTTCCTTGGGCAAAGTGTCTCTCTCCGCCTCCATCTCTGCAGCTGCAAAGCGAGACAATAATCGTATCCACCCTCCAGGTTGCTATGGGATGAAATGAGCGAATATAGGCCAAGTGCACAGTAAGGGCTCAACAGCCAAAGTCAACAGTACTGTATTATTCCCCAGAACAATACCAGCAGAAAAACCAAGCAAATCAAAACAAAACTTGGGTGCGTTGCAGCCCCTGCCCTGGGTTCAGGCACCTGACCTGGCCTGATTCTGGGAGGTGTGGCTGGGGGGCGGGGCCCGTTTTAAAGCTGTTTTCTTGCAACTCTTCCCACACAACCCCTTCTTGAGATTTCGGAAAGCAAATAAAGACAAAGGGCTGGCATTTCTGACCCGCCCCTGCACCGTCCCTCTGTGTCGGGGTTCCCGCCGACCCCAATGGGACCCGATGCTCGGAGGCTTTCAGAGACAGAGGAGGTGCCCCGGATGGTGGCTGGGTTCAGGTTCCGTACATGGTGGTCGGGGAGGGAGAGGGTAAGAGAGAGCCATCATTCTCTGACACTTTTCTATGCCACAGTGGGAGCCGTGGAAGGGAGGGGTGTGTGCGCGCGTGTGTGTATGTGTGTGTTAGGGGGTACAAGCACAGAGAGGCAGGAGAAAGGAGAGGGTGCTGCGGGGTAAAGGGGTGCCAATGAGTCCCACAGGGGGGCAGTGCCTCCCTCCGATCAGCCGAAACAGTGATGGGGCGGTTTTGACCCCAGGGGACACTGGGCAACGTCTGGACATTTTTGGTTGCCGCAACTGGGGGCAATTACCTCTTGGCTGGACTTGCCTCTGAAGCACTAGGGGCAGAGCTACCCAATATAAGGAACCTGGGTCCTTGGTGGACCACGTACAGCCCCGCAGTCTGCCAGGAGCACCGTTACTGGTCTTTACATGGTAAGAAATCAGCTGTGATTGTGTGAAGCTCTGAGGCTATAGGTTTGATTTGTTACAGCAAGTAGCATTCCCATAACCAATACAGCCACGGAAAACAGGAAGTAGGAGTTACACCAGTGGTCTTGGAGGCAATTGCGTGGATGTCACTGAGGGGAAAAAAGAAGATGCTAAGCATGTGTGATATATCATTTAAAAAAAAAAAATCAACGATTCCTTCTTCTCTCTCCCTCACCAACAAAAACAAACCAAAAACCAATTAAAACCAAACCTAGACCTGGCTGGTGTGGCTCAGTGGATTGAGTGTGGGCTGTGAACCAAAATGTCGCCGGTTTGATTCCCAGTCAGGGCACATGCCTGGGTTGCAGGCCAGGTCCCCAGTGGGGGGGCGCATGAGAGGCAACCACACATTGATGTTTCTCTCCCTCTCTTTCTCCTTCCCTTCTCCTCTCTCTAAAAAAAAAAAAAAAAAAAAAAAGATAAAATATTTAAAAAACAAACCTAAATTAATTTGTTTAGGAATAAATTAGCATGGGAAAAATGTGGAAGACTAACAAGGCCGGGAGTTGGTAAACTGTGGCCCGAGAATCACATCCGGTCCACTTATCTGGGGTGTAAATGAAGTTTTATTGAAACACAGCCATGCCCTTTGGTTTACGTATTTCTACAGCTGCTTTCATGCTCTGCGGATGGAAGTGAGTGGTTGCCATGGAGACTGCACAGCCTGCAAAGCCATGAACATTTACGATCTGGTCCTTCACAGAAGAAGTTTGCTGACCTCGGTACTGGGTGACCAACCCAGGAAAAAAATGAGGATGATGCTACGTCTACAAAGTAACGAAGCAAAATCAACCTCGATGTGCTGGCGTGAAATGTCCACGACACAGAAGTGGAAAGTAATAAGTTCCGGGGTCCAAGGTCTGATCCTATTTTTGGAAAAAGAAAATGATACAAATCTGTAGGATGGCTTGTGCACCTACTCTGAGAGAGAGTCCACCTCCAACAATCACGTGAGTCCTGATGAAGAGGAAACTTGAGGACCGCCCACTTTCGCTCTGTGTGCTTCGGTGTCACTGCAGCCTCGTCACGAGCACATTCATTAAAGAAAGAAAAGCAACAAAGGAACAAATAGTCACAGGAAACGCGAACTCAAAGCAATGGAAATGTTGCTGGTGACACAGTTCGATGCGTGTGGTTCTTAAACCTCTTTTAGATTCTCTAACTGCCAGGCTGGGGCCTGGCTGGCACATAGTAGGTGCTCATTAAGTGTACGAGGACTGCATGAACAAGCGTTGAAGAAAATGAATAACACAGCAAAACCATGAGAGGAAAAGAGAGAAGAAAAGGAAACGCCCCCTCCCTTTGCTCACCCAGCAAGTGCTAGGACATCGACCCAGGCTGAGAAAATGCCCCAGCATGTGCTGACCTTCTAGTCTGACCTTCAGAAGAGCCCAAGTCACTGCTGTCGCTCCTTCCTCACCCCCAAATCAAAGCAAACAAACAAAACACCGAGAACGAGTCCTTTGCCAAAGACGTTCGGCTCTCAGACAGGCCTCTCCTTGGCCTCACGCACGCCTCGTGGTGAGAACTGAGCATCCTCAGAGCCCACTGCCCTTGGGGTCCAGTTCAGGGTTGATGGGAACTGTTCCAGGCTGAGAACGAGAGCGCGAGGAGGACGAGGCGGCTCCAGGAGTTTCCTGGTGTTTGGGGAACGACACCAGGACACACACGAGTTTCTTCAGTCGCTCACCAGCTCAGAAAAAGGAGCATCTGTTTATGTTGGTGCCTGTGTAACACAGGTCACCCATCAGCACGGTACTTCTGCAGCGAGCAGCCCCCAAATCGCATGGACGTGTTCCTGAACAGGGAGGGAGCTAGCTGCCCAGGGCCCGTTGGCTGCGCAAACCCTCGGTCCATAAACCGCAAGTCAAAAGGAGGTGAGGTTTAGCGAGAAATACGGCTGTGTGGGTGCCAGCACTGCTCCTGCACTGTGAGCTCCTGAACGTACTGATTTTATTTTTCGGAACTGTTCTCCTTCCTCGCTCCCTCCCCCCTCTCTCCTTTCCTCCCTCCACAAATATTTACTGACCTTTTACCATGTGCCAAGCATTGTTCTGGGTTTGGGGGATGGAACAATAAACAAAACAAACTCCCAGCCCTCCTGGAGTTGGCATTCCAGTGGGGGAGACAGGCAGGAAGCTGGGAGACACATAAGTGTTCTAGGCAGGGTGACCGGGGAAGGCCTGTTGGAGGAGGGGACATCTGCGCAGACACTTGAGGAGAGGGAAGAACAACCAGGCAGAGCGGCATGCGCAAAGGCCCTGGGGCAGATGCAAGCCAGGCGTATCTAAAGAACTGAAAGCATAATACAACAATTGGAATGTGACGAGGAGGGCAAAAGGGATAGAAGAACACGTGCGAGAAGTACCCAGGGGCCCTGCACAGGGCTGCTGTAGGCATGGCAAGGCTCAGAGTACTGGGAATCCACTGGGAGGTTCTGAACAGGAGTGGCATGGCAGTTCCCAGTAAGAGGCTCCTCGTTTCCTTTACAACATCCATGCCTGTTAAAGGAAACTTGGAAATCACAGGAAAGAAAAGGGAAGAAAAAATGCCACTCCATGATCTTAGCAGCTATACCAGTAGTTCTCAACCGGGATGATTTTACCCCTTAAGGGATACTTGGCAATGTCTGGAGACATTTGGGGTTGTTACACTGGGGGAGGGGCGGGGTGAGCTCAGTGCTACTTGTATCTGGTGCACAGAAGCCAGGGATGTGATGAACAGGACGGTCCCCACAACAAAGTAGCGATGTCAGCATGCCGAGGCTGAGAAGCTCTGCTCCAGGCCAATGTTCTGTAACTTCTCCCCGCTACTCCTAACCTCACTAGTTCCTTTGTACATTTATTTTTCGTGTAGATTAGCTCTCACTGAATTTTCTATGTGGATGCTGCCCTGTCCACAGAACATGAAACCCCCACCCCCCAGATTTCTACAGACACTACCTAGGATGGTGTCTTATTCCTTAGGGTTAGGTAGTCATATTGTGGCAGTTACGGACACAGCTGCTGGGCCCTTCCTACCAGCTGGGTTGACCTGGCGAGTGACTGAGCCCTGTGACCTCCATCTCCCCAGGTGTAAGCTAGGGTGAACAGTGAATCTGCCTCGGAGGGTGGGCATGAAGGTTAAATGAATTCACACGTGGAAAGCATCAAACGGTGGCCCATGAAGTACTGAGAAAACACTAGCTCTTATGACACGCAACTATCTCTTCCTTTTTCTAATTTTTAATATTAGAAATAATGCTGTTAAAATTTTTTCTTTAAAGTAGAGTTCCAGGACTTCAAACACTGGGTCTCTTCGAGTGGAATGACATTTGAAAACTGAATTACATGAGTTGTGCAAAATAGAAAGAAATGGAAATTTTGATGAAGTCCCATTTTCCATGCATTTAGACACAGAATGACTTACTTTCATTCCCCTGGGGAAACCGCTTAAGTCTTGGATCTTAAAATAACTGGAACTGCAACCTGTCCCATTCAGGTCTCAGGATACCCTGCCTCCTCAGCGGCAGGGCTGACCTGGGGCGAGGCTCTTTCAGAGCAAGCGACCTCACGGGGATCCGAGGGCCTAGACTGGACTCAGGCCCACCCTGTGGGCTCCTTGCCCTTTGGAAGAAGAGCGCCAGGTGGCGGCTCAGGGTGGGGGCAGCCTGCGGGGGGAGCCTGGCCTTCACATTTCCTCGGACACAGCCTCCCCACGCCCCACTGTTCCCTTTCAACAAGGAGGCAGTGAAAGCTACTTCAGCAACTGGGTGCTCACTCCGTGCCGGGCACTGCGTTAAGCATGCTGTGTGCAGAGTGGAGAAAACCACGGGCTCTGACCCAGCACTCAGCTTGCACAAGCTGCTTGGCTTCTCTGTGTCGCGCTTTCCTCACGTGTCGTATGCACATGACAATAGTACCTACTTCATCAGTCCTTTGTGAGGATTCAATAAGTTAATACGTGCAAACCCGTTAGGACCGTGCTTGACTCGGTCAAGCACATCAGGAAATGGTTAGATATTACTATGACCTCATCTGAACTTCTGGCTGCTCTGTGAGGTGGGCGCTGTTCTTAGCTCCCATGACGCAGATGCGGAACTGAAGCAAACGGAGGTGGGGAGACCCTTGCCCAAGCCCCACAGGGAGCATGTGGCACAGCCAGGGGTTGCGACCAAAGCAGTTTTCTTCCACTCTTAACCTCCGTGCTCTACATAAACGCGTGAAAGTCTTAAAACGAGTATCAACTTAACACCTAAACAGAAGTCTCAAGCCAGTTTCAAGCAGTCCATTCATTTAATAAATGGTTACTGAGCACCTACTGTGTACCTGAGAGGATGTAGGGATGGAGCTACCCCTACCATCTAGTGCCTCGTGCAGTCTGAAGAGGAAGCTAAAAAAGTGGAGTAGAACAAAATCAAGGGTCAGAAAGCAACTGAAATCTCGATTGCAGTGTGTGAGTCCTGATCCAGCTATACCTGAATGCAGCCCCCAACCCTGGACTTCCAGTTCCTTGAGCCCATACATTCCTTTCCTTGGCAAACCAGTTTGAACCGGGTTTTCCGTCACTTGTTACTGAAAGTCTTGACTGTGAGGGTAGGTTTGGCCTGACTTTCTCTCATACTTAGCAGGACAGCTTCTAAAGTGTTAAACCCTCCCTAACTCCCCAATTTCATCATTAACTTCATATTTTTTCCACAAAAGAAGCTGGGTCAGCTGTGTTTTTGGTATCACCTTATGAAGCAGATTATAGCACATTTCCAAGCGGACCCCTTAGCTCCTTAAAAATAGGGTCTCAAGTGCCAACCGAAATGTAACCTTGTGTTTGGAGCATGGGAGACCCTACTCTGTGTTGGTGGCATGTCTCAGGAGGCAGCACAGACGGCGGCCTAGTGGTTAACACACTCTGGAGTCAGAGAAACCTGCTCGAATCCTGTCTGTGTCCATCATGACCTGTGACCTCAGGCATATTGCTCGGAGCTACAGTTTCCTCATCTGCACAGTGGGAATAAAGTGAAAACCTACCTCCTGTACTTTCTGAGAAAATGAAATGAGATAACGTATACAAATCACCTGACATAATAAATACCAAATGTATATAATAAAACCGATATACAATGAACTGGGCTTCCAGAAGTATGGATTTCAACACCGCATTCACGGAGAACCATCTCACACCTGGATGAAAAACATCAGTGCTCTTTTTCTTTTTTAAAAAAGTACCAGTGCGCCCTGGCTGGCGTAGCTCAGTGGATTGAGCGCGGGCTGCGAACCAAAGGGTCGCAGGTTCGATTCCCAGTCGGGGCACATGCCTGGGTTGCAGGCCAGGCCCCTAGTGGGGGCCACGTGAGAGGCAACCACACATTGATGTTTCTCTCCCTCTCTTTCTCCCTCCCTTCCCCTCTCTAAAAATAAATAAATAAAATCTTAAAAAAAAAAAAAGTACCAGTGCTCTTAGAGAAGTGAGGCTATACTTCCATCTGTAGGTTCAGAACTGACAATTGCCTTGAAAGTAAGGTAAAAGTTTTAAGAATGAAGCAGTAATGTGTGTGTGTGTGTGTGTGTGTGTGTGTGTGTGTGTGTTGGACAGGCTACCCATTAGCAGAAGAAAAAATGCAGAGGATTTTCCACTGCTTCTCGCAACAATGTTATCCAGCACTGTACCTGTGTTGGAACTGAGGATGAAGACCTGACAAGCACTATGAGGCCTCCCCTCCTGCAGCGGAGTGTTACTCAGTGTCTTTCCAACTGTGGTGCCACGCCCATGAGTGGGAGCTGTGACCAGGGTTTTCATAAAATGAAATAGAGTAGACCACGGTCAGTAATTCTCAGGCTGTGGACTAAACTCAGCCCACTGCCTGTTTTTCTGAATAAAGTTTTATTGGAACATGGACAATCCCGTTTGTTTATGCGCTGTCCCGTCTGTGACGGTGCAGTTGCGTACTTGTGGCAGAGACTGTATGGCCCGTGAAGCCAAAAGCACTTAGCAGTTGGCCCGTGACACAGAAAGTCTGCCAACTCTCGGGACAGCTAACTAGCACAGTAGTTATGAATGCGGTCCACCGCTGGGTGCAAAGTAGGACTGTCCTTCTTCTCTCTGTTTGAAGTTATGGTCCTGTGAGTTGCTCTGGCCAGAGAGGTGTTAAAGGAGATGACAGGTGGCCCCTCTGGACCGATGCTTGGACAGCCAGTGTGATGTTCTGTGGCTTCAGAGTTCCCAGATGACTCTGGAGGGACAGGAGCAATAAATCCATGTCTGCTAATTTAAGTCACTCAGCTTTGGGGGTATCTGTCACCATGGCAGAGTCAAGCCTGTCCTGACAGATATTAACAGAAAATAGGGGAGTGCATCACAGGTAGTAAGAGTAAGCACCGCTTCCTCAAACTCGCATTCCCACATCCGTTTCATGTGGCACGTGAGTGGTGGGAACACATCTGTGTCTATGCATTTTTTTGGTGTGTCATTATAAGGTTGTGATAGATAAGCTTCTTCCTGATGGCCATAGTGAAAACATGTTTAAAAGCAGCTTTGAAGAAAAACCTAGAGTCCAGGAAAAACCATCTAAAATATTTGAGGACTAGGGAAGAAAGAGAACTGGGGGAAAAGGGCTAAGGAGGCGGGTCTGGAGGGGCTAGCTTGAAGGCTCCTCGTGCGCACACACACAAAAATGTCTTCCAGCCATTCTCGAATTCTTTAGGGCAGGGGTTGGCCAACATTTTCTGTGAGTTACTCTCTGAGAGTAAATATTTGGGGGCCAAGAGGGCCTCTGTTGCAAATCTTCAGCTCCGTGAATATAGTGGGGGAAACAGCCTCAGGCGATACACGAGTGAGTGGGTATGGCTGTGCTCCAATAAAACTTTATTGACAAAACAGGCAGCTGGCCAGATAGGACCC
This sequence comes from Glossophaga mutica, assembly GCA_039655065.1. Taxonomy (NCBI): domain Eukaryota; kingdom Metazoa; phylum Chordata; class Mammalia; order Chiroptera; family Phyllostomidae; genus Glossophaga; species Glossophaga mutica. The sequence goes on along the minus strand of CM077312.1, from coordinate 98,483,578 downwards.
ACAGGCCAAAGTCTGCTGACTCCTACTCGAGGGGATCAGATAAAGAAGTAGAGACAGGCTGAAACTGTAGGAAGGACTTGCATTGTAGATCCACGCAAGAACTAAAGATGAGTTCCTATTAGGACAAAGTCCCATCTTCTACATTAGGAGTCAGCAAACTACGGGCCGTGGGCCAAATTCTGGCGGCTGTCTGTTTTCGTAAAGTTTTATTCATGTGTTGTCTAGGGTTGCTTTTATGCAACAACAGTGCAGGTGAGTAGTTGCGATAGAGACCGTTGGAGAGCAAGGCCCAAAATATTTACTCTCTGGCTCTTTACAGAAAGTGCTTGCTGATTCCTGGCCTACACGGCCGCATGCATGCCCAGGCTCATGTTCAAACAATGGTGTTAGCGGCTTAGGGTGGACCCAGGGCCACATCCAGAAAAGTCCTTAGAAGAAGGCAGAATGATATTTTTAATAAAGTAAATAGGGTGCAAGCCAAAAATGAATCAAAGTAACCCCTGGCCCTGCACCCTGGAGAGATTCTGACCGCAGTGACGCTCCAGAAATGAGTTCACAGCTGAGACGTGCGCCATAAATGTTACAATAACAAGAACAAGAAATAGTAATAAAACACAAAGCCACGCACCCTGTCTCCATGGGCAGGACCTCCCAGGGTTTTGAGCTTAGAAGTAGGAAGGGGGCAGCCCTGGCCACTGATGGCTCGTCTTGGCAGAGCATTTGACAGTCCTACAGGGACCCGGTGGGAGAGGTCCAGAGGAGGAAGTTCAAATACAAGCAGGCACTGGAGAAAGACGAGCTCGGTCATGAAGCCTTGAACCCCTCTGGGAAACAGGACCCAGATTCTGAGGTCAACAGTTATTCTCGAGACCCTTAACGCTCAGGGTCTGGACTGAGATTCAGATCAGCTCTCGGAACTGGCCTGTCCCGCTGCAGGCTGGGGTGGGAAGCTCAGAGCCTGCTGCACTGCAAGACCTCGCCAGGCCACTGTCACCGGCTGATGGCTTCATCGAATTGTCCCGGCCCTTCCATCCGCCGCAGCGAAGCCTGCCAAAGTTCTGAAAAGCTAAATCGAAACACCCCATCATCATATCAAGAGCTTGCTATAAAAGCTGACCAGGCAGATAGGAGCAACAGCGATGCACTCCCTGCCTGCAACACGCCCAGAAGGACCCAGCAGGCTGCAGAGGGGAAAGACAGAAGCCGTCCAAAATCATCAAAGCCCTAACGACGACCAGAGGGGAGTCGTGAGAAGTCTGCAGTGTAGACTCCACGCAAGCCCGAGCGGAACGGGTGGTGCAAACAGTACTCGGCCGGCACTCCCGCAGGCCCAGGGCTCAGTACACGCCCCGCGGTGCGTCTTTGGGAACTCGGCAGGAGGCAGGCGGAATAATTCCCCTTTTACAGAACAGAAACACTGAGGTGTGGGAGAGGTTGCTCAACACTCTGAGATACCTTGGATTTGGTTAAAAAACAGGAAGCTTGAGTTTTCTAAAAGTCACGGAGAATCCAGCTCTGCCGCCCTGGCTCCCTGTGGCCAACTCTTACACAGCCCTTAGGGATCGGCAGGCACTGTTGTAGACACTTCCCGTGGAAGATCTCATTTGATCCACAGCAGCCCTACGATGCAGGCTCTGTACTTATCCCCATTTTACAGATGAGGAAACTAAGCCCAGAGCAAATAAGGCTGCCCGGATGAAGGGGTACCTTCCTACTGCTACCCCTAACAGTAGGGGCATGTTCTATTTAAAGAACCGAAGGAACCACCAGGAGTTGCTACTTATAATTGAACCGCCAGCGTTCAATGTCCCCTGGTTGGTTGGGGACCGCTGCCCCACCTGTCCTGACTCGTGGAATCCTCCCCGTGAGGCGTGTCTGCTGGTGTCCTCATTTTTAGATGGGAAAACCTGGCCTGGGGCGGCCAACGGCCTGCCCTTGCCTGAAGTCACACAGCTAGTGTCGGAGAAGTGACCGGAGTCGTGTGAGCCTCACTGCACAGCCTGGTTGCGTCCTTCCTCTCACGCCCAACTGCGCGGGTCGTCCACCTCCAGGCTGGTGTTGGAGGCCCCCGGGGGGGTTCCGTGTTGGGGGCGGATTGACCCAACTGGGGTTCTCTTGACTACACGGGAAATGTCTCCAAGAGTCAGTGGGCCTGTGCCCCATTTCCCATCTTTTCTCTCACAGGGTACTTCTGTTATAAAAGGGTGCCTTTCCTCAGACTGTCCGCTGCACCCTCCTTGGTGAGGGGTGCTCTAGAACGAATGTAGATAATAAGAATGCTGGTTACAATCGCTTCACGATCAACAAGCACTTTCATGACATTAGGGGCCAATATCTGTATGGCACTCACTACTAAGCTTCAGGAGTTTTATAATATTTCATCTAATCCTTATGACAAGCCTTTGAGGTACGGGCTATGAGTATCTCCCTGTTACAGATGGGGAAACTGAGGCACAGAGAGGGAAAAATCACTCTTTCCAGGTCACACAGCTGCTGGTAGGTGGCAGTCTGCACTCCTAACCAGCAGGCTAACCCGCCTTGCCAAGGCCTACTACAGTTCCAGCACTGTACGCACTGCAGTGCATTTGTTTTCTTACCACAGCGCTGGTATTATCACCCTATTCCAGGGATAGAAACTGAGCCCGAGGAAGATTAAAGAGACTGCCCAGGCCACACAGCTAAGAAGGGGCAGAGCCAGGATCTGAACCCAGGAATCTGGGTACAGACATTGTGTATAACCTACATCATGCCACCAAATCCTTCTAGAACCTCTCCAGGGTCTCTGTGCCCACTTTATTTAAGACATATGTGATGAGTGGGGTGACTTGCTCAAGGTCAGGCAGCTTTCAGTGGCAGAGCCAGGATTTGAACCCAGGTCTGGGGGGTGCCAAGGCACGGCACACCCCCCCACCCCCGTAGCACCACCCAGCATGCTGGCCTCTGTGCCGGGGCCCCTGAGCAGCCTGCTCTGCCAAACACACGTTGGCAGCCAGCAGGCTCGGGGCTTTGGAGGGACGGATGTCTTATGCACCTCCCGCCATTTCCTAGTTGCTTCCCCAGTGACAGCGAGGGGAGTGAGCAGAAATGAGACTTCCAGGTGGCGAGACAGATGGCACGTCAGGAGGCTGGGGAGCCGGCAGGGACATCGTTCACCTCGGGGTCACCGGCTCGCTCTGCAGGTCGCACGTTCCCCTCCCACAGCTGCCGGGGCTTCACCCAGGAGAGGCCTGGTCAGTGGGGACAGCTGGCCACAGCCCCCAGTGCCACCAGCTGCCTGGAGCTGTCCACCCCTCCCTCAGCCCCCTGTCACTTTCCCCTCCCGGAGTCCTTTGCTTGGGTCTGGCCACCCTCACAGAACAAAGCACTGAGGCCCACAGCGCTGGGCCCAAGCCCGGGCCCTGGCCAGATGGGCGATCTTTGTGCCTTCCCTGTGGCGTCCTCATCATCATTCGAATTTTGTGCCTCCTCCCGGGTGACCTCAATAGTTGCTGTTGTTTTCATTTATTTGTCATGTGCAATAGTAGCATCTGCAGAGTGGCTAAGACACCCAGACCCCGCAGGACCCCACTTCGGACCAAAGTGATCTTGGGCAAATGGCGGAACCGCTCTGTCCTGGCCTGTAAAACAGCTGCCATGACGCCCACCTCAAGGGCTGCTGGGAACATCGTCAGAGGCGACAGGTGGCAAGCACTTACAGCCACTCCTGGCCCACAGTGAGTGTTCAATAGATGTGAGCCGTTGCTGGTGTTGATTTGCGTGTCGTGTCTGCCCATTCTGTCCGGGACGCCCTCCATCTATTATGTTTTTAAACTGGGGTGAACCCTTGAAAGGCCAGACCGAGCCTCTTCTCCTCCATGAAGACGCTGAGATATCGGGGTGGGCACATCACACTTCTCGTGTATCTTCACACAGAGCCTTGCACCAACAGTGGGCACGCAGACCGTCGTTCATCTAATAGTAATTAGAAAGGGCTATGTTTGACTGAGTACTTTCACTACACCTGGCACTGTCCCTGTGCTGCACATACGCTATCCTAGTTCACTCTCCCCTCAAACTCTGCGTCTTACAAATACACCCATCGTACAGGTGAGGAAACTGAGATTTAACGGAGGTGACGTGACTTGCCCAAGATAGTAAGTGAACAACTGGCACTTGATGAGCTTCGCGGGGACGGGCAAACCCATTCTGGGAAGTAGGAAGGCTAGAGTTTTCGCGGCACCACCTCTGACAAATAGCAGACAGGAAGTGAAGAACTCTGATTTCTAAGAATATCAGCCCTGCTTTCTCATAGCAGACTTCAAACAAATTAGTTTTTGTGGTAAGGATTTACGGTAAGTCCTTCTCTCTCCCTGGAAGATGCATGCATTACTCATCAGGACCCTTTCCATTGCAGCTGACAGGAACTGCAGCTCACACCGGCTTAAGTAAAAAGGGGAGCTGGTTGCCTCCCGTAACTGGAAACCTGAGGAGTAGCGTGCCTCAGACAAGGAGTCCCAGTGACCTCTGCTTCCCGGTCCATGTCCCTCCCCTGTGAAGTCCCCTCCCGTACGGTACTAGGGCTGGTCTGTGTGACCAGCAGAATACGGCGGAAGTGAAGATCTGTCACTTCTGAGATGAGGTTATAAAAACTGGGACTTCCATCTTGGCACCTTATCCCCCCTCTTTTTCTCTTCCTCTTTCATCATCCACTTCGGCGGAAGCCAGCTGACGTTCAAGGGCAGCCGTCTGAAGGGCCCCGCGTGGAGAGCTGCTGGGGCCTCCTGCCAACCGCCACGGGTGAGCTTCGTGACGTCTGATCTGAAAGCAGCCCCGGCTGACCCCCGGAGGGCAGCCCGGGGACAGACCCAGCAGCAGGGGATCTGGCTGAGCCGCACCCAGATTCCTGACCCACGGCGATGTGATGTAACAAATATTTGCTTTGCAATTTTGTTTTGTAATTGGGGGGGGGCATGTATTATGCAGCAATAAAGAATTACTACATACATGCAAATACCTGGGGGAGGCGGTGAAGAACACAGGCAAGAAAACAGCTCAGCAGGAGCTTATCGGGACAGAAAGTGGTTAAGCAAACGTGGCAAACGTTTAATGGTTGGTGAATCCGTGGGACGGGTATGTGATGTTCATGCCACCGTATGGGTGACTTTTCTATAGGTTTGATAGTTTCCCAATTAAAAAGCTGGGGAGAAAAAACAGGGGAGTACAGACATCGGAGCCCGGCTACCTGGACCCTCCTCTCCCAGCTGTGTGTCCCTGGGGCTACTGAACGTCTCTGTGCCTCCATTTCCTCGTACATGGAGACGAAATCAGCATCTCTCTCACAGATGGTGGTGATGGGTCAATGAACTGATTCACGTACAGCTCTTAAATCAGGGCCCGGTTCTGCAAAGAGGCAGCTTTACTACATCATTCTCACTTTGTACGGTGAACCTGGCAGAGAGACCTGGCAAACGGTAAGCCCACAAGAAATACTTGCAGGATGAATGAATGAAAGAGTCAATTTTCTAACCAGCGGTTTGCAGGCTTCTCTCGGTTTTGAAGCGTTCCTCTGTTAGCTGATGTGGCCAGAAAAATCTCTCTGGAATTCAAGAATTCCAGAAGGCCTTACTGGAAGCATGTCCTGAACGACTGGATTAAAAAAGAAAAAAAAAAAAAATCTAGGCATGATGAAATGCATGCTTTGGACTCCCAGCTAGAAAACCAAGGAGGAACAGACAATTATAGGTTTCTGCTGCAAACAACAAGGCCATTCTCTAGACTGGCTTTCTTGTGTGCCAAGCAGAAAATCACCACAATCCCCCAAACAAAAGTCTGTATAAGGCAATAGTCACCAACCCTTACCTAGTGGTCCCAGGCCCTGTCCTAACTGCCTTACATCTAATACTTCATTTAATCCTACAGCAACCCTAGAAATTAGCACTATTATGCTTTTCCATTGTACAGACAAGGCACAGAGAGGTAAAGTAACTTGCTCAAGGTCACACAGCTTTGGAAGTTGTGATCTTGGGCAGTCTTTGGATCAAGTTCTTGTAAATTAAAAATGTATAACAATGCTAAAATCCAATTCTCCCTGAAGTTCCTCCTATCAGTTCGCACACATGCCTCCAGCCCTAATGCCCCAACCAGCAGAGACGTTTTCCTTTGGAAACGTGAGCCAGTTTGGGCTGTACTTTTTATACAAAGGGATTTATTACTCTGCAGCAAACTGCTCCGAAGCAGTGTCGTCTTTTTCTTCAGAGGGCCAGACTGTCGTAAATTAAAAGGGTTCTCCTTTCGGCCTGGCACTAAGCCGGGCCACTTAAAATCACTTTGGACTCTGCCCTCAGCTGACCTTTCAAACTGCTTTTCAGGCATCCCTGCTTCTAGGACCCGAGCGGGGTGTTGATCACGAGAGCTTTACTCTTGGAAGTGGAGCCACAAATTATTCCAGGCACAAGAAAGAGAGGACGTCCCCAGGTCATGAAACAGAAACACCAGCTTCAGCTGTATTCTGGGAGTAGCAGAACTGTCAGGGAGTGTAGGACCCCTGGCTCTCCTGGAGAAATGGGACAGGGCAGGGAACGAGCCTCGTTCTTCTGCGCTGCTTGAGGGGAGTTGGGGAAACTTTCCTCAGACAATGTCTTTTCACCCCAGGAGCAATGCTGAACACCCATGTGCCTTGGTGGGAGGAAACACTGTCCCTTTTGTCCCCAAACCAAATGCTGTCATTTCTCCTCGAAGTATCTGATGGGAAACTGGTAATATTGATAACGGCCACCATTTTTAATAAACCCTTATTATGTCATAACTTCACTTAATTATCACTGCCATTCCTACCCATTAAAAATATACTGCTATTCCTCATAATAGTATGTATTTACTTGACATACATTGAGATTGCATTATGTGCCGCAAACTCTTCTAAGCACTGCATGCGATTTACTTTATAGCAGCCCTGTAAGCAGGTACTAATTTTAGCCCTATTTTTTCAAATGAGAAATCTGAGGCATAAAGAGGTGATGTCATTTGCCCAAGGTCACACAGTCACTAAGTGGTTTACCTCTCCACCAAAGTATTGGGTTGGCCAAAAAGTCAGCTGAGTTTTTTTTTTTTCCTGTAAAATAAGACACTTTCATTTTCATCAATAACTTTATTGATTTGGATGTTTTGAGTATGTCAGCTCTCTCCTGCATGTTATAACGTTGGTTATTCTCAATTAACATCTCGATGTGATTGCTATAAACCTCAACTGGTCTACTCAACCATGGAGCACCGTCCAGTGAGAAATCCCTAGCACGAAACTTTGCAAACCATTTTTGATATGTTCTATCAGTCACAGCATCTTCTCCATACACTGTACAAAATTTTTTGCTTTTCCTTTTCTTTTTTTAAATATATTTTATTGAATATGCTATTACAGTTGTCTCATTTTCCCTCATCATTCCCCTCCACCCTGCACACCCCCTCCCACCCATATTCCCCCCCTTTAGTTCATGTCCATGTGTCATAAGTTCTTTAGCTTCTACTTTTCCCACACTATTCTTGCCCTCTCCCTGTCTATTTTCTACCCACCGTCTATGCTACTTGTTCTCTGTACCTTTCCCCCCCTCTCCTCCTCCCATGCTCCTGTTGCTAACCCTCCATGTGATTTCCATTTCTGTGGTTCTGTTCCTGTTCTAGTTGTTTGCTTAGTTTGCTTTTGTTTTAGGTGTGGTTGTTAATATTTGTGAGTTTGCTGTCTTTTTACAGTTCATATTTTTTATCTTCTTTTTCTTAGATAAGTCCCTTTAACATTTCATATAATAAGGGCTTGGTGATGATGAACTCCTTGAACTTGACCTTATCTGAGAAGTGCTTTATCTTCCCTTCCATTCTAAATGACAGTTTCACTGGATAGAGCAATTTTGGATGTAGGTCTTTGCCTTTCATGACTTGGAATACTTCTTTCCAGCCCCTTCTTGCCTGGAAGGTCTCTTTTGAGAAATCAGCTGACAGTCTGATGGGAACTCCTTTGTAGGTGACCGTCCCATTATCCCTTGCTGCTTCTAGAATTCTCTCCTTCATTTTAATCTTGGCTAATGTTATTACGATGTGCCTTGGTGTGTTCCTCCTTGGGTCCAACTTCTCTGGGACTCTCTGAGCTTCCTGGACTTCCTGGAAGTCTATTTCCTTTGCCAGATTGGGGAAGTTCTCCTTTATTATTTGTTCAAATAAGTTTTCCACTTGTTGCTCTTCTTCTTCCCCTTCTGGGACTCCTATAATTTGGATGTTGGGACATTTAAAGGTGTCCTGGAGGTTCCTAAACCTCTCCTCATTTTTTTGAATTCTTGTTTCTTCATTCTTTTCTGTTTGGTTGTTTCTTTCTTCCTTTTGGTCCACTTCATTGATTTGAGTCCCAGTTTTCCTCCCATCACTATTGGTTCCCTGTGCATCTTCCTCCATTTCACTTATTGTAGCCTTCATTTGTTCATCTAATTTGTGAGCAAAATCAACCAATTCTGTGAGCATCAGTGCTTTGATCACCAGTGCTTTGAACTGTGCATCTGATAGGTTGGCTATCTCTTGATCGCTTAGATGAATTGTCTCTGGGGCTTTGATCTGTTCTCCCATTCGAGCCATTTTTGGATTTTGTGGGGGGTTTTTTTCCAGTCTGGTTGCAGCTGTTATGTATGAAGGGCGGAACCTTAGGTGTTCCTCAGGGCGGGGCAGCCCAGTTGCTGGGTAGTGATGCTGTATGTGGGGGTGGGGTCTGAGAGGGAACAATGGTGCTTGCTCTGTGCTCTGATTCCAGTCCCTTCCACTGCTTTCCACAAGCAAATTGGGTCCTTCTGGTGCTGATTCCTGGGTGGGTGGGCTTGTGTGCATTCTAGGACCTTGTGGGTCTCTCCAGCGAACTCTCCTGTGAAGCTGGGAGTCTCTCCCGGAACTTCAACCCCCACAGGTGTTTTCAATCGGTGCTTTTAGGCTTTATTTCATGGCGCTGAGGCCCTGGGTTACACAGTCTGTCTCGCTCCCAGTTTTCACCTGGATTATCTGCACAGGAATGTGGGACCGTCTGGTCAGCCAGCCACCTTGTGCGCCTCACTGGGTCTGCTCATTGCCTCCCCATACCCGATAACCACCACCTGTGTGCCTGGGGCGTGCCAACAGCCACCTGCGCATCCGGGACCACTAGCACTGCTTTTTCCTGCCGCCATCCCTCTCTGCCGGCTGCCGACTCCGCCCCTCTTACTGGTCTGGGTGAATCGTTGTTGGACTTCCCGTACAATTCAATTTTCTATATGTTCTGATTGTTTTTTTGGTTCTAAATTTTAGTTGTCCTTAATTTTGGTTGTGAGAGGAGGCACATTGTGTCCACCTGCACCTCCATCTTGGCCGAAAGTCCGCAGTTTTTTGCTTTTCAGTTGCATTTTTACCTTTCTAGAGATAATAAAGCATAATATACCAAAAACGTGTATTTTCTTCCATCTTCAATATTAAAATGACTACACATATATTCACCAATTTTGATTTTTTAAACACACACTGATATGACAGCTGTCACAATACAATCTTTTAACAAAATTGTTTCACTTGCAGTTAAAGACAACTATGCACTACTAGAGCCATCTTACAAAAAAAAATAAAAAATGAGTGAACTTTTTGACTAACCCAATACATATCATTGTGGTTGCCATAATAATAGCAGTTAATAACATCACCATTTATCGAGCATTTCTTAGGGGACAAACACTGCACGACCCACTTTGCTACCATGGCCCCGCCAGGCAGGAACTGTTATTAAGCCATTCAGTTAATGAAGGAGACTGAGGCCCAGAGAGGTAAGGCAGGTCACACAACCAGTAGTGCAGGGAAAAGCAAGGGTTCAAATCTAGGCTGAGCACTTCCACTGGTGGCAGCCTATGCAAACAGATGCCAGAAAACCTCCCAGCAGGCTGCCCGGAAGTGGCACCAAGCAGGACTGAAAACCTGCCGCCAGCACTCGCTCTGGGGAGCACTGGTCTGGCTTGGAGGAGCTTTGGGGCAAGAGACGCCCAGAGGGAGTATTGATGGGGATGCTGGCACCGAGCTGATCCTGTGGTTCTTGCTGTCTAAAGGCACATGGATGCGTTGTCTCCTTACCCGTCAAATTCATGAAGGTGTGGCCAGCCAACTCGCAGCAGCCCCTGAGTGGCTGCTTACAGACTGTGTGACCATTTGGCACTTCCTCAAGCCTCTTTCCATGTTGTGCCGTCCCCAGCTCTAAGGGGTCCCTTTCTGCCTCACCCTCCTAGAGCTAACGTTTATCGAGTCCTGACCACACGCTCAGCATAGTGCCAAACACTTGGCAGGCCTTCTCTCCTTTACATCTAAAATGACCCGAGGAGGAAGATACCGCTCAGTCTTCCCATTCTACAGGGGCAGAAACTGAGGTTCTTAGCGAGTAATCCCTTTGCTTATACTTAGCAGAGCTGGGGCTCGAACTTCATTCCAGATTCACACCCCTCCCCCAGAACCACGTATGATCGGATAGGGGGAGGCAGAGGTAGTGGCACCAGGTTTGAAGGATGGAGGAAGCCACGTGGAAGGAAAGGAGGAAGTGGTCATGGGGATGAAGAGGGTGTACCAGGTGGGAAAACTAGCAAAGGCCTGGAGGTGGGAGCCTGCGGGGTGGGGGAGCATCAGACAATTCCATCTGGCGGATGTGCGGTAAGGCAGAAGTAGGCTGTGGTTCAGGGAGGGTGAGTGTGAAGTTCAAAACAATCAAACTACTCAATCTCATTCCACCACCCTCCATTCCTGAGAGGTCTCCTAGCTAGGCACGCTGAGTCGTTAAGGCAGCCCTGTGGCTTTTCTGGCTGCCGAGCTGGCACCCCGAGTAAATTTCAGGGGATAGGAGCTCAGCGCGCTGAGGACACAGTGTTCGAGCTATTTGTGGCCACATGAATTAATAATCTCTTCCATGTGCAAAGATATTTCCATGATTCTCCGGAGACTCCTATTGGTGGTGGGGAAGGCGAATGCTTGGATGGCTTCTCCTCGGGACTCTCAAGCCAAATGCGGCTACTCCTGCAGGCCGGAGATGATCGCTCAGTGGTCAGCGAAAAATCGACCCAAATTGCAACCCCAGGGCTCCACTGCAAAGCAGCAGAGTCAGCCACTTCAGAGACGGTGCCCTGAAGTACGTCACTGGGGCCCGCGTTCCAGGTCTGAGTATGTGGAATGGATTTAGAAGCTTGCAAGTAAGAATAACAGCTCCTATTTTTCGAGGCTGAGTATCTACCTGCCAGGCACTGTTTTACTCACAGTATTTCGTTTAACCCTCACAACAGCCCTATGAGGAGGTGTATCGTTTGCCCCATTTTACAGGGAAGAACACTAAGGCCTAGAGATGTTAAGTAACACACCAGGGTTTCCAAGCTGGTTTAATAAAGGCACTCTCGGCCCCAGAGCCTATGCTCTCCGTGACCACGCTGTCAGCTGACATTTCCCCCTCGAAAGACCATTTCTTTAGAGAAGTTTCAGGTTCATAGCAAAACTGAGAGGAAGCTACAGACATTTCCCGTAAACCCCTTGCCCTGCACATGCTTGGCCTTAGCCGTAGCTTTGTCCACCAACATTCCTTGCTGGAATGGTACATTTATTACAGCCTACAGGGGTACATTATTATTGCCCAAAGTCCCCAACTGACATTTGGGGCTCACTCTTGGGGTTGCACATTCTGTGGGTTTGGACAAATGTGAAATAAGATGTCGCCATCCTTAGAGTATCACAGAGAGTAGTTTCACTGCCCTAAAGGTCCTCTTTGCTCCAGCTCTTCATCCCTCCTTCCCTCCAACCCCTGGAAACCACAGATCTTTCTGCTGCCGCCATAGTTTTGCCTTCTACAGAATGTTATGCGGCTGGAATCACACAGCATGTTACTGGCTTTTTTCACTTAGTGATATGCATCTAAGGTTCCTCCATGTCCCGCCAGGGCTTGCCAGCTCATTTCGTTTTTAGTGCTAAGTAATACTCCATGATTATTTGTCCATTCACCCACTCAAGGACATGTCGATTGCTTCCAAGCTTTGGCCATTATGAATAAACCCATTATAAACCCCGTATGCAAGTGTTTGTGGATACAAGCTTTCAGCTCCTTTGGGGAAACACCAAGGAGTGCCATTGCCGGGTTATAGGGTGAGAGTATGTGTAGTTTTACAAGGAACCGTAAAACTGTTTTCCAAATGGCTGCACCGTAGTGTGGTCCCACCAGCAGTGAATGGGACTGCCTGTTGCTCCACCTCCTCCCCAGCATCTGGGGCTGTCCAGCCTACTTTAAAAAACTTAGTGAGACACCAGCCCCTCTTCTAAGATGTCCACAGCCATCAGAAAAGAAAAGGTTCGATCTGTACTTTACGGCCAGCCTGGGGTAAGCCTGGGGTCGAGTCCGGACACAGGTCTTCATCGGCTGGTTTTCTAAGTTCAATATTGAGAAGACTGGTCCCAGTCTCAGCTCAGCTGCCCTGGGTGAATCCCCTCCCCCGCTTCTCGCAGCCTCAGATTCCTCATCTGCAAAGTGGACATCGTGACCTCCAGTTAGCAAGGTGATCAAAGATGATATACACGACATGTCCAATCCCACGAGGCCAGTGGTTCTCAACTGGGGGTGCTCCTACCCTCCTGGGGACATCTGGCAACCTCTGGAAACATTTTTTTTGTTGTCACAACTTGAGATGAGAGAGTGGGAGATGCCACCGGCCTCTAGTGCTGCTGAACATCCCGCAGTGCTCAGCACCCCCCACCCCCAGCACTGTCCGGCCCCCGGATGTCAGTCCTGCAAGGCTGCGAAACCCTGCGGTGGGCATTCCAGAGTGGCCGCCACAGTTACTATTTCTCAGGGTCATGGTGAGGACAATGGGTCAATATTGACATAAGGCTGCTAGCAAGCACAGTGCCTGGCACAGAGCAGACTCTGCAAAAACAGTCTGCTTCCCGCCCTGCAAGGCCGAAGCGGGAGCAGAAAAGCACCAAACTGGCCCGTGCGGCTGTCTGTCTGTTTCTCTTTCGGCAGGCCCTGTGCCTCCTCCGCCGAATTTCTCCACCTGCACAGTCCAGAAACCAAACCACAAACTCCTTGTTCTGCCATCCTCTCTGTCCCAGTCACCTTCTGGTCCTTTCTGCGGCATCACCCACTACCCCATCCTCTCCCTCCCCCCAAACCACGCAGAAGTCTCACCCTGGGTGGGGGACAACAGAGCATTATGGGTATGAGTCTGACTTGGGTTCTCAAATTAAAAAAAAAAGAAACAAAAACAGCTGACAATCACCCTGTCTGCAGAACAGAGCAAGTCACTTCAACTCTCTGAGCCTGTTCCACTAACTCTAAAATTGGGATTAATTAAATACAAGGATATATATAGGAAAAAAAACCCTCTTAGCTCAGAATTCAATAAGTGGCAGCTATTATCATGTCTTTTATTTTTAAAGATTTTTAAAATTTTTATCAAAGTCCTTGTAAGACATACATGTAGTTTTAAAATTCATACAATACAGAATCGATACATAAGAGAAACCTCACCTCCAGCCCAGTTCTCCGGGGGTATCCACTGTCAACTTTTTTTAGCTGTTCCCTCTGGTAATGAACTCCACATCTCCACATAATACGCTGACACAGTCATTCCTTGATGTGTCAGTTTTAGGTTTGATTTTACACACGTTCCCCTTATCCCATTTCATCCAAATCAGAAGCACATTTTCATAGAATCCCAGAATCTTAGCAATGGAAAAAGACTTGAACGTTAGCGAATCCTGATACGTCCAGACTTTTACATTCCACAAACTGGTAATTTTATAAAGGACACTGCAACATCCAAATATAGAAAGGGCATAGTCTCAAAGAACAATCCTTTAAGTAAACATCAATTTCATTTTTTGGATGAAAAACTTCACTACTCGGTCCCCTTGGTCCTGGCACGTAGAGAAGTGTTTGCAAAGCTCCGCTCCAGTCCTGCTTCCTAGCTCAAAGCTAGAACTGCTGTATCATCATCACCCAGGCTCTGCTTGAATGCTCCTGGGGACGATCCACTCACTACGGCACAAGGCAGCCTCCTTGCATCATCAGAAGCTCTAACTAGCGGGAAGTTGGAACTATCCTTGCAACCTTTTATCACGTGATACTAGTTCATCCCTGAGAACCCTGATTTCCTCAAAAAAGGGCTTTTTCTCCCCATTATACTCTCAAGCCACAAGCTTTTTCTCCTGCCTCACACCCCTCACTAAAGATCACTCCAATCTCATGGTGCCCTTGCAGCCTCCAAACTGGACTTTCCTTCCCCAAACATTTCCCACCTCCTTCAGATGAGGTTCCACAGGACTATGGATCCCGACCCTTTGACAGTTAGTTTTGCAGGCCCTCCCTTTCGTTCAGCTTTGAAGACAAACTTTAGGTGACGATCACCACCACCACCACCACCACCATCATCATCATCGGTACAACATATTCGTGAGGCGAAGCACATCTCCAGGCGTGTCCCACCCCGCAGCTCGCTGAGCCTGCTCCAAACCCTCGGAAACAATGTTCCCCTTTTGCTGTTTTCTCACGGTCCTCTCCCTAGGATGGCCTGCCCTCGCTAGAAGTAGCTGTTGGCAGCGGGATCTGCATTTCAAGTAGCCTGGGTGGGAGATCGGGGCACAATGTGCTCTTGTTGCAGGGAAGAATCTGCTTGTCGTGCAGAGGCAGAGGCCCCCGACAGCCGTGCGGTGCCACTTCCGGGCCACGCGACCTTCTAGAACCCTTCCACGCGGCAGTCCCTGGATGCTGTCCCTTCCGCATCCTGACCTGGCAGAGGCGGCGAGGGAGACCCCGACGGCCGAGGTCAATTTTGCACGAGCACACGTAACATCACCATCCCAAGCCTGGTGATTTCACGTGCCCGATTCCTGGACAAAGGACTGTAACGGCAGAGTTCCTTTTCCATCCCACCGTCCCGGCACAGCCACTGTCATCGGTTCCCTGTGTGTCCTTTCAGAGTGTCTTAATGTAAGCAGTAGCAAACATGAAGGTATACTGCTATCCACTCCTCTCCTATTTAACAAAAAATAGTAGCATGCTATACTACTTCCTTTCTGGAACACCCTTCTGGAGTTTTGTGTGTTTGTTTTTTCTTTTTAGCAAATTTGTGTCTGGAGTGTATGGTCATTCCACTTCACAGCTGCATGGCACCCCACTGTGTGGGCAAACCCTAACCTACCTAGGCAGTTCTCTCCCTGGAAGCACCTGGGTCATTTCTAAATGTTGACACAAATAGGCCACAATACTCACGTACGCTACTTTGCACCTGAACAACTGCAATCATTTCCTAGCAGCGGGATGACTAGGTTAAAGGGCGGTGGCATTTGGAACGTGGAGGGCAGTTGGGGGGATCTGTCCGAAAGGGCCGTATATAATAGACACGCACTCCCCCCCTGCAGTAAACGAGCGCCTGCTTCTCCGCTGCTTCGCCAGCAGAGTACGCCAGCAAGCTTGGGATCCTCTGCCAGTCTCCGGAGTGCTGTCCTAATTGTGTATCTTTCATTTTAAGTGCGACTGAACAGCTTTTCACATCCCGAAGGTCATGTGTGTTTCTTTTCCTGTGAATCGCCCGATCATATCTTTCATCCATTTTTTCCTAACGGATTATTGTTATCGTTTCCTTATCGATTTCTCTCCAGAGCCCATGCCCACCTGGCGATTCCTCTTTTATTCAGTGAGAATCAGCAAGTGTTTGGTGTTAACCACGACCCAGCACCAGCTTCAGACCTTCTTCTGGATGTAAACGAATTGAAATGAGTGGAAATGAGGTTTAAGGAAATCACTGAATGATTTCATGTTATCCAGCGCTCTCTATTGGCATATCACCTAGAAACTATCAGATGGAAGGTTTCCCACGCTTTGGGACAGACTGGTTTAGACGGTAAGAGTGGGGATTCTGGAGAGGTTGACTTTCGTGCAAACGCTGCTTTCTACTGGTTTGCTGTGTGGGCCTTGTGTGCCTTCCCCTCCCTAAAATGAGCACGTAAACCATGCCGGATGTCAGGGGTCTCTGAGGAGTAAGTCACATGATGTGCCTGTGTCTGGCTATTCAATAAAAGCCATATATATGTATCTGGTAGTAATGTTTTATACCTTTCATTTAGAATTAATTTCAAATTTACTAGTATGAAGAACACTTGTGTACCTTTCATCCAGACACACTTTCTGTGAGCATCTCATCCCATCTGATTTGTCAATTGCATTCTCTCTCTCTCTCATCTAGGCACACACACATGCACACACACCTATTTTTCTGAATAAGTTTAATAAGTTATTAACTTATTTAATAATAAGTTACATATGTCAAGGATCTTTACCCCTAAATACTTCGGTGTGCATTTCCTAAGCACAAGGACATTCTCTTACATAATCACAAGACACTCATCAACATCACTGAGTGCAACACCCACACAGTATCTTAGCACCTTACCTAATCCACTCCCCGTATCACAGTTGGTCGGACCGATCTACCCCTTTGTGGCATTCCCCCCTCCTATGTAGGATCTAATCTGGAATGAACGGCCGTTAGTTGTCATATCTCTTGAATGTCCTTTAACATTTCCTCTGCCTTCCTCTCTTTCAACCGGGGCATTACTGAAGGGCCAGGTGCCCTTGGGGGAAACGGATCGACCCACCCTTGGGTTCGTCCGCTGGCTTCCCCGCTAGCGGATGCAGGTTATGCATTCTCGGCCAGAACACTGCGTGGCCGACGGTGAGCCCTTCCCAGGGTGTCGCACAGCCGTGCTCCCCTCAAGATGACGTTCATACCCAGTCACTGCATCATCTGGCCTTGCCACCGTGCAGTGGCCATTACCCTCCCCCCTTGAAATCAGTAAGCCGTCTGGGGGAGGGAGATCCTGCAGGAGCATGCAAATACCCCAGTCCTCCTCAACACCCCCACCGCAGATTTCATGTCTATGGATGGCTCCCGGCTGCACCATTCTTCGCTGTCCTGGGCGCCCCGTGAGGTGTTTCTAACCCAGCCCTCCTCCCACGCTTCTAGCCGGTCCTTGTCTTCCACTGCGAACAACGAGCCTCCCTCTCGCCTGCTTGTTTGCTTGTCTACTTACTATTGGTACAGACTCGTGGATCCCTATTTTCTCGATGCTTTAGAAGTCACCGCGTGAGGCTCCAGCTGTCCCGGATGAAAGCCAGCTACTGTTACATTTCAAAACTCACTTATTTGAGTGTAAAACCATCCACGTCCCTATAAAAGTTCTCAGAATGTGCAGTAGAGTATATAAAGTAAAAAAATAAAAGTTGCCTCCCCCCATCCCACACCCCGCAGGGAACTGTAGTTAACTATCTCCCTCCCATCTTCCACAGCATCTAAAATTACTAGCAGTTTCACCCTTACTGAGACTTTTTAAAAGGCTAACACAGCGAGGGTCTTCCCTGACCTCGCCTGGGCTGCTTGCCAAATCCCTCTGCACTCCCCTCGCCCAGGGCAGAGGGGCCCTGGATACTAAAAACTGTTCGTCTTCCCCAAACCGAAAGGCGGTGAGGACGCTCCAAGGAGAAGAAAAGCAGACGTGCTTCCCCTCCCTTCCGTGCCTCAGATTCTTCATCGACCAAATCAGGCCAGTGTTGTCTGGCAGAAATAGGAGTCCAATTGCTAGAAAATGGCTTTAAGAGCGCTTTATAAATGACAGAGTTTTATTATGATGCAAGGAAGCAGGGCAACTCAGTAAATGCGACCAACTGTACTAGTAGCAAGCGGGAGAAGAGTCCATTCAAACTTCTTTGAAGCGAATGAAAAAGAACTGAGTAACCCAGGGTTCTCGCTTTAGGAATAGCTGGATGCAGGCGCTCAGGTGATGTCATGAGGAGTCTGCCTCCAGGTCGCCTGCATCCTTAGGCCGGCCTCTTCTAAGCCAAATGGCCACATTCTCCTGGGTCAGCCCGCCAGAAGGTACCTTTCCTCAAGAATTCCAGCAAAGTTCTCAGGACTGGCGCCCCCTCCGCTTGAGTCACACGCTTGTGCCTGACCCAACCCCGCTGAGGGCTGGGGGGTGGAAGGTTGTGACTGGCTGGGGCTCAGCTGGAACTGGGGGAGTAAAGTCTATACCTGGTCACAGGTCTACGCCTGGAACTGGGGAATAAGGAAATGCCCCGTAAGTGGGAACCACAAAGGAAAGGAAAACCAGAAAACAAAATGGAAGCTCAGCTTCATCCACTACAGAGGGCGAAAAATGGGAACGAGGGAAAATGAGTTATCGATGTCCTTTGTAAAGTGCCGGGCAGGCGTAAGGGGGTGCACGCCGGTCCTCCGCGCAGGGCCTAGAACCCAGAGCCCAGTAAACATCTGGGCTTGGCCTGTGTCACCTACTGGTCTCTATGTCTCTTGAGGCGGGGGCTGGGGTACTTCCAGCCCCAAGTCTCCGTGGCTGCTGTCACAGCCTCCCCAGCCTGGAGGCTCCCCAATTAAAAGCCAAGCGAGCTTCGGTCACAGCTAGATGTCCTGGCAGGGTGTGGAGAGGTGGCACCCGGCCAGCCTCCAAGCCAGGAAGACGTGATAGGGATCCCCAAGTGGTCAGACTTTCAGAGGTGAAGCCTCGCTCAGCCGGTAGTTACGATTACCGGCTGATTTCAGATGACAGGGTTCTGCATTGATCTGGAAAAGGAAATGAGGATCTGCATTGTGCTAAAATCGAGACAGGTGAGCAGAGCTCGAGGTGAGGTGTCACTGTCAACCACGGTGCCCCGGCAGCTCCTGTGCCCCCCAGAGGAATCGTGGGCCCTGCCTCCCCAGACGAGCTCCAAAGGGCAGGCTCTGGCCATTTGGAGAGGTGCAAGGACAAGTCCCGGAGACGCTGCTCTGCTTTCTGCCTTTGTGTCACGGGCCCCTGGGGTGAGGGAGACACGCCCGCCCGCCTCCCCGAGAAGGGGAGATGGCAAGGGGTCAGGGACTTACCCACTGACCTGGTAACATCTCAGGAGGAACTGAAGCTGCCTGAGGATTCTCAGACTCCAGGATTCCACCCACCGGAAAATCTCAAAAACAGGAAAAAAACTGAGAGAACCAACTTAGGAGGTTAGCATTTTGATGTGCCACGTGTTTAAAAACTACAGACGAGAAATTTTAGAGCCATGAAAAGACAACGTGATACCTTTAAAGTGGAAAGGAAATAAAAATAAGAGACCATTCTTTCCACTGAACCAGCCTGATTGTATGAAATGCGCTTCGTCCACCTCCTCTTCCTCATTTTGTTGTGGGCCAGATGTCGCTGCGCAAAGCAAAATGACCTGAGTCTCACGTATAGGTAGGTGCTTGGCACAAAGTTCACAGCCTCTGTGCAGCCCAAGAGCCATGAGTTTGAATCCTGCCTTTGCCATATCCCGCCGAGTCCCTTGGCCCCTCTGAACCTCATCCTCATCTCTAAATGGGACAGCGGTTCCTGCCAGGCAGGGCGTCCCCACGGTCAGTCACTGCTATTTCTTGCACACACCCTGCTGGATCCTGGGAATAGCATGACAGGACAGGCAGAGTTTAAAAAAGTCAGAAAGAATTGTGCGAAAGATCACACAGTTAGGTATTTGACGATAAGCTGAAGTGCTCCAAGGAGGTACAAGATGTTAGGAGGGTTGACAAGCTCGGGGGCAAGCTGACCCACTGCCCGCTTCCGAGCATTGTGAGGATACGCCGAGTCAGCCATTCACCACCCCGTCACACCTACCAAGCACCTGTACTGTTTACCCGCGTCTCTTTAAACGGACTCTTTCTTCCTTCAGTGATCGAGCCTCATTGCAAGAAATACTGCTCATTCATGTACTTGGTAGGTTACCTCTGTCTGCTTTTTCCCGACACACACCGACCGAAAGGAGCCCATCAGCATTAAAAGAAAGTTCCAGAGCTCACTGTGGAAAACAGAAAGAATCTTCACAGAAAGTTCTGGCACGCAGAAGGTATTCTGAAAATGTTATGCTCTTTTCTCTCGGTCCACTCTCCTGGAAAAAGCATGATGGTCATTTTTAAAATTTGGTGTCTGCAAATCTTCTCTCCATGAGCCCCCCAAAAGGCCCCAGAAAGAAAGTCCATCTTAACCCAACCTTAATCCAGCTCACTGGTACCCCACGTCAGGAGAGTTAAACCCACCTGGGCTTTGCACCCGGGATTAAATTAACAGCCAAGCCCAGAAGTGCCCATCCCAGAGCCAGGGAAAAAAAACACTTTCATCCAATGCTGTTCAGGGGAAATCCCATAAATCAAGAACACATCACACATACTCACACTTGTGTGTGCGCACACACACGCATGCACACTCACACACACTCTTTCTTGAGCAATTAAAGATTATTTAAACTTTTAAAAACTTTTTAATTTGGTTTAATAGCATTTCAGGTTTCAGAGAAGTGGGGCAGATGAAGGTCAAAGAAGTTTAATTCTGCCTTAAAAAAATAAGTGGGAACGACGGCCCTGGCCTGCAGGGACCACGGCGGCATGCCGGCAGGGGAGGGGCAGGGAGCCTCAGCGAGAGCGAAGGGGGCTGGCTCCTTTACCACTGATGTGTTCCGTTTGCATATTAAATCCGTAGGAATTTCTGTAGCATCAATTTTTTAAACAAACAGCCCTTCCAATGGGTGTTTTGCTTCTTCATTTTTGATAAAGACACAATTTCCAGAAATATTTAACTTTCCTCTTCATTCCACTATAAGAGGACCAGGAAGGCAAGCTCTCTGATGGTAAGCAACATTCAGCCCCAGTGTCCGGAGACGCTAGAGGGAGGGGTGGGGACTGTGGCAAAGTGAAGACATGCTCCGCTCAAAGGGAGTGCTTGTTACTGGGGTCCTCAATTGTCACCATGCAGGAATGCAGACCTCATTTGGCTGATCTCCCAATGGTCCAAGAGAAGCCAGAAATCTGGGTTTTTATATGGAATCTCCTGATTTTTAAACGCTGGCAACTCATTCAAATTAAAACACTCTCAGGCCAAGAAAAACACATCTGTGGGGTAGAGGTGGCCACAGGCTGCCTGTTGGTGACCTCGGATAAAGGAGGAAGAAAATGCATCTGGAATCCAGAGATCCGGGTCTGGCCAAGGCTTGGAGACCGAGCGAGCGGCGCTCCCCCCTGGCCTCTCCGAGCCTCAGTTTTCCCATCTGTATAATGCCAGGGCAGGCAGGTAACAGACGCGCCCTGCCGTCGAGGTCTGTCGGCAAAAGCAGGAGATGGAAAGGCTGGCGTGCGGAGACCGTGAAGGTGGGGCATGATCTGACACCATCTCAAACCCTGGTAACTCGACGAGAAATGTTTCTCTTCCCAGGCTGAGGTTTTTGGAGGCAGTGGGCGTGTTTTTAAGAAAACACAACACACCAAGTCAGGAATTTCATCAGGAGAAACGTGGCAGCCCGGACGGGCCCACATCTGCGGATCTGCTTGTTGAGAGAACACGCCGTTCTGTCTCCGCCAAACGACAACTCAAGGCGGGGGCCTCCGCGGGGCCGAGGTCGGCTCCTCTGGGAGCCCGGGGAGCAGAAAATGGCCCAGGACCGGCCGGCCTGGTGCGCAAAGCAAAAACACAGATAGAGGCCTCCAAGCTCCAGGACGCCCTCCTGGCTGCCACCCCCCGCCCCCTGCCCCCGCCCCGAAAGAGAAAGGAGAAGGCCAAACCGCAAAGCTCTCAGTTACCATAGGCTTCAAACCCCTTATCCCACCCCAGCTTCTAAGATAACTCAGTTATTTTCTTTTGGTCTAAAATTAAACCTAACTTTCTAATTCCGTCTCTCAAACAATTACAGTCCTAAGACATGCCCCTCCCCGGCCCCATTCGCTGAGCGTGGGCTCCAGGCCAGGCACAGCCCCAAGTGCCCTTTGTGCGGTACCTCATGCAATCCGAGAGGAGCCCTTCGACATGCCCATTCCACAGACCAAAATGTTGAGGCTCAGGCAGGTGAAGCTCTTACGTGGTGGGCTGTAACCTCCATCCGTGCCAAACCAAAGCCTTCTAAGCTACTGACTATTCCTTTTTTTCAATGAACAATAATCGCGCCTTGGATGAACCTCATTGGCTACGAAGCTGCCACTGTGCAAAGCTGGCTACTCTTTCTTTGCAGCGTAATTTTTACATGAGTGTCAGTCTTCATGGGGTTAATCCAACAAAGGAGGCTGGTGACAGAGTCACTGAGCAGAACCAATGTGCCCGGACTGACCCCTGAGGAGCTCTTTGTGAGCAAGGGACAGGGTCTCAGTTCCTCCTTTAGCTCCTTTTCGGGGTGGCTCTGCCTCCCTGTCCTCAAAACAAAGGGGAGGAAGGGGGCTGGAGAGCCGGGCACACGAGGCAGCACCGCACAGTCCCGGCATGGTGGACATCTGGCCTGGCCACGCTGTTTGACCTCCTCAGGTCACGGTCACAGCCTCCCTAAAATAGGATACCGAGAGAGCCCACTGGTGGGATGGAAGGAGACCGAGGTGCATGTAAGCATTCGCTCAAGGCCAGGTTCACAGGAAGGGTTCCAGCCTGCTTCCCCACCTGCCCCTCCTCCCAAGTGCTGGGCCCAAAACCTTGCAGTCCCCTTGGACTCTATATCACTTCCCAGCTCATTCCCTCAGCGGATTCCATCGGCTTGACCTTCAAAATGTATCCAGAGTCCAGCTACTTCTGCTGCCACCCTCAGGTCCAAGTGGCGGTCACCTCATGCCTAAACAGTCCCTGCTCCTTTTTCGCAGGCTGTTGTCACTGAAGCCAGAGGGATCCTGCTCAAGGTTAAGTCAGATCCTGCCCCCCTCCATCTGGAGCCCTCCGGTGGCTCCCACCATTCGGAGCACAAGCCAGAACCCTAACCATGGCGTGAAATGCTCTCTATCCTCTGCCTCTGGCTACGCCCCCGACCGCATCTCCTGCCCACTCCCCTCCCTCTGCTCCAGCTACACTGGACTCCCGGCCGTTCTCAACACACCGGGCTCTCTCCCACCCGGGGCTTTGCCCGCGCTCTTCTGCCCGAGTGTTCGGAGAGGCCCTCCCTGCCAGGGACGTGCTGGAGCCGGCCCGCACCAGCCGACTGTGACACCATCGCTGGCTCCGCATCAGCCCCGGGGAGAGTATTTACACAACAGGAAGTGGCAAACGCTGCAGATCAGTGCCTCTTCTTTCAGGAAAAGGAAACCAGACCACGGCTGCAGTGCCCACTCTATTTTAAACTAAAATTAAACTAAAAACACCGCTCTTCCCCATTCTGCCCAGCACTCCCTGATCGCCATCCCCCACTCAATTCCCTTCACAGCACCTGACGTACACCGTTACACTGCATACGTTTCTGCTTACGTTCTCGTTGACTGTCTGTCTCCCTTCCACCAAAACACAGGCTCCAAGAGGGCAAGGCCGTGGTCAGTTTTGCTCTCAGCTTCCTGTTAAGTGCCTGGAACAGTAGCTGCTTCACAGTAGGTGTTCGATAAATGATGGACCGATGGCACTATTATCGTTATTACAGGAAACCTGGGCACGGATGGATCTGGAGCACGGGTTTCAGAGTCAAAAAGAAAGCATCGCGCGGCCCCCAGCACCAGCCCACGGGCCTGCTTTCCCTCCCTGGCCATCCGTATCTCCCTGGGTTTCCATGGCAAAGATGCAGTAGGCAACATACGGAACCAGTCCTGGGGAAATTCACGCTCGGTGCCTTAGCTTCCCAGCACCGGCGCTGGAGCTGGCGTCCAGAGCCGGCCACAGCGAAACCCACTGTTGGCAAAACTTTCCAAAGTGGCACCCACCTCGGCCTCCCTGAGGGGGAAGCTGAGAAACGCTACAAAGACCCTTCAAGGCTGCTCGCCCTCTCATCCAATGCTGAATTCCTTCTCCAGCATCTCAGACAGGCCGCCGCACGCGGCCTCAATGGTTGGCAAGTCCACCCGCGATTAAGCCAAAATCAGCGGACTCAGAACCTCCCTGCCAATGCTGGGCCCGTGGGGACACGATGCAGATCAGTTTCCCTCACTTATGGTGAGAAAAACCTTTTTTACCAAACTGGCCATGGGCGGCTGGAGCCCAGGAAACGATTTACTTCTGAAAGGGGTAAGGTCCCTATAGGGGCAGGTTAAACACCATCCCGTAATGCGCCAGACAGACCTCCACAACAGGAAATTGTCCAGTGTCTGGTGTTCATAGTGCAAAGGCTGAAAGTATCTTGACTTACCCAAAGACATGCTTTTTTTCTCATTTTCTTAATACTAATGATCAGCTTGGTTTACGCTGCATTGTCCCACTTACGATGGAGACCTGGATGTAGGAAAGATGTCCCTTTCGTCTTAACTCTACTCTAGGACAGCCATCCCAACAATAAATGGCAGCTGGAGCTGAGCCCCAAGGTCGGGGGGATAATAGGGCGAGGTGGGGATTGTGGCGAACTGAGAACTCGTCCATCTACAAGAGACAGTCATTTCCCAGCCCTAGTCAATGGAAATCATGTGGCAATGTGGGCACAGTGTTGACACATCTTCTGACTTTTTAATGGAAGCCAGAAATCTGCATTTTTGTGTGAAATGTCCAGATCGTCAAACGTCGGCTCTGCTTTCTGGTGTGAATGTTCTGCAGACCAAACACAGTGCATCTTGGCTGCTGGCGCGCAACCTCTGTGTTGCGTCGGACGTGACTGCCGCGCCACTAGACGAAACCTGGCGAAGCCTGGCGGAAGCGAGGATGGAGGGCAAAGCTCAGAGGAGGAAAGGAAGTGGGGGCTGACCACCGGAAGCCCAGGGATGGAAGGCCAGCCCAGCCCGGGTCACGTCTTCCGCTGCAAGGGATACTGAAGCGTTTCCGACGGCTGCTCCGGCGTCCTGTGCATCTCCCACGCTTGGCTGGTGTGGCCCCAAGATGGAGTGTGGACTGTGCATAAGATGTTGCCGTGAAAGAGATGACCCTCCCTGAGCACCCTTATTTGAAACAAGGGATAATCCTTTAGGCCTGTGGGAAGGAGCACGTGGGAGGCAGAACAGCAGCCAGTCTTACGGGAGTGTTGGAGGAGAAAGGGAGAGGATACATCCAGAGCATAGCACAGCACATGAGAACACGGCAGTTTCACAAGCAGCGTTGCAGCCGAAGGGAGCTGTGGAGAGGGCCTGTCTAGAGGTGCCTTGGAATGCAGTTTAGGGGTCCAAAAGGGACCAGTGTAGCCCTGCTCCCAAATTGTTGCTGACTGCAGTTTGGAAGTCTACCTCTTTTCTACCCCACCCCTAGTTCCTAGAGGATGGCACCTAGAGGTGGCATAAGACCAAGTACAGAACCCTACGAATAAGGATTAATTGAAAGATGGGCCTATCATCTACACTGGAGCTCTTGAACCAGCCATACCTGAAACCGGACTCTCCAGAACTTTTCATTTACCCATGTCAGTAAATTTCCTTTCACGTAAACCGCCTCGGAAGTAAGCTTTCTGTTACTTACATGCAGAACAATCTCAACGGATATGTGGCCCATCGGTCCAGTTTTTGCTGACACCCAGCCTTGGGGTGGGGAAGGCAGACTATGAATTCAGAGTCGTTGGCCTGGCTGTCTCAGTTCTTTGAAGCTCTGAGAGCTGAGCTCACTGCTGCCCCCCAACCCCTGCCTAATTACTCAACTTTCCAATCCCCTGTGTGGAATCCTTCAAGGACCCCCCCCTTTTTCCACTTCCATGTCTGTAGCCATTGGAAACTATCACCCCAGTCCTTGCGATGTGAACAACACAAGAAGTTCTTTGCCATTCTAAACAGTGGCTGACAACCATTTATGAAACCTGCAAACATTTCACCAGCCCTAAATCAACCCCAGATGACAAAATAATAATCATCATGAAACTAATGAAAACCCGAAGGAGGATGGATCTGGCCCAGATTGCCATTACCCATGATGAGGGATGATCGGGAAAAAAATCTTGTGAAAGACAGAAAAATGAAGCAAACTGATTGCTCCTTGGACGAAGTCTCAGCCCCTATCCCCCTGAGACTCAAGTCCTACTTTTTCCTGGAAACAATTTTTTAGCATCTCTTGGCATCCTTTCTGGTCAGGAATCGGTAGAAAGAAAAGGAAAGAGAGAACGAGAGAAGCCTCAGTGCCTTTTCGTGGAAATTACATTCCCAGGGTCTGTGGCCACGTTTGGGAGACCAGTCCCAGACTACGAGCCCGTCTGTGCCTTTTGGTGGTCCCTCGTGGTGATCTGAAAATGAGGACAATTCTCATAAAGATCCAGATCTCGGTGTCTTCTGAGAAATCAGAACACATGGCAATACAGAGCCTACATTCTCCCGTTAACCCGTTACCTGTCTGGCCACTTTGGGTATTGGAGTTTGCAATTACGGATTTCAGATTTAGGTCCTACGTATCTTTTTTTTTTTTTTTTTTAACCATTCCAACAGTATAATAATTGTGACTTCAGACACCCCTGATTGACACAGAATGGCTGCTGGATTCAAGCAAGGCCCCAGGGGATCAGGCCCCTCCACCATGCCCTCACCTCCCCCAACCCCCTCAGTCACGATCATGTGACCTCCCCCAGCCCCACCAGCCTCCTGCTGCCTCCATCGCGGGGCTTCTGAACTTGCCCTTTCTTTTCTCTAGAAGGTCCTTTCCCCGATATCGCCACCCTCGCTCCTTCAGAGCTGTGCTCACTGGCTGTCTACCCCGGGTACTTTCTATCTACCTTCTCTTGAGTTTTCCACGCAAACTTGCACCCTCGGACTTTCTGTGCCCTTCACGTATTTATATGTTGATACTTGGTCTTTCTCCTCTTAACTGCAGTTCCTCAAGGGAATGAATTTAGGTTGTGTCTGTTCACTACTGTATTCTTCACATCCAGAGTAGTGCGCCTGACACACATTTTTGAATGAATGAATGAATGAATGAATGGAGTTCACTTTTCCATATTCGGGGGAAACGGAGGTGAGGTAGACGAGGGAGGAGAAAGGAGGCAAAGTCAGGAAGTCTGCCCACCTGCTCACTGACAGCCAGGCAGATCCTAGAGAAAAAGACATTTTCCACAACAGCAAAAAGGGCAAGGGAAGAAAAACGAGAATCCTGAAACCGGAGCCTAGGGCAGCCTTGCCGGGCAAGCATTTTGATAAATGTTCTCCTCCACCTCCGACCCACGCGACCCAAAGACCCAACTCTTCTGGGGTCAGGGTGGAGGTCTCTTTGTCCTGGGCTGGCCGTGTGACCGCGCACAGGTTCTATTCCCCGACGGCTGGGACTTCCAGGCCGTCTCCTGAGGACTCGTCCTGGCCGTCTCACACCGGGATGCAAAAAGCCAGTGCCTCCGGCTGGGTCTTAAGTCATCTGGAAAAACCTGAGCAGTTTCCCAGCCTGAGCCTCCCGTCCCAGGCACGCTCCCCTTCCCTTCCACACCGGGCCGTACCAGAGTGCGCTGGCGCCCTGCAGGAAGACAGGATTTCCACGTGGCCTTTTCCCTCAGCAGGGAAGCGACAGCACTGAACAATCCCTTGCCGTGCGTCAGATGCTCACTGCTAACTCTCCTGATGTGGATTCACTTCATAAATGAGGAAACTGAGGCTGGGAGAAGTCGAGTAAACCCAAGGTTATGTGGCTAGTCCGTAGGAGACTCAGGATTTGAACCTGGACAGACCAGCTCTTAACCCCTGCATCAGGCTGCACCTGAAGCTAATAAGATACATGAATACATCTTTGTAAAGCACCAAAAATTCACCACTAAGGCTCATGCCCTCTTCACTTCCCGCTCCTGCCTATCACTAATTAATTGTCCAGCTAAATGAAGGTGAAACAGAAGGCAATTTAATTCTTTCTGTGGTGGTTAAAGAGGCAGGGAGTGCAGGAGTTATGAAGACAATCTCTGGAACCATACATACTCCTGCATACGAAGCCTGGCTCTGCCGCCTACTCACTGTGTGACCTTGAGTAAGTCACTTAGCCTCTCTGTGCCTTACTTTCCTCATCTAAAATGGAAATACTGATCGCTCCCCCTTCGTAGAACTGCTGCGGAGAACCCATGAGTTGGTGCCTGCACTCCTTCAGAACAGATCCTAGCATTGAGGAAGCACTCAGAGGTATTTTTATCCACACTGCAATCATCCGAAGGCGAGTCACTCTTCTTTCAAAGATATGAGACACAGGCTAAATGTGTTAGACACCAGTGCGCCCTGATGCAACTTTACCGACATCCTTGAGAAACATCCTTCATGTCATTCTATTCCCCTGAGAACACAGTACAGAAAGACATTTCTGGTTAGTACAAGGATGGTTATTTGGGGCATTCATTCATTGCAGCCAACTGCAGGGGTAAAAGTAAAGGGTTTCATTGACATGAACAGATCTTGGGGGAAAGTTCCCGTTTCAGATCTGAGCTGCTCAGGCTCCGCTCAGGAATTCTGCCGCACCCCGGGTGCCGCTGCGGCTGATCATCACCCGACGGGCTTGGTGTTAAACCATTTTTATCCTAAGCAGTACAAACGTGTGCAACCACTGGTTTGCCATGCTTGTTCTACCTTTTCCGAATGCACGATAAAATACAGACAAACCCCTAGAGAAAGAAAAGTTGATGTGGAAAGAGAACACGCCCCACTGAAAGGAAGACCGCCCTTCAGAGATTAACGGAGTCTTCCAGAATACTCGGAATCCCAAGACTGCAGCTACCGGAAGAAGGGTCAGGAATACTCCTCAGTGCCAAGCGTTGAGTCCTCCTGGGGGCGGGTGCACTTCCACAAAAGCCTAAGGACGCCACTCTCAGGACCTGCAGACTGCGCTCCCATCCGCAGTGTATTTAAGCTGTGTCGCAAATCCCACGGACGCAGCCTTTGCCCCGTGAACTGGTGATGAGTTTGGAGCTCAGAGGACTGAGGTGACCCGCCCATCGTCGCACAGCAGGTGGGGGATGGAGGGTGGAGTCCACCCTACACCTTCCCCAGCAGCTTCCCAACCTCCGATAGCCCCGCTTCATGTCCCCCCACGAGAGCTAAGGGCCTGGCCTGCTCTGAGGAGGAGGGCCCACCCCCTTGGTTGGCAAGAAGCCGCAGAGGTTCTTTAAGGAACTGTCACCTAGAGAAGGATGTCACCAGCCCCTGCCATAACTTTTTCCACTTGCTGTTCCAGAAAGAGTCCGTTCATTCTCAACGTGAAGGCAGATGAAAGTCCACAAAGACTCAGCCTCATTGAGGGTGAAGGATGCTTCACCAACATCAGCATCAACCACGAAGAACCTCATCCACAGATAACTGTGGGTCGGGAAGAGGTCTCTGCGACTGTCTGTGTGCTCATTCTAGAAGGGCTGCGGGTTGTGTGGGGGAACAGGCCTGTGCTTCCGGTCAGACAGATCGGGGATGGAATGTCCCTGGGCAGCAACTACTTGAACTGCCCTAGCCTCAGTTTCCCCATGTGTTAAAGGGACACGCGTATGTCCTGGGATCTTTGTCGTTGCTGCTGCTGAAAGGATTAAATGAGCTTTGTGTCTGACACCTAATTACACCTGTGAAAGACTTTCAAATCCACTTCTTCCCTCTCCAGTTCTCCTCCTTGAGTATTGAGATTATTTTGATTCGAACCTCTCAGACAGAGGCATGCGGGTATTCCTTAATCCTTCCAAGTCCCGGAAGTTTGGGGAAGCTTCACTCATTCGATGATAATAACACAAGGTGAAAACATCCACAGGGACCGCTAACTCTTACACACTCTCACCATAGTCCTACGCAACCTTTCATCTCTGCTGTGTGGAGAGGGAAACTGAGGCACAGCTAGGCCCGGCGGTGCTGGGATACGAACCCCGGCAGTTGGGCTCCCAAGTCCCAGTGCTCAGCGATGCGCTCCACCATCTCTAAGTCCTCGGCTGGCTTGCGGGGCATGTCAGATCTGGGCCATCCTGAGTGCGTACCATTCAAGGCTGGGGTTAGGCGGGGGCTGTGCGTCCTTGGCAGGAGAAGGTAGCAGGAGAAAAATGAGAAAACTTTTGTTTTTCTTTTTCAATTCATTAAAGTTCGTTGGGGTGAGCAAGAACCTCATTTTTTTCTTACCATGACTTCCCTTTTATTTTAACGGGGAAATGTGCATTTCAAAGGCCGCTCAATAGCAGTGTTGAAGTCTCAAGTTCAAACACAATGTCCCCATTGTGGCTGGGGGACTCCTTGGCCTTTAAGCTTGGGTTATAAAAATTTGGTCTGAGCCCAAAGTCTGGCTTTAATAGAATATTTTAATTTTGTTTAATGAATATTATTTTTAAATCTGTTTGGCAGTTTTAAAATGTGTTCTTTTATTTTCAAATTAAAATTTACTAATGTTCAGTACTTTCGTGGGGGTGGGGGTGCAGCAAGAAGTGGGGGTGATAATAATACAAGCTACCATTTATTGAGTGCTTACTATGTGCCAAACACCCTGCTATGTACTTTTCATGTGCACCCTGTTTTAACCCTCACACCACCCACAACAGAGGCCCTATTGCCTCCGGTGCCCGGGAAGGGGAGAGAGTCGGCCCCGGCCCACGGAGGGGGCACAGTTAGTGAGTGGTGAGATTTGAGTTCAAAGTCTGCGCTCTGAACCACAGCCCTACACGCTCTTGATATTGAAACCGGACTTGACTGGCCAGTAGCTTAAAGGCACATCCCTGGCCCAGGATGCAATTCCCTGTCACCTCAAGCATGGTCACAGCTGACAGAGCACAGTGGCTAGCTTACTGAGTGCAGGCAGGCCCTGCAGCAAGGCGAGGGGGTTCACATGTATCACCTCATTTAAATCCTCACAAAGGCCCTTGGAAACAGTTGTTATTGTTATTATCATACCATCCCAACTTTATAAAGGGGAAGCTGAGATCCAAAGAGCCTGAGCCATTTGCGTAGGGTCACACAGCCTGTAAATAATAATAATAATAAATAACAATAACAATAATAATAATAAAACCCAGTAACTGACAGTGACATAATTTGTACTGTCTGCCCCATACTACTCCAAACACTTTATTAACTTGCTCTCCACAATAAGTCTTTGAGGAAGGCGTATTATTATCTGCCCTGTTTCACAGATGAGGAAACCGAGGCACAGGAAAGTTCGGTAACTTGCCCAATGTTAAGCCGTTGGTTAATGCTGAGCAGGAAAGTGAGCCCAAGCAGCCCAGCTCCTGGCTTCACACTCCTAACCTCCAGCCTCTAAGTCAGAGTCAAGGCTTCAGCTTGGGAAGCCTGACCCGCCTCCATGCCCACCTGTTCCCCACCACCTCTTTTAAAATTAAAAAAAATTTTTATTTATTTATTTATTTTTAGAGACAGGGGAAGGGAGGGAGAAAGAGAGGGAGAGAAACACTGATGTGTGAGAGGAACACTGATCTTGCCTCTCCCACACACCCCGGTGGGGGACTGGGCCCACACCCCTGACCAGGGATCGAACCAGCAACCTCTCCCTTTGCCAGACGACCCTCAACCAAGTGAGCCACACCACTCAGGGCTCCCCACCACCTCTGAAGGAAAGCAGAAGGCTGTCCTCTGCCCGAGGCGGGGAGGGGGCCGTGGCAGTGCCGGGCACAGTTCTAGACCCAGAAGCCGGTGTTCTGCTCTTACCGGCCCAGGCCCGGCTTCCCTGGGTGCGGGTCGGCAGGGCTGGATCTTTCCCTGCCTCCTGCTGCTTGACCATTGGGAAGCTCGAGAAGTCACCACTGCCCTACGAATCCTCAAAGGGAGAGAAGAGGCACATCGGCGAAATCGCACTGGGATCCTGCTATCAGAGGTGCCAGATTGGGTCCTTCTTGCCTCTGGATGCCCAGTAATTAGCCCAGCCCCTAGAGCATAGTTCAATAACTACTGTTAAAGAAAAGGAGTGAAAGGATGAACGCATTTGTAATTCTCTCTTATCCCATGCAATGTATCAGGCTGGTAGGAGGCATCCGGTTAATAATAAATCAGTGAAATAGTATACGAAATCTCCCAAGAGCATGTTCTTCCTTGTCAACAAAATTTGTCTTGTCATATTGCAATAGCTCAGGAGTCAGCAAATGTAGTCTGTAAAGGACTAGATAGAAAATATTTCGGGAGTTGCAGGCCAGGGATCTCTGTTACTGCCTTAACTACTCAACTCTGCTATTTTCCCACCGAAGCAGCCAGAGGGAACCACTTAGATCCGCTAACTGCAGTGATGCAGCCAGTACTTCCATAGGTTCCAACGCTACACGTCACTTAATTCCCACAGGGACAGGCTGGAGAGTCTGTGATGATCAGCGCATGTCTCATTTCTGAGCCCTACTTTTGTACCTGATCATCGGTTTGTATCCCCCAGGCAAAATCAGCTCGCCAAGGCAGGTATGGAGAAGAAAGGCAGCTCTTATAACACCTGAGGCACAGGCTGGACATTCTAGTGCTTGGGAATCCAAACTACACTCAACCCTGGCTGTGACACAAGCCATGCCACTTCGGACAAGTCACTTTGCCTTCCCGAGATTCAATTTTTGCGTCTGTAAAATAGGAGTAAGAACAAGGGCACATCCCATCTAAGGCTATTTGCAGATAAAAATATAAGTATTTGCTTCGCTCAATGCCTGGCACATAATAAGTGTTCAATAAATGTGGACTACTTGTCATTTTCCAACAAGTCTTGTGTTCTCTTAAAAACAAACAAAAAAAAACTAACTCACTAAAAATAAGCGTGTGCGCGCACACACACCAGCAAAGCTGAGGGAAAAGACATTTCCAAAATCGGCTTCTTAAAGACACTCCAGCAAGGCATTCTGGGGGTCCCAAGGTGTCAGCAAAGTCTCCACTTTAGTTCAAGCCCCTCAATCTCTCTGTCACCCCACGCCCCACCCAAAAGCCTGCTTTTGTGTCTTTTTTATCATTTTTGCCTTTCTTGTGGGTGCCAGCGTAACGCCGAAGACATTTGGAACGTTTCAGACATCTGCTGCGTGGAAGACATTCTTTCTCCTCGCCCACCCCCCTCCCCTCCACACCCAACATTAGCGTCTCCAGAGAGTATGGGACCTTTAGCCAGAGGACAGCTCAGGCCCATGGCAGACCGGAGGTGAATAATCTTCTCAGCCCCATTCTTGTTCACGGCTGGATGGGACTAAAACTCTGTTTACAACACAAGGGGCAAGTCCCAACTCGTAATGCCACATGACACCATCCCGGTGGCGAGTCACCGCTTCCTGCTACTGTACCAGTCACACAAAAGGCCAGAGGTGCAGGAATCTCGCCCGCCTCTGCGATCCTCCCCACCACCCGCTTTCCAATCGAGGACATTCAGACCTTTGCTGGAGAAACAAATGTTTCTAGAACACCCTGAAACCAAAGTCCCTATATGTGCAAATAACACACACCCACAAAAGAAAACACGCGTCTCTGCATGGGTGCCCTTTCTGTCTCTCCTTAAAAAAAAAAAAAAAAAGCTTTCTCCGTACATGGAATTTCCATCAGCACCTGCATGGGTCCCAAACTCAGGGACACAGTAGTCACTCCCTCCATCTCTCTGGTTTTCTGGGAGCTGCCAATCAATGATGACCTAAAGGTTTGTACCTATACGCTGTACCCCAAATGTTAAAAACACATACGTGTTTTCAGGAATTTAAAAAAAATTGTTTTGGAAACATACCTTCGCCGCAAAGTTACTACAGGAAGAGGATGGGAGGCGAGGGAACCGACCAGAGGCACACAGGACATTTCTGACCTTCGGTTTCTGTGTATCCAAACACCAGGGGTGGAAAGATGCACTTCGGAGTAAGACTCGGCCCCTGAACCTGCTTCTTCTCCTGAACGGTGAGCGAGAGGCGTGCCCGAGGAGATGGAAATTCCAGCCCTCTCCCACCTCTCTGTACCCCAAGGACGCCTTCGGTTGTCCTCAGAATACACATCAGACAGAACCTGTGCCACCAGGGGCTCGGAACCCCCTTCCTGCGTCCCCTTCAACGGAACACATCTCCCAGGCAGGAGTTTAGACTTGGCCGAGGTACGGAGAACTGGTGATTTCCCCCCTGTTTTGGTGACCTTCTTAGGGCTTATTTATGTACTTTAAGCTCATGACCTAATACATGTTGGTTTGGCTTCTTTCCTCATAATAGCAGCCTGTAAAAAGCTTTTGAGAATTCCCCGTGTTTTCTTATTTTGGGTCAAGAAAATAAAATCGATATCTAAGTACCCTTAAAAAATGGTTTGTACAATCTGAAAATTTGGAATGTTTCCCCTGGGGGCGGGGGGGAAGCCAGGATATCTCTTAAAGCCTCAGAGATCATCAAAGCGAAGACCCACATTTGCCGCAATTATTAAGGTGAGATATCTGGTAACAGTCTACGTGAGAATTAGCTAAGAGGGACTTTTTGACATAAGGCAAACAATGACATTTTAAACTCACGCTAAAGCAATTACCGTGCGGAATTTTCCGTGTTTTTCCCATTTCTTAAACAGAAGTGTATATGTTTTCAGCATAGTTTCTTGCTGTAATTTTCTTTCTTGGCAAACTCACATCTTACCATGAAACCCAAAGTATGCATGCTTCAGAAACAATAATGGTTGAAACAGACTCGGCTGTCTCAGGCCTGATTTTTCTTCACGAAATTAAAATGTCTTTTGGCGAACGCACTGTGTATTTCAGTTAGGAAAGCCGATTCTTGGGAGATGGCTAGAAAAGAAAGGGGAGCTGACAGATTCAGCGGATGCCAGACAAAAGTTAGTCGCTCCATTCACACAGTAGTCAGGCCCTCCACTGCCTCATTCTTTGGGGAGAACGATGTCGATTTCATCATTTTTCTTTAGTTAAATTCACAGAGAATTGACAGCTCTCCTTGGCATGTCTGAGAATGGATATGTACCGATACGTTCCATCTGGGGATGCACAGATTTTTTAAAACCTAACTTTACTACATGCTGCAGAAGAAAATAGAAGGGGGAAGATCCCTTGTCCTTGAAATCTCACACAGGGTTGGGCTAACAACACTATTGCTACTAAGCGGCAATGTAATTGCTAACCTCTTTTAAACACTTTGTTCGTTTAAAAATACGTCTAAATTAGTGTGATCAGGCGCAGGCGGTGCGGCCAGCGGCACGTCCTGAAACTTGGTAAGAAGAAACCCATCTCTCTGGCTGGCTGTTCGTCCTAAGTTCCTGCTGTAGGCTCCTACATATATCTGAAACAGAGGCAGGCTTTTCAAAGAGGCTTGAGCAGACACATCTGCACCCTAACTAGTAGCATCAGAAGGGCGATGACAGCGATGACAAAGCCCCTGCTGCAGACCCGGGACTGTGTGCAGAGACCCCCTCATCCATCCTGCCCGGCGGCGTTCCACAGTGGGGGCACTGTGAGGGCGGCGTCCCGGACTCGGGGACCCGATGGCCTCCCTGAACCTTCCAAGTGGCAAAGAGAAATTATTCCAGTTACCTGACTCTTGGGACCACCTGTTCCAAATTATTCTTCACTCTCCAAATGTTTATAATCTAACTCTCAAACGACGACCCACCCAGCACTTTCCGGTAAACTTGACTTGGGCTGCCTCTCGTAACATTTTAGGGCCTCCCCGCTGCCGATAAATTTATTGACTCCCTTTAGGAACTGAGATGCGTGGTGTTATGGTATCTATTGAAGGAACAAATCGAATTAGCCCTTGTACATAAACAGTCCTTTTCCTTTATGCAACCCTGTGCAACCTGCTAAGTATCACAACTCACAAAGGCTTATAGCTGTATTTTCTAAATACTGAAAATGGTTTTTTTTTTTCCTGTTTAAAACAACAACAAGGAACTTCAGGGCAAAGTCAGAAGATAATTGTGTTCCATGCACCTAACAGCATCCAAAGTCAGCATCTCCCTGCAAGGGGAAGGAGGGCAGAAATGTTCTCCGGGCCAAGTGTTCACAGCGCATGGGACAGGCAGACGTCTGAGGGCCTGCATTCCAGTTTCACTTAGTCGGCTGCCTCTCCCGAGGCATTTGACTTAGGACTCAGCTTTCTCGTTAACAGAGTTGGAATAATAATAATAGGAAGAAGAACAAATACCTAACTCAAAGGGTTGTTTTGAGAACCCATCCTAAAAACACATGTCTGAGAGTTGACTTCAGGCCTGGCGTACAATGCTCAGCAACTGGCAGCTACTTCTGTCATTGTCATTAACACACGCGTATAATTCACAAGTGCAGAGGAATGGCAAAGGGGGAGGGAAAGGCAGCAAACATAAATTGGAAAGCCTGTGGCTTTTCTCATCCTCGTTCCCCTGAAAGACAGGTACGTCTGTAGGTCGAAATGGATTTACGATCATATGTAATAAAGAACAAGTCCCTGCCCTTCGGAGTCCTTTACAAGACGAGAAGTGGGCCTGGGCCAGTGGCTCCAAGTGTTTGCCGCCTGATTGAGGGGAGTTATGCTGGGATTAGAGGAGGTGTTAGTTAAACACCATTAGGCCAGGTTAAGATCTTCAAACAGCGAAATGAAGCATTGTCTGGAATTCTCCGCTAATTGTCTCCCTACCAGAATCTTCTTTCTGTTTTGTGTGTTTGGGGCTGTTTGAACTGCCACAAAGGACGGGTGGGGAGGAGGGAGGTGGGCTATTCAGGAAGCTGTTATGATTTGGGGGGGTGGGGATGGGGGAGGGTGGGGAGCAGGGCAGTGGGTGTGAGTGTGTGTGTTTTCTGTCAACAGCCTGTGTTTTCTCAGCTCTGGGGTTAATTCTCTGTAAAGAGATTCCTTTTGAGTGCAGTCCACCAACGCCTTTTACGGAGCAGCTAGCTGGGAGAAAAGTTTCCTTCCACTAACAAAACCCGACTTGGCAGAGTCAGAGGGTTCAGCCTTCGGAGGTAACTGAGTAACCAGCCACTTCACGTCCACAGACGCCACAGATAAGAACTGCATAATTAGGCAAATTCCACCTTTATATAAAATCTCCCAAGGAATTTATGTCTTCCCACCCAGCCTACACACACAAAACGCTCAACACCCTAACGCACGTCACAAGCACCTCTGACCAGGGGCCACTGCCTAATACGTACCCTTTTACTTATCCCTCAAGCATTTTTACGTGAACAAGGCCTACCCAGCCAGGACAAAACCTTACCCCGGTTGTAGCTTCCACCCATGCCCTCCTAGAAGATAATGTTCTGTTCAGGGTGTGTGTGGATACTTAGGGACAAGCAGATACCGAAACAAGATATCTCCACTCCCTTCCCTTGCTCCTGACAGCCCCAGGCTCTCTCTCTGCCGAGAGAGGCATCTGTCATGAGTGGCTAGGAAGCCCACTTATGCACCATAACGGTCTGCGATTTTATTATACAAGGAGTTTATTGCTGGCCTAATTAGTTTCAAACTGGGCATTCCAGCTGAGGACACCTAAAAAACATCTGGTGGAAGGAGCGAGGAGGAGCCCTCGTTCTGAGCTGGTTATGCTTGGATTTCTGCAGAGCTCGGCTCGCCTGCCCCGGACACAAGTTATCTTTGGAAAAGTAACTGAAAAAATAAGGAAACGGTTTCTCCTTTGTGGGAAGAGAGTCATCTTGTCATGGGGAAACCAAAAGCGGCTTAAAGTGGACATGCCTGGACTGGGTGCACTTTTTCCCAAGCTGCAGGGATTTCGACAGCTCGCTCCAACCTAAATCAAGTGTCCTCAGCTGCACCACGGGGCGTTTTTGCCGAGGACTTTTTTCATTCTCCACACAGCAGCTAGCATTTTATCAATTTATCCGTCTGGAACAAGGTTTGCGATCTCTTACATGCAATTTAAAGCAGAAGCAATACCCCAGATTCGAAGCAGTGTGTCTTGGGTGTTTTTGCCAAATGGTAATCCTATTACAAGTCAACAAATCATATCTCTTTATGATGTGTTTAATACACAACAAAAGGCATGAAAAGAAGATTCGAAAACTTAAGTGATTAAAGCAGTCTGTTTTCTAAAAACCCCAAAGTACTGGGATAACATCTTCATTTTATTTATTTTACTTCACTCCCTGTAGTTATTTAATATTTAGGAAAGAGATTTATGTGGTTATAGAGTATTCTCATATACACAGCCCCTACACTAGGTGAGCTATTTCAAGATGGAGGAAAAATTGCTCATTCCTTTAAGATAAAATAATAATACTGGAAAGCTTAAGTTGCAAGAGAAGAAGAGGGTAGCTATTAACTATGTGTGGGACAAATGAACTCATTAAAGAGGTTCAGGCCCTTTTGAATCTGGCCAGCACTGGTCAAAATTGCAAAATTTGGAGTTTCCTCCAAAAGGCAAGGAGATTTCAAATATAAACATGATACTATGAATAGTCAAAAGCAAGATTCAAACCATCCTCACTTGTTATATAAAAGTTTTATTAACTTTCCTTAATCTGAGGATGTCTAAATGCAAGGAAGTATAAAGTTTAAGAGGTTTAAAGTGAAGGAGAGGGAAAAGTGGCCGGCAGGGGTGGGGGGGTGGGGAATGGGTAAAGTTGCCTGAAAGATTTTTTCACCAAGATTATTTTTAAAAGGAGGTGTCTCTTTCTCTTCCCTCAAATGGGCCATGGATAGGTAACAGAGCTGCTAGCTCAGAACTCAGGCTGGTAGCTGAAATTTCATTCAAGCAAGAAAGGGCTCATGAAATTAATACATTTGGTTGGAAATACAACAACTGTCCGCTGGTCATAATTTCCTTTGGAGGGGAGCTCCCTGACTCAAACCTAATTCAGCACTCAAAGTCTTGCTCGATGTTTGTAAATCCCCCTTCCTCCCCTCTGCACTGGCGATCGACTCCCCAATCTGACGGTCGCTGTTTCCCTGCCCCTCGTAATTAAACGGTACCTCCACCAGGAGTGATTTATACTTTGACGTTATATATTAAAAAAAAAAAAAACAAAAAAAACCCAACTAGTTAAAGATTACGTAGCATTTCGGGGAAAGGGGGAAGAAAAGAAAATAGTATCCACAAAAATGCGACATCAGCTTTGTTTTTGAAAAAGAAATAATAATTTCACACGCAGCATTGCGCACGCTGGTCCCTCGTAGCCGAGGCTTCGCTGGGGGGGTGACAGGGACCTCACACCGCCAAGGCGCCTCACTTTCGACAGCTGGGAAATGCGCACTGAGGGTTTTGTGATGCGAGTGTTTTTACGAGTCAAGCTTTCCTAGCATTCCCTGAGCCGAAAAGCTATGTATTTGGGGGTTAGGAAATATACTTAGGAGCGAGGGCCAACATGGCCTTTTCACCTCCGGACGTCATTTCCAGAAAACAATTCCATTCTCTACTCTCTCCATTATGACAAAACTCTCTCCTCCTTCTAAGCATCCTTTGAATGTAAAAGTTTTTTAAGTTTCAGCTCCAACTTCAGCAAGCGCCAGGAAGCCCGCTCCGGTCCGAAGCCCCGAGAGCTGGACCAGCGCAGGCCGAGCGCAGACGGGTTTTAAAAAGGAAATGTGGCCTCAAGGACAAGGCTCAGCGAGCCGTTCCATCCCCATCCCTGGGATCCTGGCGATTGCTCCTCGGCTATCCGACAAACAGCGCCCAAGGGCGTGAGGTAGGTTCCGGCTCCGGGTGCCTCTTCGGTCCGGTCGCGGGAGCGCCCCGTACCGCGAACCACCCGAGCCGTAAAACTAACCAAACGCACGGTCCAGAAGCATCTAGACCGCTTGCGCGCCATGCACTTGTCCCGCGCGCGGGAGTGCAAACTTCGGGGTCGTTGCCCCAAGGGCGTACGGGGAAACTGAGGCCCCGGGAAAATCCGCCCCGGAGCCTGGGACGGATTTTCTTGAGAGGGGATCTGCCTGTTGTCCCCGCTGCCCTTGTGCCGGAGGAGCCCGGAGAGCCCGGGGCACCGGGATCCGGCCCTTGCGTCCCCAAGCGCCCCGACAGCTGCGGAGGCCCGGGCCGGGCAAGTGCCGCAGAGAGGCGCCAGGCGAGGGGGTCCACGTCCACCCCGGACCGGCAAATCTCGGCGGGCGGCCTGGGGGTGGGCGCCGCGGAATGTACTCACCGCGTGCAGTGGAGAGGGTGCCCCGGCGCGGTGCCGGCTGGCGGACCTGCGGACGCGGGTCCGGAGCGGTGGGGCGACTGCGGCGGGCAAGTTGCCGCCTCTGCTGCCGCCGCTGCCTCCGCCTCCGCCTCTTGGGCTGCAGCGGCCGCTGCTTGCGCGGGGAGGACCGGCCCCTTCCCCTCCTAGGGCCGGGCCCTCCCTCTGCCCCCGCCTGGGTCCCCGCGCGGATGCGTGGGCGCGTGGGGGCGCCGAGGCGCGGCGTTGGGCTTGGCTGGAGCACACCTCCGGTGCCTGGACGCGTGGCGCGGGGCTCCGGCCCTGCAGCTGCCGCCGCGCTGCTCTCAGCGCCTGCAGCTCAGCGGAGCACGCTCGGTCCTGCTGGTCCTGGAGGAGGCGAGGGCCCAGCCTCCTCCCCACCCACCGACACCCCGCACCTCCTCCCTCTGAACCCAGGCACGGCCTCTGAGAAAGGAAAGACTGCTTGGAAGGGACAACAATTGCACTGAATTCATTCATTCATCCACCCCTTCATTCAATGCATATCGTCCACTGCGCCAGGTACTGCACCTGGGAGACCGACTAGTTTTCTCCGCTCGGAAACTTACCTTTACATGGGAACACAGACCATAAGCAAGCAATCAACTAAATGATCAGGACAATTTCGGACAGTTATCATTTCTGGGGGGGCGGGGGCGGATCATGTGCTGTGGCAAGGGGACAATGATCTTGGAAGGCCTCTCTGAGGATGTGACACTTGGTTTAGAAGAAGGGGCCATTGCTGGTGGCTACCTGTGGGAGGAAGGTTCAGGGATCCCCTTTTCAGCCATTCTACAGATAGGGACACTGAGGTCCCCAAAACTTAATTGGCTTACCCAAAGTCAGTGGTGTAACTCCCTCTGCACACGCCCTGAAACTCAGGCACCCCACTTCCCCACATGCTGTCATGGCTGCCTCTCTCCATCTTCCTTCCCCACAATACACTGGCTTCAACCGAGTCTGTTTCCCCTCTTCTCCCTCTCACCTGCTGTCTAATATCTATGAACCCTACCGTGGGGCACGGAGGGTGCCTCAGTCCCCACACAGTACCGACCACTACCATTTGTTAAGCTTGGTAACACGCAGGGTGCCCAGATAAATCTGGATTTCACAGGAACGAGGAATGAATTTCAGTATCCGTATGTCCAATGCAGTAGGTGGTACCTACTTACACTTAAAAAGTAGTCACTGGTTCTCTGAAGTTAAATTTAATTTGGTGCCTTGTTTTTATTTTTCTTTGCTAAATCTGGCAACTCTGAGCCCCACCCTTCCTTATTGCATTTAATCCCTCAGAGACTGGAATGTAGAAGCTGTGAGTGTGCCCCTTTCGCAAATGATCAAGTCCAAGTTCAAAGACGGCAGAAAGTGGTGGAGCCAGGGCTCCAGCTGACTCCAAAGCCCTTGCTTTTGGAATAATGATACAGAGCCCTCAAGTCCAGTAGTAGGGTTACTGGGAAGTGGATGAAACTTAAGCCCCTGGGCCCCTGGCTTGCTGGGCCCCTCTCTGAGGTGTCCACATGGTCACTGGTTCCTGTAAAATAAACAAAAGTCATTTGCTTTCGACATTTAACAGCAAGCGGCAGAAACCAGTCTTTTTCCACTTAGATTCCTTACTGTAGCACTTGACCTTGAGTAGGTTGGTGTGGAGTGGCCACTGGCATTTTGGGGATTCCGTCAAGGCAAGTTCATTGGGGACTTGGTGATGTTCCCAGTATCTTTCAGCTTCTTAAAAATCCAAATTTGTTGTGATTTCATTTCTTAATTCGAAGAAAAATTTACTTTTGTACCTTAATTCTGGACTCATAAGTTTGTATTCTTTTTCTTAAATAAGACCCCCCAAATAGTGTACGCAGCAGGCCCCATTACACCCAGGTCCACCTCCGGTCATAGCTTATTCCAACCCCTTCTACTCCCAGAACGTCAGACAAGCACCTGTGTTCAGCGAGCACGGCATTCTCCCACGAGCCGGGGAAGGGTGAGGGGCCTGCTCTGGGGTGGGGATGCCTCTTCTGCTTTCGAGGTGCAGAATGGACCTAGGTATGTGGCCTTGATTTTCTCATCTCTAAAAATGAAGATGAAAGGACCCATCTTGTGCTATTATCATGACAAGGCCCTGAGATCCTGTTTGTAAAACACCTTCTCCTCCGACTGTCACTGGCACCAGCAACTGCTCACGTATTACGACCGTGCGGACAACCGCATTGCACGTCACACCTTTGCAAGAAGCTTCCAGTCATTATCAGGACAGCACCTGACGGCTCTCCACGGGGGTTTAATGTGTCTTGGCCCATGAGCCTTGACATGCCGCTGTGTAAATGGCGTCAGTAGGTAGAATTTGTTTTCCTTGAAGGAACATATGAAAGACACTAGAGTAGGAAAAAACAACAACAAATGAATTGCATGCAATGCATATAAGTGTGTGTGTCTCTGTGTGTGTGTGTGTGTGTGTGTGTGTCCTGGACGAAGATGTGAAATGCATGTCTTCTTGCAGACCATGGCGACACCATCGAAGAACACTTATTAACCAGGGATAATCTGTGGGATGCAAAGGGTTAGCCCGTTTCCTTCCAACCGTTTTACCCTTTCACCAGAATCTGCCCCATTATCTCACACATCGCAGCCGCACCCCTGAGAGATCAACAGGAGGCAGGTGCTTATTAATTCTATTTTTCCTTCTCTCAGGGCAGCGGTTCCCAGCCCTGGCTGCACATTAGCGTCTCCAGGGGAGCTTTTAAAAATCCCCATGCTGGGGCCCCACCCCAGACCAATTAAACCAGGGCAGGGACGGAGGCATCAGTTTTTTTTTTAAATATTTTATTTATTTATTTATTTATCTATCCTTAGAGGGGAACGGAAGGAGAGAGGGAGAGAAACATCAATGTGCGGTTGCCTCTTGTATGTCCCCCGCCGGGAACTGGCCTGGCAACCCAGGCATGTGCCCTGACTGGGAATCGAACCGCGATCCTTCGGTTCGCAGGCCCGCGCTCAATCCACTGAGCTACACCAGCCAGGGATGTTTTTTGTTTTTTGTTTTTTTTTTTTTTAAAGCTCTCCTGGTGATTCCAGCGTGCAGCAGAGAGAGGGCGAGAAGCCCAGTCTTTGGGAGAACGCGGCCTTGACCCCAGGTTCACAGCCGATGAGGTAGAAGCCGAGAGAGGACCGAATGAAGGCTCCCAATTCCTAGGGAAGACCCTGAACTCCAACCACCTTCCTGGGTAAGATCGCCCCCTTTTCGTCCCTTTCTTTCCCTTGTTTCCCGCCCCCCTTCGGAAGTATCTGGGCTCCTTTTAGAATGATCCCGGACAAAGTTCGAAAATGCCGAACCATGAAACAGACTCTTCGGAGTGTGGACCCCAGGCATGCCCACCCTGAAAGAAAACACTGTCCCCCTCCAAGAGTCTTTCAAGTAAATATCCTCTGAAGCCTGACCCTGAGAGCTACGAACTTCACAACGCCTCCAACATGCATGTGCATGTCCTGCAAACACACGTGCGCTCCCCATGCCAAAATCATGCCTTATTTCTCTACCCATTTCTGTCCCACGTGCCAAGACCCTCCTCTATGGAGAAAGTACTCCATTTTTAAAAAAATGTTTATTTAAACCTTGGCTCTTTCCAAAAAGGATTCGAGGTGGCATGCGGAAACATATATATGGCAGCAGGAAAAAGAGCACAAGCAAAAGCAGTGGAGGGGAAATACGGGGAGGAAAAGATGAAAGTCAAGGGTGAGGTTTGCGCGTAAAACGTGGGCTAGGGGGACTGAGCCTTAGGTGCTGAGCTTCCTGGCAACCGATGCAAAGAAGAAAATGTGATCAATTACATTAGTGCCTTTCCCACTTTCTTTTATTCAAAAGTAAGCATGTTGTGCCCGTTTCAGTGGCACGTACGAGAGGACACACACACACACACACACACACACACACACACGCAACAGGATTATCTTCTGGAGGGCGGGCCCCTTGTACGACAGGCTTCCCCCGCCAGGTGAGTGTTCATAGAAGGCACGTTCTCATAACCTACAGACGAGTATTTATAAAGAAAAGCATATATTTCTGTCCCTGGAATTCAATGTGACATTTCTATCAAAATACACAGGGAAAGTAACTTTTCTGCTATTGTTGAGAGAACGTTCGAACCACATTTGGAAAAGTCCACCAAGCAAAGAAGGGGACGTGCCGGGGGGGGGCGGCCGCGTCCTCACACACACATCGACTGTTTGTTGGAAACTTTCATGCTCGTCTGCTGGTCGTGAAGCCAGGCTTTAAGCGTTTTGGGTCCTAACAAGCTACTTTGATACTTGGTAAGCATTATAGAAAACTATTTTGGAGCTTGGGTTGCCATGCCATACACGATGATTTTTTTTTTCCATTTAACTTCACAAGAGACCAACTCTTGGGTATATTTTTAGGCAGAGCATCAGAATTTCAGGATCACCAATGTTCAGTGGAAGACGCTTATTTCCATTGGGGGAGGGACCTTCGAGACACCCAAACACGCTGCCCTCAGCCCGCGCTGCCCCTCCAGACACGGCCCCGCGGTTTTTACGTCCGCTCCATTCTGTCTGTGCTCCAACGGCCCCACCCCAGAGCGGCCCTCCCCGACCACCCTGTCCAAACCAGCGTCCTCAGCCAGCACATGGCTTTGTCGCTCCGCAACGCTACATCCCATAGGTACCTGTTTCAGTGTTCACGGTTCGCCTCCCCCACCAGAATATCAGCTCCGTGTGAGCAGGGACTTGACTGGTTTTGCTCATGGCTATGTCCTCAGTGCCTGGAACAGTGCCTGGCACACGGGGAGGAACTCAATCAATGGCGGGCGAATGAATGAAGACGAAGCACAAATGAAATGGGGTGGCTTTTGATGCTGCCCAGGAT
Source organism: Glossophaga mutica (assembly GCA_039655065.1). Taxonomy (NCBI): domain Eukaryota; kingdom Metazoa; phylum Chordata; class Mammalia; order Chiroptera; family Phyllostomidae; genus Glossophaga; species Glossophaga mutica. Next base: position 98,438,841 of record CM077312.1, on the reverse strand, counting down.
GACCACAGCCGTGCTGCCCTTTCTCATTCCCTTTACCGCCGCCCCCCCCCCCCCCGCCGTTGCCAAAATAAATACACAGGAATAAAAGGGACTGAGAAGCCCGTTCTTCTGAGGGACCACAAAGAGCTCAAGATAAAGTCAAGGTTGTCTTCTCTTTTTCTCTTATGCTCTCTCTTTCTCTTTGCTCTTCAGTGAAAATCTCGAGGATTCAAAGATGAGGAATGGAGGTTAACCCAGGTGGCTAAAGTCCACTCTCTTCTTCAGGGACTTGTTAGGAGGCAACAGAAGGTGCCATATGAGAGGACGATGAGATGGAGCTTCGGCCAGAGGATGGTAAAACCCAACAAAGGAACAGCCTCTGGGCAGGCGCCCAGATCTCCGGTTACGAGCAGCTTTCCAGTCCATGCGTGTGTGTGAAGAGTGCGCACGCCGCTCCAGGCGGGTTCTTGCAGCCACGCTGGGCCAGGCTGGCTTTCCAATAAGAACTCCCAGCATCATTTCTACCCCTCGCCTCTTTGGCATTTCCTTCAAAGACCTGCCATTTTTTGCTTTTTTTTTATCCTATAGAGAGAAAGCAGATAGGATGGCTTTCTAATACAGTTGGCTTCTCTTTCCCCCTTGCCTTTAGTTAAATATATCATCTTTGATGGTGAACAAAACCAGTTGGTCTTCAGTATGTATCGGGGGGGATGACCTTGGAAATGTTGACTGGGCGACATCAGAGGTCTCAGAACCCAACCAGATATTGTTGTGAATTCTAAAAGAATCAGTGGTCCTGAAGACATAGGGAGTACCCAAAGAGACTATAGGAGCCCCTCAAGTTCAAAGGTCTGGAGACTTCCTGTCAAGATGGCAGGTAGTTTACCTACTCTCAAGAGTAGGTAAACATTGTGTTAGCCTCCTTCCACAACCATGTCAAAATTGCAACTAAATTACAGAACAACTACCTTGAGAACCACCTGAAGTTTAGATGAACAGAATTTCTGTAAGTAAGGATATAAGGAAGCCATGTGGAGACTGGTTGGAAGGGCAGAGGTGAGGAATGGGTTGGTCCCGTACCCGCGGTGGTGGTGAAGAAATGCAGCGATATCTTGGCTTTGGAAGCCCCGCTGAGGAGCAAAGGATCCCAGACCCACACTGGGCTCCCCAGCCCAGGGCACCAGGGCCAGGAAGAGGAGTCCCCGTAACACCTTGGCTGTGAAAACCAGCCAGGACTGCACCCCAAGTGAGGTGGGCAGCTGCTGTAGTTCCAGGCATTCCTCTCGAGGAGCCTGCCAGTGGGCTGGTTTGCTCACAGACTCGCTTGCTTTAAGCTCCAGTGCTGGGGCAGCAGTTTGAAAAGCAGCAGGGACATCGAGCCAGGAACCAAACTGACCAGCTGCAGGGCAAGGCCTGGAGGCACAGGGGTCAGGGAAGCCTTCTCTGGGGACAGAACCGTGGGCAGGTGCCACCGCTCCTTTGTGCAGCCCTTTCCCCATCTGGTCGCAGTTGCAGGTGGGCCCCAGATCTGAGCTCTTCATTAACCAAAGGTCTAGAACACTTTTGAGCATGGAACACTTTGAGGGCGGAAGGGACACTATTAATAGTAAAGCAAAAACCAGGACTGCCCCAGGCAAACAGGGACAGATAGCCACGCTGCCTAAGTAGGGTGACTTGGACTTGTCCTGAGGACCAAAGATGCACCAAATGCAATCAGGTAGTCACATGGGAGGTAGCGGCAAACTCCCAGGAGTAGACCAGGGGCTGCGAGCCGCCCTTCCTGCAGTGATGAATCGACACAACGGTTCTCATTATGGTTCAGGGCATCCCATCCACAGCTCTGACCATCCTCCAGTGCCCTGGACCAAATCACTGGTTGTGATGCAACCTCATCGTACTGAGAAATGTTCTCTCCAAACCCCTGGGATGATGTAATGAATTCCTACGTGGATACTGAAAACACTTTCCCTGGATTCTGTAGTTGCTTATCTTGACTCTGCAGGAATCTCTAGAACATGCGCCAGGGATCCCCCGGGCAGTCTGGTGAAGTCTAAGGACATCATCTCAAAACAATGCTTCGACCTACCCAAAAATGCATACAATGCACCTGCGGTGCTGGGAGCACAGCCTGCCAACGAGAAAAGAATGAACAGATTCTTACCTCATGTCACACACAAAGATGGACTCAGAATGGATCACAGACCTGAACGTTAGTTCTAAAACCATGAACTTTCTGGAAAACAACATGGGAGAAAATTATGGCAACCTTGAGGTAGGTTAAGGTTTCTAATAATACAAAAAATCCAAACCATGGGAGAAAACATTGATAAGCCGGACCTCGTCAAAATTTAAAACTTTTGTTTTTTAAAAGACAAAACTGAGAAAACAAAAAAGCAAACTACAGACCAGGAGAAATGCAATACATCTGTCAGACAGGTATTTAAAAAACATAAAAAGAATATATAACAAATATATGAAGAACTCTCACAACTCCATAGGTGACAAATAACTTAATTTTTTAAAAGAGCAAAAATTTTGAACAGACACTGCAAAAGGTGTGCACGTGAGAGATGTTCACCATCATCAGTCATCAGGGAAATGCAAATTAAACTATAATGAAATACCATTACACAGCCATTAGATTGGCTAAAATTAAAAGACTGACTATAGCTAGAGTTGTCAAGGATGTGGAGCAACTAGACTCCCTTATGTTGCTGGTGGGTGGGAATGTGAAATTGTATAACCACTTTGCAAAATAGCTAGACGGTTTCTTAAAAAGTTAAAAATTCCCCTACCATCTGATACCCAAGTGGAAAGAAAACATAAGTCCACACAAAGATTTGTATATGAATGTTAGTAGCAAGTTTATTTGTAAGCGCTGAAAACTAGAAACAGTGTGATTGTCCATCAGCAGGTAGACGAATAAACAACTTGTGGTATATCCATACAATGAGTTACTACTCAGCCATAAAAAGAAGAAAAGCAATGTATGGTAAACACAGAGCATGGATCAATGTCAAAAACATTAGGCTGAGTGCAAAGGCCAGATTCCCACTCCTGCTCTCAAAATAGACTCACAACGCATGGTTTCATTTATGTAAAATTCTCAAAAATGCAAACTAATTTGTAGTGACAGAAAGTAAAGCAATGGTCAGCTGTGGATGGGTGTTGTAGAAGGATGGATTATACAGGGGCAGAAAGAAACTGTTGGGGCTGAGGGGGTGGAAAAGTCCATTGTCTTGATTGCGGTGAGAGTTTCATGATATCTATATATCTATATATATATATATGATATAATTTAACACTTTATTTTCACTGTATGTTTCAGTTAAACCTCAGTAAAAATATTAAAACATTGGGATATAATCATGAGTTTCTTTATCAATGCATTAAATAAATAAGATCTAGCACCAGGCCTCATAGCTTCCATAATTTGTAAACAATGCTGAGTATGAAAGATATTTGAGGATATTTGTAACAACCATAATATAATACAAAAACACCTGTGATTTGTATTGGTGACAGAGTCACGGGTCCTGCTAATGCTACTGTGGTTTGTTGCCACGTATTTGTTCATATTTGAAGGGAATGCTAAATTTCACTTAGAGGCTGGTGAAAATAAATACACTTTTTTCCATCCACATTTACAGATTCCCCGCTGCTGCCGAATTCTATCCATGGACCCCAGGTTAAGAGTCTAGCTGGAAGCGGCCTCAGCTAACTGATTGAAGATAATAATCTCCCAAGAAGGTAAGCATATTTAAACCCCAGGAATATTTAGAGTTTATTACAGAAATAGCAAGAATGGGAAAGAAATTTTAACAGTAAGCATATTTTAACTGAGATAAAATTGAGAAATAAATGTGGAAATACTTGACGGGTTCCAAAATCCTGATATTAATATTTTTGTTAAGAAGGAATCCGTTTATATTTAGTTAATGTACATATTTTAAGAAACTTATGTTTAAGAGGTATAGGACTATTAAGATAACATGTTGGTCAGACCTGTTGAGGATAGTTTAAAATGTAATTGAATCATTGCTTAAACACGCAATTTTAAAAGTAACGTCTTACTAAGTTTCTGTGCAATCACTGGAGAGCTGAAGAGAAAAGGTCTACTGTTTAAGTGAGATTTATTAGATTCCTAAGAATGGATGGAGTAAGTAGAAACACTGGACATTTGGAGTACTTGCAAAGAAAATCCAGAATATTAAATTTAGAAATGCCTTTTAAAATGGTTAAAGGCATTTAATTAGCTAAGCTTATAAATGGGACCAGATACTAATCAATGACTTCCTTCAAAATAATGGCTGATTTTTGTGCTTCTATCCTGGGAAATGGGACAACAGATTTGGAAAAGAAACGTAAAAACGCAAGCAGGACAATTGGGTTTGGGGAACTGTCATTTTCGCAGTTCCAAATTATTTCCTAGACTTTGTGTACAGCCTGTTCTGGTACGAATCCTGCCCAAGCTCACGTCACACGGTGTGGAGGACGGAAAGTGGAATGAGCCACGGAAATCCGGGGCCCTCCTCTCCTCTCGTGTTCATTTTTCACCTAAGCGTCTCTCCTGTCCCCTTGTCGGGGCCTCTGCCATGGAGGAATTAGCCACGAACACAAGATTCTTTTCAGTGACCTAAGGAGAAGAAAGGTCACTCGTTACACTGGGCTTAGGAACAAATTTAAATGACCAAACCACTTAAGTTTTCCAAACAGTGGAATATAAACAAAATGCTAAACTGGTGAACAAATGCTCATTCATGGCCAAAACCCCAGTTGGTTTGGACGGCATTTCCCCCCAGTTCCTTCAGCAGAGCCGGACCCCACGGCCTGCCCTGTCCGACAGTGTAGAAAGTTCTCAAGGGAACTAGAACAGCTGTACAATAAGCATTTTTAGCAATTTGCAACATTAGTGGCCACTAAAGACCAATATATTAACTTTCCTTCTCACAGAATTACTGGGAAGATATAAAATAAAATGATCTTTTTATGTTCTCCTCAAGTTGAGGTCATTTCTTCCTTTATCAGATAATTCCCTTTCATAATTCAGACTGGGCTATTTAGGGTATCAGTTTGGCTGCCGTGACAGACAGATATTTCTCCTAAGTCGTTTTTATTTGATATTCTTTTTTTCTCACTTAGAAGTCTGGATAGGTAATTAGTGGCTGCTTTGGTGGCTCCACAGTCATGTAGGCTCTAAGGTCCCTCGGCTTTATTGCTGTGCCATCAGCAACAAGTGGCTTCCGTTTTATAGCCCAGAATGGCTGCCCTGACTCCAGTCATCACATCTGCATTCCAGCCAGCAGAAAGTGGGAGAAGAGCTCTAGGGCTCACTCCTTTCTCCTAAAGGAACTTCCCAGAAGTTAAATGCGTCATCTCCACTCACATCCTATTGATCAGAGCCTAATGACATCACTATGCTTAGCTGCATGGGAGATTGGGAAATACAGACTTTAGAAGAAGCATTTGCTAGATGTAAAACATATAAGCTATGAATAGTTCAAAATACATTGATCAGGAGTTCCTAGAAATCCGTAAGACAAAGCCAAATGATCCAGATGGTAGTGAACAAAGAGCATGGATGTGCAATTAAACCATGAAGTAGAAGAGGTCAGGAAACATTTAAAAAGACACTCAACTTTATTAAAAATCAGGAATACACAAAATAAAATACTCTGAAATATTATTTTGTACCTTCAGATTGGTCAACACAGAAAAGGTGAGTAACAACCAGTTTGGGTAAAGTTGTGAGGAAGCGGATATGCTCATGAAGTATTGGGAGATTCAGCCTCTATAGAGGGAAGTTCGACAATCAAATATATGTATGTTTATAAATTACATTTTAAATGTGTATATTCGTATTATTTTATGTTTTAAATTTTATATATTCATATAAATCTAAAGTGTGCATACCTTTCATGGCAGAAATTCAACTTCCATTACTCTGTCTTGGAGAAAGAGCCCTGTAGGGAAAACCCCAGGAAGCATCCATAAGCATCCTCGTCAAAGTATTGTGATAGCAAACAGTTGGAAACCGGTTAGATCAATAGGGAATTGGCTAAATAAATTAGGGTGCAAACGTTGCAGCATTCAAAAAGACAGAGGTGTGTGTTCATGAAATCTCTCCAGGATATCATTAAATGAAAAGAAATTACAGAACAAACATGCAAAATACGGTCTCATTTATGTTTAAAAAATTGCACAAAACACAGCTCTCTCCCTCTCCACCCCTGCGCTCCCTCAGACGGTCCGGAGATGTACGCCTAGAGCCCGCACCAGCGGCTATTTAAGGAAGGGAATTCCTTTTAGAGGAAGGGGAGGGGAGGAAGCAAAGGCAACTGCGATGTATGCGTATTCCTTGACTTTTAAAATGATCATAATGTATTAATACATTAGTGGGGTAATTAAAAATAAATTGTAAAACCAATCATTTTAAAAAGACAAATTATTTGAGGTTAAAAGAAATTATATATATATAAATATATCACACAGCACAGACCTGGCGCATAATGAAATGCTATCATTATTCTACAATTTGGTAAGTGATTTTTGACAAAAGTCGATTTCCCAGGAGGCAGGATTCCAGGTTCCTGGCTCTATCACTCATTTGCGTGGTGACTGTTCCCATTTCTGCTTCCCAATCGCTCCTCCGTAAACCGAAGGGGTTGGACTGAAGTCTCCCTCAGCATTGAGTCTACAGCCATACCACCCTGAACGTGCCCGATCTCGCCTGATCTCGGAAACCTCAGCATTGAAATTCTGTGATGGGACACATTTTGCAAAAGTCCGCATCCATGGACTGCGCGTCAGTTTTCTATTGTGGTGTAACATGCGGTCGCAGACTGAGCGGCCCCAAACAACACACGCACTCGCTCACAGCTTCCGAGGGGCGGGAGTCCAGGCTCGGCCTCCCTGGGGCCTCGGCACGGCGTCCCCCCAGCTGCCCGCACGCACGGCCAGGCCGCGCTTTCAGCTGGAGGCTGAACCCCCGGGGGCGGACCCACTCCCGACCTCCTGTGGGCTGTTGGCATGGTCTGTCTCCCGCGGCCGTGTGGCTGAGAACCCCGCTCCTTACGGGCCATGGGCTGGAGGCTGCCCTCGGATCCCAGCAGCGGCCTGCAGCTTCCCACCACATGGTCCTCCCCATGGGCAGGTCCAGTCACCAAGGAGGGACTCACGCTCATCGGAGGGAGCTCGCACTCACCTTAATCAGATCATGCGCACCAGGGGGAGTTCACTCGTACTTTAGTTCATACTCACCACCAAGAGTTCACACTCACCACAGGCAGCTCAGCTCACCATAGTGAGTTCACACTCAGCATAGGGGAGTTCACACTCACCCTAGGCAGTTCACACACAGCTGTTTGAGTCTTATGGGTCAGACTCTCTCTTACCCTAGTGCATGCTAGCATGACAGGGTCCCCCCCAAAATACTCATACACACACACGCAAAAGATTTGTATATATTTTTGTGTATAAAATTCCTGTGATTTGTATGTATATAAATTAAATATATAAATATACAAACATATATAAATGATATGTACATATATAAAATTATATATGTGTGAATTATACATACATCTATATCAATTACACACATGTGTGTGTATCAATTACACACGTGTGTGTGTGTGTGTGTATAATCACAGGAATGACTTCCTTCACCTTCACCATATAATGTAACCTAACTAAGGGGTGGGTGACATGCCATCACCTTTGCCATATTCTACTGGCTGGAAACAAGTCCCAAGTGCACCCCCTCCCCCCCGGCCATCTCCTGGGCATAACACCACAGAGTGGAGATCACAGCGACCACCTTAGAATTCTGCCTGTCTCAACATCTCTAAGTTGCAATTATTTTTTAAAGAACAGCCTTCTATCTTTTCATCGATGAAAGTATTTAGACAGTGGAGTAGGGAGGAGGAAAAAAGATTTATCAGGAAGGTAAAATTTCATTTCCAACATGGAGTTTTGCAGCAAAGATGGCAAAGCTTGACTGCTAGAAATGTTATTTATGATTCAGAGCCTACTATATACACTAATTTTAAGTCGTCCCTTCAAGCCATCGAGCACTGAAAAATACATATTTAAAGAGCAGGTGAAATTGAATCACCTCTAGACAATTATTTTGAAAAATTAATTCCTGCCTGATACAAAAAAAAAAATCAAGTCCATCATTTAGATTGCATTTTTCTCCGTAATTTTTTTTTGTACAGTCATATTAAACACTGAGCACTGGGTGATTGGCATGCTCGGAGGGCAAAGTTAAGATTAAAAAATCAAATAAAATGAGTCCCTTGGAAAGGTGTATTTAGGCTGAGATCATTTGCATGGAATTGTATGAAGTGAGGAGGAGAAGAATTCATCTGATACCCTTTAAAAAATATGGCGGTGTCAACCTAGGGGCAGGCCCAGAAAACACAGATGGACGGGAGGAAGGGGAGGGGAGAATGGACCTTCGCATTGACAGCGGTGTGCTGGGATCGAGTGGGTTCTGCCGGGATTTTCAAGGCCTTCCCTGGATGTCAGGTGTTAAATCTGCAGTTCTAGGATGTCAACTCACTCTCCATCTGTACAGGGGGGCATCTTCCATCCCAAGACCACATCGGCCTCTTACTGTACAGGGAGGAACAAACAAATCTGCAGATGCTTTTCTACACTGGCCTAACTAAATGTTTGTGGGGGCAGGGTTGGGCTGGTCTTCTTGGCCTCCCAGCAAATGGATGATTTGCCACAACAGTTAAAACAAATGTTTCTGTTAGGGAGCCACTTCCCAGGCGAATAAACATCTTCAGCAGAAGTAAACAGCAAGAGTATCAGGACAGAGCAAAATAAAGTCCTTTCCAGCTAATGTTGTCAGTGGAGTAGCAATGTAGTTATGTATGAAAGTGTCCTAAAGCAGCTGGCTTTGGGGTGGATTTTGTTTGTCCAACACAGTGTTTCAAAAAAGAGGTGTCTTTTTTCTTTTTAAATAGATGCCATTATTAATAACAAGAAAATTTCCTGTATCTGGATTCCTAACTTTTCCTGAAAACTGGAGCATCTGTCAACACTAGGCTTATATTCCTGACTAACTGGCATCAGCTAATACTGAGTGGTGGTTATTCTCTCCAGCTCACCACAGTCTCCACCACTCCCTATTGTCTCACACCTGGCTTCCTTCATTCATCTCTACTCCCTGGCTCCTGTAGGATTTGAATTCGCAGCCCTTAATTAGATGCATAGCTAAGCTTTTCGACTTGGAGGACGTCCAGTCTCACCCTCTGATGTGACAAGTGGTAAAACCGAGGCAATCACACCGTTAGGTGGAGACTGAACTGAACTAGATCCCGGTCTCCTGGCTTTTCCTGCCTGGATTTATTGAGATCCTCTTGGTATGTAACACTGTGTAAGTTCAAGTGTCCAAGATGTGGATTTGATACACTTATATATTACAACATGGTTATCATCATAGCATTAGCTAACGCCTCCATCCCGTCATATAATTTCCATTTCTTTTTGCAGTGAGAACCTTTAATATTCATGCTCTTAACAGCTTTCAAGCACATAATGCAGTATTGTGCCCTGCGATCACGACACCGGGCGTCAGGTCCCTAGAAGTCCTTCATTTTCTAACTGGAAGTTTGTGCTTTTTGCCTCCTAAGTGATTTCTCTTCCTGCTGTGGCCCTGCTTCTGTTTCCCCACATCCGTCACCAGGAGTTGAAATTCTCTAACTTTCTTGCCAATGACGTGACTAAAATGTACTATTGAAGTTTTTCTTGACAAACCCTAACTGCTTGGCATCTGTTCGAGCAGAGGGTCTGCTCCGAGGCTCTTTGGGGACCTCTGACTGGAATTTGTCAAGGTGTCACCAAGGTAGAGTAGACCAGATCATCCACTGGGACCAACATGACGATATAAGAACTTTTCCTTCTAATATATCATTTTAATCTAAAATAATAAGACGTTCAGCTTGACTCACAGTTAATGTGCCCGTTGGCAGGGTGCCCCAAGCCTGACAGCGTTCGTAGTCTTGGGTCCCTGAGCGTGTCTGAGACATCTGGAGAGAGGAGCTGGAGATTTCCGGTACCGAGGGCTGGGGAGCAGCGCGCTTCTCGGGAAGTCAATTAATTTATGCTGCAGAGAGATTAACAGATGCTACTTAAAATTGTGCGTGTGCCCTCTCCTTTTCTCAGACAACTTTTCATTCCCCACCCCCCCACCCCCATTTTTTGGAAAGTCCTTCACCTTGGGAGGTCATTAGAGAAACCCTTGAAATGGGTTTTTAGATTTTGGGGGGAGCTGAGAACTTTTCTCTTTTTCAGCTCCTCCCGAAAGAATCACCTTGTTTTAGCTGGGCTACACGTTCCAATCCACGCGGCCCACCACTCGCTGAGCAGGCGGGCTGCCTGGTCGCTGACCGGGAGCGTACACCCTGGGGCACGGTCTTGTTGCATGCCAGCAGCTGCCCGCAGACCTCTCGAAATAAGAGCTCGAGTTAGAGTTTGCCAGACACTTTGACTGGGTGAAGAGGAGCCCCATCAAGTGGCCTTCTGCAACGGCTGCCCATGCAGATGAGGCGTCAGAGTGACAACAATTTGCCCCTATCCGTTCTAGCCTCCTATCTTTACACACGCACCTTCAACTTCGCGGTGACCCGGGGTGCCAAGCTCAGGTTTGGAATTCTTGGGCTTCTCCATGCTGATTAGAATGGCGCCCAGCCCACATCCCATTTGGCTTTTCTTTCTATCTCTAGCTCCGGCTTACTACGGGGGGCTCAGTGCAGGCCAGTCTGAAGGTCCATGCTCTGTCCCACCCTTTGGCTTTCCCTGGGGCTGCAGGGTGAGTATCTTGCTGAGACACCCTGCTCTTGGGAGGCCAGCCCTGGAGAAGCAGCTCACGCAGCCCTGGAAGGAAGTTCCAGGCTCCCAGGGTGGACAGTGTGGGAGACCGAGTGTGTGTTGTGGGGGTGCACCATCCTCTTGGCCTCGCTGACTCTGCCCCCTGAAGGGGGCACAGCCCAGAAGGACCAGATGGGAGTTTTGCGGCCTCTCCCCTTTTCATTGAACCGACCCTTCCCAAATGGCAATGGACAAGTGGCCAAAGAGATTCCTCAGCGGGGCGGGGGGGGGGGGGGACGGGGGGGGGGAGATGATGGGAATGATGCAAGCCTGGGAAGAGGGCAGAGTTCACATTCCTCCCGCTCCAGGCTGTTGGTTAGCCACACACTTATTCTGGGCCTTCAGGGTAAAGGTGGCACTTGGAAAATGGGAGAAAAAAGGGGAGCTTTTTAAGAGAAAACTGGACTGTGGAGGGAGCGATCTGAAAGCAGATGTCTGGGGTATTCCCGTTAAGGGATTACTGTTGATACATTTACACGATGGAAAATTGCGAAAATGACCTCCAGAAATGCTCAAAACTGCGCATAATTTGAAGACCTGGAAACAGAATTTTCTGATATAATTGAAATCATCTCAACCTAGTATTGCAACAGATTTGCAACTCCTGTGTTAAAAGTGTCAAGATTCAACACTTTTCAATTCGTTTTCGAGAATAAGAGCTTAACCTCGGGGAAGATAGAAATGATCAAACCAATGTCAACAAACACCTTTGAAAGATTGGTATATGGAATTGGAAGGTGGAAAGCATTTTTAAAAAATACCTTCAGCAAGTGATACCCTTCTTTTGATTGGAAGACATATGTTTACATTTCTTTATGAGGTGACTTTTTCATTTACAGCAGCCTTTAGAATCAAATGTTGATGTAAACTGCACCACATAATTTTACACCAAGAATTTAAAAATAGTGAAGGATATTAAGTCACACCGTTCCATCATCCAAATAGTAACAATAATTTAGTGAGGGCGAAAAGATTTTTCTAGCATTCTTGAATAATTTTTCAAAATATCATTGATTTCTTCATTACCTCCTCTTTACATTTTTACTTGCACATGCTTTCCCATTCACAGAGCATGTTATTATGTAATATATGTATATACTCAATAAGTAAATTAATAAATATGGAGGGAGTTTTTGCAAAATACTATGCCCAATTGGAAGTTTGGAGACCACTGACTTGCAGTAGAACGTGATCCAGGATGAAACCAAATGGGACCCTCCTCTTCGTCGTGGACACTTCGGCAGGTCGATCTGAGAGTGAGGGCTTTCTTTCTTCTTTTTCCTGTTAGGTCTTTTCAAATAAATTCTGCCATCTGCTTCCGGGGGAGAAAGGGGCGGGGTTGTTAGTCTCACGCATTCAGCACTCGGAAGCCTCTGGTTTCTATTTCATAATCCCAGCGATGCAGGCAGCCAGAAGGCACAGTTTGCTTTTGGTTAAACTCTTGGTTTTTGGGACTGATCTGAGGAATCCTGTTTACTCAGTCCCAGACAGAGAAGTCACCGCTGAGGGCCGGAGCCGGTGGGAGCCATTGAACAGTGGTGTGCCTGCTGGCACTGTGTGTTTGACAACAGAGGGAGAGAAGCTAGCGGTAAACACCCCTGTCCCTCACAGAACCCTCACTTACCCTTCTGTGGGCTTTATGCCTGTTGACTTTGCATTCCACCCAAGTATGGTAGGAACCATTATGCGCCCCAGTTTTAAATTTTGCCTTTTGAAATTGCAAGAGAAATTGTAGAACTAGTACAGAGAGTTCCCACTGACCCTTCACCCAGCTTCCCCTAACGTTAATAATTTACATAACCGTAGTACAAGTATCAGTTCCAATCCCCCAAATTAACGCTGGGGCAATGCTATCAACTAAATTACAGACCTTATTTAAAGTTTACCAGTTTCCCCACTCGTAGCCTTCTTCTGTCCCAAAATCCAGTCCAGAAACATTGCGTTTAGATGTTTTCTCTCTGAGCCTCCTCCTCAATCTGCGACAATTTCTTTATCTTCCTTAGTTTTTCACGGCTTTGACTTTCGTGATAAGGAGCAGTCAGTTATTTTGAAGAGTGTCTTTCCATTGGGGTTAGTCTGATGTTTCCTCGTGTTTAGACTGAGGTTGTGCATTTTGGCAAGAACACCACACAAGTGGTAGTGCATCCTCGGGGCTAACGGTGCACCCCTGCGGGCTAACGGTGCAAATGTGTTGTATTGCTGGTGACGTTAAACTTTGATCCCTTGGTCAAGGTGGTGTCTGCTGGGTATCTCCACTGTAAAATGACCAGGTTCCCCTTGGTGATCAATAAATGTCTTGAGGGGGATGCGATGCTTTGAGGCTGTGTGAGTATCCTTTTGCCCCCTGATTTTAGCATTCCTGGCTGGACCTTCTCTACAATTATTACTGTGGTGTTTGCCTAATGAGATGCACGCTCAGTTTGTATATGAGGCAGGGGGAGCTCACAGAGCTGAAGCCACTTGTCCAAGGCCACAGAAACCATGACCCTCGTCTGCTCACCATCTCGCCACAACCCCCACCTAAGGAGAAAAGCCAAAGTCTTGACATGCCTCTGAAGATCGCCCGCAATCAGGCCCCATGACCTCCCTCACTTTATTTACGCCCCACCATTCCCCTCACCCGCGTCCCTTGGGTGGCTAGAGGGGCTACCTCGCTCTTCCTAGGAAATGCTTCCATGCCTGGGCCTTCGCCCTGGCTGTTCCGCAGCCTAGAACACCTCCCTTTCACCAGTATCTGCTTTGCTCATTTCTTCACTTCTGTGAGTCTCTGCTCAGATGTCACCTTGGCAGTGTGGCCTTCCCTGACAGCCCTAAGTCTCCCTCCCACAACTCTGGCACGCTTTTACCCTCTTCCCTTGTTTTCTTTCTCTCCACCCGACACACTATGCTTTTACTGATTCTTTAAAAAATCTACGTGTGCAAATAGGTGATATCGCTTGCCTGTCAAGCCTCCTTGCTGTACTCTCCATGAGGCAGGGAGTCTGGGTTTTAATTACTGCTGTGTCCCCCCGGTGTCTAGGATGGTGCTGAGCATGTGGTAGACAATAACCGCTGTTGAATGAATGAATAAGCTTTGGAGCACGAAGGAAGGACTTTCCTCTGTTTATAGGTGATAGAAAAACACACCTCACAGTGACTTCTCTCTAAAGAGAGGCTAGAGACTCTCCTACCTGCAGGTCTGGAGGTGAGCAGGCTACAGGTGGATGCTCTCAGCACTCTGGCCGCACTGTCTGTGAGAGTCTCAGCTCTCCGGGTCCTTCTGCATGTTGGCTCGTCCCTGGGCTGCTCCCCCCAGAATCTCTAGAATCATCTCTCCCTCTTCAGTTCAATGTTAAATGCAGAAGGTTTCTTTGTCAGGTAGGTCCCCACCAGGCGGTGGTCCCTGCCCTCTGCAGGCTTACCCCGCCTTCCCAGCTAGTGTTTCCAGTGAAAAGAGAGGACTTCTCTTTTCCAAGATTTCTGGCACAATTCTGGGGCTGGGGCTCACTGGCTCAGAGTGCATTGGCTGCCCATCCCTGACCAATCACGGTGGACAGTTGGGCCAGAGTCTCTGACTGGCCAGGCTCAGGTCATGTGCTCACCTACTGGGTGGGGGGCGATCATCATCCCCCTCCCCGACTGTGTGGACTGAAACGTGGTGAAGGAGGTTTCAGGAGGAAACCTGGGGTTTCTAGAAGAAAGGGGAATGTATGCTGGCTGGGAAAAATTATTACCATTCTGCATGTCAAATTTTATGTACCCTCCCTGGTCATACCCACTGGGATTCTGCTTCTTTAGGTCTAGGGAGGGGTCCAGGAATTTGTATTTTTAGGAAGCATGCCAAGGGGATTTTGATTTACAGCCAGGGTTGGGAATGACTAGTTTATGGAATTTGCTTTAACCTCCCTGGAGTAAGAAGGGGGCCCATTTTCACAAATGTGATTCTAACATTTCTCAGTTGAAACGCATTGACAAGAGTTCATGTCCATTGTGTTGAGACTGTGGGAGGAGACGTCTGCTAGTTTGTGCGCTCAGCATCCTTTCCATCCTCCTACACAGGGGCTGTCAATTACATGGGCCTGGTCTCTCCTGCCTCAGAGGGGACCATGTGACTCAGGAAGGCCAATCAGACTACTCCATCCCCCTGGCTAGAGAGCTTGGTTCACAAATAGGCACAGGAATCAAACCAGGCCAACGGGAGTCCTTTCTGGGGCTTTGTTTGAAGCTGTTGGGGAAGTATTGCTCCATTTACTTTGGGAACACAAGTATGAGGACCACGTGAAGCCAGAACTGTGGACGGCAGTGTTTATCAAAGTGGAAAGAGCTGTGCCTGTGAATAACACCAACCTAAAAGACAGAAGAGGTGACGGCTGGAGAGCAAAGGTGCTAGTGACGTATTTTTAGTGCCCTGGATTCAGCCATGACTGAAGCTGACACGGTCACTGGGCTTTTCAGTTGCATGGGCTAACAGATTTCCTTTGCTTCATTTAAGCCATTAAGGTTGTGTTTCTTTGGCTAGAAACCAGACGAGTCCTCATTAACTTGGTATGAACTACAACCACCTCAGTCTGAGACCTATTGATGAGGTAAAGACTAGCATGAGAAAGGCCTTTTAAATTATGAAGAACAAACCATCCCATGTAGTCATATAAATATCACACACAAATCCATGGATATTAAATACCTTCTATGTATGAGGCGTGGTGCAAGGCCCTATAGAACAAGACAGGAACATCCTAAAAATGAATAAGATATGGTCCTGCTCTTGAAGCCCGTGAAATTCTGTGCAGTCATTCTCAAACTTTTTTTGTACGTAAAAGTTACGTGGGGAACTTATTAAAGCACAGAGTCCTAGGACTCACTCCCAGAGACTGACTCCATAGGTCTGCAGTAGGGCCCAAGAATCTGTGTGTTTGACAAGTTTTCCCCATCTTACCCCCTGCTGGGGCTCAAAAAATATTTGAAGACATAATGGCTGAAAATGTCTCAAATTTGATGAAAGACATGCCTTCACAGATTCACGATACTCAATGAACCTCGAGAAGAATGAAGATGATACAGGCCATGCTGACGTCAACCTAAAAAGAAAACCCATGGCAGCAGCAAGAGAAAAACAACATGTTACACACAGCGGACAATCTGGTGAACGTTTGACACCTGATGAGAAACTGCAGCGCCCAGAAGAGAGTGGAACACCATTTGTAAAGTGATGAAATAAAGGAAAATAAACCCTGTTAACTGGGAATTCCCTGGAAAAGATCTTTTAAGAATGAAGGATGTTATCAGATAAAAGAAAACTTAGAGAATGTGTCTTGCCAGCAGACCTGCACCATAAGACATGCTGACTGAGTTTTTCAGGTCGAACAAAAATAATGAAAACTTGGTATCTCAGAAAAGAAGACTACTGGAAACGTTAAGTAGCCGGAAACACAAAAGGCAATGTTTTTGTTTTTTTTCCTTACAATCTCTTTATAGGACATATGACTGTTTAAACAAAAATTGTAACGCTGTCTTACAATGTATGTTGACTTGATACCTATAACAATTGTAGCATAAAAGCTGGGAGAAGGTGGGCCTATATGGTTACAATACTTCTACACTTTACAGGAAGTAGGATAAGACTAATTATAAGCACAAGACCATGAAAATTTAAGCATATACATTTTAATTCCTAGAGCAACCACTAAAAAAAAAAAAAAAAAAAAAGTATAGCTACAAGTTCATACAAAAATCTAGTCACATAACCAATTGTTATGGCCTGAATTGTGTCTCCCTGAACTCATAAGCTAAAGGCTTAACCTCTAATACCTTACAATGTGACTATATTTGGAAATAAGGTCCTTAAAAAGGTAATGAAGCTAAAATGAGGTCATTAGCGTGGGCCTCCATCCAACATGACTAATGTTCTTATAAAAAGAGGAGCCCCGGCTGGGCAGCTCAGTTGGTTGGAGCGTTGTCCTGTACACCTACACGTTGCTGGTTCGATTCCCAGTCAGGGCACATTCCTAGGCTGAGTTGTCTGGCAAGTGCTGTCTGGTGGGGACCTGGTGGTCGAGTTTGTCCACACCTCGAGGCACGTGGTACAGTACAGCGGATGCTAGACGGACAGACTTGGTTTGGCATCTTGGCTCCGCTCCTCTCTAGCTGGGTGGCCTTGGGAAGGTCACCTCAGCTCCGTGAGCCTGTTTTCTCACCTGGGAAATGGGGGGTAGGAATCTCTACCTCCAGCGGAAGATCCCGTTTTGTGGATTCTGAAGCTTATGTAACCTTGGAGGTCCTTTTTGAGAGTAAGGGTAGAAACAGTCTTACTTTTGCCAATATTGCAACACACTCCGTCCTGAGCTTATTTCAGGGGGTCCTCCCTGGGCTTTGGAAGAGGCCATGAGAGGGATGCCTAAATTTCAATAGCCTCTTGCTAAGTCCACCTTTGCTAACCTGCAATATTTTAATCTTCATTTTTTTTTAATGATGAAATGAAGTAAAGCACCTATAGAACTAAGTGTCGAGCCATGGCACAAAACTGCTAACAATTAAATAGCAGTTTCCACGAGCCGGCCATGTTCTAAGCCCTTGACATGTATTATTTAGTCCTCACAGTGAGTGAGGTAGGTGCAATCGAAGACTCCATTTTACAGATCAGAAAATTGAGGCCCCAGCGGTGAAATGATTCGGGTCATGTCTCCCAACCTGTGAGTGATCTGGCAGCCGGGCTCCAGGGACCCTGCTCTTAAGCACTGGACTTTCAGGTTCTTGTTGAAAGGCAGGGATCTTTATGACCTTTTCTTGACTATTGTGAGCACACTCTATCTCAGGAAAGTCCCTATAAGGGAAACGAGACTTTTATCCTGCAGTGTAGGTAAAGCCCCGTCAAGGCCCCACAAGCCTGTTTTCTGAGGACTGTGCTAATAGTGAGAAGACGTTTCTTATCCCCCCTCTCCTCCCCTCCCCAGGAGGCTGTGCAAAAAACACCAACTGCCCCCCAGAGCACAATACACACCAACTGCTTGCCAGAGTCCCAGTTCCCCAACATGACGCAGTGAACTCTGAATTCGATTAACTTCCGCTTCTCTTTTATATTATCCCTACCAGGAGAGCAGGGGACGAGCCCAGTTCCACTTTCCGGGCAGTTTGCGTGCAGAGAGAGGCTGGCAGAAACGGACCGACTGAGGCTGCTGTAGGGCTACCTGCGCCATTTCCCAGAAGAGCCTGGGCGCTTGGTTGTATGCGCTACAAGAAATACATTTTTAAAAACTGCAAGGCACATGGCATGCCGTGGCCCTCGGTACCAGCAACCTCTTCTTTGTGCCGAGGAAAGAAACCCCTTGAATGAATCACAGAAAGACACATGGTGGCCAGGGCGCCATCTTTTCCTGGAAGAGCATCTCTGGGCTGTTACACCAGCTGGAGGAGCACGTGTCACGGAAATGGGTTACACTGCAAAGCCCAATGGCTGGATCGCATGGTTTGCTCTAACAGAGTTGTTTGCAAGATGCGATCTGGAAAAGCAACTCTTCTCCCCTCTCTCCTCACTTACCACGAAGCTCTTAGCTCATCAAATGTGAAAGCAATCCAGAACCTATATTCTGTTTCTCTGAACCCTGCAGTGGCTTCTCATTGCCCGTGGGATCAAGGTTAAGCCCCAGTGTGGTTAAGATGCCCTTCGGGACCTGGCTCCTGCTGGCCTCCCAGAGTCGTCTCCCACACGCCAAGTTCAGATGCAGCGCCTCACTTCCTCAGCGTTGCCCATTTCCTCCAAAGCGTCGTGGGTTCTCATTGGTCTTCAGGGCTTCTCCTGGAACACTCCTTGTCTTCCTCCTTCCCGAAGAACAGAGATGAGCTATTTTTTTGCTGGCCCAGCATAATCCCCTCTTCCGGTAATAGCATCTCAGTCCCGTTGGGAACCCACCCTCCCCCAGACTCTGTCCACGTGATCTGGGTAGGTGTGACAAAACTATGGGGGTAGAACTGGACCCATGTCTGGCCAAACTAGAGTCGACCTCGGGACTTCTGCTGGCACTGTTCTAAGATAACTTTCTGCTCAGGTTTTTCAATAGACAGGAGGTCAGCCTGGAGCTGCTCAGGGACATCTTTGCCACCACAAGAGGGAAGCCTGCTTCAACATGACCTGAAGCATGAAACATGAAAAATGTACTCATCTCTATTGGGTTCAAACTCTGTCTAGTGAGAATGAATGAGCCACAGCTAAATGAAACATGGATAAATCTTAGCAATAAAATGTATTTGAAAAACAATTCCCTTTAACTTATACACAATATGGTATCATTTTTTTTATAAAGCTTCCACACAGGCAAAATTTTTTTACAAATGTCCCACAAAGGAATTCAGGTCCAAGAGATAGAGACACTTTCCTAATGATATCACTTGAGCACCTAGATCTAACCATACCTGAAGCTAACTATTTTGGGGCTTTCTACTTACATGAGCCGAATGTGTTTGTTACATGAGCCAATGTATTTTCATGTCAGCTTAAGAAAACTTGAGCTGAGTTTCTGTCAGTTACAACTAAAACATTCCTCAAGAATTCACTTTCTCCTTTATTTGATTAACTCTTGTCCATCCTTCATATACTAGCTTAGAAGCCTCCCAAATTCTTAAGTCTGGGTTGGGACTTTCCTCAGTACATCCTAGAACCTTCTATTTTCCACATATTAACATTATAACACTGTATCATAGTTTCTATTGGCTTCTTCAATTCTCTCCCTAGACTCTGACCCTAAGTACGAGCCTTCCTGTGGTATTTACCATTGCCTCCCGCCTGGTGTGTCATAGGCTATTAGTGATTTTTCTTGATCAAATGATTTATTCAATTAAAATCACTGAACCTGTTTCTAGGAGGCTACAGCTATCAATTTTGAGAGATTAAGAGTCAGTGTATGAATTCCTTTGGTGAGAATTCTGAGACTGAATCAAGATTCATCAAGAAAACAATGCTATGGTTGATTAGCGATGTCTGTCACGAAGCTGGAAAGGAAGGGCCACATGCCACCGTATTTGCACTTTATGATCACTGAATTACTGTTCTTTGCTCTTTATTTGTTTCATAGGTGAATATTTTCTCTTTTTAATTAGACTATAACCTCCCTGAAGGCATGAATCAGATTTTTGGCTTTTCAAACATTACAATTCCTCTGGATCAGACATACAGTTGCTCAAGAAACATTTGTTGGCAGACAGATTTACATTCTTTCTAAGTGACCAAGTGGAGACTTCACACTGTAATCGTCCAATCAGCCTCAGCACTAGTCCATGACTGGACGAGGGAAAGGCCCAGAATGGCTTCCCCAACTTTGTAAGGCAGGAAAGAGAGAAAACGAGGCACGTGGCAACCTGTCCCTCCTCTTTCTACCTGACACTTGTGATGGTTAATCGTATGTGCCAACTGGACTGGCCAGGGGTGCCCAGATTAAATATGACTTCTGAGTGTGTCTGTAGGGGTGTTTGCGGATGAGATTAGCATCTGACCAGGTGAACTCAGTAGAGCAGATTGCCCTCCCCGGACTGGGCGGGCCCTGTCCAGTCCACTGACGGCCCCAAGAAAACAAAAGGCAAAGGAAGGAGGGATTTGCTCCTTCTTTGCTTCCTGCCTGCCTGCTTGAGTTAGGACATCTCATCACATCTTCTCTGCCCCTTGGGCGGATTTAAACCATAAGCTTCCTTGTTCAGGCCTTCAAACTCAGGTTCAGAATTACATCCCCAGCTTTCCTGGGTCGCCAGCTTGCAGATTGTGGGACTTCTCAGCTTCCGTAGTTGTGTAAGTAAGTTGGTCAAAATAAATCTCTCTGTGTATCTAATCTCTCTCTCTCTCTCTGTCCTTATCGATTTCCACCCCCATCTCTGTCCTACTGGTTCTGTTTCTCTGGAGAGCTCTGACCTACCATGCAGGTGCTATTTCACAGCATTTAGGAGCACAAGCTCCTGTGCTAATCAAAGGGTTGCGATAATTCTTAAGAATGAAATAAACAGGCTTCCCGGATGCCCAGGAATGCAGTCAGTGAGGGACCGAGACGATGCAGGTGGTCTCAGCTCCACTGGCCATGCTCTACGCTCTTCTCTGCCGCAGGGGCCAGAAAGCTGCCAGCTACCACTCCAGACTCCCTGCCAGCTGGCTTCCTGCAGGTTCCACCTGCAAGAGCCGTTGGGGGGTTAATGAGAGGTGGGAGAGCGGGGAGGAGGCCACTTCCCCAGCTCCTGGTGATGCCTCCGACAGGCGGCAGTGGTGGCAGCAGGGACATGAGGCTCCTGGCCCTGCTCAGGCAGCTCGTTCTGATCAGCAGCGGGCTCGGAGGCGCCACACCTGTGGACTCTGGTAACCTCACATCCCCCTCTTGCTCTTCCAGTCCTTCCGACACCTTAAAAGTCAATTCCCTGCTTTAAATTCCCTCTGTGGAATACGACATTGGACACTTACTGATAAAATCAACTCGTGTAATATGCACTTTTGCGGTTATCTGCCTAGCCTGTGATCCCATTTGCTGAGAATGGCCGACCATGACCAATGTGTATGGAGCCCGGTGGCCAAGTGTTGACCCTGTGAACCCCTCCCTCCTTGGCCATTGTTGACTCACCTGATTCGTACTGGGCCCATCAGATTTGCTCTCCAGGGAATTAGAACATATGACACATGATCACTGAGTGGTCTCCACTATTGCTCAAATTGAAAACAAACCAGTCTGTGCAGAACAGCAGGTCTCACCTGGCATGACACTGTCTCCCAGAGCAATGTCTGGAAATATTTTGGGTCATCACGACTTGTCTGGTGCTACTGCCACCTAGTGGGTGGAGGCCAGGGATGCCGGTAAACGTCCTGCATGGTCCAGGATGGTCCGGACAACACAGTGATCCTGTCCAAGATGCCAGTGGTGAGGATACAGAGGCTGGAGGTTTGGGGGTGGCCATACTTGTCTCCATGCCTACTGGGGAAGGAAAACACAGCTGCCAAGTGAAGGAGGAAGCAATGCTGAGTGTGGATGTACAGAGAAATTTTACTTCTTTTCCAACGAACAGGTTCGTCGTGAACCCCCTCCCATGGGGAAAAATTTACTCATATCTATTGGGTTCAAACTCTGTCTAGTGAGAACAAATGAGCCAGAGCTGCGTGAAACATGGATAAATCTTAGCAATAAAACGTGTTTGAAAAACAATTCCCTTTGACTTATAGACAATATGGTGTCATTTTTTATAAAGCTTCCACACAGGCAATCTTTTTTTTTTACAAATGTTGCTTAGGGAAACATACATATTTGATAAAACTCTGAGAAAAAAGCTGAAAGATGGACACAAATTTGATAATGGATTCCCCTTGGGGTAGGGTCATGGGGGAAGGGTACAGGGTCAATATTATTAGGGATATTTTGGGGCTTAAGTTGGGTGCTGGGTTCACAGGTTTTTGATTTATTGTTGTGCTTTGTAACATATATTTTACATATAATTTTTTATATGAACCCAGTATTAGAGGGGTTGGTGCACTGTGGCCCATTGGCCAAATCTGCCTGTGGTCTGTTTTTGTCTGACCTGCAAGCTAAGAATGGTTTTTACATTTTGAAATAGTTGAAGAAAATCAAAAGAAGATTTTATGACACATGGAAATTATATGAAATTGGAATTTCAGTGTCCATAAGTTTTATTGGAATGCGGCCACATTCAACTCATTTATAAATGTCTATGACTGTTTTTGCTCAACAATAGCAGAACTGAATATTCTCAACAGAGACCATACAGCTTGGAAAAAACTGAAAATATTTACTATCTGGCCCTTTATAGAATAAGTTTTGCTGACCCCTTAAATATCACATTAAAGGAGGAAAAAATGTTAAACTATCTAACAGAAAGAGCCCAATTCAGTAATTCCAACAGTTCTACTTCATGCTCAGCCTTCGGGTTAAGTGGGTCCCACACTTCTGTGTCAGCTCTGGTGACCGCCAGGTGTTTGGGGGCAGGGCGAGCACAGGTGGCCTAGGAGGTCTGGAGGGAAGGTACCTTTGCGCCTCCAGCTCCTGCTGCTGTTGTGACTCCTGGCATTGCTGGGGGCCCTGGGGCCTCCGCCATGTCAGCTGATGTAGCTGGACATCTCTTCCTCAGTGCAGCCAGGACCCGACTAGTCACTTGCTCTCTTGTTAGCTTTGTGGCTCCCTGAGCAACACCCTGCCCCCCACCCACCCCACCCCCCCGCTCCAATCCCAGTGGCTGCTACACCCTGCGTTGACCCTTTGGCCTGGGCAGTCCACCTTCCACTCCAGGCTCTGCAGTGGGTCACGCTGCCCTTACCACCCAGGGCCCATGATGGATGAGCTCGGTTTCCACAAAGCTGCTTTCTGAGTCCCACCCTATGAAACCACAGGGACTGCCAGTCCTCGTCCTCATGACAGAGGAGCCGGGAACAGCAGGGAAACCAAAAACACCAAAGCTGCCCTCGGCCTCACCAACTCATGGCTCAGATTTCGCCTGCATGCGACCATCTCTGGGTAGACAAGTCAGCCAGAGAAGGCCGAAGAGAGGATCCGAAGTCTTACGCAGGGACTGAGGAAGGAGGACCTCTTTCTCCAGGTTCCCCACATCTGTCTGATACAAGGTCCCACCTCCTGGCCCAAAACCCAAGGTGGGAAATTAAGATGCGGCTGCCGGCTTTTCTCTCCTTGTCCCCACCCTGAGATAAGTCTCAAGGCTTGGATCCAAGGAAGGGGGCAGGCTGCACATAGAACGAGCTTTAAAGAGCAAAATCAACATGAGCTTATTTCTGCAGGGAATTGCAGAGAGGAGAGACTTGTGTTGTCCAGAATGAGAGGCATCATCACCTGGGCCCCAGTAGATTTTCATTCTTGGCTTGTACCTGCTGAGACCGGCCTGTCTGTTTGGACTTTGGAATCCACAGGACACCCCGATTCCCTGTAGCAAACTCCTTTGTTTGGTTTAAAAGAACCCCACTGCAATTTTGTTTAAGTTTCTCTTACTTTCAATGAAGAACCAGCTTAACCCAGCCCACCTCTCAAAGAATTCTGTAATGCGTTCACATCTTTTCGTAGCTGTGTCCTGGACTGGGGGAGGGGAGAAATTCTTCTTAGGCACAAGTAGTTCACCGTTGATGGTGTCTTTAAACACCTCCCCCCCAACACACACATTTACTCAGATATTTAGTCCAAAAATGAAGATCAGCTTCTCCCCACCATCCTCAGCTCTTCAAGGCATTGACTGATTTTTAAAGGAGACAGTCTGGGAGAAACAACGAAGGGGATTAAAGTGTATTTGCTCAACGGACTAACGCGCAGAGGATGGAAGACAAACAAGAAGTCTGGCGCAGGGTCGCCAGTCGTTGCAGCAGCCACTGTCGCTGCAGATTCTGCCGGGCCCTGGGCTCTGGTCTGTGTTTGGTCCACGCTTCAGCTCCTTGACTCCTGTCAACACCATGGTCTAGCTATGACGGTTCGTATTGCACAGACGAGGACACCAGGGCAGAGCGCTGTTACACGGTTTGCACAACAAGGTCTTATAACTCCTACAGCCCCCATTGGAAGGCGGGCTCCCTCGGTGCCAAATCCTCAGCTCCTGAGCACGTGGCTCCGTCGAGTACTCAAAAGTGATATACCAGGGGTTGGCACACGGGCCTGCTGGACACTGGTTTTTGTAAAAAGCTTTCATTGGAACTCAGTCATGTCCATACGCAGAGTGTTGCCTGTGGTGGCTTTTACCACGCAAAGACGGCCTCGAGTCGCTGCAGGAGAGACCGTGTGGCCTTTGAAGCCTAAAATATTTACTCTTAGGCCCTTTACAGGGAAAGTTTGCTGACCCCTCGTATAGAAAATATTTTATCAAGTGTAAAATAGCAAACCAAAGAACTGTAAGATACTGTTCCCCCCAACAAATGATGTTCATGGATGGTGGTTAAACAAGGCTGGAAAGAAATGTGGATATATGTTTGAGCAAATGGATAAAAGATTGGGTCTTTTATCTGGATTGGGTTTTCTCCCCCAGTGGGAGGGGAGGCTTAAAGTTGTCCTAATAAATAGTATTCCAAATTAAGAAGGTGACTGAATCTTTTTTTCTTGGTGCTGAACCCCAGGAATGGATTGATTGGATTTTTTAAAGACTAAGGCAGAAGTTGGAACATCTCTGTTTGAATTGGACAGAGTTTTCGAAATGCACAAGTGTTTTCTCCTCGGGTTAAAACTCTGCACTCCTGAGAGATGGTCTGGCTCTTGCTAACTTGTCAGGAGCGAGAAGAATTCCGGGCGTCTCAAAGGGCAAATCACCGCAAATTGTGGGAAACACTGAGATCAAAATCTTTTGTCTTCTGGGGAAATCTGGAAACTTTTACCGGCTTGGAGTAGGACATTTTGAGTTTCCCGAGTAAAACCTGGGAGCAGGGATAGGGGATGGAGGCTAAGGAGGAGAAATGGGCGAAACAGCCCCAACGGGCTTGTTCAGACGCTGCTTAGCCTGTACTCCTGTAACCTCGGAAGGGTGTGTGTGTGCTGAGAGAGGCAGCGTAAGCCAAGCTGTTGAGATCACAGAATCTGCTACTGCCTAAGTGATTCGGCAAAGTGACGTCTCTATTGTTGCATTAGAAAAATGGGGGAAGTGGTAGGCTTTTCTTTCGGGGTTGGTCATGAGGAGAAAGTGACGTCACGCATGTGAAATGCCCAGGACAGGGTCTGGTGCAGATAATGCTTTTTATTGCTTTTGAACTTGGTCCATCATAGGATGCCAATCTCAGACCGCAGACTGAGGTGAGCAATAAATGCCATGTTCCTTTATGTTCTGTAAACCAGTATTTCCAAGAGCATATGCAGCTAAAATGATCTTGGGTGACAACAGGTTTGGGTACATGGACCTGGCTTCTTACAACAGGACTCACGTGAGAGAAATGTATTCCTCTTCATTTCTCCTTGAATCCTTTAAGGACAAAGTCTCCCTGGGGTGCTTGTCTGTTTTAAACTGTGTCCTGATTCTGACCCACTTCTTTTTGTAACAGCGAGGAAGGGCCTTGGGGAAGGGGGGGGTTACTTAGCTAGAGTTTGTCAGATGACACTGCTTGGTTGTCACTGGATATTATTTTTTCAGTTCCTTCTTTATATCTCATTTTTACTAGTGATATGAAGTGCCTCTGAAGAATAACTTTATCTACATGGGAAAGTAATATGCTTTTAAAGAAAATATTAACTAAATGTTAGGACTGTTCTCATAAAATATATGAGGTGGTGTATGGTTAGGGTAGCAATCTTGGAGGTAGGGTTGCTAGATTTAACAAGGAAAAGTATAAGATGACTAGTTCAATGGAAATTTTAGATAAACAAATAACTGTTCGGCATAAGCATGTCTGAAATATTGGGGGAAGGTGGTCAGAAGGGAAACACTAACCAGCCCCCCCAAAGCTTGCTTAGCTAATTTCTTCTTAGCAATGTTTGGGGCGTACTTATACTAAGAAGTTAGTTGCTATTTATTTGCAAGCACTTTTACATCCAGTGAATTGGTTACTGTGTAAAAGAACTATTAGATGGGATCTGCTATCCCCACCCCGCTGTTCACAGGTAAGGAAAACAAGGCCAAGAGAGGTGTATCAGTGATCCGTTGCTGTGTAACAAATCACCCCTAAACTTACTGACAGAAAACAACAGTGATTTCCTCTTTCTCATGGTTCTGCAAGTTGGCTGAGCAGTTTCCTTGCTGATTGGCTGGGCTCATCAATGTGACTACATAAATCTGGGAGACTGGTTGGGTGTAAAGGGCCCAAAGCCTCCCTCCCAGGTCTGGCCAGCTGCCCGCTGGGGCACCTCAGTCTCCCTCCACAGAGCGTCTCATCCCCCAGGAGGCCAGACTGACTGCCTTACAGTCAGAGGTGAAAGCAGAAGCTTCAAGGTTTCTTAAGATCCAAGCTCTGGGAATCATACCGTGGCATTTCTGCCACATTATTTTGGTTAAGTCAAGGCACAAGACCAAGTCATGGGGTGGAGAAATAGATGGTACCTCTGGGTGGGTGACAAAGCAATCCCATTGCAAAGGGGCATACCTGCTGAATGGGAGGAATCTGAGGGCATGAAATAATCAACCACGAGAGGCGAGCTCTTTTGACCCAGGTCCCTGCCAAGAAAGGGAGAGAGGTAGAAAAGGATAGCAAGGCCAGAAGCAGGCAGAGTCTTGTGAAAATAGTTTAAAGAAGAGGCAGAGGCCTATGATTCAGTTACGATTCCGGGAGACACGTCTGGTGTAATGTGTAGCCAGGGCTCGTGGTTAGCTCTGGCGTGGATGCCTGTCTCAGTCCGCTCGGGCTGCTATAACAAAGTACCAGAGACCGGGTGTCTTGTGAACAACTGGAGTTTATTTCTCACTGTTCTGGGGGCTGGGAAGTCCAAAGGCATGGCGCCAGCTGATGCGGCGTCCGGTGGCAACCTGTTTCCTGATTTGTAGCTGGTGCCTTTCGCTGTGACCGCATGGCTGAAGGCGTGAGGATGCTCTGCGGGGCCTCTTTTATACAGGCACCAATCCCAAAACACTTCCCAAAAGCCCACCCCCTAAAACCATCACCTTGGGGACCAGGGTTTCAATACATGAATTTGGGGGAATGCATTCAGTCAACAGCAGGACTTTTTAGCGTTCAAATTTCCTTTTTGAAAATATTTTACTTCTTTATTTTTAGTGACTGAGGAAAGGAGGGAGAGAGGGAGAGAAACAGCATTGTCTCTCTCACGCCCCCAACTGGAGACCTGGTTCCCAACCCTGGCATGTGCCCTGACTAGGAATCGAACTGGCAACATTTTGGCCAGCAGGCCCGCACTTAATCCACTGAGCCACACCAGCCAGGGCCAAATTTCGTTGTTAATAAGTTTCTCTTCCCTCGGCAACCTCTAGTCACTCAGGAAATGCTTTCTGGGCCTCCCGTTCAGTCTCTGCAGTGCCGGCTCCCAGTGTTTGCTGACCCCCAGCCCGGACTCGGCCCCTTCCTGCCCTCTCCGCATCGGCTGCTGTGTGTCCAGCGGGCATTTCACACTCCGCATGACCCGGCCTACCTCCCGGTCTGGCCCAGGTATACCGCCTCCCGTGGCTCCCTGGTCAGGGCCCGCGCTAGTTGCCTCCCTGACCTTCTACAGCAGAACATCCTGTTTCTCCACAGAGCGCCCTCCAGCAGCCTCCCATCTCACTCAGGGTCAAAGCCAAAGTCCTGGTCGTGGAGAACAAACCCTGAACGGCCTTTCCTTCCCAACTCCTGTCACCTCTCTGACCCCATGTCATCCCACCCCCTTGGCTCCAGCCACCCTGGTCCCCTGGCTGCTCCTTAGATACCACAGGGTCACTCTCAGCTCCAGATCTCGGACCCAGCTCGTCCCTCTGCCTGAATGCCCCTCTCCCTACAATATGACCCGAGGTAAAAGCCTTGCCCAGCGAAGATCCTCTTGGGGTGGGGGGAGGGAATTAAAATTTGAAACTCAGATCATTGGTTGGTTAAGAGCAATTCAAAGGATGATTCCAAAATTCTTTTATTTAGTCTTGAATGAAATTACATTTATCACCAGAAGCCATACATTTTCAGTAGCATGTTAATAGAAAGAGGAATTTTAAACCATTGACCCAAAGATTCCAAATTACAAAGCGTGGAACCAGTCGTCACATTCGGTCATCCGACTAAGGGCGGAAACTGTTAGGTGTTCATCAGTCAGACCTTGAAGACTTTGTGCAAATAGAAGCTGGCTGGGCGGGGAGCTTCTTTCCTATCGGATTTATGCAGAACTTATCATCATAAAATTCAATTCAACTAAATGTTTTTTTAATATGACTTTGAGTTTGAATTTACAAACCAGCCTATTAATATTTAACTCAATGACAAGGACTTCACTGCTCTTCCCAGTCCCTTGGACTTAGGGGGAAAGTGTTTTTTCCCGTGTGTAGATGAAGTTATGATTAGTAAATTAAAGCAAATAAAAACAAGGTGTGGTTAGAGCAGAAGTAATGAAAATGATCTCGACTCTCCCCACTCAGCACTCAGTGGCATTGGTAAAGGAAGAGGTGAAAAGAGGAATTCCTCACCATCCCTGCTTCTGTAACTGTCCCCACGATGTAAATTTCACATCTAAAAGGACTTTGGTTCAAGTCCCTGTTTCTGCACTTTCCAGCTGTGTGACCTTGGGCAGGCCATTGCACTTCCTTTGAGCCTTTCTTTTCTCAGTTGTAGAAGTAATACCCTCTTTCAAGGCTGTTGTGAGCCCCAAACTAGAGAATGGCTATAAAGTATTTATTTAGCCTTCAATGTGGGACATAGTTCTTGGCTCTTTCTCTCACCTGAGGTCATCCGATTACACCTCAGGATGCCTTTGATCCTTGAAAACTTTCAGAGCCCAAAGAAACAGTGAGTCCCAGACTGGTTAAATCACACGGCCAAGGTCACAAAGCCAATGAGTGGCAGAACTGGAATTTGAACCCACCTATGTCTGACTCTATCTAGTGCTCTTTCAAGTACATCAGTATTTCTGGAATTTCCACCACCTTCATCTCACACTTTTTGCCAAATACGTACACCACCTGCAATATTATTTTCTTAAAGTACTTCTCTAAATCAACTGATTTTTATTACTGCAATAAACTTATGTAAATAAGACGCATTAAATTTCTACTCAAAATGAAGAACCAGCATCACTGTAATGTAAGACAGTAACTGTAACATTTTATATGTAAGTACATACGTATACACACACACACATATTTTTAGAAGGAAACCAAAACAATATTGTTCAGCCCCACCTGGATTCTATGGCCTGCTGAGAGCACTGAGCCTGGAGCGATCTCTGCCCTGGTTACAAAGGGAAATTAGCAAATGTCGGAGAGTGTTGAGGACATCCTAGTCCCCAGGTGAGGCTTTCCCCTGGATGTCGTCAGAGTGACTGAAAGATAATCGAATGGAGATTATTCATGCTATTACTACGTGATAAAGTGTTATTTAATATCATGTTTGTGTGCAGCAGACAACCAAACATCATTTCCCAAACACTAGGGGGAAGCGCCCCGGTGTTCACTGTCTTACGCTGAGGGACCCCCACGAAAGTTCTTGAAATACACTATTTTTCAAAATGGTATGATCACAACCTATGGCAACAAATACGTATCCACATTATAACCTTATCTATGTCTGTGTCCTTGTCTGTGGCTGGAACCACGCATAACAAAAATGTTTATGCTAATATGCACATCACTTGCTAAGAATTTGTGTTTTGCACATAGATGGTATTTCCTTCCTTTCTCTTCCCCTTCTTTTCTTTTCCTATCCTTGTCAATACAAGGATTGAAAAATGCTAACCGGATCAGTAAAATAAACACTGAAGTTGCACCAAAAAACAATGATAGATAAAAGCTAAGAAGATTTGGGAGCGAGGGGGTGGGGGGGGAAGAGAGAGGGGGAGGGAGAGATCTGAGTGTGTCTAAACAACCAGAGGGAGTGATGCTCACAGCGTGCTTCAGGGACCCTGGGCTCCCCCAGGTCCCCCCGGGAATCCAAAAAGTCCAACCTATCTTTGTTCTGATGCAACAGCGCTAAGATGCTCTCTGCCTTTCCCGTTCTCATTCTGTCACAAGCGTGCGGTGGCGTTTTCCACAGGTTCCAGTGTGTGTGATAAAGCCATCCCCCTCTTACTAACAAGTAATGGGCGTGCTATTGTTCTTTTTCCCACATAGATTATTAGTAAGTATTTAAAAAATGGCTCAGCTTCGATTTCTCCTATGGTAAGAAGTCAATAGCTATAACCCATGTAGACACAAATTCTTTGGGGTCCTCTGTACTTGTTAAGAGTGTGCAGGGGAGCATGAGGCCAAAAGCCTTGAGAGCAGCGTCTTTTAACAACAAATTGCTGGGTTAATGAATGAAGCATTAAGTTGTGTAGCAAGCTGAGGGAGAGCCAGAAAGCTTTTGTTGCACTGTGGTGATCAGGGAAGGTTTCACATGATGGATGGAGAGCTCCCCCTGGGTACTGAAGGCTCAGATGGGTTTATTTTGTCAGGGGAGGGAAGGCATTCCAAGAAGGTGGTTCCGAATGTGCAAAGACCAGGTGGTGGGAAGGGGAATGGGCGGGGTCAGGGGTGGTGAGACCAACCCCACTCGGTTGGAAGGTGCAGTTTGGTGGAGACGTTCCGGGATCCGTGTTGAAGATCCTTCCACCCCTCGGTGGTCTCTGAAGCTGACTCAGAGTCCCCTTAGCCAGAGAAAACCAAACAGCCTGGTCTGCGCTCCCTGAACGTCCCCTCCCGAGGCTCCTGGGAGCTGAGACCTCACCCACGGGTCCCCCATGTCGCATGGGGTGGGAGCCCACAGTCCACCACAGAGTTGAGCAAAACCCAAACTGTTTCTTTTCTTTGGAAGGCCTCTAGAAACAGGAAGAGAGGCTGTTTTCTAGGATTTGCCAAGAGTTAAGTCATTCCTCGCTGATACAAACAATTTCTCAGGTTACTCTTTGGGGCCCAGGAACATTCATGAACTGAGCTGGGTTTGAACTCTTCAACTCTGAACTTCAGTTCCCTGGGTCGTCTGCCTGGGGCTGGGGCCCTGCTCTCTGGCCCTGCCTGGGCTTTCAGAGACGTGGCCCAGCCACCTCTGGGGTGAGACCTCAAAGAATTTCCCATCCAGAGCTGCTGTGAGGCGTAGGCGGACTTCAGCCTCTCTCCGAAGTTAGGCTAGCGGATGCCAGCTTTCCAGAAGTGTGAAGCCAGGTATGTCACAGGGAGGCAATGCCCAGATGTCGAGGCAGTCACCGAGAGCGCACAGATTCCGGAAAGCTTGTCGGCTGTTGTGCCGTGCCCTGTCCTGAGCACCTTGAGTGTTTTCTCTCACTTCATTCTCACAGCCACCTAGTACGGCGCTGTGCGGTGGTTCTTGGGGGGTAAGAAAAGTCTTACTCTTCCGTGCATGAAACACGGATACACAGTACGTGTGTGGTGTGGAAGTCCCACGGAGGGGAGGTGAAATTAGGGGGACGGTGTCTAAAACAGACTCCTTAGGGAGGCGATCGTGAAAAATGGCGAGGTGCTGCTCTGGACGGCACTGTTATGCCAAGACCTCCTCTCAGCGCCCCCAGCCTGGGGAGAAGGTGTGCTCCCTCCCCTCCTGTCTCCAGCACAGTGCTCATCCACATGTGGGTGGCCCGTGGCTTTGCAGGAGGCCATTCCCAGTCCTGGGTAAGTGCTGGGGCCACACTCAGCTTCTGCACAGTCACCCGGGGCCCAGGCTGAGAATGGCTCTGCGTTGGGTTAATGCTCTGCTGTCACGGTCCTGAAATTCTTAATGATTTTTCAATGAGAATGCCCCACATTTCCTTTTTGCATGGGGCCCTGCCATCATGTCGCCAGGCCGGCCAGGGGGCTTTATTAAGTACCTGGGTTTGAAGCCAACTTCACTACCTATCAGCTATTTGAATCAGGCGAATGAACTAACCTCTCTGAGCCTCAGTTTCTTCACCTGTGAAACAGGCATAACGTGGCACTTACTTCAGAAGCTCGTTGGGAGTGAGGATGGTTTGGGTTAATGTCTGCGAAGGGCACAACCCTCCCTGTCATGGAGTAAGCGCTCAGTTGCAGCAGTGACAATGATTTTCGCTCTTCCAGAGAACAGGCCGAGAGCCCCAAGATTCTACCTGCTGCTGTTCTTAGCCAAGTCAGCTGGTTTTGCTTGGTGACGGCTCTGATTGGTTTGTGTGTGGTCCACATTTGTTCTGATTGGTCAGTTCCTGACCTTTGCTTGTTTTTTAAAATAGTGGGACCGTGTCCCCTGCTTACATCTGTTCTTTTCTCCAGGTGACCCTCTCTTCCCCCTGACATTCTGGACCCTACGAGGGTCCTGCTTCATCAGTAAACCATCCCGCCTCTTGGGACCCATGTCCTGCCAGTTTGGGAGCCATCCAGGCCTGTGGTGCAGCGGTTTAACACATTGTCGTGATGGTCAAAGTGCGCTTTTGCACCCAGATCCAAGCTTGAGACCTCACATCCATGCTGAGTGTGAACTGGGTAGGTTTTGAGGACATTATCTCCATGTCATCCCCCGGAACGTAGAGATTTGGGGTGCCTTATAAAACTTTTTCTGTTTTATGTTGAGGGGCATGTCTTACTTCCTCCCCTTACCCATGGAAAGGAGATCTGGTCCAAGGTAAGGGAAGGAAAGATCAGATTCTAGGATTATGTGTTTGCATAGGGAAAGGCCATTTGTGGTCTGGAGGTAAAGGCAGCAGAAGAGAATTAGGAGCAAACTCTGTCCCAGCCATGCCACCGACTCCCTGAGGAACTTGGACGAGTCGTGTACCTTCTCTGGGTCTCTGTTTCCCCATTTGCAAAATACAGACTATATCAGTGGCTTTTGGGTTGTACGTGACCAGAAACAAGCAAACAAAAACAACTCAAACTCACGTAAGCTGCAAAAGGCATTTTATCAGCCTTTGGAACTATATGTGGCTTCAGGCACAGCTGGATCCAGGTGTCTTGTCCCTGTGACAGAAGTCTCTTTTTGTCTTTTGGCTTGGCTTCACTTTCTGATAGGCTTTTCCCCAAGCTGGTGGCAAAGATGGACTCAGCATCTCCAGGTTTACCTCTCGCTAGTTCAACATCCTCCTTTGCTGACAGTTATAGCAAAACTCCTGAGTTCAACTCCAATTCTTTCTTCTTAAAGATTCTTTCTTCTTGGATCACATGCTGGTCACTCAACCATTCACTGTGCACAGGGAGGGGCAATATTTTCACTGGCTAGGCTTAGGTCACATGTCTACTCTTAAACCAATCACTGTGGCTGGGTGAAGAATACTCCGATTGGCTGAGCCTGGGTCACATGCCCACCCTGGACAGAGCCTGGGTGGGAACACTTTTCCTGAAGGAAAGTTCAGACTGAATTAGCTGGAGGAAAAGAGATTCGTGCTGAGATGGCAAAATTATTTTATTGGGAAGAGGTTGCGGTGGATCAACAGTTTATAGACTGGGCTCAGAAGAGACTGAAGGGAATCTCCAAACATTCAAAACATTCTATCCATGTTAAAATAATACATTCACATGATTCAAAACTCGACTGTTTTCACTCTGTACCTTCCCACTCCTGTTCGTCAAGTATTTCCCCTTCCCAGAGGCAGCAAACGTTCTGAGTTTCTTGGGTATCTGTATTAGCATCTTGCTGCTGCTGTAACAAATGGCCACAAATGTAGTGACACAAAATAATGGAAAGTTATTATTTCCTCCTTTAAGAAGGAGATAGAAATCCTAAGGGATAGAAATCTGACACAGGTCTTATTGGCTAAAATCAAGGTGTCATAAAAACGTAATAAAAAGCAGCTTCCCACGTGCAAATGTGTCATATATCTACCGAAAGCGTACAGCCGATAGCTGCCCGGGGTCAAGGCCATCATTTATTTTTAAGGAAATAGAATGCGTAGCACATAATCAAAGCCAGTATTGCTTTATGAAACTCTTGTTTCAGTCTTTTGTGGGTGAATGCCTATGTGGGAAGTGGGTCGTGATATCAAAGGTATTCTTTTTACTATGAATCATAGTCAAAAATGTTGGGAATTTATAGATATATGGTTCAGTGGTTATGTGAGGTTTTTCTGGGGTCTATCTGGTTCTCTCACTTACCAGCTGTGTGACCTTGAGCACCTGAATGTTTCTGGGTCTCAGTTTTCTCATCTGTAAAACGGAGATAATAATGGTACATTGCCTTATAGGGTTTGTGGGAGGATTAAATGAGCTGAAATGTACCAAGTGCTTAACACAGTACTTGGTACTTGTTAACCACTGTTGTTATCTTTGTTCGTACTGTCTTTCTTACTCCTTTAAGGGAGGAAAGAAGTGAGATTTTCAGGGGGGAGAGAGCAGAGGTTAGACAGGGATTTCTGTACAGACAGGAAGAGTGGCCTCAGCCCAGAGAAGGGGAAGCAGCCAGGGGAGGGCTGGGGGTGGGAGGTGTGCTCACGGTAACCCAGACCAGGTGACAAGTCACGCTGTCGAAGGGTGGTGCTCCCTCTTCCAGCGCCAGGTGGAGGTATGGGAGATGCAGATGCGTTTGTAATCTGAGGCGGTGCCAACCAGGAACCCACCCAAATTCTCCAAATCTGAGCACAGACCAGTTGATTGTACTCATTCATCCAGTCAGTAAGTACTTATGAAGTTCTCAGCGTGTGTCAAGCACTGTTCCAGGGGTGGGGGCTCCTGGAGAACCAGTGGGGCAGTTTCCTTGTCCCCGTGGTGTGCACAGCCTATAGCTGCGAGGGCATCAGACAGGTGGGTAATTACAGGTGCGTCGGACGGTGTTAAGGAGAAACACAGAACACTAAGGACAGGTAAAATGGGGACTCGGACGTGCCTGGGTAGGGGGCACAGGGGGATGTCCCTGTACAGGTGTATTTGGCCAGCTATCTGTACAGTGAGTAGAAGCAAGCAAGGCCAAAGAGAACTTCTGGTGGAAGATGACGTGGCTTTGCGTGGGGACCGTGCAGATTCAGTGGAGGAGCGAAGCCTCAAACAGGAGCAGGGGAACGTGGGACTTGAGACAGCTGTATTGAAAAGAGGCCGCGGAGAAGAGAGGCTGAGGTCTTCCAGAGTCCTGGGTGGGGAGCAAGCAGCATTAAGGTCTCGTGGGTTTGGGAAGGAGCAAAACAAAACAAAACTTGAGAGCTGCTGTACAAGGCAGGCATGCCAATGTTTAGGGCAAAGAGGGATGGGAGGCAGCTGTTCAGGGGGTGCGGGTTGGGGGCCAAGAAGGAGCGGTGAGAAGGAGGCCCCAAGTCAGCTGTGGGCCAGCTGTCCGAGGAACTCCAGACCCCACGGCACTTCCTGGCAGAATTCCCAAGGTTCTACAACATCAGGATCTGTGGGTGAGAACCAACCAGCTAAAATTTCATTCAGGCCCGAGCCAAGGTCAGCCTGTGGAGTCATTCACTTATTCAGCAAGCATTCGTCAAACAATGCCTTGAAATCAGAAAGGCCTGGGTTGAATCTGGAGTCTGTCGCTTATTAAATTTTTAAGACTATGGTCGCTCTCTGCCTCAGTTTCCCTATCTGTTACTTGGGAATGGCAATGCCTCCTTTCTCAGGGGGTGGGAAGCATTAATATTGGGAATGGGATGACCACATTGTAGGCTCCTAGGAACTGTTGGTTCTGGACTCCAGACAGGGCTTAGAGGACACACGAACGAAAAAGGCAGGTAGCTGCAGTCTTCTGGGGTAGGCAGGCAAGAGAAGATGTCATTACTATACCCTGTGATTAGGGACACAATGATGGAAGCATTGAAAGCTATGGATGCAGAGAGAGGGGATGGATCCCTTGGGTCAAAAACTTGACTGCCAATGAATTCATAGGACATTCCTCACAGTTACTTAGGTCTCTCTTAGTTGTAAGTGACAGAAACTCAACTAAAACTGACTTTTATTGGCTCATACAATGGATAACTACCAGGGAAAGGCTTCAGGCCTGGCTGGATCCAGGTGCTCTTTGGAGGTCCTAAGCACTTGTTCTCACTCTATGTTTCTAACCTGTTTTCCTTTGTATTGGTATCATTCTGAAGCAAGCTTGTGGTCAAATGGCTTCTGGTAGCTCCAGGCATATTTCCTGTCAGTTTAACTACTCCAGTACAATGAGGGCTTTTTTCCTCAATAATTCCAAACAAATGTCCAGCATTGAGTCTCATTTCATTGGTTGGGTCATATATCCATCTCTGAATCAATTACAGGGGCCAAGAGGATAAACTATGCTGATTGGCCCTGCCTGAGTCACGTGCTCAGCCTTAGAGCCCAGGTGGGAGTAAGACTGAGCAAATTCAAGCGCTTAAGACCACATGATTCTGCTCTCCTTTGTTAGTTTTATTCTCAAGTATGCTGCCACCATGAGGTGGCAAAATACACCCTACTGTTTGTCCTTTTGTTGTCCAAAGAGGAGAAAGGACAAGGCCATTTGAGTGATTTCTCAAGGCAGAGGAGAGGGGTGGGCTCCAACAGCAAATACAACACAAAGTAACTGAGAGGTTGAGTCTTAGGCGGCCAGAGAATAGAACACAAAGGCTGAAATAAGAGCTATTATTGGCTAAACACCCCCACCACCACACATGTGCAAGAGTCATGAAGGAAGATCGACAGTTCTGCCCCCATGATGGCTTACTAAATGGGACATTGGTCCTTAATTACAGGCATTCACGTATGTGTATGTGTTGCTCATAGATTCAAAAGGCTCCTCTTGGTTTGTTATCCTGGGTCCTGTGCTATGGCCAGTAAAATGCACACCCCACCATTGACGCTCTCGGCCAGGCTCAGGGAAGAACGACCCGGTACCCAGCTTCCAGGAATGGAAACATGGCTCAGGCCTGGTCCATCAGAACACTCCGCCTTCTTAGCCAAAGGTGCAGGGACGAGCCAATCCAAAGCCTCCCCGGATGACTCTCGAGCAAACGGCATCATTTCGGTGGCGTGTGCTGAGCCTGCAAACTGCAAGCCTAGATCCGCTGGAGCTAAAACATGGGACCCTGCGACGAGATAGAGAGAGAGTTCTCATGGCATCATCGGAATACCAATTCTACTTTTCCTAAACTCCACGTCTAGATATTTCTTTTAGTTACTTAACTCAGTTAAATCACCCCCTTTTTATTTTTAAATTGAGTCTTTTTGAGATGAATTTCTGTCCCTTGCAACTGAAAACATCCTGCTTAACACAGATTGTCATCCTTCTCGTCCCCACCACACCACCGCGCAGAGCACGACTCTCAGCCCAGCTCAGTGCCTGACTTTAGACGAATTCACTCTGCTCAACAAGCATCTTTTGAGTCCCTACTATGTGCCAGTCCCAGCGCCGGTCTTAATGATACAGATGCAGATAACACACAGCCCTCGGCCCTCATGGAGACACATCCACAGCTCATTATGGCAAACACCAGGCTGTGCTAAGGGTGGAAAACGAGTTTGTGCAAAGCCACTGGTTCATCTGCGATACGAACAAGAGCTGAACTGGTAAAGGCCATCATTGCAAGCAAGGCTTATTTCCTGCCAGTTTAACCTGTCCAAGGAATATGCATCACAGAGGGAAGAGGACTGCTAGCAAAGTAGCAAAGAAATAGCAACATAAACGAAAATGAAATGGGAATAAAGTGTGGTTGCTGCTCAGGTAGAGGCACAGTGTGCTATGGAGGTGTGCGGTCTCGGCTAGGTGAGCTACGTGATGATTAACGCGATGGTTAAATTTATACATTCATTGGTATAATGTGTGGTCAAACATTATTCTGAATGTTTCCATAACAGTGTGTTTGGAGAAGATTAACATTGAAATTGATAGACTGAGTAAAGCAGATTGCTGTCCCTAGGTGGGCCTTATCCAATCAGTTGAAGGCCTGACTTAGAACAAAAAGGGTGACCCTCCTCCAAGTAAGAGAGAATTCTTCCTGTGTGATGGCTTTGAACTGGGACATTGGCGTGTTCCTGCCTTTGGACTCAAGCTAAAACATCAGCTCTTCCTGGGGCTTGAGCCTGCTGACCTTCAGACTGGAAATACGCTGTTGGCTGTCCCGGTTCTAAGGCCTGCAGACTTAGAGTTGGACCTATGCCATCACCTGTCCTGGGTCTCCAGCTTGTCACCTTACCCTGAGGTGGTGGAACTCGTCAGTCTCTGAAATCACACAAACCAATTCCTGCACTGGCATCAATTTCTCTATCTATTTATCAAAGCAAAGAACGAACTTAATGCCAAGGTTTGTCATTCCTGGTACAATTAGGGAAGCCCTAGGTTGTATTTGCTTATGAACAGAGATGCTAAAACTCTGAATACAATGTCAGCAAACATAATTCAGCAGCATATTAAAAGCATAATATATCATGAGCAAATAGCACCCGTTCAGGAGGCAGGAACGGGTCCTCATGAGAAGATCTGACAATATAACTCATGACATTATTACATCAGCAAATTCATGGAGGCAAACCAGAGGTTACAGACAAACATGCTGGAATGGCATTTGCTAAAATTCTACAGCTGTTCCTAGGAAAAACTCTACATAAAACCAAGGATAGAAAGAAACTACGTGAATAGAAGAAAAATAACTGCTACAAACTCACAGGAGACGTCCTGTGCTACATGAAACATGAAGTCAGGGCCCAGTAATGCATGAAACAATGCAGGGTGGCCAGCTCTACACCCTTACTGCAGTTTCTAGCTAATGTAATTATACAAGGAAATGGAATACAAAGTGTAAATATGCAAAATGAGGGGGCCAAATTAATCTCCTTCTTGGCAGATGATATAATTATACCATTGTACTTCCCACCAGCAACATTTAAAAACCCCTGTATTGCCATATTTTTGCCAGCACTGCGGACGGCTCTTTTCAACCTTTCCCAGTCTGGTTGCTTTTTTTTTTTTTTTTTTTTTAAAGGGAAATCAATTTCATGATTATTTTCATTCTTTTTTTTTGATCATTAGGAGAGGTCAACAACCCTTTTATTTTTCTTTAAAAAAAGAAGTTGATGAATTTAGGAATTCATTTATTTCTTCAAGCCACAAATATTCAGAACTTCCTTTGTGCCACAGGCTGTGCTCTTACAGATGAGGCCGAGGAGCTGCAGAGTGGGGACAGAACCGAGACATCCGGCCAAGTCCTTGGTTTTGGGGACAAAGAAACTGAGAGCACAGAGGTCGTGATTTGCCTAAATCGAACAGTACGTTAGGTCGAAGATCTGGAGCCGTAACTTGGATCTCCTTACTCTTTTCACGACCAAAAAAAAAACCTGCCTCAAAAAATAAAACAGACTTCTGTAGACTATTTATCTGGCAAGTATGATTTGGGGCGAGGGGGTTGGAAGTGAGGCTGGAATGAAGGCAAGTGGTTTAGTCCAATCTCAGAAGCTGTGGGGACCTGGCTTTGGGCTGCCGCGTTGCAAATGTGACATTCTGCAGTGGGTCCCCGGAGTTCAGGGAGAGAAGTAAATGTCAGGAAATTAGCTCTGTTGGCTGTCTTTGTCGTTCTGAACCCCTCACCCCTGCCCTTCCCCCCTCCCCAAACCCATTTCAAAAATCCGGTCCCATTTTTCTTGCCTCTGACCCTGGTGGCTGAAATTTCTCTCTGTATCATAAAACCTGGGGGTTGTAAAATTCATATTGTAGCTTTAAGAGCCACATCTGTTTTAATCATTTTTCTGTTTGTTTTAAGAACACAACGGGATTTTAATGGCGGCAATAAAATGGAAAAGTTGAAGGAAATTATCACAGATTTGTAAAGCTATGAGGCGGGTTCCTCGGCTCATGTGAGCTGTCAAATTACAAAGAAAGAACTCAATTGCTTTTATTGCAGGCAGCTCTCCGGTTTAAGCATTTCTCAGTGTAAGCTATCGATGAGGATTAGCATTGTATTCAGTCCGGCACTCCTAACAGCTTTGGTACATAGTACCCTGACGGGCCAGACTGGTGAGACTCACGCATCTCAGAGATGGAGAGAAGTCCAGAGAAAGAGCCTGAGGGGGAAGTATTGGGTCTGGCCCATCGGACAGACACGGTTTGAATCCTGACTCCACCATGTTTAACGGGGTACGTGGCTGTAGGCAAAGTCCTGACACCTCTGAGTTGCTCGTTCTCCATCCGCACACGGGGCTACCTGAGCAAGTTTGGCAGTGAACTTACACGAGGAAACCACGGAGCGTGTTGCCAGGCAAACAGGAGCTGCTTCGTGACTGCCGGCCATCATCTGGTTCTCCTCTGATGAGTCAGCCGCTCGCAGCAGCCGTCAGGTCGTAAGCGTGCTGTGGGCATCCTCGTGTGCCGACCCCTTGTCACCCGACGATGCTCGCTGCCCTGCCAACACCTGCGACTCTTCACCCGAGGTTCCTTTTCCAGTTCCAGCAGCTTGCTTGGCCCATGGGTAAGGCGAGCCCGAGTGCTGATGTTTTAACGGCCCCAGAAGCAGCCCTCACCCAAGGAGAGTTGGAGGTTGGAGGAGACCTCTCTCTTCCTCTCCCTGCAGGAGGCATGCGCTCTGTGCTGCCTCCCAGAGCGCCCCAGGGGGACTTGGGAAACACTTGGTAAGAGTCTTTCAAAATATTTAAAAAAAATGTTTTTTCAATTACAGTCGACATTCAACATAGTATGAGTTTCAGGCGTACAGTATAGTGGTTCGACACTCACGTAACTTACGAAGTGATTCCCCCCGATAATCTAGCACCACCTGACACCATACGTAACCCAGTCTGATTGGCTTCTTCCTCTTCTCTGTCTCATGTCTTAGTCCAGTCGGGCTGCTGCAACAAAGCACTACGGTCTGGGTGGCTTACAAACCACAGAAATGTGTTTCGCACAGGAAGCTGGAACTCTGAGGCCAGGCGGCCAGCATGGCAGCGCTCTGGGGAGAGGCTTCTTCTGGGTTGCAGACCTGGTGGTGAGTGAGTGGGCTCTCTGGGGCTGCTATCATAAGGGCACTAATTCCATTCAGGAGGGCCCCGCCCTTATCCCCTAATTACCTCCCAAAGGCCCCATCTCCAAATACCATCACACTGGGGAGGAGATTGCAACATGAGAATTGGGGGGGGAGGTGACACAAACATTCAGATATGACCAGGACAGAAGGGATGAGGAGCCCAGGAGGGACACGGAAATGGTCCCCGGGTGCCCTAGTAACTGCTGACTGCCAGCATCGCCATCTCCGCCTGGGAGCGCCTTGCCCTGACACTGTGCAAAGCTTTGCTGCTGGTGGAAAGAAGTGCCCGCTAGTTAACAGTGCGCCCCCAGCGGCTCCGAACCAGGGACTCTCAGGAATTAGCGTATAAAGACTGAGTCCCTCACCCCTCAGGCAGAACAATTCCAAGGCGCGTACTCCGCACCATTTCCGGGGTCTGTCCGAGGGAGGAAGCTGTGGTTGCCCATGTGGCCGCTGGCCTGATAAGGCACGCTCTCCTGGATGCTTCTCCCTCCTGCCTCCTTCCCTGCTTCCCTTGGGATGGCCACTTCTCATCTCTCAGGGAAACGGCATGCCCTCGAATCCTTGTCCTGGTGACTGCTTCTGGGGAGACCCAAATGCCAGGTGTCTCTGCTATTTGAGTGATGAGAAGAAGTCAGTTAGGAAAAGAATTGGGGAAGAGTAAAATAAAAATGGGGCCTGGATTTTTTTTTTCCTGCGGTACCATTTTCTGAAACATGGAGGACTGCATGGGAGCGAGGAGGAATCGGAGATCCCAGTGTGGCAGTCAAGAGTGCCGAGTCTGGAGCCAGGCCTCTGGGCTCGTATCCCAGCTTTGCCACTTAGCGCCTGCAGGAACGCAGGCAAGTGGTGAAACCCCTCGATGCTTTGACTTCTGTGCAATGGGACTGACAAGTGCCGGTGAGGACTGGGTCCTCATGAGGACCGAATGCATTAATATCGGTGCAGCACCCAGAACAGTCTTGGTGCAGTAAACACTCTTTCTTCTTCTTCTTCATCATCATCAGTATTATTTGATTGGTATTATTTTTACTACTGCTACTATTACTGCTTTGGACATAAGATTGAGATGTCCGTTGACATCCATTTATATCTGGCCCCAGTGTCTCCAACTCCCCAGGGACAACGTGGCGAGATAAAGGCAGAGGTGAAAGGGTCTTGAAGCCCCTTTGTTTACCCTACCGTCTGCCCCTCTGAGCTCCAGAGACCGTGACTAACTCGCCTTGGTCCCAGGGCTGGGCTGGGGGCAGCACAGAGCGGCAGCTCAGGGTGTCCGCTGCGGGGGTGAGTCCACCGACAGAGTAGCTCTTGCTGGCCGCAAGTAAGGGACATCAATGAGACGATGTCAGTAGAAGTCCCAGAGGTAATCAGTTCCGGAGCTGCTTTCATTGCCCCCAAG
Source organism: Glossophaga mutica (assembly GCA_039655065.1). Taxonomy (NCBI): domain Eukaryota; kingdom Metazoa; phylum Chordata; class Mammalia; order Chiroptera; family Phyllostomidae; genus Glossophaga; species Glossophaga mutica. The sequence continues at coordinate 98,396,202 of CM077312.1, read as the reverse complement.
GCAGCGCCAGGGTTTTCCGAGTTTCTCTCCCCCGGAGCTGCAAGGTTTTCCTGAGAAGGAAGTATGCGACGCAGGGGCTTTGCAGACCTGAGACCAGGCAGCGGCAGGGCCGGCCGTAACCTGAGCTGCCCAGGCTTTGGCAGCAGGGCCTGCTGGGTATTTCTCACGAGTGAGTGAGGACAGAAGGCAGGCCCAGGTAGGCACACCAGCTCCCTGCCCCGCTTAGGCAAGGGCTGAACATAGAGCTAATGACTCTGCTGCAAACAGCTAACGCCCCAAAGATGCTTGAAAAGCCGAGTCCGCCAGCAGCGGAAGTGTCGGTAGTTACACCCTTCGGAAGGCAACTGACAATATCCTGAGTCTGGTTGAGCTGTGTTACAGTCGGAGACCAAAGGGAAAATATGCATCCCTAATACACATGCTTCTACGTCATTTTTTTCATGGTTTTTTCTTTCCAGAAGGGTGTTTTGAAAATATTAGTAATGAGTTTGCTTCTGTGGAAGCCAGGAAAGTACAAATTCTGTTTAGGGCATACATCAAATATTCAAATATACAATAATGCTGTGAGTTTAATATGCCCAGCTTTCAACTCTTCGGTATACTTTTTTCAACTGCTTTAATGTTCTGGAAAAAGTTATTGTTAAAGAAGAAATAAAAATATCGATATAGAGAGAGAGGCACCTATTTCCTTTGGCCTCAGGCTCCGGCACAGCTTAGTACGGCGCTGCTGGGTTCCGTCAGTAAAATTTCAACATTTTATTCATTAAGGATTGCTTTCAGCAGGAATTTTGATTTTTGAAACTATTACATTTGATATGATTTACCTTGATTACTAAGTTTGTGTGTGCCTGTGTTCTCTTAAATTTTGGGCCTGGCTGAGTAACTTGATCACCTCACCCTAGTCTCAGTCCAAACCCCATGGAACCTGACCTTGAGACACCCCTCCCAGGACCTGACGCCACAGAGAAAACTCGCAGCACAGGACACAGAGAAGTGCGTCCGGTGCTGTTCACTGTAGTGTTGGGGAAGCAACCACAAAGTCCCACCCCTGCCCCAAAAGGTCTGCCTCGATATGGGACGGTCCCTCATTGCGTGGCCTACAGGATTGCTGTAAAAGATAGATATGATTGCTTTGATTCTGCCGGCTCAGAAAAATGTCTAAGAAATATGAAGAAAAAAGTTACAAAATCATCTCTGCAATGAAGCTACTATTTCCATTTGCACCGTTTGAAATGGTTTGTGTGCATTATTAGCTCAGGGACTCTCCCATCCTTTCTAACAGGTTACAGATGAGGAAACCCAGGCTCAGAGAAGTTAGGTAATTTTCCTAGGGACACACCGCAGGCAAACAGCTGAATCAGGTTTTTTTGAATGCAGACAGTCTAGCCCCAGAGTCCAAGTTAAAGTGCTTCTCACTGATTTTGGAGTCTATATTTATGTAAGTATGTGTAATGTAGAAAAAATCGTGGAGCAAAACACAAAACTATTACTAACGGTTATCTCAGGTGGAGGTGAAAGTAGAGGACCCTTTAGCTTTGAATCCTAGATAATTTAATAAACTGGAAAATCTTAACGATGAGTATGTGTATCTTAATAATAAGAAACAAGAAAAACACATTATTGAGTACTTACTGTGGACCAGAGCCTGTGCTAGTCACTTTCAAAGCACTCAACTCTCCAACAGCCCCAGTATCGATTACACAGTTCTACAGGTGGGAAAACCGATGTTGGAAAAGGTGAAGGGGCCTGACCACGCTTGCTGAGCTCCAGGGCGCTGGGGTCAGGATTCAAACCTGGGTCCCCAAAGCAGGATGACACCAAATGCTGTGTATCGCTTTGCGCCTTGCTCGCCTCCGCTAGTGCTCCGTAGAACTGTACTGCGCATATTCTAGTCAATCCGCTATTGTTGGGAATTTAGGTTACCAAAAGGGGGCTCACCCTTTGCAGCGAGGCGCGCAGGGGAGGTCACTTGGCCAGAGGGGCGCATGGCAAGGGGCAGGGCCTGGTCCCATCGGCCGTACTGTTTTCTCTGTGGCCCCTTCCCCAGATTCCAAGCCTGAAAGGAACCTCCTTGCGGTGAGGGGGCCCCGGCTCTCGGCTCTGGTCCCGCCTCCGGGTCCCTGGAGGATCCTTGGTGCCTGCTGCCGCAGGCGGCACCATCTGCGCCGCGCAGGTGTGCCCGCCCCCCTGGCCAACCTGAAGGCTGGGAACACTGGGCCGATTGTGGCCCCCGCGAGCCGGGCTGGCAGCTGCGCCCCGGACTGCCATCTGCGTGCGCGGGGCCGCCGGGGAAGGCCGGTGAGGGGGGTGGGGGGATGGGTGTCGCCGGGAGGGGCCGCCGGCACTCACCCTTGACGAGCCCCATTCAAACGCTGCCAAGGCCTAATTGATGAGAAATGGCCCCGAGCAGGTGCGAACCTGTCTCGGGAGGCGGTGGGGGCCGGGAGGGGGTGGCTGCTTAGTGGGAGCACAGCTGTCGAGGGGTCATTACCGCCACAGCCTCCCTGGGGCATTGCAGCCTGGAGGTGGGGCGAGGGTGGAGCCAGAGAGCAAGTCACACGCCCAAGGTGGTGGGTGAGGGGATGGGGAGGGGATCCCGAACTCCTTTGTCACATCAGGAGTCTCTGCCAGGACTTCAGATCTCCACGGAGCGTATTAGCTCCGGTGACCTTTCTCATTGGAGGAGACTGAAGCCAGGTGCGACCAGCCTCACACCCAAGGACACCCGACAAGTGGCAGTGCTATCAGGGACTCCTGTTCCAGGGTTGTCCCCAAGAGATTCTCAGTGGTGTTGAGGGACCCCTCCACTTACATTTTATTTATGTTGTTCCTTCGGTTTGTGTATGAAATGCTGTAGGAGGGTTTTGAAATGATGTCCTGTTTTCAGCCCTTCTGAGGACCCCTCTTCCCCGCAAACACCAATCAAACTGCAGTCAAATCGTGCTATTTCCTAAAAAGCGCGTCTGCAGGGCTGATTTGCCCAATCGGAGTTCCCTAGGCCTCGCGGACAGGTGGGTCAGTGAGGTGGCAGAGTCTCCCGTCGGGTGGCAAGCCACTCCTCTGCAGAGCAAGGCTCCTGCCCGCCTGAGCCGCTGTTCCTTGGTCCCTGGGACCTAGAGGAGAGCTCACTTAGATGTAATTCCCGAAGACTCAAGATAAGGCCCTTCTAAGCGGAGCAACTCAGGGACACGGAGCCTCACCTCCTTGCTCGGCCACCCCGAGGCCAGCGGAACGGACCCGAGGCTCTCAGCATCGGACTCCGTGCCAGGTTTTCGCCTGCCGCGGCGTCTCCCAGCAGCGGTCAGAGCCACCTTCTCCAAATGATAATCAAAGCCGCGTCCCCCACTGCCGAAAACCCTCTAAAAATTCCCTAGTCACCAGAAGAAAATGTTGGTGCCTCCCGTGGCCCAGGGTCCGGAGAGCGGTTTTGCTTGAGGACGCCCCTTTCCCCTTGGTATGTGTTAATCCTGCCGCATTCAGGCAGTTTTCCCCAATAAGGTGCCTACTCGGTGCCGGGCACTGCTCTAAGCTTTCAGGAGACAGCAGCGAACAAAACAGACACGAATCCCGTCTGGACCAGACTGGCGAGTTCGTGGAGGAGGCAGACAAGAAACAAACAATTAAGTGACAACAGAGTGCCCGACTCTCAGCCTTTCAACATCATCATCACAGTCACACTTTCCTCGGGGCCTTGGCACGTGCTATTCCCATCGCCCCCCACACTGTTCCTTAGGCATTCACAGGCTCGGAATCTTCAGAGCTTTGTTCAATGTTGCCTTCTCAGCGGGGAGGACCATGCTGTTGCCTGACCACGTTATTGAATATCATGCTCTTTGCTAGAATTGCCTGTTCATCTTATTTGGCTTTGTCGCCGTAGTCCTCATCACCGTCTGACGTACCGCATATTTATTTGTTTATTGCTAGCTATCTCCAATATCTGTGTTAAGCAAACCCCTCACCTGCATTCCCCAGCATCCCCTGCAGCTGGGCATGACCAAGAGAATGTGGTGGAGGCCGGTGGATAGCACCGTCAGGCCTGGGCCAGGAAACCTCCAGCGGGATCTTCCACACTTGCTCCCCTCCCTCGGGGCGGCAGTGCAGAAGATGGAAACCATCACCGAAGTCTGGGCGACTCTGCTGCGTTGGAGAAACGCCTGTCCCCTGCGTATTGGCTTCCAGAGCTTCACCTACGGGCAGTGGGCGGAAGGGCCGCCGTCAGCAGAGCTGCAGGACTGGTGGGATTTCAGACACGAGTGGGTGGTCCTTCCTTTTCAGTGAAACCACCGACAACTAGGCCTGTGCTCCTAAGGTCACGACCGCTGAGGACATTGTTGACCCCCCTGTAGTGGGTTGAATAGTGTCCCCTCCAAAGAGTAGGTCCAAGTCCTAACCCTGGTAGCTGTGAATGTGACGGTATTTGGGATAAAGGTCTTCGCAAATGTGATTCAGGGAAGGATCTCAGTATGAGCTCATCCTGGATTAGGGTGGGCCTGTAGTCCAATGATCCAATGAGAGGTGTCCTTTTAAGAGACCGAAAAGGAGACACCCAGAGAAACAGGGAAGAAGGACCGGCGGAGAGGGAGGCACAGACTGGACCGGTGCTGCCTGAAGCCAGTGACTGCCAGGGGCCGAGGGAGACAAGGAACCATTCTCTCCTGCCAACACCTTGACTTTGGACTCCTTCTGTAAGAAAACAAATTTCTGTTGGTTTCAGCCACCGAGTTTGCGGTAATTCATGGCAGCGACCCTAGGAAATGAACACAGGCCCTCCCCTCACAAAAAAAATGCCCCGTTTGCTTTCTCTCTCTCTCTCTCTGTGGAACTCTGGCCTGGCCAGGACAGCAGGGGTGGGGGTGGGGGTACCCACCCAGAGGCAGATGTCCTGCGAAGTTGCTGAAGCTTAGACTTCGGGGCCTGTCCTTTGCCCGGGGCCTGTCCTTTTCCCGGGGCCTGTCCTTTGCCCGGGGGCCTGTCCTTTGCCCGGGCGCCTTTCAAAACCCTGGGAAGGGTCCTGGCGCCACGTTCCCCAGGGCCACGTGTTTGTGAAACGTGCCCAGGTTCGCTGCTTTCCCTCCTCTTCCTCAGACTGCTGTGCTGGGGCGGCAGCTCAGGAGCCCGGCCACAGGCACGTTTGGCTGGGATCGTATTCCGCTGGCCACTCGAGGTGTTGCATGTGGCTCACAGTCACCTCTGTGCTCCGTGAAGTCGTTGCTTGTCCTCCAGGTGTGAGGATCGAGCCCCAGAAAACGCCTCCTGCCCACCGTGGCCGCAGGATGCATGTCGCCGACCGACTGGTTGAGGGCGCGGATTTGAGATGAGCCACTGTGCTCAGAAAACCTGAAATGTTTTAGCTCATGTAGGAAACAAACTTGACGGCGGTTTCCCCCGAAGGCGACGGCCATCCTACCAATGTATGCGTCCTGGGCTAAATCGAGTCCCTCCCAAACTCCTAGGTTGAAGTCCTGGCCCACAGCACCAAATTTGGAGACAGGGTCTTTAGAGAGGTAATGAAGTGACGTTGAGATCGTTAGGGTGGCTCCTCATCTGGCAGGACAGGTGTCATTACAAGAAGAAAAGATTAGGAAAGACACGCACAGAGGGGAGTGTGCTGTCTATCTTTTACATGTGCAGACGGCCACCTACAAGCCAAGGGGAGAGGCCTCAGAAGAACGCAACCCTGCCCACACCTGGATCTCTGACTGCCAGCCTGCAGAGCTGTGGGGAAGTGAATTTCCGCTGTTCAGAGTGCCCCCTAGTGTGCGGTGCTTTGTAATGACAACCCTAAAAAAAACGAACGCCCTGTGTGGCGTCACCAATAATACGTCACCAGCCAGAAGAAACTTCTACAAACTGTTAATTTTTTGTCTGACCAGAGCTTTGTACCTCTAAAAAGAGGTACAAATGAGTTACCATTATTTTTCTCTGTTGAAAAATTATATTTATAAGAAGACAATCAAGTAATCTGTGGTTGAAAAGGGGAAATGGTGATTGTTTCTTTCCTCTGTGAGCTAAAACGTTTTAGGGCATTCCAAGTTTTCTTGAGAAGTGACTAATCTTAAATCCTGGTGGAACTGATTGCTCTCAAAATGTGCCAGGCAGTTTATTAATAAATAAAAAGTATTGCAATTTTTTTTTTTTGCTGGATTTTGTGGTTTGTGCCTGCTTTTAAAAAGTAATTGGTTGTCTTTTTTTTTAAGAATGTATTTATTTATTTTTTAGAGAGAGAGGAAGGAAGGGAAAAAGAGAGGGAGAAAAACAGCATTGCCTCTTTCTTGCCCCGCACTGGGGGCCTGGCCTGCAACCCAGGCCTGTGCCCTGACTGGGAATCGAACTGGTGACCTTTGGTTTGCGGCCCCCACTCAATCCACTGAGCTACACCAGCCACGGCTCTTTTTTTCCTAAGTATTTATTTTATGCCTGATTTGGTATTAATAATTTTGTCTTCTTCTCAAAGAGGGCCCTGCAGATAGTAAGAGCTTCAGGCCCAAGACAGGATGTGCCCTGTCCCCCACCCCTCCCCCACCCCATCCATCCCCAGCAGGCTGACACTTTTGGAGACCCTCACCCCCCAGAGGGGCCCTCTTGGCCTCTAAATACTCAGGCTGCTCCCGTTTGGGCCCTATTTTCCAGGAGGCAAGCGTTGAGTGCAGCAGGGAGAGATGTATAATTGATGAGACTCCAAGCCTGGCTGGCTGAAGAGGTCAATTAATTATTAACTATAGACTCAATGGGGAGAAATTTCATTATGGGGTCATTTAATTAAGTGGCAGGCCAGAGGGACATTCCAAGATGGGATTTCAAAGGCTCTTGTTTCTGAATTTGGTTCTGGACCAAGAATAGGGAAGGGCTCCTGAACTTGGAGTCTTAGTGTGAATTCACCCTCCCCCACCCCTTCTTTCTCTTTTCCCCTTCCCTCCCTCTATTTCTCTCTCTTTCCTTCCTTCCTTCCCTACCTCTGCCAACTTTCCTTCCTTCATTATTTCAAATATATTTATTGAGCATCTTCTATGATCCGGGCATTGCTTTAAATATCAGGGCTTCAATAGTAAAAACAAACAAACAAACAAACAAACAAAAACAGGTTAATTCTGCCAGGGAGATAAGTAGTAACCAAGTAAAGGAATAAGCAAACAGAAGGCATCTCGGTGTGGCTGCCCTGCCAAGCTGGAAACGGGCTGATGGGGGACCATCTAGGTCAGCTCGTTGAGATGGTCCCTCTGAGGCATCAGTATTTGGGCTGAGTCCTGCAGCACAAGAAGGAAACTGCTGTATGACAATCAAGCAGAAGAGTACTTCAGGCAGAGGGCACAGCAAGTGCAAAGGCCCTGAGGTGGGACAAGCCAGTGAGCTCCAGTAGCTGGATCGGAGTGGGCGAGGGAATGCAAATAGGCTATGAGGTTCAAGGGGTGGGCAAGGGCCTAGTGATGATTGATGGACAGGAATTTCATTTTCCATCGGCATGGGGATAAGCTGCTTGCCACTCACTGTATTAGTCAGGCCCTTTGCAGCTGTTTGTGATGGATATCCCACTCAAGCTATCTTCTTTGAAACAGCAGAATGTATTGAATCATGTTTCTGAAACAAAAACAAAAACAGAGGTAGCAGGCTTCAGGCATGGCTAAATCCAGCAGCTCAAAAAATGTTGATATAATAGTGAATCTGTGGTTCTCTGCTCCCTCTCCTCCTCCTTCTCCTTCCCTCTCGCCTCTGTTTCCTTTTTTAAGTGGGCTTTCCTCACATCGAGGCCAAGATGGCCTCCAGGAGTTCCACGCTGTAATCTCCAAGCTCAGAAACCTCAGAAGAAGAACACCTCTTCCCAAAAAGTTCCAGTTTATATCCCAGCTTCAAATTTTATTAGATAACCTGGGTCCGTTGCCCACTGCTGAACCAGTCACCGGCTGGGCGTGTGGGATACTCGGATGGGTCAAGACTTGGATTGGAGGACAGATGGAGCCCCACGATCCCCACAGACTAGGGAGCGCCAGTTCCCCAGATGAAAACCCGGGTCCTATGGCCAGAAGAAGAAAAGTGGATTCTGAGCAGACGTAAACAACAGATGTTCATTACTCCTCTTGGACAGACAGCCTCTTCTTTGCCCACAAAGGGCTGTTGTTTTGGAGAATCCATCAAGAGGAATTAGCCTATATTGACAATGGGCATGCATGAGCCACGGCCATTGACATAAATCCTGATCACTCAGGATTAGCAGGCACGAGTTTGTGAGTCAGAAAGACAGCGTGGAGATTGGGAAGTGCTCAGACTCCGGCGCCCAGCAAACTAGAATTCCAGGTGAAGAGTTTAGGGCAGGACAGAGCGGGAGACTGCCCATGAGCGAGAGGAAAACCCCAGCAAAAAGAGCTGTGGATGTTTGTGTACTTAACAATGGAAGCTCAAAATGTGAAAAGTCATCAAGAATGGATAAAGCAATATTTTCTGGTGGGAGGGTATCCTGATGCGGCCACTCTGAAGAGTAAGCAGGTACAGCTGAGGCCAGTGAAGTACATGGAAACGTGTAGGACCCAGCCTTCTCTGAGGTTTCAATCCCAGACAGATTCCTGTGGGGTCCACAAGAGCACCCACCTAAGAAGCCATTCTAGCATCAGTGAGGGGAGGGAAAGCTACTGAGTGTCCATTACGGATAAAATGCGGGTGCACGCTCTCAGCTCTGAGCAGCCGTCAGGGCGATGAATGAGGCACACACACCACACCGTGGCTGGATCCTAAGAACCTAGTCCTGTGTAGAGAGAAAGATGTAAGAACACCAGCAGAACACCGTTTACAGAAGATGCAAAGATATATTCTGCAAACTAGTACAAATGGTGTAGCAAGACACACAAGCCGAAGAGATATCTTGAACACACCAGAGTGGTTGCCTACAGATCATCGTAGAAGGGTGAACTCTAATCAGAAGTGGACATTCAGAATTTTAGAATAGGAATGACAAATAGATTCATTTTTGGCAACGCTGGGGTTTTTTGCATAATGATTAGCAGGAAATTTGGGGTGACAGCTCTGATGCTTCCAGTGTGAGGCTGGTCTCTTTCCTCTTGTGTCCTTCCAATGGGACATCAGGTATGGGGGGTGGACAGGCAACCTGGCCTGGGATGCTTCTCTTGTGCTATTTTCCAAGTCACTTCTAGAAGCTGGCATTTTGATGCACCCTGGCACTGTCCTGGATCGGACCATCCCTGAACTCCACCTGAGTTCCCCAAGAAGGACATTTGTCAACTCTGCCAGTCTGGAGAGTGTGGGCTCTGTCCAGGCTACGGTGGGGCTGCTGGGGGTTTTGTTTCCAGCCAAGGACTTTCTAAATTACAAAAACAATGCATATTCATCACGCATAACAAACAAACACCCTTATCTTACCTCCTGCAGGCAATGATTACTGACAGTTTGGTGTTTGCTTCCAAACGATTCTCGGAGCCTACACACACACACACACACACACGGCTAATTTTACTTTTTCCAGCTAATGAGATGATACCCCATGTGTCTGTCAGGATCCAGCAGGAAACAGATGGCACATTCAGCCTGGGTAATAGAGGGGAGTTTAATGAATGAAATATTCACAAGGTGTGGAGGGCCAGGAGAACAGTAAGGAATGGGGCGGTTCACGGGGGGAACAACGCCGAGGTTGGTGGGGTCGGCGGGTGCGGTGGAGCGATTACCTGTCCAGGCCGGTGGGGGTGGGTGCTGGGAGGGAGCTGTCACCAAACCAGCCAGGGAGACTGTGGTCCTCAGTAGAAGGACCTGAGAATCCTTGGTGCCTGGCAGGGGGCAAAGGGGGATGAAGACCCCACCCTCACTCTGCTCCTGCCCTCCGATCACCTGCTGGGGCCCGACCCCCAGGAGTCACCCTCCAGGGTGGGTTTGGGGGGCAGCTGAGGAAGCCCACACTCCCTGCCTCCCTAGACGACTTCCTTCCAGCAGCGGCACGGGAGCCGGGGTCGGGGCTTTGGGAGACATGTTTCATGGAGAGCCAACAGGACTGCCTGATGTCCAAGAGGCTGTGCAGTGTGACGCGAGACAAGGGTCCCCTTGGGACTGTGGGACTGGGTATGGCTGGGCACTGGGGCCATCAGCAGGTCCGGGGACCGAGGCAGAGGGGGACGAAATCAAGAAGTCAGTTCGCTTAGGCCCTGTCCAGAAACAAGAAGCGTTAGCTACAGCTCCCTATGCCTTTTCTTGCACGAGCATCCTCACCCAGACTTGTCCCCTGGCAAAGGTTCAGGGGGGCTGAGGCTGGGCCCCAGAGCCTCCGGGCTGGACTCTGAGGGTGGTTTACCGAGCCACTTCTCAGGGCGAATTGACAAGGTCAGGTGCACGAGTGCTGTAAATAATAGAAGAGACACATTAGAAATGACAGGCATAACCAAACCAGAAAATCCTCATTTCTAACCAGATACATTAAGTATCTGTTTTTCATCTCTGCCCCAAAGATGTGTACAGCTGTCTGGCATTTGTGGGCCGGCTCAGGCTGCTTAACTCCCACCTGCCTTCCTGGGGTCAGGCCTCTTCGGTGAACTTGGATGTTTATGCCTCTGTTACCAGCAGCCTAGATCTGCTGAGCCAGCAAGAGATTCCTGGCGGGCAGACGAGGGGGCCCGGCTTCCCTGCAGGGATGCTGGCAGGGGCGTCCGATTGAACTGGGTTCCAAGGCAAACCTAGGATCCAAGGCAATCCGATGGGACAGTGGAAAGAGTCCCCGTCGGAGGAAAGCGGAGGAAATGGGGCTGGGTCAGCAGGAGTGGGGTTCTGAGTGGGAAGCAACGGGAAGAAAGAGCAAGGCAGTTTGACCTGTTTGGTTGCTTTGGGTTTGGGTGGTAGAAGCCATAAGAAGTGAAGAAGGAAATACTTGTCGATGGCAGACACCATTGGTTCAGTTGACTACCCAGCAGCCATTCCCCTTCTTTCCCACTCACAGGACGCTGATTTTGTTCTGGGCGTTGGGTCCAGTTCCGCAGTAAGAGTCAGTGATTCCAGCCAATCACGGCAGCTCAGTCTTCCTTGGACAGTGATTGGACTGCGGGCGGACATGTGACCCTGTGTGTGTCACTGGCCATATAGTGAAAGATTTTCCTTTGATGGATAGACAGAGAGCCAGAGATTGGTTTGTTTCTCCTTGGAACGATGAGCGTGATGCTCGGAGCCATGGCAACTACATTATAACCAGGGTCGGGGAACCCAAGAGAATCAATCACAGAGGCACAGACTGAGCCCCGGCCTTGCAGAGTGGTTGGACCCACCCCGAAGCCGCTCTCACTCAGACCGGGGTTCCTCGATCTCAGCGCCATTGACACTCTGGAGCCGGTAACTCTGCGGTGGGAGCTGTCCTGTGCGCTGTAGGGTGTTCGCAGCATCCCTGGTCGCCACCCAGTAGGTGTCAGTAGCACCCACATCCCAGTCATGACAATAAAGTGTCTCCACAGGCATCGTCAAATGTCTCCTGGTGGGCAAAATAACCCTTGGCTGAGAAGAATGGTTCTAGAAATCTTGTAAAATGATATCATTACATGGAGTGCCGAAGCCACCGCTGGTTGGGAATTCTGGGGCTTGCAGTCTCAGCTGCAAGTCAGACATAGTCCTGGACCTCATGCCACTCCCGGTCTCTTAGTGGAGAGAGAATCGTTCATTCGTTCGTTCATTCATTCGTTCATTCATTCATTCATTTTTTTTTTGTTCATGTATTTATTTATTCAAACAGATATTTACTGAGCCCTAACTATGTCTTGCACCCTGATCTAGGGGCTGAGAATCTCACAGGGAACGAAGCAATGACGTGCCCCTAAGAATCTGACGGTGCTGGGAGGCGCAGATAACAAAGCGAGTGCAATCGTTGGTCAGGTGGCGATACCGGTGGCAGAGAAACAAAGGCGCGTGGAGACATAGGCGGCGCCAGGAGGGGATGCTACGTCACCTTCACATTGGCCGTCAGAGGGGTCTTCTCTGACAAGGCAACACCTGAGTCAAGTGCTGCTGACCGGAGTGGGAAAACCTTCTGTGGGAGAAGCAAGTTTGGGGGCAGAAACCAAGACGTTCCTTTCAGACGTGTTAATCTGAGATGTTTATAAGATACCAGTTGAGATGGGGAGCGGGCCGTTGGAGACAGGGCTCTGCAGAAGCATGTGCCATGGCCCCCCCCCCATCCACAGGGCATGCATCCCAAACCCCCCTCCCTGTGGACGCCTGAAACCGCAAATGGTATTGAACCCAAAATACACTGCGATTTTTCCTGCACGTGCATACCTATGATAAAGTTTAATTTATAAATTAGGCACAGTGTGAGGTTAATAATAACTAATAATAAAATAGAACCATCATCAAAGTTATGTGACTGTGGTCTCTCTCTCTTCCTCTCTCTCTCTGGTAACAAATGTGATAACCGAGACAGCTACTAAATAACCAGCTCTTAGGTGTGTGCTCTACGGCGTCACCCTGAGCGCCCCAATGCAATTTAGCTCTCACCGCCCTCTTCGGACACCTGCTGGATACCACACCCTGGGCGGGGGGGCGGGCACCTTCCTTCCCCTGTCACTTCTCAGCTCCCCTACTGGTGTTTCTCATACTTTCCAAATACACTTCTCACACTAGAATCCCGTTCTCAGGCTCTGCTTCTGGGGAAACCCAACCGAAGACGCCCAAAGTTTCCCAGCACCAACCTGGGGCCAGAGGCGGTTCTGGTCTCTGGAGACAAAGTGACCAGGCCCCCTCTGACCCTGCGGTCAGAGTGGACGGATCCTAAACAAGCGCGGGGATAAATCAACAAGAAAATCATCAGATAATGCAGATGCCTTTCAGAGACCAACAGAGTGAGGTTTCAGACACTGTCTGAGGGTGAGGGCTGGGTAGCCGGGGTGGTTAGACGAGGCTTCCTTGAGCTGGTATCAGCCCCGAGGAGCGCTGGGGAAGGGTGCTCCTGGCCCCGAGCACAGCCAGTGCAAAGGCTGGGGGTCGGCCTGGGGAAAGCGGGGCATGCTGGGAGGGCAGAGAGGTGTGAGTGTGACGGAGGTCGGAGGGGTTACGGTGGCCAGAACGAAGAGTGGACGGATGGACGGATGGATGGATGGACGGATGGCTGAACGAATGAATGGATGAGTGAATGAATGAATCAGCAGATGGCCTAGAGCTACGGAAATTCAGGAGGAGGCCGTCTGGGACAGGTCTGTCCCAGCCCCTGATGGGAGAGGGGGCTCCGCCATCCCGCAGGGTGGCAGGAACCCTTCAGAAATGTTGCAGCTGGACCAGACACGCTGCTTGGTGCTTTCATAACCATTTGGAGGGTGGGAGGCCGAGGAAGGCTGCCAGACGAGGTGGGGAGGGGACCGCCCCCCCACACTGCCTGCCCCTCCAGGGTCTGGGAATCCGACAGCATCTGTCACCAGGAAATCACTTGTAATCAATCGCCTTAAGGGATAAAAATCGAGTTGGGGAAGCTCTTAAAGCCCAGCAGAGTGGGTAAGTGGGGCAGCCTGGTCTGCTCCTTGTGGGGGGAGGGCAGCCACTCCCGGGGGATGGGGCGTCTCTGGAGGCCCCTGCCGCCCAGAGCCCAGAGGCCAAGGGGGTGGCGGTGCCCCAGGAAGCACTGTTTGTCCAGTGGTCTGTTGTGGGTTTGGGGGAAGCCTCCTTTGGACTTGAGCTCTCCTCCCAGAGACCCCGTGCATACACACCCGCAACACCCAGAGGAGAGAAGCACGTTGGCACCTGCCAGAACCTTTGTCCAGATACTTCGCTGGTTGCCAGTGGGGCTCATGAGGGGGTGGGACCCAGGACAGATAATTTTCAATGGGCTTAAGGCATGTAACTAGTGTTACCATGAACTTGTGATTGTGCAAGGTAAAAACGCAATTCAGACAGCATTTATTGGTGTTTTTGGTATGTGTTTTATTGTTGTAAGAGATACATTAGCCCTGGCTGGTGTGGCTCAGGGCACTGAACGCTGAAAGGTTGCTGGTTCGATTCCCGGTCAGGGCACGTGCGTGGGTTTCGGGTGTGCAAGAGGCAACCAGTCGATGTTTCTCTCGCATATCGATTTTCCCTCCCTCTCTTTCTCCCTCCCCTCTCTCTGAAAATAAATAAATAAAACCTAAAATATACACATACACACATTATATAGAAATCACCACTTTAATTATTTTTAAGTGTGAGATTCAGTGGCATTACATACATTCACGATGTGCAACGTTCCCCACCATCCATTTCCAGAACATCTTCATCACCCAGACAGAATCTCCGCACACATTCCCCAATAACTCCCCCCGGGAACCCCCCCAGGAACTTCTTGAGTATGAGAAACACCCCCAGGAAAATGGGCAGTTTGTTGCGAGTGCTCAGCCAATTTCACCTCTCGCCACTGCCTCCTCCTCTGGGCCGAATCTGAGGCGGGCTTTCCCTTCGGGGCGACGGTATGGCCAATACATCCTCACGACACCGAGTCCGGAGCGGGAGAGAAACGAGCTCCCTCGCCAGCAGCTGAGCGGAAGCCGAGGAGTTTGCCTGGGTCGCCCAGCCTGGCTCGCCGGCAGTCACGCTGCTGCGGACTAGACGTTGCATCCACCCAGATTCCTGGGTTGACGCCTAATCCCCAATGTGAGGGTGAGGAGGTGGGGCCTTTGGGAGGTGACTGGGTCACGGATGTGCCTTGGAAGAAGGGGCAAGAGAGTGCTCGCTTCCCTTTTCACTGCCCTCCGCCCGGTGAGGGAGAAGAGAGCTGTCTGCAACTGTCAGATACTGGGTGCGCCGGCCTCTTGATCTCGGACTTCTCCACTTGCAGAACGGCGAGGAATACATGTTGGTGCTTTAAAGCGTGTTGTTGTGATAGCCCAAACTGAGACTCGTGTGGTTCCCCAGACAAGTCCCGGTGCTCAGGGCACCGATTGCCCCGTTGGCTTGCAGACCAAGAGCGGGAGAAGGCGGTTTCCCGGAGGGAAAGCAGGGCTCACGTTACCTATGAAAGCCTGTGTTTGACTTTCATAGCGACCATGGGTTGTTGTCACTATGCTCTTCAGCGCAAGACACCTTTTCAGGTGAGCAGATGACTCCACCCGGGCCCGCAAGCGTCACCCCAAAATTCTCGCTGCTGCGAAATGAACTCGGGTTGCTACGCTAATTGAAAGGAAGCCCAAATCCGCTCACTGCCACCGTGCCACGAGGGCCTCCTCCCTCTGAGCAGGCAGAGCTGAACCCTGGGCAGGGACTGGCCCTGGTGGCATGGGCGAGGCCCCGGGGCCGGCCTGGCTTGAAGCCAGTCCGACCTGTGGATGCTACAGTTACGTGAACTGCCAAATGTGCCTGTTGGCTGAAGCCAGTTTGAGGCACTATATTCTGTCACTTGTGATCCAAGAAGGATTAATGCTCGTTCTTGACCACAAATCAGTTAAGAAGCATGAAGCTGGATAATTTCTAAACTCCCCTCCAGTCCAACATTCTAAAAAAAAAAAAAATCCCTTTCCAAATTTAACAACAAAGAATTTTATGTTATCTGGGATGTCTTGGAAAGCCAGTGAAACTTTTTCCATAGTCACCAACTCGCTGTCCAGCTTTGGCTACCACTCCAGCCACTCTTCCTAGCCTGTCCCGTGTCCCAGCCCAGGGACGGAGGATTGGGAGCACTGCGAGATGACTGGTGGCTGCAGTGGGAAGCTCTGATGAACTGACTTTTGAGCAGAGTCAGGAAAAGGTGAGGAAGGGAGCCATGTAGGTTTCTGGAGGAAGTGCATTCCTGGCAGAGAAACAGCATGTGCAAAGGTCCTGAGGCAGCCATGAGCCTGCTGGGTTCAGGGAGCCTGGGGGCCTGGGGGAAAGAGCATGACGGGCAGAGTGGTGGGAAGCAAAATCAGAGAAGAAATGAGGGAGGGGGCAACATGTGGAGGGAGTTGGGTGTTGATATTAACAGGACGTTCCGAGTTACACATTTCTTTTGGTCCTGTGATTCCCCCCCAACTTTATTGAGATATAATTGGCATATAGACTCGTGTACGTTTAAGGTACACAGTGTGATCATGTGATCACGTACAGATTGTGAAATGCTTACCACGATCAGGTCAGTTAACACGTCTTCCACCCCACATACCTACCATGTTGTTGTTGTTACGGGGAGAGCATTGCGGGTCTACTCTGCTGGCAAAAGTGTGTGATCCTCTCGACCACAGTGGCCATGCCGCGAGCGGTGTGCACATTCTTAATCACACGCATGCGCCCAAACTCCCACAGGCCACACACACACATTCAGACCGTCACACACGTTGGCCTACAGACACGTGAAGGTCCACACTCACATGGGGACACACGTCCGCGTTTTTCCCCACACAACCTCCCTTACATCCTTTGCCTGGGAACACATACATGCACACACCAGCTCGCTCGCCCACGCTCTCTATGACATGCGCTCGTGCACACGAGCACACACGCAGTGGCAAATGCACGTGCACACTCATTTCTACTCCCTCACACACACACGCTCACCAGAATCAGCCTGCCCTCACGCTGGCTCGCAGGCGGCCCCAGATCCCTGGCCTGACACGCCTGTGCGTGTTGGCTGCCCCCACGAGCACTTCGGGCACAGAGTCAAACACGCAGACGGCCACCTTCTCGTCCACTCACCACCACCGCCCCCCTCCATTTGTCTCATCGGGTTCATTAATCATGGGGTCAAGACGGACATTTGAAAATCATCCCGCTGTTACTTGATTTCAGGGCAAGCTGGGGGAGGGGCCAGTTTATGAAGTTTGGAAAATGTGCTTCTCTGGGGAAACTCTGAAGGAGAAAGAACGAGCCCTCAGCAGAGGATGGAAAGCCGAGCTCGGAGCAGGGATTACGGGGATCAGCCGAGATCAGCTCGCTGCTTTCATTAACCCCAGAGTTTATTTTTCCCTCTCCTTCTTGACAAGTTCACGGAAGACTGGCAGCCACAGCCGCGGGCTGCCAACTCCACCCCCCAGAGCAGAGTTCCTCGGGGAGCCCCTGGGGGCGGGGGGCTGGGGGGAGACCTGAGCCTCTTCAGTTCTCCCAGTATAGCGGTTGAAGAGTGCCCCTCCACCCCACTCATGTGTACCTGGAGCCTCAGAATGTGGATCTGGAAACAGGATCTTTGCAGATGTAATTAGCTACGGCTCTCACAATGGGCCCTAAATCCAACAAGAAGGAAAAAGACCAGAGATGCAGGGGCCTTGCGAAGATGAAGGCAGAGGTTGGAGCGATACGCTTGCTGGGGCCTCCAGAAGCTGGAGGAGGCCAGAAGGGTCCTTGCCTACAGCCTTCGGAGGGACAGCAGCCCTGCCGACCCCGCGATCTAGTATTTCTGGCCTCCAGCACTGTGGGAGAATAAATTCCTGGTGTGTTGTGCCATCGAGTTCGTGGTACTCTGTTATGGCAGCCGGAGGACCCGAGCACCGATTTTAATTGACTGTGTGACTTGTGTGAGCCCCTCGCCCTGCTGGTCCTCGATGTGCTCACTGGTGAAACTCGATGCCCTTGGACATCAGAGCAGTCGGCAGGGGCGTGTTGGGCGTCTCCCACGTGCCTGGCATCTTCCTGGCTTCTTTACTACAGAAAGCCAAACAGACAGGCGCCCCTGCCCCATGAAGTGGGCATCCCAGAGGGTGGAGAAAGATCTTCAAGTGAAAATAAGTAAAATACCTGGTATCGCAGGACGTGAGAAGGGCCCCAGCTCGGCCTGGCCTGCGGGAAGTCACCCTCGGCTCCGATACCACGTAGAATCCTAACCATCCGGGCTGGGCATTTTGCTTCGATAGATGAACTCAAGGGGAGGGGGCTGGAGAGACCACAGCGGGCAGAGGAGGATGGGGTCTGGTGAGCTGAGCAGGCGGCATGAGTGGGGTCCCCACACTTCCCCATGGAGCGTGAACTTGTGGTGGCGAAGATGCCTCTTTGGGTTCCTAGCCCGCCACGTGTCTCCCCCAGGTCTGCCTGCCCCCTTCAGGTCACGGGGGCACCGAGACCAGGGGACATCTGGAGCCCATTAGTATGGCACCAATTCCACACGGGGATGTTTTGACTGGACCCTTGGATGGGATTTCTCGAACATTAACGGTGTTTATTTTCCAATAAAGATTCTGCCGTCAAGATTACTGCCCTGGCCCCTTCCAAGGGGAGAGACCCCCTCTGACTCAGGGGTCCCCGGGTCTTCCGAAGAGGACCGTGGAAGCATCAAGACACAGTGCAGCTCCTTGTAGGTGGTCAGAACCCAAGGTCGTGCCCAACCCTGTCGAGATACACGTAGTCTCTGTTGCAGTTATGACACTGCCCCTGCGGCACAAAAGCAACCACAGACAGCGCCGTGTTTCAATAAAACTTTATTCACAGGCGGCGGGCCACAGCGTGCTGACCCCTGCCCTGTGGCAGCCCAGGGCTCGCTGTGAGATATGGGACCTGGCACGGGGTCAACACATATTTGCTGAGTTGCCGAATGACCCTCCCTACGCACTAGCTGTAAGACCTTGAGTTGGCGACTCTCTTTGAGCCTCTCTTTGAGCCTGCACTTCCTCGTTGGTAAAACAAGGAGGCTGGACCAGCTGAGCTCTGATTCTCTGTGGCTGAATTTTAGGGTGCCCGCAGCATTTCTGTGTTATTTTACCTGAAAAGGGTGTGTGGTGTGGGGGGCATGCCATGCACAGAGCTGTAAGTTTTCTCGGCCCCCCTCTTTGATTCAACTTTATATTTACTGCTCCTTTGCCTGAAAGTGCTGGTCGCAATCACTGCGAGCCCCTGACTGTCACAGTTCGCAGGGGGACTGCCGGGCCTCTTCCTCTCCCTTAGCCTGGCTTCCTCAGCCACGTGTCATCAGGACTTTTAGTCATAAGCGACAGAAACTTAAACACCAAGAAAATTCATTGGCTCACAAAACTAAAAAGCCATGCATGATATGGCTTCTAGCACATTCCGGAGCGAAATTCTGAGGAGTGTGAGATCTCTGGATGCAAACTTTCCAGATATATTTGGGGGGGAGAGAAACACGTTTAGCTTCGTTTGTCATGGTTAACACGTCAGACATTTGGTACGAGGGCCTCCACTGACACTCTTGTCGTCGGGCCCACCTGTGGGCTGGACCTGGGGGGGGGGCTCTGGCCGTGGAGGAGGGCAGGAGGGTGCCTGCCGAAGGCTCCGTGCCACCCTGGCTGTAAGGCCCAGAGCAGGTGGCCTAGCCGCCGCGCTCTCTGAAACGGGACTCAAAATAAAATCTAAGTCACGGGGTTATTGTAAGAAGCGAGTGAGATAACGCGTGCAAACGAGCTCGGAGAAATCTTATACAACGTTCGGAACTATTATTATTGCTGGAAGTGATTAGAGGTGGACACGGTTTCATCACCCTCCTGAGAGACGGAGCCGCAAACCGAGAGGATTCTGGGAAGTATCTGCCCGGAGGGGAGCAGAGGAGGGCTGTGTGCAGACGAGAGATAAAGCAGCGGGCTCAGTGTGGCAGGAAATCTTAGGAGCTCCATAAATATTTAGCTTGTTGACCAGACGTCACCTGAGATCTACCTGTGCTAGAAGGTTCTGGATGAGGCAAGCCGAGTGCCCTGATATCTAGCCTGAAGCCCTTGGAAAAGGAAGGGTCTTCTCTGTCCTGTCCTGCTCCCCCATCCCCCGGGGGGAAAGGATCTAGGCGGAGGTTTGGAGCTGTGTGCCCAGGAGTGCAGAGATGAGCCTGCTCGTCCGCAGAAGGAAGGGGAACAGGTAGAGGTGGGGGAGAGGAGAGGGGAGGGGTTGCCGGAGGGAGCAGAGTGGAGACTCTGGCCGTTTTGGAGCTGGGAGTCCACAGATCCTGCCCAACCCCCTAGAAAGTGGAGGCTCAGAGAGGTCAAGCAACCTGCTGAAGGCCACACAGCTCAGTGCTGGCCTCAGAAAAGAGAGATGAGCCCAAGGAGAGAGTGCTCCACAGCAAGTGATGGGGGCGAGCCGTTGGAGGACAGATAAAGCTCCTCCAAATAGACCCAGCCGGCAGGGTCGGAGCTGTGCTGGGCGGCGCGAAACCAAGGCAGGAACTCACTAAGCTCCTACAGCGCGCCAGCCTGCGTGCTGGGCCCTTTTCTCATCGACTGACTGTTGTTCCTGGACTAGTCTTGGTCCATTTGTGACAGGGTGCAGCCAAATGGGGGGCCCCCAAATAGGGATTTGTAATGGGGTCCAAAACTCGGTGTCCAGGAAATATTAGAAAAATATATGTGGGGCTGTGTGTGTGTATATATACATACATATACATATATATATACATATATATATGATGTCCTCACCCCCACAGGTCTGAGCTGGGGGATGGGATGCACGGAGCAGGGCCATTGAGAGTTGTTTTGCATAGCAACAGTTTTGCAGCTAACCTCTGGAACAGCCATTTAACATATCTATAACCTTTAACTAGTTTCATAGACATGTTAAACAGCTGTGGCCATGCTTTGAGCCAAGGGGATGGGAGTGACTTCAAACCATGACGTAACTGGGAGGCAACGCCCCCTGGATACAGAGCCTACATAAGAGCTTGGAGGTGATTGGCTCCACGCCACGGGGCCACACCTGCCCGGACTTACTATGGCAGCCCGGTAAAGCTGGAGGAATAGGGAATGCCGGCAGGTGTAGCCAATTGTGGGAGGAGTTGGAAATGGGGCTGCAGAGGAAGATTGGCGCTGGGATTTCAACCCAGGCAAGGCAAGCATGTGGCGTCTTTTTGGGACCATACAGCTTCGGCAGAGTAGAACCACAGACTTCTATTTCTTTTTCTGAGCTACAGTACCTGGCCTGGGCAGAGGGGGAAGGAAGGACTGTGCATTTGTGGGTATTCTAAAGGACTTTGGGATCTCAATGGAGACAGTAAGTCTTTACTCTTAAGTTTGTATAACTCTTTAAATAAATAATCCTTTTCCTTTTCACCAATCTTTGGCATTGAGAAACATCTTTCTCTGGTGGCGGGCAAGGTGAACCTAGTACAGGGTGGAGGACCCCTGGAGCACAAGGGTGGGTCCATTTGGTAATAGTATATCGTTCCCCCCACTTTCCGGGTCTGTTCTGTAACACATACACTCAGGTATATTTTGGCTTCATCTTGCTTTATTTATTGCTATCCTTTGGTCTTCAAACCACATGCCATGCCAATGAACTGTTGGGAAAGCCAAACTCTGCTTCTGGCTGTTCCCATCCAAGTCCTGTGCAAATACCCCGTGGTCTGGGGTATCCTGAGTCATGGACAGCTAAGCAGTCCTACTGAGATGTCCAGTTCCCTGTGGTCCCTTCAGGACAGGAAGCCCTAAGCAGTCATGCCACGGTTAGGGTAGAGAACCTTTGGTGAGATTAGGGGTCCCTCTAGCCAGGGCCTAAATCCCCCAGGTGCACCGAGCAGCCACCAGCTCTGAGGAGCAAAGGTCATGGGCACAGACTCTGGAGCCAGGCGACCAAAATTAGAATCATAGCTCTATCACTTCTTAGCTGTGCAGACTTGGCAACTGGCTTAGCCTCTCTGTGCCTTTCTAGGAAATGGAGATAGAAAGGTATGATATAAGACCCAGAGGAGATGGAGGAGGGAGAGAGGATGGTGTGGAAAGAAGGGAAAAAAGAGAGGGAGGGGGGTCCAACTCTCCTGCCCTCCCAGAGTCTGGCCCTGCCTTCGTCCCAGCCCTACTCAGCCTCAGCTGGCCTTCCTCTTGCCCTCTGGACCCCCTGGAGGTCCAGCCTGGCCCATGGTAACTCTCTGATGCTCTCCTCTCCGACCTCCCCCCGGATGTTGTTTCTCACTTGACCTTCCGTGACCTTGGCCAGCTTCTTCGACCAAGCCAGACTCCAGGTCCCAGTGTTACTCCACCCATCCGACAGGTCAGGAAACCAGGCCCAGCCAGGGGCTGTGGTTTGTCCCGGCACCACAATAAAGCAAAGGCAGGATGCGGAGCCCCGTGTCCTGACCCCCAGCCCCATGCTGCCTGCTCTTCCCAGCCAGAGAGCCTGCCTGGGTGGTGGCTGAGCACCAGGGGGTCTCAGTGTGGGGGCGGGGGGGCGAGATTGCCCGCCCCCTCCCAGAGAACATTTGGCAATGTCAGGAGACATTTTGGTTGTTCTGACTGGAGGGGGCGGGGACACGAGTGGGCATCTAGCGAGTGGAGTCCAGAAATGCTACCAAACGGTCCTGCAGCACACAGGGCAGCCCCACGCGACAAAGAGTCACCCGGCCCCAAAGGACAGTGGCACTGAAGCTGAGCAGCCCTGGTCACAATTCACGTGCAGATGGAAACCCGCGGCACATGCTTTACCTACCCCCAGGCTCCTTTTCTGTAAGGTGGTGGTAATAACACGAGCCAGCCCGTAGAATTGGGGGAGTAATACCTGACCCAATGCATGGAGGGAGAGGAACTGGTGGCTGGTGGGAAGTGGGTTCACTCAGTCAACTGGGTGGAGCTGGGGGGGGGGTGCACCAGCAGGGCTGGCTCCCACAGTGTCGCATACCTCACCTCCAGGAAGTGGAATGGAGGACAGCGAGCATCCAAACTGAGCCCAAGTGGCACCCGTGCGTCTAACAGAATTTTGAGTTCCTCCCCGCCTCCCCGCCCTCAGCATTTGAGGCTCCGAGTGTTAATTTAAAAGGAGAAACTGCATTATCTGTTCTCCGTTCAGATCTGAGCCTCTATTTTAATTTGCCTTCATTATCTCTTTCTCTTATTAAGAACAGCAAATCTGTTTTGTGTTTTCATTATTCCATTAGCTCAAGGAGGCTCATCAGTAATGTGGGGAGCTGCCAACATAAATAGCATTATTTTCATACAGGCGATGCAATAATTGACTTAAATCGCTATCCTGCGGAGGCCGCAGCTCACAATTAGAGAAAGCGTGTGATTTGAAAACGAGTTACAATTGATTGGATTTCCGGGGAAACCAGGTTTGGAATGTGTTAATTGCATTCCGCCCAAACACCAGGTCCAAATGAAGCAGCCGGAGATTTAGGGAAATATCAAAATCTTCTCCAGAAACGGCCCAAATTGCTTAATTGGATAGGAGAGATCTGATTAAGACAGGGGGTTAATGGCCTCACTGTATTTTGGAGTGACAGGCTGAAATTCTCATCTTGGAAACTTCTCAAGATGGGAGAGTACCAAACCTCGGGTTGTCTTATGGCCCGGCTGAGGTTGGGGGGCAGATGTCAGTGGTACCTGCCCCCTGTTAGAACCAAAGTCCCACCCCGGCCCACCTCCACTCAAAGCCCGCCAGTGGCTTCCATCTCCTTCCAGGGAAAAGCCGCGTCCACACAGATCACATGGTGAGCAAGGCCCTGCGTGATCAGGCCCATAGACTCGCTGACCCCCTCACTGGCCGGAGGCAACCAGAGTCCCTCATGGTCCAGCCTTTGTGTCTCTACTGTCATCTCGCCTCTCGTTGTTTTCCCCTCCCACTCGCACCACCAGGAATTAGTAAAAGGTCCCTGATGGGTCCATGCTCTGCCTTGCCAGAACCTTTGCATGTGATCTTCCCTGCCTCATTCAACTGCTTAATTCCTAAGCTGTTCCCAGATCTTACTTGGTTCATGCCCCTCCCCCATCCCATCCTTCCTCTTAAAGTTCCTAGGAATTCACAGAAAAAAAAAATTAACAGAAAACTTGTTTTATGTGATTAGCTACTCCAGCCCCCAGGTTTTTGGACCTTTCCTCTCATCCCCTCAGCTATGTGGATAAAGTGGCAACAGGCTTATTTATACCCAATGACTGTACTTCCTGGTCACAGTTGATTGGCTCAAAGGTAGGCTCGAATCCAAACTGGACCAATCAGAGTCCTGCCCTGGGAATTTGGAATGTGACCTAAGGATTTGAATCTCAGTCTGGCTGCACTTTTATGTCTTTCTCTGTTGCTCTCACTGTTTCTTAATTCTTCTGCTTAATTTCCTTTTTATACACAATTTTACATAAATGCATACATGTAATGGTATGCATTTTTAAGTGCAGTATTTAATTCCTTTGTTCCTATCTCCTCTCACTTTCACCAACATCCTCCCTGTAACCCAGCACTAGGTGACCCTCATAACAACTCAGAATGTATCCTTTCAAAATATTTTCATTTCTGCCTATGTTTATAACTACATTTATACCTATGTGATACATACAAAAATATGCAAATGGTTGGTATTTTTTCAATTATTCTTTGTTTTCTAAAAATGGGATTCTATTTACACTCTTTTCTGCATGTGTTTTTTTCTCTTATTCAAAAACATCTCATATAAATCTCTCCAGGTCAACTGATAAAGCTCTAACTCAGTCTTGCACAGGTGACGTGATGGTCTGTGTTGAGTCAATGCCCGAAAGAACGGCTGTTATCCCCAGAGCAGAAGCAGAGAATGTGGGTCTGAAGGTGAAGAAGAAGGACCTCAGAGAAAACTGAGAGAAGCCACAGAGATCAGTGCCCTCGGAATCGGGGCTGGCATAGGGCCCCCTGCCTCTCAGCCTTGGGAGGCCCCACGGCTTCTGTATAAGAAAGCAGCCCCGCAAGGGGCTAAGCCAGTTCAGTGGGAATCGGTTGAAACTAACAGTCTTAACCAATACATGGTGCCTTATGCCTGTTTGGGGCTTAATTTGGCCCTTGAGTGGGGAGAGTGGGGCTAGCCAAACTCTTCAGGTAATGCCATTTTATCCCGATTGGTCCAGACAGGCCCCAGCACTCGGCTGATTTGCTCATCTGTGTATCGATTCCCTTTATGCGATCTTCTGTTCCTACCTCCCACCACGGTCAGCTGCTCTGGTGCGTGTCTAAGGTAGGCAAGCAGTGGTTTGCGTGTATGAACTCTAAAATTATCATTACAGGATAGACGACGTTCCCTCTTTTCTTCATTTTTTGTTGGTTGTTTGGTTTTTCACCCTAGGTGCAGAGGGCTGAGTCAGCCATCCTCCTGGTTGTCACACCATCTGATCCTTGGCTAGGCAAGGTCAAGTTCCTGTTGTACAAACCTATGTAGTTCCTCTAATCTCCATTCTCCATTCCCATTGGCATATTTGAGTATATTCTTCTGGGGGGTGGGGTGTTTTGCAAAACATGTATAATTGCTTTGTGTGCATCTGTGCTTGACTTCTGTGTGGCGGCATCGTGTGGCATTGTGTGGCATGTTTAGATGTCCCCGTGTTGCCGTGTGCACATCTGGAGCAGAGCTTGTAACTGTCTCATAACCTTCCTCAGCGTGCACCTGGCATGTTCTACTAACTGCCAAAGGATAATTCAGAGACACTGAGTTGTCCTTGGTTATTTGCATGCTGTTTCATTTTCACACCAGAAAGACTCATCTTGCTAGTCTGTTTCAAGGAACAAAGGCAACACCACAGTTTACAAGGGAGAGGAAAGAAGCAAAGTGCAGGCTGGAAAGAGTGAATCTTGTTTTTGAGAAAGAATCTTGGGAAAAAAAAACAGCGCATCTTGTTTTGGGGAGGGTGGGTGGGATAAACAAATTACCTCGCATCTAGTGAAGAGGTCAGTTTGAAATTGTAGTTGAGTAGAGGAGGCAACGAATCATCCTGGCTCTTCATGGATTTTCTGAAAACTTGGAGAGTATGGTTGTGGAGCACCTGTGACTGGCTGTCTCTGACAGATGGCCAAATGTCCTGCCATCAGCACCAACGCCCTCAGCCTGCAGGGCTGGGCCGGCCCCTTCTCCCAAGAGCTCCGCCCACCGTCACAGGGGAGGAGCACCCAGGTCCTCCAATGGTGTGGCTATGACAGTCTAAACATGTGTGTCCGGTGGAAGGACTTCTCTTGATCATGCATCTTGCACAGGTATGATAGATATGCCCCCGAGGGGGCAAGAATTGATTCTTGGAGGGCTGGAAAAACATGATTTTTAAAAAAATTGTGGTAAAATACACAGAGCATCAAATTCTCCATCTTAATCATTTTTAAGCGTACGCTTCAGCGGCATTAAGGACATTGACATTGTTCTGCAACCAGCCATCTCCAAAGCTCTTTCCATCTTGCAAAACTGAAACTCTGTCCGCATTAAACAACACCTCCCCAGCCCCCAACCCTAGCCCCTGGCAGCCACCCTTCTACTTTCTGTCCCCACAAACTTGACCACTCTGGGTGCTTCTCATATGGAATTGTGGAGTGTTTGTCTTTCTGTGACTGGCCTCTTTCACTCGGCACAGCGTCCTGCAGGTCCATCCGTGGTGTAGCGCGTGTCCAGACTCCCTTCCTTCATCCGTCTGCGCCACATTGCGTTTATCTACTTTAAAATCGCACTCTTTTTATGTATAAAGTGTAGCGACGGCCACAGCACATAAACAGACGTACAGTATACACAGTGTTGCTGGGGCATTTAAAATTTCATTGGTGGTGGAGGGCAATTAGGAAAAATGCCAAAAAAGGCTCCTTAGGGGATGGCGATCGTTGCCACGTGCCCAGATCATTCCGCGTTGCGAGGTACCGTGCACACTGCCCCGCGTTCGGCAGCATCCGTGGCCTCCACCCACTCGATGCCTGTCGCATGCCCCAAGTTGTGACAACCAAGCTAGACACTGTCCAGTGTCCCCAGGAGTGCGGGGCTGTCCCGGTGGAGAGCGCCTGCCCTGGGCTCTGCGCCCGGTCAGAGCACCCACACACACGCTGACTCTCTAGAGTGCTGCTAAGCGGCTCTCTGAGCGGTGTCCTCCAGCCAGCAGTGCTGAGCATCGCTGTTGGGAACGAGGCTGTGCGCTGTGCGGAGGAACCTGGGCTGAAGCTCCCGGTGGCCCTGAGATTGGAGGAAAGGAGCCTTGCCAAGTTTGGCCGCAAACCGGATTTCCTGGCACAGAGTCCGTGTGGCCTCTGGGTCACCCTTCCCAGCTGCGTGACCGGAGATGGACAGGACTTTCGTCCTGCTCCTGGGCGTCAGGCTCCAGAAGGTGCTTGGAATGGACAAAGCGCGGGCGTTGGCCTCTAACAATGCCTGGCCACTCCTTGCCGGCCACAGGCTCAGCCTTCCTGAGCACGCCTGCCCTTTCCCACCCCAGGTTTTTCTGTGTGCTCATTCCTTTACCTGACAAGTATTTATTGAGCGCCTATTACCTGCCAAGGAAGGGGCTAGGTGCTGAGATATGACCTCAGATAAGACAGGCCAGCTCCCCGCCTCAGCCCCACCCAAAAGCTTTCAGAAGACTGGGGGCCTGAACGGCTGCGCCCCCTCCAGCCTGGGGAGTCAGGGAAGGAATTCTAGGGAAGAAATGTCGGAGCCCGGAGCCGAAACCTCCAGGGTGAGTCCCACCTGTTTCCACGGCTGCGAATAAGGGCAGCTGCCCGGCGGCCCCGCTTCATCCATCGCCCCGCTTCATCCATCACACCGTGGCCATCAGCCGAGGCCTCTTTCCCCGCCTCTCCGGGGGTCCCTGCTCCCAGGAGGAGAAGCCAGGGTTCTCGTGACCTCATCTCTACCGCCTGCCCTCCCTTCTCTCCCAACTCACCTTCTAGCACTTTCCCTCCACTCACTCCTTCACTCCTTTTCAGCCCCACTGGTCTCCTGGAGGATCTTGTGTGACATATTTGAGACACTGTTTTTAAATGTGGGGGATCAGTGAATTGTGCATACTCCTCATGAAAGCCCTGTGAGTTCCTTCCATCAGTACTTCTCCAAACTGAACGTGCACGCAAACCCCTGGGTGGCCGTGTCAACACTGACTCTGGAGCAGTGGGTCTGGGTGGGGTCCGAGAGGCTGCGCGTCCATCAGCTCCCAGGTGTCCGAGGCCCCTGGTCCTCAGCCCCGTGGAGCAGCCTGGACTCCGCTACGATGACCCGCATGCCTTTCCCAGATGAGTGGAACCAGGTCAGAAAGGCTGGTTCGGTTGCAAAAGGTCCCTGGCTTTGAGAGACAGACTCGGTTTTGAAGTCTGTCAGACACCCAGAGCTGAGGTTGATGTTAATGGCTACTCTGACAGACTGCAAACCCCAGGGCTGAAAAACTGTCCCCCTGCGAGGATGTCACGGGGGCCACCTCAGAGCCGGCACCTTCCGTCTGCAGCCTGAACTGAGATAATGCCCTGGCACTGCGTGCGTTCTCGCTGTACGCTGGGCTTCTGGCGCGCTCTCTCTCTCTCTCTCTCTCTCCCCCCCCCTTCCCGGCCCCCCTCCCCACCCCCATGAGGGGAACCTGCCAGAAGGCTCTCTTGGCTTATTGACAATGAAGGGAGCTCTCCCCAAGTCTAACGTTGCACTTGGGGAGTGTGAGCTGGTGAAGTTGATAAGAAAATGAGGGGGAGCTTGCAGCAGCCTCTCATTGGAAGGCCAAGGGCCGTGATCGTCTCCCTCTTACCTGTCCCCGGAGCTCCACAGGAAACCCTGGAGGAGGGCAAAGGTGGCCGTTTCATCCAGAGCCTTGTATCTCCTTGGTTCCATCCGAACTCGGAATCACAGAGCGGCGCTTCAACAAGAGGCTCCCGAGTTCCCTCCCAGCTCTCACCGCCGGCTAGTTTCTGAGGCCGCTATTCCCAAACCTAACTGGCTTCACCCGCGATCGAAGCCCAACCGCTCCCACTCAGACGGGTCCACCCACAGCCACCTCGCTGCCCCCCACGCCCACCCCAGCCGCCAAGCTCTCGCTCGGGCCATCCCGGCTTCTCCAGGACCTCCTATATCGCCTGGCCCCTGGGAGCCTCGAGAGGCCCTAAACTCAGTGCCTGAAGGAGCCAGGCAGGTGGGGTAAATCAGAAAGCGGGGCGAGGTGGCATCATGGTACCTGGGGAGCTCAGGCCACCTTCTGAAAAGGCAAAGGAACCGTCAGCTCCTCTCTGCCGGCTGAGAAATGCCAGGAAAAAGGCCCCATGTGGCCAGATCGAAACTTCTGCGTGAACATCTATGCATCTATGTACATGAGCTCTCCCCAGGGTTAAAGGTCGCAAATTCATTTGCATGGATCAATGAAGCAGGGGTGACAGCCAGATTCAACCCAGACCCAGGAGGGCCACCGTTTGCAGTCTCAGCTGAGGAGCTGAGGAATGAATGAAGGTGAACTCGAGGAGGCTCAGGACCCTCGGAAGAAGTGGGAACACAATTGCGTGGGGTCACTGTAAAGGGAATTCAGCCAAGGCCTGGTGGAGCGAGGGGAAGACAGTAACCGGAACCTGGGTGGGAGAGCCGTGGGGAGGGGCCCCTCCACAGAGCCATGACCTTGGGGAGAGGGAGGCGGAGGATCATTCACATCCCCCTCCCCATTGGCTGCACCGAACCAGAACCCACCGGCCCTAAAGCCCTGCGGACAGAGCGCACACAGGTGAGCCTCCTGGGCAGAGAGGTGAGGGGTAAGCAAAAAACATCAGCACAAGACCCCGTGCCATGGCCCCACCTGGCAGTTACCATGGCCACCAAATCGACCACCTCCGGCCCAGTGAAAAGAGGCCTCTCTGTCAACATCACCTCTCAGGGTTTCTGTGTCATTCACTCTCGTGTTGCCGGCCTGACCGGGTCCTTCCGATCCAACACGGTCCTGTGCCTTCCTGGCCACAGCCTCGGATCCCTTCGACCCAGATTCTGACTTTTTAAAGGTGATTTAGAAAGAGAAATGAGCCTGGAGGCCTGACATCCTGGGTTCGGATGTGGGCCTTGCTGCTCAGTAGCTGTGTGATGCCAGGTGAGTCGGCGACCCTCTCTGAGCCCCAGTTTCCACTTCTGTGACGATAACGAGGGAGGATGATGACCCTCCCTCACAGGGTTGTCAAAGGCTTAGACAGGACAGTCATGTGAAACCAGCACAGGGCCTGGGACATCACAGGTGCTCAGTAAATTTGAACGCTATCATTTTTAATACTGTTACGGCTCACTCTCCACCTTATCTGCTCCAATGTATACCTCAGTTAATACCATCTCTCTGTAACCCATACTCCCAACTGGCTCCCCCTAGTGGTCAGGTTGCTTCTCTTTGGAAGGCCCAGTTCCCAGCTGCGGAGACCCCGCAACCCCACTTCCAGGACAAACTCGTCTTCCTTGGCGATTACTCACTTTGCTGAACCTGGCATTGATTCCCTGGGCTCCCACTTGTAGAAACCTCCTGACTGACTGCACGCCAAGGCGTTCGTTCCTGCGTTTTTTGTTTGTTTGTTTTTTTGTTACTGGAAAAATCGGACGCTAACCTCAGTGTAGGAGGATAGCTGGGGGCGGGCTGGGTAGAGGAAGGCCCGGCCTGACGAAGACTGCGCAGCCTTTGGAGATGATATTATGAAGAGCTTTTGTGATGGCATAGAAACTAAGTACTCATCCTCAGGCAAAAGCAGGATCTGGAGTTATTTTATCGGGTGCGACTGGAGCCGCCGCAGGGCGGTGGCATCGGCCTGTTACGTGCATGAAAATGCACCGATACGTTCTCGATAGAAAACGTTTAAAAAGAAAAGAAAGAAAAAAGCCGTTTGAACAGTGCAGGCGGTTCCTCTAATTTAATGGCGATTTGCTACTAATTGAGTGTGGAGTGGGAGGTGACACTCTGGGGGAACATCTTTGCCTTCTAGTTCTCCTGGGAGTGTCTCTCCCCACCCCCGCCCCCGCAGAACACCCCTGGTGTCTCAAGACATGCGGTTTCTGTGTGACTCGCCTCCTAAATGCAAACCAGCGGCTCTGGGCAGACGTTTGGAGGCCACTAAACAGGCCTTCTTGGGCACTTTTGCAGTTCCTTTCCATAGGCATCTATCTTCGTACCCTAACCCTGTGTATAAAATGGCTCCACTGTAAAAATGAAAACAGGTCCTATGTGTACACACACACACACACACACACACACACACAGGGTCCAGCAGAAGTAACACCTGCTTGAGTGTGGTTGGTAGGGTAATAATATGGGTGTAATTATTTACAGTTTTAATTGGAACATGTCACCTAAAATGTCACATGGTGTGCTTGAGTGGGATATTGTTGTGTTACAGAATTACATGCTTATGATTGTATAATAAAAGACTTTGTAATAAAAATGGGCATTATTTGTGTGTGGGTGTGTGTGTGTACACACACACGTACCAAAATACTACCAGAGGTGGAAGGTGAAGGAAAAGTGTGGGTGATGTTTTTCTGCCCCCCCCCCATCCACCAATTGAAAAATATTTATTGAGCATCTACTACGTGCCTGGCGCTATTCTACGCACTGAAGACAAAGCAGGGACTAGAGACGTATACAACTCCCTGGTGGGTGGAGACAGACCATAAACTCCCAAGTCAGTAACCCACAGAGCAGGCTGGGGACTGATGGTGCCTGGGAAAGCTAAATAAAGTCAGGCCGGGGGCAGGGAGCGCCCAGTTGGAGGGTGCGGCAAGTAAGTGCAGGTGGAGTCAGGGCAACGCCTCACTGAGAAGGTGACAGCAGCTGAGCCACGGCTGGAGGAAAGGAGGGAGTGGGTCTCTTTGGGGAAAGAAGGTTCCAGGCAGAGAAGCAGCACGTGCCGGAGTTTGTGTGCAAAACACCAAGGCGGCCCCGGCACCGCGGCGGGGAGCGAGCGGACAGCGGCTCTCGGCCTTTTCTGTGTTTTCTCTCGGGGAGTGTAGAACGTGCATGGTGGGAAGAAAAGCCCTTCGTCATCTTTAAAGGGAGAGAAAAGGAGACAGGGAGGAAAGAAGCCGCCTCTCCTCTGGCCCGTGCACAGCGGGTGGCCTTCTTCTCTTGGCTGCGCAGGGGCTGGCTTCCAGGGAGACGTGAGCATTGCTTTGTCCAGGCCTCTCTTCCCAGGGGGCGTCATGTGGTCAGCGTGAGAGCTACCCCCTGCAAGGGTTCCGTGTTGTGTGGCCTGTGGCCTCAGGACTGTGGGCTGCACCCCCTCCTCCCAGCAACCCCCACCCCACCGCCCAGAGCTGCAGACAGATGGAAACGCGGGCAGACCACACTGACCACCAGGTCTCCCCAGGGCGCCGGGGGTGATACCAGCCCTGGGAAGGAGTCGCCGATAAAGGTCCGAGGTGCTCCTCCGGAGGTGTCAATCCATTACCTTCACCCGAAGGGAAGAGAATAATTTTTCAATTACTGGTAACGGGAAACAAAATAATGGGAAATCGCAAACGACAATCTTTTTAAGACGGCCCTGGGGCCACTTTTAGCTGACCCTGTGCATTAACCTAGCCGGGAGATTTTTTACTCGGCTGCTCCCTCCTGTGTCCTTAATAGCATAAAATAAAAAGATTTTAGATAAGATTTCATTCCGCGAATCAATTGGCAAACCACACTAGGTTTCACGGGGCATTCTGGCCTCAATCTAATGGAAATTATTATTTTTTTAACGAGAATATCAATACTAAATTGGATCCTGTAGCAGAAAGCATATACAAAGGATTTTTTTTTTTTAACTGGAAATCTCTGGCTTCTCCTGAGCTTTGCTTAACCCGGCACCTGCCAGCGTCTCAAGCAGAGGACGGGGAAATCTGCTGGGAGGACCGAACCCCCAGTTCTCGCCCCAGCAGCTCAGCGGGCAAGTCCGGCCCCTGGCTGGCTTCCCGTCCGGCCTTCGCTCCGTCCCGCGCACACAGACTAAGTGTGCACCTGGACCTTCGCGTCTGCAGTTTCCGGCCAGAGCCGTGTTTCTCCTTCTGTCTTCAGCTTCAAACATCTTCCGCTTAGAACACCACGTGTTCAGGGAAGCTGGGCTTAACTACAGCTGTCTCCCTTTGGTCGCTGTCTCAGCAAGCTTCATGTCCCTACAACTGTCATTACAGACAAATTCACGTAATGTTTCTGCTCCTTGTGCAGAGACGGCGGGACACGGACGTATCAGTTAATTCCAATCCCCGCTTCAGTGGTGGCGAGTGTTTCTGATCAGGAGTTTGTTCTCCAGGCTGCTCGTGGCACGGTGTAATCGGAGAGGCCACGCCCAGTGGCAGTGACTTCAGTGGCCCCACCAGCTTTCTGCCTGGTCAGCAGCGGAGGCTTTGCTGACTGGGGTGAGAAACGTTAGACTAAAGGGCCGTTGCTAAACACCGTGGCTGAAGATGAATTAGCAAAGCAGATGCTAGAAAGGGGTCCTCCTTGGTGACTTCAGCGCTGCTCGAGAGAAGTGGATTGGAGAAAATATTTTTTATTTGATTTTATTGATTTTAGAGAGAAAGAGAGGGAGGGCGAGAGAGAAATACCAATTGGGTGTTCCCCTTAGTTACGCACTCATTGGTTGATTCTTGTATGTGCTCTGACCAGGGATTGAACCCACAACCCTTAGCACAGCGGAACAGTGTTCTAACCAACTGAGCTACCTGGCCAGGGCTGGAGAAAATATTTTAGAGCAGCTCCCTGCCCCTGCATGAGCAAGGTTGCATCAGCTAGGACTGGGCTACCTAATACCATAGCCACAACCACACTGTGGCTATTTCAAGTTCAATGTAAATTAACCAAGGTTAAAATCAAATCGATAGTTCAGTTCTTCAGTTGCATGAGCTGAACTTCAAGTGTTCCATAGCCTTACGTGGCCAGAGACTCAGGTAGTGAGCAGCACAGAATAGAACCTTCCGCACTGAGAGGGGTACACAGGACAGAGCCAATAGAGGGGATGACACCCCAGATGTGATCCCTAACTGGCCTTGGTCCTGACCCCCAGGGATGTTAGACACATCCGGCTGCTGGAGTATTGTTGCCTCTGCCCCAGTGAGCATGTCCTGCAGGGCATTTTCTGAGCCTCAAAAGGACGGGGTCCAGCAGTCCACTGAGCACTCAGATGGACTCGGACGGCCGTGGCCTCTGCCTGTTAAATGAATGTCGATTTGTGAAATCCTCGCAGGGTCTGAAATGAGCTTTCATCAAAACCTAGATGCCATGGGCCAGCGGCTCCATTTATTCTTGTATTTATTTAGTAAAGATTTATTGAACACCTACTAGGTGCCAGGGCTGGAGTGCACAGCAGAGCCCAGTGAAGTCCTTGCTCTCCTGTAGATTGCGTTTTCGGTGCTTCAAGGGAGAGGGGTGGAACAGACTGAGAGGCAACAAACGAATGAACGAGACCTTGTCTGCTGGCCATGACCTGAAGACAATCAGGCGGCATGTGTGTGTGTGGGGGGGGGGGTGGCTTGGCAGGACGGGGCGGGGGGAGCGTTTAACGGAGCAGATTGGACACCACAGCAAAGTCGCTGTCCTCGATGCTGGACTCCCTCCCTTCCAAGGCTCTCTGCTGTCCCCTGGACTCCCAGACGCCCAGATGTTTGCCCTGGAATGGCCACTCACAGGCTGCGTGACCTTAGCAAGATCAGAGCCCGCCGTGGCTGTCCCTCGGCCTCCCTGTCTGCACGCCGAAGGCGGTGGGCCTGATGTTTGCAAACTGTGAGCTGTGGCCCATAAACAAGCCTGTAATCAGTTGGTGGGTTGGAACCATTCAAACAATGAAATAGAAAATATCAGAGTGCGTCGCATGAAGAAAGTACGGCACAGTTTCCTCTGTGTGTGGGGGTGTTGTGTGCACGTGTGTGCACAAGCGCTCCTGCCCGTGCTGGGTCACCCTGTGAACCGTAGTGTTTGCGGGGGGCGGCCGTGAGAGGGTTCGGGGCATTGCACGGGATCAGCCCTCCGGACCCTCGCGTTGGAGCCCGCTGCACGCCTGCCGCCCTCACCCCGTGGGCTGGACGAGGGAACAACAGGCTCGCGGGCGGAGTGGAAATTGAATCAGGGAGTATGTTCTGAGCGGACATCGCCTGCATTTTTATTGCTCCCAATATGCAAAAATCACATTACAGCTGCATTTGAAAACTTGTAATATTGCATGGAGGCTTGGAATTTCCTGGGGGTCTGCTCCTCCTCTCCCCTCCCCCACCGTTTGAAACCCCGAATCCCTCTCTGGGGAGTGCAGCCCCTCGGCCACCCCTCACTCTTATCCTCTCGCTCTCCGGGTCCTTCCATTCATTCATTCACACACAAACGCACGCGCTCATTCACGTATTAAGCACCCCTTTCGGGAGGGCCTGCTACGGGCCCAACACCATGTTAGGTGCCCGTGTTTTGTTTCAAAAGCGCCCAGTGGGATGGTAGAAATGGAAGAAGCCGGATGGACCCGGAGTTGGGGCTGTGTGGGGTTGAGCTTACTGTTTCCTCTACTTTTGTCTGGATTTCTAATAAAATGTTTACAGGGAAATAAAAGTCCTGTGGTGGCTCTGCATGTCATTCAGAATAAAGCCGTGACCCTTTCGATGGCTGACACAACCCCAACACCCCCCCTCTACTTCCTGACCACCCCCTCTTGCTCTTCCTGAATCACCCCAGGCCCCTCCTCCTCCTCCTCGGGGCCTTTGCACTTGCTATTCTGCCTCCGATCCGCCCAGCTGTCCTCCTGGCTTGCACCCTTCACAGGTTTGGGCCTCTGCTCAAAATATCACCCGCTCAGTGACACCTTCCCCGAGCGCCCTGCTTAAAACTCCAACCCCCCCCTCCTTCCCTGCCTCAGTTTCTCCACAGCACTTACCATCTTATAATATGCCGTATCATTTACTGGCTATTTCCTTTATGGCTCCCTAGAGCGTCAGCTCCATGAACAGGGGGGGTTCTGTCTTTTTATTCCCTGTACACCCTCCGTGTCTAGAAAAGTGACTCCCACATAGTAGGTGCTCAGGAAGAAAGTCTGTTGCACGAATAGGCGAGGTGCAGACACAGATGCTGAGCCAGATGTTGGTGTGAAGGAGACTCCGGTGAGGGTTTCCCGACAGCGGGACCTTGGGGGCCCGCAAGTCCCCTCCTTGCGCCAACCCCTGCTTTATCAACGCCGCTCCAACGCCTGGTAATTCCTTTTGCAATTTGGAAAAGAAAACAAGTAATGATTTTTCAAAAAGTCAAGTGCCAGGGATTCCTATCTTTTCAGCCCAGAGTTGAGCCTTTGTCCTCCTCTGCCAGGGCCCCAGCTCCGAGTTTGCAGGAAGGAAGCAGGGGGGCGGGATGCCCTCCTGGGGCCCGGCCTGGTGAGGGCGGGGGGGGGGGGGGGGGGGCGGAGCGGAGACACCGGGGCAGCAGGCACGTGAACCCCCCTTCCTCCCTCCAGTCTCCAGATAGGGTGCTGCCATCTGCCCGCGGCAGTGAGAAGGAACCCAGGAGGAGCTCTTCACTGTCCTCACTCCCCACGCCCCATCCCTCAACCAGCCCCAGGGACTCTTATCCAAAATAGATCTTGAATTTGATCACTCCTCTCTGTCCTCTCCTGACTTGGCCCGAGACACGGTCCTCTCGTGTCCATCGACCACATCAGCTTCCCCGCCAGTCTCTTCCTGCAGCGCCCCCAGCCCCAAGAAAAAATGGAAAGAGCTGGTCGGTCACCCCCGTTCATCAACCTGTCAGAGACATCTCGGTGCTCTCCGAACGAGGACCGGAGTCCCCTCTGCGGCCACCCACCAGACTCACCTGGTCTGCTGCTGCCCACCCCGCTTCGCTTCACGGGACCTTCAGCCAGGTGTCCCTTCCCTGCCCCTTCTCCAAACGCCAGGCTTGTTCCCGGCGGGAGCACCGTCTTCCAGCTCCTTCACCAACCCGGCTGACTCCTGGTCCTCACCTAGGTTGCTGTTTGAATGTCCCTCCTGTAGGAGGCAGCACCCGCCGCCCAGAAGCACCGCTTCTGCAGCTGAAACGACCCTGGGTATGTCTGTCTCCCCACACCTGGGTCTCCTTGCTTGTTACAGTCCCCCGACTGTGCTGAACACAGCCCGGCACACAGTAGGCGCTTAATGCACAACTGTGGAGTGGAGCATCCACCCACGCCAGAGCCGTCAGTCACTCCGTGACGGAGGGTGGCATGAAGAGCTTGCTAGGCCACAGGAAACCCTTCGATAGACCTTAGGAGAAAAATCCAGGCCACAGAATCACGTCTCCAGGACGATTGCACCTGCGCTAGAAGACATCAAAACAAAACAAAAAAGTTAAACAACTTTGCCTGGGAAAAAGACAGGCATACTCACTGTTTACACTTTTGCTCTTCCTGGAGGTGGGACTACGGGCAATTTATTTCTCTTTGTTCTGCTTTTTTATATTTTCCACATTTTCTTTAGGGTGCATCTCTTTACAGTGAAAAAGCTGTAGGTGAAAAAGAGCGGAGGAACTCTTGCGCCCTCTCCTGCTCATGTTTGAGTACTGCAGAGCAGTTCCCAGGGCCGGCCTGAAGTGGCGCGTTTGGGGGTGCCAGGGAAAGGTGTCTGGCAAAATTTGGAAGCAGATTTTTTCCTGTGAGAAGAGGGATCATGACTGAGTCCTTCAACCCCTGGGAATCTTTCCAAAATCCCCTGTCCTCTCGTCCTCTGTAGAAGACCCCTGAAACTCCACCCCTCCCACTCCTCCCCAGCTCTGAAGGAGCCCCTCCCTCCCAGGTCCCCCCGCCCCTTCCCCCATGGACTCTAATAGTGGGCGGCGCGGGAGGACAGCTCAGTCAGGCTTTCAGGGCTGACACTTCCTGGCTGTGTTTCCCAGAACACATTCCTTAACTGCTCTGCGTCAGTCTCCTCATCCGCGCAATGGGACAGCAGTAACTCCAGGTGCGCAGCCTCAGCACCGTTGACATCCTAGCCGGATCATTTTTGTTGTGGAGGCCGGCCGTCCTGCGTGTTGCAGGACGTTTAGCAGCATCCCTGGTTTCTGCCCACTAAATGCCCGCAGCCCCTCCCCACCCGGTCATGGCAACCCAAAGCGTCTCCAGAAACTGCCAGGGGTCCCCTGGGGGCACAAAGACTGCCCCTGGTGAAGAACCCCCTGCACTCTTGGTTTCTATTATTACGCCAGAGGCCGTCTTGCTAGTTTTCTGCTGCTAGAAGATGCTCCGGAAATACCGACGTGAACTCCAGAAGGATTTAGGGATAATCTTCTCTGATAAGAAAAGGAGGGTGGAAAGATGAGCCTAAGACTCCCTCCTCCCCAGCCACAGCCCCACCCCAGCTGCTGCTGCTGGCATGCAAGGTTAGCCCACATTCCTTGTCCTCCCCCCCCACCCCCGGTAAATGGCAAATGTCCCCCCGCCCCCCCCCACACACACACCCCTGCCTCAGCAGGCCCCGGGCTGCAGAGGTGGGACGGGCCTCCTAGGCCCCCGTCATGCTGGGCCTGCTGTGCTTGGCGCCGTCTGCGGGCCTCCACCACGCGCAGAACGTATTCAATTAACCTAGAAAAATAACAGCACAAAGGGTCAGCGCCATTGTGAAAAAGAAGAGGTGGTGAAAAGATTCTGGCAAACGGGCCCCCGGTGGGGGTGGACACGGGAGGCCAAAGAGCTCGGCTGCACTCAGCAGGGTGGGGGCATCGGTGTCCCCTCAAGGGGACAGGGCCAGCTAGGAAAACAAACATTTGCTCCATTCTTTGGCCTCTGAGCCTCCCATTCTTGAGTGGGGAGGCAAAGAAAATACAGTGAGATCCAAGCCTCCCTCAGGTCCCTCCTACGCAGGAGCAGAGAGAGCCCCAGGTTTGGCTCAGAAAGTGCTTGCAGGTTTGGGGGTCCCGCTAAGAGTAGGGGGATTCTTACTTCCTCAGTTCCTGGGGAGAGAGGATGTATCTGTCCCCACAGCCTGGTGCTCAGGGAGCCGGAGATCAGATAAAGGAGGTGGGGACGTGGGGACCTTGACCCCGGCCAGGTGGCCTCTGATGCCAACAAAGCCCCTCAGGTCTTGAGTGCACATTAAGGACCTGGCGCTGTGCCAAGGGCTTTGCAAACTTTATCCCATTAACTCCTCATCGCTTCCTGATGTGATTGCTTCCAGCCACCCATTTAATCACTCAGCAAATACTTGTTGAACACCTACTACGTGCTGGGTTCTGCACTTGGTGGTAGAGATACAATGGTGAGAAGAAGACAGATTTGGGGGTGCAGAGCAGCTTAGTCTTCCACATGGCTGGTGGGAAGGGAAAACGGTGTGGCCACTTTGGGAACCAGTCTGCAAGTTTCCACATGAAGTTAAACACACACCATGCGACCCAGCAACCCCACTCCTGGGCCTTTAACCGAAGGAAATGAAAGTCTCTGTTCATGCGCAAACCTGTATGAGAAAGTTTAGAGCAGCTCATTCACAGTCACCCCAAATTGGAAGCAGCCCAGAGGCCCCTCACTGGGGAGTGAACAAACAAACTGTGGTACATCCACCCAGGGACTGACACTCTGCAACAGAAAGGAGTAAACTATGAGTAGCTGCAACAGCAGGGATGAATCTCAAAAACGGTATGCTGAATGAAAGAAGCC
The DNA here is from genome assembly GCA_039655065.1 of Glossophaga mutica. Lineage (NCBI taxonomy): Eukaryota > Metazoa > Chordata > Mammalia > Chiroptera > Phyllostomidae > Glossophaga > Glossophaga mutica. The sequence continues at coordinate 98,357,136 of CM077312.1, read as the reverse complement.
AGTCTCAAAAGGCTCTCTACTCTATGACCCATTTCTATGACATTCTCTAAAGGCAACACTTCATGGGCACAGAGCAGATCGGTGGTTAGCCTCTGTAGTTTTCTTGGTCTTTTCCTCATGGTCACAAAATGACTGCTGCAGCTCCAGACCTTCAGACTACATTTAAAGATAGGACAGACAGAAGTTTCTCCTGTCCTTATCATACCACACAGGAAAACTTCTCCCAGAACCACCTAGGAGAAAGTCATGTACATCTCATTGGCCAGAACCAGGGCATATGCCCACCTATAAACCAATTGCTGGCAAAAGAGAATGATTCAGACCATCACAAATGAACCCTTGGGGCTAGGGGTGGAGCGTCCCTCCATGGAGCACCTTGCTATCCGTTCTGCTGGAACACAGTTCTCATAGCCAGGAGGAAGGGAAGACCACTGTTCTCCCTTCTTCACGATTCTTTCTTGCACTTGCAATCCAGAGACCTGGCAGACACACAATCTGTCTGCCACAGACCGCAGCACGGGCTTTTATGTGTCACCTTTAGATGAGGTTATCCTCAAGTCACAGAGAAGCACCACCGCCAGAACTGGCAGCAGAAGAGATTATAGAAAATCATTAAACTTGGGTCCCACTATCGGCCCATGGGAATTACTGCCTTTATATTTTGTGTGTGTGAGTGTGCGTTAGAGGTGTGTGTTAAAAAAAAATCTAACCTTGTAAGAGTGACTTCAATTTTGGTACCTTTTGGGGGAATTATTCCCCCCTTTTCTCTCTTTTTTCTTTCTGGATTTTCATTATAGAAAGAACTAGCTCAGGCTTTCTTTTTTTTTTTTTTCCCCTTTTTTAATCTCTGAGAATCCCTGGTTACTCCTGGCAGCAGCCCTGCACAGTGGGTTTATTATCCCTCTGGCACAGATGGGGGGACGTGATTGGATGTCGGAGGGGCACTCCTCACCACCGCCATCACCTATGGGGAACGGAGTCACCCTGATTTCCATTAGGGAAATGCTCAGAAAATGAGCCCGGTATTTCACTTAAAAGGTTGGTCGATTGCAACATGATGGAGCCAAGATTTGCCCTGGACATTCATAGAGGGACCCCAAGCTTTTCCCCCTCCACCCTTGTGCCCTCAAAAGAGGGCTGCTGCCATAAAAACACTTATTAGACGCTTTGTGCGCCCTCGTGCGTCTCTATGGTGTAATAACACCCTACGAGTTTCAAAACAATGAAGATAGTGATGATGATAATAGAGGCTGTTAACGCTTATTGAGCGCTGATGTGCCAAGCAACGTATTAAGGAATTTAAACTCAGCCAAGGTTTTCTTTGGAAAAAAAATTATATATGATTACGGTAAAAAGAAAAAGTTGCCATGGCACGCAAAGGAAGACATTGAGGAGTTGTCTACCTCTCACCGTCCCCCCACGTGAAAGGTGCCTCCCAGGGCTGGGTAGTGCACGACCCGGCCAGCCCTGCGCTGCGGTCCTGATACAGGTCTGTGTGCAAATGTACCTGCGGGACAGATGTTTAGACACAGAACTGCGTGTGTACGCAGCCCTTTCCAGGAGGCATTACTGCCATTTTCAATCCTTGCTCTGGCACTGTGCCTGCCGTGGCAAACGTTTTCTCCACTATTTCTTTTACTCAATAAACTATAATTGAGCACCTACTAGATGCAAGGCATTGAGTCCCATGAGAGGCTGCAGGGTGACCGGGGTCTCTGGGCCACGTGGGTACGACTTGAAGGTTCACTAGGAGGCAGAGAGGCTGCTGCCCACCCCTGTCCTGACAGACTTTGTCACCCCCTGGAACTGGCACTCTTTACCTGGGCCCTGCCGCTCCAGGAGCTCAGCCCCGGAATGAGATCCGACAAGCAGCCAGGCACGGGCTGGTAAGGGCAGCTCGGAGCAGCAGGTGCAGCCAATGGGAAAACAAGGGCTTTGGAGTCAGATGTCGGTCGGGGGAGACGCAGCTTTGACATTCAGTGCGTGACACTGGGCAGGATTCGTGTCCTTTCGGAAACCTGAATTTCCTTACCTATAAAGTCTGGATAATAACAGTTACTTCACAGGTGTCAAGGAAACCAGAGTGCTTTAGAAATATTTGCAGAATGAATGAATGGATGAAATTCTTGATGGTAGTCATGCAAAAGAGACATATAAGAGCAGGCAGGTCTCAGATTAAATGCTTAATCATTTCTCCTCCTGAGATACCATTCCTCCTCTTTCTGTGTCAGCCAGGTCTCTGGATTGCAAGTGCGAGAAAAAAATAAACTGCGCTGGCTTTAAAAAACACACAAAAGAAATGTATCAACTCACATATCTAAAATGTTCATGGATGGGTATGACTTTGGACATGAGACGCTCAAACGCTGCCCTCAGGAATCTGCTTCTCTCCTTGTCCTCATGCTGCCTGCGGTCTCGGTCTCAGCCTCAACCAGGCTCTTCCTGCTGGTAGCAGACACAGGTCTAGGCTCACAGCCTAGTCCCTCAGCAATCAGTAAAAACAAAACAAAACAAACAAACAAAAAACCCCAGCCCCTCTTATGAGACTTAAAAATAGTTCCCAGGAAGGACCGGAAGCATTCTCAGCTCTGATTGATTTAGCTTTGACCACGCCCCCATTCTTGAACCAATCACTGTAGCCAGGAAGGTAGGGTAGGAAATGCCTTCATTGGCCTGCCAGGGGATGGGGTGGGTCACCAAGGAGGATCTCTTCAAGAACTATCACCTTGAGGGTGAACAGAAGTTCGAGATTATGGCTGCTCAGCCTTTGCAAGATGATAGATTACCCCCAGCAGCAACAGCAAGTGGCTCTAGAGTGGGTTGAAGGTGTGAACTTTTCCAGGAACAGGTTCTGAATTCCACAGAAGCAGCTGGCCTGGCATCGCCTGAAATTCCCAGTGGGAGGACACCCTGGAAATGTGAAGGATCGTGCGGAGATGCTAAGGGTCTCTGGGCCAAATCGAAAGGGGCCAGGCAGAGGAGACCCATCGCCTGAGCCTGCGGAAGTTCATTCAAAGGTTCCCAGCAGGGGAATTGCCAAGAAACGGCCCCCCAAACGCACCCTAACAAGAGAAGACACAGGCTGCAAACACCCACCGAGTCTAGAAAACACGATGCCACATCCTAGCAGCGCCATCCAAGTAGAGTCTTCATGCCCCTTACCTCTTTGGAGTCAGGTTGTTGGAGGGTAGCGGGGAGGAGAAGGTGTAACATGCCTGAAGTTTGGAATTATGACTTGACATTTTACCTACTAAACATAAACTCTTGTTACACTTGGAAGTGACTGGGAGACATTGGATTGTTCTCATCATCAAACTGTCCTTGATCATCATCTAAGAGTGAGCAGAAAAGCTGTGGGAACTGTCCAATAGCTCATGTGGAGCCCGATAAAGAACTCTCCCACAAGTGTGTTTGAATGGGTGGTTGGAGGGGAAAGAGAGTCGCCCCTCTGACTTCCAGCCTTTCAGTGTCCGGGAATGACAAAGACACAGCGATGGCAGGTGGGTGGTCGTTCTTGGTTTCCCACGTCGAGGCATCAGGTCAGGTGGTAGGAAGGGTGAGCCTGGGAGGCCAGAAATCTCAGGTGCTAGCACAAGGGTCACATTGTAACTGTCTCAAAAAATCACCCCACGATGGAGGCAGAGAAGCTAGCGCGGCCACCAGTGTGAACTGAGAGAGCTTTTCCTGATATTCAGTCTGAAGTTGGTGGTCAAAAGCAATGAAGAGCTTGTCTGGAGCTAAAATCTTAGAGTTCCTGCCAAGAGCTACCTGATCTGGTTGCCCTACAGTTGGAAGACTGTCAGGGATACCATGGAAACGTACTTTGTGCCCAGCACGGTGCAGATAAACTTCAGGGAGAAGGCAACCACCCCCAGCACCTAGACGCAGCGCGCGCAGCTGCCGCCTCGCGTCTCCTGACTCGGCGTCTGATTGGCAGACGGCCTCGGAGGGCGCTTTTTGGATCACATCTCATAACCATCGACCCGCTCGTCAAACCCAGAGACGTAGGATGGCATCCGACCCCAGATCTGGAAGAACTTAGCAACTTCGCAGCTGCCAAACGAAGGGGTGTGGGGATGGGAAATATGCACACAGAGAAGCCAGAAAAGCATAGAGTGACGGGGAGAAAGAAAGAAAACGAACACACTCGGCTTCCACTGGCAGGTTCCGTCTTTGCCAGGAAAATGAATGTTGACTCGGTAAGCCCGTAATTCGATTGACTACACACGCAGAAGCGAAGAAAAGCAGACACTGGGAGAAACTGCTGATACGACTCTTAACATTGGCAATGACAGTACGTAGATGAACTTAGCTTCATGTGAGATATTCGATGATAGAAAATGGTGGAGGCCTCCACGTTTTACATAGTGTGATCTCAACGATGTGAAAATATCTTTCTCTCCAAGTACCTGTCTTGACTTCTCTCTAGCTTGATTTACACTCGTAGACACAAGACGAGATGAATATATACCAAATTGTTTTTTGGTAACTAATAGGGCATGGGGAGTTTTCGATCTTCATATTTTTCAGTGCTTAAAAATCTTTCTAAAGGAAAAAGTGTGTTCTTAAGTAACGTTTTCGCCTAGCTGGTCCTTTTGTTATTGGAACGAGGTGTGCATTCCTGAACTCACACGCACGCGCACACAGTACAAAAGGTTCTGAATGGGGAATCACTCTCCTCTTCCTTCTTTGCAACACTTCCAGGCCCCGCTGCCTTGACATGCCTACTGTTGGAATTATTTGTATCTAATTTTTAGATCGTTACCATTAAATATTTGTACCAAGAATGAAAAGCTTAGCAAACCAAGGGGTTCAAGCCACATGTAACAGGATGAGCCTCTACTCTGCGCCACCTGGTGTCTGAACTTGAGAATTGCAGGCCCAATGGGGTTCCCGTCTTTTTCAAGAGAAGGCAGAAATATCCCAAATTTCCAAAGTTAGCAACTAATGGATGATGGTCTAACCACTATGCCGTACACTTGAAGCAAACATAATAATTTGGAAAGTCAACTGTAACTGAAAAGTGTTGCAACTAACTAAAAAAAACCTTGTAAGTAATATCTGGACCAAATAGAATACACCTGAGAAGCAGTTTGCATAGCTTTGCAGCCTCTGCTTTAACAAGTAAACGTAGAGTGCTTGTTCTTAAGTCGTCAGCCTTAGACGACGTACGGGGACGAGAGACCGAGGAATTCTGTTCACATACATTCCCTCCACTGCCTCTTCTTCCTTTCGCCTCCTCGATTAGTTACCATACTGCTGGTTCTACCAGTAGCCCTTGTGACTTTATATATTTATGCTGCATTTAAAATTTTGTATCAACTTTCAACAGCATCTATAGTGTAAGAGGGAGAGAGCATCCTTTAAAAAACTCCTTTAGTGCTCAGGATTACCCTTTATTCTGTCACCTCTTTACCCTTTACCCTTTCATCTCAAGAACCAGCAACCCAGCCTGTGCAATCAGGAGAACTGGGGGCGGCACCGGACCCCAATCTGGAAGGCCTTAGCAACGCTGCAGTGCCACACCCAGTGGGGGGACACACGCAGGCTGTGAAAGCCACCGGCTGTACGTGCGATAACACTCCCCAGAGTCTCAAATGTTGTCCCAGAGAAGAAGGAATTCAAACGCACAGTAGGGGAGGCTGGATGAAGTAGGTACTCTTGGGAGACCTGACTCTGAGTCAACAAGCGTTTTAATACCATCTTAATACAAAGCAGAGCTACAGAGATTATAAAATAATCCCCAAAATCGTGTAATATTTTGGTGGGCCGCCATTCACCTCATTAAATAAAGCAATTTTTTAAGAACTAAATTTGATTTTGCTATTCCATTTCATTTAGAATACGAAGCTTTCAATATAACCACCTACTTGGGAACTTTCCGCATCTTGTGAGAATCAGTTAAAAGCAGAATGTCAGCTTTTCCACTTCAGATTTCACGAGGAGGAAACACTCCAAACCCATGTACCAAACCATCCATGAAAATTCTTGTCTGCCCTGGGCAGGACCCAGCACGTGGGGGTCTGGAAACACTTTCAGAGCGGGGCGCTGGGAAAATTTTGTGCCTCACATCAAAATTCCACCCTCCTCCTATGCCACAGATGAAAAAATATTGGCTCTGGAAAGCAAAAGGAGCAAGTATGGAAACTGAGGCTGACCCCAAGTCAGAGCAGGGTCTGGGGCAGCCCTTGGGCAAAGGGGCCCTGCCCACATCAGGGGGGAAGTTTGGGGGCATGCCCACCCTCTACGGGTGCACTGCCCTTTACAGCCTGGAACGTGACTTCCCATCTGGTACCTCAATCAGCTGTTCTCACAGTTTTGAGGTAGGGCCCGCTGGTGCCCCCATTCTACAGATGAGGAAACTGCGGCTCAGAGAGGCAAAACTAGCAAGTAGCCAAGGCAGAGCTCAAACCTGGTGTCCTGGCTGCTCATGTGCCCTTCTGAGCCCTCCCTTTGGGCCAGGTCACCTCCTCTCTATGTAGCTCATCACCCCCCACAGCTCCCCTCAGATCATCTTTGTGCCAGGGAACCCCACGATCCTCAATCACATCGGAACCAAGACGTAAGTAAACCCTGTGGTGAACACCAGGGCATCACCCATCTTCCTGGGTTGGAAGGCAAACCACTGTAAGGAAAAGCTTTCCGGAAGTCGTCTGGGTCCTGCAGTGTGGCAAACCACAGGCAGGCACTGAGGGCTGCGCGCATGTGAAAGGGCGAAGCTTTCAGACCAGGGGCTGAAGTGATTCTGGGTTACCGGGGAGAAGAATTTCCCAGCATCCACCTGGCACATCAGTGAACAGACCACAGCTCTTTTGTGATGGGCCCTAAAGACCTCTGAGTACCTAGTAGGTACCCCAAATTAAAAACAACTTTTGATGCCCCCCTTTCTGAACTGCCACCTGGCCCTTGCCCACATTTTCCTTGTCATCGTTTTGAGCACCTACTGTGAGCTCGGCCTTGAACTAGTTGTGGACACAGAGCATCTTTAAACAGTAAGTATAATGGGGAGGATCCACCCAAAGGTAGAAAAGCGTTTCTCCTGGGCTGGCAGGAAAGGAGAATTGAAGAGGTTTGGGAGTCCCCGGGGAGAGAATTGGATTCGAAGGGGCCCCAAGGACAGATTTTAGCAGTGACGTGCTGGTAAGTGTTGAACAACTGCTCTCCAGGGGGAAAAGTGTGTGTGTGTGTGTGTGTGTGTGTGTGTGAATCTTCCTGGGATGAAGAATGTGTTCGTTGCACAAAACAGACAAATTTACAAATAATAAAAACACTTTACTGAAAATACTCTTTATTATAAATTCTGTACCACCAATTAATTCTCACAGAATGTTTATTACTTTTTTGCCGAGCTCCTGCACGCACGAACCGTGGTGATTGATGGCCAGGGAGCCTTGAGCGCGGAAAACTGCCTGACAGCAAGCCGACCGGCTCAGCCGGAGTCGCTCACAGCTGTGCTTCCCACACGGACACTGGCGTGATTTCCGTTCACGCCACTGAGTCAGACGGGAGGGAAACGGTGAGGGTGGAGGTCGGAGCCCCTTCACCACCCATGTGAACAACGTGCTGGCTGGGCTGGATAAGGGCTCCCATCCTGGACCAGCATTTCCCCAATTTCTGGTGCCACTCCCCAGGTACCGGCTTTGGGCTCAAGGGGCGCAGTTTCAAGTTTAAGTGGCACTGTTAACATTGTAGCCATCGCGTTCTTAGGACTGTAAGACCGACACAATAAACCAAGCCCGATTTGGAATGTTCCCCAGTCCCTGTGGTGCGAATGCACTCCCCGCGGCCAGTTTCAAGGGACCTACGTGATGTCATTGAAGGCGGGACCAGGAAGAAATGCTCAGTCTCTCCCCTATGTCCCTCCTAAGACACAAGATACAAATGACCTCGAGAGCACAGGTAACAGTAAAATGTGGTAAAATAAGGAAGTGGTGAGTTTTTTTAGTATTTATCTCCTTTGTTTTTAATACAATTTATTTAATTATAAGTTGAAGGAATTTAATTCCTTTCAATGGCCGTGTTTAACTACCAGCTTGCAAAGATGCTGAACATTTAACAATCAGCCCTCAGAAGCCAGTACAAGCCGGCTTCGATGCACCGCTGGATCTAAGGGAAGTACAGATGCCCCGACTTCAAATGGTTCAGCTTGGGATTTTCTGACTTCACGATGGTGTGAAAGCAATACCCATCTGCAGTTTGAATTCTGGCCTTTTCCTGGGCCAGTGATAGGCAGTGCGATACCCTTTCATGACACCGGACAGCGGCGGCGAGCCTCAGCTCCCAGTCCGCCACTCCATCACGCGGGCAAACAGCTGATACTTCGGGGTGCATTCATTTTGTTAGATGGCTGTCCAATGAGAGGCTAATTAATGGAAGTGTTCTGAGCACGGTTAGGGCAGGCTAGGCTAAGCTATGGTGTTTAGTAGGTAAGGTGCATTAAATGCATTTCTGACTTTACGATGGGTTCACTGGGACGTAACCATGTCACAAGTCAAGGAGCATCTGTTTCTAGAAAGGAGAGGAGAGGGGTTGAGGGGCCGGAGTGCTGGGGGGCCTGCGTCGGAGGCCTCGTCCAACGCCAGCACCGGGCCTACTCCAGCTCTTCGTTCTCAGCAGCCAGGAGCTCCTTGCCAGTCCCTTCCTTAGCCAGTGACCTCTGGCCTGAGCTACCTACCTGTTCGATCTCTGTCTGACTCACCTGTTGGGGAACAACCCTTTACAATGTCCCAAAGGTGGGGGCCTGGATACTGGGGTGAACAGACAGCCCTCCCCACTCCCTGACTAGCTGAGTGGGACCAGCTGAAGACCTTCCTGAAGGGGACAGGGTTATACACACCCCTGGGGGCATAATCACCCCCAGACTGAAGAGGCAGATGCTGGAGCTCGAGGAAGCTGTTACTCACCCAAGGTCTACAGCTGCCAGAAGGTGCAGGCAGCACTGACAACCGGGTTTGTCGGCCTCCAGAGCATCTTTCTGCATGAAAAGGCAACCAGCACCATCCTGGCGTGGGCTCCGGCAGCTCGTTCCCTGCTCTCGGATTTCAAGCGCACCCGGCTCTGGACCACTATTGGCCTCTCTGCTGATAAACCGTCTCTCCCCCAGAGAGGCGATGCACGACTTGAGACCAGGGCCCATGCTGAGTATTTGTTGTGTTACCAGCATTTAGAATCCCAACTCACCGGTGTCAGAAGAGATCTTAAGGACAACCTGGTCCAGGTGCCCCACTATACATATGGGGAAAACTGAGGCCCATGGTCACAGAGCAATGACACCGGCAGAATTGGAACTAGGACTCAAGCCTCCTCTCAACCAGGCTGGGCTGCTGGTGAATGGCAAATATTCTGGGTAAGAGAATTAGATGGGTGAACAAAACTGATCTCTGAAAGCCAAAAAAAAACAGGCTTCCACCTCATTGAAAAGTCCCAGCCAGATGAAAAAAGAGAGCAGAGAATATGGTATCCTCAGCTGGATTTAGGGGTGATACCAGGAGAGACTTCCTGCCAGGACTGGTGCCCCAGAGATTCTTTGAGAAAGCCCAGGGAACAGTGGAAACTACGTAGGATGTTCTTATTATAAGTACTGCAGTGATGTGCAGAGTCAGCGGGGAAACTGAGGCAAGAAGGCAGCTCCTCAGAAACCCTCAGAGCCTGAGACTGAACGTGAAGACTTCTGGGTTCTCAGACTTTCGTCCTTTCCACCCCAGCACAAAAGACCTCCTCTGGAGCAGCGGTCAGTCTCAAAGGACCACGCAGAACTCGTGTTCTGGGGCCCGGGCACGCAGGGAGCTGGAGACAGTCTGCTAAAACCATGGTTGCGGCGTTTCCCAAGCAGACGGACTCCTCAGGAGGCCACAGAGACCTTCATGCGGCTGTACTGGACACCGGATGTGCTCTGCTTGTGGCCAAGGCTCAGGGCAAACCTGTCAAGCAGAGGTGAGTAGCCAGGGGGTGGCAGAGCCTGGGAGCCTTCCTGGAGGAGACGGGAATGGAACATCCCCTGGGACCCCTCATCCCACCCCCCAACTCCTACCTGTCCCTTCCTACTTCCTGCCTTAATACACATTTCCATCTTATGTATTACCCAACTACTCCTCTGGGTCTCCCTGTGCCTGCCTTTGCGTATTTTGTTGGCTTGCCTATTTTCTGTCCCTCTCCCCCACTAGAATGGAAGCTTCGTGAGGACAAGGGCCTTCTCCATCTTATTCTCAGCCGTATAGCCTATGGCCCAGGACACTGCCTGGCACATAGTAGGGGATTAATAAACAACCCCTTGCCCTGGCTGGTGTGGCTCAGTGGATTGAGTGACCGCCTGCGAATCAAAGGGTGGCTGGTTGGATTCCCAATCAAGGCACATGCCTGGGTTTCGAGCCAGGTCCCCAGTAGGGGGCGTGCGAGAGGCAGCCACACATGGATGTTTCTCTCCCTTTCTTTCTCCCTTCCCCTCCCTAAAAAATAAATAAAATATTTTTAAATAAATAAATAAATGTCCACCGAATAAGTGGATTAAGCCCACAGTTCTTTGCATGAGGTTTTAAAAGTCAACAGTCATAATGTTTGGTTTCGCCAAGCTTTCACGACTCAAAAGATTCTCTGGTTTTAGAGATTCTACTCTTCCAACATCCGGGGATTCCACAATTGCGCGATTTAAAGGTTTAATCTGGGCTTATAGTCAAAGGAAACTCTGCTGTAGGAAGACACAAAGGCAGCTCCAGGACACATAAAGACGGGGGGAAATGCACAGTGTCCGTGCAGTACGAGAGGCAAGCAGAGGAGAAACACGCTTTCTTGCAGAAGCAGCCAGCTGAAGTCCTGCGGTGGAGGGCTAGGGCTAGATGGGACTCTCCCCCCACGCCCGCCCTGTCCCCTCTTACCGTCGCCTCTGGAATTGCTGGTCTATCTCTGCCAACGACTGGCCTTTTGTTTCAGGGACAAATAAGTAGATGAAGCCCAGACCAAGGACGGCGGTCAGCCCATACAGCAGGAAGGCCCAGGACAAGCCGATGGTGCCTGGGAACAGCGGAGAGGGAGTGTGAGCGGCGCGCGGCCAACTGGCTGGTTCCAGATCGTACGGGGAAAGTCGGTTCACCTACAGAGGGTTCTCCAGATGGTCGATTTGCAGAAAGACCAACAACTGTCGGATAAGGACCTTCAAGCAGGAGTAGGACTGGTTGTCCCAGAGGTGGGCAAAGGGTCACGGCTCAGACCACAAACCCTGCCAAGGACATTTCGACTTTTTTGGGGAAGCCCGCTCACCCACATCAAAAACTCTACCAGTAGAGTGCGATCCGGATCTGAAAACATGAACGGAGGGAAGATAGCACTCCCCTCAGCAGTGAACCAACTGCGGGATGCAGGCTTGGCAAAGCCCAGCTCCAAAAAGAATCCTCTCCCTTTATCTGACGCCGGTTTTCCTTTGGGGAACGACTCCGCGCCAACTTCCGGTCCACTGGTCGGTGAGGCTTTCTCCATCCCCCCACCCCAACCCCAGGGTGAGTCTATGACCCAGACCTGGAGCCTAGGGCATGGAGACAGCCCTCCAGCCAGTGATTGGTTCGGGGGTGGGCATGTGATCTTGCTAAGCCAATAAGAAGCCATTCCAGGTCTCGGGGAGGAGCCACTGGCAAAGAAATGCTCTCTTTTTCCAAGGGGCTGCCAATCCGAGGAGATGGGCTGGCAGTCATCTTTGCCTCCCCGAGGTGTCTGCCTGAGAATGAAGCCCACGGTGTGGGAAGCAAGCAGAGTGGAGAGAGATGAAAGATGGCCACAGTTGTATTAAAGCTGCTGGGTCCGCCATGCTGGAAGCTGACGGCCCTCCTTACAAAAATATTCCCTTTGGTTCATAAACTGGTCCGCATCAGGTTTTTCTGTCATTTACACCCAGACCAATAAGGAAGCCCTGGCCCTGTCGGGGGAGGACATTGCTCCTGCATCTAGAAGGAACTGGACCAAGGAATTAGGTCAAGAGGACTCACCGATGAGGTCGAGGAAGGAGAGGCTGATGAAGAGGTTGGCGGCCCAGTTGAAGCTGCTACAGAAGGCGAAGGCCCTCCCTCGGATCTCCGCAGGGTAGATCTCGCTGAGGACAAGCCAGGTCACTAGGACAGGAGGGCAGGGAGGGCTCCTAGGCTGGGGCCGGGGCGGGGGCGGGGCCTGCACCCACGGCCCAGCAGGCAGCCTCACCGGTGTGAGTCACACGGAGTCAGGCTCCTGACACCACATTCTCCCCGCTGCTTCCCCACCCGGCTGTAAGAAACACTTTAGCGTGACCAACAGTGGTGGGTTCCCCAGGATGGACGAGGGTGCCTGGGACACAGGAGTTTCAGTGTCTTGGGCAAACCAGGATGGTTGGTCACCCTATTCATTACATTCCCTTCAAGTAAAATGTTTTTGAGTGAGCTAGCTATCCAGAAGCTAATTCAGCTGTTATGAAGCCTGAAGCTTAAATGATTTGGGGGTATTTTTTGTTTTGTTTGTTTTTTTGGTAAAAAATATATAATCAGGCCCCTGCCCTCAAAAGGAGTGTCTGCAAATACGTGAGGGGCCCTGAAGCTAAAGCTTCACCGGCTTTGCAGTCAAGGCCCTTCTAGTGTCCTTCTGAGACCCTAGGGGATACCGTCCCCAAGCTTCCCCCTAGGAAGGGTAGAAAGCTGAGTGACCTGCAGGCCACTCCCACCTACCTGGTCCAAATCCAAAGGAGAAGGCGCTCACAAAGAGCATCATGCAGACCAGTGCGGTCCAGTGCAGCAGGACTTGCCCCGGGGCAGGAGAAGGCAGGGCCTGGGTGGGGGTGCTCAGGGCCGGCCCAGGAGGGATTGTGGGGTCCCCGGCTCTGGGGTGGTGCCCGGTTTTCTCAGAGGTTGATGAGACTGGCTCCCCTTGGTTCTTGCTGGTTGTTGGCAGTGGATGTGAAGACAGTCCCATTGGCTGGTCCGCTTCTCCAGGGAGGTTTGCTAGCCTGGTGGCATTGGGCATGGCCAGGCAACTTGGGCCTGAGTCCATGGGCACGGCAAAGCTGACCAGGCCTATGCCGCTGACCGACAGGGCCATAAGGGCACAGCCAGCTAGTAACAGGGCCCTGCGGCCCGCTCGGTCCACCAGCCCCATGGCGGTCAGGGTAGCTGCCACCTTGACAGCGCCAAGCCCCACTGAGGCCAGCACGGCGGAGGACCCCCCCCGGAAGCCAACCGAGTGAAAGATGGTGGAGGCATAGCACAGCACGTTGGGCTGCCCTGTTAGCTGCTGGAAAAGCACCAGCCCCAGCCCCACGGTGGTCCGGCCTCGCATGTTATCCCGTGCCCTGAAGAGGTCCAGAAAGGAGTATCTTGGCCTCCCCAGGCCCAGCTTGGTGGCTTCACCTCCCTGGAGGGGGATGAGGTCCCTGTGAGCTGCAGCCTCATCTGTACCAGCAGGGAGAGCGAGGAGGCTGAGGGATTGCAGGACAGCAGGTGCAGCGGCCCAGCCGAACATATGCCTCCATCCCCGGGGGACACTGGCCAGTGCGTAGTTGAGTGCGTAGGAGAGCAGGATGCCCACAGTGATGCCTGCCTCGTAGAGGGACACCAGCACGCCCCGCTGCCGTGGCCCCACCAGCTCTGACACGTAGATACAGCAGGCCATGGAGGAGAGGGAGATGGCAAAGCCAGCCGCCGAGCGGCCCAGGACCAGCCAGGCCAGGGAGCCAGCCAGGCCCAGGCTCAGGCTGCCTGCCAGCAGCACTAAGTTGCTCCCGAGGATGGCACGTTTCCTGCCGTAGCGATCGATGAGGAAGCCCCCGACCAGGGAGGCGAGGAGAGCCCCCAGGAGCAGGCTGCCCACCAGGAACTCCTGCTCCAAGCAGCTGAGCCCGAAGTCGAGTTGCAGCGGCAGCAGCGCACCAGATATGACTGCCAGTTCATAACCAAAGGTCAAGCCACCCAGCAAAGACACAGAGGCACACAGGGGCAGGAGGGGTGGTGGGTGGCCTGGAAAACAAAAGCGACAGGGACCGAAGTCAGAATGGTTCCTTGCCCAGGGCCTCTACCCATCCAACTCCCCTCCATCTATCAATTGCTCCATCCATTCATCCAGCTACTCCATCCATCCACCTACTCATTTATTCATCCATCATCCATCAAGCCATCTACTCATCATCCACCATCCGTCCACTCCTTCCTTTATCCACCCACCTCTTCATCCATCTACTCTACCCATTCACCTCACTGATCCATCTATCCACCCATCCATCCGTCATCCTCCCATTCACTCCTTCCTTCATCCACTCACACACCTATTTATGGATCAGGCTACCCATCCCTCATCACACACTCCTCCGTTTATCCATCTGCTCCACCCACCACATAGTCATTCATCGATCCGTCCACTCGTGTGCCCCTTCATTCACCCAAACACCGATCCATTTATTGATCCATCTCTCCGCAAATACATCCACTCATCCCTCCATCTTTGTATTCCATCCTTTACACACCCATACATGCAGGCACCCACCCACCCATCCCACCGTTCATTTAAAAACTTATTTATCTCGTATCTGCAATACACCAAGCCACAGTCTTGGGGCTGGCAATACAGTGGCGTTGCTAAGGATGTGACATTCTAGTAGAAAAAGGCAGATGATGAGCAAATAAATATGTGCTATAGCTTACACAACAGGGAGAGGGGACCGAGAGTGATGGAGGAGTTCTAGTTTAAATAGTCAGCTTAGGCCTCTCTGAAGAGGGAAAATTCGAGCAGAGGGCAATTAATGAAGTAAGGGTAAAAGTCCTATAAAATCTGGAAGAAAAAAACATTCTAGACAGAGGGAACGGCAAGAACCAAGGCCCTGAAGCAGGACAGGTTTTGGTCTGTTTGAACAATAACTATTAATATGAATAGCTAGTGCTTCTATGGCACTAAGTACCAGGCCCTGTTTTAGGAGCTTTGCATGTATGTGCCCACTTAATTCCTCAGGTACGACAACCCCAATACATGTTATTATTAGCGTCATCCTCCAAGGCACAGAGAAGTTAAGAAAGTCTCTCATGGACAGCAAGTACGCGGCAGCGCCGATGTAGCTAGAGAGTGCGGGCTGAGGCCAGAGTGGCCGCCAGCCACTCGGGGAGTGATTGTGAGAGGGGGTGAGCGGGGGCCGGATCAGGCGGAGCTACAAAGGTTGAAGGTCGGGAGGACGGTGGTGAATTTCGCTGCGGGGGCGGGGGGGCGGGGTGGGGGGAAAGCGTTTGAAGGCTGGAGCTGGCGAAAGAGATGATCTATCATAGTCGCCGGCACCTGTGGGTGTGGAGCACTTCAAATGTGGCTAATGTGATTAGGGAACGGGATTTTAACTGTATTTCATTTTAATTAACTTAAATGTAAAAACAGCCACCTGTGGCTAGAGGCTACCATATCGGCAGTTCAGTTATCACAGTTTACTTTGATTCTTTAAATAGGTTTACTTACTTATTTATTTATTTAGAGAGAGGGGAAGGGAGGGAGAAGGAGAGGGAAAGAAACTTCAATGTGAGAGAGAAACATCAGCTGCCTCCTGTACAGGCCCCCACCCGGGACCGGCCACAACCCCGCCGTGGGCCCTGACCGGAAATTGAGCTGGGGACCCTTCACCTTGCAGGACGACGCCCAACCAACTGAGCCACACCGGTCAGGGCTACTTTGAATTTTTAATTCATGTATTTAAACTTAAATATTTCTGGAAGTATCTAGAGTACTCCGGCAGTTTCTATCTCACCCCGTGCCCTTCATGAGCCGGCCCAGCCCAGCCACCCAGACCTGACCACAGCATCCATAACACCATAACCAGATTTACTGAGTGTTTTCTCCAGAACACACGAGTTACCGCACTTGAAGCGCTGCTCTGAGAGCTTTAAGAGCGATACCTCATTTGCTTCTCACCACAACATTTCGAGCTGAGGTTCTGTATTACTTATGAATGAATAAACAATCAGAGAGGTGAAGTGACTTGCCCGAGGTCCAAAGTGGTAAGCAGCCTAGATTCGAGGCCGGGACATCTGGCTGCATGGTCCATGCCCTTCACCACCCCGTTGGAGACCCTTGGCACGATATGATTTCAGTCTGTTGTCTCTCGTTTCTGCCTCTCCGCATCTCTATTAGGCAATATCTGCGCAGGGGGAGGAGTTTCGTGGGTGGAAAAATGGCCCCCTTTCTGCTCAGCCTTCTCCTCATCACTTCTGCCCCGGATAACCTCCTGTGTTCACTGGCGGGCCTCGCCCTGCCTCAGGACCCTCAGCAAACACCTTGGGGGGATTATGCTGCCCAGGTGCTGGCCCCTCAAGCGTCGCCTCCCCTGGCCCCACCTCCCTCAGTTCTTAGAGGTCACAGCCAGAAAGGAAGGTTCTTCCAGTCCACATGAGGCAATCAAGTGAAAGCACAGAATCTGTTTGCCATATCCTGGGCTCCTCCGGAGGTGAAAGGGAACCAAGCCAAAGGGTTCGGAGACAAAGCTGACTGTCTCCAGGTTTTCCTGGAAAACGCATCAGAGCGTATTCTAGTCACAGTGGTAAGAGAACAGCAAAAATAAACGTGAAATGGAGCAGTTGTAATAAATCATCAGTTACTGAGCATCTCCTCCATGCAACTTTAGGCGCCTTCTTCAATTCACCTTCGTAACAACGCTAGGTGGTGCAGCTCCAGTCATCCCATTTTGCAGATGAGGAAACTGAGGGTCAGCGTTCTCACAGCTGAGAGGCAACAGGATCAGGACGGAAACACTGACCCATGTGACTCCCGAACCTACACACTTAAGAGCTTTGCTAAAGTGACTTAAAGCAAGAAGGGCTGATCAGAGATAGGTGGGGTGTGAGAGACAGCAGGGACACAGTGGGCAGATGTGGAGGGGAGGCGAAGCTCTCAGGAAAACTCTGTGTCACAAGACGTAGGGAAATGATACTGTCCCAGGGGCCACGAAGGGCAGTCCCAAAGGAGTCAGGGCCATTAGACATCATTCCCACAAGGCTTCCTCAACTTTCCAAGCCACATTTTTCACTTCCAACCAACTCTGCATTCTCCATTTGCTTGCACCATACTGCGAGTTCACCAATGTGTCCTCCTTATTAAATTGGACAGGACAGGACAGGACAGGGACACTGTCTCTGTGTCTCCGAGGGTTGCGGGAGAGGGAGCCCAGCTTCGTCCTGACACCCAAGAGGGGCTCAATGGGGTTTTTGCTGAAAGAACCAATGACTGAGTTGGGGACCAGGGTGGGACCACTACGTGGCATTCCAGGGGCTGTGTCAGGGACTTAGGAACCTAATCTAATGCTACACAGCCACCACGGGGGTCCTGCGACAGCCTAAGTCAGACAGTGTCATTCTGCTCAGGGCCCTCCAAGGCTCAAGGCTCGCCCTTCTCTCTGAAAACAGCCTTCAAGGTCCCGCAGCATCTGCCTCCTCTCACTCCGCTCCTCCGGCCACACCAGCCTCCTTGCTGTCCCTCCTCACTGCAAGCACATCTCCACTCGAGGCTTTTTTCCGGCTCTCACCTCTGATGGGGAAGCCTTCCCCTCCACGCCAAGGGCCCCTCCCCTCCTTCCCTCTGCTCTTCGATCAAACATCACCTTCTCCTAAGCCCTCCCCTGGACCTCTACTTACGATGGCAACCTCCCCATGGCAACCAGCACTTGTATCCCCTTTCCCTGCTTGTTTTTTTTCTCCACGATACTCATCACCATCTGAAATAACTATATATTTTACATATTTGTTGTTCTCCTCTACTAGAATGTCAGCCCCAAAGAACAGGAATTGTTTGTTCGGCTGTGTCCCTGATGCTGGGGACAGTACGTGGCACACAGTAGGCACTCAATAAATACTCGTTGAATAAGTGGATGAATGAATGAATGAACTCTGGGGATGCAGGAAGTTCAGAGAGAAAGCATCTTGGCTCCTGAGCATCTGGCAAGGTCCAGGTCCTGGAAGGGGCCACGGGCAGCAATAGAGCAAATCCTGGCCCCCAAATTAGGGCTCTGGAGCTGGAATTGGGGACAGTTGTGCCGTTACCCTGGGCATGAGAGGCTGGGTGGTGCAGCGGCCAAGGATGCAGACAGGAGCCAGGGTGCTGGGGTTCCATCCCAGCTTCCCTTCTTCGAAGCCTCGACCTTGTGCAGCTCACTTAACCTCTCTGAGCCTCCCCATCTACACAGGAGGAAAATAGTACTGCCTGCCTCATATGCCTGCCTACCTTGTAGCCAGTGTTAGCTAGTATGATTCTCTGCAGAACAGGACAGAGTTTTTAAGACACAACTCAGATCATGTCTCACTCAAGCTTAAAACCCTTCTCTACCTTCTTGTGTCACTTGGAATAAAAGCCAAGCTTCTCACTATAAACTACAAAGTCCTGCATAATCCAGCCCTTGCCCACCGTGCTCCAGCCACACTGCCCTGGACCACGAGCTTACTCCTGCCTCAGGGCCCTTGCACGTGCTGTTCCTTTAATCTGGAAGCCCTTCTCTCAGATTTTAGCAAGCCCACTTCTTTTGAGCCTGAGGCTTGTGCTGTCTGTCACCACCCAGGCAAAAAGCAGAGACAGGGGTTGGAATAATTGCGCTTTTATTAATCTCGGAAGAGGCCAGCAATCTGAGAAGGTGGCAGGTAAAAATCCCAGCATCCGCCTCTCCTTAAGCTTTCAGAGGCCAGTTTATACAGGGGAAATGTGGGAATTTGGGAGGGGGGAATTCCAAGGAGAAGCACAGTTCTCTGGAGATTCAGGGGAGGGGGAGCTGAAAGGGGAGTCTGCAGCTTCTTCCCAGGCTGGTTCCCTTTGTTCCGAGTTATCTCTCCGTTTGCATCAGCCTTCCTCTCTTCCCGGACACCTTTGCTTTATGGCCACGGAGGTTATGTGTTCTCTGATTAGGGGGGAGCGGTATAAACCATTTGCTCTCAAGTGTCCTTGGTTAGGGGAGACCAGTCGACTGCGAATTGCTCAAACGGATGGGCCTTGTGTCATTTTCTTGTCTCAGTTTCCCCATTCCACTCGCCCAGGCATTTTCCTAGCGTCTGTCTGTCTCAGTATCTCCCCTCCAAAGCCTCCTAGGCCGGGAGGCCCTCCCTTCCTGCTTAGCTAAAGAACCTGCCTCCCTCACCGCTCTCACACCTCCTCATTCTGTGTGTTCCTCTGAGTCCCCAGGGTCTGCCACACGGGAGGTGAATGAATGACAGAGTGACCCTTCGAGGCTCTGAATCCAGAGAAAAATGTAAAAACCTTGGTCCCTGTGGCAACAAAGAAATTCCCTACACCCTCACCCAGTGAGTGCTGCCTTCTAACCCCCTCTGCCTCCCTTCTGTTGAATTATTTCCAGAGCAGGGGTTTTGTCTGCTTGGTTCACCGCAGCATCCTCAGCTCCAGTGAACAGAGGTGTTCGGGTGAATTGATGAACGGATTTTGCGGTGAATTGATGAACGGATTTTGCTCCTTGCGGAGCCTCTGTTTCTTCATCTGCAGCATAGAGCAATTTCACTTGCCTGGGCTTGTTGTGAGGTTTGAAGCGGTTAAGAGAGGGTCTGGCCCAAGTGAGCGCTCAATATTAAGGAAGGAGCTCTCTCAAGTCACATTCATCTGGGCAGAAAGAAGCTTGGAAGGAAGTTTGCTCAGGTCCCTTCCCAGGCCCCAGGCAAGGCCTGGTGTGCGCGGCTCACCGCCCGCCCCGAGTGGGCGGTATCTGGTCAGGGGGTGCAGCAAGGGGCGGAGGGGCGCGCACTGATGGGGTCTCGGGGACTCCCTGGAGGGAAGCGCCTGGTCGCGACTTACCCATGGCGAGCAGGACACCCAGGCGTGCTGCGGAGGCTGAGGGCCAGGAACGCATCCCCGGGGCCGGTGTCCCCACAGTGGCCTCCGACAAACTTTCTGGCTGGCCCGCCTCCGTCCCTCCCTTTCTGCCAGCCCGCCCCTAGCGCCGCTGCCACGTAGGCCGGCCCTGGCCCCCTGTGTCTGTCTGGAGGCGTGAGAGAGGGGCGCCTGAGCCAGGCTGGGGCCCCTACTCGCTGTCCTCCCGCAGGCTGCTGCCCACTGTCACCCCTGTTAGGGGCGCACACAGGCGTTCCGCCTCCAACCACCCGCCTCCCCCCTCAGGAAAGAGACTTCCCAATTATTTCAGTTCACATCAGTCTGGTCTCCAACGTGTACATACACACACACTCGTGCCTCTGCAGTAATGGGGACACACACATATTCATTTCAGCTGCTCACTCCCCCAGGGATTCATCCTTGATTCAGTGGACACAGGTTTGGACACCTCCCAAATGACCACAGGCACTGTGCCATCCCCTTGGGGATGAGCTAAGAGAACAAAACATATTTGTTTGTTCTTGTGCAATTTGCTTTCCAGTGGGGTAAGAGGAGAGTTAAATAACAAGCCAGAGAAGTACCAGCTAAGGTAAAGGCTAGGCAAAGAATGAAACTGGGGTGATGGGGCAGGCACAGGTGGCCGTTTCAGCCTGGGGGTCTGGGAAGGCTGCTCTGACGAGGGCTGAGCCCTCAGGTTCCGGGAAGAAGGAAGAGCAAAGGAACAGCCCTGCAGTGGAAGGAGCTTGTGGAGTGTTAAAAAACAACAATAACAACGGAAATAAAGCCAGAGTGTCTGGGGCACAGCAGGTGACAGGGAGAGTCTAATCAAGCATTTCAGTAGCATCTTCAAAAATGGCTTCCCTTGAGGGTGCAGGACCTAGTGACTCATTTCTAACAAATAGAATACAGCAAAAGTGACTGTCATTTTGGAGAGTAGGTTATAAAAGACTTCATCTCGCTCATCCGCTGCTGATCTCTCACTCATTCACACTGATGAAGCCACCTGCCATGCCATGAGCTGCCCAATGGAGAGGCCCACGTGGCAAGAAGTGAGGGGGACTTCCAGGCAATAGCCAGCAAGGAACCAAGGCCCATGAAGGTATAAATCCTGTCACCAATCAAACACTGACACAAACAAACAGAAAACACAGTCTGTGACAGTGCAAAAGAGAAGAGGCTCATAGGGACACCAGAGCTTATAAAAGTCGGATTTTCTCTCTTCTGAGAAGCCAGGAGGGCTTCCCCGAGGAAGTGATATTTGAGTTGAGAGGGAAAGGATGTCCAGATGGGCCTAGGAAACGAAGGGAGGGAAGAGCAGTGGGAAATAGCAGGTGCAAAGGCTCTGTGGCAAGAGGGAGCCTGGCAAGAAGGAGAGAAGGCAACGGTGTTGGAAGATTCAAGGGCAAAGGGAGTTTGGTGGGAGATGAGGCTGGAAAACAGGACATAGTGGTTCCACGCAGGACCTCGCGGGTCTTTATTTTAAGTACACTGGGGAGCCATTGAAAAGTTTAAAACTAGGTTTCCTGCCATAGAAGCCAGACCCAGTCTGGCCGTAGCAAGCCTGAGACCTGTACATATGTTTGCACAGTGGATTTTCCAAAGGCGGGGTTCAGGCAGATTTGGTAACTGAAGAACTGGAAGGCTATGTGGACACTAACAACAAGCGATAATGCAGCCACACACTTGGGAGGCTGGGTGTTACAAATCGAGTTGGTTTGGGGTGAACTTTGATTAGTCTGGGCTGACGGAAGTTGCTGGAAACCACAGTATGCCACCACAAAGGGTCCGATGATTGAACAGGTGACCTGCGCTGTGATGAATGAAGCTACGGAGCCGAGAGTTGGCGTCACGGCAACCCTAGGACCAACGGGCCTTTTTTCTCCAGTATTTCAAACAGAGTCCCAATGATAGACAGGAGAGGAAAATAAACATATGAGGAGTGTATGCAATCCAACAGACACCCTCAATGGAACACCTTCATTTTAATAAGCACTGATCAAAGTAAAACCGATTATCTTCGTGGTGGGAATGATGACATTGAAACTCCAAGAAACGATGTTTCTTGCTGCATGACACACTGTGCCAGGCATTTGTGGTTATCTCCTTTATAGCAACGCCCAGCTCACGGAAAGAACCGAGATTCTGGAAAAAGGTTTTCGTGAGTGGGGCCGCCGTTATCCGGAAAGAGCCGAAGAGCTGGGAGGCGGGGCCCCGAGAGTCTTCTCGAGGTGCTTCGGAAAGAGCCGGGAGGTTGGGAGGCGGAACCACTTCCGCAGGGCGGAAGTGCCGGCGTTCGGCTGGCCGGAGAGAGCCGAGGGTTTCCGGAGCGAGCCGAAGCATCTCCGACAGCCCTCGGGCAGAGCCGGGGGGCGGCGAGGCGCAGTCATGGCGGCGGCCGGCGCTGCAGCGGGCGAAACGGGCGAGGAGCCGACGGCCGAGGCCGTTGCGTTGGCCGCGGCGCGGGAGCGGAGCAGCCGCTTCTTGAGCGGACTGGAGCTGGTGAAGCAGGGCGCCGAGGCGCGCGTGTTCCGCGGCCGCTTCCAGGGCCGCGCGGCCGTGGTGAAGCACCGCTTCCCCAAGGGCTACCGGCACCCGGCGCTGGAGGCGCGGCTCAGCCGGCGGCGGACCGTGCAGGAGGCCCGGGCGCTGCTCCGCTGCCGCCGCGCAGGTGAGACGGCCCGGCTCGGGAGCGTGGGGAGGCCCGAGGCTCCGGGGCCCGGGCGACGCGGGTGCGGGACTCCCCTGCGCCGCGTGCCTTCTGCGTGGCCTTGGGTATTTAAGAAATGTCATCCTTTCCTACCTCTCTTCATTCATTAATTCTTAAGGAGCCTCTTGGCCTTGCAGCGACGAACATTTGTCCCGGAGCCATTGAGCCTGGTTCAGTTCACGGCTCTGCCACTGTTGCTCGACGTCGAGCACGTTATTTAACCTCTCTCAGTCTCGGTTTCCCCTTTTGTGTCGTCTCTGCGTTTGATCATTGCCTCTTCATTTCTTTTATAAACCAGATGTAAGTGCAAGTCCTTGCCGTGGAGCAGGCCCTCTGGGTGCAAATGTCCACACTACTGTAGCCTTTCAACACGTTATTTAACCTCTCAGCCTGTTTCCTCACCTGTAGAGGGAACTCACAGTTGCAGTAATAATCTCCTAGGGATATTGGGACCATTAGTTGAGGTGTGTATGCCACCTGTTACATTTGGCTGTGTGACTGGCACATAGCCTTTAATAAAGTTAGCTGTCATTAAATCGCTTATTTATTTTTTCATTAAAACATCATGTGCACCATCACTGTAAACCTGTTTGTTCTCAGATGAGAAACTGAGTCTCAGAGAGGGGAAGTCACTTGCCTGAGGTTACACAGCTAGTTAGTGCCCAGCCAGGTCCTCAGCTCATATCCCTTTGACTCAGAAAAACGGGCTTTTCGCTTTTACACTCCCTACCTTTCTTATGTTGGTATTTTTTAGACACCTCTGTACACCAGGACATCGTTAGGTGCCAGGAGATTGGGAGGAAATTCAGTAGTGCACTAGCAGGCATATCCTCTTTGGATTTAATGAAGTTATTTGTGTGTTCATATTTTCTTTTTGCATCCTCTCTAGGATGTAAGTTGCATTAAGCAGGGATTGTGGTTATGTTATTTCCTGCTGTATTCCCCCCTCCCCCATATATTCCCAGTATCTGGAAGTGTTCTGAGCATGATTGACATTCAATAAAGATTCATTAAATCTTTGGAAGTCTTGTTCTCATATTATAGAAGCAGAAATGGAGGTGTAGAGAAGGTGATGTGACTGTAAGTTTATAGAAGTGTCGACGGGGTTTAAATGAGGCTTTATTCAAGGGTCTCAGAATTTGCAGATCAGAAACACTACCTGGTAATACCCGGAGTGTTTGGAAGGAAGGAGACAAGTTGAGACTTGTAGTAAAAAGTTCACTCTTGAGAAGAATCAGACCTGTGTCTTAGCCTCTGCATTGGTCTGAGATGGTAACCCTCCAGGTGAGTGGCACCTGCGTAATGAATGTTAGTCAGTCTGAATCCGTGAATATTGTTTCTGAAGTTCTTCAGGGGCTTATCTATGGTATTTATGTATCTCTCCAGGTATGGATACACAGCTGGACAGTTTAAAGTGTAAGTCCTCAGGCTAGTTCAAGTGAAGTAAGATCTCATGCTTCAGCCCCCTCGGTCTGCACCAGTTTGGTCAGCTGAGCTGTACTGATTGCGTCTGGTCTGTTTCACTCCTTCCTCGCAACTAAGAAGGAAGGGAGATGGGGTTGGATTCGTCCTTTCTGACTTTGGACTTGAATCTCTAAGCCAGTACAGTGCTTGGCCTCCTGTCTGTGTCCTCGTCAGGTAGACGGTTTTTTACGTGGGCTGCCCTGACCCTCCTGGTTTGCTTTTGTTTTTATTTTTTAAACAAGCAGGAACGAAGTCCCATCACACAGGGTGGAAAGCCGGAGGGAGCCCTGGCGCCGCTGAGCTTCGCCGTGGGGTGGCGCGAGACACAGACGTGCGGACTGAGAGCAGGGACGGCTTTCAGATGAGTTGAGCCAGACCGTTCTACCGCGTTTCTCAGTCGTTGTCCTGAGATTAGCGGAGATACGCTGTAAAAAAACCCGGATCCGTCTTGGAAATTGAAGTTTACCACTAAAAAAAAAAAAAGAATCTAATTCCGTAACTGGTTATGTCTTGATTGCAGGGATATCCGCTCCTGTTGTCTTTTTTGTGGATTATGCTTCCAACTGCTTATTCATGGAAGAAATTGAAGGCTCAGTGACTGTTCGAGATTACATTCAGTCCATCATGGAGACTGAGAAAACTCCCGAAAGGCTCCTCGGCTTAGCCCGGACCGTCGGGCAGGTGTTGGCTCGCATGCACGACGAGGACCTCGTTCACGGCGACCTCACCACCTCAAACATGCTCCTGAGACCGCCCCCCGAGCAGCTGGGCATCGTGCTCATAGACTTCGGGCTGAGTTTCATCTCGGCGCTTCCGGAAGATAAGGGGGTTGACCTCTACGTGCTGGAGAAGGCCTTCCTCAGCACCCACCCCAACACCGAGAGCGTGTTCGAGGCCTTTCTGAAGAGCTACTCAGCCTCCTCCAAAAAGGCCAAGCCAGTGCTTAAAAAACTCGATGAAGTGCGCCTGAGGGGAAGGAAGCGGTCCATGGTCGGGTAGGAGCCTGCGCGTGACAGTCATGGACGGTGGGCGGTGAGGCCGTTCGCTTCGAGTGCATTTGAAGGAATGTTACAAGCATGGATTAGACCTGAAAAGGTTGGGCTGTTTACACGTGCCGCCTGCGTCAGGCTCGTTAGGGCTGTCATTACCCGCGGTCGACTCTTCTCCCTACATCTGTCCCCCGTGTTCTAGGCGGGACTGAGCGTACAGCAAACCTGGGACGGGCTTCTGCCTCAGGTGCTTGGGCGTGACATTAAAGAACGTCCAACCACGAGATGAGGAGATGATTCTCTTGATTCCTGGTGAGACCAGAACAAAGTCTCGGTGGCAGTGTGTCTTTGGTTTCTCTGTTGTGTCCATGACACTCTTCTCGAAACCACTACGGAGGGAGGCACCCCGCCTTTTTAAAATGAAGTAGAGTCGGAGACTAGGAAATACTACCTGTGCCTTACATGTGGTATGGTGAGCACTGTTTTGTGAGACTTTACACATATGTAAATACAGACAAGAGTGTGTACTGGGTTTTAATGTAATTTTGAGGGTCGTGGTGGGGAAAAAGATAAAAACTACTTGACCAGTTTCTCTTAAAAATCTTTTATATGACATTGTTTTTATAGTTGTGGCTCTAATTTTATGGTTATCTTCTAATTAAGACAAGTGATTAAATACAGTTCCTTTTAGCTTATATAGGTAAAAGAGCGAGTCAGTTTGTATCACCGACAACAAGTAGATAGAGGAAAATTGGTGAAGCGGCTGGGAATGACCCAGTTTGATAAAGCCCGGTTTAGGGGAAGGTGGAGGAAAACCCAGTTGAGATGCCAAGTGCCACTAATCAGCTCACACTGAGCCTTGCCCAGCCGCGGCTGCTTGCCCCGGAGGAGGTGTGCGTGGAGGGTATAGTGAAACCCCTTCCCTCCTCGTCGGCTCCGGCTGGCAAGTGAGTGTTCTGAGAGCCGCTGTGTGCCGGGCGCCGGGGCGGGCGCTCGATGCAGTGGTGAGTGAGGTGGTCACGGCGCCTCCCGCGTGGAGGGAATGTTCGGGTGGTCGGAGTCCGACCTGTCTCTGTTTCCTTCATCACGGCTGGCACCCTTCCTGGGCCGGGGTGACCCGTAGAGAGAACTAGCGCCATCACCTGGTCACTACGTGCCAGGCATTTTCATCCTGGATCTGAAGCAGCTCTGCGCTGGGTGTCGCCCCGTTTCATGGATGGAGAAACGGGCTCACACTGCGGGCAGCTTGTCTGAGACGGCGCAGGGAGCAAGGGGTACTTTTACCTGCCTCCGAAGCCCACATTCTTTCCACCGACCCTTTAAGAAACGACATGCTGGATACGACAGGCCTGTGTTGGGGAACGCGTTGACGGTGCATAACATTTCCTCGCAGGGTCCTCGTGTGTACCGCGGGGTGGACCGAGGCTAACGGGGGCCTGGCTGGGGCACGACTGGTTGACCCACGTGTGCGGGAGGCAAACAGCAGATCCCTGGCACTCGCTGCGTGCGGGTACTGGAGACGCGCAGGGAACGCAAAGGCTGCCGTCGCCCTCCTGGGAAGCGTAATCTAAGCACCCATGACACGCGTGCTGTAAAGGGTGCTGAGATCCTGAGTGAGCTCGGGGGCAGGAGGGAAGGGTGGTCAGGGAACGCCTCCCACGAAGTGTCCAGGGAGCTAAGACGCGCAGGAGAACCGGGAGACGGGATGCGTGTCCGGGCGGAAGGCCGTCGTGTGCAGAGTTGGTGAGGGAGGAGCGTCCTCGCCGGACGAGGCCGGTGGGGCTGCTTTGCAGCGAGCCGGGCGGGGGAGCGGGAATGAGATCGGAGAGGTGGCTGAGGGCCCTGTAACAAGGTTGGGTTCTATTCGTCATGGGCCATGGAGGGTTTTAAACAGGGAGACCTGTTTTGAAAGGATTCCGTTGGTAGAAAAAGGACTAAAGGAGGCAAAAGTGGAAGCAGGGAATCGGTGAGAAGGTTACGCACCTGACCAGGCCGGTGATGACGGTAGCCTGGGGGTGGAGGTGAGGGCGAGCATGCTGTAAACCGTCTGATTCCCGCTGGTGTGAGTGATGTGGCCGCCAGCAGCCGTGGGGAAGCGGAACTGATCACTGCAGGCACTGAGAGGGAGGGGTGGGTGGGTACTGCAGACTGGGGAGACTTCACAAGCGTTCCCAGGGGTGTTGTCTTCGCGTACGTGGCCCACCGCCCCTGATGGGCCTAAGCGGGCAGTGGATTCCTCCCGCAGTTCAGTGTCTCACGGTCTCATACGGCACAGCGACAGCCTCTGCCATTCCAGATGGCCCAGAGTCCCGTGAGGACAGCCGGGGGCACGCGCGGCTCTGTGCGAATTCCCACCTGAAACCCCCAGGCAGGAGTGACAGGCCCCACGTTATAGATGAGGAAACACTCCCAGCGATGCAAAACACCATGTCCTAATGTCACAGCACGTGGCAGAAGTGGGATTCAAGCCCACGTTTTTAACAACAACAGTTTGCTGAGAAGTTTGAAGTACTTTATGTGCGTTAACCCATTTCACAGAGGAGGCAACTGAGGCAGAGAGAAATTAAATCTTGCCAAGGTCACCCAACTAGTGGGTGGCACAGGCAGGGACATGTGATGTGACGCTGAGGTGCATGTGACACTGTAAAGGACATGGCCCACATCTCCTAGAATATTTAAAAGAGCCTCGTGGGCAGTCCCTGGGCCCCAGGTTACGTTAGCTGTGCCGCGCAGGCTCGCATCGTGTGCTGGCTGCGGGGCTCTGGAACCACCCACAGTAATGAGCCTCTGAGGTACAACCTGCTGGAACTAAGAAAGTCGGCCCTAATCCTGGTCCTGTTCCAATGGCATTTTAATTCCAAAAACAGGCAGCTGCCTTGTGGGCTACAGCTTGCCAATTTGGTTTTTTAAAATACTATGTTAAAACAGTTGTCTCGATTCCTGCGTGTTTGGGTGCCCCCTGAAGTTGTGCCCTAGTAAGAACCTCACTCGCCTGGTCCCAGTCAGCCGGCTGTCGCTGACTGCAGCCGTGGGCTTTCAAGGGCCTGTCCCAGACCTCTTTTTGGGGAACTGGGAATCTCCTCTCTCATCCTGAATTCAGGGCACTGCAACTCCAAAGCGCCGAAATCCCCCTTTCCAAGCCCAGAGGAGTGGCTCTCTTTTGCCACCAGAGGTCGCAAGTTACTGTCATTCCCGGTACAAAGCTATGAACCAGAACCTTCCCTCCCGTTCCTCCTCCACCACTTCCTTCTCTTCCTCCATCCCTCCTCTGTCTTCCTTTCCTCCTCCTCCCGCCTCCTCCTCTTCCCTCTTTTCTTCCCATCTCCCTCTCTTGAACTCGTTCATTTATACCCTCCACACTTTAGCCGAGCACCCACGTGTGACGAGCGAGCACCATGCCAATCCCTCAGGATGTCGTGAGCAAGACGGACGTGGGGCTGCCTGCTCCCGTCCCGTCCTCATTTGGTCACCACTCTCACTCCTTCACTCATTCACTCGCTAGGCGCACTTTTCCACGTAGCCAGGCGCCTCCCCCAGTGAATCAAAAGGTCTGGGGCCGGGCTGAGAATTTGCATTTCTGACAAGCTCCCAGGTGATGCTGAGGCTGCCTTTCTGAGAGTTACTGCCCTAAAGAAACTCCAGGTGTCTCAGGAGACGAACTGGAAATGGATGCTGGGAGGGCAGAAGCACTGGTTATCGTCTGCACCCATTTTATGGAAGAGGAAGCTGGGGCTCAGAGGCGCTGAGAAACTTGCCCGGAGTCATCATCCTGTAAATAGTAGAGATTGTGCCAGACGGTGTTGCCTATCAAAAGCTCCACCCTCCCCTCCACTCCTTTTGGACAGAGCCTCACTTGTTCAGGTATTTCTTAGTGGAAAACAGCTTTACCTCAGGGAATCTCAGATTGGTCCTTGATACAGGGGTGGTCACGTTACCTTTATCTGGCCAATAAGACCCAAGAGGGAATCTGCACAGTTGCTTCTGGGGAAGATACTGCTTCTTGTAGAAGATGAAAGGGATGTGAGGATTCTCTCCATGCCCAGACTCCCACACCTGCCCATCAACAACTTCTGCCTCTAAATGCAGTGGTGATAATTGGGGATTCAGCAGCCATCTTGAGACCATGAGGCCACTCCTGCAGGTAAAGGGTCAGTGAGAAGAGGACCATGGAGTAGAGAGATGGACAGTGTGACTCCATCCCTAGTGACATCAGACCTCTAACCTCTTCTTGATTTACTGCATGCATAAGCAAACGTCTTTAAAGCTGCTGCTGCTGCTGCTTTAATCGGGTTTGCTATTGTTTGAAGCCAAGAGTTCGTAATCAGAAGAGATACAGATTCTGGTCCCTGAAGCCATATTTGTGCTGTGGCACCTGTGCCTTCCAGGGCCAGGTCGGGGCATGTTGGGCAGCCAGGGCGTCTGTCTAGATTGAAGGGAAGGAGCAACGACAGGAGGACGCCAGAACCTTCTCTCCAGGGACCCCGAGGTGAGAACACGGGACTGAGGTTCAGCCTACTGAAGGCCTGGCCCATCTCTGCCACCCACTTCCTCTTGGAGTTCGGGAAAAAGCCCAGACTTCCCTGGGCCTCGGTTCCCCCGTCTGTAAGACGAAGGGCTTGATCTAGATCAGACATGTGGCCATACCCACAGCCATGCAGCCATTCACAGCCAGCCCTCTGGCTGAGGCCACGCGTTCAGAATTCTCTGAAGATCATCCCTCTGTTCCAAACACTCCAGTGTTTCCACCTGAGTCAAGGTCAGTAGGCCCTCCCGCCCTGGCCCCAGCCCTTTCTGACCCCTGCTGGTCATTCTGAGTCAGCCACACAGTTCTTCCAAGTCTTGCTCCCACCCCAGGGCTTCTGTGTTTGCTGTTCCCATTGCCTGCCATGCTGTTCCCACAGGTCTTCGTGTGGCTGCCTCCCTCACTTCCTGCCGCTCTCTGGCAGACACCACATTGTCTTCCCGGGGCACCCTGTGTGGAAGGTAACACCCCCACCCCCCCAACCCCCGGCCTCCTGGTCTGCCTGCCCGGCTTTAGCTCCGTGCTCGTTCACGAGCACCTGCTATCTTCCCTGTTTCTGTGCTCAGTTGCTTCCATCTGCTCCAGGGGCAGGGGGGTCTTGCTGGTGCCACTGCCCCCACCCTAATTTCTGTAATTAGGTGCCTGGAAAGTGGTGGGTAGTGGTGGGTGCTCTGCAAACATGAACAGTATTGCAATGAATTCTCTCGTACAGACCCAGCTTGGTCGTTGGGAAGAAAATCAAGGAGCCACGTGAGCCTTCCTCTGGCTACCACAAACATGCATGCGCGCGCACGCGCACACACACACACACACACACCCCACCTACCCTCCGTCTTCCCTGCTGGAGTTCAAAGCCGAGTTGGTCCTGACCTGCAGCTTGGAACAAAAAACAGTCAGAACCCTGGGAGTCTGGCTCTGATCAAAGGCCTCCTCATATTTGTAAACCTTCGCTCTGTGCCTGGAACAGAGGGGGTGAGAGGGTGGCCGGGAACCCAGAGTGAGTTGCCGTGCCAGGCCAGGGGGGTCCAGGGCCTGCCTGCCCCTCCCCCAGAGTGAGGGAAGACCCTGCAAGGCCACGCTGCGTGACCACCCCCAAGGCATCTCAGGGGGGCAACTTACCCTGAATGCTGCCTGAGGTCCACCAGCAGGGACTTGCTTCAATGGCAATATTGCTCTTGGAACTGCAGAGGCCTTCACCAAATGTCACATGGAAAGATGCTGGCCGAGGTACAGGGCTCAGTGAGCACAGTGTGTGTAGGGGGGTTGCAGGGACTGAGCATCCCTCCTGGGAAGGGGAAGGGGAAAACTGGTGCCAATTCTCCCCCCGCCCCCCCCCCCCCCGCTTCATTTTTCTCCACAGCACCAACCACCATGTGGAATGCCATAGGCTCCACTCATTGATCTTGTTAGAAAGCTACTAAAATGAAGCCTTTGTAAGAGCGGAGGCTTTCGTCTTATTGGATCACTGATAGGCCAGCATCCCAGATGATGCCTGATGCACAGTAGATGCTCAATTAATTTTTGTTGAATGAATGATATTCAGAATCCTAATGGATGTTCGTAATAACAAAATACAGTGATTTAAAGCAGGTTCAATTACTCTATTTCTTGAACTTCCACTGTGTCCCAGGCTCTGTTCCAGGCACTGGGGATGAGGCCAGAAACAATTTGGACTCCTTGTTCTCATAGGGTTTAATCCAGCAGGGAATAATTGGACATGATGAAGCATGTTGTGGAAGAAATAACTCAGGAGGATTTTGTACAGAACAAGTGAAGTGTACAGAACAAGTGTTCATCAGATTAGGTGATCATGGAGGCCCCTCCGAGGAGATGATGTTTGAGCTGAGACCTGAGTGAGTAGGAATCAGCCACTATGATAGGAAGGTAGGGAAGGTGGGAGAAAGTGAGACCCAGGCAGAGGGAGCAGCCAGTGCAAAGAACTTGGCATATTCAGCCCTGGCTGGTGTGGCTCGGTGGACTGAGTGCCAGCCTGAGAAGCAGGGGGTTGGTTGCTGGTTCAATTCCCAGTCAGGGCACATGCCTGGGTTGTAGGCCAGGTCCCCAGCAGGGGACACTCGAGAGGCAACCACACAATGATGTTTCTCTCCCTCTTTTCCCGTCCCATCTCCTCTAAAAACAAATAAAATCTTTTTTAAAAATTAAAAAAGAACTTGGCATATTCAAAGAGCAGAGAAAAGGTCACAGAGAGGGTGGCGCGTGGTCATGGAGAGGGTGGCAGGCAGGCCGTGGGGTCAAAGAACCAGGCAGCACCTGGTCATTTATGGAAGTGCCCAGCACAGTGCTGGTCACATAGTGAGCGCTTACCAACTGGGCTGATGACTGCAATCGGTACGTAATGCATAGCGCACATACATTGTTCTTCACTCATTAAAAATGGACTATGGGGGAGCAGCGGTGTGTATCACTGGAACTTCAGCTCTACCAGCACTAGCTGTGTGACCTTGGACAGTTGTCTCAATCTCTCTGAGTGTAAGTTGCCCCATCTGTCCCATGGGCATATCTAGTAGGGAAAGAAAAGAAGTGGCAATCAAATCGTCCATGGACTGTGGAAGTTCTCTAAGAATTGCCCCCCACATTCTACTTCCTCTTCAGTGGGAGGGGCGGGGAAACGAAGGAAGGGAGTGCGTGGGTCCAGTCTGGGGCCCCCTTTCCTCCCGCAGTGCTCTAGACCACCCCACCGAAGGCTCCTGTCTTGCAGACCCTCCTTCCTCTAAGAAGCTCTTCTCCAGGTGAGAAAGGTAGCAGTTAACTATTGCTGTGTAACAAATTGCTCTGGATCTAATGGCACAAAACAGCTACTTATTATGCTCACAGGTCATGTGGATCAGGGTTGTCTTCTCGGATCCGCTTGGGCGTCAGCTGAAGAACTCAAAGGTGGGGGTGGGTGGGGTGGGGACTGGAATCATCTGAAGGCTGATTCACTCCTCCGGTTCGCCATCACTGGCTGCGTGTCGGGACCCTTGGTTTCTCTCTGTTTGGTTTTTCTTCCTGGTTTAGCGTGAATGCTGAATATGGTGGCGGTGTCAAGGGCGAGAGTCCCAAGGGGGGGGGAACCAGGCAGAAGCTGCACCCTCTTTATAGCTTAGCCTTGGAAATCTCCAGCATCCGTCTGCCATGTTCTGTTCATTGGCTCGTCACAAGCCCCCGCCCACTGTCAAGAGGTGAGACAGACCCCACCCGCCACCCTGAGTGGGCAGAGTGTGAGTCCGCCCAAGGAGCACATGCGGGGCACATCCAGGGTGGGCACTCACTGGTGTCTCCGTGGAAAGTGCCACCTGTCACCAGCAGAACACTAACAGTTGTCCTTCATCGAGCAGACTGCGGGCAGGCACCGCGCTACACACCTGCCTGTTGCTTCTCCGAACATCTCTGTTACTTACATTCTATTCTCGTTCCCGTTTCAGAGGTGGAAACTGAGACCCATCGGAATCAAACCTCTTGCCTTGGGCTGTGCAACGAGCAAGTGCTACAGCGGCAACCTAAGTGTAGCTTTGCCTCCTGCAGGGTGGCTATCGGAAGGACTGAAAGAGATCATCCATGTGAAGTGCCAGAAACCATGCCTGGCACGTAGTCCGTGCAGTCTGTGTTCTTGTTGTTGCTAACGGTATTATTATTATTACTTCTGAGCCACCAGATGGAAACCTCTGCTCTAATACTAAGTATTGTACTCCTAATCTCTTAGCTGGTTCCAGAACCAGAGAGCCAGGCCAGAGGTCTCCACTCAGGGAATGGACCAGAGTCTCTGCGATGCTAGCTTGTCCAAACCCGCAGGAATAGTGTTTCCGGTTTGGGGTGTCCCATCCTCCCACTCCCAGGCTTCGAATGGCCAAAGTGCTCCCTGAAGGGCCTTTCTCTCCATCCAGTGTTGTCTGATGTGAGCCTGAACTGAAGCCTTTGATGAGGCCGGTTATTGGGCCGGTTCACGGTCAGGGCCCTAGTCTGCAAGGACATGGGAGAAAGTTTCGTCACAGCCTGCAGGGTTCGTTGGGAAATAACTTACCCAGGGTGCCAGGAATCATGGAAACACGATCCAGCTAGAAGGGAGCACCACATCCCTTTCTGGGGCTTTCTCTTGCCACCTCTTATCTTCCCGAGGTCCAGATCTTTGCATCCAGTTTTTGGGATTTTGCTACGACATGCACCCTGCCTCATGAGTTACTTGATATTTTTCTTGGAGTGACTTCACATTGTGAACTTCAGTGGGTTTAATTTAAAATGAGGGTGTTAAAAAATAAATCATGGGCTTTAATAAATAGCAAAACTCACTTGCTGCAAGTCAAAAGTAATGGTAAGAATAAATAAAATAAAAATCAAGCATTACTGTCCAACGTTGTCCAAAGTCTCTGGCTCTCAAGCCTTCTCGGGCTGTTATGAGAGCTGACCGAGTGCCGAGGTGTTAGAGGGATGCTGACACCCAATTGAGACCCTCTCCAGGGTGTAATAAAGAGTTAAAGGAAGCTGACACAGGGAATAGTTCTCACTCTGTGGGATGAAATGTCATTATTTAAGTGCTGTGTGGCGCAACATGAAACAGTCCGTGTTTCTTCGCTGGTATGCTTCTCACTGTGAGAAAGATTCCACTACCTCACCACGTTGCAGCTCCAGCTTCTTTCTTTCCTGGCCTCATCAGACTATCAGTAAGACCCACCAGCTCTCCTGCCCAAATATATTAAGAACTGAATC
The DNA here is from genome assembly GCA_039655065.1 of Glossophaga mutica. NCBI lineage: Eukaryota > Metazoa > Chordata > Mammalia > Chiroptera > Phyllostomidae > Glossophaga > Glossophaga mutica. The sequence continues at coordinate 98,322,962 of CM077312.1, read as the reverse complement.
ATTTCTTACCACATCTGCCACTACTACTCTGGTTTGAACCATTATCATCTCAGCCCAAAGGATCTTTTAAATAAAAAGCGTACCCACCAGGATAACCATCCGAAGGAGCATGTACAAAGCACAGCTGACACTATGGTTGATAGTGGAAGACTGAATGCTTTCTTCATGAGATTGTGAACCACACAGAAGTGTCCATTCTCACACCCTTATTCAACCATAGTGCTTGAGGTTCTAGAAGGTGCAATAAGGCAAGAAAAGTAAATAAAGGGCATACAGATCAAAAAGGAAGAAATAAAACTGTCCTTATTGTAGATGACATGGTTGTCTGGGTAGAAAGTCCCAAGGATTTGACAAAAACAAAAACAAAAACAAATACCCACAGAACCAAAACACCTCTCCTAGAAGTAATAAATTGATACAAGATAAACACACAAAATTCATTTCTATTTTTGTATACTAGCAGTGAACATGTGTGCACTGAAAAAGTAGAACAATTTATATTCCTCAAAAAATGTAACATATGTAAATAAAATATATAGGAATTTTAGGCTAAAATTGCAAAATCCTGATCAAAGAAATTAAAGAATTCTAAATAAATTGAGAGGCACGCCATGCTCATGGATTGGAAGAGTCAACATAGAAAAGATGTAACTTCTCTCCAAATCGATATACAAATTTAATGTAACTCTACCAAGACACCAACAAGAACTTTTTTGTAGATATAGACAAGATTATTCTAAAGATCTACATGAAAGTTCAAAGGGAATACAATAGCTAAAATAATTATTTTTAAAGAGCAAAATGGGAGGCACCAGTCTCCCCAATTTAAAGACGTCAGATACACGCACAGTAATCAAGACTGTGTGGTATCGGAAGACGGACAGACAACTAGATCAGTGGAACAGAATAAAGAATCCAGAAACAGATCTGTCACATATGCCTGATGGACTTTTGACAAAAGTACAAAAGCAATTCAATGGGGTAAAAAAATAAAAAAAAAACTTTTTGAAAAAATGTGTCGCAGCCATTGGTCAATGATAGGAAAAAAGAGAAATGAGAAAAAAACACCTCACTTACTCCCTAGAATATATAAAATATAAAGTGCCACTCAAAATGCAACAGCAGAAGACAAATGGCCCAGTTCGAAAACGGGCCAAAGTCAGGAAGAGATAATTCACCCGAAAGGATATGCAGATGGCAGACAGGGGCACCGAGAGACCTTAAACGTCATCCCCCACAGGCAAATGCAGATTAAAACCACAATGCAGTGTCCGTACACCCCTCTCAGAAGGTCTAAAATAAAACCAGTGAGAACACCAAATGCTGGCAAGGATGTGGAGAAACTGGGTCACTGACAGAAACGTACAGTGGTGCTCACTTTGGAAAGACAGTTCGGCAGTTTCTTTAAAAACTACCATGCAACCCAGCAGTTGTAGTCCTGTGCGTGTTTATCCAGGAGGAAGGAAAGGACTCCTCCAAGGCCGCACCTGCAGACGCCTCACCCACCCTGGGAGAAAATAAGAATAACGATACTGACACACCATCTTTCCCACCGAGGGCTTGCTCGGTGCCCGGCACTGCGCTAAGGCCCTTAAACGCATCATCTCGGGTACACTTCCCCACGGACCTGTCGTCTGCCAGGGACGGTCATTATCGTCACTCTCACTCTGCAGGAGTAAACTGAGGCTCAGAGACCCGTTGCTCAGGACCACGCAGCTAGCCCCTGGCAGACGGAGCCAGGGTCTGAACCCCGTTAATACTCTTGAGTGCTTTAGTCCTTGCACCGTCACTATCTTGCATTTCACGGGTGAATAAACAGTGTCGAGGAAAGATTAAGCCAGTGGCCCCAGGTCACATCACTGGAAAGTGGTCAGGGCTTCAACTCGAGGCCAAAGTGCCTTCAGAGCTGGAGTCCGGTGCCGCGTTATTGTGCTTAACTCTTCTGAACTTTTCTGGCCTCTTCCACCCAGTCCCGGGGCTGGGCGTTGGGGGGCGGGGGGCAAGCACCACCCTTTTCCTCTGAGGGTAGTAGGGAGAGACGGCTGGTCCCCAAGCGCAGTCTCCTCCCCGGCCCGCCCCCAGGCTTTATTAAAGCGGCGCGTGGTACGGGAGCCGGCAGTCCCAGGCCGGCCCGCTCCCCCGCGACTGCACGGATGGCGGCGCTGGCGGCGGTGGCCAAGAAGCTGTGGAGCCGGCGGCGGTTGCTGGTGCTGCTGGTCACACCACTAGCGCTGCTGCCGGTGGTCTTCACCCTCCCGCTCAAGGTAACGCCTCCTCTGCCGGTGAGCTCCAGTCCCGCCTCCCGGGCAGCGCCGCCGGTGGGACCCTCTCTTCCGAAGCGTCCCTGAGATGAGAGTGGGGACCAATGAGGTCCTAGTCCAGGCAGGTTTCACCTGTTCCCCTTCTGACCTCTCCTCTCTATCTGATGCTCTGAGCGCCCCCACGGGGGGCTCCAACCCTTTCCCAGCTGCCCCTTGGCGGGGAGTCCCACCCAGCTTTCTGGATCTTCTCGCTTTTTCAGGAATGATTTCTCTTTTTGGAGCTCTAACTCCAGGCTTGGCTGCTGTTTGTGGCCCATTTCCCTTGGTGATGGCAATGAACACTTACTGAGGGCCAAGCTGTGTGACCTGGGGCAAGTCACTTAACCTCTTTGGGGGAAACGATAGTGCCAGACCCTAAGGTTGTAGTGAGTATTAAATGAGGCAATAGTCATGTGCCAGGTAAGCATAACGAGGTGCTCTTTTTATTTTTAATTTATTTTTATTGTTGACACGATCACACATGTCCCCATTTCCCCCCTGTGCCCACCTCTACCCAGCCCCCGACCCACCTTCCCTCTGGCTGTGTCTGTGGGTCGTACATACTTGTCCTTTGGCTAGTCCCTTCACGGGTCTTTCACGCAGGGCCCCCTCCCCACTCCCCTCTGACAGCTGTCCGTCTGCTCCATGCTGAGTGAAACAAGCCCGTCAGAAAAAGACAAATACCATCTGATCTCGCTTAGATGTGGGATCTAATGGACAAAACAAACTGAGCAGCTGCGGAGAAAAGTGGAACGATGTTTTGGGGGCATATACAATGGTGGTCCCGTGAGATCCCAATGGAGCTGAAAAATCCCTGTTGCCCAAGTGACATGTGGCCACTCTGATGCAATGAAACCCAGGCCAAGTTCAACAAACACTTACTAGGAGCAAGGTCAGGTGAGTGCCAGATTTATCGGGGTGATCACTTCATAAGTCTAAGCGCCGGGTTGTACACCTGAAACGAATGTAATATTGTATGTCAACTGCAATCGGAAAATGAAAACATTTTAAGAACGGATGGAATGAGATGAAGCACGTAAGGCCAAGCTTAGCCCTGTGCCTCGCTCCTAGTAAGTGTTCATTAAACTCGGCTGTCCCCATTGTGCAAGGTGCCTGGATTAAGACCCACCATTATTAGGCACTTACTGTATGCCAGGCCATGTAGCGCTGAGCTTTGCCTTACATGCTTCATCTCATTTAACCTTTTTATTAAAATTTTTTTTATTTTTCAATTACGGTTGACATGCATTATGTTAGTTTCAGGTGTACAACCCGGTGATCAGACATTGACGTAACTTATGAAGTGCTCACCCCGATAAACTTGGTGCCCACGCTCACGCGTTTGTGGAGATGCGGGGGTCACCAAGCCCACTGCGTTGCCAGTCCTGTAAAAGCGCCGAACGTGCAGTTGTGTGCCGTATGTGACACTCAACAGTACACGACTGTGGTGCTGGTTTATGCTCTGCTGTTGTCGACGTACGAAACGTCCAAACTCGGAGAGAACTTTTGTGAGTCCATTTGAGCAGAACTGATGACAACTGCCGGGAAGCACGGTCTCAGTGGGTTGAGAAAATGCTGGAGGGTGGCAGTTTCGCAGCTTGTTTTATGGATTAGAATCGAAGGAGAAGGCGAGGAGGCGTGGGGGTGACTCGAATTCGCTGGTGGCGGGTTAAGAGGGTGGGAGGGAGCAAAGCAGGGGCATCTCCGAGATCGGAGAAGGACGGAGAGACCGCACTCCTTCTGCGCGGGTGGGTACGGGATGGTGAGCCCCGGCCGTTTCCAGCACCTAGCGATGGTATGCGGGGAACAGGACATGGGGGGGGGGCCCCTGAGGAGTCTGGGTGAAAAGGGATCACTCCGACATCCCAAAGGCCTGTTATTGTAGGCACAAAAAGACAACAGACAAGGCTCCCCGGAGGCACACTACTCGGGGCTGCGGGCCCAGAGCAAGTCTACCTACCCTGACTCACAGTTAGTTAGGAAGTTTTACATTCGGACCATCCTGTGAGGTCACTGTCCGTCTCTGAGTTTGGAAGGCCCACCATGCAGGCTGCCCCTGAGCTCGTTGGGTGTGGGATGTGGCCCCTTTTCCACCCACACTCTAGTATACGTTTCGTTGTTACTTTTATTGTTATTTCTACTTACAAAAGCAAAGTTTGCTGTCAGCCATGTTACACCAGCAGCAGCTCCCTATATCACGTGCGTACAATCTCTTGATTGTATCGCATCCTCACCTGCTTGATTTCATCTCGCACAGCTTGGTACAGTAACCTGCTCCACAGGTTTGTAGCCCAGGAGCAGCAGGTTAGATCGTGCAGCCTGGGCGTGCAGTAGGCTGGACCAGCAGTCCCCAACCTTTTTGGCACCAGGGACCCGTTTCGTGGAGGACAATATTTCCACGATCGGGCGGGTAGGGGTTGGTGTCAGGATGATTCAAGAGCATTCTATTCAAGCTCACTTCCTGCTGTGGGGCCCAGTTCCTGACAGGCGTGGACCGGTACCGGTCTGCGGCCCGAGGTTGGGGACCCCTGGGCTAGACCATCTCGGTGATGTCCGAAGGGCGATGAGATTGCCTGAAGATGTATTTTCTCCTGTCGTTAAGTGGCACATGGCTGTATATGTAACTCTCTTAGAACTGAGCCTGGCATGCAGTAAGTGCCTAATAATGCACTGATGGGTCTTAATCCAGGCGCCTTGCACGATGGGGACAGCCAAATTTAACAAACACTTACTAGGAGCGAGGCACAGGGCTAAGCTTGGCCTTACGTGTTTCATCTCATTCCATCCTTTCTTTTATTAAAAGATGTTTTTATTTTTCGATTGCAGTTGACCTACAATATTATACTAGTTTCAGATCTACAACCCGGTGATTAGACATTCATGTAACCTATGAAGTGATCACCCCGATAAATCTAGTACCCATCTGACACCATACAAGGTACATATTTATTACAATATTATTGACTATATTTCCCCGTAACATTTATTACAATATTATTGACTATATTCCCCTGTGCCACATCCCCTTAACTGCTCTGTAACTTCCAATTCGTACTTCTTAGTCCCTTCACTTCTTAGTCCCTTTACCTTTCCAGCGCCCCTTGCAGCAGGAGAATTATTTACCTCATTTTTCAGAGAGGAAAGCGAGGCTCAGAGAGGTGCAGTGACTTGCCCAGAATCACACAGCAAGCTGCTGAGAGGAGGTTCAGTCCCTAACTTGTCAGGATCGAGAGCCTGGGCTGTTTCCAGACTCTCAAAGAAAAGTCTTGAAGGTCCCAGGCTGCAGGATGATGTCGAGAGTGTCAAATGGAAATCTCTACCTGTGGGGGTAGCGGGGAGTTGGCAGGTCTCTGCGGGCAGGTCCCTCACTTGTGCCCAGTCCCTCTGAGGCACCCTGGGAAGACACCAGGCTCCTAAGACAAGGCTTCTACTTCCAGGAAGTTGCTTCCCCGTCCCTCAGTGACATATTAAACGTTCATAAAAGTAATAGTAATGAGAGGGTGTAATTTAGTGCACTACCCAGCACCTGCCAGCACAGACCAGGGTAGCTGGGACAGGTGTTCCGAGAGAACCGCCCGGAGGAAGGGACCCTCCTTGGGCTGAGGGAGTGAGGAGGTGATACGAGGTGGTGCCCAGCAAATCGAGAGCTACTACACCGGCGAGTCCTTTAGCGTGGAATTACCCAACTGTCTACTTTGCAACTAGACTTTCTGGACGTGGAACAGAAGAACAAGAAGTGAGAATAAAATTAGGTCACTTTTTCAAAAAGTATTCCATCCTAGCCACTCGCTGGTCTCAGGATCTTGGGCCGACCTCCTTTCTTTTAAGGCTCTCACTCTCCTTGCCTGTAAAGTGGGGTGATCACTGTCCCTGGTAGGGGGATGGGTGGGTCGGCGGAGCTCCGGGGAAGAAGAGATGAAACACGCAGGGTCTCTCTCTGCAGCAGAGGGTTCTGGAAACTTCTTTCTCTGCTTTGCCCGCTAGTAAGATCTTTGAACCCGGGAGCAGGTCCAGGAGTCATGGGGCCTGAAGTCCGAAGTATTCAAGGGGCTCTGTTTAAGAACAAGCATGCAGATTTACAAATGCATGATTGAGCATGGAGCTTGGGAAGGGGCGTGAAGCTTCATTAGCTGCGCAGCGGATCTGCTTCCCTGGGAACCCCAGCGTGCACAGGCAGCAGGAGCGCCTGTAACCCCCTGCGATGGTGGTGGCCTGATGAGCAAGGTGTTACATCCAATGCTTCACTCTTACTGCTTCCAGGCACCATGCTAAGAGCTTCACGGGCACTGTGCTATGTAATGTCCACATAGCCAGAGGGGCAGCTGCCATCAGCTTCCCTACTGAACAGGTGAGCAAATGGCAGCTCAGCAAGGCTGGGTGACTTGCCCAAGGTCACACAGCCTGTACGAGGCCAGATGCAGGGTCTGTGCTTCTAATCATTGCACTTTATACTCTTCCCTTCATGAATGAAAACCTCTCCTGGTTCCCTACGGATAGATCCCTGGTGGGGACCTTCTGGATGTCACTGCCTCTTTATGTGGCTGACAAACCTATAAGGAGGGAAGTCTGGCTTCTCGGGAGATCCTGGCCTCCTTCCATCAGCATCTTTGAAGCCCCTCCTCCATGTATATATTTTAGATATTAATAACTGACATGTTTCTCAACCTAATGCACGATGCGAATAAAAGCATCCCAAGAGAACGTTGAACAGAGAACACTGCTGTTTTTATTGATCCGAGACATACATTTAAAACAAACAGAGTGGGTTGTTTAGGCAAACACAGCTTCAGAACAATCTGTGTAATCTTAATCACTTTTAACCCTGCGATAACTCTCCCAAAGTCTATTGGTTCGACAATATGCTGACTGTGCAAATGGAGCTTCAAGGCCAGGGTCCTCGGTGCCCGCACCCACCCCCAACAACAGATTGCCACTTCTAAGCCTCTCTCACCTAGAAATTCTGGAAGCACCAATGCAAGTTGTATTGTACACATGGGCTCCCCAAAACTTTCGCAAAACTGCAGATATCAGGTCAGGAAAGAGGTTTGAGATGCTTGGGCATTTGCCCTCGGCCCCTGTGTGGGTCCTGGTTTTCCATGCCACTGTGGCTCTGAGGTCCTAGGAGTCCGATCAGCTGAATGGGTTGGTTCTCATGCACCTGTCCCATGGTGGCAGGTGAGCTGGTCTCCGGGAAGGCTGGGGTTAATCTGAAGGGCAGATGGGTGGGGGGAGGAACAATCTCACATTTGTCCTCCTGGCTGGGAACGCTGTCAGCGGGGATGAGAAGGAGTGGGGTGCGCTTCTGGAATGCAGTGGTTGCAATTTCCAGCACCACTGGGGATCCGGCTCTTGGTACAAAGAATGCTGGAGACTCGGGAAGTCAGGATGTTGCTGGGGGGACTGGCCTTGGGCAGCTAGTGGGGACAGACAGACTACCAAAGCAGGCTTGAGCATAAGTGCTAGTCCCATGTGTTTGCAGAGAAGTCTTGCCCCTTTTTCCGCCTTCCACCCACTGAAAGCAAGTGTAGCCGGACTGACCCTTGGGCCAGTTCTGACAGTGGGTGCCCCCGGGTCACTCTTTCTAAGGATGTTCTGAGGAGGAGGAGTTTGAGGGTGCTCCAGGCAGGCCTGTGTGTGGCACAGGGGTCTTGAGGAGGCAAAATGAATGAATCCACCTCAAGCCAAACCTCCACACTCCACAAGCAAAACCACACACCCTAGTGCCAGGCTGGATCCACCGAGGGAGAGCCCCCTTTCCCGGTTGGTACAAAGGTAGCAGCAGATTCGTTCTGGGGTGGTGGGTCTTTTTAGGGAGTGGTAGTGCACCTGTAAGATCAGAGACCTGTTCTTTGCATTTGCCTAATTCTTGGGGGAGGGGTGGCATTTGGGAAAGGTGACCAGGAAAATGGTCATTTTGTTCTCAGTGTTGAGTGTTTGGGATCAGAACCTGGATTCTCCTTCCACATACTTGTTCTGTGACCTTGGGCAAGTCGTTTTACTTCTCTGGGCCTCAGTTTCTTCATCTATAACATGGTCCTAATATTAGCTTCCTCCTTGCTTATTATTTGGGCCCAGTGAAGTGATATATTATGCCTGCACCGTAACTTCTTGCATTTTTATTCAAAGTTCAATATAAGTTCTAACTCTCCCATTCTGCAGATGAGGAAACTGAGACTCCGAGAAGTTAAGTGACAGGGACAGTGTGGGTTTGAGTTGGAAAGACTCGAGTTTGCGTTGTGGCTCTGATACTACGAGGCAAGGGAGCCTGACTGGGCGACCTCGAGTTTGTGAGCCTCGGTTTCCTCATTTGTGAAGTGGGGAGGGTTTATATCCCCCAAAGAGCTACTGAGAGAAGGTACAGAAATTGTCTGGTGCAATGCCAAACATTAGTGGGAGTTTTTAATAATAATAACTTCTCCTTTCCCCCATTTATCTTATGTTATTTTAGATGCCTTTCACATTTTAGGTCATTTACCTTTCACCTACACCATAAGAAGGAGGAATGATAATTACCCTCATTTTTACAGATGACAAAAGTGAAGCACAGAGAAGTTAGGTAATGTTCCTGAGGTCCCACAGCTACTAAATATTGGCTTGATATCTTCTCTTCTCTTGGTCCTGGGTTTTGGCAGACAGGGTGGCCAGGGTTCTGAGAGCCCCGTGGGTCTTCCCCTAATATGGGTCTCCTCCCATCTCTCCAAAATGATAAGCCCAGCTTTGTGGATCAAACATCTTCTCTGGCCAGACGCCGCCTAGTGCTTTTAACCTGTGTCATTTCCTTGAACCCCAGAGAGCTAGGACATGGACTTTGTCCACATGTACCCCTAAAATAGCATGGAGTCTGATTTTGTTTTCATCATCCAAATACCACCCACAACATTCTGGCCAGATCCTCTTACCGCTTAATTACATACACATTCCTGTGATTTACTCATGTTTTATGTTAATTCCTTAACTGCCCCTGCTTCTTAAAAATACATAAATACAATGACTTAGAAAAAAGTTTTATGTCAGTACCGTGTAAGGAAAATCAGGATGATGAACAACTAATAGAAGAAAACTAGCAATATGGAAATAAATATCCAGTGCTGGTTAATTCTGGCTACATACAGCTACCTACAGCCTGCTCGAGGCTGAAGGCCAGAGACCTGCCCTTTCTTTGTTATAAGGGGAGGGGTGTGGTCAAGAGAGGTGCTAAGATAAGCTAGTACCAAACTGAGACTGTTTTGGAGGGAGATTGAAGAAGGAAGCAGAAAGGGAGTAACATCGATGGTTTTGACTGTCCTATGAATGGTCCAAAGCGTTCCACAGTTGGCCCCTTTCACTGCAAACAGTATTGGACTCGTGGCCCGCCTCTGTACAGCAGGGTCCGGCAGAAGGAAGAGCTGCTTGAGCGTGGTTGGTAGGGTAATCGTATGGGTGTAATAATTCATCGTTTCAATTTCACCTAAAATGTTATAGGGAGTGCTTGAGTGTGATACTGTTATGTTACAGAATTACATGCTTATGATGTAATAAAAGATTTTGTAATAAAAAAAGGGGCGCTATTGGTGCTGGATCCTGTATTGCTGTGCCTTCACAGAGATTCATGGGGTTGGAGATTCATGGGGTTGGCTGTCAGCCTTGTTTCTTGGTTTTCTTGTCTGTAAAACGAGGAGGGATACCTAGGTGACCTTCTTTCCACCATGCCACTTGGTGTCTGACAAGTGAAGGAAATCTCTTGGCATGGGGTTGACCAAACAGCGGCCCACCAAAGATGCTCATGTCATACTGGATGGGTGGATATCACCTGTCATGGAAAAAGGGACCTATACATGCGATCAAGGTAAAGAAGCTTAGATGCGGAGATGATTCTGACCGTCTGGGTGGACCACCGTAATCACATGGTCTGTACAAATGCAAGGCATGAAGGTCAAAGTCAGAAGGGAATGTGAGGTGGGCCCACAGCCAAGGAATGCAGGCGGCTTCTAGAAGCTGCAAGGCAAGGAAAGGATCTCTCCTAGAGCCAACCAGAAGGAGCCAACCCTGAGGACACCCCGACTTTCACTTGGAGAGAATGATTTCAGACTTCTGGCCTGTAAAACTGTAAGAGAATGCCTTTGAGTTCCTTTGGTTCTAACCTGCCAAGCTTGTTCCGGCCTCGGGCCTTTGCACTTGCTCTCTGCCTGAGCATTCCCCCCGATCTTCCGCAGCTGGACCCTACTGGTCATCTTTAAGAACACTTGCTCTCCCCGTCACACAAAACTCTCTTTAAAACAGCCTCCTGTTTTTATTTCCTTTGAGGCATTCCTCCCAAACTGAAACGATCACTATTCGTTCATCATCTGCCTCCCGCACTGGGCTGTGAGCGACTTAAGGGCAGGGCGCGTGTCTGTCGTGTTCCTTGCACCTGGTACCTAGGTGCAGCCCCGGTACCTAGGACAGTGTGTGGCTGACACCTAGTAGGTATTCGGTAAGTAGGTGAATGAACGGATTTGAACTTGAACCCAGGTAGCTCTGATTTCCGAAGACATGCACTTTCTAGAACCCCAGACTGCGGCCAATTCATGGAAGATTTGAGCTGGAACCGGTGTTTCCAGCCCTTTCATCTCTCAGCTGGGAAGACGGAGGCCCAGAGAGGGTGCAGAGGGACTTCCTCAGCCTCCTGCAGCCAGGTGGTCCCAGAACCCTCCCTGGTGCCCCCACCATGCTCTCTCTCCCCGCCGGGTTTGACCCATCGGCTTCGGAATGGCTCCTCTGAGGCCCTGCCAAGTTTCCGCTGTCTCAGAGCTCCTGCCAAGTATGTAAACAGGCCAGCGTGCGTGATGTGGCAGGAACCGGGATTGTGTTTCCTGACCTGGCTCAACGGGACAGTGCCCTCTGGACTGATGAGTAGCATTTTCTGACACCCCCCAGACACTGAAGACACAAAGTCAGCAGCCTAGACAGGCTCGACCTGGCCGGGGCCTGGAACAAGTCATGTACGTGTGCCCGAACCGCTCGCTCCAGCTGAGAGCCATCAGGGAAGAGACGCACAAGGCCACACGACCTCCTGGCAAGTCACTGCGCTCCCCCAGCCTCGATTTCCTCAGCTGCAAAGTGGGCATAATGAAACCTACCAGCTGGGAAGACTTGAAAGTGCCTGGTGCAAAGTAGGTGCTCAACCAAAAAACTGCACCTGTGTTTTCATCCGCAAAACAGGAACACCAGGCTCTTGGCTCTATTTGTCCCTGAAATTCCCAGGGGGAAGGGCAGCCAATGGAAATGAACTTGTGCCAGAGGGGTCGGGGGTACTGATGCACAGAACAGTGGTCCCAGCTGGTTAAAGACACTGGAAAGGGGCTGGGGAAGCCAGCGTGCCCCTTCCAGCCAGCCCACCACTTCCCCCGCCCAGTCCCTTTTGCTCAGTTCTCCCGGCAGTCATCATTGGCGTTAGCCTGTCCTCATCGGCAGTCTGGGCCAAAAAAGGAATTTGATTTCAACAGTATTAAGCTCTCCTGCAGGAATGCATTGGTCCCTGGGAGGCTGCAGGAAGTGAATCCAAGTTTGTTGGTGTCCTGGGCCACATGCCTTATCCATGCCCTCTCCTCTGTCCCCCGAGGCCTCCTGAGAGCCAGTCGACGACTCTCTAGCACTTAGTGAGTGTCAGGCGTGGTTCATCGCACCTAAGATTGGCTCGCTAGCTCCCTTACGCTCCCCACAGCTCTGTGGGACAAGTGCTGTTATGGTCCACATTCACAGATGAGGAAACCGAGGCACAGAGTGGTTTAGCGACTTGCCCAAGCTCCCCACCCTAAAAGTGGCAGAGCCAGGATTCAAACACTGGCATTCTAGCTCCAGAGTTTGTGCTGTCTACCATTCTGAACAGCACAAGGAAGATGGACCCATTTTGTAGGTGAGGAGCCTGAGACTCAAAGAGGTGGAGCCACCCGCCTTGCACCTCACAGCCATTGAATGAGTAGTGGGGCTGCCGTTCAAGCCCATGTCTGCCTCGTTGAAAGCCCACAGTCCACGGTTCAGTGGAGGCTGGATGGGGTGGGGACGACCAGGAAGGCTTCTCGGGGAAGAGACATGTCGTTCTGACACTGTGTGGAAGTCTCGGAGAGCTCGCTGAAGATAGGAACTAACGTAGGTGGTTAAGCATGATGGAGGGGAGCTTGGGTTTGGCTGCTCGGGTTCAAATCCTGGCTTTTTAATGTGCTGTGCGACCTTGGGCCAGTCCCTTAACCTCCCTGTGCCTCAGTTTCCTCATCTATAAATTGGTATGATAGAATTGATGAAGCTTGTAAAGGGCTGAACCAATGTTGGCTGCCTTCCTCCGTGGACAAATCACCTACTGTGGGAAATGCTGGAAATCAGTGGTTCTGAAGGGTTTTGCTCCCTGGAGGACATCTGTCAAAGTCTGGAGACATTTTTGATTGTTGCAGTTGGCAGGGGGAGATTCTACCAGTGTCTGGTGAGCAGAGGCCAAGTTTGCTGCTAAACACCCTACTATGCACAGGACGGCCCCACAGAGAATCCTCAGGCCCCGGACGTCAGTGGGACCGAGTGTGAGAAGCCCTGTCCTGAATGCATTCGGTCCGTTGGTGGCCCAGGGAGGGCCGAGCTTGCCTGTGGGCGCACAGCCTGGCAGGAGGCCTCACAGAGTGGACATGATTTGGAAATGGAGGGCGTTCCGGGCAAGACGAGCCACCAGCCCTGGCCTCCCAGCTCGACTCACAGACCGACTTCGGGCTCCACTGGCCAGAGCTGACTGTCCCCTCTGCCCTCTGGGCTCGCAGTGGGAGGGAACACTGCCTGTCCCTTGCTTGGGAGAAGGAACAAGAGAAGCCTTTGTTCGCTGCCACCCACAGCCCCAATTGTCCCCTCGCTTTCACGTGGGCTGGCTAACACCTTTCTCTCATGACGAGCTGGCTCTGGAGGTGTGGGGGTGAGGGAGAGAGGGATGGAGCATTCTTCCCGCTCCTTGTAACCACTTCCCGCCCCTTTCTGTCGCCCCCTTGGACTTCTCTGGAAAGGGCTGGGAAAGTGACAAAGCAAGGCATTTTACAGCAGTCTCCCCCAAAACGAAGTGTAGGCAGTTTACTGAGAAGTAAGTTTGGGGAATGTGGTCTGCTTGGATCAGGGGGTATCTGGGCCTGCAGGAGCCTGGCAGGGGGCTGACGCTGTGCCCTGCCCCTAGCCCAGTTCCCACCTCTTGTTTGGGTCGGGGGGAGGGTTAAGGGAGTCCGAGACCTGTTCTGAGAGGACCGTCTCATCCCCGCTAAATTGGTCATCAGCCTGGAAGATCTGGCTTCATTTTCTGCTTCTGATCTTGTTCTGCTGAAGTCCAGGAAGAGGGGTCTGCCCCGAATAGCCTTCTGAGGGGGAGGGGGCAGCACTATGAGCGTGTGAGCTCTGGTCCCAGACTTCCTGGACTCCAGTCTTGCTCTTCCACTTCCTGGCTGTGTGACCTTGGGCAAGTTCCTTAACCTCTCCGCGCCTCAGTATCCTCCTCTATAATATCAGGACATGGACAGGAACCCCCTCGTAGGGGTGGGGCAATGAACTCACGGGTCAGGCCTCAGCAGCAGGGGCCTGCTCCCAGAACCCGCTGGGCTGAGGGTGGGGGGTGAGGAACGATGGTAAACAGCAGAGAATTGAAAATGTGGGGCAGGGCAGACCCCCAGTGCCTGAGAGAAGTGAGATAGGGCGGTGGGCACCCAGGGTGTGGCCTTAGCTGGCGCAGAACAAATCCTGGCTGGGCCAAGCACTTGCCCTGTGAGTGGCAGCAAGGCGCTTCCCTCGCCAGCCTCGGTTTCCTCCTCTGTCTCATGGGCCTGCCCGCCTCCTGGGGCTGTGGCGAGGGGCCAGGGAAGCCCAGCGCTCTGTGAACAGTGAAGTGCCCTTCAAACAGGAAAGTCATAGGAACCTTGTCCGCGGCGTTCACCAGTATGCTCCCAGCAGCTGGCCCCAAGCAGGTGCTTAATAAATATTCCCAGGATGAGTACAGAATCTAAACGGCTATTTCTTCTGTGTTTGCGCTGGGCACTGACCACAAGTGGTTAATACAGTCAGTCCGAAAGTGTTAATTGAGCACCTGTGACGCTCCATTTACTATTCTCGGGAGCCATAGCCGTGAACCAAGTAGTCACAAGTCCTTGTGTTTATGGAGCTAACCTTCCCGGGGACACATTAAAAACAAGCGCACAGACAAATAAGACCTACTGGTGTGTCAGATGGCGGTGAGTGCCGTGGAGAATAAAACCAGAGAAGGGGGAGGCGAGTCAGGGATGGGGTGGTGCCATTGGAGAGTCAGGAAGGTTTCATGGGAAGGGGACCTTTGAACCAGCACTTCGAGTGGATGACAGAAGGATCGTCATACCCTCACAGAGGGAGCCCTGAGCATGCGCAAAGGAAGAGCACTTTCCGAGTGCAAAGGCCCTGAGGTGGGAGTGGGCAGGTGTTCAAGAAACATCCAACTTATTCCCGAGCCCTCATCACAGCCCCTCCAGGAGCTCGGGGCTTGCCTCGGGCCCTCTGATCACAGGGCAGAGAAGTTCAAGAGCCTAGGTGGGGTTCAAAGGCAGACCTCACCCCGACGCCTTGAGGCTGGAGTCCGCTTCAACCAGAGAAAGGCCCCCACGGGTGTGGGAGAGGCTCTCAGGAGCAGGGGAGGTGGAGAGGCCCTGAGCGGGGCTGTAAATACACTCCTGGGAACCGAGGCCCGAGATGGGAAGGAGCACTCCAAGGTCACACAGGGAGGGGCCTCTTCTTCGGAAGAGCGTGTTCTGTCTGCCTGGGGCTGAGCCAGGCTGCTGGGGGCTCCTGGGTCCAGCGTGGCTCCCACCCCTGCCACCCACCGACCTGGCTCAGGAATGGTTAGGGAGGCCTGGGCGGCTGTGGCACGTGAGCCGCCCCAGGAACACTTTTAATGAATGGCTCTGAGAACTTGAAGTTGCACTTGAACTTGTACATCCTCTGCTGATGAGTCCGGGAGACTAACAGTCCGGAGGCAGGGGGTGAGGACAGGGGAGGCTGGCCTCAGAGGTCTCTGGGGCCAAGTCTCCCTCTCTCCTCTTTACCCCCTGAGTCTCGGGCCCCAGTGCAGACAGGGGCCCTCTAACTGCTTTCTCAGGGTGTTTAGGGGGCAAGGGGGCGCCCTGGCTGGAAATCAGACTGGATTTCCGGGTGGCCTCAGTGATTCTCCTCCGACTGACCCTGCGCTCGTTTCCGGCTCACCCCTCCATTCCCCAGTCTCCTCCTCCTGAGCGAGCACCGGAAAGCTGGATTGCTTATCTTCAAGACCCGGAGGGCATGTGGAAGGGCCTGGGAAGTGCTTCTCTGTGGCGAGTCCGTCCTTTCATTTCCTTTAATAGGACCTACCAGGGTGTGCAAGGTGCAAGAGTCACACTGAGTGTCGAGGGCTTAGCCCGGCACCTGCACATAGTAAGTGCTCAGTAAATGCTGGCTGTTCCCGTCACTGGTACCCGCATCACTGAGCTCTGCACTAGGGCCCATGTCTGGGACTAGGGCCCTGGGCTTAGACCGCATGGTGGGAATCACAGCTTCATCTGCGGCTGGAAGTGCATGTGGATGAAGGAGCTGCTAAACCTCACTGTGCCTCAGTTTCTCCTAGTTTCTACACAGGATTATATGAGGAGTAGGTGAGCTGGTGCATGTCAAAGGCATGGCTTGGCGCCTGGCCAGTGTACGCCCTCAATAAATGGTCGCTTTTTTATTCTCAGCTGCCACTCATATTGGAGCAGAGAGACCTTGGGTAAGTCACTCAAGCTCTCTAAGCCCCAGTCATCACAGAGCCATAGTAAACCGGGGACAGCTGCTGTAGCAGCCTCATGGGGCCGAGGGTGGAGTTTTAACAAGGAACCACGCCTGGTGCATAGCGAGTGCTCAGTGCCCACAGCCATTTCAACTAGTGGCGCTGCTCTGGGGCGAGGAGGGAGTTTGGCCTCAGAGAATGTGCGGGGGCGGGGGCGTGCTCCCAGAATCGCAGGGCTTTCAAAGAAGGGCCACGCGCTCCGCGACCGCCCTCCCAGCCCCCTCAGGATGGCGCAGTGGGCATCCTAATTTAGGGATGAGGACATGGAGGCTCAGAAGGAGCACCTGTCAGTCCAATGCTGGCAGCTTGCGAGTGAGTGGTCGCCGGATTTGGGCCCAGGACTGTACGGACCCTCATGGCCCGTCACCTAAGCCTCAGCCGGCCTCACTGAGCTCCCTTTGTTCAGCTGGAGGCCTTGGCCGAGTTGCCTCGTGGCCTCCGCAGAGACGGGGTGCGGGTTCTCTGCGGTTGTCTCGTCTTGCCAGGCCGGGTCCTTCGCCTGGGTCTTCAGTGTGTGTGCCCCAGACTCTTGTTCCTTTGGGGTCCGTGTCCGTGTGCCACTGCACTCATCGCTGTCATCCCACGTGGCCGACCTGAGTGCCCTACGGCTGGCGGAGGTGAAAGTTCTCATGTAAAGCAGGTAAGGCGTGCTCCGAGCGCCAGAGCCCTGCGGCCGCACGTGACGTTTAAAGTGTACGTCGCTTACTCCGCTGTGCGTGGCTCCCAGCACTTCCCCTGCACTGACTTATTTCATCCTCGCAACAGCTCTACGGGGTTGAAATTCTTAGCATCATCCCCATTTTACAGATGAGGAAACTGAGGCACAGAATGAAGTCACTTGCTCTGGGAAGCGATCGAGGCAGGATTCGAACGCGGGCACTCTGGTGCTGCCTGTCAGGTGCACTAACTCGTAGGCGCCTCTGCTTCGTGGCATCGAGTCTGGATTTCGGGCCCCACCTCCTGGCTCTCTGTCCCCTGGTCACAACAGCTCCTGCTTCTCCCGCGCTGGCCATCTTCCTGGGGCTGTGCCACCGTGGTGACCCTGTGACGCTATCATTCCCCGATTATCTGTGAGCAAGCTGAGTCTCTGAGCAAGGAAGCCGTCTGCCCAAGGTCCCGACCCCAGTAATGGGAAGCTCTGACTGCTGTGTGATATCGTCCCTGGGCTGGGGGCGCTCAGGGGAGACGGAGAGGTTTAAGGCATGGCTTCTGCAGTGGCTAGAGTTCAAAGTTCAGGGCTTCCCACCGCCCGGGCCCTGGACACTACTGGGGAACAGGCCTCTAGTGGCAGCTGGCCCCAGTCCTGCTCCTCAAAGGGCCTGGCATAGTCACTGGTGCCTGCCTCAAGCCTGGGCACAGCCCAGTGCCCTGACAGAAATGCCAGGGAGCGGGGCGGGGGGAGGGAGGGTGCCGCGAGGGGGTGGGGGAAGATGGTGAGTGAGGTTTCCCCATCAGGGCTCAGAGAACAGACTAGTGCCCTTTCTGTCCCCAGTGAGCCAGCAGGGCAAGCTTGGGGCAATGGGGAAAAGGCTGCCTTGTGTCTGCCTGGAAGTCATCCCCCAGCTCAAAAATTAACCGCCTGACCTGGTGTTCTCTTTCTCCCCCTCTCCGCTTGTGTTTCTCGCCTGCAGACTTTAATCCCTGTAGTAATGGATTAGCTAAACCTGAGAGCTGGGATTTCTTTGGGGTGGGGGCAGGGGTGATTATAAGCCTTCCTGTACAAAATGCCTGTGTTGGGTTGGCAGGAATAGGGCTGGTCAGGGGCTGTGGGGACCTCCCTTTCTTGCTCCCAGCCAGGGCCAGGACTAGGGTAAGCCAGGTGAGGCACCCAGAGAGCAAAGTTCAAGTTGGGCTCACCGTCAGGGTTGTGCACCAGCCTCACCCCAGTCTCAGCCCCGATAAAGCTCAGGACACAGTAGTCTTTCACGGAAATAAGGTACAACAAGTCCTTACCTCTGACTCGCTGTGTGACCTCAGGCAAGCCACTTTCCTTCTCTGGGCACCCACTGTACTAAGAAGGGTTAGATTAGACCGGCATTTCTCAACGTCAGCACTGCCGACACTGACATTACTGGGAACGAATAACTCTCCGTTGTAGGGCTGTCCTGGGCCCAGCAGGGAGTTCAGTGGCACAAAACCCCTCCCTGTTGAGAATGTTTAAGTGATTTCAGATCCATCCTGGCTGTCATATTTTAAGATTTAAGGAAAGTATTTTTGAAGTCCAACTTTAAGAAATTGAACTTGAATTACTACTAATAAAGTAACATTAACATGTGGTTATGAATAATTTACCCAACACACCAGTAGCTCATATTTATTGAGCATTCCCGTGCGTCCATCACCGGGCCAGTGGTTCTCTTATGTTAAATAAATCACTCTCCGAGGTACTATTATCATGTGCCCACAGCAAGTAGGGAAACCGAGGCTGAGCGCATTAAGTGACTGGCCCAGGATCCCACAGCCAGAGTGTGGAAGGCTTGGCTGGTTCCAAAGCCCATGCTCTTTCTACTGTGCATGTTTATCGCAGGAAGGTTAGAAAATGCAGATACATGAAAGGAAGTACGGTACTACTAGGTGGAGGAGCTTCTGGTTTAAGTTGGCAGAAACCATCCACCTTTCTGAAGCAGTCTATAAACAGCCACCAAAAGTAAAAAAGGGAGAAGAGAATGTCATCTTTGAGGAGAAGGGCAGACCACAGCCCCACCCCCGGTGCGTGAAGAGGAGGTGACGATGACGATGGGATTCGAACCAAAGGGCGGAAGGAAACCAAGAGCCAACGCACATGTCTCTGTAGCTCCCAGGCAGGACTCAAACTTCTTCAGACGTTCTCTTCAGCTCCAGGAGCTCTTCCCAGTCCTGGCAAAGCCTGGAGAATGCGCAGGGGGAAGGGACAGTCGCTGAGAGACAAGTGACAGTACCTCGGAGCTCAGAAGAACTGGCTGAGGGGGCTGGAAGGCCCTTGGTGAGAAGCAGGGTATTGGAAGTAGTCGGGCGGGAGGCAGGGGATGGATAACGATCCGCTCAACTGTGGTCATTGTTCTAATTTTCTCTCTCTGTCAGTCAAAGAGACATAAAAGCTGACAGAGACACCAAAGAACTGTGACATTCTTGGGCCTTCACGCCGAGTCTCCACAGCTTGCTTAATGCTCAGAGCAGAGGCACATTTCAGGGTAGCGATGGCGACCCAAGACTCTGAGCTCACCCACCGTGCGGTTGCTCGGGCACCTGCGGGCCCGGCCCCACACTTGCCTGTAACAAAGAACTGACCTGAAAGGGAGGCCCCAATCCTGCACCGAATGGTCAGCGTGGGAACCACAACAAGACCATGCGAGAAACGAGAAGAAAGGGGACGACAAATAAAAAGTAAAGAATAAATAACTGAATAGTTGTGTTATGATGGTGGAGAAGCTGCTGAGTGGATAGTTCTCCATGAACTATCAGAAAAACTGAAGAAAGGATTTCAGTGGGATCCCCCGTGATGTACACACACCCCAGATTATTATACCCGATTCGCATACGAACTGACGCAGGCTCAGAAGGTTCAGTGACTTGCCGCAGAAACTCAGCAGCAAGCCCGTTATGCCCAGGCTTCCCGGCCCTGAGGTCTGAATTCCCTGGAGCAGCTGTCTCCGACAGAGCTTCCGGTGGTGATGGAAGTGCCGTACATCCTCCATCCAGAACGGTAGACACGAGTCTCGTGTGGCTACTGAGCACTTGAACTGTGGCTCGTGTGACTGAGACACCGGAATTCTAAATTTCATTTAACTGGAATGAACTTAAACTTACATGGCCACCTGTGGCCTGAAGCTCCTGCATGCGGACAGCTCAGCTCTAGGAATTTCTTTGCCGCTCTTTTCCCTTCCATTTTGGCCGTCACCGAACCCCACCCACATCAGGCTGTCCTCAAACCTGGCATCTGGGGTCAGGCTTTAAAATTAGGATTGGGTTCAGTCGGTTGGAGTGCCGTCCCATAAACCAAAGGGGCACATGCCTGAATTGTGGGTTTGGTTCCTGGTCGGGGTGCATATGAGAGGCATCCGATCCATGTTTCTCCTTCATACTGATGTTTCTCTTCCTCTCTCTCTCCCTCCCACCCCCCTCCTCTAAGATTCATAAGCATGTCCTCAGGTGAGGATAAAAAATAGAATAAAAGTAAAAAACAAAGTAAAATTACGACCAGGGTTCTTGCTTTTCTGGCTCCCGTCTTCTCCGGCACTATCTCCTTCAGCCTCCTCCACCCCCTGGAGGTTTCCGCTGAGTCACGCCAGCTTCTCCCGGCTGAGGGGACAGTCCGGGGGGAGGGGGTTGGGGGATGTTTCACCTGCAGCCAGGACCCCACCTACCCTGGGCCACCTTCTTGAAGCCGAACCTCTGGACGGAGCAAAGTGGTCAGGAGGCCAACTGCTGACTCCGAGGTAACGCAGAAAGGGAGCCCGTCCGGTCAGACACCTCCCCAACCTTCGAACCCCAGAAGTTAAAATTAAAGGAACGGGGTCTGGAGACCTTGGGACTCTGCCTTCTGCCCTCATCTGCTTTCTGTCTCTCTGAGTTTGACTGCTCTGGGTTCCTCAAGAAGTGTGCGATTTTCGTCTTTCTGTGACTGGCTTATTTCACTCCGCACGTCGCCTTCAAGGTTCATCCCCATTGTGTCAGAATGTCCCTCCTTTTTAAGGCTGAAGACTAGTCCACGGTGTGTGTGGGTCCCACTTTTTCCCGTCCATCTGGCAGTGGACACTGGGTTGCTTCCATGTTTTGGCGTTTGTGCACAAGGCTTCTGTGACCACAGGTGTTCGAATCCTCTTTGAGATCCTGCTTTCAGTTCTCCGGGGTGGATCCCCAGCAGTAGAAATGCTGGGTCCCGTGGTAATTCTGGTTAACTTTCTGAGGAGCCGCCATACTGTTTTCCATAGCAGCTATACCATTTTTGTTCCCACCAGCCATGCACGATAAAGTACTGGTCACTATTATTACTATTCATAGAGTATGCACCAAGCGTCAGGCCTCGTGCTGCGTGCCGGGATAGATGTGGCAGTTGCTCCTGGTGCGCCCTCCGAGTCCCCACTGGCACTCACCGTTCTGCACATGCCAATAGCTGCTTACTGATGCTGAGATGCTCGGCGTATGGTTCTCTGGCTGCACACAGGGGAGGCTGGAAGGGCGGGGCAGCGAACGCTCCCGGGAGCAGCCCACAGCTAGTGATGGCCAGGGAATCGGCAGACAAATGGCTCGGTTTCCAAGGCATTATCTACACCGCCTCCCAGAGTCCCCATCAGGATTGACCCCAGCGGCCAGCAGTTTCCCTTCCCGCTTCCCTTCTAGAACTTCCTGGGATCCCCTACTAAGTAAACTGTTTTCACTCTCATGCTCGTCTCAGGGTCTCCTTCTAAGACAGTGGGGTATTTCCTGTCATCCTCACACAGTCCTGTACACCGGACAGACAGAGCTTCCCTAGTTTATGGTCCGGCAACACGAGGCTCAGTGAGGTGACGCCACCTGCCTGAGGTCAGAGCCGTGGGCACTTTGCCTGTCGCCTGCCTCCCCTTGTGCTGTGCTGGGTTCTGCTCCAGGGCCTCTTCTCCCTCCGCCACCCTGCGCTCGGCTGACCCTCCTGAGCCTGCGTCTCCCCTCCTGCAGGAAGGCCGCTGTCTGTTTGTCATCCTGCTCATGGCGGTGTACTGGTGCACGGAGGCCCTGCCCCTCTCGGTGACGGCCCTGCTGCCCATCACCCTCTTCCCCCTCCTGGGTATCCTGCAGTCCAGCGTGGTCTGCCCCCAGTACTTTCTGGACACCAACTTCCTCTTCCTCAGCGGTCTGATCATGGCCACCGCCATCGAGGAGTGGAACCTGCACCGGAGAATCGCCCTCAAGATCCTGATGATCGTTGGGGTCCAGCCGGCCTGGTAAGGCCAGGTAACGGGTCCAGCTCCCAGGTGGGGGGGGCAGGGGGTCCTATCTCTTGGAGCCTGAATTCACTCTGGCGTGGTGCTTGCCCAGGCCAACAAACTCATCATGCCCCGCCTTCCACGCACTTCGTTATCCCTCACGTACCTAATGAGCCCTGTCTGTGCGCCAGACACAGTGCTAGGCTCTCGGGGTGGGGCGTCTCTAGAGGGTGTGCGAATCACTGGGACATCCGTCGAAATGCTGATTCTTAGCCCCCACCCTCAGGGATTTGTGTCCAGTCGTTTTAGAAGGGGCCATTTAGCAGTATGACTGCTCGGGACTGCATTCCACCTTCCCTGTTCTGGGAAATGACGTTCTCTGTCTGTAAAATGGCACTATGATGCGTCCTTGGACCTGCGCGGCAAATGCCGGCCACCACTGTCACCCTAGTTTGCTGTTTGCCAGCCAAGTGACAGGGTGGGTGGGGAGTGAGTAGGAATGGCCTTAGAGAGACAGAAGGTAGGGTCCATTCCTGCAGGGCCTCGGGCTCCAGGCCAGGATTTGAACTTTGATTCTAGGAGGAATGAATGGCTTCTTAAATAGGATCATTGTTGAACTTCCCATGTTTTTTCTTTTCTTTCTTTTTTATTTTTCTTTAATTTGGTGAATCTTAAGGATTCCTTCCTGGAATGTTTTTCCCCTCTTTTATTGATTCCAGAGAGTGAGGAAGGGAGGGAGAAAGAGAGGGAGAAAAACATCAATGTGAGAGAGAAACATTGATCACGCGCCCCAATCAGGGTCTGAACCTGCAACCCAGGCATGTGCCCTGACAGGGGATCGAACCCGCAACCTTTCAGTTTGCTGGATGACGCCCAACCAACTGAGCCACATCAGCCAGGGCGTGGAATAATGTTTTTAAATCATAAAGCGCAGCACATGGGCTTTAAAACAACAATTACCACAACAATTACAGCAAAATGCAGTCATCCAAATAATGTTTTAAAACCCACAAATCCATGGCGTAGCATCACGTGCGCCCCCCTCCAATAAACGATAAGATCCAGCACCTGGCCTAACAACAACTGCAGTTCTGAGACGGTTTTGAGGGTCAATGGCATGCCGAGATGTCCGCACCTATAACACAGCAATGCGATATGAAAGTATCTGTGACCTTACAATAATTGGTGGCCAGGTCCCCGGCACTTCTAATGCCCCTGAACTTGATGGACTATGTTTATTGTAGGAGGAAATCATTTCTATTAGATGTTAGCAAAATAAAGATGTATTCCTCTCCTCCCTTTCCATCTTGAAAGATATCCTTGGTCATGCCCTGGGTGTGAAACTCTGTTCCGAGGAGTTCTATACTGGGGAGCGACATGAGGTCTGCATTTAAAAAAAGAATCCTTTTGGCTGCCATGTGGTGAGCAGAGGAGCAGAGAGAGGCTGGATGCAGCCCAGTTAGGGGGCCGTTCTGGGTGTCCAGACGAGACATGCTAACAGCTAGGACGAGGGTGGTGGCGGTGGATACGGACAGAATCTGAGAGCTTTTTTGGGATGGCGATCAGGGTGGGGGCGGGGGCAGAGATGAGGGAGAAGAAAGTTGTGGATAACTTGTAGGTTTTTTAGCATCCGCTCTGGGCCAAGCACTCTGCTAGGCTCGGAAGCTGTGTTTGCTCACAGAGGACCCGTAAGTCCTGGAAAGAGATTCCGTCTACAGCAGGCTTTGGTACCCAAAGGACACACCTGCCATAGGAGCCCACACAAGAGGCAGGGGGTGACCTCATGGCGGCGCCTTACATTTGACCTTGAAGAATGGGTGGGGCTGCTGGCAAACATATTTTAAGTTTCCACGATGAAAACATGAGGGTGCTAGTTCAGAAATGGATGGAAAAGCACTGAATAAAGAAGCTAGGAGAGGTCCGAATCAGTGGGGAAGGGAAGTGTGTTTCAATAAATGGTGGGGATTGAACTAATTAGCTGAGCCTATGGGAAAAGATCCACTTCGAGCTGACTTCAGACTGCAAATCTAAACAAATGGCAGGGAGGTTAAAAGTTGAATGTAAAGAAAAAAGATCTCGAAACTTCAATTACTGGTAGTGGGTGGGGTCGCGCAAAGGGAGGGCAGCAGGGGATGAATGAAGGCCTGTGTGTGAGCCAGTAAGGGCTCCGAATATGAGTGGGAGGGGGAGGGGAAGAGGGGGCTGGGAGGGCTCTTTGGGGTGAGGTGGTGTAGGGTCTGGGTGCCAAGCCTTGGCAAGTCTACCCTGCGATGGGGGCCATCTGTAACATGAGTGGGCCGGATGCCTCGGGGGAGGCAAACTCCGACCAGAGGACCTCCTGGGCCCCAGTTCCAGATCCGCCTCTCACTCCCTCCATTCCCAGGCTCATCCTCGGAATGATGGTGACCACCTCCTTCATGTCCATGTGGCTGAGCAACACCGCCTCCACCACCATGATGCTGCCCATCGCCATTGCCATCCTGAAGAATCTCTTTGACCAGAAGGAGACTCAGAAGGACCTCAACTGGGAGAGCGAAGAGAACGCAGGTGAGGCTGGGGAAAAGGACTGGGGACCAACCCCAGCAAGGTGGAGGAGTGGGAGCGGGGATGTCCAAAGGCTGGCAGGGAAGGTAAAGGGAATACACTTATTGAGCACCTACTATGTGCCAAGTATTTTAATAATAATAATAATAATAATAATAACAACAACTGAAAATTAACTAAGTCAAGCCATAGCACTTTAAAAATTGCATTTATTGAGCATTTACTATGTATTAAGCAGAGTTAAACACTCTCCATACATTATCTCCACCTCTCAAAACAGTCTTATGCAATAGGTACTATAATGAAACCTTGTTTTAATGCACTTGAAAGAGATGCTCAAAATCACTAATGCCCAGAGAAGTGCAAATCGAAACAACAATGAGAAACAATGAGAAAGCTGGGTGATGCCAAGTGTTGGCAGGAATGGGGGCTGTTGGAACTCCGCGCTCTGCTAGAGAGAGGGGGAGCTGGGTCTGTGTTTCTTAAGGGTGTTCTGCAAATGTTTGATCAGATTCAATGTGCACATACCCTGTAACTCAGCAGTTTTGCACCTGAATGCAAATGCTACAAGGATTCTGGCGCGGGACCACGAGGGGACACAGGCAAGGGTGCTCACTGCAGCATTCTCCGTGGTGGCAAGTTGGTAGCCACATGGCTGTGATCACTAGTGAAGGGGAAGGTGAGGTGTGGTGGGCGCGCACCGTGGAGCACGGTGCTGCTTTTAGGAGCAAATAGAGTTGTATAAATAAATCTCACAAAACAGTTGTGATTTTTAAAAAGCCAGAAGGAGATCTACACTGTATCTCCATTATGTAAGTTAAAATACACACAATGACAAAACATTTTGCAAGAACGTGAACGGATGGAGAGCTACACAGTATAAACACATCAGAGGGGTCGTGCTGGGAAGGACGGGAGTGAGAAGTGGAGATAAAGGGACTAAATAAACAGATACAACAGAAGAGGGTCCTCGTGCAACAAACAGAATGTGCGATGAACTAAGGGGGTTGGATTCACTCAAACCTCCGAAACTGTATTCTAAATAAAACAAAACACAAGTAGCAGCCACGTTTTTAGATGATTAACTGAAGGCTCAGAGAGGGAAAGTGACTGCCCCAAGTCACACAGCAGGCACCCGACTTTGCACCTCGGCAGTCTGGCTCCAGAGCCCACTCCCTTACCCGGGAAACCAGCTGCAATCAGTGAGAATTCTTTTGGCTGCAGGTAAACGAATACCCGTCTGAAGGGGCTTAAAGGATTTAGTTTCCTCAAATATCAGGAAGTCAGAGAAAGGCAGTTCCAGGATCAATTCGGAGGCGCAAAAACACCAGGACTGTTCACTGACATCTCTGCGATTCCCTTGGTCTTTCCAGCACAGTTGCAAAATGGCTGCCACATCCCGTCTGCTTTAAAACATCTTTTTTTATTTACATAAACATCTTTTAGCCGGAAGCTTGTACGCTGGTACATATGTGGGCAGAGACTGCAAATTTGTACCCAGTATTGATTCTTCCTTCGTTCTTTTAGTAATAGAACCCCGACCTGGGCCCATAGCTGGGCAGAGAAAAGGCTGAATTTCCCAGCCTCCCTTGCAATTAGATGTGGTCGTGTGACTCAGTTTAGCCAATGGGAGCGAATGCGATGGTGGGGGTGAGAGATGCTCTGGCACCCACAGATGGAAGTCCCTTGTTGAGAGAGGGGTGGCAGACCCACCCCCAGCACCTCTGGATCATTTGCCCGAATTAACACAACAACCATTATCCGAGACACCGTGAGTTTTGTGTGCTAGTTACGTATTTTTCAAATACGCATTATAATAGATATATATCTGTTGAAAATATAAATAGTGATCCGTGTCCCATCTGCATTAATCTCATGTACTATGGGAAGGTTATTTCCCTGTCATGCAGTGAGGGGTCTTGCTTGTTTTATTTCCACAGCAGCCCTGAAATCTAGAAATGATTATCAGCGAGTTATAGATGAAGTTCAGGGAGGTGAAGTGGCATGTCCAGAATCAATCACATTGTGGGTAAAGTAGCAGAGCCAGGATCTAGGCAAGGTCAAAGGCTTCCACGTGGAAGGGAGGAGGTGCTCTAGCGCCGGGTCATTTGTTTTCTGCAAATGACCAGATAGCTGTTTTAGGCTTTGCCAGCCCTTCTGTCACCGCCAATCAACTCTGCCCTTGCAGGCAGAAAGCATCCGTAGACGATGCATAAACGAATGTGCATGGCTGTGTTGCAAAAAACCTTTATTCGTGGGCGCTGAAATTAAAGTCGTATACCATTTTTACATCCTGAAATATTCTTCTACCGATTTTGTTCCAGCCATCTCAAACTGTTAGCATGATTCTTAGCTGGCAGGCTGTGGGCTGGATGCAGCCCAGGGGCCATAGCTTGTGGGTCCCTACTTCGTAGTATCTGCTTCGTCGGTCCTCAAACTGTTTCCCTCGAGTCGTTAGGCTCCAAGAGAGCTGCCTGGTAAACAGTGAAGACTTCCCTCCTTCTCCCGCTTCGACTCCAGCTGCCACTACTTTGTCTGTTTTATCCACTGAGCTTCCAAGTAACAAACAGATGTTTGCTGAGCGCTTGTTTTACACAAAGACCCTCCTTAAGGTCTCACATCTGAGTGAGATGCAGCTCGCGTTGACCCAGTTCAGAGAGTCTCATCTCTCCTTCTCCTTCTCTCTCTCTCCAATCAATAAAAGAGGAGAAAGCAGCCCCAAGGTTTGAAGCCACACGGGCTGACTTCAGCACCTGAGCTCTTACCCTCTGTTATTCCGCCTCCAACACAAGATCTTTTCTCAGAGTCTAGTGGCTGCTTCCTCCACAAAAAAGTTTGAAAGCCAAGTCCTTTACTGTAAAGAAAAAGTCTGACACCCAGGAAGGGTTGCCCAAGGTCACACATGATGCTGGGCACAGAGTACGACTCAGTCTTCTCTCTTACGCTGCAGGGTGTCGGGAGGTAGGAGACCCTGCGAGGTCAGGGCAGCCACCTGCCTTAGTGGGCAGTGGAATTAGACAGCCAAGACTGGTTAATGATCGGCCCTGAGACCTAAAACAAAGCCATTCCAGGGCAAACAGAGATGCTCCCTTTCACCCAGTTCCTGTGCTCTGTGAGGTGAGGTGAGGACAGGAGCAGAGGGAGTGGAGGTGCTGTTAGCGAGCCAGGTCAGGGGTGCGGGGGCTCCGGGGCTTTGAGTCCACGAGGGACAGCCACAGCGGCAACAACAATGATGATGCACTTTCATTTTTCTAAAGACACTGTGCTAAATTTTTCATTCCCACTAGCTCGTTTCATCTTCCTGACGATCCCCATCTTACGGATGAGGAGACCGAGGTTCAGAGGCAGGATGGTTGGCCCAAAGTAACATGGTGCATTAGCTACTGAGCTCTGTCTGAACCTGGAACCTGCGCTTCTGAGCACTGTGCCCGAGCGAGACAGAGCCTGGGGCAGGGCGGGGCTCCCTGGGCAGGTCCCCCGGGGTCCTCAGCCTGGGAGGGCAGGACTGCTTCGGGGACTGAGGGGCCATGGGGGCGGTGGCTTCTTTAGCATCCTTCTGCCTGCGTGTTCTCATTCGATCCCCCACTACCCTGCAGGGGCGGCCCCCTCCTGGTGCCCATTTGGCGGAGACGGAGACTGCCACCCAGAGTGGTGAAGCATTTGCTCAACGTCCCTCAGCCTGTAAGGGGCCCGCCTGGCTTTTGAATCTAAACTCTGCCATTCTTTCTTGCCACCCACGCCTTTCCTTTAGCAATGTCCAAGGGGCTAGCATTCAGAAAGCCATTTCGAGGCTGGGCTAAGCATTGCCCTCCTTTGCTCTTCATTCACAAGGCCAGGAGTGGGGGCTCTTTTCTCAACTGTAAAATAAGGACGGCCCCTCCCACTTCACACATATTGTGAAACTTACATGAGAAATGAAAACCGGAAGCATGGGAAGGGCTCAGTTACTGTGTGGCACTTGTATAAAAACCATGATAAGATTTCCAGGAATTGAGAGAAGCCAGTAATAACCCCCACACTGTGATTCACCCTTGAAGTTCCCTACGCCTCCTGGTTGAGAGGGATTTATTTCTCTGTCTCCTTGTGCACTCCAAGCTGCAGAGGGGTTTGTGTCTATCTCTGTCATCACTGTGGTCTTGTCCCCCTAGAACACCATCTGGCACATAGTAGGTGTTCAATAAATGTGGGGAATTAAGGGTTGAATTGACCAGTTCCTTCACCATCGTTCACATGCTCACAGCTCCCCAGCTCAGATGGGGTTGCTGGCAGCAACCAGGGTGCATGGATGAGTGACAGGGGCCGGGGGGAACTGAGGTCCTCTGGTGAACACATGCCCCCTCTGAGGGGGTGGGCAGCCTCGGGGGCCTCAGTTTCCCAATCCGTAACTTCAGGGGAGCGGTTCTCATCCCAGAGCTTTCCAAAAGAATCACCTGCAGAGCTTTTCAACTATACTGCGGCCCCAGAGCCTCTAAACCAGAACTTCTAGGGTGGGGAGCTGGGCATTCTCAGGAAATGCCTCTGTTTACCCAGGGCTCTGGAGGGAAGGGGACGGAGTGAGCTAGCAATGGGTGGGGGCTAAGCGGGGGTCACTGGGTCAGAGTTCTTCCTGTCTGGTCATCCCCTGGACAGCGACCTTTGCCTCTAGCATCGGTGTCCTATTAATACCTCCCGCTTCAGTGCCCTGGCCTCTGGCTGCGTGCATTGCACGTGGACATGTATTCCCACCGCAGGAACCCTTAGGCCGCGTCCCCTTGGCCCCAGGGGAACTGGCCTGCGTTTAGCCTTCAGACCCTGGTTGGCGGTCAGCAGGGCCAGCCTCGGGCACGGTCAACACAACACAGGCAGCCAGCGAGGAGTCCTGCTCCCTCGTGATACCAACAGGAAAGGGGCAGCCCGGAGTGGAGAGCAGAAGGCTCTGACTTCCTCGGGTCCCTGGGTGCAGCAGGGAAAGAGCGGGGGGCGCTGGAGCCCGGCCCCACCTTCCCAGCCCACAAGGCCGAGAATCCCAAAACGGTCCGAGGTGGTCCGCGGTTTGCTGCGGTGAGGAGGAGCGCACACGAGGGCAAGCTCGATCGCCGCGGGAAGAGGGTGTGAGAAAGGACCTTTCCCACGTAGGACTCGGGCTCTTGTCCGCTCGTGTGCAGGGGGATCTAAGGAAGAAGGGATGACTCTGGATTGGGTGCTGTCAGGAATCGGGCAAGGAAGTAGCAGCCGTTCATTTCGCAAGCAGGGGGATGCTCTGTATTTTCTGGGAGGCAAGTGGCTTTGTGCTAAGACAACTCTAGCGTCCACGCCTCGGCTCATTTTATCGGTCTCAGAGTGACTTGGTCTGAGGTCCGTGATGTGCAAGACATTTAGGTCCAACAAGAGAATGACACAGTGGGTTTGAGTCCGACCACCTCCAGGCATCAGGGGCCATTCTGATGTTCTTTCTCAAGAGTAACCCACGTGAACTAAATCCTTGCGGTTGCTCAGATTCCCGTGAAATTCTGTGAATCATGGTCTGGCAAACTTCGGCCCACCAAATCCAGCCCAGCACCTGTTTTATGTGAGTTAAGGATAGTTTATATATTTTTAAATGGTTGAAATAAATCGGAAGAAGAATGTTTTGGGACATGTGAAAAATTATATGAAATTCAAATTTCAGTGCCCCAAAATAAAGGTTTAGCCATACTTGTTCATTTACATATTGTCTTTAGCTGCTTCCATGATATCATGGCAGAGTTGAATAGTTAACCACAGAGACCATATGGCCTCTAAAACTTAAAATATTTACTCTCTGGCCTGTTACAGAAGAGGTTTGCCAGTCCCTGCTTTAAATGGTATCTTAGTCCATTAAATTGCTGTAACAAAGATCCCATAGACTAGGTTTTTATTTCGCACAGTTCTAGAGGTTGCAAGTCCAAGGCCAAGGAGCCAGCAAATTTGGTGTCTACTGAGATCCCCTTTCCTTTTTCATAGAAGGCAGTCTTCCTGCTGTGTCCTCACACACAGCTGGAGGGGCAAGAGGGCTCTGTGGGGTGTCTTTTATAAGGACACTTTCCCCATTCATGAGGGCTCCACCCTCATGACCTAATTACCTTCCAAAGCCCCACGGCCTTCAATGTTAGGGATTAGGTTTCATCATACCCATTTGGGGAGGATGCAAACATTCAGTCTAGAGCAAATGGGTCAACTCCTTAACCCCTTGATAACCCTAGGAAAATTATTACTTCCCTTTTATGCATTAAGAATTGAAGTACAGAAGGATTAACAGGTTTCTCTAAACCAGGGTTTCTCTAAACTATTGACGTTTTTGGCTGGATAATTCTTTTCTGTGGGGGGCTGACTTGCGCATTGTAGGATACGTAGCGGCATCTCTGGCCTCCATGAACTAGATGACAGCGGCACAGTCCGCGTCCCCGTTGTGACAGCCAAAAGTGTGCCCTGACATCACCCAACGTCCATGGGAGGGAGAACTGGCCGTGGTTGGGAGCCACCGGTCTAAGATCACATAGTAAACGATGGAGCTACGATTTGAACCGAGACCCCATGTGTTCAGCTACCAGTCACACACCCAATGCCCGGGGCTGGGTTCTTTTGCCCTTGGTGATGATTTCAGGGCAGGAACTTTTAATCCCTTCAATTCATCTTGTCTTCAAAATGTTATCATAGGCTCCCAGGGAGGCTGACCTATCCAGCAAGGGATACTTTTAAAATCAAGTCACACCCTATCCTGACTCGTCTACCCAACCACGCCCCTGCCTTTGCTCCCACCTGACACAGAGGAGAAGCCGAAGGTGTTGCTGTGATCCCCAGGCCCCCTGCGTGGTCCAGCCCTCTTCCTGCCACCCCCACCCTGAGCTGCTTGTCTCATTTACCTCCTGCTCCTCTTCTGCTCCCTCAGGGCTCTCCAGCCCCACTCGTCTCCCTTCTGCTTCTAGACACACCTTCACCCGCTCACCTCAGGGCCTTTGCACCTGCTCTCCATTTCCTCAGAGGTTTGCACAGCTCACCCTCGCACCTCCTTCAGGTCTCTGTTTGATGTTTCCTTCTCAGTTGGGCTTTTCTTGTCCATCCTTTGAAAAAGTTGCCCCATCCCAGAATACTGGTCTGCTTTCCTGCTTAATTTTTCTCCGTGACACTCATTGCCATCTGACATACTGTATATTATTTGTTTCTGGTCTGTCTGCCTAACCAGAAGGTAAGTTCCACAAGGACGTGGGTTTTCATGTCTTGTCACTCAGTGACGTTATTGATGCCAGGGTTTATACGACTGCGTTCCGGCCCTGAGCTGCGGATTGCACCAAGCTCTGGTCTCGGAAGAACTGAAACACCACTACAGCTTAGTCGCTCTCAGCATCTCTGTGGCCTCCAGCCCAGTGCAGTCATCCTCATCTTATCTGGAAAACGCAACAGATCTGGAACTGGTTTCCCAGCTTCCATGTTTGCCCCTCTATGGTCCATTCTCCCTACCAGACCCAGAAGTGTTTGCAAAATGTCTATCACACAATGTCCATCTTGGGCTCTAAATCCTGCAAGCGTTCGCCATCCTTGAGTTCCCTTCCGCCTTCTATTGACCTCTGCCTACACCACTCCCACTTCCTGTCTACCCTAGGCCTTCCCTACTCACTGCCCTCCCAGCACACTGGCCTTCTCACGGTTCCTCAGTTCTGCTAAGCTTCTCACCCCAGGGCCTTTGCACTTGCTATTCCTGTTGCCTGGAACTCTCTTCTCAAGGCTGTTCATGTGACTGGTTCTTCTTTATCTTTGAGGCCTCAGATCAAATGCCATCAGCGCCTGGTGTCTTTCTGTTGACCTGATGACAGCAAACCACCTGCTCCCCCTCCCCACTCTGCAATTATTTTCCATCACATGGCCCAGTTTTATGTCCTCCATAACTTTCATCACTACCTGACTTTTTCTTTATGTGTTTATTGTCTGTCTCCCTTTCCAGAACAGAAACTTCATGGGGACAGGGACCTTGTTGTGTATTGTTTACTGTGTACCTCAAGCTCGTAGTCAGTAGCACATAGTAGGTGCTCAATAAATACTTTTCGAATGAGTGAATAGGAGATTGGGGTCACCCATCCGGTCGCTGAGCCATTACCACTCATAGCTAGTCCTTCCCAAACATCTCTTTGGCAGTGGCTGCTTGGGTAAGCCTAGGCTGGAGTTATGAACCGTCAGGCAGTCTGGCAGCTAATTCCCTGCCCACAGCTCTGAGGTCATCTCCAAACAGAGGTGGGTAGGACAGGAAGATGGAGTGTTGAGTGACGTATTTATCTAGTTGATGGAATGAACAGGAGGGGACCCTTGGCAGAGCAGGGAGCCTGAAGAAGCACTCGTGGCTGCCCCCAGAAGAATGGGCACACTCCTGCCCCGCTCGCGTGACACTAAAGCCATCATGCTTTCTTCCCCTAGCTGCTGCGCAGGCCAAAGGCCTGCAGACTGTGCCCACGGAGATGCAGTGTCTTGCCAGCACAGAAGAGTGAGTTCCTGGTGAAAGTCATAGAGGAGCCAGTGCTTGGTCCAAGGAGATGATGAACGAGAACTCAGTGCTGCCAGCAACCTCCCTCCCATCTCTGGAATTTTCTCCCAGTGACCTAATCGCCCCAGTTTCCAACCTTTGGCTTAGGCATAGACCTCCACAGACTCCTTAAAAATGCAAAAAGTGGTCAGGGCAGCGGGGAATACTAAACCCCTAGAGTTCTGGTAAGGGGAGGGTCTCCAGGGTGAGCCCAGAAGAGCAGCAGAGCGCAAGCCATACGCTGGTCAAGGAGGAGAGGGGTGCAGACCAGGTTGAGAGGCCCTGCAGGAAAAATTATTCTGCGAGGCAATAATAATTCTTCACACTTACGTGAGTCAGGGAGCACCTTCACAGCCATGGCACGTCCGGTCTCTGGTGCCCTTTGTGTGTGACGACGTGGTTAAGCTCTTGGGGTTTGGAGCCCCACAGACCTGACTGGGAATCCTGGCTCTGCCACTTACCTGCTGTGTCATTTAGACAAGTCACTTAACCTTCCTGAGCCTCAGCGAGGTTCCCCTACCGAGTGGACATGATTTTGGGACCCACTTACAGCGCTCTTTTGAGATCAAATGGGAAAATGCCGACAAAGCAGGTTGCTAGGTCCTACGTGCACGATGGTGGCACTTGGGACCAAAGGCCTCGTTATCTTGGTTTTTAATGGGGATGAAACAGTGGGAAGCAGAGTGACTTGCTCTCGGCTTTGCCGGGCATCGATCAGGTCTGTTTCTTTCACTCAGCGATATTTAATGAGAGCTTAGGATGAGCCTGGTACCACCAGGGATGCAGCCACACAGAGGCAAAAAATTTCAGACCTGTGGAACGTGGAACTTACGTCCCGGTGACAAGGAACATGTACACGAGTAAAATCCATCATAGTCGGATGGTTGTGAGTGTTATGCAGGAGAACAAAGCAGAAAAGAGGGCTAGGGAGGGCGCCTGGACGTGGCCAGGGGCAGCTTTAAAATGGGTGATCAGCGAAGGCCTCTCTAAGAAGGTTATGCTTGAGCAGACACCTGTTGGAGGTGAGGGGCCATGGGAGATCTGTAGAATGTTCTCAGCAGAGGGACCAGCAGGTGCACAGTTCCTGAGAGTCCAACGCAGACGGAAGCCTGCGTGCTTCCTGTGTGGTTGGTGTTGAGTGGGTGGATGATAGGAGGTGGGGCCGGAGAGATGGTCTGTACGGCGGCGAGAGGGCGGTGGTGGAGGGACAGAGCGCGTGGGACCTCACAGGCCGTTGATGCCGCCTTGACTTTGAATGAGATGGGAGCTGATGGAGGGATAGCAGAGAAGGAACCTGATCTGGCATCTGATTGTCTTACCCCGTGGCCCAAGCTCCTTCCCAGCCCTCTTTGGGAGCCTGGAGTCTGCCTTTGAGTTATGGGTTCTGCGATGGCCGAGCACTCACCACCACGCAACCTGGGCGTCAGTTTTAACCATCTGCCTACGCCGGGCTTGTGCTGTGTTTATTGGAAAGACCGGATGCCGCTCTCCGGAACGCCACATCCATTAGATGAAAGCCCCGTTCCATTGGACGGAGACTCGGTGTCCGTTGGATGCAAACCCCGTCCCCTCTCTGGACTTGGTTTCCCCATCAGAACGAAGAAAGGGTCGCACTAGATGAGTCCGTATCTGCTCTCTCATTCTCACTGTGAGGCTCAGCCCCGCTGGGTTCCCAGATCTGAGAGAGGCCGCCCTTCCTGAGCCGGGGCTGCACACCCTGAGAGGGCGGGCCCTGCAGGACAAAGGTCTCCAGCTGCTTCCTTATGTTCCTTTCAGATTCCAGATCATGTCCCCATCACCCACTGGAGAAGGGGCCCCTGGTGTGGCAGTTCAGGCCGGAAGGAATTTGAAGGATCTTTTATTCTTTAGACATTTTTGATTGGTTGCACAGGAGCCATCCTTAATTTCACTCGCTTATGAACATTTTATAATTGCACAAGTCAAAAAAAAATACTTCTAAACAAAAAAAAGTACATTCAGCATTAAAACAGTTAAGCAGATACCATTCTATATTATTTCCTGCTACTTCTCTGTGTACATAAATACATTTTCTTAAATAAAAATATTGATAATGCTACATATGCTATTTTCTCACTTAATGGAGTGTGCCGAACATCTTCCACCTCAATGCGTTTGTGTCAACAGCATTATCTTTTAATTATATAATTAACAATTCTTGATTTCCCGCTTTCCCAAAACTCTTTGTGCAAGGAAAGCAACCCAGAAAATACAAATAGAGAAAAAAATCCATTGCTCAAGCCCCAAGAAAGGCACCAAAACAACTTTGCCTATAACTATTTTAGACTTTTCTTCATACTCAGATATTCATGAAATACGTGAATATTTCAAAATAAAAAACTAGTGTTATAATCTATCTTTTCACTTTATCTAATGAACACTTCTCCTCTCAACACACTCATCTAAGTCACTGTTTTTTAATGGCTGCGTTGGCGGTCCACCTGGAAAGAGGACACTCTTTATTTAGCCACCCCTTTGTTATGGAGATTTCCGTTGTTCTTAATTTAACTTTCGTATTGAACGCCACAAGAACGTTTGTATCCACACTTGAGGCTTTTACCCAGTTATTTCTGTAGGACAAATTCTTAGGGCAAAACACCTGAGCTGAAGGGTTGCACGCTTTGGAGATTTTGAAGGCCCGTGCCAAATTACCTTCTCGAAAGACAGCCAGTTGCCCCCACCCGAGCACTGTGTGAGCCGTTTCCCCGCGAGGCCAGGAGCGCTGAGTGTGTTCTGAGCGGCTTCTCTTCGGGTTTGTTTAAAGCAAAGACTGCCGCGAGGAGGCAGAGGCTCCGTTGGATCTTCCAGCTGGCTCCACAAAGGAGGAGGAACGTCGCAGAAACATCTGGAAGGGCTTCCTCATCTCCATCCCCTACTCAGCCAGCATCGGGGGCACTGCCACTGTCACAGGCACGGCCCCCAACCTCATCCTGCTTGGTGGGCTCAAGAGGTAAAAGCAAGTGTCCCCTCTCTGGCCCTGGAGTTGCCTTCTCTTCCTCCCGCCCCCTTTGTTTAACATCCAGGGAAGTTGTGTCTTGAGTGCCTTCTATTGGCCGGGCTCTTGGGACCCCGCAAGGCACAAAACCCAGCAAAGTCTCTGCCCTGAGGGACTTTTATTCTGGTGGGGAGACAAGCAGTAAAAGAAAAAGCAAGTGAATACGGGATATGTTGCTGTGATAAGCTGGATAAGGGGGTAGAGGGACAGGAGTGGGTGGTGTTTTATATTGGTTGGTCATGGATGCACGACATTTCTAATAAGGTGACATCTGAGCAAAAGTGAGGGGGCGAACTATGTGGACACAGGAGGGAATGGCCTATGCAAAGGTGGATGGCATAAAGACCAGCAAGGTGGGAGTGTAGAAGGTGGAGGGCATTGTGGGAGGAGACAGGTAAGAAGAGGCCAGACTTAAGGCATCTATTGTAAGGACTCAGCGGGGAGTCAGTGGAAAGCTGAGGGCAGAAGAGTGACATGATGTGGCATCGTTTTAAAAACACCCCAAATGGAGGCGCTGGCCTGTGGCTGTCCCATCCAGTGAGACGCTTTGCAACCGTGTACCCGGGCCAGCAGTGGAGAGGGGTCTGCCGGAAGGACAGGTGTCCCGATCACGGAAACTGTTCAAACAGAGGAAGGCATGAGAATAAAAAAGATTCTCAGACAGCATGACACATTGATTCCATCCTTCCAAGCCTCTTTTTTTTTTTTTTTTAAGATTTTTATTTATTTATTTATTTTTAGAGAGGGGAAGAGAAGGAGAAAGAGAGGGAGAGAAACATCAGTGTGTGGTTGCCTCTCACGTGGCCCCCACTGGGGGCCTGGCCTGCAACCCAGGCATGTGCCCTTGACTGGGAATCGAACCTGCGACCCTTTGATTCGCAGCCCGCGCTCAATCCACTGAGCTACACCAGCCAGGGACTCCTTCCAAGCCTCTTAATGCAAAGATTTTTAAAATTTCTGTATTTGAAGATTCTAAGATTTTCAGATTTTAGAATTCTGAGAGGCAGGGTTTCTAAGATGCCTGTGCCACGGAGATTGGCAAAGGTTTATTTAATCCACGTGAATGCAAAGGTAAGCGTTTGGCAAACAAATAAGTGAAAAGTCTTTAAATACGCAACATGGCCCCAAATGCTGGCCAATTTGTTTACCTGCTACTCAACCGAAGAGTCCAGGACCTGTTAGGAGGGTGGAGATGTAGCCAAGAGCAGGGTCGGTATACATAAATGGGTACTGCGCTTGTGGGTAGTCGAAATTCCTTTCATGAGAAATGTTAAGCACACTCCTGTTTGGCCTCAGGAGCTGATTTGAAAACCTTAAACCTCTGCTATATTCCCCGGTTCTTAAATTCCTTGATTTTTACGATGTGGTGGTAGAAACAGGTGGTCTCGGCCAATGGGTGCTTATCAGAGCCCCTGGGGGGAGAGGGAAGAATACACCTGGGTCTCAGTTGCAGAGGTTCTGATTCGGGGGGTGTGGGGGGCAGGCATCGGTATCTCTCCAGCTGATTGGAGCCCACTGCCGACCTTTGGTGTCTTTTCGTCTCTGTCCTTGGAGCAAGATCTGGCTGCGCCTCAGGGTTTTGGGTTAGCAACTAAAACACCAGAAGCCAAGACGGCCCTGTTTCAGAGGCGGGGACAGTCTGCTCTGGTCCTGGTCTCCTCAGTCAGAAGGGGCTGGACAGGAAGGATGTGGGTGCGGGCGCCTCAGAGGCAGGGCCTGAGTTGGGGGGTGGGGTTGACGGGGGAGGTGGCAGTTGCTGTCAGAAAGTTTTCAGGCTGTCTGCCCACCCTGGTGTGAGCTGAACTTTGTCCCAACTTTAAAGGAAATCAGGTGGGAAAATGTGGAGCTGTGAGTAAAAATAGCAAACGTGAAGGATCTGGATTCAATTGCATGCAAATGACATGCAAATAATATGCAACATTGAATTGCACAGGCTTGGACCTTCTGGCGTGGGAGGAGGGGATTTGGAAAGAATGCTAAGCGATGTGGGGTTCTGATTCTGCAGCAGGGAGCCTGGGGAGGCAGGGAAACAGTGGCCCTGAGTGTTCTCCTCGGGCCCTGCTCCCTAAATACATTTTATTAGTTTATTCTGACTATGCATGTCATAGGCACGTTATAGAGCTCTCAGAAAATATAGAAATAAATTAAAAATTTGAACTACTTTTCATCCCACTCTTAATATTTAACATACTCCTCCTGGTTTTTCTATGCGTATGCACGGACCGCCCCCCTCCAGCCCCCCACGGCTGACCTTGGCTGGCTCTCACCGCCCTCTTTCCTCCAGCTTCTTCCCGGAGTGCGATGTCGTGAATTTTGGCTCCTGGTTCATTTTCGCCTTCCCGCTCATGGTGCTGTTCCTGCTGGTGGGCTGGCTGTGGATCGCCTTCCTGTATGCGGGAATGACCTTGAGGTACCCCTCCTGCTTAACTTGAGCTTTGAGCCAGACCGAACTGTGTTTGACACAGGTTCCCTCTTACCTGGGGTGGGGGGTGCTCCCTGAGTCTCAGGCTTCTAGGTCAACTGAGGATCGTTCTTGTAACTTCATGTTACCTTCTCACACGGCGACTGGCGCGGACGGCACTTCCCAGGGATGCGAGGACTATGGGTGGTGTGCCCAGCCTGCTCTGCCCAGACCGTCAGTTAATTCACCCATCATCCGTACTAATGCACTAACAGAAACACGGTTTTATTTGAATAAACATTGTCAAGTCGTTCTCCATAAGAACTGTACTAATTGTACCATTCACCATGCATGAGGGTGTCTGTTTCCATATAGAAAAGTGAGTGTTTGCCAATCTGATGAGAAAAATAATCTGCATTTATTTTATTGAGAGTGATTTTGAGCAACTTTTAATGCTCAGGGGCAATATGAAAAGTTTGGAGATATTCATGGGGCTCCTTGGTTATTTCCTTTCCTGTAACTCGTTTAACTGTGTTTGTACCCTTTGTACATTTTTCAGATGGACTCTAGGTGTTGGTCTTATTGATTTCTAGTGCTCTTTATATATTGAAAATTAGCGATTATTCTGCAAGATGGGTTGCAAATATTTCTTCTTCAGGATTTTCTTTCATGTAGAATTTTTGAGAAAATTTTATACAGATGAATTTATCAATCTTTTCTCATATAGCTGCTGACTTTTCCGTTATAAATAAAAGGGTCTTTCCATTAAAGGAGGTATAAAGAAAGCAATCACATATTTTCTTTCGATAGTTTAACTTTTTTACATGTAATTTTTTTAAAATCTATTTGGAGTTTATCCTTAGGGTGCTGTGTGAGGTTTGAATCCAATTTTACTTTCTGTTCCAGGTGACCAGCCAGTTCTCCCAACACCATTTGTTGACACACAGAAGTTTTTAATTTTGATGAAGTCCGATTTATCTATCTTTACTTGCTTGAGCTTTTAATATTCTACGTCTAAGAAACCGTTGACTGGTCCAAGGCCATGAAATGTTGCCCCTGTGTTTTTTTCTAAGAGCTGTATAGCTCCAGCTCTTACTCTTAGGTCTGGGACCCAGTCAGAGTTAAATTTTGTACGTGGTGTGAGGTAGGGACCCACATTCCTTCCTTTGCATGTGGCTGTCGGTTCTCCTGGCTCCACTTGTTGAAAGACTGTTCTTGCCCCTTGAACGGTTTTGGTGTCCTTGTCAAAACTCAAGCGGCTGTAGATGGGCGGGCCTACTTCTGGACTCTCCAGTCGACCCCACCGACCCACGTGTCTAACAGCATGGGCTGCACAGCCCACCGTTTGCACACCAACCAGGTTTATCACAGACTAGATCCCCACTTATGTGTGGGTGCATTGCTGGACTTTCTGTTTTACTCCATTGATTTGTCTGTTTACTCGTGTTTATGTTTAATCCCCTGAAGGCCCTCCCCCCGGGGAGTTGTATGATCAGATTCACATTTTTAAAAGACCATCCAGGCTACGGGTGGGGAGAACAGATGTGAGAAAGGGAAGTCAGAGGGAGACTACTCAGAGGCCACCGCATTGTGCAGAACAGAGATAATGAGGCCTGGCCAGGTGGGGGTGGGCTGGGGGCACGTTAGTCACCCTTGCAGCGGCCACTCCTAACTGCCCTGCTTTCTGTTGCAGGGGCTGGAGGAAGAAGAAATCTGAAATCAGAGCTGGTGCAGAAGACAGGGCTCGGGCTGTGATTCAGCAGGAATTCCAGAATCTGGGACCCATGAAGTGCGTGGCCCACGGTCCTTGGGGGTGAAGGGTAGGGGAGAGCTGGGCATTAGACTTTCAGTACAGTCCTCCTGTTCTGACCCCTGGGTCCCTGGGGGCTGAATCCCAGGGGAACATCAGGACCAATGGCCTGAGATGGGATCCTGGAGATGGAGGGTGGGGGGTGGCTGAACAATCAGCCTCTTGCCCTGGTGCTGGGGTAGACGCTCTGAGGACCAGAAAGCCCCTCAGTGTGTACTGGGGTGGGGACCTGCCTCCCTCCTGCCAAATGCACCCTTTCCCTCCTGGTACATGGGACACTCGGCATTGCCTCGGGTGACTTCCAGGACCTTGGTCAATGCAGGTGTCTCCTGTGGTAAAAGTAACTAGGAGTCAGCAGGCTTGCCCCCAAGGGCTGACCGCCACTAACTTCCTGTGTGACTTGGGCAAGGCACTAACCCTCTCTGGGCCCTGTTCCCCAATCTCTGACATGGGCACATCGGGTAGATACTTACCCCAACATTCGAGGCTTCTCTCTTCCCCCCTCTGTGGGCGTCTGTCTTCACGTCTGTCCCTTTCTGCGTCTGTCCCACTGCGTTTACATTGATCCGTCTGCCTCTGTGCGCGGACCTTCTCTCTCTTTGCCCACCTCTGTCTGCTCCCTTTCTCTCTGCTTTTCCGACTCTGTCTCTGCTCCACTCTTTCTCTCCGTGTCTGGATTCTCCTCAGGACTCTGGGAAATTCCCGGGAGAAATGAAATAAAGTTTGGGGACGGGGGTGCTTGATGCCTAGGAAGGGTCCTGGCTGGGTGTGGCAGGCCCAGGCGGGAACCACCCGCGTCACGGGACACCCCTCTCCTCCGGAGGCTTCCTGGGGGGTGAAGGACTTCCTTCAGTTTCTCAGAGGCAGGGTCTGGGCCCAGTCACACCGTGGGCACCTGCCCGAGGCCTCCTCGCCCTGCGGTCTGCTGGAGCCCACAGTCACCACGTGCCTGCCTGTTTGTGCCACAGGTTTGCTGAACAGGCCGTTTTCATCCTTTTCTGCATGTTCGCCATTCTCCTCTTCTTCCGGGACCCGAAGTTCATCCCTGGCTGGGCCAGTCTCTTCCCTGCTGGGTGAGCCTCTGGGGACCCAGGGAACGGAGTCCAATGGGGAAGATTCCGGGATGGGCCATGTGCGGCTGGAGGGGCACGGCAGCGGGGGTGACCTGGGCTAGGTTCATACCCCTTGTCCCTGGTGATTATCAGCAGCTCCTTCTTTTGCTCTCGGAAGAGTTTAGGTTTGGATGATAAGACATTTGGGATCTCACGTACTGAGAGCTTTGGCTTTGAAATCAGACAAAACTGGGTTCCAGGGACAGCTCTGCCAAATTGTGAGTCCCTGAGCATGTCATTCATTCATTCATTCATTCATTCTTGCATTCATTCTTGCATTCATTCAATCAACATTTACCGAGAGCTTAATATGTGCTAGGCATTATTCTAGCTGTTGGGTTCACAGACTGAAACAAGTAGTCAGGCAGCAAAATAGCTTATTGTAACGAGTGCAGTGAAAGAAAGAGGGTGTGATGAAAGAGTGGAGCGGGGGCCTTGACTTTGGAGAGTTCTGGGGAGATCCAAAGGCTAGGAAGAGTGGAGGTAAAACCTGCAGACGCCCTGGGCATGCCCACGGAGAGCCTGAGG
The DNA here is from genome assembly GCA_039655065.1 of Glossophaga mutica. NCBI lineage: Eukaryota > Metazoa > Chordata > Mammalia > Chiroptera > Phyllostomidae > Glossophaga > Glossophaga mutica. The sequence goes on along the minus strand of CM077312.1, from coordinate 98,281,065 downwards.
GAGGGACCAGCTTAGGGCGTGCGAAGAACTGACAGGAGCCTTGCGTGACCGAGGCCCGGTGGGAAGGGAGGAGAGTGGGCAAGATGTGGCTGGAAGGGAAGGCGGGAGCCAGATTGTGGGGGTCTTGCTGGACATGTTAAGCATGCTGGTCTTTTCGAATGAGAGCAATGGAAGCTATTGGAGGGTTTTAGGTTACTTAACTCTGGGTGCCTCAGCATCCTCCTCTGAAAAATGGTTCTGTGATAGTACCCTTCCCATTGGATTGTTCTGAGCATGAATGAGTTAGTACATGTCATGTGATTAGAGTTGCTCAGAGGAAGAACTCCATGAAACAGTAGTTGTATCTACTAGGGAATGGGTGGTGGGGGCAAAAATACAGGTGGACAGAGCAGTTACGAGCTATGGCACCACCTCGATGACCACCATCCTCTAAGGGGTAAGAAGACTAAGGCTCATGGGCCAGATCTGGCCCATGTTTTGTGTTCGAGTGGCTTTTACATTTTTAAATGGCTGGAGAAAATCAAAGACAGTACCGGGTGGAGAAAAAGTAGGTTTGGAAGTTGTGAATACTCAACACCCGAGAGTTTATTCTTATATTATTACTTAGTAAGTATCGTGTTCTTTTCCACATGAACTGCTGCACCTATTAGACCTGACCGGTGGCACAGGAAAGTGACATGAAATTCAAATGTCAGTACGCACAGACACAGCTCCATTGGACCACAGCCACACCTACTCATACGTGTGCTGTCTCTGGCTGCTCTCAGGCTATGGCGTCATGACAGAGACTGCATGGCCTGCAAAACCAAAAATATTTATTGTGTGGCCCTTGACAGAAGTTTACTGATGCCAGTCTGGGCAATGGCTTTGGTGACTCGAAGGAAATCAGTAGCAATGGAGACAGAACAGTTAAGATACGTTTCAAAGTTAGAAATGATGGGCCTGGCTATGGTCGAATTTGGGGGCCTGCGGGAAAGAAGGACCCACGCTGGTGATGCTTAGTTGGAGAACATTCTCTAGAGAGATTGGGGGTGCCTTATCAACAATTCTATTTTGAACTTGCTTTAGACTTATCCAGTCTGATATGCCTTCTCAGATGCTGCAGTGGGCATTTGGATATGCAAGCCTGGAGCTCAGAGGTGTCAGGTTGCAGATATAAATCTGGGAAGTCATCATATAATTCTGGAATTTAAATCCAGAGGAACTGATGGGCTCAGCGAGGGAAAGAGTGTAGGGAGAGTGTAGCAGACTTTGAGGAAACCCAACGTTTAGGAGCTGGGTAGAGAGTGATCCCATTAGAGAAGTGGAGAAGGAACAGTCGGTGGTGAGGTGGGCACGAAACCTGGGGCCACGGACCGGCAAAGGCCAAGCGAGCGAGGGTTCTCAGAGAGAGCGAGCGGGCAACGGTGTCAAATTCCAGTGTGGGATCGAACACGATTAGATGGCAGGTGAGTCCTCTGGCTTTGGTGAGATCCGATGATCTCCATCAGCACTGTCCGATAGAAGTGTAACGTGAGCCACAGACGTCACTTAAAATGTTTAAACAGCCACATTTAAAAGTCAAAAGAGATAAAAATAATTGTGGTGCTCTATTTTTTATAACCCAGCATATTATTTCAACATGTAATCCATATAAAAATATTTTTGAGAGATTTACTTTTCTCCTACTAAATCTTTAAAATCTGGCGTGCATGGAAGGGAATTTTATACAGCCACACATTTCAATTTGGTCTTGCCACACTTCAAGCACCCATGAACCACACGTGGCTGCTGGCTCCCACGCTGGAGGGAGCAGCTCTCCACGCTTCACCACGGGGCCTCGGCCTCCCCTCTGCTAACACGGGCGATACCAGTTCTGATCTCACGAAGGCTGTTACGAGGAAGAAAATACATAGCTTCACAGAACCAAGAGAAGTTGCTCTGATTACCATTCTTCTATTTTTCCAAAATGTAGGTACTCAGTTATTTTTTTCAGCTGAAAAATGGGAGTTACAAGTATTTTAACAACACAAAGAAAGTAAACGTCACCTAGAATCTCCGTCTCCAGATCCGACGTACATGCTCTCTGACTTAAAAAGTTGCCTATCTGGACACCGTCCTACACCTCCATTGTATCGGTTATTACAAGACTACACTAGTTAAAACTCACGCAGCTATATCCTTGAAATGGGTGCCTTTTATTCCATGTTAATTATAGATTTCAGTAAAACTAATTTTAAAAACGCATGCAAACCACCTAAAAAGAAACCTATCTAAACACAAGATTTTTAAAAAATTTTTATTTTAATTGTTGATCTTGCACAAGACTTTTTTTTGACAGCAATGTGACTGCAATGAACGTACTGTGATCTGCTTTTTTCTGGTTTGTTTCCTGATAAAAAATTTAAACAATGCTGAATTGAAAAAGTAAAATTTAGTTGCCTTTCATCTCCCCTCCGTCCCACTCCCCAGCGACGTTCACAATTAAAGTCTGGTGTGTAATGTGTCAGGTACACATGCAATGGTAACGTGCATTCACACACACATGCATGCATTCACAAACACCACGTATCCATACACACACATTCACACGCAGATATCCACACACATGCATTCACAAACACCACGTGCCCATACGTGTGTGTATTCACACACATGTGCATGTCCTCACACATACATGTATCCATACACATGTACTCATACATGCACACATGCATTCATACACAGAGGCATGTAATGAGAAATTGGAAAACATAATCTCATCATGGACAACTTGCTATTTCATTCTTTTTCAACACTGCCTAGTATTCTACAGAATAGGAGTAGTTTTGTTTACTTTATCAATTCCTTTTGGATTGTGTCCAATACTGCAAATAAAAACTTTTTTTAACACAAAGTTTCTTGGTTGTATGTCTATGTCAATACCTAAAGATAGCTATCATCTTACATCTTTAAAGAAATAGATGCGGGCTATTTCTTTACATGTATGTTATTAAACACAATTGATTTGAACATCTTTTTTTTACTCTCATGAATAATGGACATCCCTGTGTATAATCTGTGTACAAGAGCCCCGTTATTTCTGAGGATAAGTTCCTAGAAGCACGATCACTGGATGGAGGGGTGTCGTCGTGTGAAGTGTTGGCACGCGTTGCCAGCTGCCGTCTAGAAGGTTCAGTGTTTATTTTCCCATCACCCGTACGTGTCCCAACGTCCTCACTCGACACCACCGCCCTTTCCGAGTGTGCCTGTCTGTTCACAGAGCTAAAAACGGAATGGTGCTCCCTCCATCAGCGTTTTGATTTATATTCCTCTAATATAGTGACATTGACTATCTTTTTCAGTTTCTCGGCTGTTTGAATAATCTTCTTCCCAAATGTGTGGGCTAAAAGGGCTTTTGTTAGTAGTTGGCTCTGAGCTTCATTGAACTTGGAGATGGAAAAATCTGATTGCAATGCCAATCTCCTCCACGGACCACAATCTGGCCTTGAGCGAGTCGCTTCTGCCCTCTGAGCCCTGGACTCCTCATCTCAAACAGAAGCTGCCTGCCCCAGGCTTCTGTGAGCTTGAGTCTCAGCCCACAGGGCGCCTCGTGGGTCCTAGAAAGGTGGTAGCTAGGCTTTGAGGGGCTATGAGGCTGGCTCCACCTGGGCTCTGCTGATGGGAACGAATTCTTTATCCATGTAGTAAGCTGCCCATCCCGGGAGGAATGCAAAGAGAAGTTGAACAGACCCAGGGCTGTTACAGGAACCCCGGTTACGGTGATCCTCGGGGGTTCCACAGACCCTAGGATTCTGTAGCTCTCAGGTTCTATCCTCTGTGGTCATATCCCCTTGCCGAGGGTCCTTGGATTGGGAAGAAAAGTATTCGTTTGGCTCAAGCAGGCTCTAAAAGCCCCAGGGAGCTGTAGATGAAGGGCTTTTTGCCACCGTGGGTGGTGGCATCCGTGCAGAGTTCGGTGCAGGACAGAATCTAGAGGCATCTGACAGAGACCCCTCCCACAGATGCTCATCTGTAAATCTGCCGACCTTGGACTGCTGAGATGTCCAGGGTCACGTGTTTTGGGGGCCTTGTCTGTCATTGTAGGTTTACTTCCGATGCTGTCACTGGCATGGCCGTTGTCACCGTCTTGTTCTTCTTCCCGTCCCAAAGGCCCTCTCTCAAGTGGTGGTTTGACTTGAAAGGTAAGGGGGTCCGGGCTGGCGTCTCGGGGAGCTTGGGGAGCTCTGTGGCCTGGAGGAGGGGCCTGTCCCAGATCTGGGACCGGCCCCCTGCATCTTTCCCGTTCCCTGCCCGAGCGGCTACCACCTTGTCTGGGCACGTAGGGCTGCCAGAGGTGAGTGCCCAGGGCCGGGTTACCCACCACCGCCCATGGGCCAAATGCAGCCAGCTGCCTGTTTTCCTACAGCCCGTGAGCTCAGAATGGCTTTCGCATTTTTAAATGGTTGGAAAAAATCAGGAGAAAAATATGCATGACACACAGATATGACATGAAATTCACATTTCAGAGTCCAGAAATACAGTTTTTAATGCCTTCTGTAAAAAACCTGCGGGCTGATATTTTCTTTAGTTGTGCAAGTACCTACGCAATGGCCTTGATGTTGCCTCTTGGCCCACAGAGCCCAAAATATTTACTTTCTGGTCCTGTTCACAAAGACTTTGCTGCCCTTGGACTTGCAACTCAGTGGCCTAAGGGCCCAGACATGAAAACCGCAGGCTGGGTTTCAGTGACTAGGAAGGGGTGGGGAGTGGGGCAGAAGTGCCCGAAAGCATTCAAATTGAGCTTCGAACAATCACTGAGCCCTCCCAAACCTTACGCAGGGTGGCCTTGACCTTCAGAGCGCCCACTCGTGACCCTCCTGGATTTCCGGCAGGTGTCTGCCAGGAGAAGGTGCCCACACCTGCCACCTGCGTGCCTGGCCCATCTCCATCTGGGGGCGCACTGAGCTCGGGGCAGGAGTGAGGCCCTAGGGGTCACAGTCGAAGTAGTTTCTGTTGCTGAAGAAAATGGAGTGTTCAGAGGAGAGTTCAGTTGTGGGGGGTGGGGGGTGCAGTGTGGGGAGTACAGAGGGTGGATCGGGCCAGAGAGGGCTCGACGGGGTCCCGCCAGCCGCTGCCGAGGCAGAGCTGGCCGTCCAGGAGGCTGGCGCTGGGTCCGAGGAGCTCAGCTTCGGGCCCCGCCCTCGCGGCGTCTCCCCCTCGTTCCCAGACTGCTCTCCTCGCCTTCCTCTCCCTGTGCCCTGTCTCGGTCTCTTCCTAGTTTCTCCTGTTTCTGAGCTTTTGTGTCTTTCTAGCACCTGCTTCCTTACACTTCTTTTTTATCACTTGTGTTCCGTTGTAGCGCCTCCTGGCGGCTAGCGCCCGCTCCCTCCCACGGCCTGTGCCCTCGGAGCTCCGGTCCGACAGTGCCCGCGCCTCCGAGCCTGTCTGCTTCCTCGGAGCCTCCGCTTCCTCCTGGTACCTGTTTTCTCATCATTGCTGCTTCCTCACGGTTCCCGCTTCCTGACAGTGTCTGCTTCCCCACAGCTGCTGTTTCCCCAGGGACCCTCAGCCGCTCGTGCCCCTCCCGTGTCGGGCCACCTCTCGGCCTATTTGTTCTTTCTCCTTCGTTATCCCTTCTTTTTGCCCAGTTATCTCTCCATTTCCCGCGGGGACTTCTGAGAGTAAGAATCTGGTTGGTCTGGCTTAGTCTTTATATGTATGTCTGTTACAGCTGTGTCGAGACATCCTTTACATACTGTATAAATCACCCGTTCAGTGGTGTTCAGTATATTCACAGAGTTGTGCGGTCCCAAACACAGCCAGTTTTAGAGTATTTTCATCATCCCGTGAAGAAAGCCTGGTTCATCAGCGGTCACTCCTGCCCCTCCCCCGCAAGCCCTGGACAACCACCAGCCTACTTTCTGTGTAGAGTTCCCTATTCTAGATAAATTTTTCTATAAATGTAACCATAGTTATATATGTGATCCTTTGTGACTCGCTGCTTTCAATTAACATGTTTTTAAGGTTGAGCCGTGTTCGAACACGAATCAGTACTTCTTTTTCTTATAGATTTCCCCCCACCCGGCTGCCTCGTAGTCTCATCGATTCCTGCCCGGCCTGTGGCCTGGCGGCTCTGCCACCCGGGGGTGGGCTCACAGGCCCAGAGCTTCCTCTCGGCTGGGGCGGCCTGCGCTAGGTGTCTGCTACCCCAGCTCTGTTACTGTTTGCTAGGTGACCTTGAACGAGTTCCGATATGCTCTGGGCCTTGCTTTCCCACTTAGAAACCAGCAGGTCCCTTAGACACGCCAAGCCGCTGGCCTTCCTCGTTCCGCCGAACGGAGGTAGCAAACTCAAGTACCTGCAGGGCAGAGACACTCACGTCGGCCGCAGACTGGGTGCAGGGCGGTCTGTCTCAGGCAGCGTGGCCCACCCTGCCCATTGTGCCTTTCACGTTTTGGGAACAGGGGACGGTCTCTGTCTTACAAGAAAGTAGTGCCAGGGGCTGATAGGAAGTGGGAAGACCCGGTGGGAAGCAGGATTTCGTGGGATGTCCGTCCGTGTACGTTTTGTCCACGGCCGCTTCATGCCACCATGGCAGCCTCGTTGCAACAGAGGCCGAGAAGCCTAAAGGACCCACCCACTCGCTAGCCCTCTGCAGAGAAGTGTGCTGACCCCTGTTCTAACCACTGCACATGCTGCTGCTTTGGAAAACATAAAAGTCATCCCATAATTCCACAGGCCAACAGTTCCTGCAGTTTTTTCCTCCGGAATATCTTTCCTCTTTCCTTCCTCTCTTTATTTACATCCAGTGCCAAAGAGAGCCTTTTGTTCTGTGTGAAGATGAAAGTAACGCTTACCCAGAAGGGCTGCTGAGAGGCCTCAGGGGGTCCCAGGAGATTCTCAAGGTGCAGGGACCTGTGAAAACGATTTCGTTCTGAGTAGAGCACAAGCCCCACGGTGATGCTGTGGGTTTTCTCCCTAACGCTCCAGAATCAGATGCCGGAGCCAGGCTGTGGCTTCCTGGAGGACCCTGAATGTCCCCACGAGGACAGGGCTGCAAGGACCGGGGTCCGCCCCTCAGAATGACTGTTTTCTCTCCGCCCAGCTCCCAACACAGAGACAGAGCCCCTGCTGACGTGGAAGAAGGCCCAGGACACCATCCCCTGGAGCATCATCCTTCTCCTGGGAGGCGGCTTCGCCATGGCCAAAGGCTGCGAGGTAAGAACGGCAATGTCAGGTGGGCTGCGGGCCCAGGGAGGTGTGGGCGGGTCCTGGCCACAGCTGCAGGCTCAGCATAAGCGCCAGTGATGCCACGGGCCCAGCAGCTGCCACCTCATTTGCCAATTGGGATAATCATAGTTCCCATCTCAGTGCCCGGTGCTGCGAAGGAGGAAAGGAAAAGGGTATGATCGGACCCTCCAGGAGCTCACAATGAACGTAATACTGTGCTGGTACCAATAACATCACAACCCTCAGAGTTCTCTGTGCACAGAGAAGCAACGCCACCGCGTTTCGCTCACCTGTCCAACATGCTTTACACACAGTAGCTGACTCACACTCTCCCAGCAAGCCTAGGCGGTCCATGGCATCATGATCTCCATTCTATAGATTAGGAAACGAAGGCACAGAGAGGTAAAACACCTTGCCCAAGGCCACACAGCTATGTACTCGGGCTTGGACCCCAGGTAGTTTGGCTCTAGAGTGTGTGCTGTTAGCCACTGTAATATAAATGTTAGATATTTTTACTGTTGACTAATTATTAATGGCATTCTAGAGGGTTCTGTGAGCTCAGAGGCAGGGCCAGGACTAGAGGGAGGTGAGGGAGGCCCCAAGGGTGCGGGATTTCAGAAGACGCTCACTCTTTGGGTCGTCGGCCCTGCTCAGAAGAAACGCAGCTTCAGTGTCCGGCATGTGGCATAATGTGTCATCTCACTGAGCCTCACACGGGCCCGAGCGTCCCCGTAATACTTTCAACTCCCACTTTACAGGTAGGAAAACTGAGGCATGGAAAAATTAAGCAATCCCTTAAGATCATAAAATCACACTGTGCTAGGAGCTGGGGTTCGAACTATCCATGGAATTTCAGAGTCCAGGCTCCCAGTGGCTCGGTTGGTCTCGAGAGCTTCCCAAGTGCCAGGCACTGCTCAAAGCCCTTTGCCAACACGGACCGTGTTGGTCTTCACAAACACCACCGAAGTAGATGCTGGTGCTGCCCCCCTTGAGAGATGAGGACCAGAGGCAACCTGGGGCTCAGTAGCTTGCCCACGTCTGTGCAGGCAGGAGATGGCAGGGCCAGGATTACAACCACAGCTGACGATGCGGGGGCCCCCCGCCCCGACATCGCTCTGAGCGAGCCCACGCATTCAAAACCCAAGCAGGGAAAGAGCAATCTAAAATTAAGGTGTAGGACACCTGCATCTGCTTCTCAGATTGCTCTCTTTTTAAATTTAATTTAAAGTTTCAGGTTCAAATAGTGTTACTGTGCAAGGCACCTATGAAGGTCTATGCCAGTCAGAAGCCCGGGCTTGGGGATCCGAGTACCTGGATTCGAACCCGAGCCCTATCACCCCTTGCTGGGGCACTTTGGGCAAGTTCCGCAACCTCTCTGGGCACCAGTTTTCTCACCTATGAATTGGCTTGAAGTTCTTACTCTACAGAGGGGCGGTTGGAAGCGATGAAAGAAGATGATGCTGATGCACTCCCTGGCACACCTTGGCTCGTGCAGGCTTTGCTTCCGGGGAGCAGACTCTGCGATGGAGAAGCGAGCGGGGGGTTTATTAGGTTATTCGGTGACCTCGAGGTCATCTCCTGTGGCAGGGGTGAGGCAGACCCCCCCGCAAAGCCTCCTCCAAACCCCTGGAGAGCACCAAGCTGAGAGAGCCCTTCAGAGACGTCCCAGGTGGTCCAAGATGACCAGGCCTTTCTATCCCGCATCCCTCCATCATCCATGGATGCGGGCCTCCCCAGGAGCAGGTGTGACCTGGGCAAGGCCACCCTTGAGTCTCGGGCTGACAGTGAAGGCCGTCTGCTGCCCTCGCTCCCTGCACTGGGGCAACAGGGCCTTTACGGAAGGTGGTCGGGGTGGCACACTTAGGGTCCCACACAGTTACTCTTTTTTGTGAACTACATTTTTATGTTATTCACTTTTTCAATGAATAACGTAATTTCAAAATGAGCCAAAGGATGGATGAGCAAAAGTATTCTTGGTGTCCCCATTTTAGGAACTGCAAAGACCAGAGAGGTTCAGTGACTGATTCTAGGTAACACAGCTCATAGGTAGCAGAGCTGGGATTTGAACGGGTGTCTGTCTGATTCCTCTCACAGCTGCCTCCTACTGGAGATGTATTAAGGAGGGCTTCCCAGAGGAAGTGACATGTTATCTAGGTCTTAAGAGAACCATGCAATGCAAAGGTAGAAAGCATGGGTGTGGAACCAAGCCATTGGGTTAAAGTCACAGATCTTTTACCTCTTAGCTGTGTGCCTCAGTTTGCTCATCTGCAAAATAGGAATGCTAACGCATTCCATCTCATAGAGTCGTTACAATTATTAAATGTGTCTATACGTGTGGAGAACTTAGAACAGAGCTGGCTATTATGGCTGGATATTGGGAAAAGAGGGAATTCAGGGTCAAGGATGACACGGTGGTTTTTGCCCTGAGCGACTCTGTGGAAATGATGCCGTTTACGGAGGCGCACTTAGCCTGGCCCTGAGGCAGGAGGTGGAGAGGTGACCCCACACCCCAGAGGCTTCTCTGAGCTCAGAGTGTGGTGGGCAAAGCCTGCCTCTCAGCGGAGGCTGGGCTGCAGGGCCGCTGAGCATGCTGGGAGGCCAGTCTGGCTCCTGGCCCAGCCCCAGGAGCAGGCTGGGATTTCTGTTCAAGGGGAGCTTTGTGTGGCAGCTGCCGCCTTCCCTGGGCCCTGCTGGTATCAGCCCCTCCCCAGGCAGTGTAGCCGGAGTGCTCTCGGAGCATCCTGCTTCCTAGCCCCTGCCCAGGGCCCTTGCCAGGCCTCATTGGCCTCTTGTGGCTTAGGGGTCCTCGGCTGGGGCCAGCGTGAGTCTGGGGGTGTGGACTCCCACGTGCTGGTTCCGCAGGGCTGGAATCCGATCCTAGGGCTTACTCTGAGCTTGGGCGACTCGCTGACACCGGCTTCGTGTTCTCTCCAGTTTTCTCCTGCCTCATAACAGCCCCCAGCCCCCCAGATGTTTAGAGCCTAGCCTGGAAGCTTCCGCTGGCCCCAACACAGACCCCGCCAGCCTGTCTCTCTGCTCTCCGCACGGCAGCCCCACCGGCCCCTTAGCGCTCCTCCCTTAGCGCACTAGTCACCGGCTCCCCAAGCAAGACCTTGGAGTTGCTTTCTCTCTGCCGAATGCTCTTCCCTGAGATCTCTGGGTCCTTACCCTTCACCTCTCAGCTCCAAGGTCACCAACACAGAAGGGACCTCCCGACCAACAACATATGCAAAGCAGCCTCCCCAGCTACAGGGTCGGTCACTCTCCATTTATCCCTCTGCGCACCCTCTATCCACCCCTCACGTGGCCCTGTTCCTTCCTCTGTTTACTGGTGTCTCTCTTACTAGAACGGAAGCTCTGTGAGAGCAAGAATCGTATCTGTCTTAGCCGCCGTGTCTCGGGCCTTCTGAATAAGTAATATTAGTGGGCCCGCCCTGTAAGATGGGCTGTGTTTGAGGGTCGGTGACATGTCGGGGGTGTGGACGGCGCCCGGCAGGGCGCTGGTGTATACCCAACGCGGAAACCGGGGTCTCCCGCAACCACGCTACTCTCATTATTGCTATAATTCTACCATCTCACAGATGAAAAGCCGGCTTTGTTCTGGCACCGTCACGTACATCTCATTTAAGCTCCACCACGGCAAACCGGTCTACAAATCTATTGAGGTTACTGAAGGTCAGTGTTAAATCAGAGTGGAGCAAGTAGGAACGTGTGTCTTCTTCCCAATCCCTCATTTCCTGCTGGGGATCTTTATTATTGTGGTTGTGGTGGTTGTTGTTCTTGTTATTATTATTACTATTAATATTATTTTAATTGGAAAAGTAGCCCAACGAAATGAGTAGGAGCCAGACTGTGAGCTGGCTGCAAGTTCCAATTATAGGGCAAGTCATCCCACTTATTTGGGCAAATCACAGCTCCTTGGTGCCCCGATTTCTTTAACCATAAAATGCGGAGAATTCTAGTACTTCCCTCAGGGGGTTGCCATGAAAATTAGATAGGTTAATAGTAGCAAAATACCTATCAGAGCGCCCAGTTTATTTAATTGTTCGATTAAATAACCATAAATCATGTTCAGTACGGGAACTGTTTTCACGAGTACTCATTTAACACTTACCACAACCCCTTGGAGAAATCAAGGAACAGAGATGTTCATTAATTTGCCCAAGATCACACAGCTTGTAGGCAGTACCCTGGTTTGAATGCTCACCTCATGTAGGCAGTCTTCTCTCTTTTCTTTCATTTAATCGAATTCACGGGCTCTGTACCTAGGAATTGGAGTACAGAGTTGCACCCACACAGCGGAGCCTACTGTGGTTTATGAGTCTTGCAAAGGATAGCCAAGGGTGTTTTCTATTGAGAGTTCAACTTTAAGCGTTTAACTTAAACCATAACACCCCCCTTGCAAGGTGTGGTCCTGCCGTTATTGAAGAGATTAGAAAAGGGCTCGACGGAAGTGAGGGAGGAGGAGGCCGAGGAGGAGCACACTGTCCTGCGGCTCAGCCCCCCTCCTGTCCTGCGACGTGACCTCAGGTGCCTCTTGGCATGCTCAAGGGTCATAAGGAACATGATTTCACAGCCACGGCACTGGGTGATTTCTGAGCGTTCTGACACCCCTGGCATGTCACCACTTGATGCTACTAATGACAGCTGGCATGTCCTGGGCACACACCAGGTGCCCAAGCACTTTACTAAAATGCTTTATAGATTAGCTCCTTTTCTCGCAATAATAACCGTCTGAGACGGGTGCTGCGATAGCCCCACACACAGATAAGGAAAGTGATGCACAGAGGGGTTAAGCTACTTGGCCAGGACGTCACAGCTGGAACAAATGGAAGGGACGAAGGTGGAGAGCATACTGAGTCTGCCTCCAGAGCCCTTTCTCCTCACCCTCTGGCCACACCGCCTCTGATCTGTTGCTGATCCCAGAGTTCCCAGCAGGTGGTGGGCTGCGTGTTTCCAAGGAAGCAGAGCTTCCGATTCATAAGGGAATGGGAGTCGCAGGCGAAGCCCTCTGGAGCCCCCAAGAGAACCCCAGGCCCTCGGGGGTTCTCCTCTCTCGTGAAGCTGCCAGACCTCACTTTGGCAGTGGAAATAGAGCCAAGGGCCTGATTGGCCGCTGCTGGTCGTTGGCTGGAAGCCTGTCACCCAGAAGCCTGGCCTCGGGGAAGTTCTTGGCTTCTCATTCATACCAGTCATTAACATTCCCCCTCTCCAGCCTCTCTGCATTTGACTGCACACACTGCTGTCCGTCCCTCTGCCAAAGCTGTGGCCTCAGGGAAAAACCAGTGGCCTGGTTTTCCCCTTGAAAATTTCCCTGGGCCAGGGGAGGGGCTGGGGTCCTGACTCAGCCATGTGCCATAATTTCTAGGCTCTCAGACAAACGGTGCAGACACAAAAGATACAGTGCAATTTTACAAGGTCTCTTCTAGGGAAAAATACCTTTAAGCGTGTTCGTTCATTGAAGGTAACTTTAAAGTCAGGTTGCAGGGACAAGTGTGTTAGTTTGTTCATTGGAAAGCAGTATGCTGTGTTCTGGAAGCCCTTATGAAGTTTTAGGTTCTGGATAAGCCGTACATTTTCTATTGATCGTAGAAGAAATGTATGAAGTTTCTTTGGTAGACCAAAATGTATTGATATCAGATGACACTGGGTTGATAAAAGGGCTGTGGTGACACCCGTTTGACTATAAATATTAGGGGTCTAACCCAACTCTGCCTTCAGTCAACATCTAAGCCTATGGCTTTGTTATCTTTGTCAAAAAAACAAAAACAAAAAACAAAAAAATTAAACTGGACCTGCAGGACCGATTTTGTAGGTTTTTAAGATATTGCTGCACAGCACCACCAGGCGGCAGAATAGAGCACAATTTTACACCTTCGGCTTAGCTGCTTTGGGATCGTGGTGAAAGTGTGTCAGGACTCTTGGTACTTGAGGATACTGCCCAGGATACTTGAGGATGCTGCCCAGGTACTCCCTCAGGCAGGAGGTCTGACAGTGTACATATTGTATACTTGCAAACAGAGTAACTCTCCGAGAAGTCAGTGGAGAGAGCTTGGAGATAATTCTGCAGCATTGATGGCAGGGTGGAGTCTGGGGCCAGCAAGGGGACAGTCTCACAGGTCCTTTCTCTATCCTGCCGCACTCAGCTCAGCTCTGAGCATTGCTCTTTATATGAAGAGGGGCAGTGACAGGCTGGTGTGTCCAAATGAGGGCACCTGGGTGACAGGGAGTTTTGCTGGAGCACGTTAGCTTGCAGAAGCATGCGGTCCTAAGTGTGAAAGTCATTAGTTTTGGGTACCACGGGTATCACAAAAGCTTTTCCAGGCTCAGATCGCGCCTCAGTGACACAGGGACAAATGTCTACCTTATAGGGTGGCAGGGAGGACTCAGGGGGTAATGCATGCAGGTGCCTGGCACCCTATAAAGCCGCAGTAATGCTGATGGTTGTGATAATGGATAATAACACAACGCTATAACATTCATATTTGTCTTATCATGTAATAAACTTCCTCATTATTGGTCATAAATATCTTTATTATTTATAATCATATTGATAGTGTTATATTTAATATACTTGATACATATATGATATATAGTATGTCTTATCTATGTTATACATTTGATGCATATTAATATATAATAATTAAGAGACTAATGTTTTGTATGACATTTGTGTTAATATTTTAATTAACAACTGTCGTTGGAGTCATGTGGAGATTTATCCTGGAGAATCCAATTCCTCTCTCCCATTCGAATTAGAACTTACTGGTGCTAGGCCCAAATAGCTTGTTTGGAGAACCAGCTGGATTGCTTGAGGGTCCAAGGCTCTGGGCCCCAGGCCTATAGCATATGGAATAGAGAAGAGTTCAAGAAACAGAGATGATTCGAGTCCAGGCTCGAGTGTGTGACCTTGGACATGTCCCTTAGCCCCTCTGAACCTCCGACTCCGCATCTGGGAAGGAGCACCGTTGTTGTCGTCACTGTGATTGGCTCCAGACCTCCCGCCTGGGCCCCGCCCTCCAGGGTGGCAGCCCAAGTGGGCCGGGGTGTGAAGAGATGTCCCTTGTTTCCCCCCCCGCCCCCCCGCAGCAGTCCGGGCTGTCCACGTGGATCAGCGACCAGCTGCACCCGCTGGAGAACGTGCCGCCCATGCTGGCCGTCCTGATCATCACCTCGGTCATCATCTTCTTCACCGAGTTTGCCAGCAACACGGCCACCATCATTATCTTCCTGCCCGTCCTGGCGGAGCTGGTGAGGGTCCTTCTGGGGACGAGGGGGAGGTGAGAAGGAGTCCCGGGGTCTCCAAGAACACAGGTCAAGGAGCTCCCCCTGCTGGCGGGAGCTCCGCCAGAGAGCCCCCTGGTCCCCATTCTCTTCCCAAATGCACGAAAGGGTCAGAACCCTGATTTAAAAAATACATATACTCTTTTCGTTTTCCTTTTTAAAAATGCATAAACAGAGTCAATATCTTCAAAGTGACCAAATTTTCTCTCTCCTCCGGAAAGCTTTCTAGGAAAATATAAATGACCGAATTTGGGTTAAGCGGAAGTAGAAAATCTGAGTGGTCAGATGACCGCGGGAAAAATCCTGACACCTTGGGACAGTGGAGGGGACTGTCTTGTGCACTTTAGGACATTTAGTGCCCCCGCCCCCCACCCTGGGCCTCTACCCGCCGGAAACCAGTAGCACTCCCTGTGAATCAGAGCCATCAAAAACATGTTCAGACATTGCCAAATGTCCCCTGGGAGGGCAAGGGCATCCCCAGGGGAGAGTGGCTGCTCTAAAGGTCTCCAGCCCTCCAGGGCTGGCTGGGCAAGGGCTGGAACCTCCGAGAAAACAGGTGGTGCTCAACTCACCCAAGGTTCCAGGGTGCAGAAAGGTAGAGAAGGCCATTGGATCCAGGCAGAAGGCTAGCGAAACCCCAACACCATAAGTGAACAAGGGGAGACAAGGGGGAAATTGTACCAACTCCACCTCACCTGTAAATAAAGTTGCAGATGGCAAAATGAATCCAGGGCCTAGGCAAAGAACAGCACACCATGATGGAGAAGGGATTATATTAGGGATTTAAACACTGATTAACAGGAGTTTTACATTTGAATGGATTAAAGAAGACCAAACCATCTTATTACCTCAATACAATCCAAAATCGACCGAATTAGATCAATGTTGCAAGTATAGGCTTTGTATACAAACAGTGGTATATATACCAGGCATGGTTGTCTGAACCACTTTATTTTTATTTACTTACACATTGATTATAACAGAGATCATGCTGTACTGGCTGTATTTTCATGCACAAAGATACACTTTATTCTTTGTCAACGGCTGGGGAATATTCCACTCTGAATCCATAGTTGTCGATTTGTTCAAGCCATCTGTTTCCAGGCTTTGCCGTGATCCAGCAACGCTGCCCCACACGTCCCCTGTCTGTGCACCTCTGGTGGCGTGTGGATACGCTGGCAGAACGGACATCTCTGGATTAAAGAGCCTGTCCATTTACAGCTGCGTTAGCTATGGGTCCACTGCCCTCCAAAGTGAACGTGCCATTTTACCCTCTCACCTGCAATGCGGGGTGGGGGCTCTGCTCCTCTTGCTAAGTGCGATGGGATTTAACCACACCCTCCCCCAGGATCCGAGGGACCCAGCAACTGAGAGACTTGGAGGGATTCAGGCTGGAGGGCAGGATGCGGGAGGGAGCGCGGAGCCAGCCAGATCTGCAGGGGGAGATAACACGTTTACCGGAGGAGACGCGAGCAAATGACACATTCTTCCAAATGCTGCTCATCATCAAAATCAGAACATTTCACACGCAAGGGGGTGATTCCCCTAGAGAGGCCCAAACTCTCCTACCTGAAAGTAAAGTGCTGGAGAAGCAATTGGCAGGGATTGTAGGTGAATGCGTCAGTGGAGAGAGGTGATGCACCGGTGGCCCCCTGACCGAGGCCGACTCGCAGGCCCGGCGGATCCGCAGAGTCAGAAACCTGGAAATGCTTGCCAACAGGTGCCATCCTGAGCTCTCCTTCTCCCTGAGGCCTGGTGAGGACCCCAGAGAAGGTGCCTAGAGCCTGGCTGTGGGGACCTTCTCTCCTTGCTGAGAGAAGGACCAGGCTGGGGGTGTGTTATTTTTGAGCCTCTGCATCACCTGGGGACTTGCTGGAAATGCAGATTCTTCGGGTCACCCCAGACCCGCTGAATCAGCCACCTGGGTGCTAACAAGCCTCCCGGCGATTCCCACGCACACGCAAGTTGGAGAAAGAGCGCCCTAGCTACATCTCCCCAGCCCATCCTCCCCAGGGACCCTGCAGCGCGGTCCTGGACTGTCACTAACCTTGAGGATGTTCTCCCCGCCTCGCCTTTCGTCTGGTCCTCTTCTTTTCTCCCTGTCCATTTCCATGTACCACCTCTCTCTCGCCTGGGGACTCATTCCTATTTCTGGTTGCCTTTCTCCTTGCCTCTAAATGGTCTTCTCCTGCGTTTCCATTGTCACTCTCACTCTGCCTTTCTCTGTCCCTGTGCCTTTGCCTCTCTTTCTGTCTCTATGTCCGTCTCCGAGTCCCTCCCCTTCCAACTGTCTTTACCTCCTGTGGTTTCTGTCCGGTTCTTTATGTCTTGGGCTCACCGCCCGCTCCGGGGCCCAGGCTGTCCGCCTGAGAGTGCACCCCCTGTACCTGATGATCCCTGCCACGGTGGGCTGCTCCTACGCCTTCATGCTCCCGGTCTCGACGCCCCCCAACTCAATTGCCTTCGCCTCTGGACATTTGCTGGTCAAAGACATGGTGAGTCTGGGCATTTTCCGGCAGAGCCCGGGGAGGTGGGTGGATGCCGAGTAGTGGGGAGGAATTCTGCTCCCCCCAGCCCCACCCCCCTCCAATTTCTGCGTAGGTCAAGGTCATTCTGGGCGGGACCAGGAAGATACATTTTAGCCAAGGCTCGCTGCTTAGACAGCTTCAGGAAATACTACCTAAGAGACTATTCACCAAAGTTTGCTTCAGGGACTAGGGACTTCCCCCTCGCTGTGGGCGCTGCTCTCTCTTCTTGCTTGTTTGGCTGGTGGCTCTGTGCCCAGAGTCTTTAGGAGAGAGGCTCAGCAGGCCACACCCTGGGACTTGGGGTAGATCTCAGTGCCCAGCCAGCTGGGGAGTGAGAGGAAGTCCAGGGTTGCGGCAGTGGGGGGAACCCCCGAGCTTTCAGCGGGGCTCAGCATTGGGCGGAGTGTTCTGTCGCCCCCAGGCTCCTTGCTAAGTCCGCCCCTCCCTTTCTCCTCTGGCCTCTAGCTGCCTCTTCCCCCTCCACCCCTGCCTGGGGCACTTGTACTGGGACACTCAGAATGCAAATAACCTTCCTAAGCTGGTGCAACCGAGAGGGGTGATCTGCTTCCCCAGTTCGTGATGCTGGCTTCCAGTGTCAGGGACCCTCGGGATAAATGATGAGAGAAGGAGAGGGAGAGGCGGAAAGAGATCCCAGAGCCAACAGTGTAACCTGAGGCTGTTAAGGGACTGAGTGACTAATAAGGTGGAACCGAGCAGACATTTTGAGTCAGGCTCCCAAGAGCCTGGCAAAGGAAGGGCCAGCCTTCCCCCAGTTCCCCCAAAGCGTCGGCCAGGCTCCTTCCAATCCCCCAGACTTGCCCGGGGCTGTAAGAGCCCCCAGCTCAGAGGCAGCACCAGGCAGCTTCCAACTTTGCCAAGTGCCCTCTTTCCTTCACAGAGGACGATACCCTTCCCATGAGCCACCGGGGTAATATTCTTTTCACAGTTTTGCTAAACCAACTTGCATTAAAAAAAAAAAAAAACTTAAGAGTATTTAAAAAGAAAAGTTAGCAATGCACATGCAAATGGAAAACCAGTATCGCATGTCATTGAAGACAAGTCTAAAAATAAATGCAAAGGGGGAAAAAAAGCAAAATAATTACGTTCTCTCTGATAACAGTTGCCCAGAGAAGGTTCTGGACCCCTGCTTGTTAAAGAGGGCAGTTGGAGAGGAGGAAGGAAGGGTTCAGGGCATGGTAGCACCTAAGGGAGACTTGCTCTTTGAGGACAGGATTCAAAAAGCAATTGAAAAGGGAGAGACTTTCTCACTGTGAGGGCCACGGCTGGAAAGCTAGGGTGGAACAGTCAGAAAAGCCAGCTGGGAGAAGGGTTTTAGCCCAAGTTCGGACGGTATAGCACGCGAGGTCAGCCAGGGCAGGGGGCAGGGGGGCAGGTCTTTCCAGCTACTTAAGAGGTAAAAATTTCCAGAGGTCAAAGCCTTCCCAGTCAACTAGTACAGCCTTCGCTGGCCACGCCGAGTGTGTGTTGGGGGATGTTGGAGGGGCCCGTCAGATTACTTCCGAGTTGTGTGGCTTTGGATACGCCAGCTTCCGTAACGTGGGAACGATAATAACAACAGCCCTTGTGGGGTTGCTCTCAGGTTTAAGCGGCCCGATGGCAGCTGCAAGGCGCAGGACCTGGCACCTAGAAACCACTCACTGAATGGTGACACTGGCGGCTCTTTGAGCGACAGCCCGGGGTCACGTGAAGGTGGAAGGGTCTTGGGCGTCCGCCGAGCTGGGTTTGGGTGAAGGACGCTGCGGCTTTTCCACCCACGGGTTGGGTCTCGAGTCTGCGCTCTGTTTCAGATGCGGGCCGGCTTCCTGATGAACCTGATGGGCGTCCTGCTGCTCAACGTGGCCATCAATACTTGGGCACAGACCATCTTCCAGCTGGGCACCTTCCCGGACTGGGCCCATGACCACTTAGCCAATGTCACGGTGCTGCCCACCCCGTCGGTGGCCAACGGCACACTAGGGACCCTCTGAGTCCTCCCTGGAGACTCTCTGGCCTGGGCCCTCCCAGAAGGCTCTACCGTCACCTGCTGTCAGGATCAGACAGGATGGTCCAGCAACCCTCAGTGATCCAGGAAGCAGCAAGGAAGGGTGACCTCCGGTGGGCCGCTTGGGTCAACAAGTTCATTATCTAGGACTCCTTCTCCTCTCCCGTGCAGTTCTGGGCCCAGATATTTCTCAAACCTGCTTCCTGAGAAACAAGCTCCTTTCTCTCTGAGCCAGCACGTGGTTGGGGCGCAAGAGAGCCCAACCTCAGCAACAACGAGCAACTCCAGGATGGCGTTTGTCCCGAACAGTTAGGAGGGGAGGCTACCCACCCCCGGCGGCCCAGCTAACATTCCCCACTGGCTTCTGTAGGTTGCACTATGGAGGGGCCATCCTGCCTTCAGGGGTCACCTTCCCCGAAGAGGCTTTTGGGGGCCGGCAGCGTTCTTTCCGGTCCCCTCATTCCAGCTGCTTGCTGCTGGCGCCTGCTCTGCTCAGCTGGTGCGCATTCTGCACCAACTGTTTGCCCATTTCACCTGCTGACCCCAGCAGGCAGGGGAATTTTCAATCCGTGGCAACACGGGGAGGGACAGATGACTTCCTGAGGACACGGAGACGATGCAAAGCCTCCTTGCTGTCTCTCTGGGTTCCCAAGCGCATCAGGGGAGTTCTAGAAACCCCCACTGACATCTCTATCCAAGCTTTTAGGATTCTCCTGTTTGATCTGACTCAGTTCGTCCGTGATTCTGGAGTTGGGCCCCGCCAGCCAGGCCCCTGCTGCGTGTGACCCACACGGTCCTTGTGGCTGCTGTATGCTTATCAGCTGGTCGTTACTGCCCCAAGCTGCCCCGAGTGGTGAGCATGTTTGGTTAGCAAAGGCCCCATTTTTCAGGGGCCAGAGAAAAGTCAAAAGGTAAACCGGGGTCTTGACGAGAGCCGGTAAAATGTCTCAGGCAGGCAAATACCATAATCCTCCTCTACAGAGGGGTCCCCTGGGACTTTCTGTGAGCCAGTGGCTGGCGGGGGCTCTCCTAGGGGGTTTGATTCCTCCTGGTTTCCAGTGGAAACCTCTGAGCACCTCCAGTGAACCGCACAGTACCAGGCCCGGTGGATGCTCCGGCCGGGTCTGTGCAGTGAATGAATGGCCCAACATCAGCACCGCCCCCACGCCTCGTCTCTCCTCACCCCGCACCTCTGAGGGATGAGGCTCCCTGAGCAGCTGCCTGGGCTGGGGAGGCAGTTCCCAGAGACTGGGCTCATCCTCTGTTCAGCAGGAGTGAGTCATGGATGTTTCCCTGGAAGCAGGGGGGAGGCTGGAGGAGAGGCCCCTGAGCTGGAGACTGAGCACCCCTGGTTCCCACAGGAGTAGACCTTCAGTCCTTAGTCACAGTTACAGCCCCTGGGGGGCGGGGGAGGCGTACTCCTGTGCGACAGCGGAGGGGAGACGTTCGTTCACAAAGAAACCCATGGGACTTGTAACCAGATGAAGCATGATTTCAAATACTTCTGATCGAAAATGCTATAAAATAAAGAATGTGAATCAATACCGGTGCTGGAGAGTTTTTATCTTTCTGGACGTAAAAGAGCTTCAAAGCCCCAAGTTCCCGAGCTGGGTCAGGAATCCACAGAACTGACCTTCCTGATCTCATTTTCTTACTGTTCTCCCCTCTTTCCCCTACTCCGGCCAGATAAACTCTTCTGCCTCAGGGCCTTTGCATGTGCTGTTCCCGCTGCCTAGAGCACTTTGCTCCTGCATGTATGCTTGTTTCCTCCCTTATGCAGGTCTCTGCCCAAATGCCACCTCCCCAGAGATGCTCTTCTGACCATCAGGTCTAAAATATCATCCTCATTACTCTCCATCTTGTTATACTGCCGTATTTTTCTTTGCATTTAGTCAGGATATTGTAGTATTTATTTTCTTATTTACTAAATGTCTCTCTCTCTCTAAAATATAAACTTATGAGAATATAAACTTTGTTTTGTTCCGTGCTGTAACTCCAGTGCCAAGGACAGTTTTTGACGCATAATAGGTGCTCAGTAAATATTTGGCAAATGAATCTATACCAGAATTAAGGAGAAAGCAATCGCCCCCTCCAATATGGGGTCTGTTTGATTCATAGCTTGGCTCACTCTTCCTCCATTTGTTCATCGGACAATGTTAATTTCTCATGTGCTCATTCGCTGTCCCTGCCCACGTGGTATTTGCATTCTAGGGGAGGAGTCGGGCAGATCAATAAGTAAACGAAATGTTTCTAGGTCATGATGCGGGTTAAGCAGAAAATGAAACTGGCCAATGTGGTAAACTGGCTCAGAGGCTACTTCAGCCAGAGCAATTAGGGAGGACTTCTCTGAGGAGGCGGCACTGGGCTGAGGCCAAAAGGAGTCAGCCATGTGCTCGTGGTGGATGGGAAGGTGGGGGATGGCAAGGGTGGTGCAGGGTCACTGGAAGTGCACCAGGGACTCGCATCTGGACTATAAGAGGAAGTGGGGAGAGACAAAACCGAAACAAAACACCTGTTTCGGTTAACCGTGGCTGCATTACAAACCACCTTTGTAACCAGGGCCTCAAAGCACAACTCATCGGCTCACGTTTCTGCCTTTGGACAGAGTTCTACAGGCACGGTTTCCTGTCTGCTCTGCATGCGGTGGTCAGGGCCACTTAGCTGGGAGTGTGGCTGGAGCTGGACTGTCCACGATGGCTGGGGACCCTCCAGGGTAATGGGGCTTTTCCAGGAGTCCGGCCTGGGCCTCTTTACGTGACAGCAGGCTTCCAGGAAGCCAAAAGCAGAAGCTACAAGGCTCCTTCAGGCCTGGACTTGGGAGTCCAAGGACATCTGTTCTCCCATATTCAATCAGTCAAAGCAGATCACGAGGTGTCCTGGTTCAAGGGCAGGAAATAGGCTCCAGCCTCTAGACTGTATGAGGGAGGAGTGGCTTCCAGTACAGGGGAAGGATGGCTAGAATCATCTCGGGAAGCCTTCTGCCATGACACCCAAGAGAAAATTGAATGAAAGATATAAATATGCCATTCAGAAAAGGAATATCTAGGTAGCCAGCAGGTTAATAAAGAAATGCTCAACCCCCCTTGTAATCCGGTAAACGCACGTTCGACCAATCAGACCGGCCCACACCAGAACTGTGGGCAATAAGCGGTGGTCAGATGGGAGGAAGCAGAAACCCTCGTGTCCTGCTGGGGAGACGCTGAGCTTTTCCCGTGAGGCGGGCGACCAGCTGGGCGAGCGGTAAGGGGGTTGTTGTCTGCATTCCCCGCGCCCCGTTACCCTGCTCCTGGGTTTACAGCCCAGCCAAATGGTCCCTAAGGAGACCCAGAGGTGTCCCACCCGCAGCCCGTGGGCCGGATGCAGCCCAGGGTGGCTATGAATGCTGCCCAACACAAAATCGTAAATTTACTTAAAAATTTTTGCTCATCAGTTTTCATTAATGTTTGTGTATTTAATGTGTGGCCCAAGGCAACTCTTCTTCTTCCGGTGTGGCCCAGAGACGGCAAAAGGTTGGACGCCCCTGTAGGGGGACATTTGTGCCACTGCTGTTTGAGGGGCCAACGAGCTGGAGGCCACCTGGGTGACCGTCACTGGTGGCGCTGTTTAAATGAAGCGTGGAGGCAGCACAGGGTGAGAAATACAGCTCCCAGGCATGGGAAGGGGTCGGACAGGGCGGGGCAGAAGTAGGTCGACAGCTCTTTGTATGGAAAACAACGCAACCGTTAACACACGCAAGTGCGAGAATAAACTCTGTGTTTTGCATACTCACAACTGCCAACCTACTTTTGCCCCCTATCGGAAAACTTTCTGTAGAGTCAGCGGGCAGCGGAATAGAAGCGCTGATGGTAGATGAAAAATGTGGGTATCAAAGTCACTGAACGGAGACTTCAGGGAGCCAGGTCGGATCGGCCCCACCCCGGACAAGCGGAGGACCTGAAGCGGCCCTTCACCGTTTGGTGCTTCGGTTTCTGCCTCCTAGAGGTGAGAGCGCGTAGTCAGGGTCTCAAGCGCGTGAACCAGCTAATTCGAGGGCAGCGTAGCTAAAGGTCTGGTTACAAGGTGTGGGCAGAGGATAGGGAAACCACAAGGGCAGGCGTGGGCCCTGGAGGGGGGAGGGAGGGCTAGTCATGAAGAAGCAGCTCCAGCCTGAGGTCTGGGACGAAGAGAGGCCTAACCGGAGCCGGCGTCTTTCGTCCCGGCGCGCATCCGCTCCTGGCGACTCCACGGGGAAAGAGATGCCCTGTATCTTCCTCTCCTCCCTTCCTCAGTCCGTCTGTCTGCCGGGGCACCCCACTGGCCAAACCCAGCTGCGTCAGTCAGAGCTCTCCAGAGAAACAGAACCAGCAGGATGTGTGTGAATGTATGGATACCCAGGAAATCGTCCAAGAGCGGCCTGCTGCCAGAATTCCCTCTCGCTCAGGGGAAGGCAGTCTGTTGGGCTCTTCAGGCCTTCATCTGATTACACGAGGCCCACCACGTTTTGGAGCGCCGTCTGCTTCACTTAAACTCCATTGGTTGAAATTGAAATCTCATCCACATACACTCTCACAGAAACATCCCGAATCATGTTTGACCAAATGTCTGGGCCTGGCCAAGGCGGTGCATAAAATTAACCATCGCACCAGCAGAAGCTAAAATGCAAGGGAATCCTTTGCTGCGGCCCATCCAGGTCCAGCTCTGGTGGCACAAGGCAGGGAAGGGAGGGGTGGCTGGGTGTGGAGGGGCAGACTGAGAAAACGTGGCATGGAAGGTTCAGACCGTATCAGAGCTTGCAAAGTAGCGGTCCCCAGGACCACCTCCAGCCCACATTCAGGTTCCCCCTCCCCCGCCTTCCATGAGTTTTAAACTATTCATTTATTGCTAATATTTTAAATTCAGGAGATTTCACATTAAAACGTGAATTTATGTTTCCCTTGGAAAAGAAAATACCAGAAGATCTGGCAATATGTGACCTCATTGCTGTCTGACAATAATTGTTTGCAGGGGAGAAGCTCTTGTTTGCCACAGTCCCCACCACTCCTTAATGTCTTACACTGGCTCTCTTCATTTGACTCTGTCACCTTCCTGGCTTCTGAAGGCATTGAATCTCTGACTCCTAAGCAACGTGATCTGCAAGACCCATTTCAGCGTTAGTGGTCACAGGTTCTAATGCCCTGGAGCAGCAGTCACGGCGGAACTTTCTGTGCTCACGGAAATTGTCTACATCTGCCTTGTACAATACAGTAGCCATTTGCAGCTGCAATGCACCTGGCTGGAATTCAGAGGGGCCGCAAGTACAAAACATACACCGGACTTGAATAACTGAGTACGAAAAAAGTGAATCTAAACTATCCCGTTAGTAATTTTTCTATTGATTGCATGTTTGAAGGATACTATTTTGGATATATCAGGTTGAGTAAAATCTGTTATTAAAATTAATTTCCCTTTTTAGATGGCTGCTAGGAAAAATTAAATTACATATGAGGCTCCCATTCTGTTTCTGTTGGACAGCACTGTCTGTTTGGGAAGATTTCAGCCACGTCTCCATAGTCTCAAACCAGTTGCAGGGCAGCGATGTTCTGCACCCACAGGCTGTGAAATTCGATGACTCTCACACTATATATACCTCTGATTCTGATTCGAGATCTGAGGGTTTACCACTTCCTCTTCCGGTCCTGTCTTATGGCTCTGAATCCTCTACCCAGAAAACTCCCCCACAACAAAGCTGACACTGTTCTGTTGATTCAGAAGCCCCTTCCGGACGTTGTGGGCCTTGGAGTTGAGTCAGCCTTATATAGGCAGAAGTGACCTCCTACATGGGCTGAGAAAAGTCAAAAATACCTTCCTCCCCTTTCTTCCCTGTGTCCCCATCTCTTCCCAATCTCACACACCCACCAGAGACCTTCAAGAAAGGACCCACGTGGGCCTTAATCAGTTGGCTCCCCGGTGCAAGCGCAGAAACTGGGCAAAGTTGGTGTCTTCCAGGACTGCTCCTCTCTGACCAACACAGTGCCCTGAAGTTTCCTGTGTGGGCGGAGCCTGGTCAGGGCATCCCAGAGGCCTGTACACTCAGGTCTGAGCCGCCCGGGGCACGCTCAAGCACAACCCTCAGCCGGGTGAGAGGGGGCAGGCAGGAGCATTTATCTATTGTTTACTGGACACTCCGCATACATTATTTCATGGAACCCTCAAGCAACCCCAAGAAGCAGGAGCTGGTATTCTCACTATAGCAGAGTCCATGCAAGTTCAGAGAGGGATGGTGTGTTGCCCAAGATCACACAGCACACACGGTGTGTGGAAAATCTGGTAACGTTGGGCCTCATTTTCAAGGGGCTCCCTGCCTCGGTGGGAGCAGATTAGAAGCTGCCCTTTGTGAAGGCGTCTGCAGGTGGCTGGGCACAGCCGTTTCCACCTGGACTGCTGTGCTCCTGACCTTGGCTAGCCGTCCTTCCCGGGCACATGCAGTTGCTGCTCTTGCTGCACGGGGGGCCCAGTTCTCTGCCTGCACTTGGTGCCCAGCTCACCTCCCTGGAGCAGCTTGTAACCTGGGGAGGGTGGCAGGCTCTCTGAGGGCCACAGTGTCTCATTCAACTGTGTCACTTCTCCTATCTGGGTCACAGGACATCCTCCTCCAGACCTGAGCAAGCGACCCAGGCAATGTGTCCTTATAAGGGAAGAATGCCATCTAAGGGTCAACCCTAACGGGCCCCTCCTGCAGGGTGGGGACCTCCCGGAGGAGGCTCTCCTACAGGCAGTGCCAGGGCACAGAGATGCTGGGAGAGAACAGCTGCATCTGCAAGCTGCAAGTCGTGTACCTGCAGGGCAATGACTGCAGCCAAGTGCATACAGGAAATGCACATTTATTGAGCACCTACTGTTTGCAGTGCCAGAAGCACCACAAGGTCCTCATGAGTCCTGGGACTCCCTTCCACCCAGCAGAGCACAGGGCCTGACCAGCTGGCTGCGGGGCAGGACTTTTGGGTGTAAATCACGGCTCTCCCTCGCACTAGCTCAGTGGCTGGGTGAAGGGACTTAACTCTCCGGGTCTCCATTTTTTTGCAACAAAGAATGGCAGTCACAACGGTCCCTACCACAGAGGGTCGTTGGATGCAAGGACTCAACGAATTTGAATAGAAACGTGTCTGATGCAAAGCAAGTGCTCAGTAAAGGTTAACTGTTATCATCATCATCTTTTAAGAGGAGGAAGGTGAGACTGAGAGATGAGGTGGCCTGCTCAAGGCCACACAGCTAGGGCGGGACACAGCTGTGCTTTGAAGCCAGGTCCCCATTGGGCTGAAGACAGGAAGGGAGCTGGAGAGAAAGACAGGAGCCACTGATGGTCGGAGAAGAGCCTTAGCAGAAGTCCAGGGGTCTCCTGCGGGCCCCCATCCCCTAAGAGTTGGGGCACATAACTGTGGACATCGAGGGGAAGAGGAATATGAGCAGAGTTCTAGTCCCGGCTCTACCACCGGTGAGCCGAATGGCTTCCCTGGGCCTCAGTTTCCTCCTCTGTGAAATGGGACTAATGCCACCTTCCCGTTATCAGGACTAGAGATGTTGCTTGGAAAAGGCTCTTTCTCTCCTCCCACACCTCCAACCCACGCCTGCCTCACTGAAGAGGAGGAGGCAGCTTGCCCAGCCCCCTGGGAGGTGGGCCCCGCAGGGCGGGCCAAGGAGACCAGGAGGACTTCATTAAGGGCAGAAAAGCAGAAGTGACAGGGTTTCCCTGAGTGCTAGAGGACTCCATTCCTCCCACTTCCTCTCCACCTGTTGTTGCTGCCCGAAGGCCGCCTGGCTGGCTCTGCTGCTATTCAGGAG
Organism: Glossophaga mutica; assembly: GCA_039655065.1. Taxonomy (NCBI): domain Eukaryota; kingdom Metazoa; phylum Chordata; class Mammalia; order Chiroptera; family Phyllostomidae; genus Glossophaga; species Glossophaga mutica. The sequence goes on along the minus strand of CM077312.1, from coordinate 98,254,263 downwards.
GCATGAGGACCCTCTGGGGCACAGCTGAGCACCTCATCAGGACCGGGTAGGTCTGGGGACCTTGGGCCCGGGGGCCACAGACAAGAGAACAGTTGGGCATCTGGGAATGAGTCTAGGTCTCCGCGTGGCCATTCCCTGGCAGCAGGACTGGGTAAATCCTCACCTCCTCGAGCCTCGGTTTCCCCGTCTGGGAAAGGCGAGTGAGAACACGGTCCACCAGGCCGGTGTGGGAACTGAAGGAGAAAGGGCACACAGAGGGCTTGCTGCCGTCCGTCCGTGGCTCGGAGGGAGCGCCCAGTAAAGGCAGCTGAAAGCCTCCTGGCCAACCCTTAACACAGGCCTTGGCCCCCGATATGACTTAGAACTGGCTTTCCTTTCCCATAGTGTTTGTAGTGGCTAGGATTTCACAGCTACCAGGTTTCCAACACTCATTGTACCTCAGGAGGGGTGTCTAGCCCCAGATTAAAATGACTTCAGGGCCTGGGAAGGCCCTAATTCATGATCTCTAGCCTCAGGTGAGTCTTCCACGCCACCCACGTGTGAATCGTTTCCCTAATTCATTTCCTTTCCCACTCTCCTGGACAGCCACGGTCTTCCTCCTCCTTTATCTTCAGGCTGCCCTCGACTCCTTCGGCATCCTCGCCATCAGGGCTGACCTCGCTTCCCGCTGCCCTGAGCAAACAGAAGCACCCACACCACAGCCACAACTATTTACGAAGCACCCACTACACGCCAGACACTGTTGTAGGCACCTGGGACATGTCAGTGATCAGAGACCAGGTCTCTGCCTGGCGGCTGCTTTGGTACCAGATCATAGCTGACATGACACAATTTTCCGGACACAAAATGACCCTAGGAGATACTACTTTTATTGCACCGTTTTACAGATGAGAAAACTGAGGCACAGAGAGGTTACAAAACCCGGCCGAGATCACACGGATGGTGAGTGGTAAAGTGGGGATTTGAACCCAGGCAGTGTAGAGTCAGGCCTTTAACCACTGCCGTGTTCCATTTATATCAGATGATGCTGATCTATAATTGCCCACCTTGCCTGTCCACTCACCGTCATCTGTGCCCATTTCCTCTGCCTTCCCACCTGCTGTCAAGAGTGAACGGCCCCTGCTGCTTTCTAAGAGCATCCCCGCGTTTTGGGCTCTTGGTCTGACCTCTGCCACCCATAAGGAGGTCCCCTTCATCAGTGTCCCCCCTCTTGGTTGGACCTCCCATGTACAAACGGGCCAGATTTGCTCCATCTTAAATGAACTCCCTTGGTCACAGTTTGCCCATCGGCTACTGCATTTTCCCGACCCACCAGCAGCATCTGACAGAGTTGGTCGTTTCCTTCTTCTTGAAACGTTTTATTTATGAGGCTGTTCACACACCCCGTGGCCTGGTTTCTCGGTCTCCTTCGCTCGTTCCTTCTCATCTCCCAAACTGCTAGCCCTGGAGCGTGGCGACTCAGTCCCCGGATCTCTCTCCTCCTCACCAACACACACCTTGAGGAATCGCATGCTGCCCTGACTTTAGACGCCATCCATAAACCAGCAACACCCGACATTGTATCTCTAGCCTGATGGCTCCTCTGAATCCCCGACGCGTGTTTCCAACCACATGCTCAACAGCCTCGTTGACTGGCTCAGCTGGCAACTCAGATTTAAGCCTTTCACCTGCATTCCTCCTCTCCCCACTCCACTCAAACCTGCTTTAAGCACGGATTTTTCTGCCTCAGGAAATGACCCCCCGATGATGCTTCCGGTTGCTCAGGCCACCAAATCTCCTGGCCGTGTTTGTCTCACACCCACAGTCAATCAGTCTGTCCCCCTTTTTGTCTTTTCTAGGAACATGTATCCAGAACCCAACCTCTTCTTCCCATTCCTCTGCTGTCACGAGTATACATTCTAGAAGGGTGGGGATTCTTGTCTATTCATTCATTCTGGTTTCTCCAGTGGCTGGCACATAGTAGTTGCTTAATAAATATTTGTTGAATAAATAAATGTAAGGAAAATAAAGTAGAAAAGTTTCTCAGAGGTAAACTAATCCACCCTTCCCTCCCTTCGCCCTCCCCTCCAAATTGTAGAGACGTTTAAGTTCACACAGAAGGAGGGTTCAGGCTGCACAGAGTCAACAGTGAAACGGTGTCTTTAGTTCTCTCTTTCATCTCTGCTTCGCTCTTTGTGACTCCTTCACTCCTTTGGGCCCATTGGCCTCACAAAATTGAAATTATGGACACAGGCAGCTCCGACATTCATTCTCACATCTTCGGGATCTGCATGGAAACTGGGCTCTTCCCTGACAACTCCAGTGAGAATAATCCTGGGGAAGGCTCTGATTGGTTCAGCTTGGGTCATGTGGGTTTCAGGTGGATTACTCTGATTGGCCCACCTGGGAAGAGTGCCCACTCCTGCGGCTAATGGGGTGGAGCCTGCCAGCAGAGGAAGGGTTTGTGGGGCAGGGACACTGGGCAGACACCAAACTCCCCACACTCCTGATAGAGGTTCCCCAATTTTTGTGTGTGCAGGTGCAGATTCTGGCACTTGGGACTCTCCAAGGCCCTTGTCCCACTTCGGGCTGCCTGGGTTGCCTTCTCTCAGCCTGTCCCAACCAGCTGTGGCCAGCTGTTGACCCAGCTCCTCCTGTGTGGTTCCCTGGCTGCTGCTGCTGCAGGTCTGGCCCACCAATGGCTGGTGTCCTTGCTGCTTTATCCTCTGGGGCCCTCGGCCATGGTGTCCACCGTCTGTGGTCTCCTGGTCTTCCTGGGCCTGGGCCTGGTGCCTCCGGCTCGCTGCCTGTTTGCCCTCAGTGTGCCCACCCTGGGCACAGAGCAAGGCCGCCGTCTGCTCCTGTCCTGGAGTACTGCCACCCTGGCTGTCACTGTGGTGCCCAACGTCTTGACCAATGTGGGCGCAGCTGGACAGGTGCTGAGGTGTGTCACTGAGGGCTCCCTGGAGAGTCTGCTCAACACCACGCGCCAACTGCACACAGCGTCCAGGACTCTGGGGCCCACTGGCCAAGGCCTGACCCTCCAGGCCCAGGGCAACGGCTCTGTCTTCCGGCTTCACATGCTCCAGGTCACTCGGCAGGTCCTGGAGGACTTCTCTGGCCTGGAGTCCCTGGCCCGGGCAGCAGCCCTGGGGACCCGGCGGGTGGTCACAGGGCTCTTCGTGCTTGGCCTCCTGGTGGACTCAGCCCGGTATCTCCATTGTTACCTGACTGACCTGCGGTTTGATAATGTCTACGCTACACGGCAGCTGGCTCGGCAGCTGGAAGAGGCCCGGGCCACGCACCTGCTGGCATCTCCACCAGCCTGGCTGCTCCGGGCAGCTTGGCCAAGGCTGTCCCAGAGGGAGCTGCTGAGCTGTCTACTAAAGCTGGGGCCACTCACCCTGCTCCTGATGGCCACAGCTGTGACAGTGGCCACAGACCACGTGACCTTCCTCCTGGCACAGGCCGCCGTGGACTGGGCTCAGAAGCTGCCTGCTGTGCCCGTTACACTCATGGTCAAGTATGATGTAAGTGTGGCGATGGGAAGGCAGGTACAGAGTCATTTCCTCGAGGGAAGGGGTAGAATTTGTCAAATCCTTGGCCTGCGATTGAATTTTACTTACCCCCAAGTCACAGCCCTGGGAGGGGCTGAGCCCCTGGGGCACCCTCGGATGAACTTAACTCCCACTCCAACCCGATACAGTGGGCTCCATTTTGACCCCTACTGCAGGTGAAAATACTGATACCCAGGGATATGGCAGCACGTCCTAGCCCCCTTTTTCTCACTCGTACAGATTGGACCAGTCCTCCTTTCCCTACGAGGTTATGTGAGCTTTCAATGTGATAGTCTCCGGAAGCACCTAGTAAGCACCACGACCCACAGGAGATGCTTAATGTTATTGGCCATTATTAATAGCGCACATCTGTGAATATCAGACTGTGTATACCAGGGCTCAGAAGGGTCTAGAGCAGGAGCCCACCAGCTACGGCCCATGGGCCGAATCTTGCCAGCTTCCTATTTTGTAAATTAAGTTTTATTGGAACACAGTTCTCCAAAGGCAGATTTGAGCTGTGGTAACAGAGACTGCATGGCAAACAAAGCCGAACTTACTTACTGTTTTAATAGTTATATATAAAGTATTTACAATCAAATTACTCTTAGACATTTACTATCTCATCAAGAGTCGTGCTTTTTCAGTCTCTTCTTTGGCCATTTTACTGATGAGGACACGGAGGCTCAGAGAAGCTGGGGTACTGGCCCACTCTCACCCAGCCCCCCTGCAAGCAGCAGAGCCAAGCTGCACTGCGACTCTTGCGGGCTAGGTGGGTTCACGTTCATGAACTCCTTCCACCATAAGATCTTTACGTTTTATCTTTATGATGAGATTGCACACGAAAGTCCATCGCAGGCAACACACCAAAGTGTCAGACCCTGAGCTACTAACATTAATAGCTAACATTTATTGAGTACTTATTTAATGTAAGAAAGTGTTTTTTGAACTGCATGAAATGACTTTAATCGATTTAGGGGTCATGGTCATCATTTTTTAAGGAAACAGAACGGACTAGAAGTGTATGGGAGGATATTCTAGGTAATAAGGGTGTGTACTGTCTTACGAAATTTTTCTTCAACCACAATGCAATTTATGCTTGGAAGATACTATGAAACGCTGTGGGTTACGATAAGGCAATGCCAGGCAATGTCCTAAGTGTGTTGTCAGATGCGCGGTACCTCCCCATGCCTAGGAGGCCACTGAGTACAAGCCACACCATCATCTCGGGTGCCGTCGGGAAGGAAAATGCTTCCAATGAAGCCATTGCCCGATGCCTGCTCACCATTCAGAATTTCGATTGTATTCATATAAAATCGTTCACATATTTTTAACATAGCTTTATGTCATCATACTTTTTGATGTAGAGAATGCAAGAAAAACAGTGAAGTAATTTTGGCTGTTTTCCTAAAACACCCTCCCACTCAAGGCTGACTTTGCTGAATGACTCTGGCTGAGCTGTCAGCTTCCGGGACTTCTCACACCACGTGGTTCGCTGTGCCCTCACACGCTCTGCTGAGGCTCCACCCTCGTTTCCAGCATTTTCTTCCAAGCTGCAGACGCCCACTCTGCAGTTGGATGCTGGCACCCCGACCCTCTTAGAGAGCAGGGACTGGCATGAGCGCTGAAAGCAGTTATGAGTCCTTTTGGTTGGAAGATACTTCTTGATCTCAAAGTCCGAATGTGTGGAAAAAAAAAATGTGAACCCAGAACTGATGAAATAAGATAGCTCATTTCCTTGTCCCTGTGACCCTGCCAGAGAGGAACTGCTATCATCGCTAGTTTACTGAGGGAGACACCGAGGCTCAGAGAAGTTAGGGATCTTGCCCACAGTCACCCAGCCCGGAAGTGGCGGAACCAGGGCTGCGCGGGGACTTCTGCGTGGCCTCGGCACATCCACTTGCCTGAACTCCTTCCTCCGTTAAAAATAGCGATGACATCACTGCGATGAACACAAATATATTAATAGTGTATAGTGAAACATGTTCTTCAACTGAGAAGTTAATTTTAAATTCTGATTTTAAGAGAAAACGAAATATTTTCATAGGCCCCTGAAAGTGTTGCAGGGCCCAGCACTGAGCCTGATGGGGAAATTGGCTCTGAGCCAAGCCAGGATCCAACCCATGAGGTCTGACCCCCAAGTTCAAAGGGTTAACCTCTGACCTCCCTGCCTCTGTAGATATCATTCTTCCTCGATCGATCCTAACTCATGGAAAGGGTAGAACCTGATGCTTATGAGAGGATATTAGGACCCGCCCTGGTGGGGCTGTCCCCTGGGACATGCACCCCCTGCATGAGTTTAGGGTCCCCATCTTTTCAATGAGGCTCAGGCTGGGCCGGACCTCATAGGCGGGTACTAATCTGACGGCAAAGATGTTGAGAGTGTTCAGCCACTTTGGGCTCAACAAAGAGTTCATGCCCCAGAAGCAGGAATTTGTTTTTTTTCTAAATGGGAATCATAATAAAAACTATTCTTTGAAGAGTGAATTATTTGAAGAGAAAGAGAAACTGTTACTCTTCAAAGAGTGTCATAATAAAAGCGGCATTTGCACGGTGCTTTTCCTTTGGCAAAAAGCCTGTCTTCAGACTTCTGATCTCCTATGATCCTCCTGGAACCCCAGAAGGCAAGGGTGACTTCTGCGTCCCTGCCGCAGTGAGGGCAGGGAAGGCTGACCCAGCCCGGTGAGGGAAGTAAGTGGTGGGGGACAGGGAACGGCTGGAGAGCGTCTCGGTTGACTTGGCCTTTTTGTCCTTTGTAAAGGCTGCATACACCGTCCTGGGCTTCATCCCCTTCCTCTTCAACCAGCCGCCGCAGGAGAGCCCCTTCCTCTCAGCCCACAACTCCTTCCAGTGGGAGCTCCGCTTCACCTCCCCCGGCTGCCCTCTGCTGCCCGCCCAGCACCCCCACACCGCCGCCCCGCTGGCCGCGGGGGTCCTGCAACTGGTGGCTTGTTCCACGGTCCTGCTGGAGACCTACGCCCGTAGGTTGCGGCACACCATCGCAGCTTCCTTCTTCGGGGCGCAGGAGGCAAGGAGGGTCCGCCACCTTTACGCCCGGCTCCAGCGGAGCTACGACCGGAACCGAGACCAGCAGCCGCTGCCGCGGACTCCTTCCTGATCCCCACACCCGGACCTGCCCGCAAGCACCCGGCGTGGATACGTAGGCCTACTGCATAGCCGGCACGTGGAAGCACAGACAAGCTTGCAGAAGAGAGGGAAGATCTTTGGAGTCGCAGAAACCTCAGCTGTAACCTTGGCCCTTCTGCTTCCTCCCTGTGTGACCTTGGGTAGGTTGCTGCACCTCTCTGAGCTCAGTTTCTGCAGCTGCATAATGACAGTGATGTGAGCTACTTTCCACATGGGAATGTGGTAAGGACAGCATGAAATTTGGGGCATGAAAGGCCTCCATCCACAGAGAAGGACTATGCCAAGGGGAAGGCAAGGAAGTGCAGAGATGGCTCAGCGCCCCACCCCCACCCCGGCCAGGTGGGGGTCCGTCCAGGCTCTCACCTGCATCACCTGCTTCACCTCCTCGGTGGCGACTCTGCCTCATGAATGTGTCTAAATGCTCCTGGAACTTATTTGTATGCCCCTGAATCATCTGAACTTACTGATAGTCACCTAAAATGGTCTTAATTTTGTAAAGAAATGTATTTATTCAATCCTAAATTAGAACTAGGTTGCTCCTTTGCTTTAAATTCCCTTAGGGGCTTCCCAGGTGGGCCTGTCGGGGCTTAGCCAAGGAAAATACAGGCCTCCAGGTTCAGTTTGGATTCTAGATAAACAACAAATACGGGTTTAGTGTCCTTGGGACATACTGTCCTTATACTAAACATACTTAGACTGCGCCTATATTGGTTGTTTACCTGAAATTCAAACTGAACTGGTTAACTGAGCTGTAACTGGCAACTCTCCGCCCATCAAAGTTATAACAAATTGCAATTCCCGGCTCTGCAGGCTTGGCGCTTCCTGTTTTCCCCACCTGCTCTCCTTCACAGGGGCCTGACCTCCGTGAGTCTGTGCGCCCTAACACCCTGGTTCCTTTGCCCTCTGACCATTGGCTGGATGCGGTCAACGAGGGCGCTAACAAGGCTGTCCGAAGTGGGAAGGGAGGAGGAGATCAGGGTATTTGTTCCTGCAGCCCTCTGGGCTGTCACTGGGCAGACGTCACCTTCCATCGGCAGGAATGAATGGGCCGTCGCTTCACGGCACCCACGTCAGGAAGAATCTGCTCCACCTGGGCCAGGAGTAGGGTGGGCAACTTACTTACCGGACCATCATCCAGTGGCTGACACCGGCAGTTGTGTGGGCTGGGCGCTGCTCAGTTGCAGGGGCACCGTTTGGCCGTCCGCATGGATGGATCCTTTGGAGTTGCTCGGTGCACATAATATAGCCTCGGCGACTATAATACACAAGGCTGACCTTACTGGGAGGGGGGTAGTTCCCCAAAGGAACATTGAAGCACTTGTTATCAGAAGACAGTACGGATGTCAGGGGGACCACGCCAAAATGTCCATCCATGACAGATGTCCACCACGACAGATGTCCATCACGGATGAGCTGCCCCAGGTCAGCTGCAACTGGTGTCTTCTCCCTGGACAACTAAGTTCATCCCCCAGGGTGCTACCACTGCCGCCTATTGGCCACAGTGGAAACTGCATGATCCAGTACCTGCTTTCCTCCTCCCTAATCTCCCTTCCTTCAACCTGCATCTTCTCTCTTCTTCCTTCCCGCCTCTGCCTCCCCCAGACTACCCGAATCAGCATATCAGGGACCCGTCCCTGTGCTCTGTGCATCGAGCCCTGGAAGTGGGGACCTGCAAAGCTATAGAACTCGGACACCCCACCCCCTCTATGTCACTTTCCCTGTTTCCTTCCTCATTCTTGCAGTATTCCGCCCCAGGTTTTTTTATCCTCACCCAAGAACATGCTTATTGATTTTAGAGAGAGGGGAAGAGAGGGAGAGAGAAAGGAAGAGAAACATCGGTGTGAGAGAGAAATATCAATCGGTTGTCTCTCATTCGTGCCCCGACTGGGACCTAACTCACAACCTAGGTTTGCGCCCTGAGTGTGAATTGAACCTGCGACCTTTCCGCTTACAGGCGACTGATTGATGTTTTTCTCTCGAACGGATGTTTCTCTCCCTCTCTCCCTCCCTCCCTTCCTCTCTCTCTAAAATCAACAAGCATATTCTTGGGTAAGGATAAAAATAAAGTAAAATAAAATTTACCTATAAGTCTGTACCTATAACTGGTAATTAATATTTTTTATTTCGGTCTTTCCTTCAGCGCTTCTCTCAGTGAGGATCTCTGTGTGCGTATTCTAGCCTCTCTCTTTACAGACTCGCATTTGAAATTCAATTAATGGATGTAGAATGCCTTTATAGTCCTCTTTCATCTTGTAAGTCTTTCATACGCAAATTGGAAAAACCATACATTTTCCTTCTTTATAGAAAAAAATCATTTAGATGCCCAAGTGCTTCCTCCTCCTAAATAATTTGGGAGGACGCACTTCTAAATTTTATCTAAGTTTATACAGCCATAGGTATTTAAATGAGCATACCTTTATCTAATCATGTATATGTAAAAGATAGAATGACGCTTTATCAGTTGTTGGCCTTCCATTTTATTTCATTTGGGATTAGATCGTGGGTATTTTTTTCTACATAAATAACTTTATTCATTCTCAGCACTGGCACAGCATCCCATTGTGAGTACGGACCATAATTTATCTAGTTATTCCTGACCAAGGCACACTGAGGCTGTTTCTTTTTTCTCCCAGAACCTGTGTCTCCATGAACATCCTCGTAAAAAGTGTGCATGTAAATGTCACTGGTTTGCTGAAAAGCATTTTTGAGAAATACTGTTGTCTTCTACTGCTCTTTAAATTTCTTTAAAGGAAGCTCTCGCTGAATAAAAATCTCAGCAGAATCCACGGGTTTTGAAGTGAAAATACTCTTAGGTGATAAGCAGAACACCAATCAATGACCACAATCTATTTAGTAATTAGAATGCAAAGACCTAGTTATTAACACTACATTCTTCCTTCAAAGCAAAGGAATGATGATAATGTCCGTTCTGTAATCTCCTCTTCAGATCTTCATCCTCTTCCCTTTCTGGCTGAAAAAAAAAAATGCCAGGAAGAGAGGGCAGGGCACAATGCACCATGTCATCCTATCGTGTTGTGCAAAAATGCATTAAGTTCCTGGGTTATAGAACGTTTGCGCTATGCACACGTATTTCTACAAATAAACATCGTGCCTAAAAGCAGAGCTGGAACAAGGGTTAGGGTGCAGGTAGTTTATTCGGGAGGCCATTTCAGGAAGTAGGAGTGAGGAAGTGGGGAGAATGAGGTAAAGGAGGAATGTTGGCCTCAGGGGGTGTCATTAATGCCGCTGATATAAATGACAGGGGTTTGATTGTGCCAGGACCTCTGAGAAGCACGTAGAATGTTCCCAGAATTGTTCTCCTATAGGGTCTCGAGGCTAGGACATTCATTTATCACTGTGTTTCCTGGTGGAGTGCCTACAAGATCCAAGATCTCTATCTCAACAGAAGCTAAGGTTGTGGAAAAGTACGGCACACATTCTGTAAATGAGAGTGACAGTGACAGAGGGCGATCCTGCTGTCATCTCTTCGTTGGCTCCATACTGGGTAAAAGCACACGGCACATCCTGGTGGACGGCACCCAACATTCTCGGGGAATTTTTCCAAAGGTCCTGCCTTAGCTTCAATAACGCATACCATGGTTCCATCAGGCTGGCTGGCTCAGGCTGATGTCATGCAGGGTAGGGTAGTGGACCTCAGGGCCCTGTGCCCATTATCACACCTCCTGTGCTATAAAATGGGTGCCTTGGCCGGAGGTAATATTATGCAGAGTCCCATGGCAGGAAATGAGGTGTTTTGTAAGCCCTCCAAGAGAGGCACGGGTGCATCGTGGTCAACAAAGGAAACCCACATGCCAAGTCCATGCCAGTTTCGGCAAGGGTGAATCACTGCTTCAAGCAGAGTTAAAGGGGCCTGTAGTAATCAGCTTTCCACCAAGAAGCTGGCTGTTCTTCTCCAGAATGGCACCTTATCAAGGGCTCCGTGTTGATGTCTGGGGCAACAAGTCAGACATTTGGTAGCAGCAGCAGCAGCAGCAGCGAGACCAGCTGCAACAAAAGGCAACAGCGTGCTGTGGGCTCATGCACAACCTCTACCCCGCTTGTAACAGCTCCTGCATGAATGAGTTTATTGCACATGCACTGATGTGGACAAAGACATCCATAAACTACTAGTTTTGTCCACGCGGTCGATGTGTTTGGATGAGCCCTATGATGAAACACGGCGGGAGGCAGACTGCTAAGGTGTCCCCTCAAGAGTCCCCACCCCTGTTACACACACCTTACTCTGCTTATGAAATTGAATACTCATCTAGGCACTGCTGTGAAGGGATTCTGCAGATGTAACGAAGGTCCCACAGGAGGTGACTCTAAACTTGGAGGATTATCCAGATGGGTCTGACCTAATCCCGTTGGTCTTTTAAAAGCAGAGTCTTCACTAAAGAAGAAATTGGACATGGTCTTGGTGTCCTGGAAGAAAACAATGCCCACGCAACGGAAGACCTGCGTAGCCGTGTGACAAGGAGCTAAGAGTGCTGTCTGGTTGGCATGGAAGCAGGACAATGGCCACCCCCATCCTCCAACCACTGAATTGAATTCTGCCTACCGCCAGTGAGCTTGGAGAGGAACTCCAGCCCCCAGAGAACTCGCAGCCCCAAACATCCTGATGTCAAGCCAGAGCAGAGAATTCGGCCACACCATGCCCAGACTCCTAATTTACAGAAGTGACAAGATAATGTAGTTGCCTAGTTTTAAGCCACAAAGCTTGTGGCAGTTTGTTACACAGTCATAGAAAACTAATAGGAACACAACCATCTTCACTACGTGTGCTGATCCCACGGTTCGTCCACACTTCTTGTGCCTCCGTCGTCTTGCCTCCACCCAACCCTCCAGTCCTGCTCCTTCCAAGCAGCTGAGCCAGGCAAGCCACCCAGACTCCCCACTGATAGACTTCCTTTCACCACGAATTCCTGAATAATTGATGTTTGAACCCTCCAACACTTTCATACATTCAAAAATATCTAGATGGGTTTACCAAAACCAGCGACGGCTTTATTTTAGTATTGATTACATTCTTCTGATTGCTCCTCTCTGGAATCTCACATTTAGAATGTTCCTAGGGGCCCTGGCTGGTGTGGCTCAGTGGATTGAGCGCGGGCCTGCGAACCAAAGGATCGCGGTTCGATTCCCAGTCAGGGCACATGCCTGGGTTGCCAGGCCAGTTCCCGGCAGGGGACATACAAGAGGCAACCGCACATTGATGTTTCTCTCCCTCTCTCCTTCCCTTCCCCTCTAAAGATAAATAAATAAATAATAATAATAATAATAAATAAATAAAATATTAAAAAAAAAAAAGAATGTTCCTAGGGCCCTGGCTGGTGTGGCTCAGTGGATTCAGCACTGGCGGGTTAACCAAAGGATCTTGGGTTCCATTCCCAGTCAAGGCACATACCTGGGTTTCGAGCCAGGTCCCCATTAGGGGGCGCATGAGAGGCAACCACACACTGATATTTCTTTCTCTCCTCTCTTTCTCCCTCCCTTCCCCTCTCTCTAAAAATAAATAAAATGTTTTTTTAAAAATAGAATGTTCCTAGGCGTTATTCTCCAGCGTGTTTTCTGATACTGAGTGGGAAAAGCAGCAGGAAAAATATATATGATACACAGCTTTGGTGTTTATAAGCTAGGTTTTGGAGAAATGTAAAGATTTGGGGGATCATTAGCATTTTGGTGGACATTTAACAATCTGTAAACTTCGTTTCTCATCTATAGTCTTCGGCGAAATTAATTGGCAACTTTTCTTTTTTTAGTAATGGTTCATAGCAATCAAGCAACCAAGCCCCATAATTAAAGCTAAAGCTCTTCTAAGAATCCCTCACCTAAGGGCCCCACCGGCGAGCCTTATGGGGAATGTAGTCGGGGAAGGCATCCAGCCCCCTGGCGGGGGATCTTGGGAAGAGTGCCCGGAAGCCTCTTCTGCGCATGTGCTCTTCGGTGCTCTTGGTGGGCACTCCTACTGGTTCTATGAGCTTTAACAGGGGATCAGCGGGCCTATTGCAGCCTCGGAATCCTTCCATTTCCCTGTCACCCGGCCTGGTGCGAACAGGAACCGAAGTAGGTGCACGCACCAGTTAAAGGGCTTGCTTGTGGGGGAACTCTGAGCCCTCAGGGGTCAGAGGGAAGGGTGGGGCTGGGCAGAGCTTGACCCTGATAGGAGCCTTGGTGGAAAGTTTTAAAGGAACATAAAATAGTTCCTTTTAAATTTTGCCCTAACCAGCCCTGGCTGGTGTGGCTCAGTGGATTGGGTGCCGGCCTGCAAACCAAAGGGCCGCCCGCTGGACTCCCCAACTACGGGACATGCCTGGGTTGCGGGCCAGGTCCCCAGTAGGGGGCGCATGAGAGGCAACCACACGTTAATGCTTTTCTCCCTTCCCCTCTCTGAAAATAAAATCTTTTTGAAAAAGAAGTTCTACCCTAACCAGCACTTTAAGGACCAAGGTTAGGGGTAAGAGATCTAGAGCACAACTTATTTCTTTATCCCAATAACCATTTCAATTTCCATGGTTGGCTTGATAACATATTTCTGTACTCATTTTAAAACTCATTGCGGTTGCATTTTCAACTTAGATAATTTGAAACCTATTATGTGTCTGTTATTTACAAAAAGTGAGCCAGATGTACAGCTTTCCTTGAAGATGAAAGCAGACCAGAGGGGCCACGTCTGGGGATTACGCAACAGTTCAGCGCTGGGGCAGCCACTGTTAATATCTGGGAAAGCAGCGAGTGTAGGAAGACGTGAGAACGACCCCCCAGAGAAGAAACGGAACGTCATCTTCTATCACGTTCTATGGACTGAGGCCGACCCTAAAGAAATTGGTAACACTAAGCCCACCCTACTTGGCTGAACAGGGCTAAGTTGCCGCCAACGATGATGGGAAAAGATTCAGGAAAGTGTAATTAGATTTCTGACCCAAGGCTTGAATGTATTTAACAGTACACACCAGTGGTAGCATGTACTAGAAAACTTAGCATTTATTAAAACAAACAGGCAATCAACTTATTACAAATAAGACCACACTACAAGTAACAGAGTCTCGGTGTCCTGAATCTAAGTCCTAGAACTATTGCTGTTTCTCCAAGTCCTCTTGGTTCTCTAGTTACATCTAAGAATCATGCTAACTCTGCAGGCAGGCTGGGCGGCTCAGAATCACATGCCCTGAGACAAGGCAGCAGAAACCACCTTATCACCCACCAACCCGTGACCTTCAGATTTCCCGTGTCCACCCTCGTAACTCGTTATACTTCGGGGTTTTTTGCCTCACGATTGCCTTGTTTTTCATTATTCACCAGCAAAGATTCTTTTTCCCCAGTGGTTCTAACAACTCCTAATTGCAAAGAGATAGCTTTTGTTTTCCTGACTTATGCTTAGGGTTGCATTGTCCCCCTACAAAAGTTTACAGCTTTAGGGGCTGGAGCCAAAAAAAAAAAAAAGTTTACAGCTTTAGAGAGCTACCTCTATTAAAGGAATGATTTTATGCATCCAGTAAAAGCAGATTATGAGCAGACAGCAAAATGATACGTTCTTTTCACTACACCCTTCCAGCTCCCTCTTAACCGACTTCTCACAATAGGAATTGCCTTATCCAATTTCAGGTTTTGGTTGAATGTGTTTAGCCATTTTTGCTCAAAGAATCAAGTCAATGCAATGTAGGAAGTACATTTCTGATCACACATCCTTCAGCGTATTTGTATGTTTATATTGCATGTTTCTTCAGCATCTATGTATTTATATTTCTAAAATGGGCCATCTAGGATGAATTCATGCAGGAGAATTGGGCTTTGAGTAAAAACCTCTCCACATTGATCTCTTTGGTTTAATTTCCAATTTCTAGTAAAATAAGTGATTTATAAATGCCTTTTTGTGTCTTCTCTAAAATTTTAGAGTTTCTTTTTATCATGAATTTTCTGATGTCGAGCCAGTTTTGAGTTTAGGCTAAAAGCTTTTCCACATTGATTGCATACGAAGGGTTTCTCTCCAGTATGGATTTTCATGTGTCTATTGAGATTTGAATGATCGTTAAAACTCTTTTGACATTCGTCACATTGATAGGGCTTTTCTTTAGTATGAATTTTTTTATGCCGATTCAGCTCTGAACCAAGCCGAAAGGTCTTTCCACATTCCTCACATTTAAAGGACTTCTGGTCAGAATGAAGTTTCTGATGTTTAATAAGGTTCGAGTGATGTCTGAAGGCTTTTTGGCAAACGGTACATTGGTAGGGTCTCTCTCCCGTGTGAGTTGTTCGGTGGCGAGTGAGATCTGAGAAACGGACGAAGGTCTTTTGACAATTAGTACATATGTACTGTTTCTCTCCAGTGTGGATTTGTTGATGGCGGTGGAGATCTATGAACTGCTGAAAGGTTTTTTTACATTCACTACATGAGAAGGACTTCTCTCCTGTGTGAATTTTTCGATGTTTATTGAGATTGGAGGTGCTTTTAAAGGACTTTCCACAGTCATGACATCCGTAGGGTCTCTCTTCAGTATGAACTCTTTGATGTATGATGAATTTCGTATACGGATTGAAGTCCTTTTTGCAGTAACTGCACGTGTAGTATTTCTTTCTAACATGAATTTTCTGGTGCTGATTTCTTTCTGAGAAAGTGGGAAAGGCCCTCGCACAAACTTTGCAGGCAAAGACTCTCTTGTGCGTGTCAATTTTCCGATGCCAAATCAAGTTGGGTTTCTTGCCGACATGAAGTTGCTGATGTGCACAAAAGGGTGGGAGAGCCCTAACGGTCCTCTGGCACACGTCGCCTTTGTATGCTTTCGGTCCACGGTGCCTGTTCTGATGTTGAATGAACTTTGAGGCTCTGTCAAAGGTTTGGCCACATTGGCTACATTCCAAGCGTTGATCTAGAATATGTGTTCTTTGGGGCGTTGTGAATGATGAGCGATGCCTAAAGGCCTTTGCATTTTCACCCCAACTGCGGGCTTCCACTGCCTTGTGAATTCTCTGATGTCCAATAAGGCGGGAGAGGTGGGTGAAAGATACATGGCAGTCCTCGCATTCGTGACGCTGGACAGAAGTGCCTAGTTTGGGATCCTTCGCGGGGGGCAAGCTTGGTCTGAAGGTATTCACAGGTTCATTAAGGGCGTGATAATTCACCAGCGCTGGTTGACACGCTAGTAGGGAAACCGTTTGAGAAAAAATAAAGTTAAATGTGGACATTGCAATGAACACCAAGATAATTAGTGTGAGAGGATAATTAGGGTGAGAGGAGAGAAGGGAGAAACTGGGAACTTTAGAGGAGCACCATGAGGAGGAGGAGTTTGTGGGGGTGAGGAAGGAGAGAGACGTGCTCTCCAAACAGCGTACAAGAATAATTCAAGGGATCAACCTGTAACCAAGGAAAACTTTTCTTTAAACTTGAAAGACTTACATTGGTGACTGTAAAAAAAAAAAACCCTGACTTGTTGAAATTTTAATTACCAAAGCAGAAAAGCTGAAAGAATCGAAAAGAATCACAGGAAAGTCCCCAGCATGGAGTAAATTTTATTTTCAGTAAGGTCTTTTAAAATATCTCTGTATAGAGATAATAATTTATGAAAGCGATTATACTTCAACTATTTTCCTTTAAACAGCAAAATTGGGGAAATTTATACTAGTAGGTATAAATCTGATTTAGCAATGTTGCTGATATTTAATATTCTGATGTACGACAGGGTCATTATTGATTGGGCCAGTGATGTATTTGGATATTTGAATTATATTTGTTTTTGTTATTGCTGAGAACACTAAGAATAAACGTATACATATCTTTGTTAATTCATGGAAATATCTTCTAGTCATAGAGTCTTAGAAATGAAAGGGAATCCCCAGTGTACACACAGCACACGAGTAAATTCTCATATTGTCTGAATACTTTATTATTTTTTAGTATCTTGATAACCCCAGACTCTATCAAACTTATGACCCCATAGTTTGACCAAAAGATAAGTTCTAGCATTTATTTTTTAGTAATAAAGAAATCTAAAAAAAAAATGGTTAATTGCTAGGAAAAATTATGTTTAGCATTTCTGTAGAACAAATAAAATATTACAGATACATTTTTGTATGTATTAACCTACCGTTAATAAAATGGAGAACTAGGGTAAGTTTCTGTTACCTTCATCATTCTAGACCTTGAAACACTACTGAAATGACTGGAAAATATATGAATGCAGAGAAATAGTTTAAAATATACATGAATATTTTCTAAAAGATAAATAGGGCACTATAACATCAGACAGAATCAAGTGGTAATAAAAAAAGAGCAAAGAGGAAATAACAAGTTTGAAGATATGTTTAAATGAACTTAAAAGTTCACATTTATAGCAAAATTACAGAGCCACAGACAAAACAATAACACGGAAAACCTATTTGGAGAACTCAAAGATAAAGGGACTGGAGAAATGGAACATATAATTCAAAAGTTAGAACAGTCGCAGGGTTAAAAGTGTCAGCATGTGCTAAATAAAAATCCTATAAAGAAAAAAAGTTAGAAGATTCACCAACTTCAGATGGCTGACGGGCAACTGGAATCTGGAAGAGAATAAACGGAGAAGGAAGGACCAGAAAAAAATATTTAAAGAAGTAACAGCTCCACATTTCCCAAACACAATGAAAACTATAAACTCACAGACTCAGACACCCCACAAACTTCCGGCATAAGGAACAGAGAGAGAATCACACCAAGACACATCATAATCAAATCGCTTGTAACTGGTGGTGAAGGGGAAACTGTAAAATCAACCAGAGGAAGAAAAGACGTTGCGTACATGAAACAAAGTGAGTATGACATCCGATTCCTCACTTTACACTGCAAGCAAAAACAAAACAAAACAAACCTTTAATGTGCTAAAAAAAAAAAAAAAAAAAAGCAAGCAATGACAAAAACCTATCAACCAGAATTCTAGCCCGGTAAAACTTTTGAAAAATAAGGCATTGGGGAGACAGTTTAAGACATAGAAAGGCTGAAAGAATCCATTACCAGCGGACTCACACTACAAGTAGTTTTAAAAGGAGTCCCTTGAGGCAGAAGGTCAAAGGGACCAGATAAAATCTGGATCTACACAAAGTAAGAAAGAACATCCGATATTATAACTATGCAGTAAATAGGAAAGGTTTTTAAAACTTATTTTCTCTTTGGAAGAGTATTGGATGATTAAACGCAAACAACAACGTATTGTGGGGCTTAGAACACGTAAAATGCAAGACAACAATAGCATCAAGGCTGCGTGAAGGCAAATGCTAGTGTAAGAACGGTAGCATTAGAGATGCATGTTGTAACCCTAGTGCAGCCCCCAAAATAAATAACAATTACAGCTAATAGGCCACAGGAGATAAAATGGAACCCTAAAAAAAAACACACAGTCAAGAAGATGACAGCAAAGAGGGAAAGAGAGAACAAAGAAGAGATATGAGAAATGAAAGAAGACAGATTTAAGTCTAACTATATGAATAATCACATTAAATGTAAGTGATACAAACCAAGGTTTCTCGGTCTGGGCACTTTTGACATTTTGCAGCTTGGATAGTTTCTTTGTTGTGGAGGTGGTCTTGCGTATGCAGGATGTTTAATAGCATCTGGGCCTCTGCCCCCTGCAAGCCAGTATCGCATTCCCACTCCCAGTTGTGACCACCAAAAATGTCACCAGGCATTGCCAGAGGCCCCGAGGGGACAAAATCTTTCTCTCCACCCACTAAGAACCACTAGTACAAACACCCCAATGAAAAGGTAGAGTTTATCAAGATTGGCTAAGAAAGCAAAACCAAATTATATATTCTCTACAAGAAACTTGGTTTAAATATAAAGACACAAATAGGTTAAAACTAAAAGGATGCGCAGTATGGACACCCTGCTACAAGCCAAAAGAAAGCCGACATGGCTGCACTGGTGTCAGACAAAGCAGATCTCAGAGCAATAAGTATTTCTAGGGATAAAGTTTATTTCATAATATTAAAGAGGTCAATTAATAAGAGGATAGCAACGTTCAAAGGGTACGCACCTTCGGAGCCTCAAACCACGTGACACAAGCCCTGGCCGGGTCGCTCAGTGGATTGGAGCTGGTGTTCCATGCACAAAAGGACTACAGGCTTGACTCCTGGTCAGGGCACAGACCTAGGTTGTGAGTTTCTATTCCTTGTCGGGACATGTGAGGAAGGCAGCCTATTCACATGTCTGTCTGTCCGTCTCTCTCCCTTCCTCTCCTATAGTCACTAAACATATTCATGGCACAAAAGAGTACGAAGGAAAGTAGATAAATTCGTAATTGTGGTTGGGAATTTTAATGCCCCCCTCTCAGTAACCCGTGAAAGTAGCAGTCAGAATATCAGCAAACGTACGGTAGGTTTGCACAGCACTGTCATCCAAGTAGATCTGACTGCTGTTTGCAGAATGCCCCGCTCAACTGCAGAACGCACATTCTTCTCAAGGGCACAAGGGCTATTTCCCAAGATGGACCACGTTCTTGCCATAAAACAACAACCATAAAAGAATTCAAGTCACACAGAGTGTGCTCTCTCTCCAAATACTTCCAAATAATATACTTTTAACTAATCGGATCAAACAAGAAATGAAGAGAGAAATCAGGAAGTATTTGAACGGAATGAAAATAAAAATATATAAGAATTTATGGAATGTACTTGTGGAAAATTGAGAGTGTTAAAGGCCTATAACATAAAGAAGAAAGGTCTCAAATCAATGACCTCAGCTTTTACCTTAAGATTTAAAGAAAAGAGCAAATTACCATATTTTGCCATATATAATATGCACCCACGTGTTTGGCCCAAACTTTTAGGAAAAAATCTTTCGTTTTAATTTTTAATTCAATTATTTATTTACTTATTTATATTTAGATATTTTTGTATGATAAAGGAATTTTAGCATTTATTTTTGAACATATTATAGTACAAGAAGTTTTATATAACAAATAATTACAAACCACAAGAACAGATACAAGGTATTTCAGGTGCTACCCAGGTATAATACGCATCCTTATTTTTCTCTCAAAAATTTAGGCAAAAAAGTGCACATCATATATGGCAAAATACAGTAAATGAAAGTAAGCAAAAGGAAGGAAATAATAAAAATGAAAGCAGAAATTAATAAAATAGAAAACAAGAAATCAATAAAGAAAAGAACAATAAAACAAAGAGCTGGTTCTTTACAAAGATCCATAAAATTGATAAGCTTTGCCAGGCTGATGGGGGGAAAAACCGAGACACAAATTACCAGTGTTAGGAAGAAAACAGGTTCTGTAACTGCAGATTCTACAACCATTAAAATAGTAAGGGAATATTATGAACACACGCAGGTGACTGATTTTTTTACAAAGGTGCAAAGGTCATGGGAATGTCTTGTGAAACAACTTATACTATGTCCTGTGACCCAGAGAAATTATTACTCAAATTCTCAGGGAACATGTGAGAATTTGGTCAGAAAGAGTTTCACAGACTTAGCCCTTGTTCAGGGAAAAGTTTCCAAAATTAAATGTAGTGGACACACACTATAGAATACTATATTGCACTGAAAAGTAAGATGTGCTTCTATGTTGTAATATATAAACATCTCAGGTCTAGAGATAAATGGAAAGACAAGAGATGAGATTCTTATGGCATGCCATTTAAATTAAAATGCACTCATATGTATAAAACAGTGTGTATTTTATAACTGATATATGTGTATTTAATGGCACAGAAAAGATACTACTAGATAGGCTGTCCCAGGGCAGGGGGCGGGGCAAAGAATGACGTCATGGGCTGCAGATCCAGGGAATGCAAAATGATGACGGAGCCTCGACTAGAACAGCTGTGCGTTGACTAGAACAGCTGCGACAGTCGCCTGCAGCTGACTTCCAGCCTCTCACCAGCACGTTGCTCACGCTGAGCAGTCGGATTTGTTGTATTCAAACAGGTGTATCTTTATGCAAGAAACACAAAACCAAACAGAGAGCAGACAGCCTGCTTTCCTAAAACCACAAGGCACGGGAAAGTAGGAAAATGCTGTAGGAAATATAAAAGTGATTAGAACTCGATGGAAAAATGTGCCCAAAGAATTGAAAGGCTAAGGACGAGACACAAATACAATAACGGAATAAAAGAGAAAGCTCGGAAGATGACTCATCTGTACGGATAGACGAACTGGCTTCCAGGTGGAAGAGGAGTGTGGGCCAGGTTATCAAGTTTGTAAAGAATCAGAGGGCTCCGGTTTACTTGGCATTCTTGTGAACAATTCTTACAATTTCTTCCTGGATTCCAGGACCACTTTCCAAAATGCCTACAACATTTTATTCCGCTCTGCAGATCTAATAATGTCCCAAACTAAAATCGTTACCTTTTCATCCTTCGACTTTCAGGCATCTTTCAATGAGCCGCCTTTTGCCTTGCGCACTGAGACTCAAACTTGCTTCCGTTTCTGTGAAACTCCTACATGATCACCGCAGTTTTCACTTTCTGTTAACGATGGGCGTACCATCTCTCTCCAATTAGCTAGTAAATTTTGTTGCTATTCTGGTTTGTTATTTTCTATCTAATGAACCTACTATCTAATCTAGAGGGGGGAATCCCTCTCCATAACTGTTTTTTTTTTTTTTTTAAAGACTCTTCATGACACTTTTGAGCTAGCCCACTCATTTATTCTAATCACTGCTGAGTTATGGACCAGTTCAGCTATTTATCCTTCTGTCCCTTCCTGTGGTAATACGAATTTCAGAAGTTTGCTAGCACATTCGTTAGTGTCCTGAAACTGGAGGTGTAACAAAAGGGGTGCAGGGAGAGTGACGAAGGTGGGGTGAGAATAAGATTTCTTCGGAGGCCTAGGACGGGGCTCCTCCCCTGTCACCTCAGGGGTGAGGTGTCTCTGACCAGCCCGGGTGTGAGCTGTGATGGCCTCCACCTGCGTGTTGCTTGTCAGTTACCTGGGCACGGAGCACTTGTCACCTCCCCCTCCAGCATGCTGGGCGATTTCCCTTGCTTCAAAGAGGATATCACTTCTGCCTTGTAAGTCCAGTGTCCTAAGAAAAAAACAAGTGACCTTGACCATACTGTGGTTATTACAGAACTTAGACCCACACTTTTGGCGAGGATGAATCTCACCTCAAAATCTCTCAGGAACCTCCATAACACCGTTTTTGTTTAAAAGAAAAACAAAGACCCTCTACATTCTAACAGTTCCGCAGCTGTTTCCCGGGCACACAATGGCCGGACTAGTACAGCTTGGGAGGAAGGTGTGATGGTTTGGAAGACAGTGGAGGATATAAAACTGGAGTCCTCCCAAGGCGAAAATGCCCTTCCTAACATCACACAGCTCCAACGCTGCTCTGAGGAATACCGAGTCGAAATTCAGTCAGGCACTTTCAAGGACTCTGCAGAGAAGTGTCACCAAAGGAAGAATCCCGCCATGGGTAGTTTTAAACTCACAAGGAAAGACCTCCTCACCCAGAGACACGAAGTAATCACAGTTATCCAGCATCACGTCCCTATACAGCTGTCTGTCTTCAGGGCTCAGGAGAGCCCACTGGTCCGGAGAAAAGGCCACGGCCACGTCTCTGAATCTCACTGACTCCTGAAATAACAACCGAGACTTCACACGTGCACACACCTCCGGGGGGCCTCAGTAGGCATCTTTCAAGTTAGGCAGAATCGGGGGGGAAGCAGAGAACGTGTGACCAAAAGCACTGATGGAAAGTGGAAACTAAAAACTGGACTTTGTCCTTGTAGAGTCCAGGAAGGGAAAATTACCTATCCTCATTTTTTTTTCCAGAAAATTCTCCCAAGTATTTTTTTTTAATTTATTTATCTTTAGAGAGGAAGGGAAAGAGAGAGGGAGAGAAATATCAATGTATGGTTGCCTCTCATGCGTCTCCTGCTGGGAACTGGCCTGCAACCCAGGCATGTGCCCTGACCGGGAATCGAACCGCGATCCTTTGGTTTGCAGGCCTGCGCTCAATCCACTGAGCTACACCAGCCAGGGCCTATCCTCATTTTTTTTTTTAAAGAAACATACATTTGGTGTATGTGCCCAGCTGGGGAGTCAGCGGGGTGAAGCTGCCACGTGTGGGACTATGACCGAAGGCCCCTAAGTTGGAATCCCACCCAGGAGGGATGCTCGAAACGAAACGTCTCTCTCCTGGAGTCTCAAGCCTGCCAGACTTCGGACTGGAACTCACACCATCGGCTCTCAGGCCCAGACCAGAGCTGCAGCATCACCTCTCCTGGGCCGACTGCAGATCCGGGGATTTCTCAGCCTCCATAACGAGTCCATTCCTTACACTAACCCGTGCCTGTGCGCATGCACAGGCTGTTGGTGTTCTGTTGCCATGGAGAACCCCGATGAACACAATCACTTGCTGACTCCCATACGGTGCAGACTGGTAAAGACTGCAACTACAGAGGCTGAGGCATCGCGGATGCCTCAAAAATGAGTCAGCTTGGACTGGACCACTTTGGGTTCCAGTGGTAATGGCGCAGTTGCTCTGAGTTACCCTCTCACTGTGAAAGAACTGAAAAAGCTAGGTACGCATACAAAGCACTGTTTTTATGCACTGGAAAGCAACCTGTCCACGGCTGGGACTTGGACAAAAATAAAGGCACATGTTACCCTTGAACTCTCCTTGGTGGCATCTCTAGAGACACGGTGCAGGGACATAGAACCCAAGCAGAGAGCAGCGGTCTTGCTGGACAGAGGGAGAGGATATCAGAGCTTGGAGCTCCCTTCCCACACAGCTGGGGTTTGGAGGGCAGGGTGCTAGGAAAGGGCCCCAAACACCTGGATAAAAATTTCCACCTTGGCTGGTGTGACTCAGTGGATTGAGTGCCAGCCTGCAAACCAAAAGGTTGCTGGTTCGATTCCCAGTCAGGGCACATGCCTGGGTTGTGGGCCAAGCCCCTGTAGGGGGCATGGGAGAGGCAACCACACATTGACATTTCTCTCCTTCTCTTTCTCTCTCCCTTCCACTCTCTCTAAAAATTAATAAATAAAATCTTTAAAAAAAGAAGAGAAAAGAAAATTTCCACGGGTCCTTGGCTGACGTTGAAACTGTGTCTGCATAGGGCCTGACCTGGGAGGACACTGTTAGGATGCTGAGTCAAACAGAAGTTTTGGGAGGTCACACAGGGTTGGTAAGAAAGCAGGACCCCAGCCTGGCCAGAGGGGAGAACGGGGTGACCAGGCATGCAGTTGAGACCACGCACCTAGAGTTCTATACCCAGTGCAGACGTTCTTAAAAAACAAAGGCAGAGATACACATCAATTTAGACTTGAAAAAAACTGAGTGACTTCTCTCTTCCAGAAGAAATAACTAGTTTTGATAAATATGTATTGGTCTGTGTGGACTTATAACAGTCCCCCCCCCCCCCAAAAAAAGGTACAGTGAGGTCCTAACCCCCAGTACCTCAGAATGGACCCTACCTGAAAATAGGGATGAGAGTTCTGTATTGTCTTTTTTTTTACAGAAGTAACCAAGTTGAAGTGAGATTGTTAGGGTGGGCCCTAGCTGTACATGACTTATAAAGGGGAAGTTTGGACGCAGAGGCTGATCTGCACAGAGGCACACCTGTGTGAAGAGACATAAGGAAAGGCCTCGTGAGGATGAAGCGCAGAGGAGGGTGATGCGCCTACAAGCCAAGGAATGCCGAAGCGTGCCCGCAAACCACCGGAAGCAGGGACAGAGGCCGGGATCAGAGTCTCCCTCACAACCCAAAAGAGAAAAGGCATTTTTAGGCCCTGTAAATTGGAATTTTAGGAAGAAAATCGTAAGTAAGCAATTCACCTGCGATATTACCCTTAGAAATGAAAGAGCCATTTTCTCCTCGGGCTTCTGTTCTCAGAAGAAAGCAGACTTCCGAGAAATCACGCCCTAAAAGCCAAGACAGAAGTATGCGAGACCAAGCGCCTCGACCCCCACCCCCATCCCAAACCACTACCCGCTCAAGCACACGCACATGGCACATGGGAGAAACCAGGAAGACACGACAGCCTCCCAGCCTTGACCTGCAGGTTCCCCTCCTCTCCCGAGCCCCCCAAAGAGCCCACAGGTGACGCTGCTGCAGCAGCTGGGATTTCAGGCACGTGGGGCCTCTCCCCAGATCTGCCCTGTAAAACCTCCCCTCCGCTCCCCCGTGGAACAGAGCACGAACTCACCATCTGACCACAGCCGGCCCCGACGCGGTGGGCAAGCCAGCCTGCGGCTGAGCCTGCTTATGTGGAGCCCAGACCATCACACGCAGAACCTTCTCGTTTCCCAATCAAGGCCAGCCACTGCCTGCAGGCTCTCAGCCCTCGGTCCTGAGTGTGGTGGAACAGGAAGGATTAAGGGATGTTGGGTTGTCTGGTCAAAGGGGTTGGGCTGAAAGATTCCTGAGTGCTCTTTATTCATGCCTACTGTATACCCCAATCACAGGTCATAGAAATACACCCCATAGGGGGTTTTGGCATACTTCCCCCTTGAATCTTCGAAAGGAGGGGTGGAAGTGTGTGGTAGGTAGAATAATGATCTCTCAACAGGTCCCCATCCTAATCCCCAGAACCTGTGAATATTGGCTTTGCATGACAGAAGGGCTTTGGCGGGTGTGAATTAAGGATGCTGAGATGAGGGATTAGCCTGAGCTGGGGGGGGGAGCGGGGGCGAGGGAGGGCTGATGTGATCACAAAGGCCCTTCTGAGGGGGCAGCAAGGATTTCAGGCAAGGAAAGGGAGCCAAGAGTGAAGGAATGGAAGTTTAGCAAGCTGAGGAAACCGGTTCTCCCTAGAGCCTCCAAATGCACACAGTCCTGCCAGTGATTTTAGCCCCTTAAATCCCATTTCAGAATTCCGACCCCCAGAACTGTCAGATAATGAATGAATTTGTGTTGTTTTAAAGCCACTCAGTTCATGGGGCTGTGTTGCAGCAGCCACGAGGACCGATCGGCCCGGAGGAGAGGGACGCAGCGTGGATGTCTGGAGCCCAGGCTGTGAAGCAGAGATGTCAGGTCCAGATGCGCACTGTGCACAAGAGCCAGCCAAGGCGACCAAACGCTGCAGCTGGAAAAAGCCCAGCCGGGTGAGACGCCCCAGGCAGGGGCCAGTCGGCAGCCGGACCCGGTGGACAGCACTCAGGCCTGAATCGTACTCCCCGGATCCTTCACTTCTCGTTTAGCCTTCATGGCAGGAACACTTAATTCCGAGGTGAAACAGGAGAAAAGGGAGGGAGCCCTTGAGAGGAGAGAACGGGCCCAAGAGCACGTATGGAATTTGAAATCTAGGAATTTAATGTCTCAGCCGACAACGTCAGCAGTCTGTTTCAAACAGGCATTGACCGACTTGGGTGGAACTGTCCTGGAAGTGATCAAATTGCATTTGATTACAGTAGGTGCAATGACAGCATGTATCAGAAATTTACAGGAAATAAATCCACGTGTCCGATCTCTGTATTTATCAGTAGGGGATTTTTAGATATCCCAGTAGAAAACAGGAGGAAAAGTCTCTCTCTGATGGAAGAGTTAGAGACATTGAAGGTGGAATGAGGTTGAAAATGGAGGGTCGAAGGTCAAATGGCGAGGGGCTGCCTGAGTTTACAATCTGAATTTGGGCAAAAGCAGAGGAAACATCACAGGTGAGCACGGTGGGTGAAATATGGGGAAGGTCGTAACAGGTCCTAAAGAGAGTGGAAGAGGGAACTGGGGAGAGTAAAATAAAGGCAGCGCTCAGATACAGTCTGAAGTCCGTGATTCTCACAAACGTCCCAGTCAGAGGGCAGGGATTAAGGCTGAGGCAGCGGGAATGGAGATAATCAGACAAATATCGTAAACTCTGACTTAAGTTACAGCGCAGACCAGATGCTGGAGTTGGAGCCCACCGGAGAGTTGAAGTTGATTCTCAGAAATCGGCCCACCAACCGGAGGTTTTTCAAATCGCGTAGTGTACTCTTGGTCCTGTGGCTTGGAAGGAAGTGAGGCAATGCCACGTGATACTACTTTCCGATGAGACGTTGGAGCGTACAGGTCAGGTGACATGGTGCAGAGCCCCAGTTCTGTGTAATGAAACTGGAGTCTGAAACCCATTCTTCCAAAATTGCGGGCCAACTTCTTCCACAAGAGCAATTTTGTTGGATAATAGCTTAATAGCTCCTCCAAAAGGTGACCATGGATATCTAATATAAAGGACTTAATAACAAAAAAATGGAAAGAACACTGGACAGGTATTTAATACTGTAATATTCAGATGTTGCCTGATAAATATTAACAAATCTTTCATGACTATCGTTGTGATTGTATCGAAAACACTGTACTATTAGATGTAGCAAATTATTTATCAAGGAATGTATTAAAAGTTGGAAAAATTCAACATAAAATTATTTTACCCAGAGTTCTTTGATTAAGATATCTTTGAACGACCAAAAATTCATATTGGATGTGTTTTTATTTCTTCTTAAAATGTGAAGTGCAAAAGTTAATTCAGAGGCTGAAACTGGCTTACAGTGAGTGAAAGCCCCAAGTAAACAAGGAAATAAGTAGGGACAGAAGAATATTCACTTTGGCATTTTATTTTTTTTTAATAAAAGGCATATTATTCTAACAAGTCTAGTGATGGCCTATTTGGAATGCCAGCTTTTCAGAGTAGTTTCTTTAGTTTTGTATTTAGCTGTTGTGGGTTTTTGTTTTTTTTTTTTTAATTTCCTTTCCTGTCATTTGGATTCAAGTATGGGAGTGATGGGCTGATGAGGGTCATCTTGGACATCATTACATGCATGACATTTAATTTGCTTTAGCCCTAGGTTTTAGGAACCAAAGTAAGATGATAAGGAGGTTCGATGCATGTGTCTTAAGTCTTTGCTTTGTCTCACTAACTTAGGAATATATGGGCTACCTCAGGTCAGTAATGTCTGTATTTTCATGAGTGTGTTTATAATCTCATTTCTATTTCCTCAGCTATTTCTCAAATACATTTCAGTTATTTTCAGCCACATGCAGTTATAGTTTCAGTTTCTCCAACTTGAATTCAATCCAAGTGGAATGGGTCTGGTGTTGAGTATCTGTATGAACTTTAACTTGGAGAAGCATGTGGTACTCTTTAGATTATTAGCGAATTACATATGTGCGGCTCATCTGGGAATACAAAACCAGGTTTTCTTTGTAGAAGCCTTAGTAATATCTGAGAAAGAGTGACGGACAAGAAAGAGTAATTGCATGTAATATTCCCAAAACTGTCTATGTATCAGGATCACGTCCAAGAGTCTTGTTAAATTACATCCTTTGCCTTAGACTGGACAGGGAAACTTTGTCACTAGTGACTGAAAGAGTTTAACCCAGCAATGTGTGATAGGTTCTGAGTTTGCGTTGTAAATCTGCTAGGTAGCAGATACGAAAAAGGTTTGCATTTATTTATTAGGCCACTAAGAAACATAATGACTTTCAAGTAAAACATTACCATGTACTGAATGGAATTCTAACAGCCTATGTTGCAATAAGTCAACATCATCATTTTTCTCTAAATATATCTAAGGAGAACAATAATTCCATGAGGCCAGGTGTCACAGATGTTACAGCCATTCAGACAAAAGAGCAGAAGCATTTTGTCACCCCCAACATTTTCATTTGGATTACATTTGGATTACACCAATCACTCTTTCAGTTCTGGTTTCAAAATTAAGGAGCAAATCAATTACTTTTTTTTTTTGGTCTCTGGACTCATATATAGAAATTTCCTCCAACAGTTTTTTAATTTTTTTATTTATTAATTTGAAGAGAGAAAGGAAGGGAGAGAGAGAGAGAGGAACATTGATTTGTTGTTCCACTCATTTATGCATTTACTAGTTGATTCTTGTATGTGCCCTGACTGGGGATCAAACCTGCAAACTTGGCGTATTGGGATGATGCTCTCACCAGCTCAGCTACCTGTCCAGGGCCTCTTCAATAGTTTGAATCCCAGAAATATAGAGTTCACGTCACTTATTTATGTCTACTTGTACTGGATGTATAGTTTTCCACACAAAACCTTTTTATCATTTAACGTGTTGCCTTTGTTTTAAAAAAATTTACTCATGATCTAATTTATGATCTTCAAGAAATAAAATAATCTAAATAAAATTAAGTAATTTTATTTTATTATTCTTCTCAGCTTTCTTCTCTCAGTATAGGGAATGTGATAAAGGCGATGCTTTGGCTTACTTCAGATCCGAGGCCAAACAGTCCCAGTCCCTTTCCTGGAGGGGAGTTCCAAGGGTCACGGGCACACACAAAGTAAGGCAGAACATACACTTGTAATCAAACAATGCTGTTTCCTTGCCAAGTTTGTTTTTAAATTGTGTATACTGTTTTTTTAAAATTTTCATACAGCATGAATTTTGATGAGGAACAATGGAATATTACAATCACTACGGAAAGATATTTAGCTATAGACAGGGTCTCCCTGGACCAATTCTCTGGTGTTTCATAAAGAAGATGCAGTACCTAGAGGCCTACTTATCATTACTGTAGCTTGGGGAGTTCTATTTCTTTGAGTTTTTTGATGTCGAACAAGGTAGGACCTTCTTTTAAAGGTTTTTCCACACTGAGTACAGACAACGGGTTTCGCTTCTGGCTAAGTCCTTTTGTGACAGCTAAGACCAGGTGCGTTTCTGAAGGTCTTGTCACACCGGCTGTCTCCACATGGCTCTTCTCCAGCATGAGTTCTTTCGTGCTGGATAAGATCATAGGTACCGATAAAATCACGTCCACACGTGTGACGATGAAAACCTTTGTCCCCAGTGTTCATTTTTAATGCGGTTTCAGGACTTCTTGGCTAAAGACCTTTCCAATTGGATCACATTTGAAGGAGCTCTCTTCAGTATGAGTTCTCAGAAGTTTACTAAATTGTGAGAGCAATTTAAAGCATTTTTCCCACTTGTCACCTTTGTGTAATGTTGGGTCGGTATGCATGTTTCCAGGGTTCGGTAAGCTTTGAAACATTGTCAAAGGTACCGTTTCCCTGGAGTATGAATTCTACTGTGGTATTTCAGGGCTGCCTGTGGGCTAAAGGCCTTTCCTCATTCACCGGGTCTCTCTCCAGTGTGAACTCTCTGATGTCTAATAAGGAGTTCGTAAAATTTGAAGGCCTTATCACCCATATCATCACATGGGTGTAGTTTTGATCCTGTATGCTTTCCTCTCTTTTTAAAATATTATTTATTTATTTTTAGACAGAGGGAAAGGGAGAGAGAGAGGGAGAGACACATCAGTGTATGTTTGCCTCTCACATGCCCCCCACTGGGGACCTGGCCCGCAACCCAGGCATGTGTCCTGACTGGGAATCGAACCAGCAACCCTTTGGTTCAAAGGCTGGCACTCAGTCCCCTGGGCCACACCAGCCAGGGCCCTGTATGCTTTTCTGATGTTGCATAAACTTTGAAGGTAGAAGCATTTTCACAGTCATTACAGCCAAAGACGTGCTCTAATGCACGCGTGCTTTGCTGAGTAGCGGATGATGAAGGATGCCCACAAGCCTCGGCACGCCCACCATGTTTGCGTGGTTTCTCTACTGCGCGAACTGTCTCAGGTCAAGGAACGTGTGAGATGTGGCTGAGTGCCATCCCGCGGTCATCATGTGGCTTCGCATCCCCCTGTGGAGTCTGTGCTGCCCATGCCACTGCGAGCCCTGCCTGCAGGCGTGCACGAATTCATCGCACAGTCAGGAGTGAAAATCCGAAGTTGGTTGGCATGTGAGTGGGGAGACGGTAAGGGAGTGAAATAAAATTAGACTACCACTCATGACTCACAGGGACTTACTGTTTGTGTGTGTGTGTGGGGGGGGGGTATGTGGATGATAGGAGGACACAGTGGTTGTAGGCTGGGGAAGTGACAGTAGGTCACTGGGAAGTGCCAGTGTATGGGGCAAAGAGTGTGTAGCACAGCTACGCATCTTAAAGGCATTTAAAAGCAACATCCGTGCTTTTATAAATAATAAGGCACCGGCATAATTTTTTCTTTGAACTGAAAAGAATTTTTTCCCTAAGAATTACCTATTAAAAATTTTACACTCAGAACAATGTTGCACTCAATACATAAAATGTTCTTCGGGGTTTAATTCCAAGCTTGGGCCACAGATTTTAATGAGTCAATATGTGGTTAAATATAAATATAGTGCACTGGTTTTACTGCTACTTGAATACTAACAGGGAGAGTGCCGTGCTAGACTCACCCATGGACTTACTGCATCAAATGAGAATTGCGTCCCTTTGTTCATGTAATGGGTGATCGCTAACTTGCGCGTAGATTTTGGTGAATTTGATCCTCAGTACAATATATTTAAGGTCCTAGAATTAGGCTTTTTCAAAAGAGGTAGCAAATTATACATTCGCCACAACTTAAACCACAAACCTCAAGAAAGTTCTTATCAACGTGTATTCTAAACTTGCAAATGTACAAGGGTATATCATTGCTATCACAATTTCTACAACCCCTGGGTTCTACCAATGTTTTATATTTTTGTTAACCTAATACTAACTTTTATCATTGACTTTTTTCCCCCAAAAGATGTTTGAAAATTGAATTTATTGGGGTGGCACTGGTTAATGAAATTGTAGAAGTTTCAGGTGTATGGTTCTATCACACATCATCTGTGTGTTCGCCACCCCAGGTGAAGTCTCCTTCGTCACCATTTCTCCCCTTTACCCTCTCCTCCCGCCCCCCACCCCCTTTCCCTCTGGAAGTCACCAGACTGTTGTCTGTGTCTGTGAGGTTTTCTGTTTTTGTTTTTGCTTAATCTCTTCACCTTTTTCACCCAGCCCCCACCCCCCTTCCCCTGTGACTCCACTTCTGGGAATATATCCAAAGAAACCTGAAACACTAGAAAGAATCTCTGTATTCCTAACTTTATCGCAGCGTTATTTACAATAGCCAAGGTTTGGTATCACTGATCTTTTTATTTACATTTATTCAGTTGCTAGAAAAATACGTTTGGTTTTTGCTTCATGAAATAAAGCAAAGCAAATTACAAAAAAAAAAAAAAAAAGTAAATGTAAGACTCTCCGCCTCTAACAAAAAAATGTAATTAGCATAGTATCCTGTTACGGAGCCCCGCACCCTAACAGTGCATGCGTAACGGCTACACTAGTCTCAGACCGATGGGTAAGAAGCTGCTGCCATAAACCAGGATCGGGAAGTACCTTTAAAAATAAAGTACAACTGCTGAGTGTAAATACTGTAGACAGTATAAAGAGAAGAATAAACAGGCAAAGACAAATAGTAAAATGGGAAGTCCATGAATAATTTAGAAAACTCCAGGCCGGATTTGAAAATATTAAAATTAAGACAAATGTAAAAGTACTGCTAAGCCTCAGGATAAAAGAAAATATTAGATGCAGGGGAGAAAATGATCTAGAATGCCCAAATACTTCCCAGAAATAATATATGAGTCTTGGAGGACAGATTTTATTTTTTTCAGTACTTCAAAAGTATCATTTCTTTGCTTCTGGACTCTGTTGTTTTTGAAAAGTCAGGTATAAATTATATTGTTGTTCTTGTACACAAAAGATAATTGTTCTCTAGCTGATCTCCAGATTTTCTCTGTCTTTGGCTTTCAACATTTTGATAAGGGTATATATAGTTGTAGAATTCTCTGTATTTTTTCAATGTGGAATTTGTTAAGCTTCTAGTATATGCAGGTTACTGTTTTTCACCAAATTTGGGATCTTTCTGGCCATTATTTCCTCGGATATTTTTCTTGTTCTTCTCTCCTCCCCTTCTAAGACTTCCATCATGTATATATTCGTGTGCTTGATGGTACTCCACAGGTCTTCGATGCTCCATTCATTTTTTTCATTCTTTTCTTTCTATTCTTCAGAGTAGGTGATTTCTACTGATGTATCGTAACATTTGCTTTCTGCCAAATTCTTTCTTCTGTCACCTCAAATCTGCTGTGGAGCTCTTCTGGGGGAACATTCATTTCAGTTAAGGTACTTTTCAGCTTCAGAATTTTCAGTTTTCAAAACTTTGATTTCTTTTTTTTTTTTTAAGATTTTATTTATTTATCTTTAGAGGGGAAGGGTAGGAGAGGGGGAGAGGGAGAGAAATATCAATGTATGGTTGCCTCTTGTGTGTCCCATGCTGGGAACTGGCCTGGCAACCCAGGCATGTGCCCTGACTGGGAATCAAACCGCGATCCTTTGCTTCGCAGGCCCGCGCTCAATCCACTGAGCTACACCAGCCAGGGCCAAAACTTTGATTTCTATTGATATTCTTTTATTTATTTATTTATTTTTTTGGAGTGCCCCTGGTAAGACTAGGATAACGAAGATCTGTGCTTGTATGGTTTACGGAGACAAACTTGCTTGGCTCCAAACCCCAGACCTGCCACTGAGATGCGATCTTACCTCGAAGAAGTTACTTAATTCGTGTAATTCTCAGTTTACTCTCTCAAAAACTGAAGGTTCTGTTGTGAGGATTAAGTGGTAAAAAAGAAGAGCTTTAGAACCTTGTTACTCGGAATGTGGTGGGGGACCAGCGGCGCGGGGACCATATATCTGAACTGCACACCAACTCTATTTTCTGCTGCTTCTTTTCAGAGTCATTCATTCATATGTTACATATATTACATATGTACATGTATATATAACCGTGCCTGACTGATATTTTTCCCTCAGTTCTGGCCAAGGTAAGGAAAAGTTTTCATCTTCGATATAGAATAACTGAACGGTAGTACTGGAGAGAACTTTGCAAGTTAACCTAAATCTTACTCCTCGCTTAAAGTAGCAATAAAATTAGGGTAGAAGGAATAAATGACTTATCGAAGATCACATATATTGTTAGCGTTGGGTGCAGATTTTCGGAACACTACAAGTTCATTAAAATTTCCAAAAACGGTAAGGAACCACATGCCTCACAGCAGCAAAGAGTCCCAGGTGTGAACGTATTTGTGTCGTTGAGGCTTGGCTGTCTCGCTTTAGTAGAGGAGCTAAAATGCGCCCGTTTAACAGTGGAGCCCAGGACGATGAGTGTTCTTGGCTAAGCACACTGTCACTAATGCTTTAGAATACTTCTGTCACTTTGGCAGTTACTTTAACATTCACTGTTATTAAAATTTAACATATTTTAATTACCACACCAGTCTCATTCAAATATGCATTAATGGGTAGTGCTCTTAGGGGGCTTAAAAATTCATGAAGACCAATTACTTGGAAGTGGAAATTGGATACTATACTACAAAGACACTTCAACAAACCCCATAATGCAGTGCGCAGTGAATTTTGTGGAGACCGCTCAGGACAACATCAGAGCTGACGCGGAGAAAACGAGAAATGTGGCATTAGAGCAGATACACAACAGATGTAAATATATGCTACCTAAGAATGCGCCTTGCCCATTACACATCTATTCCTATGGGGATATCAGTATTTAATGGTGCAGGTTTTGAATTCTGCCAGGTCTTCAGAAACAAAATCTTGGCATAGAATACTCTATCGCTATGCATGAGAGTAATTTTTAAGTTTTTGGGTCCAATTTTGTTCTTGCATTCGGTTTTCACATTTGTTTTTATACCCTTAGGAAACATGTATGATTTTTACAAAAAAATAAAATAAATGAATGCCTTATATTCTTGGGTGAAGAGCATTTGAAAATATATTATAAAATCCCCACCATGTCAAATAATGTATCTCTGCATTATAATTTTTAATGGTTACCTAATACTCCACCTTATAGAGTCCTACAAGCTATTGTCTTTGCTTTTTCAATTTTTTACACTTATATTTCCGACAATATATTGCTGTTAATATAAGCTGTAAGAAATGAACTTATACGTGTGACTTTGGAAAATTATTTTCTTAGGTCATATTTCCACTGATGGAATCGCCACATTGCAGTCTGTGTTCCTTTTAAATCCTGGTAGAGGGGCCTCCAAATTGTTTTATAAATTATATTCCAAATAGAAATTTATGAAAATGAACACTTTCCAAACTTATACCCACTCTGGATATCATTTTTCTTTATAATCCTTGCCAATGGTATAGGCCAAAAAACATTTGCATTTTTTATTCATAGTTTATGGGTTGCTTTCACATATTTATTCCTCATTTGCATTTTTTCTTTTATTACTTTCCCCTTCATATCCATCGATCATTTTTATGGTAGTGTGATCTTTTTATAAATGTGTAAGAGATAATTAAATGAAGTCAATAAAGCATTTCTTTCACATACTTAACAAATACATTTCCCAAGTGTTTTTCACTTGTTTTTTTTTTTTTCTGAAAGGAAGGTTTTAATTTTTCTAGAGTAAAATTTGGCAGTCATTTCTTTTAAGGTTTGACAGCTGGCCATCCATACCCAGAGACTAAATGAGAAAATTATTTTACATTTTCTCTAGGCACTTGGTGGTTTACTGTTAAAATGTTAAATCAAGAGTCTGTGTAAAATTTATGCATTACGTGTACGGGTGAGAGATACACTCTTCCCCTAACCACCCGTCACCTCTAGGTCCCTCACTAGAGTTCCTGCTTACCTTTCTTCTCCCCTCCCTCTACTTGGAAATTCCCCCTTCGTTATACTCTAAACTCTGAGGTGCTCTTGGGTTTGTACCCGTTCTTCTCAGGAGCCAGAGGCAATCTTTTGAATATTAATATTATACATTATTAATGTGTTATAAGAAATACTATGATTTTTAAGTCCTGGCTGTTTTACTATGGGTTTTTTTTTTCTTCCAGATGAAATTTCAATGTG
This sequence comes from Glossophaga mutica, assembly GCA_039655065.1. Classification (NCBI taxonomy): domain Eukaryota; kingdom Metazoa; phylum Chordata; class Mammalia; order Chiroptera; family Phyllostomidae; genus Glossophaga; species Glossophaga mutica. The sequence continues at coordinate 98,218,921 of CM077312.1, read as the reverse complement.
TTCTGTTAGGTAAAGTAAAACAAAAAAAAAGAGAGAGAGAAAGAAGTCACATCACTCAACGTACTGAGATTTTGATTGGAATTTTGTTAAAGAACACTGAGCGTTGCTGTTCAGGAAAACTGTACATGTCTCCATTCACATCTGAAATGTCACACAGTAGCAAGGGTGTCCAAGACCTGCGGCCCGCGAGCCGCATGCAGCCCAGGATGGCTGTGATTGCGGCCCAACACAAAATCGTAAATTTACTTAAAACATTATGAGATTTTTTTGTGTGATTATGTGTCGCAATGTATTTAACGTGTGGCCCAAGACAACTCTTAATTCCAGTGTGGCACAGAGACGCCAAAAGGCTGGACACCCCTGGAGTGGAGCGCACTAGTTTCTCTCGTGTAAGCTCTGCCCAGGTTTTGTTCACCCGGTGCGAGATACTGAACGACTGTGAATGGAACTTATTTCCTCTTGCTATCATTGACGTAAGAGAAACAGGTGATATAGTGACATCATGCATATGAAACTGATCTGGTGTGATATACTGAGATTTAACATCCCTTATATTATGCCAAGAAATAGGCAACCTAAATCTAATTATGAGGAAACAACCACACAAACCCAAATAAAGGAATATTCTTTAAAACAATCAGTCTGTCCTTTTCAAAATTACCACTGTCATTAAAAAAAAAAAAAAAAAACAGACAAAGACTGAAGAACTAGATTAAAGCAGTCTAAATGGTATCACGAAAGGATGTAATGAGTGACTCTGAATTGGATCCTGGACCAGAAAAGAAAATGTGATATCCTTGTGACAATGGGTGAAATCTGAATACGACCTGCATCTTTGATAGTATTTTATCAGAGTTCAGTTTCTTGAATATGATCGCTGTGTTGTGGTTGTGTGAAAGAGTACCCTTGTTCTTAGGAAATATATGCTAATTTTAGGGGTGACGGTGTGTGTTCGAAACGTACTCTCCAATGGTGAGAGGAGAGAGGGAGGGAGAGAGTGCAAAAGTGGCAAAATGCTAACCGCTGGTCAATCTAAACAGTTTGTAGGTGTGCGTTCAGAATGAATCATTCCTGTAACTCTTCTGTACCCCTGAAAATTTTCAAAGTGAACAGGTAAAAGGAGTAAGAAAGTGATTAACCACACGTTCAATGTAAAAATCAAAACGACACATTGAACTTTCAGGGTCCTGTTTTAATAAAAGTATTGCCTGACGTGGGCATTCCTGGGACCAAATCCCCCTTCGATTTACGCGTGCTGGCCCTGTTACCTGCAGTTTCAGTGTGTCGCTCTTGAAGTCCAGTTTGGAGATGTTTGCGATCCTGGGAGAAAACTTGCTGGTCTGTATTTTCTAGGAGTTTAGTTAAATGTTTATGTTTCCATACGTGCAGTTGACATAACATGTGTTCTTGTCGAGGTAGCTTTGAATGGAAAGTGTCATTGGCTGTAGGTGGAGCCAGGTTCCGGTCCTGGGAGTTAGGCAGGAACCAGGGTCCCCAACAAAAAAAAGTAGGGATGATTTTGGACCACCAGTCACCCAATTCACCAAATAAGGCGGGGCCCCTAAACGAGGGTCCCTAGGTGAGGGGCGTGGAGACTTCTGGGAAACGGAGTCCTGAATTTGATGGATTACTCGGAGCAGAGAGCCGAGAACCGAGCCTTCGCAGCTCCTTCTGCGCATGTGCAGTCCTTCCTCATTGTTCGCCCGCTCCCTTGTCTCCAGCCTCGCGCGGCAGGTAACAGTGGAGGCTCCCGGTGTCTCGTCGCTCCGTGACCGGGTCCTGCACGGAGGATGTGCACTACAGGTGAGAACCTAGTTTTGGAGGGTTGCTTTGTCAGGTCTGCGGGTAGGATTGGGTCCACACCTGGTGGAAGCTCAAACCTGCGCGAATCCCGCGCTGACTTGAGACCCTCCAGCACTTGCTCCCCAGTCCGCTCTGCATTCGCCCCTAGAGAAAGCCAAGGGACAGAGCAGCTTGGCTGCGGACCAGCAGGCTGCACGAAGGGGATAAGGACCTGGATTTCTTGGTCAGAATAAAGTTCCCCCAGACAAGGCAACCAAATGTTAAAGGACTGTTTCCAGAAGCCCCTCGAGTTTGCCTGTGCCCTGGGCAACCATTCATTAGCTAGTAAACCCACCACACCCAGGGGAAAGGAGAATGAATTCTTGTGACCGTTACTACCTGCCTGCCCGCTAAGGGCAGGGGGTGGGTCTGCAGCGCAGCAGGCTGATTTCAGAGTCCGAGTGCGAACTAATACAGAAGGGCTCAAATCCTAGCCCAGCCACTGAGTCTCCGTGGGCAAAATGATAAGCTTCTAAGACTCAGTTTCTCCGTCAGCAAAATGAAGTTATTCCTAAACCCTGTCTCAAGGTGGACCTGAGGACTGAATCGGGCAGCACCTGTGGCTCAGCACACGTGCTGACATTCACTGAGCCCCTGGGAAATGCCCATTGCCTTCCTCACTGCTCTTTTTATTAAGTATATTATTTGTTCTCAAGGCCTCCCTGTAAAATCCGTATTCATTATCCCATTTTAACCAAGCAGGACGCCAAGACTCTGGAGGTGAAGGCAAATGGCAAGTCGTTGGTGGAGCGGGGGTGCACACCTCGTAGAGCTTTATTTCCGAGTGCCATGCAGGGTTCGGCCCAGCAGGACGGCCTTCGTAGCACTCAGCAGAGTGGCCCGTCCCTAGGAGCCACGCACGAGAAAGAACCTGCGCAGACTGAGTCTGCTCGAGGGGCTCTTGGAGATTTCTTGGTATCTGTTCAGAACCCTCAGGTCACTGCACAACGGAGGCTTCTAGACCCTTCCGTCGTTGCTTCTCTGCCCTGTGCCCTCAGCAGTGTACAGCCCCCTAAGTCACATTTTCTGGCAGGGGTTCTCAAGCATGCATCCGAATCACCTGGAGAGCTTGTTAAAAGCTGACAGCTGGCCAGGTCCCACCCCGGGTTTCTCTGCTTCAGTAGATCTGGGGAGGGCCCCAGAATTTGCATTTCTATCAAGTTCCCAGGTGATGCTGATGCTGCTGGTCTGGGGCCCACACTGAGAGAACTGTCCTAGAGGATGGTGAATTCCAAGGCACAGTGGACCTGGGCTGAAGATTCCCGTGATTTGAATTGACTGCCTCCAGCCAGGTGCCAATTCTCCTGATCACACAGTTCGTATGAGGAAAGAAGGTGGGCACACTGGGAACAGGGCTCCCACCTGGGAGATCCCCACCCTCCCCAGATACGGCCGCCGCAGCTGCAGGGCAGAGATCCGAGAAACAAACAGGTTCCGTATTTGCTTGGTCAGAAGCAACTCCTGATCGTTCTGCCCTGAGTCATATCACCGAACCAGAGGCTGTCAAGAACCCGTTGGCCAGTGAAGGCAAGGGCCAGCTGTCAAAAGGGACAAGTAAGCTGGACTGAGGATGGGGGGCAATAGTCAGGCTTCGAGGGAGGAGGAAGTCCTGTGGGTGGGATGATGCGGACATGGTCCCAGAGAAAGGCCCCCCAGAAACTCCTCCCCACGTCAGTTCTCCAGTCTCTCTTCCGGGATTCTGCCCAGCCCTTAAGCCACGCGCATCACCACCACGTCTGGAATGTAGGGTTATGCTCCCCCCGCCACCCCTGCCTTCAGAGGAGTGCAGGAAGGGTTTCCAGGGGTTGTACAATCCTGCCTCATTTTCAAAGTGAGCAACATAGGGCCTAAGGGAGTCATCAGCACAGGGCTGAGTACAAGGCTTCTGGAGCCGGCTGCCAGGGTTCAAAGCCTAGCTCTACTGTATTACTTTAACTTTCTTCCCCTCAATTTCCTCTATAAAAAAGGAGTACTAATAGTTCCCACATCTTGCATTCTTTTAAGGAATAAATGGGGTAATGTATGTAAGGTACTTAGAGCAATGCTGTTACATAGTAAGCGCTATACAGCTGTTGTCAGTATCACTGATGTTATTAAACCTGGATTATTATCATTTTGGTTTTCAGTATTTGCTAGTGGCAGAACCAAAAGAGCGCCAAGGCCCCCCGCAACTCCGAATCCCAAGCCACTGTTTTGTCCACAATGACAAGTCAAAAGATGTTTCTTCATAAAAAGTCCTTTGGAGACACTGCAACCAAAGGAGAACAAATCCCTTTCCTAAAAAATAGATTTCCTTACAGCACACTCATTCCTGTTCCTGTGAATTCTTTAACCTCAAGGAGTTAAAACTATAAGTAGCATAGTAAGTGAACAGATCTCTGTGAGGTTTTTACTATTGTATCATCTTTTACATTTTTTACTGGGACTATTCAAAACATACGAAAGGAATGAAAATGTAATGGCTCCCACATACCTGTCACAACTTCAGCAATTTCCGGTGTATGGATCGTTTTACTTCATCCGTGTTCCCCTCTGCCTCGATGCGCACACTCTCACCCTCACACGCTTCCCCTGTTCCACCTTCCTCTACTGGATTATTTTATTTAAATCCCAGACATCGAAAATTTCAGAATGGAACATGTTTAATAATGGAGCAGAGGTGTGGCATGTTGTCCTTGCTATGCTATGATTAGTTGAACTTGGCCTTGTTTTGCTGATATATTTGTCTGCTATTGAATCAGAGGAGGCTACCCATTGTAAGACACCAACAAGGAAAAATGTGCACCCTCCCCAGCGGAAAGCCCGCCTCTCTTAGCTTCTCGTGGTGAGCCCCGGGTTAAGGGGTCAGAGACATTGTCCCCCGGTGTGGCTGGCTGTGTGACAGTGCCGTGGGGGCCTTCAAGGCAGACCTTGACATCTCATGATGGCCTTCCTCTGCCCCTCTCCCCACCAGCTCGGCCTTCGCGGTTCTCTGAACGTTTCCAGGAGCAGAAGAAAACGAACACATCCGAGGTGAGTCGTTGACTTATTACGAATTTTTTTTCCAGTGAGTCTAGGAGTTCTTTCGCGTTTCCAGTAACTACACTTTCGTGTCCATCATTTTTCCTCACTTTTTTCATTTCCTGACTTTTCCCCTGCATTATTATTTTAGTTTCTTCCTCTTTGAGTGGTTGCAAAGGGCTGTTTTCTTTCTCTTCTATTATCGGTTAACTTTGATTGTCTAGCACAGACGTAAACATATTTCTATCAACATCAGGAATTGTTTTTATATTATCCTTAAACAAGGTATACTGCTCCCTCATCTTGGGTTTTGTGGACATCACCTAATGTTTTTCTTTTTTTCATTTTTCGTCCTTTTTTATTATTTATTTCCATTACCATTTATCCCTCCTATACCTTCTTCCAACTCCACCTACCTACCTCCCCCAACAATCAATTTTTAAAAAATTTTTTACATAATAAATATTATTTGGGGGAATTTTTAGTTAACAATTGCATTGCGCTTTCTAGCTATGTGGATAGTAATTATTTAAATTTTATTATCCATTCTCTGGTTATTTTTGCTGTCCCAAATTTGAAGACAAAGTGACAAAATAATAATTGGTCGGTTGTAATATTACCTACAACTTAGGGCTGCTTATTATGTTCTAGTCACTGTTAACTTCCTTACCTGGATTAGCTCATATAATTCTGACAGCATTATGCGGTAGGCACTTTTATAATGCCCTTTTTACGGAGGGTAGAAGTAACTTTTTAAGCGTTGGCAGCTGGAATAGTTCTAAGGATACATCATTGGAAGTTTGGCCAGACAGAGACCTCAAGTCCATGTTTACTGCAAGCTTTCCACCCATTGTGGGTGGTAACTTATCATCTGCTGATATTCCAACTTGGCCAAGAACTTGAAATGGGAGACCTCCTAGGCGTAGGTTTGCCAGGTAAGACACAGGGCACGTAAAACAAAGTATATCTTGCATTGGACACACTTGTACTGAACACTTATTTGTTGCTTATCTGAAATTCAAATTTAACTGAGTGCCCTGTGTTTTTATTTTTATTTATTTTCTTTCTTTCTTGAATCTATGGGGAAGATATCAGGTAGTAAAATTATACAGGTTTCCGGTGCGTAATTCCATAAGACATCATCCACACCTTGTACCGCTCACCACCCCAAGTCTCCTTTTATCACCGTGCAGCCCCTTTGCCCTTCCTTACCCTCCCACTCCCCTTTCCCTCTAGCGATCACTATGCTCCTATGTGAGGTTTTTTTCTTCGTCCCTTCTCCATTTTCAGAGAGCCTCCCAACCCGCCGCCCCTCGGGCAGCCAGCGGTCCATCTTCTGCATCTATGAATCCGTTTCTGTTTTGTTTGTTAGTTCAGTTTGTTCATTAGATTCCATGCGCACGTGAGATCATATGGTACCGTCTTTCTCCACCTGGCCCGTGTCACTCAGCATAATGCTAAATCTGGCAACCGACTGAGGCAGAAGGAGGGGCTCGGGTGCCGGGGGGCCGACCATTAGGGCTGGCGGTCCTGGCTCACCCGGAGCACCAGACCGTCCCTGTCTGCCGTGGCGGGCTGTCTCACCCCCACCCCCGCCCCCGCCCCGCTCCAGGTGGCCTGTGGTTGAACCCACGAGGCCCAGCGAGGTCTGCTGCAGCATCACCATCCACCCCTGCAGCAGCTCCTCTTCCAAAATCCCAGGTGTTCGCAGGCTCGGGTCCCACAATACGTGGCTTTGTCAAAAAGTGGAACACTTTGCCTGCATATACTTTATAAGTAACTTTAAAAAAAAATTTTCCTGTTGCGTTAGCCTCACGCACCCTCCCCTCGCAGCCCAAGAGCCACGCCCTGGGCTCTACGTGGAACCAGTCCTTCAGCCCCTCTCTCTGTCACCACAGTTTCCGGGAGTCACACCTTCTTTCTCAGGTTCTGCTGAGTTTTGATAGGGACCCCTGAGCATTTCCCAGAATGACTGGGCGGTTTTATGCCTTCTGAGTCTGGGTGTCTACATGTGCCTTCGTTCTGCCATTGCATAAACGATCAACTGCTTATAGGATGTGGGTTTGAAACCCTTTGCCTTCAGAGCACGACGAGAGAGAGAGATCGTCTCTGTGGTCTCTCGGCGTTTGGAGAGACTGGGGAGGCATCGTGCGGCAGCCTGGTTCTCGCTTATTTTGTAGGTGACCTGTTTTCTTTTTCCTTTTTTGCAAGTTGTTCTTTATCCTCGTGTTTCGCATATTTCACCAGGCGGTGTCTGGTTATTTGTTCTTCTTTCAGGATGCTCGGCGGTCGGATGGGCCCCCTTAGGGGGAAGACTCGTGCGCTCCGTCCGGAGTGCTTGCAGTGGCTTCTGCGACTGTTCTCCTCCCCCCAGCGTCTCCGCTCTCGTCGCCGCCCAGAGACCCCATCAGACTGTCAGTGCCTCGCGCAGCCGTTTGCGTCTTTGTACTTTTCTTTCATTTTTTTGCATTTCTGTTTTTCTGCGGTTTTCTGGGACGTGTTGAGAGATTGGCTCGTTTTTGTCACCTTTATCATTTGGTTTTCAAGCCTCCTCTTGAGAGTTTTGTTCTTCTGTTTTCATAAGTCAGCAACGAAATATTCAGTGCCTGTGGACATTTTTTTCACGGCCAACTTTTCTCGTTTGATGGCAGTAAGACCCTTACATCAACCGGGGACGCCAGTTTGAATTCTTCAAAGTTATTCTCTTCGGTATCAGACAGAATTCAGCTTGTTTTCAAGTCTTCCATCCACTTGTTTTGGTCTTTATCTTTTAGGCTATTGCTTACTGTTGACATTAAATTTATGTAACAGTCTTACCAGTCCGTGCTGGAGGCCTATTTTTCAGACTGTTGTTTTTCCTTCCACATCTCAGCCTTTTTTTGCCCCGTGTGAACAGAAAGGTACAAACCTCATTGTATCAATTCAGCTTGCCGGCGGGTGTTACTTGGCAACGCAGAGGTCTGTGTCCTTGGCAAGCTTTCCCCTGAACAAAAGGACTGACTTGGATTTTCTGTGTGAATTGCTGGGACACGTGCACAGGCAGGCTTGTCTTTACGCCACACAGAGGGGATCAGAGCTCAAGGCCACCCCCCTTCCCCTGCCTTAAAGAAAAAGCTGGGACCATATCAGGGTACTGAGCAAAGTACTCCGCTTATCTCTTGGGTTACAGAGCTCATGCAGACCCCTGGAGGCTGTGCCCTGCTTTTTACAGACACCCGGCCTCCCGAGTGTTAACCCGCCACTACCCCTGGGTGGGTAAGGAACCTCCCAAGGAGGCGGCGGTCCTTCTCTTACTCCTGTTCCTTCTTCTGCGGCCTGCGCTCACGTCGGCTCCCTGTTGCAGCTGCTCCTGAGCAGCTGGGAGGTCTCCCCAGGCTCTGAGCAGAAGCTGGGACTTTGCCAGGTTGTTCGTATGAAGAAGGGGTGAGCACGGGGCCTCCACTCTCTCCCGCCTCCTCTTCATCTTCAGAAACTTGTCGACATTTCTCACTCGAGGACATCCTCTTCCCCAACCCTCCTCTGTTCTGATAAGCACAGTGGTGTTTTTATGTTTCTCCCTGCTGTCGTTTTAGAGGCAGAGGAGATAAATGTGTGTATGTACCTAGCTCATTGCATCGAGTGAGGAGTGTCATTTATTCTTGAAGTTGTCACCACCAGTGGCTTCTGAGACACTCTTCTCTTACTTGGCAGCTGCGTATTGAGCTCCACTGGAGACCAGAGCTCTTCTAGGTGCCGCAGATACAACTGCGAACTCCTGCTTCGTGTTCCTTCTTAGTCACCAGGGCCCCCCTCCTTCTGCTACTGTCCCCCAGGCTCTGTGTCCTTGTGTTGACGGGAGAGACCTGGTTCTTCTTGCTGACACATGTAAGAAATGACACATCAGCAAATCTTGTAGCATGTAATCAGTTTATTCGTGGCCCGTTCCCATGGAAGAGAACAGGACTGGGTAGAGTCGGGGGTGAAAGGCAAAGTTTCAGAGCAAAGCAGGGTGAGCAAAGCAAGAGCGGCTGAAGACCAGGGTGGCAGGCCCCTGGGCAGCCTGAGGCCCTGTGGCCTGAGAGCCAAGAGCACCCTGAGCCCCCGAGAGGGAGAGGGAGAGAGAGAGAGAAAGAGAAAGAGAGAGAGTCCTTTGTTCTCAGGACTTATATAGTTGGTGGGATAGGAGGGGGAAAAGTTATATACTGTTAACGGGTAAATGCGGTGCCAGCTTTCCTGGGGGAATGTGACTAGCCAAACTTAGGTATGTGTGGGGGTCTGTTAGCCCGAATCTTCATCTTGCTCCAGACCCCATTTGTTCATCTTGTTGTAAAACAGATACGTGGCAGGAGGTAGTTCATTAAAATCGGGGCACTTTCCAAAGCTATTTATGGGCTGCTTCTTTGGGCACCGGGGACCCTCTTCCACATTCAGGCCTTGGGAAGAAAGCACAGTTTCAAGGTTTCTTTCCCAGATAGTGGAAATGTTGCACAGAATTTCAAGAACTTCCCTTCTTTCTTGCTAACATGGTGTTTCTTGTGATGTTGGAACACCTGGCAGTATTATCAGACCAGGCTCAGGACTGCTGAGTTAGTAGGTGAGACCTGTCTCCCTCCTCCTCCCTGCCTCAGTTTACTATTTATTCTACTTAATTGGTAAAAAAACGTTTGCTGGCAGTAACAGTATGGCAGTCTCAGAGTTCTTCCTGTGCTGTCTCCTGCCTCACTTGGTCTCCATGGTCTTTGCGAGCAAGTGCCCTAGGCGGATGGCTTCGGCTACCACCGAGCTCCTCCTGATTTCCAAAAACGTGCCCTAACCCTACACCTCGGTCCTGAGCTCCAGCTGAAACCTCGACATCTCATCCTGTATGTGTCATGGGTGCCTTCACTATAACGGGTCCAAGGTCTCTCTCTCTCTCCTGCGCAGTCTGTTCTGCTCCTGTTTTGTCCATCTCAGTGCACAGCATCCGCGCAGGCCCAGCTGCTCTTGCGGCGGCTGGGACCGATGCTCCTTGTTCTGTCAGGCCACAACCAATCACCGATTAATTCCATTTAGAATCAGCTCCCACCTCTAAGTCCTTTGGCTACTGTGTTAAAATAGGCGGTCCATCATCTCTTACAATAGCCTATTACCTTCCTCTCTGACTTCCCTTGAAAACAGGCTTTCTTAACTTCAACACTAGCAATGTTTTGGGCCAGAAAGTTCTTCGCTGGAGAGGCGGTCCTATGCATCGTGGGAGTTTAGCAGCATCTCTGGACCCCACCCACAGTTGTGACCACCAAGAATGCCTCCACGCAAATCCCCCATGGATGACAAAATTATGTCTGATTGAGAGCTACTGCTTAAAACACCCTCCACCCTGCTTCCAGAGCATTACTTTCACACAATCTTGATTATTTCGCATAATCTTGATTATGCCGCTTATTTGTATGTCCCCATTGTCCTCAGAGGTAATCTCCAAAGAAGGGGCGTCTGTCCCAGAGAACCTCACAACCAACTCACGTGTGGCATGTAAATAAAGTATTAGAATGCCCTTGATGTTTCTTTTGTCTCAAAAAAGTTAGGAAAGTTAGGCTTTGCTTTTGGTGCATGGCTTGAAGAGTCATATGTGTACAGTATAATTTGTAAGAAATACCCAGAAGCTCTTACTGATTGGAGAGCTGGGGGGCGCTGGTCTGTAGGAGAAAGTCCAGAATTCCCCATGTCCGACCACAAGATAGCTCCCGCTGCTCGAGTCTCATCAAGCCCCCACCCTCCTTCCCTCACACTGTACTCCTCGCAATTCCCTGAATTGAATGAGCATTGTAGGGTGTCTGCATCTTGGCTCATACCGTCGCCCACGTTCACACAAAACTCAGTGCTGGTGTGCCATCAAATCTTTATCTCCTCAAGGAGGCAGAACCCGAAGAAACAAAGGTTTAACCCTCCTTCCCATTTGGGACCTCACTCTGCTCTGTCCACACGTTGTTCTCACGGCTCCCATAATTCACTACTGCGTGCGTATGTTTATGTAGAAATTCTCCTCATGAGTCTATAAATGCCTTAAGAACAGGGCCGGTGTCTTTTTTAAAAAAAAGATTTTATTTAGTTATTTACTTTCAGAGAGAGAGGAAGGGAGGAAGAGAAACATGGATGTGTGCGAGAAACATCCATTGGTTGCCTCTTGCACGCCCCCAACTGGGGATCTGGCCCGCAACCCAGGCATGCGCCCTGTCAGGGAATTGAACTGGTGACCTTTCAGTATGCAGGCCGATGCTCAATCAACCGAGCCACGCCAGCCAGGGCAGGACCTGTGTCTTATTCGCCTTAGCATCCTTCAAAACTAGGACAGTTCTCGCCAGGTAGAGGAGCTCAAATTGTCTTATGAATCAATAAGTAAATACAGAGGCAGAGTATTTCTGTTGTGATTTCTGTTTCTCCCCCAAAGTATAACATGAGGGAAGGTACACAGACCTCCTTGGTAACATTTCCTGGTAAGCTCTTCACAGCGAACACAGTAGGATCAGCGCCGTATCTATTTCTCACGCCCCCTGGTCTCGCGCACTGAGTGGGGTCGGGCTGTTGCAGGGATCGGTGTCGTTCGAGGATGTGTCCGTGGACTTCACCCGGGAGGAGTGGCGGCTGCTGGACTCTGCTCAGAGGCACCTGTACAGGGACGCGATGCTGGAGAACTACAGGCACCTGGTGTCCCTGGGTAAGCACAGTCCCCACGCCACTCCCAGCAGCATGCACTTCCCATCTGAGGAGCCAAATCGTTGTCAAGTGTGCCGAATTCCAGGCTTGAGATTTTGGATTCAAAGATCCTTTTTAGGGAACTTGAACGGATTGTATTCTCACCTCCCTAGTGCAACAGTCTTCGCTGATGAGGGCACCAGCCGTCATTGGCAGCCTCTGCAGCTTCTCCCTTCTGGGTCTTCAAAGGGCCTGGAACCTAAGCAACTTTGCCAAGTCTCATGTCATTTCCCACAACAGGGTGCTCTGTTACCAAACCTGAGCTGATAGCCAAGTTGGAGCAAGGAGAAGAACCGTGGATGTCACCGAGAGCGTTCCCAAGTCAGAGCCACCCAGGTGAGTTCACGAGGTCAGACACAGGCGGCTGGCAGAAGCTGGATCCCAAAGGGCCCCGTTCAGGGGCTGGGTCTTGGAAATGCATTTCAGGAATCTCTCATAGAGGCTCCAGCCTCTTAGACGCGACTGAAGACAAATGATCACCGTGCCTTAGTTGTTAAACCTCCCAATATCACCTTCATACCTAATTTTTAATTTTCCATTTGACCTTTGTAGAGATTGGCTGGGTTTTTGCAGAACCCATTTGCTACCTTCCCCATCTTAGACCTTCTTTCTTTCTTTTCTTCTTCTTCTTCTTCCTCTCTGCTCAGTAACAGCCGTTGTTCACCTTCCTTCCAGTGCTAAACGCTCTGAGATGCGCGCTGAAGGATGTATTCTTTTATTTAAGGACCATTTATCTATTAAGTGCCTGCCGTGCACCAGTCACGTCCTAAGCACAAGGGATACAAAAGCGAAGTCTCTGCCCCTACCAGCAGATCCAGTTAGCAGAGAAATACGTAACAGGTGTGGTGGTAACGAGCACTCTGAAAAATTCAAGATAGGTGAAGGGGATAGAGAGTGACGGGGAGTGACATTTTAGAAGGGAAGTCAGGGAAGGCGTCTTTGAGGAGGCGAACATTCGAACAGCAGCAACGAGCAAGTGGAGTGGAGTTTCGAACAAAGGGATGGAGCGAGGCGCAGGTCGTCTGAGAGATTTCCAAGGGGAATAGCAGGTGCCAAGTCTCTGAGATGGGAGTGGGCTTGGTGTACTCAGGGAACAGCAAGGAAGTCAGTGGGAACAGAGAGGGTTTACCGAGGAAAATGTAGCAAATGATGGCAGAGAGTTTGCTGGGGGCGAAACTTGGCAGGCCTGGTAAAGACCAAATTCTGCTCTGAGTGAGGTAATGAGTAAAAGGCGAGGTCAAGAACCTTACCCTTAAGCGCTGCATTTTCAGGTCAGGAAGACACAGGATTCCAGCCAGAGAGACTGAGAAGGAGCACCCCACATGTAGGGAGAGAGCCAGGAGACAGTGGGGTCCCAGGAACCGCGTGAGCCAAGTGTTCGTAGAAGGCAGGAGTGAATTCCCACACGCCCGTGCGAGTGTGAAGTCAGCTCTGTCCCTTCTTTTCCTGAAAAGCATCCAAAGACCACAAGGAAAAAAAAACAACTTTTTATTTTTTTTTTCTTTTAGATTTTATTTATTTATCTTTAGAGGGGAAGGGAAGGAGAGAGGGAGAGAAACATCAATGTGCAGTTGCCTCTTGTATGTCCCCTGATGGGACCTGGCCTGGCAACCCAGGCATGTGCCCTGACTGGGAATCGAACCACGATCCTTTGGTTCGCAGGCCCGCGCTCAATCCACTGAGCTACACCAGCCAGGGCAAAAAAAACAACTTTTTAAAAGTCAACTCCATATTTACTGTAGGTTGGAGGCAGCTGAAATCCCAAACGGAATACAAAGGAAAGGGGGAAAACTGCCCAAAGCAACGGAAAGCAGGCTTCATCATGAAAGCGGAAGTGCTTAGGAAAGCGTGTTAGGACGTGTTGTACAGACAGCATTTACATGCAGTGTTTCCCACCCAGGGGACTTAGAACAATGAGGGCTGTTTTGTTTTTTTTTAAACAATGGGAAAGCAGCATTGCCCTGAAGGATGTGTAGGTCCCGGGTAGAGCTGAGGCTGGAACGCGCGCTAACTCGGTGGAGAACGTGAGAGCGCGTTTGCGGGTGGAAATGCATAGTGTTTGGAATTAAGCGCCCTGGTTTCCCAGAAACTGACAATATCATGGACTGTTGGGGTGACCATTTGAACTTGTGCTGTGAATTTAGGCTCGTGAAACTAGTACGAACATTCAACGCCAAGTTCTCCTTGCTAGCGCACCGGTTCTATTTATCTGCTACAGAAATGTCAGGAGTTTTTAAGCATGTCACTGATCCTATGGCATAAAACGAGAGACTAGCAGAGGATAATAATAATTGCCCATGGCCCCAAATTTTAAGATGGAAATTGGTGGAGGTCCTAGCATCCAGATGAATAGCCAGGTGCTTGAGGTCTCACAGGTCAGAGAGGAAGAAAAACATGCTGTGAAAGTGGAATGAAAAATTAGTGTTGTGAGAGGACACGATCCATTGGTGAAGTAAGTCAGCAGACAGAAAGTGGGAAGGGTAGAGTTTTCGGTCTAGACGGATTACTATGGGTTAACTCTGGCAGGTCAAATGGTGGCACCAACGGTCAGAACACAGAGGTGGCCGGGATGCTGTTGCAAGCGTAGCTCGTGCTCTCATATATGTTAACATTCTCTTTGGACGTAGTTTTTCCCTATCCCAGCTGTATGGAGAGATGGAGCCAGAACTCTAGGACTGGCCGTTAGAACAGAGGAAATGAATGATTTCATAAATTGTGAGGTGGTGTACGGAATGGAAAGGAGGAGGAAGAGTTTGGAAGCGTAGAGACAGTAGTAAGGGCCCAGCTGCCGCGATTGAATATAAGGCAGAGCAGGAAAAGGTTCAAGTCTGACACTTCCCTTGGTCACCTTTCGGTCTTCCTTGTCTCCCCACTCAGCGCCCCTTACCTTCACCCCCTGCTTCGACTACCCTCCATCCTTGGACCAGCTGCTTTCCTCACATCCTGTGTTCCCAGTTCACCGTTCCTTGTGCTTTTTTTCAAACTCTCTACCTATTTTGAGGTCATATTTGTAACAAGCCAAAGTAACTCGTATTAATTTTCAGTTTTCTCTCTATTTTTCTGCTGTAGTGTGTGCTTTTGTCTTCATTTTCATGTTCCCAAACCAAAAGAATAGAATAAATATTTGCTTCAGAGTTCTTTCATCCCAGGAGACTGTGTCTCAAACCTAAGAAACGGCTCAACATGAGGCACTTGTGTACAACCCCAGTCCCTAAGGAATGTGTTAAGATTTATAATGTGTGTTCATTTTTAATATTTCTAGAAGTCCAGAAAGTCAGTAACGTGAAAGGGAGAAGCCGAGAAAATGAAGATAAATATTCAAGGCAAGAGTCATTCAGCAACAACAAAACACTGACTAAGGAAAGAAGTAAAACCTTAGGAATGGCCACCAACCCAGTGCCTTCAAGAAAAATAGCCCATAAATGTGACTCCTTTGGCACAAGCTTGAAAAGTGTTTCCGAACTGATTATCAGTAATAGAATCCATGTACTAAAAAAGCCTGATGATTTCAAGGGATGTGGATTCCTTGATACTGTCCGTGAAAAACCTTGTACGGTAAACAAGCCCTGTGGAGATGACCAGAGGAAATCCCTCAGTCATAACGATGCCATTGTTCAGCGTCAGAAGAACTTGGCTTTGGAGCAACTCCTTCAATACAACCATTGTGGGAAAGCCTTCCACAAAAAAACAGCCTTTGTTACATACAAGAGAACTCACATGGGAGAGAAACCTTCTGAAGGTAATCAATACAGAACAGCCTTCAAGCAAAAGTTCAAGTTCAATGCTCGCCTTAGAACCCTGAGCGAACGGAAGCCACGTGAATCCAGTGAAAATGGGAAATCCTCATGCCTGAAGTCCAAAGGTGCACCTCAGAGAACTCGCAGAGGGGAGAAGCCCTCTGAACGTGGAGAATCAGGGAACGCCTGGAGCAACAAGTCAAACCTTACTGAGCTTCAGAGAATGGCCACAGGAGGAAAACCCGGTGGCTGTGATGGGCACGAGGAAGCCTTGCGGAAGTCAGGCCCCCCTCGGAATGAGAGAACTCACACAGGAGAGAAAGTCTACGACTGTGACAAAGGTGGGGAATCCCGCCGTGAATCGTCACGCCTTACTCAGCATCAGGAAGGCCACACAACAGGAAAACCTGGCGAGTGTGATGATAGTGAGGAGGCCGTCAAGAAGCCACGCCTCACTCTGGATCAGAGAATGGACAGGGGGGAGAAAAGCTGTGAAGGTGGTAAGCGTGAGAAATCCTCCCTCCAGACGTCGAAACTCCGTCAGCATCGGAGAACACAGCTGAGGGGAAGAACCCAGGAGGGCAATGAACGTGGGAGGGCCTTGAGCAGCAAGTCAGACCTCCCTCCAGAGCAGAGCGTTCACCAAAGAAAGAAAACCTATGTCTGCGATCAGTGCGCAAAGGGCTTCCGTAAGAAAGCCGACCTCGCTCAGCATCAGAGCACGCACACCGGGAAAAAACCCTACGGGTGTGATGCATGTGGCAAGTCCTTCTTTGTGAAGTCCAACCTCACGGAACACCAGAGAACCCACACGGGAGAAAAACCGTATGAATGCAACGAATGTGGAAAGTCCTTCT
The DNA here is from genome assembly GCA_039655065.1 of Glossophaga mutica. Classification (NCBI taxonomy): domain Eukaryota; kingdom Metazoa; phylum Chordata; class Mammalia; order Chiroptera; family Phyllostomidae; genus Glossophaga; species Glossophaga mutica. Next base: position 98,202,777 of record CM077312.1, on the reverse strand, counting down.
GCCAGAAGTCAGCCCTCACGGTGCATCAGAGAACTCACACAGGAGAGAAGCCCTACGAATGTAAGGAGTGCGGGAAGACCTTCTGTGTGAAATCGAACCTTACTCAGCATCAAAGGACCCACACGGGAGAGAAACCCTATAAGTGTAACGAATGCTGGAGATCCTTCTGCGTGAAATCCAACCTTGTCGTGCATCAGAGAACTCATACAGGAGAGAAGCCCTACGAATGTCCCGAGTGTGGGAAGACTTTCTATGAAAAGTCGGCGCTCACGAAACATCAGAGGATTCACACAGGGGAAAAGCCCTATGAGTGCCATGAATGTAGAAAGACCTTCAGCCAGAGGTCAGCCCTCACCAAACATCAAAGGAAAACACACAAGAAGAAAACTCCCAGCAGCACTCTGCGTGGGCAGAAGGCGGCATCTACAAGTCACACCTAAGGAACGTCGGCGAGTTTGCGGGGCAGAGATGCTACGATGCCAGTACATGGGGGGGGTCTTTCTCGGTAGGTCAGAGCTACCTGCAGTCAGAGGGTTGATGTAGGAGTGAAAGCCCGTGAATACTTGGAATGCACGAAAGCTTTCAACGAGTGCGCGAAGATGTCGAGGGGAAATGTGTCATTTTAAGGAACGTGAAAGTAAACTGTTCTTGTAGAAATGTTGTTTAACTAGAAGTCGTATTTCACATGTAAGACCAAACTTATTACAGAGAAGGTTACAGAAAATACTCAGTTTTTAATGGAATGTGAAATGTGGTGCTTTTGTAAAAGCATGAATTATATGCGAAGACTTTTTGAGGTATTTTGGGCTATGTATATATACATACATAAGTATATAGTACATGAATGTGCTATATAATATGAATTGTATGTAGGCTTTTCATGTTGGAACCCAGACTGTCTCTGGATCTCAGCAATACAGCGTGTACAGTGTGCGTAAAGAGTGGGTTTACGGTTGTGAGTACGCGAAACACAGAGTTTATTCTTATACTGTTATTTATTAATGATTGTGCTATTTTCCATACAAACAACTGTCAACCCACTTTTGCCCCACCCCGTACACACTGCAGGTGAAAATCGAGCAGTCGCACAGTCTGCGGCCCAACGATCCCACCCCTAGATACACGCATGCAAACGTAGTTCTCGTCCAGGCATCATCCCGAAAGGTGTTTGGAAATGCAGGGTCCGGCAGAAGCAAGGCCTGCTGGAGAGCAGTTGGTTGGGTAATAATATGGTGACATAACTTATAGTTTTCATTTGAACATTTCCCCCAAAATGTCATAGGGTGTGCTTGAGTGTGATATTGTTATGTTACAGAATTACATGCTTATGATTTTGTCATAAAAGATTTTGTCGTAAACAGGGGCACTATTTGTGCTGGACCCTGTACTTGGATGGCTTGGCTGCTGCTATGACTTAGCAGCAGGTGTTTAGCAGGTGGGAGGGCCACAGATGCTCAGCGCCCCGCAGGGTCCCAGTGGAAGGACAGAAAGAAGAGGTTCTTCCAGAGTGCCAGAAGCTCCACCACAGGAAACCACTGACCTAGAGGAACTTGACCATCTGCAGCCACACACGTCACAAAACTTTTCATCGTGGCATTGCAATAATTTTTGTACTGATTGTGTGAAGAACAGAAAGCAACACGTGTCCACTGATGATAGAATAGATTAATAAATGTTGGTGTGGTGAACCAGCGGGACTAACATACCCCAACGAAAAGGAATTCATCTCAGACACGTCAAGGTTGTTTTATCTGGAAACAGTAGTGTTGAATAAAAATATAGGTACCATGTCATTGCATTTCCATAAAGTTCAAAAACAAAGAATTCAGCAATGTATTTGTTAGGGATACATGTATAGGAAGTAAAACTACAAAGAAAAACAAGTGGATGATAAACGTAAAACCTAGGACAGCAATTATATCCATGGAAGAAGAAGGAGTTTACATTTATTTTTAAAGATTTTATTTTTTAGAGGGGGGGAGAGAGAAAGAGGGAAAGAAACATCAATATGTGATTGCCTCTCATGCGCCCCCTACCGGGGACCTGGCCTGCAACCCAGGCTTGTGCCCTGACTGGGAATTGAACCAGCAATCTTTGGTTCACAGGCCCACGCTCAATCCACCGAGCTACCCCAGCCAGGAGTAGTTTATATTTAGAAAGGGCACGAGCTTCATGTTTCTTAGATGGGTCATGAGCATATCGGTATTGCTTTTATTATTTTTCTTTATGTATATATATATCTATGCATACACATATATATTTCTGTTTATACACTAATTTTCAAAAAACAAGCTTGAAATAATTGCATTAGAATATCAGCAAAAGTGAAGTTTTGGTGTAAGAATTGTAGTTAATTTTTTTCTCTCATTTTTCTGTGTTCAAACCCTCTGTAATGGCTCCTTCAGGTATCCACGCCATGAGTCATTTGGGACTACCCTTCCTGACTTTCTTGATTCTGTTATTTTCCTTTGTTCCCTAACAAAGTTTTTCCAAAAATTAAAAAAATCATAAGTTACCACAGATGATAATATGAACAAGTTGAAGTCACACATCAAAGATAAAGGTAGTTTAATAATTGGTTAAAAAACTAAATCCAACTATGGATTGCAAGAAAAAGTACCTAAAACAAGGGGACAAAGGGAGTTTGAGAGTTAAGGGATGTGCAAAAATATGATTTTTTTTTTTTTACATTCATCCACTAAGGGGAACACCTACCGGTAAGTCCTGTGGTCACACCATCTAACCCAGCTGTGCTCTTAACCGTTAGGGTCTTCAGCCTCTTATCCAAAATGATCTTGTAGGGAAATGTCTGTTGCTATGACAATATGTTCAGGTTACATTGCTTTTCTGTCTTAAACTAACATTAAACATTCATCCCTGTGGTCGGAGGATCCACAGGGATCCCCGAAGGAGCAGGGAAGGAAAGGGGCTTTCGGAGAAGATCCTCTTTGATTGATGACTCTCCCTTGGCCGTCGGGTCTAGGAAGGACCTTTTTAATATGCCTTGTTTTGACTTTATGGGGAATGATGAGCAGAGCACTGAGAAGGGGGTGACTAGACTTCTGATCCCGTATTTTTAAGTCTTTAAAGAGGAAAATTTAGATAATAGTACTGCATTAGTCTGGGCTGCTATCACAATACCATTGATTTATACACCACAGAAACTTATTTCCCACGGTTCTGGAGGCTGGGAAGTCCAAGATCATGGTGCCGGCAGATTCAGTGTCTGCCGAGGGCTTGCTTCCTGATGCCTAGGTGGTCGTCTTGTTGCTCATGGAGCAAGGAGCGAGGAGCCCTCTGGGACCCCTTTCATAAGGGCACTAACTCCCTTCATGAGACTTCCACCCTCATGACCTAATCACCTCCCAAAGGCCCCACCTCCTAACACCGTCACATTGAGGGTTAGAAATCCAGCATGAGTTTCAGAGGAACATTCAGTCCGTAAGAACTGTAGTGTTTTCCAGCATTATCTTTCTGAACGTTGCATGCCCATGGACAGGGCGATTAGTACGTCTTTAGAGGCCAAAGGCGATGATCTGGAAAAAAGGAGAGGAGGATAAAGAAAGCACAGTGCATATCTTCAGATAAAAGATTGAATTTCCTCACCTGGACCCAATAACACGCCTCTGCCTGGACTGTGCCCTTGCAGACGCCCCAAAGTAGGACTTGTGGGTTCCGTCCCCTCCAGTCAGCTCAGTGCGCTTGCTTCCCTGGAAGTTGCCCTAAACCTACTGTCACCCTGTCCCGTCTCCTCGGAGGGTAAAACTGCAAATTGTGCACACTGAATGGGAGGGTCAGGAGCTGCTTCCAGCCTGGCGCCCTGTCGGAGGCCCTTCTGCCTTTTCCCAGGGCACAGGTAAGCAGTCTCATTCCAGTGTGTGGCTCCTTTTTGGATTTTTAGTCCCGGAATGTCTTCTCACGCCCAAGAGCCAATGTAACCGTGTGAAGTCAGCATCTGGGCCCCACGCACAAATTCCCTTACACGGAACTTCTACCTTGGTAACCAACATCCGTCTCTGATGGCAGCTCCTGGCCCCTGGCATCTCAAACCTAGCTTCAGGTAAACTCAAACCAGGGCCAGCGAACAGGCTGGAGAGATTCCTGTGCTGACGCTGCAGGAATGCAGCCTGGCCTCGTACTCCAAAGAGACGCACGGAAATCAATCCCAGGACTAGCAGGCAGGAGTCCGTTTGAATTCAGTATTTCCTTGCTGGAGTCATAAAGGGCATTTCATGAGGCCGAAAGCTCTGTGGAATTCCAAGGGGATTAAAGTACAGACCTAGGTTTTAGATAGTGTGGCATACCGGAAAAGCATGGGATTTGGAAGGAAGTGGTTCTTGGATTTATCCCCAGCACTGAAACCAGATACGTTTTGATATTGGAGGACTTAACTCAGTTTTCCAAGCATCAATTTTCATATTTTTTTTCTTATATTAAAAAGAAGGATGGTGATACGAACTTGGCAGCAGATATTAGGGTTCATTGAGCTGTTTAGTTAAAAGAACGTCACATGTGCTGTTTGGAGCTGTAGTTGTTGCCGCTCTAGCAATGGCCTCCAGTAGGATTTTGTTATATGGCAAACAGTGAAGCAAGGGAGTACATGCCAGACCAACATTTACCCTTTAAAACAGGCCTGTGAGGTAAGTTCTCTCCCCCATGCCCATTTTAAAGATGAGGAAAACAAGGCTTATAGGTGTTTCTGAAATCACTGCAGTGATAGGGAAGCCAAGTAGCAGATGGTGGCATCGAACCCAGGTCTCTCTGGCTCCAACATTTAGTTCTGCGGAGGGGCTTTTTAACCCACTTTTTCCCTGTTTGATTCACTGCTTTCTTTTGATTTAAATTTTCCATTGTATTTTTTCATTCTTTTACTTTTAACCTGCCTCTATAATTTTATTTAAACTGAGTTTCTTATAGACAATATATGGTAGGTCATGTTTTTTAATACACATTGCCACTCTGTCTTTTAACTGGTGTATTTAGACCATTTATACTTAATGTAATTGTTGCCCTGTTAGATTTTAAGTCTGCCATTTTATTTTTTGTTCGTTTGTTTGTTACCATTTTTTAATTTCTTTGTTTTCTTTATCCTGCCTTCCTGTTATTAGTTGAACATTTTTAGAATTCCATTTTTATTCACATACAGTACTTTTTTAAATGTATCTCTTTGTATAGCTTTTTAAGCAAAGCTTATCACAGTCTACTAATTTAAAATTCCCAAAAAGGAAGTCTCCAGTCCCAGCTTTCACTGTGGAATTCTAATAAATGTTTAAGGAAGAAATGACACCAATTCTACACATTTCTTCCTGAAAACCAAGAAAACCAAGCAAAAACACTTCCCAATTCATTTTATAAAGCTAGTATTCACTGATAACAAAACCAAAACTATTTTAAAATACAGTACAAAAAAAATGCAGACCAATATTCTTCATGAATATAGCCATACAAATCCTTAACAAAATACTAGCAAATAGAATTATTTATTAATTATAGGAAAAGACATATGAATATATAAAAAGAATTATATACCACGGTGTTTATTGCGAGGACACGAGGCTGGAAGGATGGCTCAGTATTTGAAATCAATCAGTATCATCCACCATATTAACAAACTAAAGAAGACAGGATCTTTGGTTGCTCTCATAGGACCATATTGACCAATGAAGACAAAAATTCGACCAAAGTATTTGAAATTCACGACAAAAAGTCTCAGAAAAATAGGAATAGAGGGGAACTCGATGAAGAACACCTGTAGGAGCCCGCGGCTAACACCAGGTTAGCTGCGAAAGACTGAGCACTTCCCCCCTAAGACCCGGAACAAGGTCGGGGTGTCCGATGTCACCACTCCACTCCCACATGGCGCTGGGGCCTAACCCTGCGATTGGGTGAGGAAATGAGGTAACACATACACATCGGAAAAGAAAGGAGCAAATTGTCCTGTGTGCAGGTGACATAATGGGCATCTGAGTAGATAAACCCTAAGGAATCCACAAAAATGCCACCAAAACCCAGAAAAACCTCCTAGAACTCACAAGTGAATTCACCAAGGTTGTAGGAGACAAGGTAAAAATACAAAAATTCATTTGTATTTCTATATGCCAGCAACGAACAAATGGGCACCAAAATTTAAAATACAAGACCATTTTTTAAGTTGCCCCAAAATTATATAGTTAGATGCAAATATAACAAAACATGTATAGCACTTGCATGCTAAGAACTATAAAATGCTGACTGAAGAAGATCTAAAGAAATGGATAAACACAACCTTGTTCACAGATTGGAAAATTCAGTAAAGATGCCAATTCTCCTCCTTACTAATATATATAGATTTAATGCAATTCCTATCAAATTGCTGAAGGAATTTTTTTCGTAAGTATAGGCAAGGTTATTCTAAAGTTTATATGCAAAGATAAAAACTAGAAGAACTAAAACAATGTAGAAAACAAAGAATCAAATGGATCAGTTTGCTGATTTGAAGATTTATTATAAAACTACAATAAACGGGACTGTGGTATTGATGGGTAGATAGACACGTGATCAATGACACATAGTAGAGAACCCAGAAATAAACCCACACAAATGTGCCCAACTGACTTTCTTACAAAGGTACAAAAGCAATTCAGTACAGGAAGGGTAGACTTTTCAACAGACGATGCTGGAACAATTGGACATGTTTAGGTGAGCAAATGAACCATGACGAGAGAATGGCCTTTGGGTCCGGACAAACCTGACTTTGAGTGTCAGCTTTGCCATTTATCCCTGTGTGGTTTTTGACTCGGTTATTAAACCTTGCGGAGCCTCAAACCCAAGCCTGGAGCTCAACAATGGCACTGTTACAGACGCTGGAGAAACAGGTGAATGAATGGGCTATTACTGAGGTAGTTTCCCAACATGGCCAGCAGAGGGCGGTAGTTGCACATGAAAGATTCCACCACTTTTCTGCCAGGAAAGCCGCGTGCCTTCCAAATCCCCGTCTCATTTCAGCCACCCATCTTCATTAACCCGTATCAATGCATAGTGCGGGGGAAACATTTTTCACAGTTATGTGTGTTACTATGTTTCCTTCGAAGAGTCGGATCATTTTAATGATCATAGCGCCATTTCCTTGCCTCCTTTAATGTTTTTTTCTTATGGGATAGACATTCATTCTTAATAAGGGGCAATATTGCACCCAAGGGGGTGGAGCTTGTACTTGGGGCCAGAAAAAAAATCTTAGCTATTACAGTGGTCTGTGGCCCCCAGAGTACCACAGTACACAGACAGATATACAGTGTATCCGTGATATGAAACTTTTATGGGGAGAGAAACAATTAGGGGAAAAAATAACTAAAAAGTCTGGTGTGTCAGGGGGAAGGTTGCTGTAACTTAAACTTAAACTCCAGTGCTCCATTCTACTCACCCCCACGAGTTTCCCCTGTTCCTTCGTACTTCCTCCCTCCCTCCTGTTCCCTCCGGCTTCAGCCCCAAGGACCCGATGATCAGCTTTGTGTCAGCAGAGACTAGCTTGCATTTTTTAGAGGCTGCTATGTAAATGGTATCAAACAGTACGTGCCTTCTTTTCTGGCTTCTTGCACTCAGTGCAATTATTGTGAGATTCATCCATGTCGTCGCATCTATTAACAGTCCAGGCCTTTTGATTGCTGAGCGATGTTCCATTGGAAAGATATACCACCATTTGTTCATTCATTCGCTCGTCTGTGGATATTTGGGCTGCGTTCAGTTTGCGGCTCTCATGTGCAGATTCCCGTACAAGTCTTTGTATGGACATGTCTTTTCACTGCTCTTGAGCAAATACCTGGGAGTAAAACAAATGGGCTGTTTGGCAAGCGTGTGTTCCCCTTTATCACAGAGGGGCTGGCTGACGCTCCTTTCCCCAGGCAATGGGGCCCCTTTCCCGAAGTGCGTCTGGGAGAGGCCACCTTGATTCAAAAGGAGTCTTTCCAGGGGAGACTGCGCCCACCCTCGGGAGTTTAGGGATGATTTTCCGCAACCATATGTGTGAAAAGAAAACACACAGATACACACATGATCTCTGGCATGGCAGAGTACAGCTGCTATAGTAGGGAAATGTGGAAAATACAGAAGTGCAAAGGAGAAAATTAAGACCGTCCACAATACGGCCTTACTTACCACTGAGGGGTGAGGATAGAGAACAGTCCGCTGTGTTTCCTTCTAGTCTTTTTTCTGTGCATCTTATACATACAATGCGTGACCCTGTGTCTGTTCTACACCACGTATGTTCCAGTTTAACTTCTCTCCAAGTCACAGCCCCCCACTCGGTTTCCAGGTCTGAGCCTGTTTCAGGGTTCCAAACACACCGAGGGAAGAGAAGCCGGGCTCCCCAGGACTCTGAACGACCAGGACAGGTACGCACATGCTGGGGAAAGCAAAACACATGGACGTTTGAAGAACCGTTGCCATGGGATCGAGTTGAGACCCGGAGACCCCAAGCATCACCGTGGCCTCCATATCAAGCTGAGGGCATATGAGGGGCAGGAAATAAACTCCTGGCCCACGTCTGGCTTGCAGTGAGTCACCCGGGCCCACTGGCCAACCCTGTGGTCACTTCTCCAGTGCCAGTTGGAATAGACGCATGGGGAACTGTCCCGACTCTCCCGCTGATCCCTCAACAAAGCCAGTGGAAACCACTGAACCTCACCCCCTCCATCCAGCCCAGAGGAAAAATGAAAATAATATCCCAACCCAGAAGGCATGGCAGAAACTAGCGCCACTTTTAAAAACCTAAGTGATGCCGAGGTGGTCGTCCCCATCGTATCTTCCTTGTCATCTGCTCCCTGCAGAAACCAGACATGCCTGGAGGGTGACGATGAGCTGGCACAAACTCAGCCCAACACCGAGCACTTGTGGTGTCTTTGCAAGAGCAGGGGAGCGCAGTGTGGGGTTCGTGGCATGCAGCCACTGACCTGGCCACTGTGTTCTTTTCCATCCAGGTCAGCAATTAAAAAATTAAACACAAAACAAAACAAAAAAGGATCAGAAGCAGTTCACATTCAGGTGGAAGAGGCAGTGTTGTCTCAGGGCTGTGTTAACTCTTGGGACCTCTTTCGTGACATCCACAGAATGTCTCACGGGTCCCCCTCTGTCCATGACATATGCTAACTGAACTGGGTGAAGTGGCCAGGATGCGCGGAGGCCTTGGTAAGGCACCGGCGCTCCGGAGGGTGAGAGTAACTCTTCGAAGAAGGAGAATCTGCCAAAGAAGTAACATTTTAAGGAAGCTTGCTGGAACATCCCCTTCGGAGGAAGAGAGGAACTATTTCATCTTCTGTCTCCCGCCATGAAAAAGAAAGCACCACGCTGCGTAGACTTCTTTGGATTCTGGAGGCAGTATATTCCAAACCCGAGAATACCACACAGATCCAAATACTGAGGGGAAGGCAGGCTTCCCTCTTGGAGAGGGGCCCAGAGCAGGTGGAGCTCCGCAGCAGGTCTGAGCTGCAAAGCACGTGGCCCCAAAGCTAGCGGGCCCTGTGGGTTAGAGGTAAGATGCTCAGTGAGGGTTGGGTCCGGTCTCAGTGGGGAAGCCACAACTCAGATCCCCAGGGTTCTGGAGCCAGGCCATGTCACCTGCAGCAGGGACCTGCACACCTTTCCGTGGGAAGCGTGTGCTGCCTGGCCCGGGGAGGGCTGGAGCACCTGACCACGGGAGAGCACACGGCTGTGCAGCCAGCACTATCCGCAGCGAGTTGGAGTCTGTCAAACCAGTCAAATCAATCGACTCCCGAGACCCGGTGGACCCAGCGGACCCAGCAGCAAACCAGAACGGAAGTGCTACATCCAGGGCTGAACTGAAGAGGACCAGGCGGCAGGAGGAAGCTGCGTGGGCAAGCAGCCCCGGCCCCCCTCTCACCCACCTGTTGCGATTTCGATGGCACGTGGACATGTGCATCCAACGTGGCCACACACCGAGGACGGCATGGTGACCGGGGAGGACTCAGATCCCTGCGGACTGAGGGTTGGGGTCACACCACCAAGTAGTCTACCGCGTCCAGCGGAGGCGCTGAGGGTGATGGGAATCTAGACGGGACCGTGGGGAGCACAGCTTTTCTGAGCAGGCGCCCCAGCTCTGCACCACCTACTTCTTATTACACAAGAAAAAATAAATTTCCCACGTGGTTTTCCCCCTTTCTGTTGAATTTATTGGGGTGGCACTGGTTAACAGAATCATACAGGCTTCAGGGACACAACTCCACAACACGTCACCTGCACTCCGTTCGCCGCCCCAAGTCAGGTTTCCTTCCATCCCCACTTAGACCCTCCTGCGCCTCCACCCCCGGCCCCGCCCCCGGCAATCTAATTTCTTCTGAGTTTAAACCGCTGTGGTTCAGAGCTCTGCCGCGTGAACTTCCTACCGATACGGCATTCCTCACAACAGCTCAGGCCTGGGTTTTGTTCTTTAATCCTACTTAGCAGACTCGGAGTTTTAATAAGACAATTCAGCCCCTTTGAGATTAGTAAAAAATGGATATACTTTATTTGACTCCTTCTATTTTAATCCGGGCTTACTATTTACTTTTCTTTGTTATTTCTCTTTCTTCTCGTTTCTCGTTTTTGCTGGCTCAGTAACAGAGCCATTTATTATCTTTTTCTTTTTCTTTCGGATTTTGGTGTTCTGTGGAATACCAGTTCCCTTTCCTTTTTAACACTCAGAATAAAATACACAATCGCAATGATATCATCTTCCACTATAGAAAAATACCCCCTATTTCTCCACATTAAGATGATCCATTTATAATATTTTTATCTCTCTGTGTTCCCAGCTCCCAAAGAGATTTTTGATTTTTTAAAGATTTTATTTATTTACTTTTAGAGAGAGGGGAAGGGAGGGAGACAGAGAGGGAGAGAAACATCGATGTGAAAGAGAAACATCAATCGGTTGCCTCACGCACGTGCCCAACGGCAGCCCGGGCATGTGCCCTGACGGGGAATCGAACCGGTGACATTTTGCTTTGTGGGACGAAACCCAACCAATTGAGCCACATTGGTCGGGGCCCAGAGAGATTTAAATGCTTTTATTCTCCATCTCCACAAATACTAGTTGGAGATCCTTCAGGACTTACAGTCCCATACTGTTAGGCTTTCCCTCAAGATTCCTTTCTTTTCCCTCCCAAGTCTGCAGGTGTTCCATCATCGCTTACCCCTAGTGTGGCGGACGACGGTTCATCGTTTGCTCCCAGAACTGCAGGTGCGCCTTTGTCAGGTCTTGGCCCTCTCCGGAAGCTGGGAAGCTTTACGTTTATACCTGGAGTTGCGTCCTTCTTCCAGAACGTGCCTAAAGGTGAGTATCATATTTTGTAACTTCTGTTCGGAATTCAGTGAACCCTTCAAATCTTCAGATAAAGTCTTTATCGGGAAAATTTCAGGGGAAATTGCCTCCGCTATTTTGTTTAACCGTTGTTCGTCTTCCATTCCCTCCCCCTCATGAATTTCCATCACTCCAACGACAATAGTAATTCCAAGACCGAGTAATTCAAGTAACAAGTATTGGATCACCTGCATCATTCCCCTGAACCTCTTTTATTTCGCCTCTTCTAATTTCCATCTCTGAATTTTTGATTTGTGTTTTCTTTTGTTTGTTATGTGGTTTTCCAGGTCAGGCTTCAGCATCGATTTCTGTTCAGGTTGTTCCCTCTGTCCTCCGGGAGGTCTGTACTCACTGTTCTTTCTCCCCTCACTTCCAGGTCCCATAGGCACGCTGGCATTTTTTTCCCTTGCTGGCTCCCTGGGGCACCCGAGCGCTCAGCTGCTGGGGATCTCTGGCAGAGCCAGCTTCTGAGTAGGGGACAGCCCAGCGGTCTCTGTGCTTCTGGGCCAGCGGGGCTCGGCGGGCAGGCAGGTGGGCCACTGGTCCTGGAAGGCTTCCCTCCGCACTCTTTTCCCCTCGGCTGGCATTTTCGCATTTGCCCGGGGAAGAGAGGATGTGGCTCACTTGTTTACTCCCCCGCAGCTTTCTGAGCACCAGAGCCGGGAGCCCAAAGGGCACTCGGGCGGACCTCTCCCTCCGGAGGTCCTCGGATGTCCGCAAGTCAGGTGTGCCCGGATTTGGCCGCTGTCCCGGGCCTGGATCTCTCTGGGCCTGGAGGCAGGAAGCTGCCCTGCCAACTCCCTCCTTCTGGACTGCGGTGGTGCGGGAGATCCAGCTTTTGCCCCAAGCCCCAGAAGCTTGCTGGGCCTCAACAAACACCCAGTTGCTGGTTTTAAATCGAAGGATAAGGACAGCAAGGATGTACTTAAGCAAGCATCGCCCCGGAATTCTTAAAGGAAATTTCGCTGTATTGCAAAAGGTAGAATGCACCCTAGATCATTTCACAGACCACAGTGCAATACAACTAGAAATCATCAACCAGAAAAGCCAAATAAACAAACAAAAACCTCGCCACCAACAGAACTCCACTAGACACAAACATCTGAGAGTCCCTCTTTTTACTATCTTCTACTGGGTTAAAGAGAAAAACCAAGCTATGAATTAGAAGTTGTTTCTAATGACCAGCAATGAGAACGCGAAATATTAAAATGTATCAGATGCTCCCAGAGGAGAATTCAAAGGAAGACTCGCGGATTTAAACAATTATATTAGAGAAATAAACAAAAAGGTTAAAAATAATGACGAGGTCCCAGGTAAAGAGAGCAGATTGGATATTCAGGTTTAATTTTGCTCACACGGAGATACCTATTAAAATCAGAATACGTGGATTTTATTTTCACTTTTGTATTTTGTAACATTTTAAATCTCCAGAAAAGGCAGGAGAATGTGACGATAAAAATTCCTACACGAACCATCTAGATGCACCGATTGTTATGATTCGGCCGCATTTCCTTTATCTCTATGCCTTTTTATACACGATACACACTTTTTCTGAATCATTGAAGAATGTCGCCAGTACTACGACACTTCACTCTGAAGTGTGCATGTCTTAAGAATAAGAACGCTCTCCTATCGTCGCAGCTGGCCTCCTCTGAAGAAAGACTCCGACTGGGAGATGCGCCTGTGAAGTGGCCTCCGGGCAGCAGCGATGAAAGGGGGGAGCGAGGCTCGGGCGCCGCGAGGAAGCGGCTGGGACGCAGAGTCCAGGAGCGCACCAGCCAGCTCCCCGAGGAGCTGAGGCTATGACAGCACTTCAGAGCCGTGCCAAGTTGGCATCAGGGGAGCTGGGCCTTTACAGTCCCGTGTCAACCGGTAATTGGACATGGGCTGCCCTGGGAAAGGCCTTGACCTTAGAGGAGACAAGTCTCTTCAGCCCAGGCATGTCCTGCAGAGTGCCGACAACCGAGGACTAATTTGCTGGCAGCGCCTCCAGCAGCCATGAGAGTCAGTCCTTCCTCTTGTTTAAATATGTTTATTAATTTGAGAGAGAGAGAGAGGGGGAGGGAGACATCGATTGGTTGCCTCCTATATGTGCCCCAGCTGGGGACTTGACCTGCAACCTAGGCATGTGCCTGGACTGGGGATCAAGGCTGCAACCTTTCGGTGCACAGGATGATGCTCCAACCAGCTGAGCGGCCCGGCCGAGGCAAACCCTTCACTCCCGAAGCGGGATCTGGGCAGTACATCCAGGGTCGGCTGCGTTCCACCCCTTTGCCCCTTGGTGCCAGTTCCTCAGGTGAAGCTCTAGAAGCTGCCCCTTGAGATTCCAATGAAGGAAACTTGTAGGAGGAAGGGTAAAAGAACAAAGCACAGCCCCTGCCACCGAAGCTGGTCTCAGGACCACACCGAGACACTGGCTCTGTCAGCGTGTCTGGGATTCCAGACTTGGCTTTGACCTGGGAACAAACACAAATGCAGGAGCAGCCATATTCACATCAGACAAGTCGGACTTCGAGACCAAAATTCCAAAGTGGACAAAGAAGGACATGATTACTACACAATTTATGAAGACAGTGTAACGAGCATGAATTTTCCTGCCCCAGACAACGTTGCCCGTAAATACAGAAAGTAAAAATTATTAGAAATAAAAGGAGAATCTCATGAAAACATAACTTTAGTAGGAGGCTTCACTGTATCTCAAAATCAGTAGCTCTGATAAGGAAAAACAGGTACATCAAAAGAATGAAAAATATAATCCACAAATAAATAAATAAGTATTTCTTCAAATACAGAATATACATTTTTATGAATACTTGAGCATTTACCAAAATTTATCATGGTCATAAGGAAATGCTTGAAAATGCGATAAATTAGATATTTCATACACTATCTTCTGCGCTCATCATTCAATAAAAGAAGTGAGTAGTTTAAAAGGTTACCAAAATGTCCCAACTACTTGGATATTCGGTGTAAGAAACACACTGTTTGGTAACTCTTGGATCAAAGGAGAGCAAATGTGAAATTACAAATCATCTAGAAAATGAAGAAAAGGAGACCGCTTCACTGAAACCCTTTTAGGGGGCGCAGAAAGCTATACTGAAAGAAACTTAAAGATTTTATTTATTTACTTTGACAGAGAGAGGGAGGGAGGGAGAAAGAGAGGGAGAGAAACACTACCAAGATCAGTTGTCTCCTGCACACCCTCAAACCCCAGCAGGGGGCGCAGCCCACAAGGTGGGGGTGTGCCCTGATTAAGGATTGAACCCGTGACCTTTGGTTCACAGGCCAGTGCTCAAGCCACTGAGCCCCCTCAGCTGGGTCTGAAAGAAACTTTTATGGCCTTAAGTAACTGTGTCAATAAGGGCAAAGAACTTAAGTACTTGCACCTGATTTCGTTTGAGCACGGCTCCAGAATTGTAGCCTTATCCTTCACCCCACACTCCTTCCCCCGTCTCTGTCCCCTCCCTCTGTCCCCTCCTTGACTCCCTCTGTCTTCAGGTGTTGCCTGGCTTCAGCGAACATGACTTCTTGGTCTTCCCACATACAGCACTTCTTCTCAAGCTTTGATGCGCACACAGATCGCCTAGGACTCTGGTTAAAATGCAGATTCTGTTTCAGTAGGTCCGGGGTGGGGCCTGAGAGTCTGCATTGCTAACAAGCTCCCAGGAGATGCAGATGCTGCCAGTCCCCTCCACACACACGTCCTTTACGTAGCAAGGACGCGTACTACCACCCAAAGCAATCAGCCTGACGGAACGCTGGAATGGGCTGCCCAAGGTCTAGTGAAGGCGCCAGCTCGGAGACAGCACCTTTGCAGCGTGGGGTGCTGGCCTCCAGCCTGGGGCATGTGCACTGCACCAACGGCCCGTGGATGGTGTGATGTCCCAGGAACAAAGGCATGGGGGACGTACGATTGGCCGCTCTCACTACCTCCTGGCCATTCAGGCCATTCTTGATGCCCCTGGATTACAGGCAGAGAAAGAAGTGACTATGCTGGCTGGGATAATCCACCCCAGAGCTACAGTAGCTGCCTACACGATGGGGATCAGCATGTATGCGGCACCCAGGGGTGAATCACTGGGGGCTTCTGGGCAAGCGGGTCATTGCAGCAACCACAGAGACGAGAGCAAGGCAAGTCAGGGCGCAGGCCTGTTGAGGCAGAAGGTCTGGGTGACCCCACCGGGCAAGCAGCACATGTCAGCCGAAGTGATGGCCACGGGGGAGGAGAATGTAGAACGGGTGCCAGAGGAGGAAGATGGCAAATGCAAATTACTCCCCCGAAATGAGTGGCAGCTGCAGAAATGGTGTGTGGACTGGCGAAGCCTCTCTAAATTTTTTTCAGGAACTGCCAACAGGCTACGATCTTGAAGGAGTGACTTGCATCTGTCCTATAGGGGAGGAAATGAGGGCATCCTGTTCTTACCTGTGCTCCAGATATGCAGAGGGGGAAAGCGGATTGAACGGAGCAAGAAATGGCATGGGCTAGACGTGGTTTAGGCACCCCCACAGAGCTCTGCGGCATCCCCCCGCAAGACCCGCCTCACCAACCTCCCACCTAAATCACTTGCTTTGATTCCCCGATGGAAAGGCTCCACAACGGACGGCAAGCCATTCCCTGGTCATGAGGCCAGGCCACCGCCTCTGTCACTGACCACCCTGCAGATTGAGGAGCCCTGCGGTAGCCCTGACCTCTGCAGACAAACCACTATATGCACAGGATGGAATGAGCCAGGAAGCTCTGGCTTCCTCAGCCTCGGTCTGGAGAGGCTGACAAGTAATACAAGTAATACAGTAATACAGCCTGGACGTGCCCAGGTTCAAGCCCTGCGGGGCCAACTTAGGCCCCGGGGCATGGGAAGGAGCCAGCGAATTCTGCTCACCTTCTCCTCCCGAGGGATATTCCCAGAGTGCTTCACACAACCTCTCTGAAGGCGCACTGTGAGCCGGAGCAATCCGCTGCACCCCTTGCGAACCTGTGGTCTTCTCAGCCACGCACACTCTTACCGCTGCCCCTCCTCCCCTGCCTCACTTCCCCCTCAACCTGGTTGGGGTCTCTGCGGCTGCACTTTCTCTGAAGTGTGAGCATGTCGGCCTTTGCCGTGGGCTCTGTTTTCTGGGGAACCCAGGCTGAGACAACATTCTTCTGGAGAAATAGAAAAAGAACAAGAAAATAAGCTGGGGGGAAAAAGGTAGGAAACAAGAGATATTGATTAGCTCACGATATTGCTGTGAGGGCTGAAAAGCCAGACTCAAGGTTAATCAATGCCCCAAGCCACACTCAGGGCTGCCCGATGAAGAACTGCCACTGCCATCACCATCCCCCAATGCCAGGACCTTGACCTTGAAACCACTGCTGGGACTGCCACTGTCAAAGCTCGTTGCCTGTGCCACCTGGGCCTATGGAAATGTACACTCCATGCAGAACCCGATTCCCCATGTAGCTCCCTTTCCATTCATTCCGCAAAGGTCAAATACACAATCGCAGGGGTGAGGGAGGGTGGGCATTCGAGTTCTGATTAATTTCTCCAAATATAAAAGAGCTATTCAAAAGACGATGGGAAGTGGAGAATAAGACAGATGTCTACTGTAAGTAATAAAATAGATACACCCCTCGTGAGGCAGATAAAAGATAAGTGAAAGAGAACAGAATGTTTAAGAAATAGTTCTGGCACAGCTGATTATCTGGAATAGTGCCGTTCAATAGAGATATAATGCAAGCTGCGTCTATAATTAAAGTGTTTCTAGTAGCTTCATTAAAAAGAATAGAAAAGAAATATGTGAACTTATTTTTAATGTTTTAGTTAATCCAATATTTCCGAAATATTATAATTTCAACATGTAGCCAGTATAAAAGTTATTAATGAGACATTTTACCCTTTTTTGTACTGTCTTGGAAATCCGGAGTATGTTTTAAACGTACAGCCCATTTCAATTCAGATCAATCACATTTCCAGCACTCAAGAGCCACATATGGCTACAGGCTACCATATTGCCTAGTGTAGAGAGAGAACAAATAAAATCAGAACCCTATTTCAAGTCATTTAGACAAAAATAAATTCCAGCTGAATCAAAGACTTAAATCTAAAAAATTAAAAAAAAAAAAACCCTTCAGATCTTAGAAGAAAACATACAGCACCGCACCTACCTAGCGCTCAGTGAGACCTTGCTGTTCATTTTGCAACGCAGATGGCAGGTAAAGGGTAATGTCTACAGACACAAAGAGCTTTTGCAAGTTAGTATCAGGATCCAAGTGGTCAGCAGCTACCGCTAGACTATGCAAAGAAGAACAAATCCAAGTGCAGAAGAAACCTAAAAAGATGATCAGCTTCCCTAGGAGTCAGGGAAATGCAAAGTAAGTAACGATGAAGTGTCACTTCATTCATATCAGAGGAGTGAACCCGGGGCATGGAAGCACCCGCTACAGGCTGGGAAGGGGCTGTCTTCATCACGTCACAGGGGTTACGACCTTGTTGCGGAGCAGTCTGGCAACATGTATCAAAATAAAGCGACTCCATGTATCCTTTGCCCTGGCAATCCCACGCCTGAGAATCTAGCCCATAGAAAGAAAAGCGCCAGAATAGAAGTAGATGTGGATGTTCGTATCAGCAGTGATCACGGCGGCCATGAGCCCCTAAAAACCAAGTACTCTACCCACAGGTAGAAGGGTTGAATAAACTGTGTTACATTTATTCCAGGGCATGTTGTGAAGCCAACAGCAAAGAATGTTCGATGCTCTGCATACTGACTGTAGGGGCTCCCATATTCCATCTCGGCAAGACGCAGAAAAGTGTATGAGCTGTGACTTCATTTTTGTACGGGATGGGGAGGGAAACCTACTTAGGGGTGTATAAATTTATACCTTATTTTATTAGCATAAAGGAGCTACGTGGAAGGATATAGTGACTCTGCAAGAAGGTTACCTAGAAAGGGGAGAAGCAGACAGTTCCGACAGAAAAATGGGAAGGCGGGGAAAGAAAAATACGAGAGAATCAAACTTGGTAGTTCCCAAATTGTTTGGGTGCTTTAAAAAATTGATGCAATGAGCCTCTTTCATTTGTCTGAGATATTAACGACGCCTACTCCGCAGACTGGTTCTACTTGCTGTCTTCTCTCAGGTTCATTACCTGATAAACAGCGATAGTGCTACCTACCACTCAGTCACTGCTGATGATTGGAGTTAACGTCACGAGATGCCTGGCGTGCAATGCACTAAAATACCTGTTTGATGAATAGACCAGAGCAAAATCGTAAATACAGAATACCTGGCACATACCGTATTTTTCAGACTATAAGCTGCACCCCCCCAAAAAAAAAAAGTTTGGTAGGAAAATGCAGCAGCGACCCTACTCCTGCCTCCTGTGACCCCACTCCACTGCTGCCCCCCCACAGCGATCTAGGTAAGCTACATTCAGACTATAAGATGCACCCCCTTTCCTCCCAAATTGAGGGGGAGTGTGTCTTCTAGTCTGAAAAATACGGTACATAGTCAGCACGCAGTAAGTGGAAGCATATCACCATTACTATCATTATCCTCGTTATTAGTGTTCGCTGAGACAATGATATTCTCGGATTTTACAATCTTGGTTTCGGGATGAGAAAGCACCACCCCTCCCTCCCCCGGATCCATGACACGGACTGCTTTATGACTTTGCAGAGGCATGAATTTGAACTACGTGTTCCAAAGCTGGTGAGTGGGAGTGGGTACGGTGCCCAGCATCTGTCTTCCAAAATGGTATTATGCTTTTGTGTAACATATGAAGCCAGTTCACCCTCTCCATGAAAGGCAACTGTCATTATCCTCGTTTTACAGGATGATAAACCTGGAAAAATTACAAGCTCTAGTCACAAGGCTGTGATTTAAACTCTGAACTAGGCAGTCAGACAGATGGAGTTTTCTGACTCAAGGAATGGATTCTCTGAGCCTCAGTTTCTTCTTCTGTGTAATGGGACTTACAGTTGCCTGTTTTGTCAGTCCTTCTGAAATGCTACCTATCACTCTTCCTTCAATGCCAGTACAAAGGCACTGTGGCCACCTCCAAGGGTTGGAACCGCTCTGGGTGGACTCGCACCACATTCCACTACTCCTCTGTCCCTTCTTTCACCGAAGGCACCAGGCTTTGCTGGGGCATCAGTTCCCTGTGTGTGCCTCCGCCCCCACCGTCGGATAAGGGAGCGACCTGAGAGAAGAACCTGAGGCTGCAATGAGATGACTTCCCACAATTTTAGAAATAAGCCTGCCTTCTGATAATTAAATGATAAAACAAATCAATATATATACATACGGGATGGAAGCAGAGATCTAGCACATGCCCCGTGTGGTTAGGGAGCCATGGTCTCTCAGCTCCAAACCCGCCTTCCCACTCCCTGCTTTGCCATGCTGGAGCTGAGGCTCTGAGAACCAACCGCGCTGCGGCTTTGCCAGCAGCTGCCCCCCCCCTCCGTCCCCCGCCCCGCCATCTCTGGGAGTGGGGATGCTGGTGGGAAGCTGCGAGCCTGGAGGAGGAGCAGGACTTGCTTCCTCCTGCTTCCGTGGGCACCCTACAAGCATCGCTGCAGCCTCGCCACCTCACCTAGGCAGTGGCGGTGCCTTCTGGGCCACCAGGTGACCAGTTCACGGTGGTGCCCACGGTTGCAGATCGCCTCCCCACATCCCCGCAGATGCCAGCGCAGGCTGGGTAGCCGGGCTCCTCAGCTGAGCTCCTCCCGGCTCTGAGCTCCTCCCGGCTCTGAGCTCCAGCACAAACTGGCCGGGGACCTCTCCTCAGAGGGTTGAGTTTCAGGAACCTCAGGAAGTGTCTCTAAGTTCCCATCTCTGCACTGTCTTCCCCTTGTTCCTTCAGCCTTGGAAATGGCGGATGGACGCTTCCTGCAGTCACTGACTCTGGGAGACCTTAGAGTTCTTCTGATCTTTCTTGAGAGTCCTACTCAACCACTTGGTCCTAGCTGACAATTCTTCATATTGATTTCTGTCTTTCAGAGACCTGGTGTGGTTTCCATCTGCTGACCAGACCCTGACCCAGGACGAGATGAGGCTGCGCACCTCAGTACAGGTATAACAATCTGCAGAGGAGGAGGGTGTCCTTCAAATGGGGCTGGCCTGCCCCAGAAGGCTGGACCAGCAGCAGCCAGCAGCCCAGACCTCAGCAGGACATCCTCAACAGTGACAGGAGGAAAACCATCATCATCTCTAGCCTCCAGTCACAGCAACCAAGAGATCTTTGGGCAAAATTCAAATCAAATTATGCCATTGCTGCGCTTACAGCTCTCTGACGGGCTCCCACGGCGCGCAGAACAAAACCAAAACTCTTCACAGCAAAACCAAAACTCTTCACAGCAGAGCGGATGAGGCCGGCGTTACCTGGCTTCTCCCTCCCCTTCCCTTCCCTTTGCTTTCATGATCCAACCACCCAGTTCAAGTCGGGACCTCTCCTCCCTCCAGGTCTTCCCGCAGTGCTGTTTCATCTGCCCGGAACACCCGGGCCTTCGCCCTTCACCCGAAAACTCCTAGTCAGCTGTCCGGTCTCAACCTAATCATCCCCTCCTCGGAGAGGACCCCCATGATCATACGGTCCTCCTGCATAATTTGCTGGAATGTAGAGAAGGGAACCGAATCATTGTCCCATACCCTTTAACCCAGTTTATAATCACACACTTTCTTTTGGCTTTTGTTTGCTGTCTGTCTCCCCTGTGGGGCTGCGAACGCCCTGAGGACAGGGGCCAGGTTTGTTCTGCTCCTCGCTATATAACCGGTGGCTGGCGTACACTGAGCCCTCAGCAGTGTTTGTGGAAAGAACAGATAAACCCCTTGGTGTTTTGGGGCGGGGGGGTCCTTCCTACAAAAACTAGGAGCTTCTCCAGATGGTCTCCTCTCCAAGCCAGACCTCCAAGGCCAAGCCCTCTGGCAAGAGTGGGCCTTCATTTCTTCTGTGGTGCTTCTCAACATAAGGACAGGTGCTCCGGACAAACCAGGCCAGTTCAGTAAAGCTCACGTAGGTGTCTATAGGAGCAAAGGAACCTCCAGCTCCTTGGGCTGGGCTTACAGTTAGAGGATGAAGGCGAGGGATGGTGAGACAGAGGGGCCCTGAGTCGACAAGGCTACCTCTCTCCCCCCACCCAAAAATGTACACAGAGCTTTAGATGTTAGAAGACACATCCCACACCAGCAGACAGCACTGGGCTCACACCACCGGCTTGAGCAAACCCCTGCTGGGGCTGACAGCTGACTGCTCGCCACGCCGAGGTCCCCCAGTCCCCCAGTCCCCCAGTGCCCCAGCTCTCTCCCCACCTCTACTCAAGCAAATACACAATAAGCCCCAGTTCCCGGAAGAACGATCTTCGCAAATTGTTATCGTGAGTTATGTGAACCCCCAACCTGCAAGCGCCCAAGCTAGACTGGCTGTCTGCCTCCTGCCCTTTGCTTCCCGCTTAAAGAACCAAGTCACCATGAATTTTCTTAATGAGACTTTACGTGCCTGCATTAGTCATTTCTCTTCTCTTTCTACCGGAGGCAGGGAGTTGTCTTAAGGAGACAGCACAGTGCTGCAGAAAAGACCCAAGCCTTGAAATTAGACAGGACTGGATGCGAATGTTGGTTTTGCCACTCCACAAACAGGCCTGGGAAAATGCCTCCGCCTCCCTGTGGTAATAAGAGTATGTATGTACTACATGGGAACGTGAGGATCACATGAGATAAATAGGGGTGTGTTTTTTTTTTTAAGATTTTCATTTGTTTTAGGGGGGGAGGGAAGGAGAAAGAGAGGGAGAGCGACACTGATGTGTGAGAGGAACATCGATCGGCTGCCTCCCGCAGATGCCCCAACACGGGACTGGGCCTTGCAACCCAGGCATGCGCCCTGACCCGTAACCGAACCAGGGACGTTTTGCTTCGTGGGATGAAGTTCAACCAACTGAGCAACTCCGATCAGAGCTGTAATAAGTGTTTTAAAATGAGAATAACCTGAAGAGTGAAATGCCCACGTATATGGTTTTCAGTTAGTAGCATAAAGAAAAGGACGCATACTTTGAAGTCAGACTAAGGGGTACCAGCCAGGCTCTTTAGCCTTAGCTCATTTTTCTGTATCTCTAAACCTCAGTCTACCTCATCTGTCAAACAGGCACTCTAATGCTCTATAGGAAGTTGTCAGTTTTAAATGAGGCCATGTATGTAACAGCTGCCAAGACAACTCAATAGCTACTGGTTCTTTATCTTCAGTACATAAACATAGGTGGTTTTTTAAAATATATTTTATTGATTATGCTATTACGGTTGTCCCATTTCTCCCCCATCATTCCCCTCCACCCTGCACACCCCCTCCCACCCACATTCCCCCCCTTTAGTTCATGTCCAAGTGTCATAAGTTCTTTAGCTTCTACTTTTCCCACACTATTCTTGCCCTCCCCCGTCTATTTTCTACCCACCGTCTATGCTACTTGTTCTCTGTACCTTTTCCCCCTCTCTCCTCCTCCCACTCCCCTGTTGCTAACCCTCCATGTGATTTCCATTCTGTGGTTCTGTTCCTGTTCTAGTTGTTGGCTTAGTTTGCTTTTCTTTTAGGTGTGATTGTTAATAGCTGTGAGTTTGCTGTCTTTTTACTGTTCGTATTTTTTATCTTCTTTTTCTTAAATAAGTCCCTTTAACATTTCATATAATAAGGGCTTGGTGATGATGAACTCCTTGAACTTGACCTTATCTGAGAAGCACTTTATTTTCCCTTCCATTCTAAATGACAGCTTTGCTGGATAGAGCAATCTTGGATATAGGTCCTTGCCTTTCAAGACTTCAAATACTTCTTTCCAGCCCCTTCTTGCCTGTAAGGTCTCTTTTGAGAAATCAGCTGACAGTCTGATGGGAACTCCTTTGTAGGGGACTGTCCCCTTATCCCTTGCTGCTTCTAGAATTCTCTCCTTCATTTTAATCTTGGCTAACGTAATTACGATGTGCCTTGATGTGTTCCTCCTTGGGTCCAACTTCTTTGGGACTCTCTGAGCTTCCTGGACTTCCTGGAAGTCTATTTCCTTTGCCAGACTGGGAAAGTTCTCCTTTATTATTTGTTCAAATAAGTTTTCCACTTGTTGCTCTTCTTCTTCCCCTTCTGGGACCCCTATAATTCGGATGTTGGGACGTTTAAAGGTATCCTGGAGGTTCCTAAGCCTCTCCTCATTTTTTTGAATTCTTGTTTCTTCCTTGTTTTCTGTTTGGTTGTTTGTTTCTTCCTTCTGGTCCACTGCATTGATTTGAGTCCCAGTTTTCCTCCCATCTCTATTGGTTCCCCATGCGTCTTCCTTCATTTCATGTATTGTAGCCTGCATTTTTTCATCTAATTTGTGAGCAAAATCAACCAATTCTGTGAGCATCCTGATCACCAGTGCTTTGAACTGTACATCTGATAGGTTGGCTATCTCTTTGTGGCTTAGAGGAATTGGCTGTGGAGCTTGATTTGTTCTCCGGTTTGAGCCATTTTTTTGTGGGGGGGGTCTGGTTGCGGCTGTTATGTAGTGAGAGGTGGAGCCTTAGGTGTTCCCCAGTGTGGGGCAGCCCAGTCGCTGAGTTGTGACGCTGTATGTGGGGGCGGGGTCCAAGAGGGAATAATGGCGCTTGCTCCGCTCTCTCTTGGATTTCAGTCCCTTCCACCGCTTCCCCTTCGCCTGGATTATCTGCCCGTGAATGTGGGACCACCTGGTCAGCCAGCTGCCTTGCGCAGCCTCACTGGGTCTGCACAGTTGCTACCCTGTGCACCTGGGGTCTGCTAGCCGCTGCCTGTACACCTGGGATCTGCCAGCCACTGCTGCCTGTGTGCCAGGTCCACACCTCCACTTTTTCCTGCCGTGACTCTGCCCCTCTTGCCGGTCTGGATGAATGATTGTTAGACTTCTGTACAGTTCAATTTTCTGTAAGTTCTGCTTGTTTTCTTGTTTCTAAATCTTTGTTGTCCTTAATTTTGGTTGTGAGAGGAGGCACAGTGTGTCCACCTATGCCTCCATCTTGGCCGGAAGTCCATAAACATAGGTTTTGACATTTACGTGCCACCATGTCAAAAATCCTTCTGGTGTGGTGACAGCGATGGTACTTCAACCATAACTGTGTGTGAGAAGGACCATGCTTAACTTAAGAGTGTTTAGGAAGATTCAAACATAACATGAGTCAAGTTCATACAGACCCTCTGTTTAGCCATGCTCTTTTTATTCATTTACTCAATGATGCAATAAATAAAATACTGATTACATATTATGTACTGGATATGCTCCAGGGGCTGGTATACAGCTAGGAACAAGACAATCAACAGCCCTGCTACCATGGAGTTTACAACAGAAGTGGAGGTCAGAAAACAGAACATTAGTATGACATCACCCTGGCTGGTGTGGCTCAGTGGATTGAGCGCTAGACTGAGAAGCAAAAGGTCAACAGTTTGATTCCCAGACAGGGCACATGCCTGGGTTTCAGGCCAGATCCCCAGCATGGGGTGCTTGAGGGGCAACCACACATTGCTGTTTCCCTCCCTCTCTTTCCCTCTCCCTGCCTCTCCCTCTAAAAATAAATAAAAGCAAAGAAACAAAAACTATTAATATGATGTCCAGTATTATGAAGATTAGAGCTGATTCAGCGAACAGAGTAAGGGTGGGAGGGCTGGATTAGAGAAAATAAGGTGGTCAGGAAAGACTTCTCTGAGGAGGTGTTAGAGCATGACCTGACTAGAGTGACGCAGGAAGTCTTGTGGTGATCAAGGGGAAGAGCATTCCAGGAGAGGGAACAGCACATGCAAAGGCACAGAGGTAGGAAGAAACTGTGTTTGAGGGATTAGAAATTAAACCTGTAAAGGACTGAGGGCGAGTAGAAATAGGTTAAGTCAAGTAGTCAAGTGCCAAGCGATCTGAGATCTTGACCATGGTGAAGCTTTCATCTGTCTAAGCCCACAGCCTTCTACAGATGGGCCACACTAGAGCACAGGCGTATGCCGGAGGGAGTGGCAGAAGCATGGATGTTCTAGGGGGGCAGGGATAACTGCAGAAGCAAAATGTCTGAGTAGGCAAGAGGAGATGCAGTCTAGGGTACACCCTCACAGAGGATTGGAGAAGGTGCCTTATGCAAATGGGGGAGAAAGCCAAGCACTCAGGTATGATGCAGGTATATCAGCGGAGTTGGCAATGGGAAGAGGAGCCAATTGTCTCCTTGTTTTGTCACTGTTGTTGTCTTGTTTTGTTTTCGTCAGAGAGATAAGGAAGTCATCAACTAAGAGTGAGGAGTTGAAGGCAGAAGGGAGGAGAAGCTACGAGTGGGTGCGGGAGAGTAAATAGGGAAATAGGTGCTATAGGACCATCTTCCCTTAGTGGGAAAGGCCCACTTTAGCCAGAGGGCTCTGTATTTCTCTCTGGGTCAAGTCCATTGCTGGGCACATGCGTGAAACAAGCAGTGAGTTGGGGTTAAGCACAGCTGAGATTTTCCAGGGGAGTAGGTAGAGAGAGAAGGAAGTTCGCAGGCGGGGAGTAGGCAAACCCAGGGAGTGAGTATAGTGAAGACCAGGGTTCTAGGCTGGGGGAGGAGGGAAGTGAGGCCACAAAGGACGTGACAAACTATACAAATGTGGAAGGTCAGCAGATTAGAGAACTGGGAGGGGTATTTCGATACACTCCAGTTTCAGATGTGATTTTAGAGGAACTCAAAATATTATAGACAATTCATTCACACAGTGAGTACTTATTGAAGGCCTACTGTAATGTTTAAGACTACCTACAATTTATTGAGCACTTTATTATGTGCCAGGCATTGTGCTAAGTGTACATTTACTGTATCTCATTTAATTCTTACAACAGCGTGGTAAGGTTGGCACTGTTAATATTATCCCCGTTGTACAGATGAGGAGACTGAGGTTCAGAGAGACCCAGTAGCTTCCACAAGAATGCACACACAGCTGGTAAGTAACAGAGCTCTGTACGACTGTAAGGCCCAGGGATCTTAGCTGTTATGCTCTGTTACGTGCTGTGCCGGGTTTCTGTAATCATGACATTCAGATTCCCGTAATTCTCTACTCGATCTCAGCCTGAAAACAGGGCACCTGGCCTCAGGTGTCCAGGGGTAGAAGCTGGGAGTGGAGGTGGAAGAATCTGGAATTTGTCCCTTGCGTGCAGTCTTGATGGAGCTGTCAATCAAGCTGCCCACCCTCCTTAGCTAAGGGAAGGACACGTTCCCTGAGTTCGGCCAACTGGACTCTTGCTCCAGGGACTTCGACATTGATTAAAAAAAGGTCAACAAAGGGGAGAAAAAGAAGGAACTGATCCATTTTGGCCATCTAAACACCCAAAGCATCTCTAGCCTCTGTTCTTTTCGAAGCCTAGTTCTCCAACTTCCTGCTCTCCAACTTCCTGCTACCTCTGTGAATTCACCACTAGCCTGCCAATAAACTCCTCTCCTGCTAAAGTTAGCCAGAATCGGTTCCTGACTTGCAATGAAAGAATCTGCACTGGCACATCAGAAACAAACAATCAAAAAGGCAAAGTATCGTAAAGCTAAAGCGAATGATTCATTCGTTGGATACGCATGCGCTGAGCAGGGCCAGGACTAGGAGAGGCAAGTGAGGCCCCACGGGCACAAAATTTAGGAAAGCTTTCACTCTCAGGGCTGTGGAAGGGCAGGGCTGGCTCTAACAGCAGGTCCCGCCCCTCCACCCCTCCCTGAAAAGTTAGTGGTCTCGAGAACAAAGATGACCTCTCTTTCACACAAGAGAGTGAAGTGTTCCGTGCATCATTCCGGGGCGCTGGCACCCTCTGTGTTGTGGCACTGCCACCCCCCTGCACATCCTCGTCACGGTAAGGTCAAAGCGGCCCGGTCAGTGAGCAGGTGAAAGAGCAGGGAGGAGGCAGCCCTCGGACTGGAGGCCCTATCTGAACGTTCACACGCACGCCCACGGGCAAGGACTTAGTGACCCGCCAGGTTAGCTGGGCAGCCGTGTGACTGTGGAAGGCAGGGACGAGAAGTTGTGGCGGACAGCTAGCAGGTTGCACTGCAGTCACTGCCCACAGGGAACCTATTTTCAGGCAGATTCTATTCTCAGTAATATTAAAGGCTGCTGTGTGTAAGCCCCACAGTGGCTCCGGGAGGGAGGGGCGTTCGTGGGTTAGCGTAATGTGGGAGAATGTGGCTGAGGCAGAGTGACGCCAGGGGCTGGGAAAAGATACAGTGAACACGGCCTGTCCTGCCAGGGGACAGCAGGGAGATCTGCTAGCCAGCGGTGTCCAACCTCCTGGCATCTCTGGGCCACGTTGGAAGAAGAAGAGTTGTCTTGGGTCGCACATCAAATACACAAACACTCACAACAACTGATGAGCAAAAAAAAAAAAAGGGGGGGGGTTTAAGTAAATTCACGATTTTGCATTATGCCGCATTCACAGCCACCCTGGGCCGAGGGTTGGACACTAGACCGAGGTGGAGATCTCGTGTAACCTCATGACACAATGTGGGAGACAGAGGAGGGAATCTGGGGTGAGGATAGCTGAACTCGACTTCTGGTTCCTGTGTTAACTTCAAGTCAGTCCTCAACCTTGACATGCTGTTAGATCACTCCTTCATAAAATGATAAGGACAATGACAGCATCATCAACAATAATAATACATTAATAAACAACAATAGTATGAATGATAACGATGGGGGTGTGAGGACCCCACAAAGCAATGGTCTAGAAAAGGCTTCGACATCCAGCAAAGCGTAGACCAGGGTCGGGCAATCTACCGCCACAGGCCACCACCTACTTTGTTTTTTTTTAAATTTCCTTATTTTTTTTTAAGGATTTTATTTATATTTAGAGAGAGAGGAAGGGATGGAGAAAGAGAGGGAGAGAAACATCAATGTGTGGTTGCCTCTCACATGGCCCTCACTGGGGACCTGACCTGGCCCGCAACCCAGGCATGTGCCCCGACTGGGAATCGAGCTAGCGGCCCTCTGGTTCACAGCCCGTGCTCAATCCACTGAGCTACACCAGCCAGGGCTACTTTGTCAATAAAGCTGCAATAGGGCACAGGCACAGGCATGGTCACGTATGTCTGTGGCTGCTCTCGCACTACAACAGCCAAGTTGAGGGGTTGTGACAGAGACTGACCATAAGGCCAAAAGTATTTCCTTTCTGGACCTTTCTGGAAACTTTGCTGATGACTTCTGCAAAGACTGCAGTGATGTCAGCTATTACTAAGCCTTCCTGAGCATCATTTTATTCATCATTATCATCTTCAATTCCGAGGTGTTTTGAGGACTGAAGGAGACAACATATGTAAAACCGCTTTGGATATAAACGGCAGGGGTTATTTAGTCTTTGCTGAGCATCAGTTTCATTACTTAGCCTCCGCTGAGCATCTGTAAAAGGGACAACGAAATGCCTGCCTCCAGGAGTTGCAGGGATCTGTGAGACAGAATGGTTAAAGATAAACTTTGGCACAAGCCGCTGCCTTGCTCGGCCCATTACTAGCTGCATGATCTTTGGTCCGCTTGGAGCGCCAGTTTCCTTATCCGTAACAAGGAGGATCCGTATTTTACCTACCTCAGGGTATAAAGGGAGATGATAGCACAAGTGAGGCCTTGGCGCCCTGCCGGCCTTGTTCCCATCGCAGTTGCAGTGACGAATGCCACCGCCCACGGGTCTCTATCAACAGTACAGCTGAGCTGTACCCCTCTGCCTCTGCTCAGCGCCCACGGTCAGCCCTGGGTGCCGGTATAATTAGCTCCATCTCGGTGGTGAGCATGCTCACAGCCTCTGACACGACTGTCACCTCCCACTCAGTTGTCCCCACTGCTGGGCACAGGTCGGAGTGCCGCCAGAGGACAAGCTTAGCCCTCAAAACCTCTGATTTGTCACAAGGAATCAAAGCCCTTTCTTTCGCTTCCGGGATGTGCCAAATGAAAAGTTTGAATTTAAAAAAATGCCGTCTCTTGCATTTGCTGAGAAATCCGTTCCTCCTGATCCCATAACCCGCGGGGGAGAAGGCAGGCTGTTTCTTTAAGAGGCCTCCGTGAGCGGGGCGGGGACCGCCGGCGTTTCCCGCGACAGCTGGGCCCGCCCTCTCTTGAGTGACAGGCAAATAACCTAATTGAAGAAGGAGAGTTCAGCGTGACGGCGAAACGAAGCAATAGAAGCCCGTGTTGGCATGCGCGGGGCGGGGTCCCTGGAAGGCCGGGCGGGCGGAGGCTGGGGAAGCAGCAGCAGTGAGACCCCGGCGCGGGAGCTGGGCCTTGGTCCGCGCCCTGGTGAGTGAGGGGCGCGCTGGGGACCGGGCAGTGGCGGGCCTCCGAGAAAGGCCTGGCGCATGGGATGCAGCGAGGACAGGCGAAGCCGGGCTGGGAAGGGGGCCGGGGTGTGCTACGTGCTTCTGCCTTGGGGGCTGAGGGGCTGGAGAGGGCGGGCCCGGGCTGCACCCCACGGGCTCGGCAGGCCCCCGAGGGGTCGCGGGCCCAGCTGGGTCCGCCCGGCCCGACGGGGCACCTCACGGGGAAGGGATGTCGGGTGGGAAAGAGGGCGGGCCTGCCCTCCAGGAGCAGGGGCTGGGCCGGAGGGAGGAGGATCGGGGGATGGAGTCCGAGGACGCGACGGGAAGATGCGGAGATGGGAGGACAAGATGGGAGAGAGCTCAGAAGGAGCCAGGAGAGGGTTTGGGTCTGGGTGGCACATCTTCGAAGCCCTGGAGTCTTTCTTGACATCGCCACCCCGCCACACACACAGACACTGCTCCTCACTCTGCCCCGTCGATCCGGCCGGCGCTGCAGCCCGCAGTCCATGCACTTTCCATCTCCGTCGCTTCCCTCTCGTGTCTGGCCTCTCTCGCCTCTTGGCTGGACTGTGCCACTGCCCTAACTGATCCACCCACATGCACTCGGCCTCTTTTCCGTGGGCCTCGCGCCGTGGCCAGAGGAATCTTTTCCAAATGCAGATCAGATCCGGACACTCCGCTACTTAAAACTGGCGGACTTCCCACGTCTTGTAGGGCCAGATCCTCACCCAAGCCCTGGAGATCTGGCCCTTCTGACCTCCCCGCCTCCTCTCAGTCTGCGAATCCCTCTTACTCAGTACTGGTCTCACACCACAAGCACGCTCTGGCGCTCCTCTTTACCCTTAGAATTCCTTCTCCCTGGACTTCTCTTGCCGTCTGACTTGGTCCAGTGAACTCTTCATCCTTCAAATCTCCACTCAAGTATCACTTCCTCCAGAGGCATCCTTGGTCTCCGACACCCCCACCAAGTGAATTCCCCACTTTCGTCACTCTGAGTACTTCTCCTTCTCTAACCCTTGCACAGCTGCAGTTTTACACCCATGTAGTGTGGTGTTAATGCCTGCCCGCCCTACCAGGCAGCGAGGCCACCAGGAAGAAGAGAGTGTCTGCTTTGGCTCCTTGTATCTCCACCGTCTCGCACAGGGCCAGGCACTGTAAATATTTATTTAAAAATGAATGAAGGGCTTGGCTTCCGGCAGGAGGAAGGGTGTGGTCCTTGAGGTGCTACCAGTGGGGGAAGGAAACCAGCACTGGAATACCTTCCATGTGCCAGGCCCTGTGTCACAGCTGTGCTGTCCGGTAGGAATATAGTGCAATGTATGTAGCTATAAGATTTCTAGCCCTGGCCGGTGTGGCTCAGTGGGTTGAGCACGGACCTGTGAAACAAAGGGTGGCCAGTTCGATTCCCAGTCAGGGCATGTGCCTGGATTGCCAGCCAGGTCCCCAGTAGGGGGCGCACAAGAGTCAACTACGCATTTTTGTTTCTCTTTCTTCTTCCCTTCCCCTATCTCTAAAAGTAAATAAAATCTTAAAAAAAAAAAAAGCAAACAAACAACTTTTAGTAGCCACATTAAAAAAACAGGCAAAATTAATCTTTGTAATATGTATTTACTTAATATGTTCCAAAATGTTATTTTGACATGTAGTCAATATAAAAATGTTATCAATGAGCTATTTTTGTGTGTGTGCTCTGTCTTTGAAATCTGGTGTGTCCCAGCCCATGGTAACTGTACTTCAAGTGCTTGGGAGCCACGCGTGCTAGGGGCTGCTGTGCTGGGCGGTGCAGTGCCAGGAGCTTGATGTGCCTGTGGCATTTAATCCCCTTTAGAGCCTTTTGAGGTCATTATTATTATTACCTGCCCTTTATTAATAAAAATAATGAAGCTCCTGAAAGTTCCCTTGCTGGCCAGCAGTCACCCTAGAGTTTGTGAGTGGAGGAGGCAAGGTTAGGACCAGGACCCCCATCTGTTGATGTGGAGTCTTTCTATACCATATGCTGCCTCTAGGAGGCACCAAGGAAGTGGGTGCAGGAAGTGGGGACTGTGCCTGTTGAAAACAGTGGTTCCGGTGGGGACACTGCATACTGTCTTGTTCCACGTAGAAGTAATGTGTCTGGATACCTCAGTATTACCTGCCTAGGTGGCTCAGGAATAAGTCCTGCTTCCACCCCGTCACCATGCCTCAGTGCAGCCTGCACCAGGGCAGCCTGGTCCGAGCATCTGGGTAGAAAAAATGCACACACCCTGCAGCACCTCAAAGGCGCGGGGAGCACTAGGCTGGTGTTAACAGGCTGGCTTGTCAGTTCAGTAACTTCCCACTGAGCGTGGCCCTCACTGCAGGGAGGCCAGCGCTGTTCTACGCCACTTAGGGTGACTGGGGCACGTAAGTCACAGCCTTCATCTTCAGGATGCTTGTGCACTTGGAAAGACAAGACCAGAACAGGGAAGGCTTAGGTGATGTGCGAGACACCGTGTGGCGTGATGAAGAACCAGAATCAGTGGCGTGCGGAGACAGCAAAGTGGCTGTCTCAGCTGTGGAATGTGCATGAAAGTGTGTGACTGTAATTCCCTCAGGCAGAGTGGCTGCTTCGCAGTTTGCCACAGTCCCCACACAGATGCTGCTTGACTTACTTTCTTACCTGCCTGGCTGGTTAAGGCATTTGAATTTTGTATCCCCATTACACGCGCTGGTTTTGAGTTACTACAAGAGGTTTGTTGAGCACCTATTATGTGCCATTATATTGGCCACAGCTCTGGAACTACTACAAAACTCTCCAAGGTTATTCTGCTAGAAGAAAATAGTAATAATAGTAATAGTAATAATAATAACAGAACGATACCACCAGCAGTGCTTTGCCTTTTCTATTGATTTACCTCCCCGTCACGTACATCCTTTCATTTTGTCATCATTATGCTTCAGCCTGGCGAGTAGGGCTCTTTCACGCTGGGAAAACACGGTTACGGTGTTTTTGCAACTTCTTTGAGTTCACACAGTTGGAATTCTCTTCACTCTGTGTCAGGTATTTTGCTTAAATGGTTTACATATATTATCCCAATTAATGGTTACAACAACTTTATAGAGTAGGGTTGATTCTAATTCCCATTTTATAGACAAGGAAATTGTGAGAGCTGGCACCGAATGCAGATTCGTCCCTCTCCAGAACACATGCTCCTCATTGTTAAGCTACACTGTCTCACTAGAAGGTCAAGGTTGGAAGAGACCTCAGAAACATCTGGTCTGACCCCACCCCCCAATGTAGATCGGGGCCTGAGGGGCAGAGGGCCTTGTGCTTGTAGGCAGTCGGGCCTCCTGTGCTCCAGGCCGAAGGACGAACCCAGAAGTGGGGGCCTGCGCCGTCTTTTATCCCTAACTGGTGGTGGGGCTTTGCCAGCTTCTCTGGACGTCAGCTCTCTCTCCTATTCATAAAGTGACAGGGCTTGGCCTGATTTTACAAAACACAATGCCGGGTTGTTATGGGCAGCACTGAAGGAGTCAGGCCCACAGCCCAGGGTTTCCGCCATAAACCAGGACCCTTAGCTCACCACGCTCCCTCCCTACACAGCTCTGCCTCCCTGTTGCGAGCATGGGAGTCTCTTGAAGGGCAGCAGTCTCTTGAAGTTCATCTCTATTTTCCATCTCAGTTTCTGTTTCCTTTGATTTCCGAAAACTAAAGCCAGCGATCTATAAACACCGCCCCTTCTAAATCCATTTCCTCTATTATAGTCAGGAATTTGCAAAGTTCTAGGCAACGGATGGTCCTCTGACATTAGTGCTTTTTCTTCTATTCGAAAGGCAGATAGATCTGGGGGCATCCTGGAGGGTGTTCTTGGTATGGAGTTCTGTGGGCACAGCTCTGCACCGGGCACTGTGTTACGGATTTCGGGGGAGAGTAGGCTGGGGAGTACACAGGCTTGACAAGTCCCTGTCCTCAGACCGTTGACCGTGCTGGAGCTACGGCCATCGGCCCCAGCCGCCCATGAGAATCCTGGGAGGGCTTTTCAGTGACAGTGGGGTGCGTGTCGGTGATGCACAGCTGGAGTTGAGAACCACTGGTCTAGAGCTGCTTCTCAGGCTTTGAGGTGCATGTGAGCCACCGCAGGGGACCTTGTGTGAAGGCAGATTCCCATTCAGTGGGTGGTTCTGCCTTCCTGCGGGCTCCCGGCAATGGCAGCGCTGCTGGCGCGCAGATCACACTTTGAGCAGCAGGAGAAGACACTGCCGGGAGAGCATTTCCAATCAGTGGGACCGTGAAGGTGGGTGTGAATGACCGGGTGTGCAGACGAGGGCACGCTAACTTGGCCTGAGGCGACAGGACTAGGAGGTCCACTTAAAAGAGTGGTTATCCGAGCTGGCCCTTGAAGGATGAGGGGGGAGTGTGTCTGCTGAGCATGGGGAAAGGAATGACGGCCCAAGCGAAAGTACGGAGTGAGAGGAGCGTGACGTCTGAGGGAGCAAGGTGGCCTGCTGTGATGGACGTGGTGTCTACCAGGGAGAGTCGGAAAGCCACGTGGGTCTGGGGTAAGCCGAATGCTGCGCCCAGGAGAGTAAGCTCTGTTCTGCAGGCACCGGAGCGCTGCAGAAGGTTCTACATGGGGTAAGAGGAGACCTAGGCAGTCCTTAGAGTAGCTGCTAAGCGGAAGAAGCCACACTGTCACCCTGTTCCTACCCCCTCCCTCACCACACTTTGGCTCTATCTGATTTGGTGGCTCTTAACCACATGCTTGAGTGAGTCCTGCGTCCAGGAAATTTAAACAAAAAGGAGAAACCTCAGCTGCGTTTGGTGTGATGGTCCTTCTCAGCCTGTGTAGCAGTGAATGTCAGAACCTGAATCTATTCGAACTGAATTCCCCTCTTGTCCTCAGAGCCTCATCGGTGTTCAGTGGTTGGAACTAAGGGAAGTTGAGTCACTTCTCAGATGAGAAGTTTCAGGGGGAAGCCTCTGTTGAGATTGTGTTCCTGATGAGCGTGATGGTGTGACCTCTAGTTGCCTTCCTGGGGTGGCGGATTCTGCTGCAGGAAACAAAACCAAACTTACCCCTGCCTCCCCCACTGACTCAAAAGCAAAAGAAAGAGCAAAACGTCAGCAATCCTATCCTAAAAGGGAGGGGGGGGGGAGAGCTGGGAACCTCAGCAGTCTTCACTCTGAATTCCTCACTAAGGGGGAGGGATCGACTTTCACTTCCTTTCTTTGAGATGGGCCGCCAGGGCTGCCTGCTCGCTGTCAGACCCAGCCCCACCCCCACTGAGGAGTCACTGCCTGGGCGATTGATTGCGGAAGCTCCGTGGCACAGATTGGATAAGCACGTCTTCCAGAAGCCACTTAGAAAATGCTTCATTGGAGACACTGACTTCGCCACTTTTCTCTCCTTGCCCCAGCTCTGCCTTTGAAAACCGGGGCTTTCAATTCCCATCTTACAGGATTATCTCCTTCAGATCGATGTCCACCTCTCCTGTTTTGTGTCATTTTGAGTTTTCCAAGGCAGCTATATATCCGTAACAATTTCAAGGGGGGTGGGCAGGCGAGGGGTGTCATCTGGAAGGGGCTGTTTACTTCCTTGCCTCCTGGGCCAGGATGTGGAGCTGCGGCCCCCTCGCCCTGTTGCTGCCGAACTCTATAGGATTGCTCCGTGGTGGAGCAACAGGCCATTTATAACCCCAGGAAGTTTGCAATGTTACCGAATGGCTTCCACCTAATTTCCACTTCCTTTCCAAAATGAAAATGAAAAGAATAAGCAGGTAAGTGCTGGAAGAGTTGCCCACAGGGCGATCCTTTATCCCAGGAAGGTTGTCTGGAGAACATTACTTCTAGCCGTCCGCCCCCTGCCCTGATGTGTCCACAGGGAGAAAAGCAGAGGAATTACTCCCCCCTTTCTTGTAACTAGAGTCGGGGGTACCAAATCGGATTTTCCAGTGAAACACATTCTCACGTTAGATATGAAAACAAAGCTTTCCACAGGGGAGATACTGTGTGGTTGGGAGGTGGCGGGACCTCCATGGAGGGAACATCAGGCAGTTCATACCAGTCCCTCTGCATGTGAGCCAGCCTGGCACAAGGGTGCGGAGGAAGTCAGAGCCGGTGGATTTGGGCGGACACAGCGCGCGCTGAACCGCAGCTGTGTGCCTGGTGCTGCTAGGTCGGGAGACTACAGGGGTGTACCTGCCCTGGAGGGAGGAAGGGCTAGGGAAAAGAGAGCCGTGTGAATCCTGTTTTGTTTTGCTAAGGAAAGGTAGGGAAAGCTAAGAATGGTACAGACAGGAAGTGACATGCGAGCTGGGCTTTGAAGCTTGAATAGGAGCTCTCGATGGTCACGGGAAAGAAGAGAATTCACGAAAGTACAGAAGAAATGAAGGAACGGGGCTTGCCTTGTAGAAACAGCGAGCCGTCCGGGGGAACTGGCTGGGTGGTGAGGACTGAACACTTTGGACGGTGGAGTACCATCATCTATCTGTTCAAAGAGCGAGCTGTTGCTTGTGGGTCTCTCAGCTTCCGTGTGCTCCAGCGTCACGGACAGCAAACCAGAATCCTCCCTGAGCACCTGCTGCGGGCCAGGTGCAGAGTCGCCTGCGTTCCCGTGGCTTTCCAACAACACCAGGCTGCCTGGGACCGAATTCGGGCTGCGCCACTTCCCAGCTGCGTGACACTGAGCGTGGAACTTAATTTTTGTGCGCCTCCATCTTCTTGCCTGTAAATGAGGAAAGTAACACACCACACAGGGTTGCTGCGTGGATTAAATGAATTAATGCGTGCAGAGCCCTTAGAACAGTTCCACAGCTCTATGGACTTGCTAGCTAGTGCCATCCAAGGAATTCTTCCAGGGAGGGAAGAGACCTAGCGTCGAGGTCCTGAGACCTAGCCCTGTGACCCAGTCCTGAGTGGAGGCATACGGAAGACAAGTTTCTCAACCCGCCTGAACTTCAGTTGCCTCCCTCACCTGTAAAACGGGGGTGATTTTCAGGGTTCTTGTGAGCACCCACTATAATAATGCTGTAGAACGGAGCGGTCAGCTACGAAGAGGCACCTGCACATACCTGGCATGTACAAGATGGTTGCTGTAAAGCCACCCTACGACGGCGGTGTTTTAAACGAGCCAGGCTTACCTGAGTGGGCTCTGCTCTTCGTCAGCTCAGCCAGTGTTAACTGAGGACCCGCTCCATGCATCTTCTTATGCCCGTGATGCTGCTGTCTGTTCAGACCTCCATTTAAGAGTTCCTTCAAAGCTCGGGGTCAGTCTTAGTCTTAGGCGTTTTAGTTGCAACAAACAGAAATGCAGGCTGGTTTAACTGAAAGGAGTTTCGTTGGCATGGCACCGGGGAATTTCAGGTACTGCAGGTGTAGGAGGTGCAGCCGTAGAATCTGGAGGGTCGTCCGGCCGGCCGGCAGTGGCTTCTTCCATCTCCTTCTGGGACTTTGTGGTTTCTGGTTTCTAGCCTCCGCTCGCCTACACGTTTCTCGATTCTTTCTGCGGAGCAGCTTCCTCTGCAAGGCTCTTCATTTTTGCTTCTCCGTATCTTTGGCTTACGAATGACCTTGGCTTGCCCTGGTACCTGCTCCGAAGCTGACCATACCTTTCTGTGCTGGGGCCCATTGTCACCCAACTTTTAGCCTGTGTCTTTGCTTTCAAGAGCCTAGTCCAGCTGAGGCCGAGTGTTTGCCTTGGTCCGTCAGCTGTGGTGTGGTCAGGAAGAGGTCCCTCAACACCCACGAGCTGCCTGGGCTTTGTGGGGAAGGGCAGAGTCGCTGACAGTGCAGTTAATCGTATCTCTGGAATAGTGTTGGTGGCTGCAAGTCGCCAAGCTTTAAAATGGATATAAACTTTTGGAACAGCCAGGAATCACTCAGGGATAACTTTTTTAATAAAGAAAGAAACAGTCAGCCTAGGAAATGCCATATGGGGTCAAAGTAAAGTGGAACTGTGAGTTAATGAGCTTGAGCTTGTTCATCTCTAAAGACAGTATCCAGAGAGGAGTCCCAGGAAATAAGATTTGTTTCTTAGCAGCACCGTCCAAGTAAGGGTGTAGTTTCTTTGGGCGAGGACTTTGAAATGGGCAATCTGCATTTGCATTTTGAGTTCTACTTTAGGATCATGAACTTTCAGACTTAGAAGGCATCTGAGATGCCACAGTTTAACACTCACATGTCACCGGAGAAGGAAACTGAGGCTTGGGTGACCTGTACACGTCAGTCACCCAGACACTTAGTGAAGGGACCGTGACAGGGTCCTGAGTCCCTCGGCTGTAAACCCAGTTGCTGCTTCAGCGGGTAAAATCATCCCGGCCACTGCTCTTTCTCTCGTACCTGTTCTGTGTGCTCTTTTTAAAAACGAGGAGAACTGAACTAAGTATCAAATGGTCCAAGGAGCTGTCAGTCACGTTCGGTTCCGGGTGTATCAAGTACAGAAACAGGCGAGTGAGTGATAGGCAGGAAGAAGTCACCTCTTGGAGGGCTGGAAGGTAGGGGATTGGCTGGAGCGATGTAGGAGGGAGTTTTCTGGGGTAATGAAAACGTCCGCAGTCTAGTTTTGGGGGGTGGGTGCAGGGAGATGTGTGTATTTCCATTATGTATCTCATGGAAATATATGTATAAAAACTCTGTGCGTTTTACCGTATGTAAATGATACCTCACACCTGACCTGCCCGTAGTTACAGCGGGTTTACCGACGCGGGTGAGGACGCTGGCCCTGGCGCCCACAGATTCCTGCTTCCACCTGCGCTTGGCTGTGTCGCCGGGGCAGAGCACTCCAGCCTGGAGTTCTTCCTGTGGGTCCACTTTCTGCACCGAGGTCTGTGGTGTGTCTAGGCACGTAACAGTTACACGCGAAAAGTTCGGCGTGGAGCTGCCGATGTTGTGGAAACTTCAGGGGCCATCGGGCGTGCCCACCTCCATCCGTTTAAGGTGTAGTTGCAGTAAACAGAGATTTGCCCCCCTCCGCCCCCCGCCCAGGAGGAGGGGAAGAGCGTTGGCCAAAGTCAGCTCCCAGTTCTGTTCCCTTTACTGCTTCTTAGCTGGGTGGACTCGGGCAACTTCACCAAAGTCTGAGCTTCATTTTATCATCTTCACGTGGAGGTAATAACCCTATTCTGTCTACTTCATAAGGCTGCTTGGAGGACTCAGCAAACTCACTGGAAGCACTTTGAAAACCATCTCTTTTACATGGTTATGTTCCTGAAATGCTTGTGTTTTTGACTGTTGACTTCTGAAGCAGCCCACCCTGATCAGGAGGTGGGTGGGAAAGCTTCCCCCTTTCTGGTTTGTAGGGGACGGCACTCGTACCCCCTTCTCCCTTGCTGACAAAGCTGGGAGAAGTGCCCTTTATGGTTGGGCTGGAAAATGGATAGCGTGCGGGAGCTACAGCTCCGCCGCAGCTCTGCCGCACGTTCCTGGGGAGGCGGGCCTTCTCCATCAGTGAGACGTGAATTGCGGGCAAAAGGCTGAACCTGGAGGGGGCAGGAGGAAAAGATCTTTTTCATTAGGAGAGAGGCCTCTCCCGAACCTGCAGGCGAGGAGTGTAAATACACAGGAAACAATCCATCAATTGAGTGACTTCCCTTCATCCGACTTGGAGAGAGAATGCTTCCGTTACTGCCTGGCATACCGCTAAGCTAGCAGAGTTGCCTAGGATATCGGTCACATGGGTCCACCTTCCAGACTTGCTCAAAATGATTTAGTTTCCTTTATCTTGGAGAGAAGTGGGGGAAGGGGGTCAGAGGTACTTCCAAAGCCTTGCGCTTCTCCAGAGGGGCCTTGGTCCTCACCTCCCTAGCTTGAGCTCTCAGCAGCTCTCACCCTTGGCAGTAGCAGCCGAAACAGCATTTCCTGTTCCCGTTCTCTTCCCCGTCTTCTGAACTCCGCATCGTCCCACACAGAGGAGGCTCCACATTGTGTCTTTCGAGGGGGAAGGAGTGGCAGCAAGAACTTGGGAGGAGGCAAGAGAGTGCGAGGCCGGGCCCTGCTGGCGCTGGGCTCCCCCTAGCCTGACTGCACAGCGGAAGCTGGCTGGCCCCTTGAGCTGACTGCTCGACCGACCGAGGGGAGGCTGTGTCTGCTCTCCTCCGCCTCAGAGCACACGCCTCTCCCTCCCACGGTCCCGAGACAGGAGTTTGCAGTGAATACGCTCTTCGGCCACAGAGCCCTCCTGTCCCTGACACTGAAGTGTCACGCTGGCAGATCGTGCTAGGGGCTGATCTGCAGTTGACAGATAGGTTTGTCCCATTTCTGCTTGCCGATTTAATCTAAAGAGACAGAAAGCCCAAGAAGAGATTGTGGTATGATCTAGAAAAATTCAAACTAAGTAGTTTCATGTTTTTGATCTTTGGATACTGTCTATCTTTCAGTTCTCCAAAATAGCTCACGAGAGTACAAGGTGAAGGCAAACTCGGTGACTTTTTCCTTCTTTCTGATTCTTCCTCCCCAGGCAGCTGTGTCTGTGTGCACATCTTGGACAAGCAGGGCCCACTGGGAACGATGCCACCACCATCAGATATCGTCAAGGTGGCCATTGAGTGGCCAGGTGCTAATGCTCAGCTCCTTGAAATCGACCAGGTAAGCTCCTGAAATGGGAAACAGCGATGCAAGGAGGGGGATCTGGGACGCGCGTGGCAGAGGGTGTCTTTAGGGATGGGGACCACTGGCGTCAGGAGTCAGAACCAGCAACAGGAAAGCCGAGGCCCGTCCTGCCCTACGGAAGGCTGGTCGCCAGGGCTTGGGAGAGCTGCCTGCCTCCGCAGCGCGAGCTCTCAGGGAAGCAGTCCGAGCCCAGGCCCCAGGCTGACGCTGCTCGGCAGCCCGCCGTCAGAACCCAGGCGCGAGGAGGCTGTGGTTGAAGGCTCCCTCTCTCTCTGTTTCAGAAACGGCCCCTGGCGTCCATCATCAGGGAAGTGTGCGATGGGTAAGTCGAAAGTCCCTGTCGTGGATGACAGCGGGCTGCAGACCAGACCGAGGAGTACTGCCAGGTCCGGAGTTACTTCTGCTGGCCGGGCCCCCAGGACAGGGCTCTCGCGTGCCGCTGTCTTACGGAGGAGGTGCAGCTAATGAGCATGCTCTCAGACCTCTGTGAACCCTTGGTTCCTCCTTCGGGTCCAGGAGTGCCCTGCCTGAGGTCCTGGGGGGACCTGAGGCCCACGCTGAATTGTGTGTGCCCCCTTTGGTGGTGCCAGTCTTACAAGGTTATTGGTAGCCTGGAGGAGGCTATTTTTTTCAATATTTCAACCTGAAGCTTTGATTTTTGTCCCCTGGTCCTCCAAACATGCCACCCGATCCCTCGAGCAACTCTACTGAAATTATGTATCTGCAGCTTCTAGAAAGGCCCAGAGGGGGGCCCACCGGGCTGTCCTGTCTCTCTCTCACACAGGTGGTCATTGCCAAACCCGGAGTATTACACCCTGCGCTACGCCGACGGGCCCCAGCTCTACATCACCGAGCAGGTCAGTGCCGGGAGCCGCAGATCAGGACAGGCCTTGCGTTGCAGCGAGCACCCCAAGGAGACCACGCTGTTGGCCTCGCTTACACCCAGGTGGCTTCCACTCCCTGGGGACCGAGCCGCTTCCTGGGCAGACCCGGGAGCGCCAGCCCTGTTCTCCGCTCCTGGCTGGGACTCCGTGGCCGTACTTCCTGGGAGCCCAGGGCCCTTGGAGGAGAGGGCCTGACTGGAGAGTCTCAGTCATAAGCCCTCTAAAAATGACAGAAAATTCTTTTATTTTTAAAGATTTTATTTTTATTTTATTTTTAGAGAGAGGGGGAGGGAGGGAGAAAGAGAGGGAGAGAAACACCAATGTGTGGTTGCCTCTCATGCACTCCTACTGGGGACCTGGCCCTCAACCCAGGCATGTGCCCTGACTGGGAATCGAACTGGTGACCCTTTGGTTCACAGGCTGGTGCTCAATCCACTGAGCTACACCAGCCAGGCCAGAAAAATTCTTGTTCAACTTGCTTACACAATTTTAATATTTTATCTCAGTTGCTCTTTTTTCCCTCTGTTCCCCAGACTCGCAGTGACATTAAGAATGGGACAATCTTACAGCTGGCTGTCTCCCCGGTAGGTACTCCGCTTGCCTTCCGTAGGAATTGATTTATTTAACAAGCATCCACCCTGGGCTAAGACTGTGGGGATTAACAAGTCATTCTTTGCTCTCACAGCCTGGTGGGGTGGTAAACAAACAAGTAGGATGTATGGCCTTTCTGAAGGGTCCTGACGGAAAGCTGCTTAGGGAGCTGTAGGGACTCAGAAAAGGGACCATCTGACTCAGCCTGTGGATTCCCAGAAAGGCTCCCCAGAGACTGGAACGCGTAGCTCAGACGTTGAAGGCTGAGCAAGAACAGCTGAAGAGGGAAGAAAATGGACAGTGCTCCAAGCAGAGACATCGGCTTTGTTTGGGAAGGGGGCGTACAGCGTGGCTGAGGGTCTGTGGCAGTCGGTGAGAAGCCAGATCCTGAAGTTCCTGGTGGCCGGTTCTGCGTTCGGATCTTATCGAGAAGGGAAGGTGGAAACACTAGAAGGTTTTGAGCAGGAAGGTACATTATGTTTAGATTTCTATTTCAGAAAGATCACTTTAGTGATACGGTAGAAGATGGGCCAAGAAAAGGAAGAATCTTCTAAGAAACTAGTGAGGGATGTTCACAGCCCGTGAAGGCAAATGGCAGTGGAGACGAAAGGATGGTCATGAAAAGGATTTAGAGGTCAACTGGATGGATGTGGTGACACCCAGGATGTGGAAGGAAGGGGGAGACTCCGGGTGACCCCTGATGTCTGCAAAAGCAGCCTATAAAGGCAAGTAAGGAAGCAAGCAGAGGGGCAGGAGTGAGAAAGGGCTTGGGTGCTGAGGGCAGGCAGCGTGCTGAGACGGGAGGAGGTGAGGTCTGCGCGGGGCAGAGGTCAAGCACGCCAAGAACAGACAAGCTGTCTGTGGATGCAGGAAGTCAGCGGGTCACTGCTGAGCGGGCTTCCTGTGAACCGTGCTGGGAGGGTGAGCTGGGTTGCTGTGAGTAGAAAGCAGCGAAAAAGTGAGAACCTTGACTTTACCACATTATCGAGAAGCTTGGTTATAAAAGGAAGGAAGATGGGGACCGTAGTAACTCAGAAATGTAGAGTCCAAAAGGTGTGCTTTTTCGAAAGACGTAAAACATTCGAGTGCTTCAGAGACCGGATTTTGACATAGACGCAGTGAAAGGTCTCCGTCCCAGTCCCGTCCCTCATCTCCCCACTTCCTCGCCTCCTCGGACCCTTCGCAGTTAGCTTGCTGCAGTGTTTTACGTGTCCTGGAACATATGTTAAGATGGACGAGAGGCGGGGGCAGTTCACGGAACAGGGCCCTCCGGGGTCAGGACGGAGGAGCCCAACGCCCAGGCGGAGGGAGGGATGCGCCCGGACTGCTCGGCCCCGGAAGAGGAGAGTCGATACAGGCAGAGCCGAGGTGCGTTTGCAGAAGGGCGGCCTGAAAATGAAGGGCGTGGTGGCACCCAGCGAGCGTGGTTTGACTGCGAGGAAGGGAACGGCAGCCAGCGTTTCCTGAACGCCCGTGTTTTGCCGAACACTTTGCATGTGTTGGGTCTGTTCACCCTGACTGGCACCCGATGGGACGGGCACTCCCGACAGCCCCACGTGGCAGACGAGGAAGCCGAGACTCAAGGAGGTGAAATGACTCACCACCCCGCTAAAACCGGGGCAGGGTCGGTCCCCGCCCCCCCCCCCCCACCTGACTGACCCCGGGCCAGTCTTCTTACCATCACATTCTGCTTCCCTCTCTTCTGAGCTCAACTTAGGGACTTCGTCGTTCCCCCTTGGCTCATTTAACGTGACAGTCTGGGAGTCACTTGCTTTCAGGGAAGAAGCATTTCACAGACCTCTCCCACGGAGCAGTTGGCTTTCCCAGAGGCACGTCTCTCTGAAGCGGGAGGCAGCCACCCAGAAACGAACGCTGTCTCCAGAGGAACGTTAACATTGGGAGTTGGAGGTTTCTAAGTGCGATGCAGACCAGTGCTCCTCGGACCGTTTTCTCCAGCGGCTTTTCCTCCTGATCGTTCTCTCCAGACGTGTCCTCCCCCGTAGCGGTCCTGCAGGGTGTCTGTGTCTTGGAGAGCAGCGTGCTGTTGCAGGACCATCTGGACTGTCAGAGAGGGGAGGCGGAGGGGAGCGCGGCGAACAGGCCCGACGACTCCTTGGCCGTCGGCGGGCCTGGGCTTCAGTCACTTGCGTAGCGCTGTAAGAAGAAATAAAAGCCGCAGGAGCGTTTTGGCTCCCAAGGCTCCCCTGTTCCGGCTGAGATCGTGAAACGGACACACCAGCGACAGAGAATGGTGAAGTGGTAAATTGCGAGGCACTGACTGTAACGCTAACAAGTTCAGCAAAAGGGAAGACCAGCGATCACGGCGGGCGGGCGGGACTGTAACCAGAGCTTGGCAGCGAGGGGAGCATCCCGCCAGGGAAATTCCCGCCCT
The DNA here is from genome assembly GCA_039655065.1 of Glossophaga mutica. Taxonomy (NCBI): domain Eukaryota; kingdom Metazoa; phylum Chordata; class Mammalia; order Chiroptera; family Phyllostomidae; genus Glossophaga; species Glossophaga mutica. Next base: position 98,158,773 of record CM077312.1, on the reverse strand, counting down.
CCGAGGGGGCTTCGTCACCAGTCCTCATCGTCAGAAAGCCATTTTGAAATGAGCTACTTCCTGCTCCTTGATATTCTTAACGTTTCCCCAGGACTACTTCTTTGAGGAGCAATTGATGGAGACTTTGAGAGAGAGTTTAAAAAAAATTGTGAGGCTTATCCCATTTTCAGATGGCAAGGGATCTTCAGGGTCATCGGATTAAATTCTCCACCCAGTGCACGCATCCCTTCTGTAGCATCTTTGACAGATGGTTGTCTAGATTGTCCTTGACTGCTTCCAGTGATGGAGAGCTCATCACTTCCAGAGATAACCACTGCCACGGTCTGACAGCTTTAATCAATGGGAAACTGCCCTCCATGGAACCAGTACCTGTTTCTCTGTGACTTGCCATAGGTAGTGGACTGTCGTCTCCCGGGTCACTGTGTAATCCCTCGGTGGGAGTTTTTTAATCCATAGCCCAGAGCGATACAGAAAGGATACAGATACTGCTACAGAGTTGGTCTTGGCACACTGGCAATTCCTGATTGATCCAGAAAACATTTCCTTAGCAGCTCCTAAGCAGTGCAAAAACTAGTTCTGCCCCAGGTGTGGAAGTTCCCCAAGTGGCCCCTCAGGGCTGTCCGCAGAGCAGTCACCCGCCACACAGATCAGATGGCATGTGTCTTGTTCCCACCCTCGCAGTCCCGGGCCGCACGGCAGCTGATGGAGAGGACCCAGTCGTCCAACATGGAGACCCGGCTGGACGCCATGAAGGAGCTGGCCAAGCTCTCTGCTGACGTGACCTTCGCCACCGAGTTCATCAACATGGACGGCATCGTGGTGCTCACGCGGCTCGTGGAGAGTGGAACCAAGCTCTTGTCCCAGTGAGTGTTACTGAGGTCTCGTGTACAGTTTTGGGGGCGCACTGCTCTCCGCAGAGCACCCGACTCTCATTCCCATTGAGTCAGACGAGTTTCTGGAACGCTGTCTGTGCACAGAGCAGTGTGCCGAGCACTAGAGCGTGCACAGAGGGACAGAGCTCATCCCTGTGGTCCTGCATCTTACAGTCTAGCTGGGCTCTCACTCAAAGCGGTACTGTGCCGAGTGAGCAGTGAAACAGGGGCCACAGAACGCAGGCAGAGAGAGGTCAGCTCGTGACAGACTTGTACGTTTGTGGCAAGTGGTTGGCCTGATGGAGGTTAGCGAGCAGACTGCCCATTCCTGACTAGAACAGGTGTCTGTCTGTTCTTAGCCTCCCCCCGCCTCCCTTCCTCCCCAGTCACCCCCACTCCACACACGCACGCACGAGCGCACACACACACGGGCCTTCCTCTGTGTTTGCCATAGGCTACCCCCTACCCGTTCTCTGACTCCCTACCACCCGTTTTCCCAGGGCAGAGGGGATCCAGAGCTTTGTGATACACCACGACCATCTCTCCGCTGCTCCAGTGCTAAGATGAATGGGGTGGGAAGCTGTGCGTTGTGATGGGCAGTGAATAAACAGATGTTTAGTTTGCCTTCGGAGCCTCTGGAGCCTAAGCTGGCAGACAGGGAGTCAGAAATCTTTCGGCCAGTGGATCAGCTATTGAAATTTTCAGCCAAACCAAGCAACTAATCGTGGGTATTTGTTTAAGTCCTGGGAAATCCTAAAGCTCCTGCCATCATCAGCATTGGCCCAAGAGTTCTACAGTCTCCCGAGAGTGCAGGATTAGAGGGGCCTTCGTTTCCGCCCCTTTAAAGTGGGGATAATACCTGCTGGCAGTGTTGTCGTGAGGAGCACTGTTAATGCAAATGGATCCGAACATGCTTTGTATTCCCATGCTACTGTGGGAATATAGTTTGTTAAGTGTGATGCGCACTGCAGAAATTAAAGGATTTAAGGTATAAAGAGGAGAGACAGGAGAGAAAACATTGTCGTCCTCACTCCCCATCAGCTTGACGCTAAGGGCTTTGCATACATTGTCGTCTCGCTCCCCCCGCCACCCGGTGAGATTAACATGAGTTTACAGAGGAAGTAGTTGAGGTTTGAAACTTGCACAGCTAGTAAACAACTGAACAGAAATTGAACCCACGTCCAAAGACTGTCCTCTCTCTCCTGCACTCCGCTGCCTCTAGGCCTGACAGTGGGCCCAGGACATAAGCTTCCTTAGCACCTCCGCCGAGGGCTAGGTTCGACCAAGGCCCGGTATCCTTCTTGTTCTCGGGCAGCGGTTAAGTGATTCTGTCTCCTGAGATGAGGCGGTGCAGGGAAGGGAAGCCTAGTCACGCAGCAGCCTCGTGTCGTCAGTGACAGGCGCCTGGGCAGAATCTGCTCCCCGCCTGCCTGGACTGATTGCTCGTGTGGTGCTCACATTGAGATCCGTCCCGTTGTGGCTGCCTTCCTACCTGTTCCCGGTTTTGAATCTTTTGTGTTACTGTGTGTGTGTCTTGCACATGTCTCAGCTACAGTGAGATGCTGGCATTCACCCTGACTGCCTTCTTAGAGCTCATGGACCATGGCATTGTCTCCTGGGACATGGTGTCCATCACCTTCATTAAGCAGGTGAGGCCTCCCACACTCCGTCTTTCTCTCCTCCTTCCGCTGCCAGCTGTTCTCCAGGCTAAAATGGTGCTGCGGCACTGTGGCATTTTGTGAGGGTTGGCTTTCTGTCCCTGAGGCCAGATTTTTCATGCTCAAGCTCTGGCTGTCCTGGGGCTTGGGATAGACCTATTCTTCGGTGCCCTCAGGGCCTGCCCTGAGAAGGTGGAACTGGGCTCTCAGAGCTGCCTCGGGCCAAAGCAGCACCAGCCACCAGCCAGTGCCATCCCCAGGTCTTCTGACCTGCCTCCCGACTCCCCCTTCTCTCGGATGAAAAGCGTTCGTAGCATCTGCCCTGTATTTACAAGTGTGCCTTCTGCTTACAAATCTGCCCGAAGCCTGTTTGGACTGTCCGATTAGACTCAGTCGGTGGGAGTGGAGACTTCTAGTTTGGCCCTCCTCTCTTCCACAAGAAGGGCCAACATCCGTTCAGGAAACTGAACAAACACCAGGGAATACTATGTCCTGACCTAGAATTCCACCTGTCGTTGGCTTGGGACACGGAACGTCCTGGTGCCGGAGCTGTTTCGGCAGAAGGGGCCTGGCACGTGTCGGGATGCTGCCCTGAGAAGGGGGGTTAGATGGCGAGACTTTGCGTGTCCTCTCTGCCTCCCCAAGGCTCTGCCGCTCTGCGTGTGTGTGCGCGCGTGTGTGTGGGGGGGGTGGAGCACGGCACACGTCAGGAGGACAGCGCCCGGAGGCGCAGAGCTTGATCCTCCGGTGCCTGCAGTCAGCTTTGTCCCACCTGAAGCCTTGTTTGGAAAACAAAGGATTAAGCCCTTAGGTTTTGAGGAAACACAGTTGACTGGACACTGTGCTTTGCAACTGAGTTATCCCTGCCTAGGGAATCCCTGGCACCTTGGCCAGGGTAGCCATAACCCAGATGCCTGGTGTGGGCAGCAGGCCTGAGAGGAGAGAGCCTTCTCGGGCTAGCGTTCAGGGGCCTCCGCCGTCCAGCTCCCATGGGCCCTGCGCTTCCCGACTGATTTGCTCCTGTCCGGCTGTAGATTGCAGGGTACGTGAGCCAGCCCATGGTGGACGTGTCCATCCTCCAGAGGTCCCTGGCCATCCTGGAGAGCATGGTCCTGAACAGCCAGAGTCTGTACCAGAAGATAGCGGAGGAAATCACCGTGGGACAGCTCATCTCTCACCTGCAGGTGTGAGTAAGAGCCCCTGCCCCCGCCTTCTGCCCTGGTTCTTCTCCCCCTCCCTCCGCTGCGTCTTCCGTCCCCGCTTCTGCGTTGCTGGTATTCCAAGCTGCTGGTCTGCTTGCTCACTCATCCGTCACCTCTCCTGCACTACGCCAGCTTCCTCTCGTCGTTCAGACCTGATGATGTCCTGCCCCTGCGTGAAATGCTCTGTCACTCTCCTTGCCCCCTAGGGTAACGCGACGTTTTTCCCAGTCTTCCTGTGCCACCGCGGTACCAGACAGAATTCGATGCTTTCCTGTCTCTGGGCCAAATAGTCTCTGTTTGTACCTATGAAGATTGTATTTACATAATAGACTCTGTTTCTTATCATTTGTGTCCCATTTTAAACGGAGCTCTCTGGGAACAGGGGCCAATCATTTCTGTATCCCTTGCTCAGATTTAAGAAGCTCATTAGCGTCTGTTGAATGAACACTTTTAAGGTTTTTGAGACTTAGCCTCAGATTATTACTTGATTTCCATCCGTGACTGATGTCATGAGCCATCCCTCAGTGTCACCTGGTCACTCTTCTCATCTCTTCTGCCTTCTCTCTCCGTTGGCACAGCTCCAACCAGGAAATCCAGACCTACGCCATTGCCCTGATCAACGCGCTGTTTCTGAAGGCTCCTGAGGACAAGAGACAGGTCTGTTGCTGCCTTTTCAAGCTTTTCACCTGGGCTCTTCCAAGAGAAGAGTTCTCACCCACCCGCCCTTTGCTCTGCAGAGAGCAGAGATCAGAGAGCCAGCCATTTCGCCCGAGTCCTTCCTCCTGCCCCTCTGTGGGCTGAGCCCATCGGAGTGGCTCTGCTGAGGAGGACCCAGGGGAAAGTTAGCCAGGAAACCTGCTGGGGGCTTAGGCTAGGGCAGGAGCCTGCGAGCTCACTCTTAAGGGCCAGAGAGTACATATTTCTTGCTTTGTGGGCCGTGTGGTCCATGTGGCACCTACTTAACCTTGCCATCGTAGCCAGAAGCATCCCCAGACAACAAGCTTACCCAGCGAATGAGTGTGGCTGTCTTCCCACAAGACCTTATTTACATAAACAGGCAACCAGCCTAAATTTGGCCTTAGTTTGCCAGCCCCTTGGTTAGAGAATTGGGAAGGGAGAGGAGACCTTCTGGGCGTCACTGTTGAGTCCCAGGAGAGCAAGACAGACGGGAGCCTTACTTACGGAAGCAAGAGCAGAGGGACTAAGCACGGAGTTCTGTGTGTAGAGACCCTCTGACCCAGGTTCTAAACTTCCTTCTTCCCTCTGTGTTAGCCATGTGACACTGTGCAAATGGCTGCACTTCTCTGAGCCCCGGTTTCCTTACCTGTAACGTGGAAGCAACCACTCCTGCTTCGTTTACTCCGTAAGGATGTCAGGAGGCCAACCAGACCCCTGTTTTACAAGGGAGGACATCAGGAATCAGCTGGGCAGGCGAAGAAGCACTGGCCTAAGAGTCCAGGGCTTTGAGGCCAAGTCCACTTCCTGCTGTTGGCTGGGACCTGCGTTAACCTCTGGGTCTCAGTTTGTCTTTCTGTCCAATGAAGGGGCCAGATTAAAAGATCTCTAAGGGCCTTTCCAACACGAACTTTCTACATTTCTCTGGGAAAAGCCTCAGTTGTGTGCAAAAGAAAGGCTTTTTGGTTGTCTATCAGCGCCCTGGGCTCGGTCAGGTAAAATTCACGGGGGACCATGTACCAAGCTCTTGGTGGACTCTAGTGGGAGGACCGGGAGCGTCTGTGGTTCTCTGTCTGTCTGTCTTTCTCGGATGGCTTTGCTCCATTAATGTCTCCCCTCCTGGTCCTGTTCTGAATGTAAGCCGAAAGCTCATTCTTCCATCTGCTTCTCTCTGTGCTTTTTGCTTTCTGCCGGCAGGACAAGCACCTTAATCCGCTAGAACTGCCTGTCACTGTAAGTAGCACCGCTGTGTGGAAAGGGCCCCCGCTGTCATCCGGGTGGGAGATCACAGCTGGGCAAGAATCTCACATCCGCTCGGATGTTCAGGGAACTCAAGACACGGGGCAGGTTGTGTGCGGTAAATCTCATTTGTCGGGACACGGGGTGCAGCGCAGATGAGAGTCACACAGAGGATTAGGATGAAGCCCGTCCCAGGGAACGTGGCCCAGCCTTCCCTTCGTAGCTTGCCTTGCCGCGGGCATATCCGTGGGTCAGCCCGGGAAGATCAGACTCAGAAACAGCCTGTGGCTTTCGTCTGAGCGATGCCATGACGTATCGCCTCCCACCCTGATACAGCGAAGTGTAAAGGTGAAGCCATGCCTTTTTGGACATGGACTGGACCTCGGGGATTTGAAAAGGTGTGGACAGTCGACACGGGGGAAGTCGGATGCTCGTGTCCTGTGAGAGGGAGCCGAGAGAGAGGCCAGCCTGGCAGGGATCCGAAAGAGGACGGGTGCTTTCCTTCCTGCCCCCTGCCCCCCCCTCGGCCCCACAGAGCAGCCTTTGGACTGAGGCCTTTATGTTCTAGCCGTAGACCAGTGTCGGCCGATTCGTTAGTGGTCCCCAGCAAGATTTAATCTCAAGCTGACCTCCCGTAGCTACCAAAGGAGTTTCTAGGCCACCCTCCCCCTCCCCCTCCCCCTCCCGTCGGTGTGTGCTCAGGGCAGGCAGAGGAAGACTCAGTGTTCCTGGCAGCATCGGCCATTTGGAATGGGGCCAGAAGCCCAGACGTGAGAGAGAAAGGGACGGGACTCGTAGGTGCTCCTCCGTGGGAGTCGTGTAGCAGCTGCCTCAGGCCGAGGGACTTGGACTCCTCGGTGAATTAAGTGACGGCAGCAGTTTCGAAAGTGAAGTCATGCTAATTAACGTTATAAGAAGTGATGGCTGACATTGGAAGGCAGAGTCCGAAGAATTATGAAAAGCTGTCAGAAAAATTAAAAGCTTGGTAATCTGGGAGCAGTTTGTTTAGGGGAAAAGAGCTTCACGTTTCAGCAGCTCCTTCAGGGTATCAGCGTCTCAGCCCAGAAGAATAAATGATGGTCGTTTTGATGAAGCCAAGGCCCTGGCAGTGATTAAATGGTAATCACTGCAGTCTCTTCCGAAATAAAGACGTGTACATAATGTGTTTTTAGAGGATTTGCATAAGAATGGTCAACGTAATGGCTCTGAGAGGGCCCTTAAAGCTTCGCCCCCTGGAAGATTCACTTAAGTGGGATACTTTCCTGAGTGCGTTAAATAAATACAGTGTTCCTGTTAAAATCGGAACCAAATACAATTTTAAAAATGACCCTGTTATGAAAAATGACCCCAGAGCACCCAGCACGTTCTCTAGGGCAGTCGGAAGTGAGCCGGGAACTGCTCTCTGGGCCAGAGTGGCCTCCCCCAGCTCCCTCTGCGGGCGAGGCGCTGGGGGGTGGAGGGGTGGGCCCAAAGCTCCTTCCTCGGTCTGCAGGGTTCATCAGAGCCCCTTCCAGCCTGGGCAGCGGGGTGCCTGCCTGGAACAGGGACCAGTGGGTGCGGCGGGGGCCATCGCGCTGCTCTGTGCTCCGTGTGCGTTGTCCGTCCCCCTGCGTCCTTGTGCCACCGTGTCTCGTCCTGCTGCGGTCTTCGTCCCTCTCCGAAGACGATGCAGTCGATTGTGCCACTGGGAAGGGAAACCCTGTTCGAGGGAATTTGCACTCACAAAGAAAAGCGTGAGGGGGTTTGTTAGAGTGTGAAATCCACTTGATGGTTTGTGGATTTTTTTCCATTTGTCTACTTTTTGTTTGAAAAGAATACAAATGTCAAAGAAAAGCCCCTGAGCTATGACATCACCTTCCTCTTGATATTTGTTGCAGCTGTGCGCCTGCCACCTTACCTTACGTTTGCTTATTTTTCTCCATAGGACATGGCCAATGCGTTCGCGCAGAAGCACCTCCGGTCCATAATCCTAAACGTAAGTTTCCGGAACAAGCTGTATTTATTTTGTTCCTATTGTAAGTAACAATTATTACTATTGTATAGTCGCAATGTTATTATTGAAGTTACTGTTCAGCAGGGAGGACACTCAGAGGGAACTTAACCAATAGGCAGTAAACACTTCTTAAAGTGAAAAGCTTTTTTTTTTAATCCTCAAAAAGTCTTCTGGAGCTCTCTCCAGGAGGCCGACTGGCCCACCAGGAAGTGCTCGTTGTCCTGCAAATCCAAAATTTGTTTCTGGGGGAATGTGTTAAAATAGGCACACAGAAGGGAAGCGGTTCGTTGAACTAGCACTGGCGGTGAGGCTGAGCTCCGTGGGCACGGGCGGGGGTGAGTGAGACAGAGTGTGTGCCCTCCAAGGCCTTCCTGTCCAGTAGGAAGACAAGTGGCCGTAGCACCACGTGGTCCGGTTCCGCAGAGGCTCGTGGCCTGGGAGATTTCAGAGGGGGGCAGTAAGTCCTGTGTTGAACGGAGGTGTCAGGAAGCCTTTGGAAGAATAGCTTCAGGTGAGGCTGAGGACTAGTGAGCAGACCAAGAAGAAAAGGATTTCGGGAAGGCGGGGCCGGGACCTGGACAGAGCGTGTGGGTGGAGGGTGAAGAAGGGGGTTTCCAGTAGGACCGCAGAGGTGGCGAAGGCCAGATCAAGGAGGATCTTAGCCTTTTCCCATGGGCAGGTGAGGGGGTTTCATCAGGATCGTGAAACAACCAGACTTGCGTTTCAGGAAGACCACACTGCCAGGTCTGTACGTTTCCTGAGGGGGGTGTGAGGAGGAGAGTGGAGCAGGGGTGGTGAGGAGTGGGGGGCCTCTGGAAGGAGGTCTACTTCCTCGTCGCCAGGGTGGTGATTTGGGGTGGGAGGGAGCTGAGGTGGGGGTGGTGGGAGCTGGGAAAGGGAGCCATTTTGTCAGTTGTCGAAAACCGGGGGGACTGGAAGACCACAGTGCAGGGAATAATAGGAGAAATTTGGGGTCAAGTGTGGAAAGCTTAGTAGTTCTGTCCATGAACTTTGGAGTGACCAACCCCCACTCTGCGATTAGCCAGTTTTTCATCTTGTGCAATTCACTTAATCTCTGTGGCCTTCGAGTTGCTCTTCCAGACCAAGGCTAAATGAGCTAATATGTATTCGGTGCTCGGCAGGCTGCCCGGCACGTGGTCAGCGCTGTGCTCACATTGGCGGTTCTTTGTGAACCAGATGCAAAGGTGACAGAATTCAAGCAGTGAGCTCTGAGTATGGAGTCCAGTGGTCTGCTGGTCTCAATATGCAGAGCCTGTCAGGCCTCAGCGCACAGAGCCAGCCCTTGCATGCTGGCCACTTCCCTGGTCACGGCCCCATGGCCCACCAGGAAGGAGGAAAACCTCAGCTCATGCTCAAGCACTCTGCCCGCAAGTGGCGGAGAGCACACGGCTTCCCCGGCATCCTTGTCCACATTCCTGAGCAGCCGTCCTCTGTGTGGGGGGTGAGGGTGCCCCTCAGGGAGATTTAATGAAGTCCGAGGCTCATTATTTACTTGAATGGGGTTAGAGGTTCAGCTCATTCCTGGACAAACCTTGTGTCAAGGCTAAAACTCCAGTACAGAAGACAGTTGCGTGTCAGGGCTCGGGACTTAGTCCACTAGGAAATGCTTAATGCAAGCTCCCTGCAGTCCAGGAGTTTAACCACGCTGAGCCAAAGAGCGCAGTCCTTGAGGTGTCTGACAGTCAAATAAGATGCCACCTAAAACCTCTGAGACCACAACCCACCCACCTGACTGGAGCTGAACTTCTCTAAGCCCTTGAGGGCTACGGCGGTTGCCTTCTCCCTGTGGTGTGTCTGAGAAAGGGGGGTCAAAGTGAACAAGCACCAACAGCACGTGAACTTAAAATGCCTCTTTAAAGAGGTTGGATGAATGCTGGAGAGGAGAGGAGGAAGGAGTAGGGACAGACAGGCAGGGAGGAAGTGGGGTAGCAGAGAGAGGGGACACAGAAAGGAGGAGGCTCAGGGTGGGGCCAAAAAGAGGTGTGGGGAGGACAGCAGGGCGGTGGCGGGGAAGAGCCAGGCGGGGGTGTCTGGGTGCAGCGAGGGAGGGAGTCGGGGGCGGGGGGGGGGCGCCGGGGAGCGCAGCAGAGAGGGAAGGCGAGTCTGTAGAGAGGGAGGCGGGCGCTGCCGCTGAGCGAAGAGGAGCTCTTGCTGGGGAGACAAAGAGGCCGTGCACAGGGCAGAGGGAGCTAGAGAGGGCTCGGGGAGGCGGGAGGGCCTGAGCATGCCCTGTAGAGAAAGAGCAGAACGGCTCAGTCCAGTCGAAATTTCTGTCGCTCTGAAAGTGCTGTCCAAAAGCCACTAGCCACATGTGGCGGTTGAGTACTTGAAATGCATCTAGTCTGGTTGGGGAACTTAATTTGTCATTTTTCGGAATTTTCAGTTGAAATGTAAATGCCCGCCTGTGGCTGGTAGCCACGGTCCCGTGGCACGGAGCTAGAGGAAGAAGGGGACCGAGGGAGAAAGCGCTCTGGTGTCCGTGAGGGAGGGCTAGGGCAGCGCTGTCCAGGGGAGCTAGAACAGGAACCACTTACTTTATTTTAAATGTCCTAGCAGCAACATTGAGAAGGAATACAGGAGCCCTGGCCAGTCTGGCTCAGTCAGTCGGGCATCATCCGCAAACCGAAAGGCCACAGGTTCGATTCCCAGTCAGGGCACATACAAGAGGCAGCCAAGTGATATTTCTCTCACATTGATGTTTCTCTCCCTCTCTCCCTCCGTTAAAAGAAACCAATAAAAGAAAAAATAATAATAAAATTTCATTTAATCCAGTATAACCAAAATACTATGATTTCAACACATAATCAATAGAAAAAAATCATCAATGAGATACCGTACATTTTGCTTTTCGTACGAGGGCTCTGAGGCCTGGTGTGCATTCGTCACAGCCCATCTCAGTTTGGCTGCATTTCAAATGCTCAACAGCCTCGCGTGGCTAGTGACGGCCAGGTTAGGCTGCACGGGTCTAACAGGCTTGATCTCGAGCCAGAGCGGGCCCTCGAGAGCTGATCTGAAGTTGGAGGGGCACAAGGTCTGGAGCAGAGCTGTCTGTGATAACGACAGTGTTCCATGTGTGCCCTATCATCAGGTGGCAGCCACCTGCCACGTGTGCCTGGTGAGCTTGAAAGGGGGCTGGTGCTGCCGAGGACCTGGAGTTTTGACTGATTCATTGCGAGCGACTTAAATACAAAGAGCCGCACGGGGCCCGGGGCTGGCACCTTGGACAGCACGGGCCTAGAGACACAGCTCGAGGAGGAGGAGAACACGAAGGACGCGGGTGGTTCGTGCGGGAGGCTGGGCGAGTCTCATCTGGACAGCGGCCCGGCCAGGAGTGGCAGGATTCAAGGTGGCAGGGAGACAGAGTGGGGGGCGGGCCGTACGGGGGAGCAGGCGGGAAAGAGCAGACCTGGGGGCGTGAGCGTGGGCCGCCCGAGACAGGAACGCAGGAACAGCAGCCAGTTTTGGTCAGCCGGGCACCGGGCGATGCAGCGGGCAAGGAGAGGGCGGAGACCGCGCGTGAGAACAGGAGAGGGGTGGGCGTCAGAGGGACAGGGTGGTGGGCGGGACAGGGCTAGAGGGGGGAGGGGCACAGGCGGAGGCTGATGGGAGAGAAGGAGGGGACAAGTGCGGAAGACGGAGGAGGGAGGGCGCAGCGAGGGGCGGGGCAAGGAGTGGCGGACGCTCCCTGTGTAGCTGTCTCCGCATCATTTAAAGAAAGGGGCCTTTCGAACGCCTCTCTACCTGGCGAGGCCATGTAAAGCATTTTGTCTGTCCCGGAAAACAGAAGAACGACACTGCCCAATTCCACAAGCACACCTTTCTCTGTCACTCTAGCTGTTGTCTCGGATGGCGTGATCAGTCTCTAGCCCTTCGAGGCCCAGTTCGGCAGCCACCAGCCACACGATGCCGTGGGCACCTGGAGTGTGGCTGGTCCGAATCGGGACTAGTGATTTCTTACCGATTGCAGTCGTCAGTATCTCACCTGACTGGTGTAGCTCCAGCCGCTGATCTCCAATACCACAATCTTACGGGGTAGCCTCCCTCCTCTTTGGGGTGGCCAGGTGTGGCCTCCACCCCTCAATCCACTTCCCCTGCCCAGCGGAGAGCAGAGAAGAGGATGGGGCCCTTTGGGCCCGTAGTGAGTCACCTCTGCCCGAATGGAGCCCACTCCTGCCCTACCCCCCGCCCCCGAGCACGAAGTCCCTGCGTGCGGGAGGAAAGCCCTGGTCCCTGCCCAGCGTCCTTTCTTCTCCACCGGCACGGAGGTGACTCTTCAGTACGAGAGAATCAGTCAGCCCCCTGCTCCCTGCCTTTGCCTTTTCCAGCATGTGATCCGAGGGAACCGCCCAATCAAAACCGAGATGGCCCATCAGCTGTATGTCCTGCAAGTCCTGACCTTTAACCTTCTAGAAGAAAGGATGATGACCAAGATGGACCCCAACGACCAGGTAGGTGCCAGCGGGGGCGGAGCTTTCCTGGCTTAAACTGTACGCTGCTGGACGCGGTGCATTCCACCCGCAGCCTGTGTGCTGAGCGCCCGCTCTGTGCAGAAACTGTTGTGTCTGCTCTGAGAAACCCTAGCTGGGGCCTCGCTGAGACCCTGTCCGCTGGTGCCCCCTGGGGCCGAGCCCATCCAGGTCCTGCCAAGGCAGAGGTGATGCCTCTGCAGAGGTCCATCGGGGCCAGAGCTCTGCACAAGCCCAGCCCCCTCCTCCTTTTCCTCGCTCCCCTTGGTTAGCGAACTCACCTGCCCACTGTCTGTTCCACCTCTCAGGCTCAGAGGGACATTATATTCGAACTGAGGAGGATTGCGTTCGACGCAGAGTCTGACTCCAGCGCTGTCCCCGGGAGTGGGACTGAGAAGCGCAAAGCCATGTACACGAAGGACTACAAAATGCTGGGGTTTACTGTAAGTTTCCCAAAGCACGGACCTAGCAGGCCTTCTCCCTGGCAGTAAGCCAGAGGGCCCACCCAGCCAGAGCCCGGGGCACCCCTCCTTCACATCGGTGGCCCTGGAATCGATGACACTGAGAAGCTGGAGGGCCTGGACACTTGGTTTGCCTCTGAGATGGCAGATTCCCAAGTTCATGTCCACACTGGGCCTGTGAAACAAAGGCATCCGCAGGCAGGCCCAGGAGCGCAGCCACAGGGATGGAGAGGGACCCAGGGCACCTCTCCCCGCTGCAGCCGGTTCCTTTGAAAAGCTGGCGTGGATATTTTGTGACAGGACGCAGCGTGAGGGTGGAGTTACTCAGCACCCAGCAGCGTGCCACGCGCCGGGGGTGCAAGGCGAGTCGATCCCAGCCCGGCGGTCAGGGCGCAGTCTCGGGTAGAGATGGGTATGTGAAAGGGCTGGGCAGAGCTAGGTCTGCCGTGCGAGCAGCACTCGGAGGGGCAGCGGGGCTTCCCCTCAGCGACGCCGCGTGCGGGGAGTCTCCCGAGTCTCCAGTCGGGCCTCTGTTCCTCCAGAACCATATCAACCCGGCGATGGACTTCACGCAGACTCCTCCTGGAATGCTGGCCCTGGACAACATGCTGTACTTGGCCAAAGTCCATCAGGACACCTACATCCGGGTAAAGGCTGGGGGCCTGTCTTCTCAGTCCTGGTGCCACCTCTCGGGACTCCCTCCGTCACCTCCCTTCCCTCTCCTCCCTCACCCCCTTCCGTCTGTCCCCCACAGATTGTCCTGGAGAACAGCAGTCGCGAAGACAAACATGAATGCCCCTTTGGCCGCAGCGCCATCGAGCTTACCAAGATGCTCTGTGAAATCCTGCAGGTTGGGGAACTCCGTAAGTCCTTGCAGCAGCCCCACTCCCTCGGCCAGTCCTCAGTCAGGAGCCGGCGGAGGCCCGAGGTCCTGAAGTTAGGGGTCAGTGGGGCCGGGCACCCTCGGTCACTGAGGGAGCTGTAATCCGTTTTATCCTTGTGCCCGGGGATCTTGGCTAGGGCTCCCTGTTCAAGCTGGTGATCTGAACATGTTCGAGAGCGACACCACCGTCCCCTCCCTCGCGGGTATAAGGACCAGCTGACTCTGTCACAGGGTAGAGGCGGACCAAGAGAAAGTGCCCCGGAGAAGAAGGCTCCGGAAGCGGAGAACGGCCCAGCCCACACCCCTCGTTAGCCCTGGTCCTCGCTCTGGGTTTGCTCCTCGGGACTCGGTGCAGAGGACCCCAAGGCCCTGGGCGTGAGCTCCCAGCTCACCCTCGCCCCGCCCCTTTCCTCCCGCAGCGAACGAAGGGCGCAACGACTACCACCCGATGTTCTTCACCCACGACCGAGCCTTTGAAGAGCTCTTTGGAATCTGCATCCAGCTACTGAACAAGACCTGGAAGGAGATGAGGGCAACGGCCGAGGACTTCAACAAGGTCAGTGTCGCAGAGCTCTGAGGTCCGTGGGCTGGGACCGTCACGTGACAGTCAGGGACAGCTGGCCAGAGCCAGGGAAGTCCCTGGGCTGGGAAGCCAGCCGGGTCTGCAGCACTGAGTCGCGAGCGCTGAGGTGGTGGGGCCTCGGTCCCCTCTGGCTGTGCTTCCTCTGTCACCTTGAGCAGGTGCCGTGCCCCTCCTGTCTTCCTTAGGGGACAGGGGGATAAGCACAGCAGTAACAGCTGCGGCTGGCTGAGCATGCGCTCGGTGCAGGGACTGCTGGCTGCCTTTCGCGAACGGGAAATGTCAGGGAGAGATCCCAGGGGACTGGCCTGATACGCAGGCCATGGGCACCGCCCGGAAGTCGTTCCCCGATGCTTTCTGAGCGCTCCTTCTCTGTGGAGCCCGGGAGGCCCCCAGCAGCTGGTCGTCCCGGACTCGAGTGTTTGGAGCCTGCTCCTCTCATTGGAAGTGTAAAGAGGAAAAGGTTCTCCATAATTCCACCACCCAGTGAGGATCATTTTCGTGCTGCACCGCAGTCCTTTTTCTTCGATAGGTTTTTCCTTCTCTGGTCGAGAGCTGGCCGGATGCGCAGTGTGATGGCCCGCTTTTCCCTTGTTTTAGGGGAAGTGACACATCTCATGGACACGCTGCAGTGCGCCAGGCACCGTGCGTGCCTCCGCAGAGCGTGTCTCCTCGTCCTTCAGGCTGCACGTGTCGGAAGTGTCTGTCTCTCCCTTTAAAGAGGAGGCGGAAGCCTGAGGATGTTAAGTGACTTGTTCAAGGAACAGATTAAGGGGACAGAGTCAGGATCTGAACCCATTTCTCTGACTCCAAACACCTTTGCTCATTCCACACCCTTGACTAATTTGTGAGAAGTAAAGCATTTGTCGCCACCAGTCACTTGCCCTCAATAACTGAGGAGGTGTGCCCTAGCACGGGGTCCCCTGTGCCCCCAGCTCAGGTCCGTAGCGCCTGCTGTGCCCGAGGCCTCGGGCCAGGGCAGAGCCCCGGGGCCCCAGAGGCAGCCCGCCTGTGTCAGAGCGAGAGCAAGGGGTGCCTCCTTCCTCCTCCGCAGGTCATGCAGGTGGTCCGGGAGCAGATCACGCGCGCGCTGCCCTCCAAACCCAACTCTTTGGACCAGTTCAAGAGCAAACTGCGCAGCCTGAGCTACTCTGAGATCCTGAGGCTGCGCCAGTCCGAGAGGATGAGTCAGGACGACTTCCAGTCCCCGCCGATTGTGTAAGTGCCGGCCCAGAGCGGGCTTCGGGGGAGGCAGCCCCAGCCCTGCCTGCCTGTGGGATCTTCGCTGGGGCCTTCTCCTCACCTTGGTGCGTGTCTGCCCTCCTCCCTCCCCGTCCCCCATCCCACCCCAGGGAGCTGAGAGAGAAGATCCAGCCCGAGATCCTTGAGCTGATCAAGCAGCAGCGCCTGAACCGGCTCTGTGAGGGCAGCAGCTTCCGGAAGATTGGGAATCGCCGAAGGCAAGGTGAGGAGGCTAGGGCCCCGGGCTGGTCCTTGCTGCCCAGAGTCGCTGCCCGGGGAGGGAGCCTGCCTGGGTGGACCCTGCAGGGAGCAGGCAGGGAACAGGGCATCCTCCACCCTTCGGGTGCCCAGGCCTTCCCCAGAACTGCCCTCGCTCACCTGCCCTCGCTCACCTGCCGTGCGTCCTTGTGTTCCAGAGCGCTTCTGGTACTGCCGCTTGGCGCTGAACCACAAGGTCCTGCACTATGGCGATTTGGATGACAACCCGCAGGGGGAGGTGACGTTTGAGTCCCTGCAGGAGAAAAGTAGGTTCAGTTCCCCGCTGCTGTGTCCTGGAAGCTGGACTTGATGTCAGGGTAGCTCCAAATCCTGGCAGCGTCAAACTGATGACCTGGTCTGGGGCCAGTTCTCTCCCCGGACCCATTGCCTCGCTGGCCAGGGTCACTCTCCTCGGCCCACCTCCTGGGGCTGTCTGGGCAACCAGTGAGACGGCAGAGCGGGGACGGGTGCTGACGCTGCCCAGGGTGACACAAAACCAAGTGGAGAGGCGGTGGTTATCCCCACCCTGGCTTTGCTACTAATTCAATTAATTCTAACTGAGTGCAAGTTCATTCTCCCTTCTCCCTCGGTTTCTTCTCTCAAAATGGCAGCCACGCCTCCCTCAGAAGAGGCGTGAAGGAATAGTGTGGGCAAAGCACTTGGGACCTGGAGCAAGCAGGTAGCAAGCAAAACCGTTAGCTGTTGCCACTGCCGTTTGCTGTGGTGGCATCGTCATCGTCATCACGGTGACGTGAAAGTGAGGCGGGTGTCGGAGGCCCCACGCCTTGGGGAGACAATCCAAAAGCCCTGAACTGACCTGCAGTCAGTTGACACAGCCCAGCAGGCGTGGCCCATGGGAAGTGGCCACGGAGGGGGGAACAATAGAAGGCCGCGCTCCCTGAGCAGATACGGCCCTTTGCATCTAGGGGCGGGGGCGTCCCTTCCAGACCCGAACTGAGAAGCAACTGTAGCGTGAAGCTTCCAGAGACTAATTCCCTCCATTGCACAGTTCCCGTTGCAGACATTAAGGCCATCGTCACCGGGAAAGACTGCCCCCACATGAAGGAGAAGAGCGCTCTGAAACAGAACAAGGTGGGTGGAGAGGCGGGCCCGAGTCTGTGTCGCCGCCGCGGTGATTCTGGGCGCAGCCGGTGGTGGAGGCTTTCAGTGCGTGGTCTCGCCCCAGACTGCTCCTGAACGCCTCGTTACGAACAGTTCTGAACGCACACAGAGGCAGACAGAACTCCCAGGTGCGCGTCACCCGGCCTCCACGGCCATGCGAGTTCTGCGCATCGACCTCTCCCCCTTACTTACCACTTTGAAGAAAGCCTCAAAGGTTACAGCAGTCCATCTGTAAATATTTAGACTGTATCTCTGGATTATAAGGACTCCTTCGACATAATCACACCACCGTTATCCCACCTGAAAGGAAATTTAAAATTATTTAATGTCGAATATTCCATTGATGTTTGAATTTCCACCCATTGTCATATAAATAGCATAGTTTCTCTATAAACACGCACATTCATACGTCTGTACACACGGATGCACATGTGCTTGTTGCCATTGTTTGCGAAGTCAGAATCTAATGAGGGCTACACTCTGTGATTAGTCTTCTAAGTTTATTAGTTCATAAGGTCCCCATCCATCGTTTGCGTCTTTTTTTCTCTTTGCAGTTTATTAGTTGAAGAAACCAGGTTGCGTGTTGGGTAGTTTCCCAGGGTCTGAAATGTGCTGACTGTCTCCCCACGGTGCAGTCGGACTTGTTCCTCTGTCCCAGATCTGTAACTGGTAGGGAGATCTAGAGGCTTGATCCACTTCAGGTTGGACCTGTTTCGTTGTTGTTTTTGTTTGTTTGTTTGTTTTTTGAGACTCCTTCCTAGATGGTGTTATGTTCTATCAAGAGGCACATACGTGTGGTCGTCTGTCTGCGAGGTCAGTGCGCTGGCTGCTCAGCGCCTCGTGCTGTTAACAGACTCCGGCTTGCTGACTAGTGATGTTCCGGTGCCGTCAGCCTTTTCATTTATTAGCTGAACTGCTTCTCTGGAGAGGAGCGTGCGGTCACCTGTTGTTAGCTTCCCAGCGGTGCAGTTTATGCAGGAAAGCAGGATAAACGCTGGATTCGTTACTGTTCTGTACCTTCTTTACAAACAAAGAGTTCGTTCCCTGGCATCGTCCACCAGCGACCCACTTTGTGTGCATGCTTTGTTTTTCTGTATCATCATTATGGACTCGGGCTTTAGTAAGCACATCATTTCCGTTTCAGCCCATGACGGTGAAGTTGTCAGTGCCCAAATGTTCCCATCTTTGGCCACAATTTGCTTTCATTGTTGCGGCTTTAAACTGTTAAGACCTTTCAGTTTAATTCCCGAGATACTTATTTAAGGTAATACGCTGTCACAGACTCTGATGTTCAGGAGCTCTTGTGTATTGAGTCTTGACTTTTCTCTGATCTTCAAAGTATCGCCACATCTTAGACGTGACTTGGGTGGGGGGTGGGCGAGGTAGGGTTGATCCGTCACCACTGGGCCTCATCCCCAACCACTGTTGTGCGCGTGCCCGGGGGCTTTGATGGCGTCCCACCCGAATCAGCACATCTGGTGGTGGTGCCAAGTTCCTCGGACCCTGGCTGAGATCTCCACGTGCAAAGCCTGAACCAGGCCACCGCTCCAACGAACCGAAACCTCTCTCCTGCAGGAGGTGCTGGAATTGGCCTTCTCCATCCTGTACGACCCGGACGAGACCCTCAACTTCATCGCACCCAACAAGTACGAGGTGAGCGGTGTGTGCTGGCCTGCACAGCCGAGCCCCCTGTGGTTCCTCAGCGGGAGGCGAGGCGTGGGCAGAACGGGAACGCCCTGTTCCCTAGTGGCAGGAGGCGGAAGGCTGTTGGACACCGAGAATGTGCCAGCTGGGGGGTCCTTCTCCCCAGAGCCAGGCCTGTCAAGTTGCCCTTCAGCAGTAGCTATAGGAGTCATAGAATGATGGGCCAGCTGGGAATTTGTTTGCCTGGGGGTAGGAAAATTTTCCTCTTTCCCGTTACTGTGTGGCCACCTACCCCAGCGAACCTGACAGACCCCGCCTCAGGGCTCCGGCCGAATGGGGTAGATCTGGCCTGGGGTTTAGAGCCAGATGCTCTGGTCCTGCTGTTGACACAGGCTCACAGCTCTGCCCGTGGGCAGCACAGAAGACACAAGACGTTGCATGACTGACTCACTGCGGTCGAAACCTCTCGTGTCTGCGGAGCTCTGAGAGCCATCAGAGGAAACAGGAGGCGGGGCTTCTGGAGGAAGAGACACTTAGGCAGGGCTGGAGCTGCCCGCGGGGCTTTGTTGGGCAGGGGGAGGGGAGTGCAGCACCAGCGGGCAGGGAGACAGGTGAAAAAAGGCGCTGGAAGAAGGTGGAGCGGGTTAGGGAGGGCTGGGCTGAGCAGTCTCTGTTACTCCCTGCTCTCCTGAGACCCTCAAGTTTCGTTCCTCTAGTACTTGATTTCCACATTCGCTGCCTGGGCGTTCTTTAGTTTACTTTGAGGTCCCCGGTGGTTCCTCCCGTGGCCCACTTCCTCACCCACCACGTGTCCTCCCTTCCCTTATTACCGAGTGTGGGCGCAGTTTCGGGAACCTGATGCCTGGGTGCCCAGGTCTTCTTGTGCTCTATTCTTTAATTGCATTTTTTTTAAATCATACTTTATAATATCTTTGGGACCTTAAATGTCAATCCATCATAAAACCCAAAAGGTCTTCTG
Source organism: Glossophaga mutica (assembly GCA_039655065.1). Taxonomy (NCBI): domain Eukaryota; kingdom Metazoa; phylum Chordata; class Mammalia; order Chiroptera; family Phyllostomidae; genus Glossophaga; species Glossophaga mutica. The sequence goes on along the minus strand of CM077312.1, from coordinate 98,139,478 downwards.
AGAAAGTGAGTGATCAGCCCCCAGCTTCTCTTTGCGGTCATCCCAAATCCGAATGGCGTCTGCTGAGTAGTGCCAGAACAGACCGGTGTGGATCCTAGAAAAGGGACCTCGGCAGGCCCTCCTGCTGACTAGGGGCCACCATGTGATGCTTTGCAACTTGCTGTCCCTAGTACTGCATCTGGATTGACGGCCTCAGCGCCCTTCTGGGGAAGGACATGTCCAGCGACCTGACGAAGAGTGACCTGGACACCCTGCTGAGCATGGAGATGAAGCTGCGGCTCCTGGACCTGGAGAACATCCAGATTCCCGAAGCGCCCCCGCCGGTGCCCAAGGAGCCCAGCAGCTATGACTTCGTCTATCACTACAGCTGAGCCTGGAGCTGCAGGCGACGGTGCTCAGGAAGGGATTTGGGGCCCAGAAGAAACACTCACAGTCTGGTGCCTTGTCCTTTGCTTGTACAGAATCTGTAGTGACTGTGGTGGCCAGTAAACACCAACCGTTCCTCAAACCCACCTCAGACCACCAAGAGCGTCCTCCTGGTCCCTGTCTCCTGTGAGTCATGAAGGCAGATGGCTTCCCCATCCCCGTGGAGCCTGGGTCCGGGCCATGAGGAATGAGCGGCAGATGCCCTTGCTCTTCGAGCCGAGAAACTGCTTCTTGAGCTGGATTTAACAGAAGCCACTCACCTTTTCTTCCTGAGCCTGCTCTCCAGTGGTCAACTAGCTGTCTCCCCGTGTGGGCACGAGCTGCCTGCAGAGGACCGACGTGCTGGGCATGCTGGGAGCCTCGGAGAGGCTGCCTTTGGCGGGCCGTGCCTGTGTCAGACCCACGCAGAGGCCTTGCCCTTGCGTGCATCATCTCTGCGAGGGCTCACTCAGCCTCACACGGGGCCCCCAGGCAGCTGCTGCTGCGGCTGAGGCTGAGGCTGAGGCTGAGGTGCAGCTCTAAAGCTCTGCAGGCTCCGGAGCCACCAGACCTCTCACCCACGCAGTTGTCCGGGCAGATGGTAATTTCTACCTACAAGCTCCCAGTCCATCATCTTGGCAAGTCCGAGTCAGGAGGGCCGAGTCCCACCCTCTTAGTCTCAAGGAACTCTGCAGGAAAGGCCCCGGGAAGCCTGGGCCTGGGCTGGTGAGGCCTGCCGATGCCGCTCCCCTCCCCCCACACTTCCATCTTCCCTTCCTCTGGGAGAGATCTACCACTGAACCTGAAGTGTGTCCCCCTTCGGGTGGCTTTCCTTTGGCCTTCCAGACCTCAGGAAGTTTGCCTTCCCTCCCTCCCCCTCCCAGCGCAGTGGTTCCCCCCTTGGGCCATGATTTCAGGGCTCTGGCTGAGGCCACAGCTGTGCCAACGGGGCATCCCTGGTGCTGCCGCACTTGTAAACCACACGCACAGCCTCTCCTTGGACATACGTGAACCCGGCATTCAGTATTGCTGGCCCGGCATGGTAGGTCCTACCCAATGAAGAGTGTACTATATATTTTCTTTACTATAGGCCATACTTATACAGACATGTATATATATTTATATATAAGCTCTACCTATCCTAGGATGCAATGTCTGAGGGGAAATAAACTTGGAGGCAAAAAAAAAAAAAAAAATAGTAACACTTCCAGTTGTGAGCCAAGACTGTACAGCCTGCGAGCAGCCAGGAGATTCCTGTTAGTAACCATGTTTTCAATAAATACTCTTTCATGTACAAACTGCGGTTCCTACTAACAGCTCTTCCTGTGTTCCTGGTTTCCTGCCAAAGGGAACTTTCACCTTGACACGCCTTCATTGCATTGTGCCTGGGAGACTTTGGAGAGCTCCAGCTGGAGTCCTCAGCCCCTTCCCGAGAGCCGCTTTCTCCTCAACCGGCCCACTTCTAACACACACACACACACACACACACACACACACACACACACCCCTGCTCACAGATGTCACATCGGGACCAAGTGCTCTCTGCTCAGGCCTACTGGGTGCATCAGGGAAAGGCATACTGCACACCCTGTGAACACGTCCTCCTGCTTCCTCCTGCCAGGGACGCAGCCAGGGACCTGCTCGAGTACTTGTACCTTACAAAGAAGACATGCTCCACCCTTTGTGTCGCCGTGCTTAGTGCCCAGCCTTCCAGCTGGTGTCTTAGGCTGTTGCTGCAAACCTCAGCCTTGGTAGCTGGGAGGCTTGAATGAGGGCCATGATGGAAATAGATACTTTCTCTTGCCTCAGAGAGAAGGGGCAAGGACAAGCTCTTTGAAAAGGCGTAGGAAGTGCACGCAGCACAGGCCTTGAGGACCGAGACCTTGGGCAGCGATGGGTGCAATTGTAAGTGGCGGGTAAGTGCAGAATGAACTAATGCCTGTGAAATGCCAGCTGCTGCTGGTGGGGGTGGGGGAGCAGCAGTTTGCATAATATACTCTGGCCTTGAACCTTCCGTTCAGAGGGGCCAGGGAGCCCAGCTAAGTCACTTGCAAGGATCCACGTTTGCAGCCAGTCTTAAGAGAGCCAGAGAGCCCAGGAGGTGCGTTGGGGTGGGAGGGGAACAAGAAGCCTCCAAGCCTCCAAGTGGAAGCCCGTCTGCAACCCTGGCCTGCCCTGGCTTCGGAATGGATCTCCGTGTCTGCTGGCTCTGCCTCTTTCAATCCCTCCTGCAACGTGAGTAAGACCTAAGCTCCCTCGCTGGCATTTTGGGACCACTGCATCCTGCCCCTTGGCTACTTTCCCATCCATGGTTTTTATTGTTACCCCCCGCGTTTCCTCTGAGACAGGTGCTCTCCCCTTATCTGACCTGTTGAAATTGAGGTCATTCCTACAAAGTTTCAGGCACGTAGAAAATGGCTCACAAATGTTTATTATTTACTACCTCCCATGGATCTTCTAAATCCTGGAATGCAATGCCCTAACTGAGCACTCCCCAGCCGGTTTGAGCAACCAGAAGAAAAAGCCCATGAGAGATTTATCTCTGTTTTTTTTCCCTGGTTGCCCAGCACCGGCTTGGGATAAGGTAAACAATTCGTTCAACAGAAGTAAATAGGTGACTATTTTGTGGGTCCCTGCGGTGCACAGGGCTCTGCAGCAGGTACCGGCTCCAGAACAAGACCCTACTGAACGCAGGGGAGACAAACGCCTACAGCCCGAGGGGGTGCCCAGCACCGGGCTCAAGGCATGCTCCCTGCGGAGGGCACAGGACTCGAGGTCGCAGCGCACAGTAAGAGGCGAACCTACCTCCACGCCAACCCCCGCCCCGCCCCGCCCCACCCCACCCCGCCCCCATGGGCAGTCGGCCCCGCCCCCAGCAGCTTCTGGCGGAAATGCTCCTCCCGGTCGCGCTCTGGGCCTTGTACTTCCGGCTGGAGGATCCGGCAGGAGCATCCGCGGCCGAGGTGAGTGGGATTGCGGGTGGACCCCAGGCGTCCTCGGGAGCGCCCGGCCGAGCTCTACTCGCCGCGGCGTGGGGCGCTCCTGGGCTCCCGCCCCGCCGTGGAGGGGCCCGGCCTCCACGCGCCCCGCTCGGCCGCCTTCCGCGCGCGCTGCCCGGGTATTTCTTGAGCCCCCGCGACCCAGAAGGGAATCACGGCTGCAGGGCTCTGCCCGCGGAGAGGCTGCATCCCGCGGTGGGGTGGCAGTGGGGAGCCAACAGTGAACTCGTGGGCGGACGGGAAAGCGTCAGGTGGTGGGAGGTGCGACGAGGATGAGGAGGGGGCCGGCGAGGAGAGTTCAGCCACGCCGCGGTCTGCGGAACGGTGTTCTAGGAGAGGAACAGCAGGTGCGAAGGACGCAGACCTGCTGCGTGTGACAGACCGCCAGGGTCCGCGCGCTCGGTGCCGGGTGCCGGGGGAGTGGTGGGAGACCCAGGTCGCAGGTGCCTGCCGGCGCCAGGCGGAGGGTCCTGGTGGGCTTTCTGAGGAGTTGCGGTTCGCGAAATGGCTGATGGTCCGCTTTCCGTGCTGAAACCATTTGGGGGTGGGGGGGCGGGGTGCAGGGACACCACTTAGGAAACGGTTGCAGTCAGTACGGGAAAGGTAATCGTGGCGTAGGCTGTGATGGCGGAGTCGAGGCGAAGAGCGCAGATGGGTGAAGGAGTTTGTAGGATTGGCCCTGACGGGACAGGATTTGAGGGAGGAGGGAAAGAGGCATTGATTTGGGGGTTTAGGCTGACGTAACTAGATGTGTTATTCTGGCATTTACTGTCGGGGGCATGAATCAAGGAATCGGAGAGTTTTAGGTCCAAGTTAGATGTACTAGCATGGAGCTCGTAGGAAAGGTTAGGGCTGATGTAAGGAACTTGGACATTGGCCTGCCAGTCAGCTGGGCTGAGATTACACGAGATGAGAAGTAAGATAGGAGAGGCCAGGGTCCCACCCTCAGGCACCCAGTGGTTACAGGTTGTGTGGACCGAGGAGTCCACGGAGAAGAGCAGAAGACCACCCAGAAGGTATGGGGTGGCAGCCAAAAGGTTTTCCCAGGAAGAGGAGGGGGTCAGATGTTTAAGATGCTGATGAGACCAGCGACTTGGCCCTTGAAGGGGCAACAAAGAGGAGGGCATGGTGACTCAGTGGGAACAGGCTGGGGAAGTTTCACTATAAGGGGACCAGGAGGGGAGAACCCCGTACTGTGAGGCAGCATCACAGGCTTTACCTGATGCGTCTGACTTCCCTCCCAGGAGGCTCCTGATTTATCCTCTACAGGTGAGGAAACTGAGGTCCGGAAGTCAGGCAGCTTAGAGTCACGGGGGTGGGGGGGGTGAGCAGGGAAGCCGTGACTTGATCCCGGGTCAACCCCACTCCCAGCCCACCCTTCTGAGCACTAAGCTGCATGGCCCACGGCACACTCGGGGTGATTTAGGGGAGCCGGGTGCCCTGGTGATGCACCAGGCGAGGCCTGCTGCTCCGAGCTGTGCTGCCCCCTAAGGAAAGCAGGGCAGAACCCGGATTCCTTTCAGGGGCAAGTGAGGTTTGGGAAAGAGCACTTGCTCCCTTAAGGCTGGTTTCCCTTATCCTGAAATAAGGGTGGGGACCCTATCAGTTAGGGTCTCTATCTCCAATGTTAGATACGCAGGAGTGCTTAGTAAGTGCAAGTTGAGTAAGTGGCTCGATGATTTCCAAGAGCCTTATTAGCTGAGGTCTGGTTTTGTGTTGGGCTTAGGTGACCTGCCAAGTGATAATAAGAAAAGGAGTGTTAACTTCGAGACAGTGCGCCCTGGGGGCCAGGTCAGTCATGGGGACTTCCTGGAGGTAGGAGACTTGGACGGGGCCTTTGAGGGAAGAGCAGGACTTGAATGGGGGCGGGGGGCAGGGCAGAGGGCACTACAGTGTTGGGGCAGGAACAGCAGCAGAAGCAGAAGGTACGAAGGGTGCGGACTGCCCTGGCTTGGAAGCCGTGGGTAGGAACCACGGGGAGTGAACGCTGGAAGGAAGATCTCTTAGTGCCAGCACGCCCTGCGGTCCGTCACCCATGCAGTGTTAGCAGTTGTGCCCCCAGGTGACATCGGGCAATGTCTGGGGACATTCTTGTGTGTCGCTATTGGGATGAGGGGCAGGGGTGCTTACAGGCCTCTGCTGGTAGAGACCACAAGTGCTGCTACACGTGGCGCAGAGCACAGGGCAGGCCTCGTCCCCACAGAGCCGTCTCCGGCTCCAATCCCAGTAATGCCGCGGGGGCACGAAGCTCGGGCTGGAGGGCAGAGTGCGGGCCTTGAGGTCTGTTAGATGCCACTCCAGCTGCGATAGCCTGATGCTGACTGTCGGGGGTGAGGGCTGGGGTGCAGAGAGAACTTCGTGGGAAACCGATGCCTCGTGTGGGTGGGGGAGAGAAGGCGTGGTGGCCTGGATGGTGGTGGTGGAGGCCAGGAGATGCCATCATATTTGGGGTATTTCAGGGAGATAGAGCCGACGGTATTTGTTGATTGAAATCTGTGTACTGAGGGAAAAAGAGGAATTGAGGATGAGAACGCAGTTAATGATTGCCCAAGCAACCGGGTGAATGAGCGGCGGCTCCCCTGGCCGAGAGACGGGAAGAGGAGCAGGTTCGGACGGAGGGCGGGCGAGCCCTGGAGCACAGCAGTCCGTCCCGGACGGGCCGGGTGATGTCAGCCGTCCGAGCAAAGAGACGAGTGGGCAGCTGGGTGTTCGGCTTCCGGTGGGCAGGTCAGCTTCCGGAAGGCATTTCAAGGGATGGGCCCGCCTTAGGCAAAATAGCGCAGTGGTTCTCAACGTCATGGAGGCGACACCCTCTTTTTAATGATGAATATTTTGTTAACAGCGTTCCCCCTTCTTACCTTAGGATAAAATCTGTGGCTCAGAAAAACTGCCTACACATAAACTTATAAAAGTTGGCGCAAGAAATTAATGGCCCAGGAAACCCGCGCATAATGTAAAAGAGGAATAAAAGGAAGTCGCTGGTAGTAAAATGTTTCAATATGGAAGTTCCTGGGCACAGGATGATGGAAGCTGCAGTGAAGCGAGAACCTCCGGGAGGGCAGGGCCCTGGCCCCCCACCCCACCCCCTGCAGACAGTCGGCCATGCTGGCAGCTGTCAACCCCCTGCGTACTGGGGCTTCTCCACACGGGACCTCGTGGTGCCCATTTTATCAAAAACGGTTCCATCTCCCCGCCCCCCGGCGTACATGGTAAATGTGTTCTCAGAAATGTCAGTGCCTGGGAGAGCCGTGGGAAAAGCTGCTCCGTGTTACCGGTGAAGCAGAGTTGGGTCCTGGGTTCAGGGAATTACAAGCAGGTCTCTCACCTTCAGGAATCTCCAAGTCACGCAGGATGCAGGACAGTTCCGGGTTATGCGGACTGTCCCCCTCACAGTCCCTGCTCACTGAAAGCTAGGGGCGCCCCCCCACAACACCACCATGGGTTTCCAAAGTTTCCCTGGAGAGGACCCAGAGCCCTAGGGTGTCCTTTGGAACATAAACCTTGTGCCAGCTCCCCGTTGGCCGTGGGGGAGGGGAGTTGATGACCCAGGTTCCAGAGTACAGCACCACCGTAAACCGTCCCTGCAGAAAGGACCGGGGAGGGGAGGCTGGGGAAGGCCTGATCCCGTGGTGCTAGGAAGGCCTCGAGGAGGTGGCATTCCAGCAGGTGGGACCGTCTCAAAGGAGGAGATGGGGGAGGAGGGGCACAGATGAAGCAGTGGGTGGGATAATGCTGGACTGGGGGGCCCACCAGGTCTCCCCCGGGGCCCGGCATGCTCTGGGCACTCCCTAGGTTTGGCTGGGTGGTGGGGGGGGGCCAGGGAGGGGCTTGGTTTGGCACGAACCTAAGCGGGCTCCTTGCCTATGAGAGTGGTCCTCGGGGGCTGGGGCCAGGCAGGTGCGGGTTTCCTGGGCCGTTTTTAAGGCCTGAGAGACCAGATTAGTGCCCTGAAACCCGCAGGCCTGCTGTCTGGCAGTGAGACATCGCTGTAGGGAGACCGGAGCCTGTGTCGGGGCTGGGGGTGCGGGGAGGGGGTAAGGCTGGCAGGGACGTGCTGAGCCTCCCAGGGGATGCTGACATCACTCAAATTGTCACGCCCTGCACAAGTTTGATGAAGGAATCGTGGGGGAGCTGCAGGAGCACCCATCCCATGGCAGGGCGGGGCTGAGGAAGCAGCATTGGAGGGGAAGCCGTGTAGATCAGCTGAGAAAGTCAGGGGTGGGGGCAGAGCGTTAGGTTCCTGGAGGCAGCAGGAAGGAGCCTGGCTGGGGGGACTAGGGCGCCAGGGCTGGAGCGGAGCCAGAGAGGTGGGTCAGGCCCTTTTAGCCACAGGAAGGGTTTTGATCTGTATCTCGAGAGCACTGGAAACCACGGAAAGGGCTTTAAGCAGTAGCCCGACTTGATCAGATTCACGTTTTAAAAAGGTCACTTTGGTAGCAATTCATGGAGAACAGCTTGAGGCGACGAGATGACGGATATGACAGCGCTGTGCTCTGCGCACCTGGGCTGGGGCTGGGCTCCTCCCCGCTGCCCTGCCCGCCCTGGTCAGCTCCCTGCGGGACAGGCCCTGGGCAGGCGGGCCCGGTGGCCTTCACTCGGCCCAGGCCACCAGAGCTGCCTTTCCATCCTCCTAGCCCCCGACCTGGGGCCACACGAGCCCTGCAGACGGTTAACCATGCTGAGGTCCGGCTGGGGCCCCCGGCCCCTTGGGTGAGGCTCCGAGAACCACCCTGAATCATGGGGGTGAAGAGAGCTCCGAGCAGGCGACGTTCTTGTTGAAAGTCGAGGCCCAGGCCGAGCGGCTCTTCCTGCAGCCCGTCTTCAGGAGAGGTGCCTGCCCCCACCGACCCCGGCCGGGGGCTACCACTTCCACGGATGGGGAGGTGGGCCCTGGACGTGGCCTTTGTGTGGAAGGCGGTGTTGACTCTGGGGCTGGTCCTTCTCTACTACTGCTTCTCCATCGGCATCACCTTCTACAACAAATGGCTGACGAAGGTAACTCAGAGGAAGGCCTGTGGTGCGGGTGGGGGCAGGGCTGGGAGGAGGGGCCTGGGGCCACAGTGTCCCTAATATTTAGCAACAGGAAGGCATGGGCTTCCCCTAGTCGGACTGGAAGCCAGTCGCACTAGCGATACGACGGGGCCCTGCAGCCAGCCCTGCCACACCAGGGATTCCCCTAAAATGTTTGGGTACAGTGGAAGTGGGCGTGCACCGAGATGAGCTGGGCAGGCTTGAGGGGGATTGGGCAGCAAGCAGCTGCTGCCCAGCAGGGAGAACAGTCACCCAGTACTCCACTAATGGGCTCAAACCGTCCTGGCCCATGCTGGCTGTTACCTGGGGGGCGGGGGGAGGGGTGGATGGGAGCAGGGGCTGGCGAGGGTAGCTAACAGGTGGCCGAAGGGGCGGGGCCAGCGCCGAGCTCACACAGAGCCCTGTTCTTCCACCTGCTGTCTGACGTGCAGCCTCCAAAACTGGGGCCAAGTCCCTCCTGAACGTCACGTAGGTAGAAATCCTTAGGAAGCACCCGAGTCGCCCCGGGCCACCAGGTGGAGGCGGGCGTGGGGCAGCGGAGAGGGAGCCAGGGGAGGGCTGGCTGTGTCGACCTCGCCCGGACCGGCTGTGCTTTGGGCCCGCGCAGAGCTTCCACTTCCCCCTCTTCATGACGATGCTGCACCTGGCCGTGATCTTCCTGTTCTCCGCCCTGTCCCGGGCGCTGGTTCAGTGCTCCAGCCACAGGGCCCGCGTGGTGCTGAGCTGGCCCGACTACCTCAGAAGAGTAGCTCCGACAGGTGTGTCTGTAGGGAGGGCCCGGCGGAGCGGGGTGGGGGTTACTCTGGCAGCCAAAGGCCGGGAGCAAAAGGAAGCCTTGGAGAGGCTTGAAGCGAGGCCCTCTTTCCCTGCCCCACCCTGTGTTACTTCACTTCTCTCTGCCTGCCCTCCCCTCCCTCACTTCTCCTCTGACATACCCCCCTTGGGGCCCCGGGAGAAGCCCCAGTGCAGCAGTGGCCTTGTCGTTCCGTTGCACTTGAACATGTGCACTGAGCCGTGTTTGCGGAGCTAGTGCTGGGCAGAGCGCACAGTCCCTGCCGCTGTGGAGCTGAGCAGAGGGGAAGTGAGCCAAGCTGGGCTGGGCTGGGCTGGGCGCTGGGCTGGGCGGGTTCCCCAGACAAGGGCTGAGTTGGCTGAGGCCTGGAGGGTGAGCGTGGCCAGCTGGTCCTGGGAGGGAGAGGTTTGGTGTGTGTGAAGGTCCGAAAGGAAACCTGAAAGTGTCCCAGGATGCTGAATGCTCGGCCTCGGTGAGAGGCCAGGGGAGATACGGAGGCAGGGAGGGGTCCAGCCCTGGAGGGCCAGGTTCGCAGGGTCAGACTGACGCCTGTCATCAAGGGGCACTCAGGACAGTGGGCAAGTGGGAACAACACAGGCCCCGGCCAGGCAGAGGACCGCAGCCTGGATGCCGGAGCAGGCCCTTTCCCCTTGTTTTTGGCCAGGAGTTAATTTTTCTTCTCTTTTTGATCTTCTCCTGAGGACATGCTCATTGATTAGAGAGAGGGGGACGGGGAGAGGTGGGGAGAAAAACATCGATGAAAGAGAGAAGCATCAATCAGTTGCCTCTCGTAGGAGCCCCTACTGGGGGACCGAAAGAGCAACCTAGGGGCGTGGCCTGAACCCTCGACCTGAACTCCGGGTTTGCCACACAGTCACACTCCAACTCCACCCACTGAGTCTCACTGGCCAAGGCCAGGAGTTCACCATTTCGTTGCCGGGTGGAAAGGAAGGCCCGAGGGCCCCCGTGGAAAGCCAGGGTGAGCAGGGCCAAGCGGGAGACACTCAGGTGCCTCACGGCCGTGCTCCAATAACCGGTGTCCCCACACCCCTGCCCTTTCTCCCCCACGGTCCCGTGGGCGCCCCTTATCTCCACAGCACTGGCGACGGCGCTTGACGTGGGCCTGTCCAACTGGAGCTTCCTATACATCACCGTCTCACTGTGAGTAGTGGCCACGCCCGCCCCTTCCCCGCACGCTCAGGCGCTCTGTCCAGCCGGCTGGGTGCACGCCTGACCGACAAGCCAGCCACCAGTCTCAGGGACCAGCCCTCCTCTGGCAGCTGCTCCCTGACACCCAGCAGCTCTCCGGAGACTCATCAGCCTCTCCCTTAAGCTGGGCACATAGGGAACGAGGTGCCTGCCAGGTGGTTGGGGAGGCCAGGGTTCCACCAGAACGGGGGCAGGTGTGGCTCAGGAGGAAGGGCGTGGCGGTGGGCAGCGCACACAGCCACGTGGCGGGAGGCGGGACAGCGACTTCTCATCTCCGACTCTGTGCCTCAGGCGCGCAGTTGCCTTTGCCTCCTCCTCCACCCTTTTTTCCTCCCCCCTCTCCACTGGGGGGTAGGTAATAATAGGCCTGGTGAGCTCCTTGTCAGACCTGCAGCCTGTTCTCCCTGGTGATAATGAGAGGCTTCCTAGAGATTTCTTTCAATTAAAGGTCACGTTCCAGCCCAGATGACTCAGGCCACCTTCTGCCATCTTCTGTGCCCGATTGCTCTGCTCGCCTGAGCGGAGCCAGTTGCCCGCAGGGAAGTCAGGAGGCTCCGCCCCTCCTCCCCCTCAGCCCACCCATGGTGCCCTGAGCTCCTCTCTAGGCGGGGGTCTGAGCCCCGGGCTCCAGCCACGCGTTGTGGTGATGCTGGTTTTCGCTTCCAGGTACACGATGACCAAATCCTCAGCCGTCCTCTTCATCTTGATCTTCTCTCTGATCTTCAAGCTGGAGGAGCTGGTGAGGCCCAGCATCCCCTCTGCCCCTCCTACCCCCACAGATGCTGAGCAAAAAAAGGGGGTCTGAATGGTGGCTCCTCACTGCGTGACACAAGAGACCAGCCCAGCCAGGTGGTGGAGGAAGGACGTGGACGGGGCCCTGCTGAGGATGTTCAGAAAGTGTGGCGGCGGGTGGGGATGACCAAAGGCGGAAGGACTCGGGGAAGAGGGCCCAGGGCGGGTCAAGCTGGGTCAGAGGCCGCCTGCTGTGGGAGGCAGTACCCTTTGTGTCCTAGTCCCGGGGAGGAGAGAGGCCACGTCGGGGCCTAGGACAGCCCCAGCAGAGCACTTCCGCAGTTTAGGGCAGGTAGGGGTGCTGGGGACGTGCCGGCTGAATCGGCCCTGCATGCATCCATGGGAAGGAGCTGGCCACGGGGAGAGGAAGGACAGCAAAGATGGCCACTGACCCCCAAAGCGCAGGTGTGATGGCCTCAGACTCCCAAGTGAGTTGCCACCTGCTCTCCACCCTGGTAGCGTGCGGCGCTGGTCCTGGTGGTCCTCCTCATCGCAGGGGGCCTCTTCATGTTCACCTACAAGTCCACGCAGTTCAACATGGAGGGCTTTGCCTTGGTGCTGGGGGCCTCGTTCATCGGCGGCATCCGCTGGACCCTCACTCAGATTCTCCTGCAGAAGGCGGAACTTGGTGAGAGGGGGCTGGGTGCCAGGCAGGCGGGGTGGAGGCGGGCCGCCCCGGCCTGGTGGCTCACCTGTGTCCCCGTTCCGCAGGGCTCCAGAACCCCATTGACACCATGTTCCACCTGCAGCCACTCATGTTCCTCGGGCTCTTCCCGCTCTTTGCCATCTTCGAAGGTAGGTTGGGCTGCCCACCTCGGGCACCGGCGTGCCGCAGGTCCCCAGCCCCTGCTCTGAGCCTGGCGTTGCACTCTCGATTCAGAGGGTGCCCAGAGCAGGGACGCAGCCCCTCCCCTGGCCGTGCCTGGTCTGGGCAGACGCTCACACCAAGTGGCCGGAGTCCAGCACGATCAGTGGTATCGTAGAACGTGTAGGAGGTGTAGCAGACAACGGTGACCATGAATGTGCCTGGCCCTAAAGCTTGTTTTGCTCTAATCATTTTAGATACAGTTAACTCTTTCAGTGCTGCCCAAAACCCTACGGGGCGGTGCGACGAACATCCCCGTCTCACAGGGGAAAGGAACTGAGGTCGAGAGCAGTGAGGACAGCCTCGCTTCGGGTCCCAGGGCTCATAAACGCGCCTGAGAGTGGGTGCGGGAGCTGGCTCCCGAGCCCCTCCTTGTAGCCGTCACGCTGCGTCCTGCCTCTTGGGCGGAGCAGAGGGTCCTGCGTTGTCTCCCTCGGCGCGGTGGGGTGGAAAGCCAAGTTGAAAAGGCTTCCCCGACAGGGTATTTGGGAGCAGTGATTGGGTCTTTGACAGGCTAGTGGGCACGGGGCGTCCCGGGAAGTGGGAACCGTAGGTTCAGAGGAGTGTGTGCTGGTTTGGCGGAGCGTGGGTTTGGGGGTCGAGGTGCAGGGGCCCAGGGCCGGCACACAGGTGAGTGGTTCCCCTCCGCTCTCTGCTCCCGGAGGAGAGGGGAGGCGGGAGCCTTGTGCCATTGGCGGCAGGTGCAGCGCCAGGCCCCTCCCTCTCATGTTTTGGGATTATTCTTTGTCCCGGAGTCCCTTCTGTCCTCGGGGTCATTACAGAAAATTCTGCCCTACATCCATTTAAGTTTCAAGCAGTGAAGCGTCTCGAAACTCTCTGAGAAAATTATTCTGCAGCCCCGTTGTCCAGGAAACTTCTGTTCTGCAGCCTCATTTTTCTTCCTCTTTAAAATCTCTCCCCATCCCTTCATTGTGCCCCCTGTACCAGACGCCACACCGTCCCTCCTTCCCTGGGTGTTTACACCGCCCCCCATCTCCGCAAACCCTCATCCAAAAGCCCCTGGTCGCCGTTGTCACTTAGCAAAGCTGCATGGATTTAGCTCCTTTAATCTTTTCTGTAAATTAATCCCCCAAGCGCCTTCATTACTTCTGTTGCTTCCCCCGAGCTCCCTCCAATTTGCCTGTGCCTCTGCAGCGCTGCTGAGCGCAGCCCCGATGGACGAGATGTCCTGCATTGCGAGGCTGCGTGCCTGCAGGGGGTGGGGGAGCGACTCTTTCACTCTGCAAAGCATTGCTGCTTCTCTCCAAAAATCTCACAGCCCCAGGCCAGCCTCCTGCTCCCACAGGTGTGTCCTCGGTGCCCAGTTCTGGGCTCAACTCACACCCTGCTCTGAGGGGCCCTTCCTGCAGGGAGGGACCCAGGGATTGCCCTCTCAGAGGCTTGGCATTGGAGGACCAAAAACCCCCGGAAGTCTGAGCAAAATTCAGTGCCTGGATGCCTGTGTGGGTGTCTCTGGAATGAAGGGACCATGGTTTTCATAGTCTATTTATAATGCATTGTTTGGTTTTTGAGAACCGTTCGTCAAATTATAACCATCTGTTTGAGAAACCCTGGTCTAGTCCCAACCCTTTCATTCTATTAGCGGGGAGATGTGCTCCAGAAACTGGGCGTGCGTCTCGGCCAAGTCGCACAGCTCTGTGATTGTAAGGCCTGGAGTGAAATGGGCGGGATTGGTGAGGACAGGGTTTTGTCCTGGTTTACAGGTGGTCCGCCCGACATTGAGAACAAGCGACTCTCCCCCGCACCCCACTTCCCGGTGGAGCAGGGAGGGCGTCCACAGCCCTCACCTGATGGGCTGTCCCTCCTCTTTCTGGCCTGTCAGCTACCAATAGCTACCACAGCTGCGAAGGCCGTAGGAAGCGCCCACCCCCCTGCCCCTGCACAGGTGGGCAAGGAGTGCCCCGAGGAAGAGCAGGGTGCCCCAGAGGATTTCCTCGGGCGGCACTGTCCCTGTACTTAGCCCGGGGCCCCAGAGCCCTCCCTGTCACTCCCCGTGAGGATCCCCGCCCCTGCTGCCCCGGGGCTCTCCGGCAGCCTTCCCTGCTTCCCTGGTGTCCCCCAGCCTCGGGCCGTCTGCGTGGGAGTCCTTGTGGGCAAGGCGGCGGATGGCGGCTGCGGGGAGGGTGAGCCCGCCCGGGGAAGGCACACCCCGGACGTGGCCGCCCCTTTCTCCCCTGTCGCTTTCAGGTCTCCATTTGTCCACATCTGAGAAAGTCTTCTGTTTCCAGGACGCGGGGCTGCTCCTGGGGGTACTCGGGAGCCTCTTCCTCGGCGGGGTTCTTGCCTTTGGTTTGGGCTTCTCCGAGTTCCTCCTGGTGTCCAGAACCTCCAGCCTCACTCTCTCCATTGCGGGCATTTTTAAGGTACAGACTCAGAGGTGACCCTGGTCCTGTCTTTCGAAGGTCTTCCTTACCAGCAGCTCCTGTCCCAGCTCTCACACCCCAGGGCCTACAGAGAAGGGATCTCATTCTGGCGCTGGGCATCACGCTCCCATCTGCACCCCTCCCGCCCTCGCTGCGGGCCTGTGAGGTGGGGGTGGCCTGGCCCTCAGGCAGGAAATGCTGCTGCTACCCAAGAAAACAGTGGGGTGGCCGAGCTAGGGTGCAGAGCCAGGTCCGACCCCACTAGGCTTGGGGTGCATTTGCATTTCACCAGGAAGGCCAACAGTGGTTGAGAAGCACCCCCACCCCCATCCAGACTCACCAGTGACACATTCTCTGATTGACTGGCGACGTCTGTCTGCCACCGGCACGGCCAGGGACGAGTGCCCTGTGCTTGCCGAGCCCGACTTTCCCACCGCCTGGCAGCGCTCTGGCCTCGCCTGTCTCCCCTCCCCCCTCCCCCCCGCCACCACGCCTCCCTCCTTCCTCCTCGGGCCGTGGAGGGGTCTGCTGTGTGGTGCGGGAGCCGTGTGGCCTGACAGCAGAAATGCAGGGCTCCCCACGGGTCTTCTGTTGCCGACCAAGTGACGAGGCGCACGCCGTGGTCCTCAGAGCGCGTCCTGTCACGGTGCCATTTGCAGCCACCATGTGTGGCGAACCCCGGGCGGGACCCATGAGTGTCCCGTGGAGCCTGGGATGACACTGCACCCTCCGTGGCAGCTGAGGGTCTCGTGTGTAGGTGGTGCCTTCCGAAAGGGCAGCTCTCCTTTTTCCCGGGAGCACGGCTGCACTTGGTCTGTCTGTCTGTCTGTCCTGACAGCCCTGAGAACAGTGCCTCCTTCCTTGCCGCTCAGTAACGCGGGCAGAAAGCCCTGCGTGCTGGCCTGGTCCTCAGAGCCCAGGGGAAGCTGCTGTGCCCTGCAGGGCAGCCTGCGCTGGCCTGGGAGTTTGGGCAAGCCCGGCCCCCTCCCGTGGGTGTGCTCGGTGCCTTGACCCTCCTGGCTCAGGCGCCAACTGATCACTTCCCCTTCCTGCTTCTCTGCCCGCAGGAAGTCTGCACTTTGCTGTTGGCAGCCCATCTGCTGGGTGACCAGATCAGCCTCCTGAACTGGCTGGGCTTCGCCCTCTGCCTCTCGGGGATATCCCTGCACGTCGCCCTCAAGGCCTTGCCCTCCAGAGGTGACCGGGGCCCCTTCGGAAGCCTGTTCTGGTGACACCCTCCCCCGTGACCTCTCAGCCCCTCTGATTCGCATCCCAGCCCTGCCAGGAGGAGGCCGGAGGCCCTCAGCTTGCCCACAGCAGCTCCAGTCTGCACGGTCCAGCCACCTCTGGGTTGGCTGGTGCTCTGATTCAGGAGATGTGCCTGGTGGCCGCGCTGCCGCCACTCCTCCCTGGAGGACCCTGGAGTCATCTCCGAGGAGCTCGGGCGGGGGACCGGGATGACTGAGCGCACGCTGCATCGGGAAACACCCAGAAGCTAGTACTGGGTCAGTAACTAGTCTCTCTCTATCCCCAGGGGATGGCGGCCCCAAGCCCCCCAAGGGGCTAGGTTCCAATCCTGACCTGGAGCTGCTCCTTCGGAGCAGCCAGCCGGAGGAGGATGGCAACGAGGCGGAGGAGGAAGAGTACTTTGTGACCCAGGGATAGCAGCGACCCGCCTCTCCCAGTCTCCCAACCTTTGTGCCAAGTGGCAGCTCAGGGACCCCGTGGCTCCTCACAGCAGCTGGGAGCAGCGGGCCAGGAGTGGCCCCGGGCGGGGCCTCCGGAGCACGTGCCCACGCGGTGGGGCTGGGGCTGGGCCAGGGAGTCGGTCAGACGGCACTGAGCGCCAGGCCAGCCTCGGCCCAGCTGGAGCCCGGACGGAGGGAGTGCTGTTTCTCCACCGGCTGCCAGGACTGTGATTCCAGAGGCCTCTCTGCGGGGCCTGGTTTGGACCGCGGAGCAGTTGGGACGGGGACATGGAGAGGCTTTTCGCCCGGACGGTCTTTCCCCGGAGAGCAGACCTGTTGGCGGTGTGCAAACAAAGGGTGTTCGGTCCTCTGGCAGCCTCATGTTGCCTGCAGGCGTGGGCACAGGGAGGGCCCGGCCCGGCCCATCCCCCTTCTCTGCCTGGGGCCTCCTGCAGGTGACTGGTCACACTCCAGGCCCTCCGCACCGCGTCGCTTGTGCCCCTGATGGAGCCCCAGAATCCTGTCTGGCGGCTCAGGCACACCTGCAGGCTGGAAAACGGGTCATGGGTAGTGAGCCCCGTGTTCTGGGGACCCGAAAGCTTTCACAGCCTGGGCTTGAATCCTGACCGTGTCACTTCCTGGCTGTGTGACCTTTACCAAATTACGTAACCTCTCTGTACCAGCTTTGTCATCTGTGACATGGGGGGAATAATTCAGAGTTGTTCCGAAGATAGGAAACAGTTTAAATGTCGTGTAAGTGTTTATTTTGAAAATCCTCTCAACACCCGTGGAACCAAGACCCTAAATGAGTGGCCCACCTAGGGTTCACGGCCAGCTCTGTGTGACCGTGCGTGTGGCTGTTCAACATACGCGGGTGGGTTTGCAGCGTCTGGGCCTTCCTGCAGTCACCTGCCCTGCACCAATCACACCACCTCTCTAGACTGCCGTCTGTCCCAGAGGCAGGGAGCCAGTTCCCCTGGGCTGGGAGGGGCTGTGGGCCAGGGGGGTCACATCCTCCCGAGCAGAAGTGCTTTTAGGCATTCACAGCAGGTGGCGCCATTGCACCGTGAGGTGACTCGGAACTGTCCAACCTGACCACCAGTAACCATCCCAATCCAGGCAGGGCCCTGGGAGGCGGGTGGTGACCTGGACGGCCCTTGTTATGAATTGTTTTAATCAGATTGGAGCCGTGGAAGCTCAGTTTTAGGTCTAGGAGAACATTAATGCTTCAGGAACGGGGCCAGCAAACTTTTTGTAAAGGGCCAGGTAGTAAGTATGTCCCACTGCGGGGTCATACGGCCTGGGCTGCAGCTTCTCCAGCCTGCCCGCTACAGCAGGAAGTCCGCCACTGGCAGACGGACAGAAACTAACGGCGTGGCAGTGTCCCAGTGAACCCTGACTTACAGAAGCAGGGTTTGGCGTGTTGCCTACAGTGTGCCAACCCCTGCTGTAGGAGAAGCCTTAAGAATTGTCGAGTCCTGCTCCCAGTCCTACAGCTAGGGAAACAGGTTGGGGTGGGCAGGAGACTAGCCTGAGGTCCTCGGGGGCCCCCCAGCCCAGGAGTTCAGCTTCACAGTTCAGACTTTCACAAGGTGGTACCTTATCTGGTTTCTGCACCTCTGGCCCCCTTGGATTCTGCAAGCTCAGAGGCCAGGATTAGAGGAAGCTCATGCTCCTCGTGAGACGACCTGGGGAGAGCCAGCAGAAAGGAGGGGCCCGGACCTCACCTCAGCCTCTGCCTGAGAAGCTGCTTGGGCTGCAGGGGAGCTGGCCATAGCCCCCTTGGCTCAGGTGGATGAGAGCTTCCTGCCTGCACCTCCCTTCCCCTCTTCCACTGTCCCCCTCTCCCCACACAGGGAGCAGGAGCTGCTGTCTGGTGCAGTAATTACAGGGTACAGAGCAAGGGCCCCACCGTCTGCATGTTGGGTTCAGTGACAGCCCCTCACTTTAGCAGCAATTACCAGCGATCCTAGAGGAGGGCTCACTACCCTCCTCCCCGTCCCTGCCCACCCAATCGCCTGGCCTCCCAGACCAGACCATGTTCACCCTCAGCTTTGAGCCCTAGAAGCACCTATGTTGTCTGCAGCCATTGCATCTCAGGGCTGCAGTGTTGCCATGGTAACTCGGTGCTTGCACAGGTTTCAGGAGGCTGAGGATGTGACTTGTCTCTCCAAGGCTGTGGTGTCTGTCCCCACGAAGCCTACAGCTCCAGGGCTTCTGCGGAGGAGGGAGGAGGGAGGAGGGGATGAGAGCTGACCCGCAGGCTCGAGTTTTAAGTGCTTACATGCCCACCAACTCTCCGGGAGCCTCCCGGGGAAGGAAGGTGATTGCCCCCAATATGTGAGGATGCCTGCAGTTGCGGTCGTGGTGATGAGAGCAAGCCGCGGCTTGCCCGTGGGACGGACCTAAGGCTGCAAGCAGGGCCAGGAATGCCTTCATCTTCGTCCCAGTGCCCTTCTCTGCTGCCAGGGTTCGGGGCCTCACCTCCATCCACTCCTGCTCCGTTCTGCTGGGGGAAAAAAGGAAAATCCCAGGGGCTTGCGAGTGGACTTAATGGAACCAACAGAATGGTCCTTGTACTTGGCGCAGCCTTCTGCATCGGGGACTGGCGATGGACTGAGTCGTGTCCCCGACCTGCAGAGACCTGAGGGTGGGGCTCAGCTCATCGGGCTGGGTCGCCAGCATGCAGTGGGCGCTGGTGCCATGCCAGGCATCGTGCTGAACTCGGGACAGAGACACCTGTCCTCGGAGAGGTGCAAGCGGGGCCATCCTTCCTCCTAGCCCAGGGACGTGTTGAGGCAGGGGACCAGGGAAACGGGGACAAGACCAGAATGGACCAGGCCCCAGACACCCTCGGGGCCTCTCACGCAGACCGCCTGCCCTGCCAACCCCAGAGCAGCAGGAGGTAATTGCCTGTTGCACAGATGTGGGGACAGCTGGCAGAGGCTGAGCGTGGCGGTGGCTGTGCGCCCGCCTCGGGGACCCCACCGGACTTGGGTTCACAGCCCTGCCCCGCGATCAGCTGTGTGTCCTGGGCACGGCGCTGGTCCCCTCCGAACCTGTTTCGTTGCCTGCAGAGCAGGGATGGTAACACACCTCCCAGTGCGGCTGTCGTGAAGGTGCACTGATGCCTCTAAGGCAGTGGTGCGGTGCCGGGCACGAGGTGATGGCCACCTAGCAAATGTCAGCAACGAGGTTAAGTCACGACTTGCCCAGGGGACACAGCCAGTGAGAGGAGGGCAAGCATTGGAGTCCCGGCTTTTCAGGGTCACTGTCCTCGCTACAGTGGGTGGCATGGCAGAGGCACTTACTAGATGTTTGCTCTGTGAAGGAATTTCCAACAGTGAGAACTAAAGTCGGGGTTTTCCAGGTCTCGGCGACCATCCTAACCTGACTGGCTGGCCCTGCGAGAAAGAGCTATTTTCTACCACCACCCCCAGCCCGCCAGCCACGCCCTGAGCCTCCACCCTAACCACGCAGCCCTGACATCCGCCAGGCCCTCTGCCCTGGCTCTGTAGTAACCAGTTACCTTGACTTCTCTTCCCATGGTTATCTGCAGTTTCATTGGCAACTAGTTCCTTTCCCGGGAACAGACGCACGGCCTTGGTTCTGCTGGCGGGGCTCTCCCTTTCCCCGGATGTCTGATGAGAACTCTCCTGCCCGGTGAGGCGACAGAGCGAGGGAACAGAGAACCAGGAGAAAATGCACTAACGTGCATTCGATACATTTTCCTGGTGCGTCTACAATGTGCCCTGCCCCGTGGGAGCTGCTGGGGATGATAGAAGTCATTAAGATGCTGTCGCTGTCCTCAAGGAACTTCTGCAGGACCTTTCTAATCCAGTAGGTTCCCTGGGAAGCAGGCTGGAGGATGGAGATTAGATGTTGTTTAGAAAGTGGTCTTAGGAGAAACACAACACGGGGGAGGCAGGAGAAGGATGCAGGTTGTGGGAGAAGCCGAGTGCCGACCGAGGGCTCAGGACCTCGAGGAGAGCCCCGAGGTGAGACAGCCCTGCAGACGGGGCCCAGGGTGGGGTGAGAGGCTCGGGCCTTGGCGTGTCCTTACTGATCTGTCGCTGAATGTGGGCCTACCCCGGAAGGAGGCGTGACTTCGGGTGAGGCTGTTTTCTTCCAATCCAGAGAATCTCTGAGGAGGGCAGACAGCAGAGGGCCGTCCTCCAGCCCCACTCCCAGCAGCTGGGGAATCAGCCTTCCATTCCCAGATGGGAGCCTGAGCCGCTCGTCACAGCCTGCACCACACCCGGTGCCCAAGCCTGGCTTCCAGGACGACCGGGGGTCCCTGAAGAGGGAGAGAGAACATCTGGCAAGTCCATGCCCATGGGCATCTTTTCTGGGGAAGGGTGCCTGGCCCCCAAAAGATTAAGAACTGCTGGTCTAGGGAAAGCCAGACTTGTCCGAAACTTCCAAACAACATGATCAGAGATGTTGATACTGGCAGTTGGTATAGATGATGATGGATGGGTGATGGACAGATGGATGGTGGGTGGGTAGACGGATGGGTGGGTGGACAGATGGATGGGTGGATAAATGCCATATCTGAAGAGTGAATGGGAGGCACAGACAAAGGAGCAACCAATTCGGCCCCGGGCAGGAGGAGAGCAAAGACATTCAGGAGGAGCTGTCCACGTTGAACTGAGTCTTGAAGGCTGAGTGTGAGTTGCCAAGCAGACACGAGAGTAAAGGCATAGCAGGGTGGGGTTGGGGAGCGCTGATGTGAAGACTCAGAGGCACGAGGGAGGTGTGTTGGGTACCGCAGGCGGTAGTTCACCCAGGTAAGGGGAGGGGCCCTGCTTTGCAGAGCCCCCAGTCCCACAGGCGGGCGGGCAGGCGGTAACCTGATAGGAAGGAAATGTCCTCCCAGATGGCTCTTGAACGAGCAGGTGTCTCCTCCCGCTCTCCCCTCCTCCCCAGCACTCACCCATGGCCTGTGTCTCTGGGTGGGGGACAAGGGGGCCCTGAATACATTGCCACATAGTGAGGAGCATCAGGTCATTTACCACATCCTCTCCCATCCCTGACTTCACTCCTGCAGCCCCGCCCTGGAAGTTGGTTCTACTAGCCACCCCACTTTCCAGATGAGAAATGTTTCGGAGAGGCTAGGCCACTCCCCTGAAGTCACTCACCTCCCCAGCCCCCAGGTGCAGCAGGAGCCTCCTCGGGGCTCACACTTTTGGGGCTGTCCTGCACATGGCTGCAGCCTGGCCTTCCAGCTGGGTTGCCAGCAGGGGCCCAGGCACCCTCCTGGGACTGGGCTCCTCCAGTTAGGGACATAAAGAACGGCCCCCTGCAGGGGGCCGAGGGGCTGCAGGGGCAGCATCCCCCGCCCCCCCCCCGCCCTATTTTGCCCTGGGAGGAATCCCCCACTGAGCCGGGAGCCTCCGTCCTGTGGCAGGGCTGCCCCATGAATTAAACATGCCCCCGTGGTTCACTCAGTAATGCTTTTATTAATAGTTAATTACTCAACGCGCACTGGGGAAATGAGACTCACTCAGGCCTCGTAAATTAAGACAGTGATCTTGTGAAGGAAGCCAATGGGAGTTCATTACCCTAGCCCCTCCTTGCCGCATCTCTGAGCTTGCCATTTAGCAGCGCTAAACGAGGTGTGTGTGGGCGGGGGCGGCGGGGGCGGGGGACAGGGACCTTCTCAGGGTGGAGCTGGGATGGAGGGAAGAACACCAGCCGTTTCCCGGGGGGAGAAAGGGCCCAAGAGGCAGAGCCGAAGTGTCCGCTGGAGTTGTTATTCCTACGGCCTGTCACCAGCCTCTGTTCCGGCTCAGCTCGGCCTCCGGGGATTCCCATGCAGGGCAAGGCCACCTGCCTGGGGTGGGGGACTCCCCAGCGCAGGGCCAGGAGCAGAGCAAAGGCACTGTGCCTGGGGCCTGCGGCCTCCTCCCCTACCAGGGCCTTTCCCACTCCACCGGTGTCGAGCCGCCCCCTCCTCAGGGTGTGTTGTGGCCGAAACCACTGCCGCACCCTGGTTTTGCAGCTGAGCTGGAGAGGGGACTTGTTCTCACCTGGGCTGACTTTTCTAAATTTAACTTCCTCCCGTGTTCTGTTTCCCAGACGACAGGAGCCCCCCTGTTCGTCTTCCTGGGACACTAGAGCCAACTCCCGCTCCGAACAGCCCGTTCCCTGCCAGGACCTGTCCCTCCGGTTCATGTGCAGTAGCGCTGACGGGGTGACTCGGGCCCGCTCCCCAGGCTGCAGGTCCTCATCTGGACGGGGAGACAACCGTGGCGCCTGCGTGTGGAGCGGGGGTGGTGATTAAACGAAGGGATGCACGTAAAGCTCTCTGGCCGCCGCCCGACCCACCTCCGGTCCCCCTGAGTGGCGGCTATTGCGATCTTCGCGGCCACGCCACCATTTCACAGACATGCAAAGG
Organism: Glossophaga mutica; assembly: GCA_039655065.1. Classification (NCBI taxonomy): domain Eukaryota; kingdom Metazoa; phylum Chordata; class Mammalia; order Chiroptera; family Phyllostomidae; genus Glossophaga; species Glossophaga mutica. Next base: position 98,116,912 of record CM077312.1, on the reverse strand, counting down.
GAGGTTTTAAATACATTCTTTTGCCTAAAGACACACAACCCAGAACTTCACGTTGCCAAAGTCATCACTTCCCTTCCCTCCCTTGGGGGCAAAGTGGGGGGTCGATCGCCCCTCTAAAGGGGCACAATGACCAAGCCCCAGGACCCAGGGAAGCGCTGCCCTCTGTCCCCAGGTCACAGAGCCTGCCCTGGGCAGCCCGGGTGAGACTCCGGTTTAGGCAGGGTCTGCAGTCCGCGGGGCTGGGGCCCAAACCCTGCCACGCCCCCTACTTGTCACATGCACCCTGCAGCCTCAGCTGCCACTCTGACTAAGTGGCCTCCTGGGAATACCTACCTCCTTGGACAATTGTACGATTTCCGTTTGAAAGCGCCCACCATCCAGCGCCTTGTTTCAGAACCCTGCACCTGGGCTTCTTTATATGTAACCCGGGGATTACATATAAAAGCCTCGCTCTCTGGGCTGTTGGAGCCCCGAGGAGATAATGGGCGTCACCCTGCCTGGCAAGCAGGGACACGTGACCCGGGCGAGCTGCAGGTGTTCTGGCCAAGGCCCCTCCAAAGCCGGGATTTTCGGGGAGCCTCTGGGGGGTGGTGAACACTGCCCACGGGGGGATGCAGTAACCCCTGGAGAAGGGCTCTCCTGGGGCAGGCGGTGCAGTGGGCTGGGGACAGAGTGCCTTTGGACACCCACGTGGCCACCAGCTGCTTTGCAGGTGGAGGTCAGCCTCTCTGTGGTGACACCCGCCCCCACCTGCCCCGCCCCAAACTGCTAGAGCCGCACTTGGGGACGAGGAGTCCTGGGTGGGAGATGGAAGCCTCCCCCTGTGAGGGAGCGCGAGTCGCTGAGGAGTGCGATTCTGGGTTCATATATAACATGTGGCGTCAGATTTAAATGTCACAGCCGCGGGCGGCTGACCCGGGTTCCCACACAATGGGCCCCGAGGGGCGCCTCGGCTGTCTCTTCATCTTCTTGGCAGTAGCTGACCAAAGGAAGGGAGATTTGGTTTCTTAAAAAACTAAACAGTTGTAAAGCACTCTGGTGTTGCCTGGGCAACAGCCGAGGGGGAGAGAGAAGCATCTTATTGTTTAAAGTTATTCTTGCTCGATTTCAAAGGGCTGTTTTGAAAAGGGCTGCATTGTCCACGCAGCCCGGCTGGGCTGTTCTCTCCCCCGGCCTGCTGCGCATTCCCGGCCCCGCTTCCTCTCGGCCCTCGGCCCCACTGCCCAGCCCCAGGCTGCGGGAGCCATCGCGGCGGGGCTGGGCACCAGGGCGCCAGAGACAAGTTCCTCCCACCCCGTGCCCCGCACATTCGCCCCCGGACGCAGCAGGGGTCCCGCAGAGTAGGCACTCCGCCAGCACGCCACTGTGGACAGTGGTGCTCCCCGAGGCCTGGGCTGCTGTCCCAGCCCCCCCCTGACGTGGGCGTATGGACGTAAGTGCAGCCCAGTGACTTGGGGGTCAGCTCCCAGGTGCCTGAACCCCGGGGGGTGGGAGAAGTCTTGGCCATCCAATCTAGAGGCGGGCCCAGCCAGGAATGAGGTGAAAGTGGCCGTGGTCATTGTTTAGGGGATATGGCAGAGCGCAGCTGCCAGGATCATTCAAGACCCTGCCAAGGGGCATCCTGTGTCCCTCTGCCCCTCGTGTGACACTGCGTTGGAATTGCCTGCTCGTTCCTTTGCCCCGTGAGACCATCACCTCCCTGTCAGCAGGCTGCATCTATTCGTCTCTGTGTGTTCTTGTCTGCCGCCTCAAATCCTTTCAGGAGCAAGGGAATTCTGAAACTCCAGACAAAATGGGCATATATTTTTAATTAAAAAAAAAAAAAACGATTCGTGCATACATACACGTGATACAAAATTCCAAGTGTTTAAAAGGAATAAATCCCCGTGAGGTCTGGAGCCTGGTCTCCCTCTGCGGGGGCGGTCACGGTTGCCAGCGCCCACGGTGTCCTTGCAGGGTGGTCTGCTGGGACGGCAGCAAACACGTTGCCCACATCTCTAGCTACTGCGTCTGGCACAGGGTCCAGCGCATAGTAGTGGATGCTTGATAAAACTTTGCCAGACAGATGGACACACAAACATGTCAGACGGATGGCTGGATGCATGGGTGGATGGAAGGATGGGCGAATGGTTGCTTAGATGGAGGATGGATGGATGGATGGATGGTGGATGAATAGATGGGAGGATGGTTTGATGGATGGAAGGCTGGATGAGTGGATGGTGGACGGGTGGATACATGGGTAGGTTGTTGGATGGATGGAAGGATGGAAGGATGGATGAATGGTTGCTTAGATGGAGGATGGATGGTGGATGCATAGATGGGTAGGTGGATGGGTAGGTGGGTAGGTAGACAGGTGCAGCTCTTGTACTGTTAGTTCTTTTTTCCCCAGATGTCCCTGCTCCCCAATAAGAAATGCCTTCAGAGAACAACGGCAGACCCAGGGTTAGGCATGTTGAGTCTCCAGGGCCTGTGTACTCAGGTGCAGACCTCCAGCTGGATGGTGGCTGTGTCAGGGGAGAGTGTCACTCTGCTGCTAATAGAGCCCCAACTACGAAGGCTTAAATCCATAGAAGTTTCATTTTCCTCTCGATGAGAAGTTCCAATAGAGTACCTTCCTCAAGGATATTAGGGTTGAGGTTACCGTGATACCTTTGACCTTTCCTTCACAGTCTCAAAAGAGCTGTTGGGGAAGGAGCCTTGCCCATCATGTCCTTGTTCCAGAGAGGAAGAAAGAGGAAGAAGAGGGGCAAAAGGATGAGCCAGCCTCCTATAGAAAGCCTGTTCCTGGAAGCCCCACCCTGTGACTTTTCGTTATATATCCCTGGCACCCCCTAGATTCACGGGGGACTGGGCTATGTGGCTTTTAAGATGGGGACATTACTCCCCCCGGATAACATTGGGGATCTATTAGTAAGGAGGAAAGTGGGACTGGATAAAGAGTGGGCACCTAGCAGGCTCTGTCACCTGAGTGGGGGGTTAGAGGAGAGCTCTGGGCCGAGGACCGACAGACACAGCAGCAAGGTGCATGCAGGGAAGGGCGTGGGTCCGTGCAGGGAAGGGCGCACTCGAAGACACAGAGGTGAGAAAGCTCGGGGTGCTGAATGCGATCTGCATGCACGTTCATCCTTTGGCTCCAGCTCCTAAGCATCTCCAGAATGCGACCACTCCTCCTGTCCTGCCCTGGTCCTAGCTACCACCTCCTCACCTGGATGGATCAGAGCAGCAGCCGTGTACCTGGTCTCCCTGCTCCCTTCTGGGCCACTGCTCTGGCCCTGTTCTCTGCCCAGCATTCACAGTGATCCCTGATCCATCTATCAGGAAGCCTGGCTCCCTGCTCAACGCCCCGCAGCAGCCTCCATATCACTCGGGATGAGACCCCAAGTCCTGGCTTGATGGCTGACTTGATGGAAACGCTGCTTCCTCTGTCCTGCCCCCACCTGTCCCTTTGCTCCAGCCGTGCTGGCCTTCCGGCTCCTTCCCGCTCCAGAGCCCTTCCACGCGCTGTCCCCACTGCCCAGCACGAATTTCACTCAAACCTTCACAAGGCCGCTCCTCTGCCTCCTCCAAGTCACTGCTCAAATATCACTTCCCCGGAGAGGCCCCCGACCATTCTCCCCAATGCTGCCCTGCCGTCTTTCCTTTCTCCAGCGTTTAACCTCCCCGGGGCCCCAGACTCCCGGGCCAGTGGTGACGCCTGGAGATACCTTCCAGGACGGGTGTAGAAGAAAATATGTAGAATTCCAAAGGAAATCAATTATATTGAAATACAGTTTTCAAAATATTTGCAAAGCAAATGTTGTGATACAGTGCTCCAGCGCGACTTTATTAATGCCCTAAATAACGAGGTGTGGAGGCAGCTCTGTCAGCGACCGCAATTGTGACGCAACGATGGGTGTCAGTGATGTTTTGAAATATCTGCAACAACTCTAACGTGATAGGAAATATCTGATTTCTGCTGGCGGCAGCCACGGGAGTGGCTAATGCGATCAAGGTGTGTGGTCAACATTCATCATTGGAGAGGAATGCTGTATTTCGGTCAGAGGTTAATGAAATAAACAGGTAATTCCTCCCCCCACCCCAACTCTAACTTCACCGGCCCCCTGAATTCTGTGTATAGATCCGTTGAGGGGGGAGTCTGGGTTGGTTTTTATTTTTATTTTTTTTTAGTCCTTTCTTTGCCTGACAGTCTGCATTTATTTGTTAACTTGCTTGCTGTCAGGTCCTCTCAGGAGGGCAGAGATTTGATCTGTTCTGTTCTCTGCTGTCTCTCCAGGACCTAGAACATGGCCAGGCACATAAATGATCAATATATTTTTTAAATAAGTAAACAAGCAAGAGATAAGGCTGGAGAGGCAGAGAGGCTGGAGCCAGATGCGAAGGGTCTTGAATGCCTTGCTCAGGAGCGTGGCTGTGACTCGGGGAGGGGAGATGGGCCCCGAGAGGTCACTGTCCCCATGGCAGTCAGGCTGACAGGGTGACAGGGAGGTGAGCAGACAGCGCCTGTACCCAGGAGGCAGCTTTCCGAGGGTCAGGCATAAGCCGCATCGGTCAGGACGTTCTTCGGTCACTGAGCTCCGTGCCGGTCCGTCTCCTCCTTCCAGCCTCCCCGGATGTTCAACAGGGACCTTGGGGGAGCGGGCCAAAGCGCTGTGTTTTTCAGGCGATGATGCTGTGCCAGGCAGCAAGGACAGGGCCCGCGGGGCCGAGGAGGCGGGCCCGGGGCTGGGAGGGAAAGGGAGTCCCAAACACTCCTGACTCGCCTTGGGGACAGGTCGATGGCAGCTGCTGCGGAGGGACCCGGCGTGTCAGACCCTGAAGCCCAGGCGGAGACGGGTCACCCCTGCCAGCCTGGGGCTGGCTGTTTAGGGTCCGTGGATTTTACAGCAACCCGAGAATCCGAGGAAAGAGCCAACTCTTGGAATCAGCCTGACTCGGGTGACATCCGGATCGGCCACTTGTTCTTTAATTGCACGCTCTTGAGCAGGTCGCACAACTGCTCCCTATCTGTCTCCGCGTCCGAGAGTGAGGATGCGTGAAGGTTCAGGGGGGACATAATGAATCTAAAGCAGCCAGCTCAATGTCAGGTGCGTTGGCGACACTCAAAAAAACGGTTGCCCTTGTCACTGTTAACATATAGCGAATGGCTGGGGCCAATAGTCCCTCTACTGCTCGCTGGCACTAATAATAGGCCACTTTATCACTCTGCAGACATGAGGGCGAGGTGGTAGCACAGGAGCCAATCAGAGCAGAGTGGAGGGGAAGAAAACGAGCTCCGGGGTGAGAGAGACCTGGGTTCAAGTCTAGCCGTGTGACCTTGAGTAAGCCGCATCGCTGCTCCGAACCTCAGCTTTCTCGTTCAGAAAACGGAGCGTGCCTTCCTCCCCTGGCGCTGTGAGGCTTCCTGGACAAGAATGACGCGTGAGAGGGCCCAGGCAGAGGGCCCGACCCTCGTGCGTGCTCAGTCGCCAGTCCCCATGTCTATATTATCACAGTCCCAGCCCCGTGCAGCGAGCCAAGGAGGTGACGAGAATAATAAGAACGCCCCCGCTTTGCTCAGCAGCTCACACTCCAGAAAGCCCTCCTTCACATCCACCATTATGTTGGAGACTCACTTCAGCCCTTCGGGATGGACAGGACCGAGAGTTTGATCTGCTTTTGCCAACTGGACAAGTGAAAGCTCAGGTGGCGACGGACTCACAGAAGCCATCTGCTCAGAGGTCACACAGCGGTAGGATTTCGGGCGGGACGTGAAACCAGGTATCTCTTTTCAGATCAGCCACTCGGATATGCCTTCACTCACCAGGTGTTCCCTGAGCCGAGCCCCCGGGCTACGGCAACAACCCGGCAGACCCGACTCTGCTCCAGAGGAACCGGGAGGCTGGCGGACTCGGGACCCGGAGGCCTCCTCCCACTCTGCACGGATCACAGGAACGTCCGTGTCTGCTCGGGGACGACAGATCAGGAGGCGCCCGAGTCCAGAGTCACTGCCCCCTGTCCCACCTCGGGCAGCGAGCCGGTCAGGAACAGAAGAGCTCTCTGCCCTCGGGGTTAAGTCATGAATAAATCCAGAGACAGGCACTATCCCAGCAGGAACAAGAATCCTCCAATAAAGAATTCCGTGGCCACAAGCATTCAGAAAACGCTACCCCACGCCCCGCCCTCTCTGAGAGCCCCGCTGCTTTCGGCTTGAGCTACACTGTCCAGGGAGTCGGGCGGGAAAGTCGCCTGTTTCACCCGATGCTTCCCAAAGGTGCGTGCCCACGTGAACCTGTGTTTCAAGCCACATCTACTGACTTTGGAATAGGCTGGGGCGGTGGGACGGATACAGCGCCTAGGGCCAGTGGCTTGGGTTCGAAGCCCAGCTTTAGACATGTTAAACATCTACATTTAGATTTAGGTTTAGATTTCTCAAGTCTATATTTAGATTTGACTTGATGAACTGTCAAAACATCATAACCCAGCCCTGCTGGAGCTTCATCCCTACACCAAAAGGTTGCAGGTTCGATCCCCAGTCACGGCAGGTACCTAGGTTGCAGGTTTGATTGCCAGTGGGGGAGCATCCAGGAGGCACCTGGTCAATGTTTCTCTCTCATGTTGATGTTTCTCTCTCTCTCTCACTCCCTTCTTCTCACTCTAAAATCAATTTCTAAAAAACATATTCTTAGGTGAGGATTAAAAAAAAAATTATAACCCAGAGGAGGGAAAGATCACTCAGCTTCAGACCTAGAACACAGTTCTCCTCGCTACTGGTACTGGGAGAGGCGTCCTTTGCGTCCCCTCCGACTAGTCTACACGGGGTCTCTGTGCGGACCAGAGCAAGGTGTCGCCGCCTTCTCCTGGGTCAGCACGTCCCGTGTCGGGGCGCATGGACTGATAAAGCGTGGCATGGGCTGGCTGCGGCCCCCGGTGCCCCCTTCGCCAAGAATCCTCGTGCAGACGCCGCCCACACAACTGCACTCAGCAAGCCTCATCAGCCCGCCTCACCAGCCCATTTCTCCTCCTTCCCACTCACTCCTCCCATCCCCATCCCTGTCACCTGAGTGGCACCTTCCCTCGGGGTCCGGAGGGGAGCTGGCCTGGGAGTGGCCCAGTCGTTGGGCTGTGCTCCCCAAGCCCCTAAGCGGCCTCCGCTGGCGGTGCTGACTCAGCAAACTTTAATTCATCTCACAGGCCAGGGGTGTGTGTGAAGCAATTAGTGAAATAATGGTTATGTCGCACTAAAAATTATTTATAGAGTCACGGTGCACACAGCTGTGATTAAATTAGACAACCAGGCGGACTTTAACTGCCAATGGCGCTGGCGTCCAGGGCTCCGGCTCCAGCTGGCTGGGGGTGGGTGGGGTTGCTCCTCCTGGTCACTAAGCCAGCCCCGACCCAGGCAGGGCTGAGGAGGGTCCTCGTGGGCAGACGAGCGGGAAGGGATCCCCGCCCCACAGGGTTTCCGCGGCCAGGACCCTCGAACACAAACACGTCGGGGGCTCGCACACCTCTGAGGCTTCATAGCAGCTAAGACACTGACAGATCAAGTCTCTTGCAGCCCTCAGTGAGCAGGGGGCAGGCGGTCCCGGTGAATCAGGAAAGACGATCCTGGGATCCCAGGGGCTTGGCACCGACCCCAACGGAGCCCCTGAGAGCCATAGACCCATCCAGCCCTGTCCCTGAACAGGTGACAAAACTGAGGGCCAGAGGTTTTGTCTCTCTTGCGCCCCTGGCAGGTGTCAAGGGGTCCCTGACCAGCCCTGGAACTTCCCTGGAGCCCGCTCTGAACCCAGTGCGAGGCCTGAGAGTTACAACTGACGGGGCTTCTACGGGCGTGGAAGAGTATTTTTCGAGCACCTGTTGCATACGGGACACTGTCTCTATTTATGTTTTTTGTCTTACTCATGTTTATGCCTCTCTTCCTATTTAGCTCCTCAAAACATTTCTGGAAGGTGAGTATTCGTGTTCCCATTTCCAGGTGGCAAATCGGAGGGTCAGAGAGGCAAAGATGTTCGCCCACAGCCACAGAGCAGGTGAGGGCAGAGCTGTCTTCCCCAGGCCCATCGGACCCCAGCGACGGGGCACTAGGGTGCTTTGAGGGTTTTCAGGCGCCTCCGGGTACCCAGCACTGTCCTGGCCGTGACATGGAAAAGTGATGACAGGGTTTTCTTGACCCTGGCCACTGGGCCAGAGACTGGACATGCACCGCCTCATCTCATCAGCGGCCTGGGTGCACGTGGGGAAACCGAGTCACAGAGCTTTCAATGAACAGCCCCCTACCCCCGAGTCTCCATCTCTCACCGTGACTCAGGTGGTCTCCCCTGACCCCGTGTAGGAGCCACAGTCTTTGCCCAAAGGCGCGAGCTACCTGTGTGATCCCAGGAGGCTCCCAGGTGGCGGAGGGAGCTGGCGGCCCTGAGGGGTGGCGGCTGGCTGATGGCACGGAGATGCTGCCTGACGCCTACCCAGGCCCCACGTCCCCGCACTTCCATCCTCCCCTCTGAGCTAAAGATGGTTTCAACCACCTCCCACGAGTCAAAGTCCTGGTCACCTTTTAACAGCCAGGGCCCTTTGCAGACCTCCCTGGGCCTCCCTCCAAACAAGGCCCTGGAGGCCCAGAGCAGTAGCCGACCAGCAGAGCCCTGAGGCTCAGCACCGCCCTCCCGCCCGGCCCCAGTGTCGCTTCTCCTCCCCTGTTCGGGCACTGCCCCTGTGCCCTCCGCTCAGCTCCACGGGCCCCTCCGGTCACCTCCCAAGAGTGGGAAGCAGCTGGCTCTTTAGCTGTCCCCTGCCCCTCGGTGTGCGCTCAGGGATCTCCACCAACCCCGCCCGCCCTGGGGACCCCACAGGAGGAGGGAGCGGACAAAGGATCTGGGAAACACTGTTGCCCTCATCCCCCGGCAGCCCCCCCTCCCCCTGGGAGTCACCTCTGACCCCACAGGGTGCACAGCCACCCTTACTGCCCCCTGCCACTGCCCAGTCAGGGCCGGTGTCTGGGCTCTCAGGGTGCGCATGGGCCCGTCCCCTCTCTCTGGTCCGTCCTGAGTCCGGCTGCTACCTCGGGCCACTTAGCATGCAGCCCGGTTGCACAGGCTGCAGCAACCAAATGAGATTAGCTCGCCCGCTAAAGCAAGTCCCCACTCGAGCCGCCACCCACAGCCCTACCGCCACCAGCTGCTGTGCTGAGCTGCCGCAGCAGGGAGGTCCCAGCCCCAGCCCTCCCCACCCCACCCATCCCCGTGGAACTCCGGGCCCAAGCAGGGGAGGTGGGGCAGGTGGAAAGAGGTGGGCAGAGGGAGGAGGGAGCCTCAGAATGCAAAGGCAGGAGGGCGTGGATGAGAAGCCCGGCACAGAAATGGCTTTCTTATCACCTGCGCTGCCAGGACCAACTCTGGAAATTGAATTGTCTCCTGCCCTCCTGCCTGCCCTCTGCTACCCATTTCCCTCGGCTCCTGGTTCCCTTCCCCGCCCTCAGCCCCTCCCTCAAAGCCCTGCCGGGAGAGACCAAGAAACTGAGATGCAGGAGACATGCAAGGCAGAGAGTGGAGCCGGCAGAGACCCCACCTCCTGGGAGACCAGAAGTTGGAGGGAGAAACGAGGCAGGGTGGGAGACATCCGGGGGACCTGAGACTTCAGCAGAGAGGAGGATGGCCCCTCCATGCCCGTTCCCCTACCTGCGCCTGCACCCAGCTGGCCGGGTTGGTGCCTTTTCCCTGCTGGCCCTTCTCCAGCCCCCTCCTCCTCAGGCGCCTCTGCAGGGCCTGGGGCAGGGCCCCGATGGCCGGGGGCAGAAACCTGGGCTGGAGCCCGCGGGTGCTTGGAAGTAGCCCCAGTGAGTTCCAGGCAGAGCTGGGCTGCAGGTGGTGGGGAATGGGCCTCGGGTGGCCGGGGGCAGCGGGCTGTGTAATCAAGCAGCTCTTGCAGAGGCCAGCCCAAGGCAGCGCGGTGGGGCGAGGTGAGAGAGGGAGGGCCGGGCCCCACCTGCCTCCAGCTTCCCGTGCAGGCACGGGGCTCCTTGCCCAGCAAACTCAGGAGGGGCTGCAGGAGTAGCAGGAGCCTGAGGCTGCCGCCCCTGGTGCAGCCCAGCCCAGCCCCCAGGCCTGATGAAAATCAGAAGCTAAGCGCTGCTGCCCCCCAGCCAAAGCGGGTCCTGGCTCCCCCTTCCCCAGCCAGCGTCTCCATCTACAGCCTGAAAGGCTAGGACTCTCTCATGAACTGGTACCTGGCCCCTAACCAAGCAGTAGCCCCTGCCGTTACACCCCTGTCTCCTCAGCCCCCGCTCACCCATCTCCCCTCCTTGTATCTGCCCATCACCTAGTCTAGCGCAGTCCCTGGGGTGGACAGTCAGTCACAGGAGCCAGGGGACCCAAGGGAAGGACCTTGGCTCAGGACCGCATCATGGCCCCAGACCTTTCTGCACTCAGCCCACATCTCCTCAAACACACACACACACACACACACACACACACACACACACACACACACACCCTTCTTGGGGTCATTCAGAACGTCTTGGTGAATCTCAAGTTCACATATTATCAGCTCCAGAGACCTCTTAAGGCAACCCTCATTTTCCAAATGGGGAAACCGAAGTCCAGGGAGGAAATGGACTTGTCCAAAGTCACATAATGAGGAAGTTCCTCTAAGCCCAGCCCGTCCCCCCCCCTCCTCCGTAGGGGACCTCCCCCGGGAGCCCCCACTGGCTTCAGGACTCTTCTCAGGCCCTCCAGGTCCTCCTGGCTGCCCTGCTCACCTGCGCCTCCCCGACCCGGCCAATCACAAGGCCCAGAAGTTAATAAATCAAGGTGACTTTTGGGACAAGAACCGGCCTCCTTCTTCCTCGTCCCTCCCATTTGCATAATCCTGGCTGGCAATATGATAATGATGTTTGTTAAAGACAGAGCACAATAAATTAATACCGTTAAGTTGTTGCTGCAAAATGCAAAGCAGGTAATTTACTGCCAGCAAGGAACGGAGCCTTTAAACTGTAATGGATTAACTTTCCCAGCAGCAAATGTGTCCCCCGAGGAAGTTGGGGAGGCAGAGCTGGGTTGGTGCTGGGGCGGGGGTGGGCTTACTTTCCGGGGGGGCTGGGCCTCAGGTGTCCAGGCCCCAATCATAGGTCCCGGCTGGATGTCAACCTCTTCCCTGCTGTACAGTCAGCCCTGAGCCAGGCAGGGGGCTGTGGGAAACCAGAGAGGGAGGGTGGTGTTGACCTTGGACTTCCTGTAGCGGAGGAACTGCAGATGCCTCACTTGTGTACCTACTCTGCGACCCTCAGAAGGAGCCCCTATTGCAGACCCTTCTCTCTTGAGGATGACTAGAGAGGTCCCACCAGGCCTAGTCCCAACCACAAGTGACCGACCCCCTAGCCCAGAGTCAGTCCTGGCCCAGGCCTTGCTCCTCCCAGGGCTCAGACAAGGCCAGGAGGGAGGGCCCTGGGTTTGGTCAGGGGAAGGAGAAGGGGAGGGGGTGCCAGGAACTGAGGGTCAGCCCCTGGCCTGATGCCCTCCCCAACTCTCCCACCCCTGATACTGGAAGGGGAGGGGGAATCAGGAGAGAAGAGGCTAATTCTCTGTGTTTGTGGTGGCGGGGTCGGGGCGGCGGTTTGAGGAAATGGATAAGGCAGTGGGGAGGATGTGTGGTCTGCTGGGAAGGTAGGTGGTGGGAGGCGCTGGGTGTGGACCAGAACCCTCGCCAGCACCTCTCAAGGGGCGGCCTCTCCATTATGGCTCAGACAGCTATGCCTGTCCCCGGGAGAATTGCTGCGGCCCCAGCTCAGGGCAGGCCAGCAGGCCGGGCTGGAAGACCCCAGCAGAATTCTAATGTCCCATTTATCTCTGCGGCTCCTCCAGCTACATTAAAGGGGCACAGCTCCACATTGGCTCCCAGGCTAATTGGACTTGGGCCTCCTCTCGCTCCTGGGCAACCTAGGCGGGGGCATGGAGGGGAGGATGGGCTGGGGCAGCCCTGACCCGGGGAGGGGATGCTGGGGACCTGGGCTGGGGCTGGGCTCCGTGCGGGTGCCTAGCTGGGCATCGCACTGGGGCGGGTGGCTGTGGTCTTGAAGCCCAGACTCACGGTCACTGTCCTGACTGCCAATGGCCTTCAGCCCCTCTCTGGACCCTCATATTCCCTCCCATACCTGACATGATAACGATAACAATAATAATAATAATAACAACCGCAGCAGCAGCAGCAACACCCGTCACTTACCCGGCATTTCCTAGGCATCAAGCACAGTTCCAAGTCTGGTACGTGCCAGCTCCCCTTTCGTCCCAGCCAGGGCCTGGTGCAGTAAATATTATGTCCCATTCTGCAGATGAGTGAACTGAGGCACAAAGGGATTCAGAAACCTGCCCAAGGTCTGCATAGTACCCACGATACATCTTTCAAAGTGCCTGGAGTTCCAATTTTAAAATTCTAGTTACACCCAAATAGATCCAGGGTGGGGTACAGGGAGCTTTCTGGGCCCCTTTTTCAAATGGGGGCACCTCGATCCAGGCTACACCTGCTTTAAGTTTTAGGATTATGTGACTCCCGTGAAGGATCCTTCCGCTCCAGCCCAGCCCAGGGTCCAGGGCAGCGGGCTGGGTCTTCAACGGTGCATTTGGCACGAGCATCTGGGGCGGGGGGGCAAGGGTCCCTGTGCCCAGCGCCCATCTTCCCCCCATCAGCCCTGCCTCTCCGCTTGCCTGAGGTCAGGCCTCAACCCTGGCATCTTCTAGGCCTGCCAGGGCTCCTTACCCCACGTGTGATTTCCTGGAGGGAGGCGGTCACCTGCCGAGCACGAATTCATCCCCAGACGAGCCTCAGACGCAAACCCCACACTTCTACGGGTCCAAGAGGAGAGACGGGGCGGTGGGGGAGAGGGGCCGACCCTCACCGGAACCCCTGCTCTAGCAACCCCCAGAGCCAGGCCCATTTTACAAAGGAACTGAGGCTCCTGTGTCAGGAGTCTCATGGTGAGGACGCACTTGAGCTGGGATCTGAACTCAGGTTTGTCTGATTCCAGAAACCTGAGCTCTTAACAGTGTGCTGATCTGTGCGAGAGGGAAGCCAGGACGGGAAGCTCCAGCGATGGAGACCCCCGGGAACCCGGGCCCCAGAACACGGTTACAGTGGAAGGAATTCTGGGCTGGAAACCAGGGGACCTGGGTTGACATCTCTGCTCAACCCCACACTCACTGGGTAGTACCCTTGATTTCCTTGAGATCACAGGCAAAATGGAGATAATAATAGCACCTACTCCTGTATGGAGTATTACAGGAACTGTAAACAAAGCACTTATCTCGGTGCCTGACACATAGTAGGTGTTCCATCATCGTCTCCCTGGACGAATTGACACCAGCCTCCCGAGGCTGCAGCAGCACGTGGGAAACAGCTTCGCCTTGCTCCCGGGTCTTGGGGACTGTCAGCGCCAAGAGGGCCCAGTGCAGTGCCCTCCCCTTTCAGGTGGGGAAACTGAGGCCCAGGGTTGCAACAGTGACTGGCAAGGCCAGGACTCGGCCCCGGGTCCCCCAGCAGCCTGGCCGCCAGGCCAGGGCGGTGGTTCTCCTTCCAGTCTCCTTTCGCCCCATGCGTCCCCATCTGTCCATCACGGTGTCCCCCACCCCAGGAGGCCAGCTGGATGGCTGACCCTGACAGCCCTTTTTATCCCAGCCACTGGCAGGAACCGGCCTGAAAAAATGCAAAGAGACCCCCTCTGGAGGCTGCTCTTGCCGCGTCCCCTGTCCAAATGTTAATTCTGCCAGGGCCTTGATAAATCTTCCTGTCGTCTCCATCCGCCTGAGACATAGATTTCATCTGATAGAGAGGTGACACTTCTGCCCTTTGGGACTAGCTATCAATTTTAGGTGGTGACCAGAGTGGAGAGCAATGAAGAACCAGGCAGGCCCCGTTAACCCCCTTCTGCCACCCAGTCCCTCCCTTCGCCTCGGGGGGCGGGCCCTCCGGAGCAGCCTGCCCTTGGGAAGAGGTGGGCAGCCCCGCCCCTGACCCGGCTCCCAGCATTCAGCGCACACCTGCACCTCGAGACGGGAGGCTTGCGCTTCAAGGGCCACTCTGCTGCCCAGACGACATACTCGAAGGGCCACAAAGTCATGTCCAGGGAGCCACTCCTAACTACCGACTCCTTGGAGTTGGGGCGGATCCCCTGAGGTGTGAGTTCTACACCAGCTCCCAGAATTCCCCACTGGAGTTAAGCTCCAGTTGCCCACAGTGCTAAGGGGCTCACTCATGCACCCCTCGTTGGCTGCCTCCCGTCCCCCCATCACTTCGCCACCCAACGCTTCCTGGGAGCACCTCCCAAAGGAACTGCTTGCCCTTGAGTGCTTTTCTTTGAGTCTCTTTCTTCGGGAACCCAAACTAAGACCCTTCCTCCACTAGCAGCTCAAGATGTAATGCCCTCTCCTCAGCAATGGTTTGCCATACTCGTAGGTGTATTTCTTGCTCTTGGGTCAGCTTTTCATTCAAGCTGGAAGACATCTCTGGGAGGTCTGGTCCCTGTTGTACAGATAAGAAAACAGGGCCTCAGAGAGGTTAGGCGACTTGCCCAAGGTCACACAGCCAGCACACGAGGGAGTCAATATCCAGACTCAAGTAGCACATAGTCTTACTCCCTCCACTCTGCCCCCTCTAGGTGGAGGTGTGACCTGCAGCCAGGGCTCATGAAGCCCGGCAGCAGCGCAGTCAGGTGAATTTCTCCTGGAGGCTGACTGTAGGGCAGCTTTCTGCAAGGTGCTAAGGACCCCACAATAAAAAGAAAAAATACAGTTCCTGCTCTCAAAGGGGCTGCAGATCTGGCGGGGGCGGTGGAGGCGGGACAGACGGTATGGCTGGGACCCCTCCCAGAAGGCACGGCAGCATCTTCCCTATGCTGTCCTCTTCCCAGAATCGTGGGAGATTGGTGCTAGGAGGCGGCTGAGAGGTTGTCCATTTCAACATCCTCCGCTTATAGATGAGGCAACGGAGGCCCTAAGGAAACAGGGACTCGCTGAAGTGCACGCTGCAGGGCCAGGGCTCTTGTCTTTGAATTCTGCTGAGTATCACTCCTCCCCACCCCAGCCTGTGCTTTGGTCTTACCTTGTAAATCTCCAAGACAGCTGGAGAATTCATCAGACTCATAAGCAATTCTCAAAACTCAGAAGCCTCCAAGTGTTAAAAAAAAAAAGGATCATGTTTTACTACATAAAATGTTTAAATTTTTATATAACCTAAGGGGGGGAAGGTGCAGAATTATGAGAAAATATTGGCATATAGCCAGTAAAGGGTTAATAGCCTTAATATACAAAGAGCTTTCACCAATCAATAAGAGAAAGATAAACATTCGTTTTTTTAAGAACAAACAAAAGATGTAAGCAGGCGATGCCAGGCTAACGAGTCGATGCCAGAACTTTGGACTTTGGAGGCTCCTGAGGGTGGTAAAACTGTTATTGCTTGTTAAATAAATGCTTATTCATTATTAAAAGATCCATTTGTAGTGTGGGTCACACATTACTGCTTGTTAACAAACCCCTTAAAGTGCTGGAAAACCTCCCAGATGCCTTATTTACAGTTACAATCACAAAAGAAGGCAGCCAAATGCCAGAGCCCTGGCCCCGTGATGGGACCCACTTCCTGCCCCCTCCCCCAGCCCTGCGCCCCTTGGTCCCTCAGTCCTAGGCGAAGTGGCCTTAGAGCCAAATTGCCTCTGCGGCTTGGATACAGCAGACCAAGGGGGCACGTGGCCGCGAAGGGCCTGGACGGGGGTCCTGGTCCTGCCCCGACTGTGTGGTCTCTGTTGCGTCGGGGAGGGGGGTGGTGCAGGAACGGGGGGGGGGGGGGCATTTGGCATCCGCCCTCTTCCCTGCCCCCATCTCTGTGAGGAAGGGCAGCTGCTGGCCTAGTTTACTGGAACCCAATTAAGAAGCCCTTTTAAGTCACTTAGGACAAAGAGCCCACTTTACGGATGGAACGTCAGAGGCCCAGAACAGTGAGCAGGGCTCGCACAGAGGCACCCAGCCCAGTCAGGTCTGTGCCGGCTCTCTGCTTTCCTCCGCTTTCTCCCTGAAAGGGGCGCCAAGGGGCCAGGGCAGCTGCAGAGCTCAGATCCTGTGGTTTCAGGGGCTCTCTGCCCCCCACATTCCCCTCTCCCTGTCTCACTCTCCTCGATTCCACGCAGGTCCCTGCCCTCTGGCCCACGGCCCCTGCTCCCGAATGAGCAAGCAGCCCCTCTCTGCTCCTGCCTGTCCTGTTGGCTACTCAGCCCTTCAGGTTAGGAACTGTCCTCTCCAGCAAGTGCCCAGGACGGGCCCCTAAACACTGCCGAACACCTGCTCCATTTCATCACGTGCCTTGTATCCTGTGTCTTAATGATTCCTCTTCTGTCGCTCCCGACCGGAGTTGGTGTGCCAGGGGCTGGCAGTGAGGAGCTCAGGGTTTGGGCCAGAGTCTGCCTCTTCCCGTGTGACCCCTGGGCAAGCACGTAACCTCTCTGAGTGTTTCTGGAAATGGGGCAAAGGATTAGACAATAAATGAAAAGTATTAGCACAGGAACTAGGTCACAGGGGTAGATCGATAAAGACTAGCTGTTGTTATTACCTGAAAAATGGGCTTAATCACATCTACCTGAGGGCTCTTTACAGAAGGTAATGGCGCAATGCATCTAACGCATTTGGCAAAATAGAAGGGCTACCCTGGGGCAGGACCGAAAATGGCAGTGGCGATGCGGGGCATCCGTGGGCAAGGGCCTCAGCCTGGTGGCTCCAAATGCTCGCCAGGGAGATGACCACCTAGTCCGAGCCCACCTGGGTTGAGCCCAGCCCTGGCCAGCCTTGGGGTGGGGACCAAGCCGGGGATGGCTGCACCGAGGCTGAGTGGGAGCCCAAAGCCCAGGAAGATACACATGATCAATACTAAGCCAATCTCTTACAAGATTAGCCTGGCCTCTGGTATCCAGTCATAAAGAAAATCACTCAGCACACTAGGGAGATGTGAAAAATGCCTCGGATTACAGTTTGGGACGTTCCGAGTGAGACTAAGTGAGTCCGGGATTGTTTCCTGTGGTAAATAATTCATCCACTTTAAATTTCGTTTCTTCTTGCCAACGCCCCCCCTCCCTCCTCTGTCTCGCCGCCTCGCCTCTCTGGGCAGCTCCCTCTCAAACCTGCTCTCCCCAAGGCTCCCACCCCTACCTCCGTCCGGGGCACCCCAGCAGCCAGCAAGGAGTTCCTAATGCAAATGTTTTGAGTCTGTTAATGACACTAATCGTCTTTCATTGCTAATTAGTAACGCTGCCAAAAGAAACCTCCTTTGTTATCAAGGCCAAGGACCACCCAGGCAGGAGAGAGCTCAGTCCAGACGGCTGTGGAAAGGCTCTAGCTATGCTGGGGGTGGGAGGGAGTCGGGCAGGAGCCTGGCAGGGGGTGTGGCACCAAGCAAGCTGCACCAAGCAAGCTCTGCCTGCTGGACCGAGGGTGGTCTGGCCAGAGACAGCTCCTGCCTCAGAGGACCCTGTCCTCTGTCCCATCTGCTGCATCATTCAGGGGTGCTGGCACCAGGCCAGGAGGCAGGGAAAGCGCTCTGGCTAGTGGTGGCCCCTTTTCCCCACCACAGACACTGCACGGGCCAACTCTGAGCTAGAGTCGATGCCCAGACCCGGGCTCAGAGGGGGCTGACGGCGGGCGCTGAGATGGGATCCCTTTGTGCACCAGGAACTGGGTCCCCGTCAGACGACCGCTCACCATGCAGACCCTGGGGAGGTGCTGAGCTCCCCTCAAAGACACATCGGGCTCAGCCCTGGCCTCCAGGAACTCGTAGCTCGGCGTGGAAGGCAGATGATGACAGCCAGCAGGCATTGAGCTTTCACTACGTGCCAGGCGCTGTGCGGAGAACGTAGACACACGTATCGGTTCCAGTAAACCCCCTGACGTGGGCGCTTTTTTGGTGTGGGGATTATGTTTTTATTTTTTAGTAGGTATCCTTTCTACCCCCATTTTACAGATGAGAAACATGAGGCACAGAAAGATCAAGGGATTTATCCATGGTCATAGTAAGACAGAACCAGGCTGTGAACTCAGAAAACCCGGATCCGAAGTCCACGTTTCCCCCCCCGCCGGGGTGAGAGTGATGTTCTATGTGGGGGGCGGGGGGCGGTATACTTTTTCTGGAAGGGGCAGAGGAGCAAATATTGACCCGGCTTTGAGAACCCTGCCTTGTAAAGGAATGAGTATGGCTGGGTGACAATAAGGTTGTGTCTACAAAAACAAAAGTTAGAACTTTGCTGATTTTTTCTCTATAGTTTGAAAGTTGTTTGGGTTACACAGGTGTATACATTCATCAAAACTCATCCAATGGGCCTTGTAAGACTTGCGCATTTCACTTTACGTCAATTTTACCCCAAAGAAAAAGAACCATAAAGAAATTTTTTTTCTCCTCAAAGCCCACATGGTTTAATCACAAAACCTCTAGCAGAGAAGTAAAAAGATAGTTTTAATTCAGTGTGAGCCATGCCGGAATAGGGTTTGGGAAAACAGAGAAAGTACGTCATGTGGGGTTGGGTAACCAGTGAAGGTTTCTAGGAGGCGGTGGGCTTGGGGAGAGCCTTGAAGGGTGCATAGGAGTTAGCTAGGGGAAGTAGGAGGCAGGAAGGAATCCCCAAAGGACAGAGCATCATGAGCAAAGCACGGAGGTGAGAAAGGGCGGAATTCCAGTGGCCTGGCGATGTCCGAGGAGGGTGAGGAGGCGTGCGGGGACCACGGGAGACCGGGCCGAGAAGACCTGGATGTTGCGCCGACCATGGGAGCCATGTGAGCAGACAGCCTTTGGGCAGCTCCTTCTGGCTGCAGGGTGAGAGGGACTGTGGGGTGGGGGAGGCACGGGAGATGGGGGACGGGGGAGAGGCCAGGGAAGGGCCAGCCAGGGATCACACCCAGGCCTTGTGCCTGCCGCTGGGGTTGCAGAGGAGACGAATTCAGTGATCTGGAGGCAACAGTGGGCAGAACTGATGACGGAGGAGGGGAAAGAGGGAGGAGTCTGGGAGGTGGGACCCAGCAGGGTCCGGGCAGACGGGAGGAGGGGCGCCTTTCTCCCAGGCACAGGGGGGCGAGGAGGGCCTGGCAGCCTCCAGATGCAACCCCAGCTTGGGCTGGAGGGGGCCCAGCCACCAGGAGCTGATGAAAAGGCAAGAAATGCCCAAGCCGGAAAGGCCCCTCAAATCCCACCGTTCCGGCTCCATTCCCTCCTGGGTATAGCGTTGTCTGCTCTCTGATGGGAGATCGTATTATGCCTTAAACTTCTCTTACACAGCACTGAAGAGTCAAATCACACACCATCTGTCTTCAGGGGCAGCTTTCCGGGGTCCCCCCCAGGGTAGAATGAATCGTTCCCTCCTTGGTGGTCCCAGAGTGCCTTGTATGTTTGCGCAGCTCTGATGATATTAGAATTAGGGTTTTTTCTTTTTCCTTTTTTTTTTTTTTTTTTTTGGTCTGCTGAATTAGCTTGGGAGCTCCTGGAGGAGCAAGGTGACAAGAAATCCTTTTGTTTATATGTGTTTTTGCAAATGAGAATGATTTTGCATCAATGCATTTTTTAACAATGCACCTCCCCTTCTAGACTGTGAACCCTGTAAAGGTGGTCTTTGTCTTATTCTGTTTTATGGAACATACAGTAACGGTGACTTTTTTTGGTGGGTGGGGGAGGTCTCCAGCTCTAAATTTCAGCACAGATACAGATTCATATAACCACTGTCTGAATGCGCTTAAAAAAACTTATTGATTTGAGAGAGAGAGAGAGAGAGAGAGAGAGAGACATCGCCCCATTGCGACACCCATTCATGCATTCATTGGTTGATTCTTGTTTGTGGCCTGACCAGGGATTGAACCCGCAACCCTGGTGCAACAGAACGATGCTCTAACCGACTGAGCTACTTGGCCGTGAATCAAAGCACTTTGATTCACGTAAGTAGTGCTATGCTGTAGAGCCCCATTGGTCTCCTAACCCTTTCATTTCACGTTTCAGAGACCCATCCACGTTCCTGGCCGTGCGCACGTCCGTTGCACCAACAGCTGCCCAGACCTGCATGGTGTGTCCCCGCATCTCCCCTGGGAGGACACCCCAGTCGCTGCCATCTCCCCCGACCCCACACAGAAGTAAGATCAGCACCCCCAGACTTGCCCCTCATGGATGTGCCGAGAACTTCCCTGGAGTTTACACCCGGTGGCAGGATCCCTGGGTCACAGGTCAGCGTGTAAGTCACGGTGTTGAAGTCCTGCGTCACTTACAAGGGCTGTGACAGGCTCCGTAGGGATAGCACATGCCAACGGGGCTGTCCTGAGTGTTAAAATGGTGACACTCTTCCACTCTGGTGGGTAAATAGCTGCTTCTCTGTCGTCGGAGTCTCCGAGGGCTCACCTCAACCCCTTGACCCCAGGTCCTTCCAGAATCCCTGGCTTTTCCCCAGCATCCAGCAGGTAATGGGTTACAGCTGACCCAGCAAGGGCTCCAGGGTCCTGCGCCACCTCCCAAAGTCCCTTCCAGACCGCGACATATTTTGGATACAATCCTTGCCCATATTCCTGTGTAAGGGAAAGGACCAGAGAAGGTGCCCAGAGGTGGAAGGGCAAGCCTCCTGCCCTTCCTGGACTCCCGCAGCAGGAGACGGGAACGTCAGGACTTGCCGTTCTGTCGGGGAACAGGCCCCCATAATCCTGAGAGCCAGGCCGTGGTTCTCCCCATTTCATAGATGAAGAAACTGAGGCCCAGGGAGGACAGTAACTTGCCCAAGTTCACAGAGTGAGTGGGGAGGAGAGCTGGGACCCAAGAGAGTCTGAAGGTAGAGATAGGTCCCCGCACACTCCTGCTGTGAGGGGTCCCCATGCCACACTATGACACATGCAGTAAAATGCCCCCGCCCCGCCTCTCATGAGTGGGGAGAGGTGAGCCGGATCGCAGGTGACTGCTTGGCACAATGCTATGCTGTCTAGATGTTTCGACACTCAATACCTTTGATTTTGCAGTTTCTTTTTATATTTTGGAGCTAATCTTTTCTTTTTCCTTTCACATCTCAAAGATTTCTTTCAATAGGCCTTTGACAAGGGCCCTTCTGAATACCTGGCCATCATATGGGGTACCGGGCCCTGCCGGTCACTGGGCCCGAGTCTGGCCCTCTGTCTCAATGGCTGCAGTACATCTGGGGAGGAGAGGGCTGTAGGGGTCAGTCTACCTGGGGTCCAGCCCTCTAGAGGCCCCCAGGGCTCAACGTTCCCAAAGGCCAAGGTTCCACAGTCCCCATCGGAAGGCGCTCAGATCAGGCTGCAGGGCTCAGCTGCTTGGAGAACCAGCCAGCCGTTGGCATGGGGCGGGGATTTCTGTGGGAGGCTGGATATTATTAGTGGTGCTTTTTTAATTTAAGGTGGAGAAGCAGAGGGAAAAGTGGTGGCCTAGGATGCCAGGATTTCAGGCTTAAAGCCCTGGTCCAAAGGAATAACAGTGGCACTAACACCCACACCTACTGGGTGCCTGGTGGGCATCAGGTGCTATATTCCCAGCATCTTATTTCACCTTCATGATGCCCGTGGGCTGCCGTCAGGGAAGAAAGGCAAAGCACCCAACACCCCGCACAGTGCGTGTGGGTCCATCAGAACAGGGTGCTGGCACAGGCCCTCGGGGCCCCCGGAGTGGCGGACCTTCCGTTTTGGGGTCGTAGGGATGGGAGGTGTCTTTAGGTGGGCCTGGGGTGGTCACAGGAAAGAGCGCTGGCCCTCGGCTATTGACTGACCACTGTGAAAGTGTTGCAACATCTGACAAGTCGGGCAAAATGCAGTTCACGACCATCGGTACCACTATCATTGTGTCCTCTTTGCAGTCAAGGAAACGGGCTCCGGGAAGCTACGGTGCCTTCCCGCCTCGAGCTAGAAGAGGCCGCCTGGATTCAGACCCAGGCTGGGCTCGCTCCAGGGCTGGTACTTTCCTTTTCTTTTCTTTTCTTTTTTAAATATATTTTATTGATTATGCTAATACAGTTGTCCTGTTTCCCCCCTTTATTCCCCTCCGCCCTACAGGGCTTCTACTTTTCATTACTGGCTTCCTAATGTTTAGCTACCTTGTCTCAGCCCAGGGGACTCACATTCTGGCTATTTTCTCTTCCCCCAAATGGCCTTGACCTTCTTGCCACAGCCTCCGGCTCAAAGCCCAGCAGCTTGGGGGGGGAGGCAGAGAAGAATGAACTGGGCCGCAGCCCAGGGCAGGCGTGGCACCGCTCTCAGGCCTGGCAGCCGCTGGCACCTGGCTAGCCTTTCATCTCCGTGGGCTCCAGGTGAGAGAGGATGGAGCCAGGCCTGCCACGCCGCTGGGTCCCCGGCGGGCCTGGCTTCCCATTGATTCCCTTGAGGCTGCCTGCTCTGAGCCCAGAATCAAAAGCAGCAGCAGTGGCCAGTGCTCCAGTTTCCCCAGGATGGCGGCCTCCGTGGCCCCCTCCCACCCGGCCAGCCTGGGCCTCTGCCAGGCTGCCCGACTCTCGGGACCAGCCGGAGCAGGAGAGAAGCTGAGGGAGGCTCTGGACCCCAGGAGAGAAGGGACAGCGATGCAAGGCCAGGGCACCAGGGACTGAGACCCAAGGTGGGCAGGGGATGGGGAGGGGGCTCCAGGAGTCTGGGGTGGGCAGAGAGGGGGCACCCCCAAAAGCACAGAGCTTGCACATGACCTTGCCCTGAGGGAGCTGCAACCTGGTGGGGTTCAGGTCTCAAGGTGAGAGCGGCAGGGGGCCGGTGGGAGAAAGCAATGAATGTAAAAGGAATTAGTCAGGAGGAGGTGACAGGCCCGTTCTGAAGCAAGATGAATGGGTTTCAGTTGGCGAAAATGATTCTAATTTATAATCTGCTTCTTGCTGCCGCTCGCCAATTAATTCTCTATAGATACATAAATAGGCCGCGTGTTTGCTTTGCTTCAAACGTAATAAACATTACACTCTGTCCTCTTCTTTTGTGCCGGTTCCTGTCACGGTAGTAGTCCCCACAGCTAATTCCTCACACCTGTCTCTGCCACTCAGGGGAGCAGGGCTGAGTGGGGAGGAAGTGCCCAGCTCTGAAAACTCCAGGCGCCGGAAGGTAAATGACCCATCCCAAAGCTGGGGGCACACGCAGTGAGTCGGGGGGGGCCCACTGGCTAAGAAGAGGCCCAGGGAGGGAAGGAAGGAGGGAGGAGGGTAGGAGGAAGGGGAGTCCCCAGCCTCCTCTGGAACCTTCTGTGCTACACTTAGGGGCCCTGTTACTTTCTCTCCATCCGTCATTCGCCTGCAGCTCACTGGGCTCTAGACACAGCTCCCTCCCGGCTCTTCCTCAAACACACCTGGCTGACCCCTGCTCCTGGCTTTTGAACTTGCTCTTCCCACTGCCTGGAAGTCCTTTATCCCCAGAGAGCTACCTCCTTACTATCTTTCTGCATCTACCTCACCTCGCAGTGTGATATTTTTCTGACCCCCTTCCCCGAACGTGGGTTCCCTCTTCCCCAACTGGAACGGAAGCCTCCGTAGGAAGGAGCCTGGGCAGAGGCCCCACGGGTGACGAGAAAGCCTTGGGGACTCAGAACAGGATCTGCACTCCCACGAGCCTGCTCCGAAGTGCGTTTCCCCCAGACTGTGCCAGTCGCTGCAGAGGGAGGGGCTGGTGCGGAGAGTGTAATGCGAAGCCAGAAGCATGGTTTTCAGTGGGTCACGTGTGAGCTGGGGCCTGAAACCTGGGTGGGAGTGACTGATAGGGAGGGATGGGCCGGGGCCTCTCAAACAGGGGACAGGAGCAAAGGCCCAGAGGTGGGGATGGAGACATTCAGACAGAGGTGAACTGGCTGTGGGGGAGGGAGAGGGGAAGCCCTGCTTTGTAGTGTTTGCCAATTTTCATGGTGTAAACGCTCGAGACAGAGCCAATTTCAAAGGCTTGAAAAACTGGCTTGCAAAATTTCTGCAAATTCCAATAACTGGCTTTGATGAGCCAGTTCAAGCCAGCTCCAGCAGACCACGGCTCTGGCTATCAATAAGAAGCTGGCCAGACAGCATCCATACAGGGGGAAAGTAAGAAGTGGTTTGAAAAAGTATGTGTGGAGCAGATAATTCCTGGACTCTCATAACCGGAAGGGTCCTCAGTCACGTGAATTATCCCCCGCACTTCCTCCTTTATTTCCCAGAGCAGAAAGCCAAGGCTGAGAGTGAGTGCCCGAAAACACACAGAGGGTTGAAGCCAGAGCTGGGACTGGGAGGAGGCCTCAGACTTCTCAGGATAACCTCTCTGCTAATTCTTCTTTGTAAAAAAAAAAAAAAAAAAAGTCTTATCTTTCAATTACAGTTTACATTCAGTATTATTTTGGGTACGTTTCACCGGACAGCATAGCGGTGAGACAATCACTTCACACAGCAATCCCCCGGTATTTCAGTACCACCTGCCGCACATGCGCAGTTACTGCCGCACTGTGGACCAAGTTCCCTCTGGTACTTGTGTCTCCGTGACCGTTTTGTAACTACCAGCCTCTACTTTTCAGTCCCTTCGCCTTTTTCACCCAGCTCCCCCACCCCTCTTGGCTACTTCTTAAAAGGTCGTGATCCCCGATGGCTCCATCAGGCCTGACAGTCCAGGACGCTGCCACCCACGTGAGGCAAGAAGAGGGAAGCCACAGGAACGTCTGTTCCAGGCCCCGTGGCGTGCAGAGGTGGGAGAGCTTACTGCCATCTGGTGGGGTGATCCTTCAGCTGGGTTTTGAGGGATAAATAGGAGTTTTCCAGCCAGGGAGAGGAAGAAAGAGATATCCAAGGGGCAGGAATGACATTATAAAGGCGCAGCGTACGATAAGAAAATGAAAAGCATTTGTCACTCCTAGGCTGGAAGGTGCAGGAGGGAAGCAACAAGACATGAAGCCAGAGAAGCAAAGCCCTGCTCCTTGGGCTGAAGCCATAATTGTGGGCTTTCGGGCAGCTGCAGAGAAGCTATTTTTAGCTCAGTCCTCCTGTCTTATCAGAACCAGGTGAGTGAGGTCCATTTCCTGGTGGGTGAGTGCCTGCAGGGAGGTAAGGCCCAGGTTCGCCAGCATCCGGGCCTTTCCCTGCAGGTACTCAGCAAGTCGCTCATCCCAAGGGGGGGGGTCTCTCCCGCTCAGCTCCCGCTGATCCCCCTCCCCCTCCTGCTGGCTGCTCTTCTCCAGGCCAGGAATAGAACCTCACATCTGACAGTCCTCAGTGGTGTTTAAATTTAATGGGCCCTCCTGCTTTTTTCCTCCTCAGCACCTGGGCTGGTCGCTCTGCAGCAGCCCAGGGAAGAGGCAGATGAATAATGCAGGGAGAGCAGAGCATTTGAAGTGTGTGGCAGGGCTGTCCCCCACACCTCCCACCCCAGGGAAGGGGGTTCAGGAAGGATGCTCCATGTGTTCAGGACCTGTTCCACGCTCACTGGGTCTTGAGGGCCTTTCTGGAACGCTCACCAGGAGCCCCATTTCCATCTCCATGCTGCCACCTGCAGCGCGAGGCCTCAGGGTTCCAGCAGCTGTCTGGGGCTGAAGGGAAGGCCAGGAAGAGGGGGAAGGCACGCCTTTCCCAGTGGGCTGCCCTGGCTTTGGACCTGGCTCTGGAGACACAGAAGAGGGGCGGAGTGTGCGTGAGAGGCAGACGGGCAGGGGCTAGCCCCGGACTGGGGTTCCCGGAGTGGGGACAGTGAGCTGGGATGCAGGCAAGGCTGGAGGGCTGGCTGTCCCAGCAGCGGGATCGCTCCAGGGCTGCAACTGCCCAACTGAGCTCGCCGTGTCTGCTGTCCATGGTGCTGCCGCAGCTTGCGTCCTGGAGGGCCCTCCCAAACCTGCTCTCCTTGACACAGAAGTTCCCTAAGGGCTGAGCTGCTTCTTCCACCTCAACCCACCCCACCCCTGCAAACTAAGCAGCCGTTCAATTTTGTAGCTTTGGCACCTTTTCAGCCATTTTCATTCCTCCCTCCCTTCATTCCTTCACTCATTCACTCAACAAGTTTTTACTGAGCATCTACTATGTGCTCTATACACAGGATACAGCACTGAACAAAGCAGACTGAGGGCTTCCACCCCCTGAACTGTGTTCCATCCCTGTGCCTACTTCCTTGATTAGAAGGGGGGACAGTGGAGAGGGACCCGGGCTCTAATGCCTGCTCTGTCCCTGACTTTTTCTGAGCCCTCTGATCCCATCCTCTGGCTAGTCACTTCCCCCCTTTAAATCTGGGCACACCCACCTGGAACGTAGAGTCGATAATCCCACTTGGTGGAGTTAATAATTACAGCAGACACTTACTCTTAAGTGTCCTACATCGATGGCTTCGCTCACTTGGTCCTCACCCCGCCCTTCGACGTAGGCCCTGTTATCATCATCCCCGTTTTACCTCTGAGGAAACTGAGGGGTGGAGAGGCGAAGTCACTTGCCCAGGACCACACAGCTGGTACATGGGCGATGGGATTTGAACCCAGATGGTCTGGCTTCCAAGACCAGCGCGATGTGTTTCAGCGAGCAGGGGGCTCTGGGCGCGTGTGTGGCGCCCCGCAGGCTGGCTGCTCCCTTCCCTGGGCCCCCTCTGGCGGCAGCAGGTGGGATCTCTCCGGGCTGGGCAGCGCCCCCTCCCCCAGGGGGTCCGCGCTGCCCCTGCACTCAGGCTGCCGGGGGCGTAGGAAGCCACGGTTCTCGGAGGTGCAGAGTACTGGGAGCCCCTCCTGGGGGGCTCTCCATCCTCCTCTCTGTCACTGCTTCCTCCGTGGGAGGGGCTGGGGTGCGCCCTGGCTGCCCCCCTTGCTCGCCCCCACCGCGGGCTGGCAGCCCAGTCCCCCCCGCGCTGACGTTTCTTTGGTTGTTCATGTCACGGCCCTTCAGTCTGCGCGGTTTTACAAATGTGCTGGCGAGATGAAAGCGCCGGGAACAGCGACTGGAGAGCAAGTTCCGAAAAGCTTTTAACTTCCAGCTCCCACAGACAAAGCGGGAGGAGGGGCGGGACGGGGGGAGGGGGAGGAGGGAAAAAAAACAGAGGGAGAGGGATAGAGGGGGAGGGAGGGAAGGAAGGAAGGAAGAGAGGGAGGGAGGGAGGAAGGGAAGGAAGGAAGGAAGGAAGGAAGGAAGGAAGGAAGGAAGGAAGGAAGGAAGGAAGGAAGGAAGGAAGGAAAAAGAGACGGAGAGAAGCAGGAGGAGAGGGAGAGGGATGACGGGGACAGAGAGAGCCGTAGTAGGATCAGCACAGGGGAGACTGAGGGAGGGCAGCAAACAAATAGGAAGATGCAGAGAGGGAGACGGGGAGAATGGGGGAAGGCAGACAAATGGCGAAGGAAATAGATGAAGACACACAGAGAGAACAGCCAGAGAGAAGAATAGGGGGACATATAAGAAGAGAAAATAAGGAGACAGACACTCAGAGAAAGGGCCAGAGAGCCCCAGAAACACTGCTGGAGAGAAGGAGACAGAGAGAGAGGTGGAGGGAGTCGAGACCCATGGACAGTGGGTGAGCCGGCGGATGCAAAGGGATGACCGAGGAGATAGAAGGGCAGAGAGAGGGCTCACGTGAGGACCGAGAGCGTGAGCAAGTGTAGAAAAGGGGAGAAGAGCGGGCCAGCGGCAGAACCTGGGGCTGAGCGCAGCCGCCCGTGCCCGGCACTAATACCTGCTCCGACTCTCCATGGACGCTGGAGCAGACCCTGCTAGTAGGGCGGTCCACAAGAGCAGTGACTCTCCACCAGGGTGATTCTGCCTCTCGGGGGACATTTAGCAATGTTTGGACACATTTTCGATCATCGCAACTGGAGGTGTGTTCCATTGGCATCTGGTGGGTAGAGACCGGGGATGCCACCATGCAGTGTACAGGACAGCCCCCCGCCCCCGCAGGGAGCTGTGTGACCGAAGATGCCCACAGTGCCAAGGTGGGGAGGCCCTGGGCTAGAGGAAGGGACACACCCATGGACCCCGGTGACCACTCCCAGGAAAGGATGTGCTCCCTGCATCAGGAGGGAGCTGGACTCCTTCTGATGGAGGCAAAAGAGACTGTCACGAGCCCTTTCTCCGGAATCATTCTAGCCATACCTTCCGATCCTTCCTCATCCCATCCGCACCCCTGGAAGAGTAGCGTCTCCCTTATTTGCACACTTCCCGAGCGATAATACAACTGTGCGCAGGTTCAGACCTCTAACCAGACACCCGCCACGCCTTGAGACACAGCATTTGCCCAGGGGCAGTACTGGACACCAGTGTGGCGAGCAGGGTCTGGCCCCAGCCTGCCTCGGTTTGAATCCCAGCTCTGCCGCAGACTTCTTGTGTGACCCTGGACAAGCCTGTAGTTCTTCTGCGCCTCCGTTTCCCCATGTATAATACATGTATAAGTTGGTTGCTATGAGGATCAAATGATCTAATCCATGTGAAACACTGAACACAGTCCTTGACACAGGGCATGTGCTTGCTAAATGCTAGTTAGGGTTATTAGAGCGTTTTATCTGCACATCCGCCCTGAGGGAAGTGGCTTGCCTTAATGTCACATCACCTGTGGCGGGGGGGGGTGCAAAGCTGCCCTCAGCCCAGTTCTGCCCAGCGCCTCATCTGTCACACCACCCCCCCCAGCCCCCACTGCACCTGTCACACTGCAACAGAAGTCCCCTGTGCCCATCTCCCAGACCAGACGGCCAGGACAGGCCCAAGCGCCATGTGCTAACCTGATCTCACCACTCGCCAGCTGTGCGGTCTTGACATTTCAACACTCCGCCTCACTTTCCTCATCTGTAAAAGGGGGCTCCTACCGGGGTGATCCGATCGTCGCGAGGACGTAAACGCAAAGTCATGGCACACAGCGAGTGTTTAATGATCGTGGGCGGTGACCTCGGCGCGTGTTCAGGGCCTCGCATCCTGCCTGGCACAGAGTGGACGCTCAGAGAGGCGTGTGAGAGGGAGGGAGAGTTAGAGGTGATGAGGGCCGTGAGTCGGAGAAGATGTCGAGAGAGGAAAAGCGGGAGATCTGAAGAAGAGTCGTGGGGAGAAGAGAGATCAAAAGAAAGAGGTGCGAGTAGTTCATTCAACAAACATTTATCGAACGCCTGCTGTGTGGGCAGATGTGAGAGCAACCGCGTCCCAGGCCAGACATCCGGGTGCACCGCGAGGCAGGTCTGACACCTAAGATGAACGGCAGGCTTCCAGGCCTGGGAGGAGAGGGTGGGGCGGAGGGGGAGCTGGAGCAAATGGCAAAAGTGAGTCGGAGGGGAGGGAGAGAACAGAAAGTGAGGAGAGGCCTCTTGGAGGGCTGGCCTCTGCTCTCTGAAAGCATGAAAGAGTGGAGGCTAAGAATAGAGGGGAGGAGAGACGGGAGGGAGGAGGCTGATCCAAATGCAAGGCTGGGAGAGGTCCGTGAAGGGGAATAAGCCGAGAGAAGGACTTCGGGGAGGGAACAGCCTGGCACACGGAGAATAAATCTCAGAATAAATAAAAGAATGATGGAGTTAGTGGGAGGGCCGGAGGGGCAGCCAGCAGGAGAGGAAACTGTAATCACCACGGAGAGAGAGAGTGGGACGGGGGAATGGGGACCAGAGGGAAACGAGGGGGCAGGGGAGCGGGGAGGTAGAGGCTGGGTCCCTGAGGGATGGGGGAGGGGGCAGGGGCCCCTCCTCTCTCCGCTGTGAACTTCAGCAGCTGATCATGCGTCGCCATGTGGCTGGTCAGTCACCGCACAGCAGAACAGAGATAAATGGCAATCCTGTCTCCTGTTAGACTTCAGCCAACTATCACAGCTCCTAAGGGGACCTTCAACCCAAGACAAAGGCGTGGGTCTGTGGAAGGCACTGGTCCTAGTCCAAAATTTCACACTGAGAACTCGGGGGCCAGGGGTCTTCTCAATTAGGCCTCACCCTTAAGAGACTGGACTGAAGAGAGCGCCTTGCAGCCAAGAGAAAGAAACCGGGCCCCAGCAGAGACGACCTCAGGCGTCGGGCTAGCAGGATTTCACAGAGCACGGAAACCCAGCTGGACGGAGTTTCTGGGCCGTGGGGGTGGGAGCGGGAACCTTATTGGGAGGCTCGGTGGGCCAAGGTGGTGCTAAGTTTAGGGTGGGTTTGTTTTGCCTACTGACTCTGTCGCTTGCAAGGATGTCCAGCATGACCACCCCCTGCCCTCAAATGAAAACCCAACATGGTTCTTTTGGGGGGACACCTGATCTCGCAGCTCTCTGGAGACCTGCCGGCCTCTGCTCCCCTCAACGCACAGCGATTGCTTCTGAAGCCGGTGGGTCTGTGCATGGCCTTTTCTGGGCAGCTGGCCAGACACCTGTCCCCACCCTCTCCGCGCTCCCCTCCTCCGAAGCCGGGCTCCCCTAGTAGCGGGGGGAAATGAGAGACCTTAGATCCAGTAAAGTCGAGTGGTGGAAAGGGGTCGTGTCTCAAACTGGGGTCTCCCGGGAAGCTGCCAGGCGGGAGGGAGACGGTTCCCCCTCCTGGGGGCGCTCACTTTGCCCGGTCTGGGGTTGCAGGAAGGAGGGGCACCGCCCCCCGAGGGTTTCCTGGGACTAGGAGGCTGGTGGGGTGGAGAGAGGAGCCCCTCCCGGAGGGGGAGGGGCACGACCCTGAGAACAGGGGGCCGGGGCTCCCCAGCTGTGGGGTCCCGGCCGGGGGCCGCCTGCGGCTCGGCTCTGCGAGGCGCTTCTGCCTGGCGGGCGCTGCATTCTCCGAGTCTCCACCAGAGGCTGCGGGAGGAAGGAAGGGATCCGTCCCTTGCACACTTCCCCCCTAGTCAGATACGCACCCTCCCTCGCTCCCGCTCGCTCACTCCCTCGCTCTCTCTCGCGCTCTCTCGCTCACACACACGCGCGCACACGCCGCCGCGGCTCCCCCTCTCGCGCCCGCTCTCCCTCCGGCTCCTCCGGGCGGCCGCCGGGCTCCGGACTCGCCCGCCCGCCGGCGCCGGGTCTCCCGCTCCACGCAGCGCCCCGAGGCGGCAGGACTGGGGGGAGCCCCGGGCCGCTCCCCGAGGTAAGAGCGCGGGGTGCCGCGGGAGGAGCAGCCGGATCGCTGCCGAGGGGAGGCTGCCCAGCCGGAGGGAGCCCCCTGGCCCGCAGGAGCGGCCCGGCAGGCGGCGCGGGGGGAGAGCCTCTGGCCGCAGGGGGAGCCGAGGTGCCCGTGCCCGCCCCCCGCGTGCCCCCTCCTCTCGGCCGGGCGGGTGGGGAGGGAGTTTCCCACGTCCAAACTTTCCCCGGCGCGGAGCCCAGCCGCCTCTCGGCCCGGAGCCCGCGGCCCCCACCAGCCCCCCAACGCCGCTGGTCGTGCGCCGGAGAGCCTCCGGGAGCCCCGCGGGCCGAGAGGTTACAGCGCCTAACAGCATCTGGGGCCAAGCTCACGCGCAGAAAGGGGCTGGGAAGGGGGCGCACAGCTTCGACACGGGGGCCGGGACCCTGGCGTTCCCGGTGCCCCTCACCCCGTGCTACTGGGGCTCGGCTACCGGGCCCCTCCCAGAGGCGGGGTCCGGGCCGGGAAATACCGCACGGCGTGAGCGTGTGCGCGCGGTGTGTGTGTGTGTGTGTGTGTGTGTGTGTATGTGTGTGAGGTCGTGCGGCGTCCGGGGGCACCCAGAGGCCGACTCCAGCCCGGCGACACGCACGGCTGCGGCCACCTGGTGGGGAAGGGGGGAGAGGGGAGCTGGCCTACGAGGACCCTGCCGGCCCCACTAGCTCGACCCCGCTGTTCCCGGGCCGTCGAGCCGACTGGTGGACGGGCAGCGAGCGAGGGGCCTCCCTGCCCTCTTCCCTAGGACCTGGCTCCGGGAACACTGCTCCTCCACAGGAGGACAGGGCCCGACGGCTTCACGTCCAAAGGGAGCGCCACTTGGAACCAGCCCTCTAGGGCCGGGCACTGAATGGGGTAGGCATGGATTGTGTGGACGCGCCGAGTGCTGGGAGGCGCGCGGCGGGCGCAGTCGGGACCTGTCTCACTGGCGCCTGCGGACCTGACCTCCCCTCTCCTTCTGCTCTGGCTCTGTCGGGCCGCCCCCACCGGGGCGCGGCTGGAGACCAGTAGGCGGGGCTGCGGGAGGGAGGAGCTCACCCGGAATCCCTGGAAGTCTCCCCGAGCTGCAGGGGCACCCCCTGGTGGCGGGCAGAGGAGCCTCCGCTTAAAGCTGGCGGAAGGCTGCTGACCCTCGCGCTTCTGGGAACCCTCACTCACTACTGGGGCCTGACCAGGGGTTGCACAGGTCAACTCTGTTTTCTGTGGGTCTGGTTCCGGATGTCTCCGGGTTCCTGGGGTTGGCCAAGGTGCCCCCAGCACAGCCAGCTGCTCATTGGACGGCTTGGGTTGTTGCCAGCTCTCTGTGGACGCCTTCAGCTGGGGAGGCGGGTGATTTCTGGATTCCAGTCTTCTTTCCACGCGAGTCTGCGCCACTACCCTATCTCGGCACCACCACTGCCTCCCTAACCAGCATGCCTTCTGTCCCTCATTAGCGTCCCCTGTACTTGTCTGTCCATGCCCACTCTGTCACCCTTAACTACCCCTAACTACAGCCCTTTTTGGAATCTGGCCCCTATACCCAAAGTGACGGCGCTTGGTCTTTGCCCCCCTAGGACCGTTTCCTCCCCTACCCATCTTCCATCCTGCCTGCTTCGGTCTGTCTCTGCCGCATCCGCCTCTTCCCTGCCCGCCTCCCTGCCCCATCTACTTCTCCACTCCATCCCACCCCCGTCTCTCTGCCTTTGCCAGCATCCGGGCTGCTCCTGTCCCATTCCTCAGGAAGGGAAGGCCCTTGTCGACATTGAAACACTGCTTCCTGGGGGTGTCTGTGTGCCCTTCAGGGACCACCCCTGCCCGCATCGCTGGGGCAGGTGTTTTACAAAGCCAGCCATGTCTCTCTCAGCCAAGGGGCAGCTGCCCCTCCTGAGTGGCTCTCTCAGCTGGTTCTTGGAGATTAGGACCCCCTCCCCTATTCCTGACTGTGAGCACGTTAGGGGCCACCTGGGCTGGGCTGGCGCTGGGCAGGGGACCCAGGAAGGCCAGTCACCTCCAGACTTAGCAAAGTTTGGAGCAGCCAGCTATTTACCACATGGGCTACAGGAGTCAGCCAATTAAATCTCCTCTCCTCTCTGTTCTTTTCCCCCGCTTTTTTCTTCCATCAGGAAGCTCCATTCGGAAATGCAGCCTCAGGTATTCAGAGAGAGAGTGATTCCTGTTTATATAACTCGAGCAGCAGCCGACACAGCTCGGTCTGGGAGGGAGTGGGAGCTGAGCATGGAGTCGGTGGCTTCTGGGGCAGAGGAGACCCTAAGGAGGAGGCTTGGGCTGAGGTCTGAGAGCTGGGGGCTTTCCCATCCCGCCCTGGAGCTATAACTCAAGGGGGATGAGAAGGGGAATCCAGCCTGCGGGCTGAGAGGAGACCTAGGCCTCAGGCTAGGCTCAGGGAGAGAAGTCTCGCTTCCCCATGGTCCCCATCCAGGGTGGGCATACCCTCCTCCAGCCCCCTGAATTCCTCGGAGTGTCCTTAAGATGGAGCTCTTGACTAGAGGCCTCTGCTTCCCGGAACTTTGCATTTCGATGCACAGACGTCTCTAGAGAAAGCCTAGCTTCCCCCCATCATCAGGAAAGGCGCTGACCTCAACTTTTTCGTCAGAACAACGGGCACAGTAGGATTTCGCCTCCTCTCCCGTGGCAGAAGCAAGGGCTAACAGGAGACTCAAGTGTGTGCAGTGGCCTGAGTTTCGTGTATCTGCCGGAGGGGACGTTGTTTCTCACTGAGGATGAGGTGGAGTGGCTTCTGGGCAACAGGGGTGCTGACCGGGGGCCGGAGGCGGGGCTGGCACGCACAGCGGGGCAGGTGGCTGGTGCAGGAGGAGAGGAGGGGCTGAGATCTACCTTCAGCTCCTCTCAGTAAATCAGGTGCCCTAAAGGCAGACTCCGTCCTCGGGGAGGGAGGGGCACGTGTTTCTGATCTGCCAGAAAAGGCTTTATAGACTCACCAGCCAAGGGCCTGTGGGGCTACCTGTTCCCAGGGGAGGATCTTTCTTCAATTGCCACGAAGGTGAAGGATCTCCACTCCGCTCACCCCTTAGCTCAGTTCTCGCGCAGTGGGGACACACCCGTCTGCCTAGGCGAGGCTGGGTCCGGACACACGGGGTGTGGGGACCGGGAGGAAGCCCCGTCCGCCCCGCCACGTCTGCGGGGCCCCCATCAGTAGGCCTCCTCCTGCGAAGTCACTGGGGTCGTTAGGCTGAGAACTTCCTGCCTCCTCCTCAGCCACCCACTCGCCACCAGCCCCCTCCTCTGCGCGTGTTAGACAAATAGCTGACCAAGAGCATGGGCATTGGGGTCAGACCCGCCTGGGTTTGTGACTTGAAGGCGGGGTGACTCTAGGCAAGCTGCTGCACCGCTTTCTCCTCTGCGGAACGGAGGGGGAAGGTAATACCTGCTTCCCTGGTTGCTGGGCAGGTTGGGTGTGCGTGAGTGTGTGCGGTGTTTGTTTAGCACAGTGCCTGGTACAGCGGACGCTGAATAACCGAAGCGGTAGGGTTATGGTGGTTATCCCTCCGTTTGTGTCCCTGGCTTCCCACGGGGCTAAGAGCACTGTTCCTGTTTGGTTTTGCACATGACCTTGGCTGCTGGCACCGCTGCAGGAGGGTGACGTGGAGTCAGGGCCACCAGGATCTGTCTCTGACCTCAGGCTCCTTCAAGGGAATGCCCAGTGCCTGCAGGCAGCCGGGCAGGCGGAACGTGTTCCGGACCCCCACAGGCTCACTTCACCCTGGTCTCTCCGCCTTTTGTCCGCTCCCATCCATCCGGCGATCCCTGCTCGGGCTCAGACCTCACCGGCTTTGCCTAAAGCCTCGAGGCAGCCTCCTCCCCAGCCTTCCAGCCTCGGATCCCCTCCCCTCCGCAATCCCTGCTGCAGCCAGAGTGATCTTTCTCTAACGCAGGTGGGATCATGTCACTTGCTTGATTAAAACCCTTCCATGGCTCCCCATCGCCTACTGAATTAAGTCCAGAGTCCGCACCGTGACATTCAAGGCCCTTGTAATCCGTCTGCGTCCTCCTTTATCTCCCACTGTGCCTCCAATCCCGCACGCACGCGCTCAGCCACACCTGCCTTCTACCTGCGCGCCCTGCCCCTGGAGGTCTTTCAACACGTTCAAGACCCAACCCAAAGAGTGCCTGTTCCTGGCACCCACGCCTCTCTCTGTCTGTCTGTCTGATCATCCTTTTATTTGTTACCCAGTTTAAAACACATACATATTAAGGGTTTACTACGTGCTAAGCATTGTGCTCCATGAGAAGAACAGGATCTCAGCCGACAGGAGGCTGGTGGTCCGGGGAAGGAGACAATTGAACGATTGACAAGGCGTGATAAGAGCCAGCGGTGGGGCAGACGGCAGAGGCTCCCGGGAGGAAGTGATGTTACGCAGAGACCTGCAGTTTGAGTAGCAGCTATCTAGGGAATGATGTGGGGGAGGGAGGTTGAGAGCATTGAAAGGGGGCTCCAGGCGAAGGGGTGTGGGGTACCAAGGCCCGAAGGTGAGGGGGGATATTGGAGCAACTGCAAGTGGGGCACATGGAGCCTGGGGTGTGGCTGTGGGCGTTACAGGAAACCAGGCCAGGGAGGTGGGCGGACGCTGGTCCTGAGGGTCTTGAAGGCTCCTGGGAGGAGCTTGGACTTGGTTCCGAGAGCAGCAGGAGCCGGCAGAGGGGTTTGGGCAGGGGAGGGGCATGGTGCAACTTGCCTTTAGAGCTTCATTCTGCTGCTGGGGGGAGGATGGGTTGGTGGGGAAGGCGGGGTTCAGCTTTGCTGGTGGTGGAGGGGGGGACTTGCAAGGATCGGAATAGAGCGGGCAGAGCTGGGAGATTCTGTGGGTAGGGGGTTGGGGGGTCTCTGTTTCTGACTGGGGAGGCTGTGTGGCTGGTGTGAGGAGCAGGGCTTTCAAAGAGAGGTGGGGACCAGCTGCAGACGGGGTGCATGTGAGATGCCCTTTGGGCAGCTGGGCAGCGATGCCTGCGCCCACCCTGAGTCCTAGGCAAGAAGTAGATCTTCGAAGCCACGGGATGGATGAGATCACCCAGGATAAGTCTGTAGAATGAAAAGAACCTTGAGGGACCGGTGAATTTCAAGGGCAGGTGCATCCCACGAAGCCTTCCCCGCCCCATTCAGGCACATGTGACTCACATCTCCACTCAGCCCCGTAGTAATTAGTTTAGGTTTTTGGGTTGGGTTTTTTTTTTTTTTTTTTTTTCTGCCTGCCTTGACTCATCCACTAGATCCATGACTCTCAACTAGGGGCAATTTTGCCCCCTAAGTGACACCTAGCGATGTCTAGAGACATTTCTGGTTGTCACAACTGGGAAGGAGACTGCTTCTGGCATCGAGCGGGTAGCGGCCAGGGGTGCTGGTAAGCCTACAAGGTGCAGGAGAGCCCCCAAACAAGGAGTCCTGCAGCCCAAGATGCTGACGGTGTGCAGGCTGAGAAACCCAGCCTCGGTTGAGAAGACCCCGAAGGCGGGCCCTGAGTTTGTTCTTTGTTTTTCTTCGTTTTGGTCCCCCCAGGGATCAGCACAGCCGGTGGCACCAGGCAAGCGCTCACTGACTTACGTGTGCGCTGGAGGAGGTCTCAGGCCACGCGGCATTGACGCCTGTGATACTTAACGCTCAGCCCTCCCGGGGGTGCCCGGCGCCTCCCCAGCCGGCTGGACCAGCCGAACAGCCGGGATGGGCCCAGGGAGAGATGGATGGGCCGAGGGGAAAGCCCGCTGAAAGGCTGCCAGACACCCCGAGGCTGAGGACGTGTTGCTGCGTATAGATCACCCGTCTCATTTTTTCCCTGGTCTTGTTAACTTCTGTCACTTCTTTATCACCCAAGTAAATATGTTATATTTTAAAATAGGCGAGTTACAGATAAACAAAATGAGAAACGTGACAGCCTACTGATGAAGAGCGTGGGCTCAGGGGTCGGGGAGAGGCCAAGTCCAAGTCCCGACCCTGCTACTTACCAGGCCAGCGAGCCTCTGTGCTCTCACCTGTTCAGTGGTTTTGATGGACGTGCCTTGTAGGATTGTGGGAAAGAGTGAATGAGGTTATACAGACAAAGGGCTTAGCTGGGCTCGTAGGACACATTCAGTCCAGAGACTCCATGTGTGTATGCGTGTGTAAGTTTCTAGGCATGCATGGACATGTGTGTGTCTTTTGATATGCGGGAGCATTTTTAATTAGCCATAATCCCCCCGCCCCTTGGCTACCATTTCGGTGCGTGTCCTTCTTGACACAGACAGGTTTTTAAAAACTAGAAATGGCATCTCGCTTTATATATATACGCCTTTGTAACCTGCTTTTTTACTCGATAA
Organism: Glossophaga mutica; assembly: GCA_039655065.1. NCBI lineage: Eukaryota > Metazoa > Chordata > Mammalia > Chiroptera > Phyllostomidae > Glossophaga > Glossophaga mutica. Next base: position 98,079,640 of record CM077312.1, on the reverse strand, counting down.
TATATTGTGAATGCCTTGCCATTTCAATAAATATACATCTACATCATCATTTTTTAAGAGCAGCATGGTTCTCCATTGTGCAGCTGGACCATAATTTATTTAACCAGCCCCCACTGTTGGACATTTGGGCTGTTTCCAACCCTTTGCGATTACAAACAATTCTGCAACGAACATCCTTGTACACACATCTCCACGCTCTTGTCTGATGATTTCCTCGGGGACCACTTGGCCATTTTCGGCAGGAGGCGTGTGACCCTTCCTGGATTCTTCAAGTAGGAGCCCTTGGGCCCGGTGAGGAGGAGACTGGGGGGCCCGGAGAAGGGAGAAGATGCTGGATGCCAAGACTCGCTTTGGCTCCTGGAAAGCGGGTTCTGATGGTGACTGGATTTCTCTGTCACTGAAACAGGGGCAGGCCCCACCCAGTCTCTCTCTCCGGCGTCACTGTGGTGCTTGCAAAGTAGGGGACCAGGGGCGGGAACTCTGTGTGTGTCGGGGGCAGAGTGACGGACACCAGACAGGCAGGGACTCAAGGTGGAGGGGCCCAGGCAGACTGATGGATGGCTAACTGAAGCAGGCGGATCCAGGTCAGTGGGCAGACAAGATGATGGGCAGTGATGAGCCCGACAGATTCAGGTGACCAGACAGACACAGGACTGGGCCTCACGGTGGGGCCCACAGGCACCAGGGGCTGAAATTGTGAATTCGCAGGCAACAGGGAACTCTTAGGCGGTCCAGCCAGGCCCCGAGGCCAAGAGGCTCTGAGCTTCTGTCTTCTATCATCTGAGCAGCTGTGTTGAGGATTACGCATTTTAGAGTTGAAAGGGCCTTTGGGGGTGGATGGGCCCAACTACAATAGCTATATTTATACAGATAGATAAATAGATGAGGAGCTGAGGCTCAGGGGACAGAGGGAAGGAGTCCAGGACATGACAGCGTCTCAGCCGCAGACGCAGTCCTTGGCTCCTAGTTTAGTCTCTTCTCGTTTCCACTTTTCTCACGTGAGCCTCTCACCTGCGTGTGACGGGGAGGGGACTGGGCATCTGGAGGAGCCTTGTCACGAATTCCTCTGTCCACCTGCCTCCCACGATTCTATTTATACCTCACTGCTGTGTACTGTTGAGAGCACAGGCCCAGGAGCAAGACGGCCAGGTCCCCATCCTGGCTCTGCCCTTACTCGGCAGTGGGTGGGGAATCTTAGGTAAGTTGCTACATCCCGTGCTTCAGTTTCCTCCTCTGTACCTATCTCATAGGTTTATTAAAAGGTTTAAATGAGTTAATAGAAGTAAAGCACTTAGATGTGCTCAGAAGTAAAGCACAGTAACTGGCCCATAGTAACACTCTGTAAGTGTTAGCTACCGATATTATACAATTTTCCCTTATTTTTCCTTTGAATTCCACACGTGTGTGCATGCATGTGCACGCTTACTCACACCTGCATAGCAAGCTGTCCTTTTGAAGGCAAAGATTGTCTTTCTCATCCTGTATCCTCCCTCTCCCACCATCAGGGCCCTCTAGCCAATTGGGCACATAGTAGGTGCTCAATTAATGCATCTTGATGAAGTGGCTTGCTTGATTATATCTGGTTGAAGGGATTAGGTAAGTAAGGTTTCGCTGGGGAGGTAGCATGTGAGTTGTGTGTTGATGTCTAGGATGGCACTCTGGTGGCTGGAGGTGACAGAGAGGGCATCCCAGGGGGTAGGGACAGCATGAGCAGAAGCAGGCAAGCTTGGTGAATGTTCGGGGTGGCAGGCAGTTGCCTGGTGTGACCCAGCACAGGGGCCGTAAAGGAAAGGGATGAGAGCGGCCCAGAAAGGGGAGGGTCAGCGGGATTCAGAAGTGTGAGACTCCAGGCTGAGGGGTGCGGGCAGTAGGGAGCTATTGAAGGTTGCTGACTGGAGCTGAGCTTTAGGAAGACCATGTGCCTGCCTTGTTTTAGGGTCGACTGGAAGGAAAGAGAAAGGAAGCAGGGAGTGGAGCAGCTGAAATCTTCCAGGAGATAAGTGGGGTTGGAGCTTGAATGAGGGGCCGCAGGGAACAGGCACCAAGAAAACAGGACCGAGAGGACTCAGAGCTTGCAGGTTGTGGGACAGGAGGATGAGAGAGAAGGGAAACATGACCAGGTTTCAAGCCTGGATGGCTGGGACAACGGGGGCGCCTCAAACCAAATTAGGGGACTCTAAACTAGGGAGATGTGGGGGAAAGTTGAGATTATTCATCCACGTGGCATCCTAAGCCATCCATCCATCCATCCACCCACCTACATACATTTACCATCCATGATCCATCTATCCATCGAACCAACCATTCATCCATCAACCAATCCATCCTCCTCATCACCCGCCTCCATATAAACAGACATCTGCGTCCCTCAGCCACCTCCAGCCCTCCGTCCATCCACCTGTCATCTACCACCGTGTACTGCCGCCTTTCTTCTCATCCTCTTGCTGCACATCTACCCACTCCCTTCATGCACCAATCCGCCAACTTAGTATCCATCCAAGACACATTTCTTGTGAGCCCACAATGCGCCTGGTTCTGGTGAAATCCTGCTGCAAGCATTTGGAATGCCTGATAATGAACATAGTCACTTGAAAAGCCGATGGAAGGGACCAGAATTATTCCACCCAGAAGAGAGACATTTGAGAGGAGACTTTGCATCTCTGAGGCTATGGCAGAATCCCTACAGAAGGTGGCTTGCAGGTTCGCTGCATTCTATTCCCGGGATGGAACAGGGGATGTTGGCTGCACTTGCAGCTGGAGGGATTGAGATTAGCTCGGAGGGAGAGCTACCTGCCTTGCTGACCATCTCTGGTGTCTGAAGTACCTGCCTGATCATGTGTTCGGGCTGTAGCAGGACACAAAATCTGTAGGGGTGGCTTAGAGGGCGTGGGTGCAGGCTGGGGCATTTGTGGAGCAGTTAGCAGAGGACTTGGGGCGTAGTCTTGAAGAACTGTGGGTGGGGGTGAGTTGGAGGAGCAGACAACCAAGGTGAGGGAGCCTTATGGGGGGAAAAGGACCGTGTCAGCCAAGGGGAGAAAGCTGTGGCTAGAACGAGCCAGGCCTCCATAGGGCACCCAGCTGATGGTTTGGGAAGAAAGAGCTGCACTTAATTCTCAAAACAACCCCTGGAAGGAGGGCCTGTCCTTTGTCCTCGCTCAGCCCCCACCCCTTCATGAGCCAACATTTCTCTCGGAGCCCTGACCCCTGCAGAGCTGCTGCCCCCTCGGTTTTGCCTTGATCTCCCGCTGAGCCGGTGCTCTGTCGTCTGAGGCTTGGTGCCCTCCCGACCCCCTTCCTCCTCACAAGCCTCAGGCCCCGACCCGAGCCCCTGGCCGTGGTGGTGCCCTCTCTGTCACAGGGCCACACCTCTTCTCCCGCTGCCTCCTTGTTTGCGGTGGTCCTCCCCTCCCACAGCGGGGAGCCTCCCTTCCCCAGATACCCCAACAGAGCTCTTGCTCCCCTTTACAAGAGCCCTAAGCCTCTGCAGAACCCCTACTCCCCCCAAAGCCCCGAGTTGTCCTCGTGAGCAGCCGCCCTGCCTGGGGACCACTCGGAGTGCACTTTCCTCCCAGAGTCCCAGAATTCCATCTGCTCTCTGCTCCCCCTTCTCCTCGCTGAGCCCCGTCCCCTCGTGGAGCCCTCCTCCCACCTGGAGTGCCGCTCAGAGCCCTTGTGCCACCCCCACCCCAAGGGCCACCCTCACTGTCCCTCAGGTGCCGTCAGCCAGCAGCTCGCGGCTCCAGCTCTCAAGCCACTGCGGGGTCTCTCCCTCAACTCAGTCACCCCCTAAGGCCCTCCGGGCAACCTGCTGTCTCCCTGGGGGGCTTTGGGGATGGGTGGACCCACAGGGCTGGGCTTGGGGGTGGGGGCCAGCAGATTTGGCAGCTCAGCCCTGCTGGTGGGCTGGGAAAAGCTGGAGACTCACCGCTTCTGGGTTAGGAAAACAATCACAAATTACAGAAAATGCTTTGGGAAATGGCTCCGCTGCATGAGAGGGAGGCCGTCTCGGGAGGGAGGGAAAGAGGCTCCTAAGCCAGCGATGGCTCCCCGTGGCCTCACCCATCCACTCCAAACCATCTGCTTGGCATTCGAGGCCCCATCCTTTGCCATGGTCACCCACTGAGCCCGACACGCACCTGCTGCAGTGCAGCTAAGCCGTCGCTCCCAGGCCCATTCCGACCTGTGAACGTGGCTCACCTGGGCTGAGCTCCTCCAGGCAGCCAGCCCGAGAGCCCCCTTTCGGCCCTTCAGGAGCTCTCGTTACCTGTCTCTCCTGCTCATGGCAGACATACAGAGACAGATCTGGGCAGCAACCCTCACCCGATACATCTTGGCCAGGTGGCCTTGGGCGAGTCCCTTCGACTTCCTGAGCCCAGCGTCCTCACCTGTGACGATGGAAGGGCCGGACCGCCCTTGCCGAGTCGTTGCGGAGAGTGAATGCGGTCACGGGCACACAGTGTCCCGCTCAGAGGTGCAAGAGCAACGAGGTGTTGTCCCGGTTCACAGACAGATGGGAATGTTGGGCGGTGTCGTCCCGGTTCACAGACAGATGGGAATGTTGGGCTGGGAGGGCCAGCGTTCATCTATGAATGTCACTTGTCAGCAACGGCCCTCCTGCCTGCTCCACACCTGTCTGTCCACCATTCCCCTACTAAGGCGATACAAAAAGAGGGCACAGGAACCTCAGGGCCAGCACTTGAGAGGTTCCTGATGTCAGAAGATGCAGCGGTACAAGCTGCACTTTTATGAGTTTGCTGGCCATCAGGCCAGACTCAGGCGAGAACTTCTTCTGTCAGGAGGGGTTAGAACAGTGGCCAAGAGCTCAGATTCTCCAGCCAGACTGCCTGGGTCCCAGTCCCTGCGCTGCCCCTCCCGAGTCACCTGACCTCACACCTGTTGCTTAACTACCTCAGTTTCCCCATCTGTCTAATGGGGATGATCATCACAGTATCTGCCTCACAGGGTCGGGGTGATGATTATATGGACTAATATTTGGGAAATGCTCTAAAATAGTGCCTGGCAACTAGTAAACCCCATAAAAGGCTTTGTCAAATAAAATCAACGAGGGATTCAGGAACGTAGGAGTGGACAGCAGGGGAGCTCGAGCAAGAGAAGATGGGCTTTCAGATCAGGGTTTTCAGAGAGCTAGAGTGCAGCCAGCTGCCTGTTGAATTGGCCCTGTTCTGAACGCAGAGAGCATGGGATGTTGTTGAAGGAAACAATGCATTTTCAGCAGGCCACTAGGGTGCCTCGTTTGGAGAGGGAGGGACCCGGGGCCATGGCCCAGAGAGGCGGTCTCTGCAGAGAGCAGCAGGGACAAGGACCCAGGGTTCTCAGGGGCTCCTCCGAGCCCTGCAGGTCTCGCCCGCCCCTCCTCTGCCTGGTGGAGGCTCCCAGCATCGATGGTTCTCTCCCTGCCAGTGACGGGTGAGGCAGATTGCTGTGTCCCCTTGATGGAAGGGGACCACGGCACTTGGTCAGGGAGCGGAGAGAGGCGTCCTGGAACATCTTCCTCAACCCACTGGAATCCGGATCTCGCCCTGTTCTGGAGTGTCTGCTCTGTGTCAGGTGTGCGCAAGGTGTCAGGAGAGTACAGTGGATCGGCCATGGTCCTTGACATTGAGGAGTTTGGGAGAAACAGCCAATTCTTGGGGTGTCTCTTATCTTTGGGCCCCAGTTTCCTCGTTCGTCCTCTCCCTTTTGGCGGAGTGGTCCTTTCACCTGCCCCTCTCTTTTCCTCCTCTTCCCAAGGCTCCTCCCCAAGCAGAGGATGGGGAGGAGCCCCCATGGAGAAGAGAGACTTTGTACAAACTGGGGGCACTGCTGGAACTTTTGATTGGCTGGTCATAGCCATTCTTTCCCCCAGTTGCCATAGCAGCCATTTCCTGGAGTTGTCAGTGATGAAACTCATAACATTGTTTTCAAATAATCCGTGTAATTGAAACAACAATTGAGCTGTTAACTCGTCTCTCACGTCCAGGCTAGGACACATCCCCCTCTCTGAATACCCATTGCAGGAAGCTCTGGACCACCTCCTCTCCCGAGCTCAAGCTCAGCGCTAGCCCCTTCCTTGGGTTGGAGCAGGGAAGAGCAGGTATCTTAATTATAGAATCCTAGAAACTCAGGCCCCCAGAGCTGAGCCAGAACTTAGAAACCCCCTCCTTTTGCAACCAGAGGCGCAGAGAAGGAAGGGACTTAGCCAGCGTCACACAGGAAGGAAGGAACTGAACTAGGCATGTAGTTCTTTTTCTGTGGAAGTTGGAGTTGATGCATTACCTTAAAGGGTTGATAGAAGACCACAGAGCCGCCTCCTTCTAAGGATTTGATCTGGTATGAATCCTTACCTGCCCCACCCCCATTTTACAGGTGAATAAACCGAGGCCCCGAGAAGTTAAGCCTAATACATGTGTTTTGACAACCACTCTGAAAATACCTGTTGCATGGATGGATCTCAAAGAGCAGAGACCACTTTTTTCTCTCTTTGCGCCCCCTTTTCTCCAGCCAGGAACTGAGACCTAGTTTCTTTGGAGAACTTCCTGGAAGAGGGGGTGAGGGCAATTTGGGGGCATGCGGCTTACAGGAAGAGGAAGAAGGATTCCTGGAGGAGACAAAAGAGGCGGGGGGGGGGGGGGGAGGGGGGAATGCCAAAGTACCGGTCCCCTCCTCCCCTAGCTCGGGGCGGAGGCCGCATCTTCAGAAGCATAATTGTGAACGGGGCAGATCCCTGCCCAGTCCTTCTCCTGAGAGGGATTGCAAACGGGAGAAGCAAGGCCTCGCCTACAAGCACATGTCTCCGTGCACGCTCGGAAATGCAGGTCCGCCTAGACAACTCCCTGGGGTGGCGGCTCCGCGGAGGATGAAAGCGGTCTTTACAAAGTGTCTGGTTGCTGTCCAAGGTGCTCCATGGGTGCGCCGACTGTGTGGGTGGCTGGGGCGGCAGGCAGTTGCAGGGAGTGGGGGTGGGAGCAGTTCTTTCACTGTGAGACTCGGTGATAGCAAGCAGCTGGCTTCCTTCCCCGGATTCTAGAGTGTCGGAACCACTAAGGGACTCCGGGTCTAGGCAATCGTGTACCCTCCCCCGCCCATCATTCCTTCTTATTTATTCAGCATTTATTGAGCACCTACTTGCTGCCAGGCACTCCATGGGCCATGAGGGTGTGCGGATGAGGGAGACCCCGTCTCTGTCTTCAAGGACTCTTTCAATCTAGAGGGGAACGTGCGCGCGCGCGCGCGCACACACACACACACACACACACACACCCCAGTGGCCAGCAGTATTCCAGAGGGTTAGAGGGTGGGAGATACAGAGGGAGCACAGAGAGGGAGTGATGGTGTCTGCCTGCAGAAATAAGGCCTCCTGGAACAAACGGCTTGGGCTCAGTCCTGAAGGACGAATAGGGGTTCTCTAGGCAGGTAATGGGGGAGAATAGCACTTGAGAGGGGACAGTGTAAGCAAAGACAGGGAAGGGTTCATGGTTAGAGAACAATGAGAGGTTCTGTGTGGCTGCCTGAGGAGCCCGGCTTCTGGAGAGGGGCAGCGACCTGCCCGAAATGCCACCTTGGGTGGTGGCCGACTCAGGACTGGAACACACCGTAGGTAACTTTGTCATAAAATCAGAAAGTTTTTTTTCTCCTCAGAGGGATTTCTTTCCCATCCAAACTGCCCATTTTTCGGATGGGAAACCAAGGGCCAGAGAAGGTCAGTGCTGGGCCTGGGGCTCCGCGGTAAGGAGGTCACGGAGCGGGATTGGAAATCCGGCCGGTCTGATGCCAAAGCCTAAGCTACCTTCATGGCACCAAAGCTGGGAACGGGGTGACCTGGAGAGCGGAGGGCTCAGACAAGGACAGGCTGCCCCCTCGGGACCTGTACGTGAGGTGGGACAGGCAGCCTGGGCCAGCTTCCTGTCCCTCTGCTGGCACTCGACGCTGGCACTGGAGGAGCACGGCTCCAGCAGGGAAGCTCGGCAGCTCGATGCTCCTCTTGGCTGGAGTGGCCCTGAGTCCCGCTCGCAGTCCTGTCCCTCCTCCTCCGAGTGACCTTGGGCAAGACGCACCGTCCTCGGGCCTTCCTTGCCACGGTCGTCGGTACCGTAGGAGGATCTTCCTTGCCTACGCTCGGGGGCAGTTGTTTTCAGTGGTGGTGGGGGGGATGATTCGGCCCCCCGGGGGTCCTTTGGCAGTGTCTTGACACGGTTTGGATTGTCACGATTCGGGGACAGGTGTGCTACTGGCATTGAATGGGGAGAGGCCGAGGATGCTGCTGGACATTCTACAACATACAGGACAGGCCGCCCACGGAGAGCTGCCCAGCCCCAAACGCCAGCAGTGCCGAGGAGGAGAAGAAGCCCGGCAGCCTGGGCCTTGTTTGTGAGGATCACATGACGGCTGCGCAGCGGGGCAGCCCCCCTGAAAGCTGTGACCTAGACAAGCAGGGTGGCCTTGACGTCAGGCAGACCTGGCTGTGTGGAGAGGTACTTCTCCTCTTGGAGCCTTGGTCGCTTCATCCTTGGAACAGGGCGATAATGCTAACGCCTATCTCAGGGGACCTTGAGCGGAGGTGGCGAGGTGGCGCATATGCTGACGGAGAGCAGGACAGCAGCCCTGGAAATCCAGGGACCTCCCCCGGGAGCCCCCTCTGCTGCAAACGCAAATGCTGAGCCTTTACGCTTGAACTGCGGCGCCGCCAGCTCCGCGACTCAGACCCGTGGAATCTTAAACACCGTACTTAACCTCAGTGTGCCTCCATTTCTCATGTGTGTTACGAGTAGTACCTCGGTGGGAAGGTGTAAAAGGAGTTACAGATGTAAAGCACTTAGAGTAGCCCCAAGTACGTGCTGTGCAAATGTTAGCTACTACTTCCACTGTCGTTGTTGTTGTTATTGTTGCTACTACTACTACTACTATTATTATTATTATTATTATTATTATTATTATTCTGTCTTGAACAAGGCACTCATGCAAGCTGCAGAGGGTGCCTCAGACACCGGCCTCTCCGGAGGCGCATCTCTCTATAGCCCCTGCCTCTCCCTCCTCCCAGCCCTCAGGCCTCCATCTCCACCCTCCCCCTCCTCCTCTCCCACCGAGTCTGCCTGAGCTGGAGAGAGCACCTCGCTCTGTAACTCAGGCCCCTCCCCCCAATTCTCAGCTGCAAGCACTCATATCCTGAACCCTGGCCCACTCGGATTAGCCCTTGGCCTGCCCCTCAGAGAGCAGATAAATTCTTTAGCACGGGGCTGCTCAACCTCAGCACTGTTGACATTTGGGCCCGCGTAATTCTTTGCTGAGGAGGGCTCTTCTGTGCATTGCGGGGTGTTCACCAGCCTCTCTGGCTTCTACCCACCAGACCCCAAGTGCCCCCCTCCTCCAGCTGCACCGCCCCAAAATATGTCCGGACATTGCCGAGTGTCCCCTGGGGGCAACATTGCTCCTGGTGGAGAAGCACTGTTCTAGAACTTCGCAATACAAGGTGAGTTTCTGCCGTGTGGTGTGCTGGCAAAGGAGCTTCTAAAACCTAATGGATGCCCTCAGGTTGGACCCCCCGACGCCACCCTCCACTTTACCCCGTTTTCTTAGGAGAGTTCCAACTCTCTGACCCATTCTCCAAACCAGTCGCCCACGAGCATTGGGCCTAACCCAAAACCCTGAATCTTACCCTTAAATCCCAAATGTCGATCTCTTCCCCGAACCCCAAGCCTTCCTTCAAATCCTAACCCCAAACCCTAGACTTGTTTCGAAGCTTCAGATTCCTTAGCCTCAAACAGAATTCTAAATCCAGGGATTAGCCCCAAAGGAAACCTACGCTTCCAGGTCCTCCCAGCTCCTAATCTCCATCCCTGTCCCTTCTGGTCTCTGGAGAGTCCTTGGCTCCTGTTTCCTGTCTCCTCCCTTCCAGGGTGGCCCCAGGTCCCCCGGTGGGGGGTGCAGGCAGGGCCTCCCGGAGGCCACTGGGCCTGTCTCATCACTCCTCCCTCACACCACCGCAGGCAACCCATCTGGAAATCCCATCATTTATTCATTTGTTTATTCAAACATTGAATGGGCACCCACTCTGTGCGGGCTCTGAGCTGGGCACCAGAAAAGCAAATGAGAATCAGACCCGGTTGCTGCCTACAGTCTACTGGGGGAGACAGAGAAATAGACGAGTAGACAGATACTTAAAAACAATGACTTCAGAGTCACTCGAGAAATGGGAAATGGCCGCTGAGCACCTGTTCTATGCCGAGCGCTGTTCTAAGTGCAGATGAGACAGCGCCGAACACGAAAGACAAGCTCCGGCACATCGAGCGTCCACCGAAGGTCAGGGGGCGATAATAAGTAAGTGCACGCACGGTGTGTCCGACAGTGACGAGTTCTGTGGGGGGGGGGGGCTGATGGGTAGGGAGGGCCCAGCAGATGGAAGAGCTGTTCTAGCTCAGGTTGTCAGGGAGAGCCCCGCCCCCCAGGCTCAGCTACTTGAGCCAACCTCCGAAGGAAGGGAGACAGGGAGCCAGGCAGACACCAGGGGCAAGAGGACCAGCAAATGCAAAGGCCCTGTGGCAGGAACATGCCTGTAGTATTTAGCGAACAGCCAGAAGCTCCGTGCGGCTGGAAAGAGGCACGGTGGGAGGAAGAGGAAGAGGTCAGAGAGGTAACGAGAGGCCAGATCATGCTGGGTCTTGTGAGCCATTTTACTCTGAGTAAGACGAGAAGAGCTGGAAGAATTTTGCGAGGAAGCGTGTTATGATCTGGTTTATGTTTTAACACCATAAGTGAGAACATTCTGCAGGGGGCAAAGGCAGAAGCAGGGAGACCAGTGAGGAGGCTGCCGCAATCCCCAGGTGAGAGATGATGCCGGCTCGGACCAGGCTGTTAACAGCGAAGGTGGTGAGAACGGTCGGATTCTGGGTCTGTTTTGAGTCGGAGCTGGTGGGATTTGCCGGCAGCTCTGATGCGGGTGTGAGATAGAGGGGAGTCAAGGATGACTCCAAGGCTTTTGACAGGAGCAGCTGGGATCACGGAAAAGCCACTTACTGAGACGGGGAAAGCTGGAAGAGGAGCAGTCCTAAATTTATTGTATTATTATTGCGTGTGCCGGGAGGGCTGCAGAAGTCGGGAGTTCAGTTGTGGATGTGAGGAGTTTGAAGGGTATTTCAGACATCCAAGTGCAGGCGCTGACCAGGCCAGCAGATACAGGAGTTGGGGGTGTGGGGTGAGAGCTGAGTTGGACCTGCACCCTGGGCGTCACCAGCAAATGGATGGGATTGCTTGTGGTCACCCAGGGAGTGAGTGTAGACAGGAAAGAGGAGGGACCTAAGGACCAAGCTCTGGGACTCCCCGACATACGGAAGGAGCTGAGGTGGAAACAGCACAGGAGACTGAAGGCACCGCGAGGTCGGTGAGGTTTGGGGTGCTGGGAGGGGCGCAGGATGCTCCCCTTGCACCCTGTATCTTTTTCGATTGTTTGTTTGAGGTCTTTATCATACTTTATAATACGTCATGAGTTAAAACAGAGACGTTGATACAGAGAAGGGAGAGAGGCCAAATCTGGGATAGCCAAGACAGGCTTCACATACTGCAGGTGACATTGAAGCCTGGCTTTGAGTGATTAATAAAAAAAAAAAAAAAAGTCCCCCATTGTACAAGATCAGGAAGGGCATTCCAGGGAGAAGGAACGGCACATGCGAAGGCTCAGAGGCCTACGACCACCAGGGCATGCAAACTGAGCTCACGGTCCCCGACCCTCCACACCTGCTCCTCCCGCTGTCTTCCCCACATCACCAGCGGGGCCACCTGTGTGGGCGTCCTCCCCAACAGCCCCCTCTGCCTCACCTGCCCGCAGCGCTCCCACTGTGCCCTGGGGATTCTGCCGCCCGCATACCTCTAGGGACGGCCCTCTCTGGTCACCCTTCCCGGCCTCACCCTGGCCTGGGCAACAGCCTCTTTTCCCGCCCGCCCGCTTCTTTCTCACTGCCCCTGTGAGGGCCCTGGAGCCACGAGGGGGATGCATCTGCTTCACACCCACAGCGGCCGGTGAGTGTAAAAGTAAAATGAGGTCCATGCCACTTCTCTGCTTCAGAAGCTTGCCACAGCTTCTCGTTGCTGTCAGGATGAAATTCGAACCTCCACAAGGCCCGCAGGGCTCTGCGTGGTGCGCAGCCCGATGCCTGCTCCTCCAGTCTCATCTCAGTCCTCCTTCCCCGTAGCTTCTGGCCACCGGCCTCCTGCTACTTTTCAGGTTTCCCAGCTCTGCAGGCCTCCAGCCTCAGGGCCTTTGCCCATGCTGTTCCCTCCGCTTGACACCCCTCCCCGACTGCAGACAAGCTTCTCCGCTTTAGTTAACCTCCAGTCTGAGAAAATCGGACTTCCTCAGGGGACCCTGCCCAGAGCCCCAGACTGGGCCAGCCCCCCTGTTTAATGCTCCCCTTGCTCCCTGGATTTTTCTTTTGTGGCCATTATTGTAGGTTTTTAATGAAGTCATGAGGTAATGATAATAATAGATAATTGAGTATTTCGTGCTCAGTAGTAAGCAATAGTAAGTCTGTTATGGGTTTTTATCCGTTTCTAGCCATCTGATTGCTCACACAACCCTATGAGAGAGATGCTATTATTATTCCCATTCCACAGAGGAGGAAACTGAGGTCCAGAAGAGGTTGGACCTTGCGCACGAGGTCACACAGACGAAGAGCCCGACCCGGGCAGCCCGGCTCAGAGCCCACACCCAGCTGTCCTGTCTGCTCGGTGTTAAGTCCCATGGAACCAGGGACCTGCCTGTCTTGTCACGGCTTCATCCCCTGCCTCTTTCAGAGGGCTCAGTAAAGAATGAATGAGTGAATGAATGAATGAATGAATGAATGAGGTTAGTGGTGTGGGGATGCAAGCAAGGAGACTGGAGTGGGAGGATGAGACATAACGGGCCCTGAATGGCAGCCAAATAAGCCGAGACTTGGCCCTGGGCCACAGGCGTGGGGCTTTCTTGAGCAGAGGAGGGTGGATCTCGGAGAAGTGTATCAGGAAGATCCCCCCGCTGGCTGTCGTGGAGGAGGGCCACGTGGAGGAGGGCCAGAGGTGGGGTCCTTCCCTGCCCAGCAGCCAGGCAAGACTGGCACCTGCCCCCTCCCACTTGGCCCTATTAGCATTCCGCATGTGGCTTGGGCTCCACAATTAACACAAAGGTACAGTCATTCATTCTGACTGGTGGACTCGGGGGATCAGCCGATCGGAGGCTGGCTTCGCCGGGCTTCTGCTGGGAAGGCATGTCACAGCACAGCGGCCACCGAAATGAAAAGCTATTAATAATGATCCTGGAACTTCACTCCCATCAGCTGTTTGTTTAAAGGTGTTCTGTACTCAGAGCTGGCTGATTTATGTGGGCAATAATGTGCCCAGGTCGGTCCGCACTTTTTAAAATAGCGCTAATGGGGTGAGACCAAGACCCCAGGGGGTGCTGGGGAATAAGGCTTGAAGGCCAGGCCTAGTCAGGCTCAGACCTCACCTCCTTTAAAAAGCCCTAGAGATGGCAAAGAGGAAAAGGCAGCAAGAGCCAGGGGAGCGGGGTTCGAAGCCCAGCAGCTCCACTTGACCGGCTTAGGCATGTCTCTTTCCCCTCTGAGCCTCGGTCTCCTCACCTGCACTTTGAGTGAGGAGCGAGTCTGCATCAAAGGGTTGATGAGGGTCCCCAAGAAGCACACAGTAAGTGCTCACTGAGGTCTTCGTTTTCTCCCTTTCTCGTTCCCATCACCTGCCCAGCCCTCTCCCAAAAAGAAGCCTCCAAGCCACTCAAATGTTATTGAGAATCTGCAGTTGTATTTATTTTTTTTAAGATTTTATTTATTTGTTTTTAGAGAGGGGAGAAGGGAAGGAGAAAGAGAGGGTGAGAAACATTCATGTGAGTGAGAAACATCCATGTGTGAGAGAAACATCGATCACTTGCCTCTCTCACTCACATGCCCCCAACTAGACACCCGGCCCTGACCAGGAATCGAACCAGTGACCCTTTGGTTCGCAGGTCGGTGCTCAGTCCACTGAACCACACCAGCCAGGGCTCAAAATGTATTTGACGTTTACATTTTTGAAGGCCTCGCGGCAGTGCAGGGAGAGACACAGCACTGGGTTCATCTTAGAGATGAGAAAACCGAGGCTTGGAGAGAAAGACAGGTCTAGGGTGACCGAGCTCCAAGTCCATTACCCTGTGAGTTGCACGTGGGCAGAGATGTATCTGTTTTGTCCACTACCACACACCCAGCACTTCACGTAATGCCTGGCGTCTACCAGGAGCCCCATCCATGTTAATCGAACTACAAACAAGGAGTGCCAGACCCGGACTTGGACTTGGAGGCCGACTGCCCTTTCCACCGTTTAACCCCAAGGGCAGGCACAGCCAGAAGGGCTGAGTCCTTCCCCTGCTCTTAGGGTTAGGGTTAAATGGGGAGATTGGATCAGCTGCCTCTCGAGAGGGTTTCTCAGCTGCGGCACCATTGACGTCTTGGGCTGGATAATTCTCTGCTGGGTGCAGCGGGGCGGGGGAGGGGGGGGGCCCTGTGCACTGTAGGATATTCAGTAGCGTCCCTGGCCTCCGCCCGCTAGAGACCAATAGCATGCCCCCAGCTGTCACAAGCAAAAAATGTCAGGCGTTGCCAAGTGTGCTGTGCGAGGAGCAAAATCGCCCTGGCTGAGAACCACGGCTCCAGGAGCTCCCTCCAAGCAGCGCCGAGATTCTGCAGAGCCGAGGTTTCCGTCGTGGTTGGAGGTAGGCGAGCAGACGAAACCGGAAAGTGTGACCTGGCCCGTGACCCAAGGAGAAATGTCACATTGACATTTTCACAAGGTCACATTTCCCCCCTTGGTGAGCAGTTCCTCTCCTTCCAGAGCCAATCACCTGGCAGCTTCTGCTGATGATGCTGACCTCGTCCGCACAAGGAAGGTCACTGAACATGCAAGGGTAAGCTTCCCAGAATGCACTGCAGCTCAAAGCAGGGACTACTGGGTCTCTACGGGGTTCAGAGGTGAGGGAGAGAGATCTGAGGCTGTCTGGGCTGAAGGCCAGGAGCGGGCAGGGCTGGCCTTCAGGGACAGTCTGGATTAGCTGGAAAGAAGAGAGAAAGCAATAGGCAGGCCTGGGGCAGGTGCCACCAAAGCAAAGGCGGGTAGGCAGAAGTGAGGAGAAAAATGGCTGCCCGCGCCCGTTCCAGAAGGTAGACACCAGGACAGCCTACCTTCTCCAAGAGGCCCTCCCTCCCACATGCCACCTGGAGACGCCACCTGTTTTCCGCAGGGGACACAGTTTCTTCTGGCTCCAAGTCATTCCCTCTAGCCCCCCTTCCCACGGGGACTCTGGACACAGAGGCGGCCTGAGGGGCAGAAACAGAGTGTGCTCTGGTGTGGGACACCGTGCGCTCCCACTGCAAACTGGAACTTAACAGCCTGTGGCCTTGGCCGAGTCACATGACTAAGGGCGCTATTCAGAACGGTTCACAACGGAACAGCACAGGCCCTGGCCGGTCAGAAGAGAGGACGCCTGAGAACAGCCAGTGGGGCTGGCTGAGCCTGGGGCAGCCCTGCCTCGGAGCCTCCATCTACAAAAATGGCCACAGTCGCATCTGCCCCGTGGGGCTCGGGGGTGAAATGGTGGTAAAGCACCCAGCACAGCAGCTTGCAAGCTGCAGGCAATCGGTAAATGTCCCTTAACTTCCCCAGCGTATTGAGAAGGTGCTGAGGTCTGAATTCCCTGCAGTGGGCTCTGGACCTTGGAAAAGACCTCCCCCTTTCCGGAGGCTGAGGAAAGCTGTGTGAGGAGTGGCACCCCCCGCCCACGGCCAGGATTCAGGAGCGCAGAGGCTGGTAGAGGCGCACAGGACCCAAAGATACGGTTGGCCGAAAAGCTTGTTTGGTGTTTTCCGTACAATGGCCTTAGTAGTGCCTGGTTGTCTTTAACTTCATTTGAAACAATTTTATTAGATTGTATTATGACAGCTGTCATATCCGCTGCATAATTAAAAAAACTTATCAAAAACTGGTGAATGTTTGTGTAGCCATTTTATTATGGAAGATGGAAGAAAATACACAACATTTTTGGCATAGTATGCTTTATTATTTCAAGAGAGGTAAAAACACAACTGAAACGCAAAAAAAAAAAAAGATTTGTTCAGCGTATGGAGAAATACATTAGTGCACGGCTGATAGAACGTGTCAACAGTGGTTTGTGAGGTTTCGTGCTGGAGATTTCTCACTGGACGATGCTCCACGGTCAGGTGGACCAGTTGAAGTTGATAGCGATCAAATTGAGACATTAATTGAGAACGATCAACATTATACCACGCAGGAGATGGCTGACATACTCAAAATACCCAAATCAATAAAGTTATTGGTGAAAATGAAAAATGTGTCTTTTATTTTACGGAAAACTAAACAGACTTTTTGGCCAACCCAATACATCAACTGCGCCCAGCGTGCATTGAGAGACGGCTCCGCGGAGACCCGAGCTGAGGCGAAGGGCCCCCAACCCTTGCCTCCAGGGGTCTTCGTCCTGCCCAGGGCCCTGAAACGCCCAACTGTCACCCATCCCAGGAGGACCCGGAACTGTCTTTCCACTCTGGCTCAGCCCAGCCCCCTCTCGGTGTATTTAGGCAGCTTGTCATTACAAAATCTATTTTCTTTATGTCCTACCATATCTATTTTTCTAATTCTTACTTAACGAGCTCCCCTGAAAATAAGAAAATCATTGGAACAATTTCCTTAAGTGTGAAAGATTAGTCTGAAATCGGCATTAAGGGGACTAATTACCTTCATTCTCCCACCTTTCCGACAGCCGTTCGTTAGCTGAGAGGACTCATTCATCCGCAGCTCAGGGAAGTCGGCCGCTACCCGGCTGGGTGGGGTGGGTTCCCGCTCCTGCTTCCACTCACGGGGCGTGTGTGCGACACACACACACACAAATGACAGACTGGGGGGCAGGGACACTGGAGCAGAATGCCCATGGGGAGGGAGTCAGGAGGGGTGGGTTCCTGGGCTGCCGCGGCCCGGTCCTGGGGCACCAGCAACTCGTCCTGACAAACTCCCAGGGATCCAGAGTCCCTGCGCTGACTCAGAATGACCTTGGAGAAGCCCCTTCGTCTCTTCGGGCCTGGGTTTCCTGGCCGGTAAATTGAGAGCGATCTCTTGGAGTAAGTTCCTGTTACTGCCCAGCAGCGGTGTCCTGCTCCGGTGGAGGCCGGGCACTGTGCAGACATCAGCCCCGCAGGGGTTGTGCGTGGCCTTTAGCGCCGCGTACACAGCAGAGGTGAGGTTAGAATGGCACTCCCAAGGATCGCGGAGTCTGAAGCCCAGGGCTCCAACCCCAACTCGAGCTCACACCCGTGGTGTGACCAGGAGCGTGTCCTGGCGTCTCTCTGAGCCTCAGTTTTCACCTCTGCAAACTGGGGACAGGTGTTGTGCTTCCTGCCATAGAGGGGGGTGTGGTGAGACCCACAGGTGGGAAGCGCTCGGAACGTGATGGGAAGGGAGGTGGCAAAGAGAGGATGTCCACGTTGAAGCTGCAGTGTGGGAAGAGGACCCGGGTTGCGGGGCAGGGGGGGGGGGCAGTGACTTGCACAGAGCATGCTGGGAGTCTGCGGAAGCCGGGTCCAAGGACCCGGGTACCTGGACGCCCAGCTCCCCTGCACCTGGCCAGCTGTGCCCATGCCTGTCCTCAGCACAGAGGGGCCTCCCTCCTGAACGAGGCCTTGGGAGACGTGAAGGTTTGTGACCAGGGAGCCTGTCAACAAACGAACGGTGCCGCCCAGAGCGAGGCGAGGATTACTGGCTCCGGAGTCCAGGCCTGGAAACCCGGGTGGGGGAGGGGCCGTCACCCACCCTCTCTGGGGGCGGGGAGACCTCATTGGGGGAAGCAGATAAGCTCCGAAAAGACGGAGGGAACATCTTCCATTTTCCATTTAACCACCCAGTATTGAATTATAAATAATTCATACACCTGCCAAACATTTGATTAAAAGAACCCAATTCGTACTGCATTTGTCAAGGGGTAAGAATTGCATTTGGTGTTTTTATTTTAATCTGTCCTTTAACTCTTTTACGAATATTTATTTATACTTGGCTGTCAGGTTTTATTCTATTTGCCCTGATTTTATTCTGGCGGTAGCTGGCATTTTTTCCTTTCCCTTTTTATTTTGTCACTTCTGCCTGGTAGTCTTGCATTCGAGAGCCCAGAGGTAATAAATAAGGAAGCAAGACTCCGTCTTGGCTCTCTCTGCGCGCTCCTGCCCCGCCCCCATCTCCGCCCACTGTTTATAGACCCCTCACTCCCCAGAACGGGCTCCCCACCCACCAGGCGAATCTACTCTGGGTCTTACCTGCCAAGTCCGGGGTCTCCTGGGCACACACGTCTCTGCCTCCCGACCTGGGCACGTCCCTTTCCCCTCCCATCCTCCTTTCTCCTTGCCAAGCACAGAGCATGCACTCAATAATTATTTTGTGAATGAGTAAGTGGTGAGGTGTCATTAAAATCATGTGTCAGTGTCTTGGGGGACAAAAAAAGGAAATTATTGGCATTTGTCAAGTCTGGTGATGAGACTAGGTTGTCACAGTGGACCTCGGAGCTAGACAAGCCCTAAACCCCAGTTCTGCCACTTACCAGCTGTGTGAATTTGGACAAGCTACCCCAGTTCCCTCGGTCTTCATTCCCTCGTCTGTAAAAGGCGTAAAAGCAGCGCCCACGTCAGAGATCAATATAGGAATGAATGCATGTGCCCAGCACGGCGTAAGTAATCAAAAAATGGCAGCTGTGATTTTTGTGATAAAAACCCCCTTCTCTCACACTGTCCATATCCCCACCTGCCCTTCCTGCTTCTCCCTGGAATCTGAAGTTGGGGGGCATATAGGGTATCATCTTCAGTGCCAGGTGTAGGTCAGCAGATATGGCTGTGACAGACAAGAAAAGGAAGAGCTGGCCCTTCCCCTCGCCGGCGACCTGCTTTCGCAGTGATGCTCTGTGCTTGTCGGAGGGCTCGTCCGGGTCGGTTCGTGGGTTGGCAGGAAAACTTGTTTCTGCCGAGTGATTCAGGTGAGCTGGGAATGAACTGGGGACCCGTGTCGAGGCTCCCTGCACACAAAGGGGCAGGGATGTCGGATGCCCGAGAAAGCCTGGGGCGGTGACGGTGAGAGTGTCACGCTGGGTGTATGCGATTTCCTTTTGTTGGTTGGTTGGTTGGTTCATGACACACACGCCCCATGAGTCTGATGTCAGTCTCCTATAAAATCCTCACGTCTTTCACAAGGCAGTCAGTCCAGCCACCCTCCTCTTCCCCGGTTTCCTCCGGGTCCCCAGGTGTCTCACTAGATAAGAAGGGGCCTCGAGCCCCATCTGTCAACTGAACTATTCAGCACCGCCTGGTCACCAGTGTCCCTGCCGCCCTTTCATGCAGCATGTTCTAAGACCTATCCAACTATATCACTCTCTTGATTAAACCTTCAGTGGCTCCTCACTGCCCTCAAGGTCAAGTCCAAGATGGCCCCAGGGAACTTACCCCAGAAATCAGTTGGGATCAGGAGGACCCTGGCTTGTGCGTGGGGTCTGCCACCCCAGTTAGACTGTGGTGACTTTTCCTGTTGTTATTGATAACTTAACCCTACTGATCACTTAAGCCAAGCCACAGACTTTTCTGGCACCTACTCTATGTCTGGCACAGGGTTCCGGGGTGACGCCAGCCCCTGCTTAGTCAAAAAGCTGTGGGAGGAGGAAAGGGCAGAAACCAGCAGTCACGGACTCTTGCTGCGTGCGTGCGCTTTGCCCGCAGCAACCTGGAAACTAGGTATCATTGTGCAGAACGAGGAGGTGACTTGCTCAGGGTCACTAGCTGGTACCTAAGGCTTATCCTTAGCAACACACTACCTCCCAGAAATGAGTGGGTGAGGGTCGTGAGCGGGAGGGCAGCCCGCGTGGGGCCACGGGATGTCTGCTGGGAGCCTCTGCCGTCTCTGTGCTAAGGACAACAGAGTCAGAAGAGCCTGCGGCAGTGGAAAGAGAGGCCTGGGCTCCTGAACCGGACAGGCCCAGGCGTGCACCCGTTCTGTGCCCGCACGCCACGTGTGTGACCTGGGAAATTGCTTCACACCTCTGCAGCCTGGTTTCCTCCCCAACAGAAGAGAAATTAGAATCCATCCCTCAACGTCTCATTGAGAGGATGGAGTAAGGTCACGTGGGCAAAAATGCTCTGTCAACTAGAAAATGAATTATACATTCTCCGTGCCCGTGTAATTCAGTCCTCCCAACCAGTGAAATAGGCAAGGCAGGAATGTTTTTTAAAGCTGGTTTCTGTTAAGGAATTAATGGGACACTTGTCAGTGAGGCTTCAGCCCCCTTTACCACCATCTCCGATCTTGTGGTCTCTTCCCCACTTGCTCAGAAGTCGCTCGGCGGTGATGAGCTCTGGTGTGCATGATGGCACGCCCTTTTTACACTCGGGCATACATTCCATGTGCCCACTGTAAACAAGCAGCATTGGGGTTTTTTTCATGTAAATGGATTCATACTAGATGTATCATCACTCTGCAACTTGCTTTTTTCTCTCCAACAATGGTTTTGAAAACGATTGTGCTGATATATATAACTCTGGTTCACTCCATTTAAGTGGCTGCATTCCGTCGTCCGGACACACCGCACTTCTGTGAGTCCGCTCCCCCTCCCCCGTTCCCAGCAGCGCTGGGTGGGTGTCCGTGTACACTTCTCCTGGGACACGGGCCGAGGTTTCTGCGGCAGAGATTTCCGGGTCATGGGGAGTCACGTGAGAAATCAGGGCGGGGCTTATTAATAATGTCAATAGTTATCATGTGTGGAGTTTTCTGGGCGTATCGAGTGCATTATCTCAATTAACCCTCCCAGTAAAACCACGAGGGAGCCCTGACCGGGACCCGTTTTCAGATGAGAGAGCTAAGGCCCAGAGACATGTAGGATTCACTGAGAGCCACATAGCAGGCTTGGTCGGAGCCTGGGCCTGCCTCTTCTCAGCCCAGCACACCCTGTACCCCAACAGTGGTGTCTTCCTCCACGTATGGGGGTTTAGGGCAAGAAAACTGGAAAAACAGACTGGGCCATTCTGGACCCAAAGCCCAGAACCCATAAAATTCCAAGTGGCATGTGTCTTCTGGGAATATGACAGGTGTCCAGGTCACCTCCAGACCAGGACACTCATCCTGTCAGCTGGGAGGACCACCTGCACTTCTTGCATTTTCCTTCCTGTGGATATCAGGGGCCAAGGCGGCCGAGGCAGGGACTGGCAGGGACGTTGACTCCTGGGATCTCAGGATCCTGAGCTTGACCATCTATGAGGAGAAGCTGCGGCCCGGGGTGGGGGCTCATTCCCGCATGGATGAGCCGGAGGATGAGCAGGGTCAGGAGGCTGCCTTGCCCCTGCCCAGTGTCCTGAGCAACTGAGCGAAGGCACCTGGAAGCCTGGTCCAGGGCTGGTGGCCAAC
The DNA here is from genome assembly GCA_039655065.1 of Glossophaga mutica. Classification (NCBI taxonomy): domain Eukaryota; kingdom Metazoa; phylum Chordata; class Mammalia; order Chiroptera; family Phyllostomidae; genus Glossophaga; species Glossophaga mutica. Next base: position 98,058,196 of record CM077312.1, on the reverse strand, counting down.
AGGAGTAGCAAAGCCAGGAGCTGTCCCAGAAGGTCACAGCCAAACAGGAAAGAGCAGGAAGGGGTGTCTCCAGGGAGCTGAGGCCTGGCTTCTGCTCCCAGCTTCACCCATCCCCTTGTCCTCGCCACCTGTTATGGCAGGAGAGCCACCCTGGTCCCCTCTCTGCCTGGGCCCCAGACCCCTGCCCGCTGTGTCTGCCCTCAGCCTTCTTTCAGCTCGTCAGCCTCTCCTGCTGCACTGGCTCCTTCCCAGCTCTGATCACACTCAACTCTCTGCTTTAAAAAGTCCCTTCCTCACGCCCGACCATTCCTCTCGGGCTATAGCCTCCCCTCTTCCCCTCCTTCCCTTCTCAGCCCACCTTATCAAGTTGTCTCCATTCCACTTGTCCATTCCGACTTGTAATGTTGGCCCCCCTCCCCATTACAACTCTCTCAGCCCACCCCCCACCCCCTGACGGCCCCTGGTACTGCGCTGCACCACGATGCTTCTGTTCCTCATCTCTGATGCCTGCACTCTCAGGTCCCCACGCTTCGTCTTTTACAACATCAGAAACCCCGGGGCCCCACCACCCTCCAGAGTCCCCCTCCTCTGACCTCTGCAGCCTCCACTCTCTCCTGCCTCCCTTCCTGCCTCTCTAATTGCTCCTTCTCCATCATCCTGCCCTTTAATTTGTTTAAAAACGCATTATTAAGTTTAAAAAATACAAAGAAGCATTAGAGAAAAATGAACGCAAACGTTCATTTCGGTCTCGCCAACCAATTATTCCCCCACTGACATTTTTTTAGGAAACAGATGTGGCACGGGTCCCGCAGGGGCCGTGCGCGCCGAGGCTCCCAGCACCCCCACCCGGCCAGCTGCGCTCCGGAGGGAGACCCCGTCCACAGTTTCTCGTAACTGCCTTTAGAAGAATGTGTGCTCCCTCCTCCAGCACACGGGTGTGTACGTTCTTTTTACTACTCCGAAGGGACCGTACCAACACCCTTTCTGCGCTCCCCGTTGTCGACTCGAGCCAAGGTGGTGTCTTCTCGAGCATAACGCCCTACTCACTTCTGGCCAACTTCCATTTCTTCTCCGGATGTCCAGTTGGCCTCTCCACTTGGGGGGCCCCCGGAGCCTCACACTTTTTGTGGGTCCAGCATCTTCCGTCACAAGTATTAAGGGGGAAGTCTCCATCTCTTACTTCCCATGGTCCCCGCCTCCCCAAAGGGCTCTACCACTCCCCCAGCCAGCAAGCTGAGGGAGGGCCGCCCCTGAAAGCCTGATGTTGTCCGCAGTCTGGGACTGAGCCCGGGATCAGGTCACGGAGCCTCCCTGTGATTCAGGTCCCTGGTGTGCGCCGGTTGCATTAAGTGAAAGTACCTGCCAGGTGGGCAGAGCCTTCCCTGGCCCACGGTGTCTGCTCAGAAAATGCTGGTGGTGGCTGCTGTTACTATCCATGGCCCCTCCCTTCTCCGACCACCCATGTCCAGTCGGTGACGGTCCATTCTCTCAGCCCAACTGGCCTAACACCTCCTGCCCAGCCTCCCCTAGTTACCGCCAGCCCCTCCCATCTCTTCTGCTCTTGATGGCGAGAGTGGTCCTAAATCCACACTGCCATTCCCCTGTTGAGTGATCCCAGCACGTCGACCCCAGGGTCACTCCTGCGGCTTAGGGCACAGCAGAGACCCAGTGGGAATGTACCAGCTGCTTATGACCAGTGTCTTCTGATTGGCTGGTGCCCTGCTGAAGTGGCCAATACTATTTGTGATGGGCCCGAGGTTCTGTGCAGCCTGCCACCAGCCGCCTCACCAACCCCATCTCGCTTTGGTCCCCTTATGGTGCACATTTCAACTGGAGCCAACATCCTACAGGTCTCCAAGCAGGACACACTTTCTCTCTGACCTCTGGGCCTTCACACACACTGTTCCTGGGCCGGAAACTGTCTTTCCCTCCTCCCCACCTGCCCAGTTCCTACTTACCCATCAGGTCGCTCTCCTAAAAGACCACCCCCTGCATCCTGCTCTCACAACAGTTTTTTGTAACGTTTATTGCATGCATGGTTTCTTGGTGATGGGCCTGGGGGTGTTCTCTCCCACACTGGTTTAAAATTCCCCCTTGCCTATGGTCCCTCTACCACTAAAATGCAAGCCATCCACGGGTGAGAGATCTGTGCCTCCAGTTTATTGCTGTATGCTCGGCTCCTGGCACAGAGGAGAGCATTCAGAAAACAGTTGTTGAATCATTTATTAAGTCATCCACTCAACAAATATTTGTCGAGCACCTTTCTGGGCCAGGTACATCTGTGAATCAAAGCAACATGAATCCCTATCCCAGTGAAGCGTATATGCTAGTGAAGAGAGAGAGAGACCAACAATAAGCATCATAAATAAGAAAATCGTATGTTGAGAAGTGATAAACGCTGCAGAAAATCAGGAGATGAGAAAAGGGAACTGGCAGAGCCTTGGAGAGGGGCCGCAATTTTAGACGGAGCGCTCGGGTTACCTTCCACTGAAAAGATGGTGTTTGAACAAAGACATTCGAGTGGGCAGGGAGGGAGTCCTGCAGCCGTCTCGGGGAAGACCATCCCGGGCGGAGGGGAACAGCCAGTGCAAAGACTGTCAGGCGGGAGCAGCCGTGTTCAAGGGAGACCCGGAAGGTCAGCAGGTGGGAGCAGAGCAAGGGAGGGGGAGAGTAGGAGTAGGAGGGGCTGAGGTCAAAGAGGCCGGGGCGGGCACAGATCATGTAGGGCCTTGCAGAAACTCTAGCTTTGATTCTCAGAGAAATGGGAGCCATTTCCCCCCCTGACAGCTTTACGGAGGTATAATTTACATACTATAAAAATCACTCGTTGTAAGCATACAGTTCGATGATTTTTAGTAAATTACAGAGTGGCGCAGCCACCATCGCTCTCCAGTTTTCATGTTTATTTCACCCCAGAAAGATCCTTCCTGCCCATCTGCAGTCCGTCCCCATTCCCACCGCCAGCCCCAGCCGACCACTAATCCGTTTTCTGTCTATATAGATCTGCCTTTTCTGGACATTTTACATAAACCAAGTCATACGATATGTGTTTTATTTCCATCTGGCTTCTTTCATGGAGCGTAATGGTTTTTGAGATGTGTTCAGATTATCACATATATCAGCAGGGTGTTCCTTTTTATTGCTTAATAGTATTCCGTTCTGTGGACATATGTTTTCCTTTCTCTTGGGTGGAGACCTAGGAGTGGAATTGCTGGATCATATGGTAAATTTATGTTTAACTTTTAAAGAAACTACCCAAGTGTTTTCCAAACGGGCTACCACGTGGAGAGCGGGCTACAGTGGAGCAAGAATAGAAACTGAGAGACCAGCTGTTTCATGGGCATAATTAATTAAATAAACCCACTGGGTTTGGGGAGAAAGGAGTTAGGACGGTCGCCGGGCTGGCATGAAAGACTCTCATGGAGAACCCAGGCTGAGGCCCCCCCCCCGCCACCTGCAAGCCCAGCCTTCCCAGCTCCAGAAAGGCTGCTAAGGAGGCCCGTCTCACCTCCACCCCACCCTCCGCAGCGCCCAATCCCTGAACAGCTTCCACGCAGCCGGAGCGTGACAGTCCCCAGTTTGGAGAAGAATCAGTATCAAGCATGACTGTTCGAAGCTACTGAGCCCTCTTCCCCCAGGGAGATGACAAAATTTTCTTTGCAATTAAAATTCCTTTGAAACTGGGACCCAGGAAAATGCAGAGGAGAAAGCCTTTTAAACCAGGGGAAATACTCTTCTCAGCAATTACCATCTGTGCGTTTCAACAAAAGCAGTTTCTCCTCCCTCCTCCTTGGTGGCTGCAGGGAACTGCCCCCACCTGGGTTCTGCTTCTGCATTCACAGAGGGCCCAGGGGGGCTCCCTTGGCCTTCAAAAACTTTTCCCCGGCTAGTTGTTGATTCTCTGCCCACTCTTAGCTCTTGGATCCCTCATACATTTCAGCCTTCGCTTCGGGCTCATACTTACAATGCGACTTCCTGTGAGCCCTCTTTTCCCAATCCAGTGGCCCTTCTGCTAAGATGCAAGTCCATCTCTGGGCTCATCCTGGTCCTCTGCACTGTCCCCAGCCATTGTCCCTCCCCATCACACAAGGATCTTTCTGTCCTCTGAGCTCACAGCCCCACCTCTTTGCACAGTTCCCTGAGATTTGACCGCAGTGCTGTGTTAGTATCTTCAGCTGGGAATAGGATGTCCAAGGCGTTAGAAAGGGGAGGAATGTTGGAGACCTGGGTTCACTTCATTCATTCAATCAACACATATTTATCGAGCCATTATAATGTGCCATGCATTTGCTAAGCCCTAGGGATTAGTGATTTCTCTGTTCAGAAATAGGAGTCTAGGTTTTTTGGACCAAACCTTCAGCTGCAAAGAGCTAAGACTGCTGGATGAAATAGAAAAAGCATCTTATTTAAGCATCAAAGAGCTGACAAGTAAGCTCTTTGTAAGGAATTACCAGGAATTCTTAGGTCAAAACTGAAGGGAAAACAGGAACCCAGAGAAGTTAGAGAACATAGAATTGGCTTTTGCCCTGAGGGCGTTTTCTGATCTCGGAAATTTTGCATTTGTTTTTTTTTTTTTTTTTTGATGACCTCACAGCAGAAAGGGAATTGAAATCAAAGTCCCTGGCCTAAGAAAGGCATGCCATCCAGTGGAGACCCTCAGTGAAATAAGCCGGGACTCCAGAGAACTTCACCCTTTGGGTAAGGGCACACCGAAGGTAACCCAGCTTTGCATCATGGATCGGGAGCCTCAGCCGCACCGTTTGGGCGTGCCAGGGAACCTCAGGCTTTGAATTCCTTTTTTCACCTTCAATCACGAATTTTGTTCAAAGTAAGCTCAGAACAGTAGCCCCACAGCCAAATGCAAATCCTTGTTAGAAGAAAATGCTTTAATCCTGGGCTTGAAATGCTTCCTAAAAAGTCTTCCTAAAAAGAAAAAAAAAATTCCAAGAACAATGGCCAACACACAGTCAAAGATAACCAGACACGCCAGAAAACAATGCTAACGAGCTAAGCACTAGAGGTACATTGTAAGCAGACAAATGACATCCCTAGCCTCATGGGGCTTGCAGCCCAGCAGGGAAGACAGACATCAAAACTCTGATCCAGGCCACAGAGAACCTCTGCGCTGACCAGCGGAGTCACTTCTCTGTCTGTAGTTTACTTTGCCTCTCCGCAGCTTACAACACGCTGACCTCTGGCTCTGCTTTTGGTTTCCATGACACCACAATCTTGGACGGCCTCCAGCCTCACTGGCATTTTCCTCTCGGTCTCTCTGCTTCCTTCTCCTCCTCTGTTTCACCTGTGACGTGGGAGTGCCCCAAGGATCGCTTCTGGGCCTGCCCTCTACTCCCCACCCCCGCAGTGATCTCATTCATTTCCTCAGTATGAAATATCACCTACACACTAAGGAACCTCAGACTGATATCCCCGCTCCTTGGAATTCCAGACTGCGCCATCCAACTGCACCCTGCTACACATCTCCACTTCCATGTTCGTGAATATCTTCCACGTAACTTCCCTGAAGAGACACTCTCATTTCCTCCCCTAATCTCTCCTCCCCTAATTCACTCCATCATACTGTCACACCATCCAATGTCAAGCCAAAAATCTAAGAGTCATCCCAAATGCCTGGTTTGAATTATGGCGGTGATGGACAGGGTGCAGAGCGGTCAATGCAGAGAGTTATTTAAGAATTAAAGTGAACCGGACTTAAAGTAGTTTGTCATTGCGGGGACAGGGTTGAGAGCTGTCAAGCATGACTTCCAGCCTTCTGGCTGAATCACCTGATGGATATGGCTGCCATTCCCCGAGATGGGGCACCCTGGAGAAACTCAAGTTTTGAGGAAGAAGAGCATACGTTTGGCTTTGGACATGTTGGGCTTGAGGTTCCCAGAGGCATGCAAGTGGAGGTGTGGAGAGGGCAACTCGACTTTGGCGGGAGGGTGAGACCAGGGGTGGGGGTGACCATAGTACTGACGGTAATTGGAGCCCTTGGCAAGGCTGAGATTGCCCAGGAAAAGTGAGGAGTTTGTAGGTGGAATAAAGGAGGATGAGCCAGCGCTGCGGAAGGCACTATTCGAGAGATAGGAAAGGCTCCGCTGTCTAGTTTTGTGTTTCCAGTGCTGATGAGAGGTCGAGTAAAAGGAAGAGTGGAGAACATCCATTGGGGTAGCAGGAGGGCGGGCACCAGCGACCCCCGTGAGCCATCCTGAACAGTGCTGGGGATGAAAGCCAGGGGCGGTGGGTTGAGAAGAGAGTTGGGGGAGGGGTGTGAATAAAGAAGATACTGAGTACAGCCAGTCTTCAGAGAAGTTCTGCTGTTAAGGGGAGGGGCTGAGCGGCGTCTCGGAGTGTGCGCTTCTTTCCTGCTTTGCTTTGTTTTTAACGATCCAGTCTACCTGAGCACAGGTAAAGGTGCTGACCAGGAGCTCCTTAGAGAGAAGCGAAGTTAATGCGGGAGAAGGAACCGTGGATGCTCTAAGTGAGCGGGCTTCTGAGCCCGGGGACCTGTCCTCAGACAAGAGGAGGAACGTTTCTTCTGTCGCAAAGGGCAAGGTTAGAGGGCAGACACAGATGTGTTTTCTCATCTCTAAAATGGGGATAATAATAGCGCGTGTTTCAGGGTTGGGATGGGGAGTTGATGAACGGATGCTTAGGATGGGTTCGGCCCAGGGCGATGATCACAGATGGTGAAAGCTCCGCAGACAGCAGCTGCTATTACCCATGGTTCTCGGGACTCCGATCCACTCTTGCTGGTGGATAATAATAACCGAGCCTCACCTGCTTACAGCACTGGACTCCTTCTGGAGGATTGCTTTCATGTTCATCATCGACCAGACCTCACAGCAAACCTGAGAAGGTTTATTTCCCCGGCTTTATGGACTAGAACACTGAGGCTCAGAGAGGGGAAGCAACTTGCCCAGGGTCACACAGCTGGTAGCAGGAGAATTGGAAGTCCAGGCCAGGTCCCACTCCCAAGTCCACTCCCCGCCCCCGACAAGTCCTACCTACTCCTAAAGGTGGACACGGATTTAGGGGCCCGCACTCCCTGTGCAACCTCTACGGCACAGTCCTGTATGTGAACCCCATTTTTCTTGATATCTGCAGTGTCCCTGGCTAAGAGGGCTGGGAGGTGGATCCAAGACTAGAAGCTGTAGTTTTAAATTCAGAAAGGAGTGGATTAAGGTTTGAACAAGGTGCCTGCCTTCTGGTCCAGCCTGAGACAGGAGATTAGGGAAGAAGGGGCCTCGCCTGCCAGCTCGGTCGCTCTGTCAGGAGAGCGCAAAGGCCAGCCAGCACTGCTGCCTGCCTGTCACCCCAGACGGGGACCTGCTCCTAGTCTGGGGCGGGGGGACATTTTGGCCAAACAGGTTTGCAGCCTGCAGCCCCAGCAGTTCTGACCTAGGGACGTAAGACCCCTGAGAAAATTCCTCCCTCCGTTCTGCCGTCCATTTCAGACAAAAGTAGGTCACAATGCGTGTTCCCGCCTCCAAGTTAAGACCTAGCCCCCAACCAAGGCGCTGGACCCGGCCACACCTTACTTTTTACCTCTTCCCCATCTCCCTTACCCCGTCTCACCCCGTTCCCCCTGCACTCTGAATATTCCTTCTTCCAAAACTGCTGAGGCAGTCCCCTCTGCCTGGCACTCCCCTTGCCCTCGCTCTATGTGGTGAGCCCCTACTTCTTCTTCAAGGAGCAGTTCAAACGTCACCTGCCGCAAGAAGCCCAGCTTGACTCCCTTAGAGAAAATCAAGCGTCTGTTGAGCACCTACTATGTGCTGGTCCCTGGGTTAGGCTCTGGGATGTAGAGGTGCATTGGATCCTGGCCCTGCCTCCAGAGGTCCAGGGTTGCAATCTGGTAGGAAGATGTGAAAAAGCCAGAGGTCCCGGGGGATGTGGGTGGGAAGCTGCCGAGGAAGGAAGGGGAGAGACGACTCCTGATGGGCAGGCTCGAGGCAGGGCGAGTGCTGGCCTCAGGCCCCAGACCCAAGAACACACATGACAGACAGTTTCCCTGGCAGAGCTATCCCGCTCACTTGTGCCTGGCAGGTTACCTTGTCGTGGATGTCTTCTGTCTGCATGACTAAACAAGCCACGTGGAATGGAGCAAGGCAGCAGGGAGCGGCGGGGAGCCCCGAGTCAGGAGCCCGGCCTTGACATCAGACTGCCTGTGTGACATCGGGCAGGTCACCTGACCTCTCCGTGCCTCATCTCCTCCACAGATGTTCGTAGAAATAAGTCCTGCCTCCTTGGGGTTGCTCGCAAATTAAGCGGATTACACATGCGAAATGCTCAGAATGGTGGTATCAAGCACTCAATAGGCGTTAGCTGTTTCATTACTGTTTATTAATTTAATTGGCAGAAGCTTTGGGCCCATTATCGGCTCCCCCTGTGCACCAGGCAAATGCCTTCCCTCTCTGAGCCTGTCTGTCTCCGTCAGGAAATGAGGAAGTAGTAGATTTCCAGCTCTGATATTCTGGGATAGGAATGAACGGGGATGGGCAGTGGGAAGAGGGTGGGGAACGACATAAGGAGAGACCCTCTGAGCTGGGCACAGAGCAGGGCAGAGGCCCCCAAGCAGCCTGCAGTGCAGGTGAGCCATGAAAGGTCAGTTTGCAGAAGGGAGTTAGCAGCCGGATCATCGAGGCCCTTAAATGCCAAAACAATGCTTCTAAAGGATGACAGGGCTTAATCAATTATTTAGACTGAGTCCAGCCATTAGGGAGATAATGGGCCCTCTGGAGAGGCAGTGATCTCTCCGTCACTGAAGGAGTGCGAGCGGAGTCTGAGTTCTAAGAGAGAATTCAGACATCAGATGGGTAGGCCAAGGTCTTCCGGAGCCCAAAACCCTCTGAGAGACTCTAAGACCCTTTAAACGCTGCAGTTGGAGGAAGAGGCAGTGGCTTCAGTGAGACCTAAGTGCGCCAGCCCTGAAGTCAGCTGCTCCCTCCACGTGTGACCTTGGCGGGTGACCTTGGCCCCAGTTTGGCCACCTATAAAATGGGGCTGATGACAGTGTCCGCATCATGGCGAGTGTGAGGAGTAGATGTGACGGCATCGATGTGCCCGCTACCGCTGGGGTTACTATTGCCTCTCCCTCCGCCTTGGCCTCCGGAAACCCTCTCACTGCTTCAGCCTCTCCTCTCTCCCATCCTGGGAGGAAAGGGCTGCGCTGGAGTCTGGGCCTGACAAGGTTCCAGCCGGAAGCCTCCCTAAGGAGCTTGCCATGGTTACCAGCTGCCTGCAAAGAGAGTCCATAAATCCCGAGGCTGGGGTGGCGGGAGGGAGAGAACCCGTGTGTGGGGCGGGACGTGGGGCAGCTAAGTGGAATTGAATCTGGTTGAAGGAGGAGGCTCACGCCTTCCTGGGCCTGTAATTTACTGCGAGGTTGACAACATGAAAGCGGAATTTTTAGTGGCATCATCTTTGGACCTCGGGGACTGCGGGAGATGAGCCGCGAGGCCAGCGGTGGCAGCCAGGCTTTAAGTGAGATCCGGGGCGCTGATCCTGCTGTGATCACAGCAGGTGGCAGACGGGGGCACAGGGCTCAGAGCAGGGCCAGGGCCTGGCTGCCTAAGCCCGGGGCTCAGGCCTCGTCTTGTCTGCTGTCGTCTCCGGAGCTGAGGTCAGGCCCTGATTTTTCAGCAGATTTTTATGTAGTGGAACATACCGCCCAAGATGGCTGTAACGGTGGCCACTGATAGCCCTCCGGCCGAGCCCCTTCTCAGGGACTGCCGCAGCCAAAGGGAGCTGCCTCACTCAAGGTCATGCCCCCCGGCTGGGGGCACAGCCTGGTTGGGTCTGGTAGCTGCGGAACTCGAAGGCCGGGCCCCTTGCCTTGACTTGGAGCATCTCAGGCACCACGTGCCCCGTCGCAGCGTTGCAGCTCGGCCTCTCCCTCTTGTGGCCCTGCCTCCCTCATCCCTTGCACAGCCTTCCCCAGAACTCTTCCCGAAAAACCTCCTGCAGGCAAATCTCTGCCCTGTTCCCAGGGAGCCAGACCTAAGGCCTTCCACCACCAGGTGGCTTTTTTTAAAGCAGCGTCTGTGTGTCACGTGGGGATAGGGTCACAGAGCCTCCCTCCAGGTGGGGACACTGAGGCCCAGAGTGGGAAGAGACTTATCCAAGAGCCGTGGCGTGAGGGGCAGAAGCTGGGATGCCAGACGCCGGCCCACTAGTCCAACTCCTCCATTCCACAGATGGGAAGACGGAGGCGCAGAGAGCTGGGGGGTGTGGTCCAGCATCTATTACAAGGTGCAGGGCGGAGTAGGGTAATGGAGGCAGTGTGCCGGGGTGAAAGCCCACAGCTTTGGGGTTGGATCCCAGGCACGTGGTTGTGAGCGAGCCACCTCTTCTTGGCGTTTCTAGTTTTTATCAATGACTGGAGAGACTAAGCCCACCTCTGGAGGACGGCGTGAGGCTGCGTGTGGACAGGGGCGCTTCACGTACGTCCTGATGAATGACTGTGAACACGGATTGCTCGCAGTAGGTACCCAATGCTTGATCTCCGTTACACGACCTCCTGACCACCTGGTTGAGGGGCCCCCCAGCCAGCCTGAGAATCTGCTAGGGAGATCTTCCAGACTTGGGACAGGCTCCAGAGCCAGACTTTCCTAGTTCGAGTCCTGGGTCCCCACTTCCTGGCTGTAACCTTGGACAAGTTCCTTTGCCTCTCTGTGCCCCCGTTTCTTCATCCGTAAAGTTAGAATAAGAAAACAGGCTGTGACACGGAGGAAACAAGGTAACTCGTGTGAAGTGTTGAGTGCCGTGGTTACTAAACACAGCCTCTTATTTTAAGCTCATCAAGTGCGTAAGTCCTGCCACGTGGAAATGCCCTATAAATGTTGCCTGCTGGTATTACCACTGCTACTGAATCAGATGCTCTGGGGACCTGGGGACATGTGTTTTGAATAAGTCCCCCTTGTTATGCTGCCCACGTGACCCTGGTCCCCCAGCAATCCCCAGGAACCACAGTTTGACCTCCCGTTGTACAGAAGCCCAGAGAGGGAGGGGTCTTGCCCAAGGTCACCCAGCATGGCTGGATCAAAGCCAAACTTCAGCCTCGTCTCCTTGCCTTCCAGCCTAGAGAGCTTTCTCCTGTACTGCAAAGGGACAGATTCCTTAATGTCATCTGCTCAGGTTGCAATAAAAATTAACTACCCTGAATATGGGCATCATCAATGCAGCTCCAAGACAGAGAAGGGACGAAGGGAGACAAATGAAATGTGTCACATGTGCTCCTGGGGTATCCGAGCGGGCTCTCTAATGACTCCTTGGAGGGCCCCCAGTGTAAAAGGCCCCCCGCCAGCCTGCTGCAGTTCTCTGCTGTGGCCCCGGAGAGACCTGATGCTAGGCGCAGGCTGGGTGCTCCATGAGACTCTGAGGGACAAGAGCTGAGGGCGGGCCCCCTCCCCACTCATTCGTGCATCCTACAGAGAGCTGCAGGGACCCTTGGGGCCAACTCAGTTCTCACCCCAGCCCAGGAGGGAGTGTTTTACCATCTGGGTACGTGTGAGAGATGAGGCCTCCTCCCCAAGGTTGCCAGGGTAAAAGCTGGATACACAGGGGCAAAGGACTCTGCTGATGATCCCCAATCTCTGTCCCCAGATGTCCTCTGCACAGATCAGCTTTAATAGACTCAGGTCTGGGGGATCATCCCTCTGGCCGGAACTATGTTTTCCAGAGCTGGATGGAGGAGGAAGAGACTCAGACAGGACATCTAAGGCCTGTCTGATAGGATGGAGGAGCTGGAATCGAAAGAGAGAGAGGGAGAGGGAGGGAGAGAGAGAGAGAGAGAGATGTGTGAGCAGATGTAGCAGACAGAACAATGGGAGACAGATAACCAAGGTGGCAGAGCAGGGAGAAGAAGGAAGGAACGGAAGAGACTGACTAGAAAGCAAAACAGGAGACAAGGGGAAAGAAGAAGAAGTAGAATGGATACAATGGATATGTGTATGGTGATATATTCGGGCAATGGAGTACTATACAGCAGCGAAAAGGAATGCACACGAACCCAAATCTCAAAACCATAATGCGCCAAGATGCAGCAGAGTGTGTGCAGTATGAGTCCAGCTATATCAGCTCTAAAACGAGCGAAACTAAACTAAGGCGTTACAAATGCATAATTAGGTGGTGAACTAGAAAGAAAGGCAGGGCACGGGTTGTCATCAAAGCCAGGGAAACATGGGGGTCATGGTCAAGGTGGGGCATAGTGGGGCACTTCTGAGGCAGGGGGTGATTTTCAGGGTTTTGATCAAAGGGTGCATTCATGGGTTTCATTCTATAGCTTTTTGGTGAAACTCCGCATTTATGATTTATGCACTTTTCCTTACGAATGTTGAATTTCACAATTTTAACTGATTACAAAAAAGTTGAGAAAAAGGAGGAGGGGGAGGGGAGAGGAAGAAGGGCCTCCTGGGGCTCTGCTTGGCTGGCAACACTGCGGGCCCTGCCCCCCATTCGGCCACGTTTGTAAAATGGAATAAATATTGACACGGCCAGGATGGTATTCAATTTGTCCTGATCACTGGGCTGCGGTGAGTTCTGACAGGGTGCGGTGTAAAACAGCAGCTCCGGATGTAATTTCTACTGTCAACATGATGTACAGCGGGCTCTGCCTGCGGCACCGGCAGGCAGGCAGGGCGGAGGCAGGGCGGGGGCAGGGCAGGGAGGCAGGTACAGGCGAGGGGGCTGTGGGGGGGAGGGTTCCAGGCAGGCTACCCCCGGTGAGCAGTGGCAGCCAAGGGGTGTGCATTGCGTGTGTGTGAGTGTGCACAAACACGACGAGCGTGTTCGTAACTTGCGTGGGTGGTCTGGCCTTAAGTAGGGACTCAGGCCGCGAGTAAGTAGCGTCAAGAGGTGTTTCGGGGAGGGACATGGTTCATGCTCACAGCCAAGTACAGACCTTTCCTTCCTTCCCAGCAGCCCCTAAGCACCCCTTGGCTTGTCCTCATTTCCCTCCTCCTGCCACAGCCTGTTTGGATTTCAGATCCACCGCTAACTAGCTGTGTGACCTTGGGCAAGTCCCACAATCTCTCTGAGCTACTGCCCCTTCTTCTGTAATAGACATTTGAAAAAGAGCTGCTGTGAGAATTCAATCAGATCCTTGATATAAGGTGCCCTACATGGAACTAGGTGTTACCTCTTATTATTAGCTAATCGGATGGCACCATGCCTGGCACATGGTAAAAGCACTACAAATGTTAGCATTACTCTCACTGACTCAGGGTCGGCTCGGTGTGTGCAACCTGCCTCGCTCTCCCTGTCCTCTACCCCTTTGATCTGCCAAGGCAGTTCCCCAAAGGGGCAAAGCTTGGGACAAACCCCACAGTGTCCCACTACCTCAGCACTCTTACCTGAGTGGAGTGAAACTGCGAAGGGGCTGACGAGCACTTACCTGATAGGGTTATGACTGGAAGGAATAAACAAGGTAACGCCCACAGAGTACCAGGACGGCGCCTGGCACTTAGTAGGTGATCAACACGTGTCAGCTAAAACCCAGACCCAGACCCAAACCCGGGAGCTGTTCGTGACACCGCCCCCTCTCATCCCCTGCGTCTGATTCATCACCCAGTCCCGTCCAGTTTGCTTCCTGAATGTATCAAATCCGTCAGCTTTTCTCCACCCCGTGTTGGCCTCCCTGGCCTGAGCCCCACCACTCTCTCTCCACCAGACACTGCCCCGCCCTCTGCGCAGCCCCTGCTTCCAGTCCTGCGTTTGCTCTTTAAGTGGCCGGCTCAGTGATCTTAAAAATGCAAATCTGACCCCATCTCCTTTGCTAAAAACCCTTCGGTGCCTTCCCATTGCTCTCGAGCCAAAATCTAAACTCTTTAAGCCCCTCTGTAAGCAGCTGCTCCCCCTCACACTCTGGCGCTCCGGCCCCGGAACCCGCAGTCCCTGGAGCGTGGCTGTGCACGTTCTGTTCCGGTGCTCCAGCGCATCTCCCGTCCGTTTGCTTTCAGCTCAGAAACCCTTCTCTCGGGAGCTCGCCCCTCGCCGACCACGGCCATCACGCGTCGTGAGGCTGTGTCTCCTGCTACGTCTGGGCCCCCCGTGCTTCCTCTGTGTGGGACTCGACCCTGTTGGTGATCGTACACTTACTCGTGATATTATTAGATTAATGAATGCATTCCCCTCTCACACACACACACTCACACAGAATGGAAGGCCTCAGGGGCAGGGGCTTTGATGTGCCCACTCCTACGTCCACAGCCTCCAGCACAGTGCCGGCATCCGGTAGGGGCTTGATAAATATTTGATGAATCAATAAATGGAACAAGCAGGAGGAAACGACAGCGCAGAAAGGCGTTCCACAGGAAGGTGGTGGGGCAGTAGCCAGGCAACTCCATCACCTGTCCTCTGTTCGCTCCTGCGTCCGCCCTTTCATCTGTCACTCACACGTTCCGTGGTGCCCACCCTGAGCGCGGCACAGACCTAGGAGCTGAGGAGCAGAGAGCAGCGTGGCGGTGCTCACAGCCTGCGGGCAGGGCGCTGAGACCAAGCCAAGGGAAGCCCGGTTCCCAGCCCTGGCTCAGATGGGTGAGCGCACTGGGGTCAGGGGAGGAGGCCGAGAGACCACACGGAGGAGAGAGCAGCTGGCCTGGGCCCTGAGAGGAGGGTGGGCGTTGGAGGTGGGGTGACATGGGAGGAGGGCGCTCCTGGTAGAGTGAGCAGCAGGAGCAAAGGCCCAGGGGCACGGATGCAGTAAACAGTGTGTAGGGGTGGAGGTTCATCTGCCCAGAGAGATGGGTCCATGATGAGATGCAGCGGCAGTAACGTACAGTGGGCAGGTCCACACCTTGCAGGACCTTGAGCGGCCCTGTGGGCAATGGCTAAAAGTACAGGCTTTGGGCACCATAGGCCAGGGTTCAAATCCCGGCTCCACAACATACTAGTTGTGTGACCTTGGGCAAGTCACATGAACTCTTTGTGCCTCAGTTTCCTCATGAACAAAATGAGGGCAAATAACAGTGCCCACCTCAAATGATGATGGGCGGAGTCCGAAACAGCGTGAAACACCCCGTGCTGCTCCGAATGGCAGCTGATGAATGCCAGGCCCAAGTCTGGACTTTATCTTAAAGGGGAAGGGAGCTGGGGAGGATTTTAAAGGGGAGAGCATTCCAGACTGAGCTGGCTTCATGAAGGTGCACCTGGCAGCATGCTCCGTGCAGATGGGGGCAGGACTGGGAGCCTGGGACCGGCCTTTGCAGATGGGGTAACCATGTACCTGGGGTGTGTATGGCCCCTGCTCTGCTCTTCCCCTGACCTCCCACCTTTGCCCCCTGGCTAGTGGTCCAGCTACCAAACCCAGAGCCTTAGCATATATATCCTGACCCCACCCACAGACACACCCAGAGATGTAAACCCCATAAACCCATATGGAGCAGGCCCCCAGGCAGATTCTCACTCTATACTTACTGAGCACCTACTACGTGCAGGGAGTTGTTCTAGGTGCTGAGATACAGCGCCGCACATGAGTGCTGCCCCTAAACACATCACTAGTGATGCAAAGGCACACACACGTGCTCAGGCACACACGTGCCCGTGCGTGTCGACGCACGCTGAGGTCTCTTGTGCGTTCCACCTAGGGGCCGGGCTGTGAGAAGTGGGCGGAGACAGGTGCCCCGCCCAGCATCCCGCCACACGTCAGCAGCTCCTGCATGGATGGTTACACTGGGGTCCGCTCTGGTCTGGAGAGAGAACACTGGACCTGTAGAAATAATTACCCCCCGGGGAGAAGGCGGCAGCAGCCAAGCACAGGGAGCTCTGGGCTTGGGATCCAGCAGGCACAGTGCCCTTGGGACCCAGACAGGGCAGATGGGAGCCAGACTGCCAGGCACCGCTCCCACTGGCAGAGCTGGGAGCCAGGTGGGCATGGAGACGTGACATGTACACGCCAAGCCAGCGTGCAGGGTGGAGGGAGGGACTGAATGAACGAATGAACGAGAAACTGAACCGCCTCTTCCTGCCTCGCCCTCCCCCCAGGTACCAGCTTCGCTCCAGGGCAGGAGGCAACCACGGAGCAAGCCCTGTACAAGCTTTCACGCTTCCTGGGGCCAGGTGCAGCTCCTGGCGGGTGTTAACTAAATGCATGGGTGACTAAATCAGCGAGGAGACAAGCACCTGTGCACCCCTTTTACCTGGTCAGATACTTCGTGCATAGTATCCAGGAGTATCTGCGACCAGAAATAGTAATGATAACAACAGTCATTAGCACTGCAGTAGCTAACGGTTGCCAAACACCGAGGGTCGCTTCACATGCATCATCTCCTTTAGCTCTCACACCGGCCCTCAGAGGGAAGCGCTCTTCTCCCCATTTGGCAGGTGAGAAAACTTGAGATTCAGAGAAATGGAGCCAATGACCAAGGTCACACATGCAGTCAAACAGTGAACTTGGACGCAAACTCCGTTCTGACTTTGGACCCCATCCCATGGTCTTAGGCCCCCTGCGTGTTACATTCTGCCCCAGAGTCTCGGGCTGGGGAGATTATCAGGGGCTTTGCAGGAGGCGGGGATGAGAAGCCCCGGGCTCAGTGCGGAATCCCTCCTGCTTCGTCCTGCCCCAGGGTTCCTGTGCCCAGCCACTCTTCTTGGTCTTGGCAGAGAGAGAGGCTGGGAAACAAATGTGGGATGGAGAGGATAAGAAGCCCTTCCTTTGTCCCCAGGGAGACAGCCAGATGACAAGGGAGGGCCTGGAGCCACTGAGTTGGCAGTCACATAGCCTTGGCAGCGATGGCACCAGGGTGCTGAGAAATCAAGGAAGGACATGCCGGCCATTCAGCCCAGGCTCTGGGAGGACATGGTGTGGACACGGTGCGGACGCCACGGAGTGGCGGTGATGCCCAGCGTGTAGGCAGGGTCACAGCATATCAGCAAGGCTGGCAGCTTCTTAGTGAGAAGGAAAGCCACGTTGCCCAAGCAGCTCCCAGATCTGTGTGAGGCCAGATGGTCCCGAGTCCCTTGCAGGCCCCAGCTCTGTGCTGGCCTCTGCCCGGCATTTGTGGGAAGGAGCAGGGAGAGATGGAAGAAGAAATGGGCATGGCCTCAATCCCCCAGAGGCCTGCCTTCCCAGACAATACCAGACTCCGGGGGAGACCCAGCCAGGGCTGAGGGCATTCAGAGGAAAGAGAATAAGAGTCTGTGGGGAGAGAGGGCTGGAGCTGAATCCTCCAGGCCCAAAGCAGGTAATTTCAGTTATTCAACAGCATCATCAAGAACACAGATGGTCCCATCTTTTCTTAGTGGGTTCCGTTGGCCTCTTGGAGTGGCTCCCCTCATTGTCCCCAAATGGCTGCTGTAGCTCCAGCCGTCACCTCTTCACACGTGCAAAAAACAAAGCTTCTTCTCAAGGCATCTAATTTTCAAAAGTAAAAACTCAGAAGCTTCCCAACTAAAGGGGAACTAAAGGAGATGATCCTTTTATATTTCGTTGGCCAGATCTGTGTCACGTGGTACTTTCTAAACAATCCCTGGGGTGGGGCGGAGAGGGGGGATGGCTCCTATTGGTTTAGACTAACGTCTTTACGAGGGAGGGGCTGAGCACAGGACCAAGCTGAGGTGGGGTGAACCGAAGCAAGAAAGAAGGATTGGGGAGTGAAGCGGCTGTTTGCCCTCTTTTGTACTTCCTGTCACTCTCGTTTACACGCCAGGAAACACAGCCAGGCTGCGTGCTCTCCAGTGTCTCCTGCGCATGCTCTGGGGTTTCCTCTGCTCACGTTCTGCTTTCTTCACATCGTTCCCTGCCTCATCTCCCCAGGTCCAAATTCTCCTCGCCTTTCAAGGACCACCTCCTGTGCTCCTCTTCCAGGCAGCCCCCCATGGTTACCCAGCTAGACGTGAGCTCCTCTGAGCCTTTATTATGTCTGCTCGTGGTTTTCCTATATTTTCCATGTGTTCATGCTTTCTGTTAGTTAGTTTGTTTTTACATGTTGCCTTCTCCCATTCATCTGTGTGTGCGTGCGTTTAATTCACAAGGCCTGGGACACAGCAGGTCTTCGCTGGATGTTAGTTCACTGGACAAATGAGTGACTGCAGAGATTTCTCTCATTCGAATCTGGTGACTTGGTCACAAGCCTGTTCAGAACAGGGCAGGGCCCTTGGCTTATTAAAACACCAACCCTGCCTAGGGCCCAGCTTAGGGCTTGGCACACAGTAGGAGCTCAATAAATGTTAGTTGAGTAGATAAATGAGTAAATGGCACACATCAGGTGTGCCGTAAATCCTACATGAAGGCTGCCACCCTCGAGGTGGTGAGCTCCTAGAGGGAGGGGTCATGTCTTTATGTCTTCGACACCCCTTGTCCGGCCCAGAGTGGACGCCTGTGGAAAGAACGAAGGCGTGAATGAAGGTCTGAGCCCTCGGCCGGCCGTGAGCACCCGGAGAGCAGGGACCTACACGGGGCACGGCTGCCATGCCTGTGGCACCGCGTCATCACTAGCTGCTAAGTAGCTGCTGCCCCAACACCCCAAAGTCCACCTGACCCTGCCACTCCCTAGCTGCTGCCCTAGGGACCCCTTGTCCTCCCCCTGTCTCAGCACCCGAAGGGGTAATGCCTGGCTCAGCAGGGGGCCTCTCAAACCTGCTTCTGCAGCCATGGGGGCTGGTGTCCATGCTGAGTTGTTAGCCATTTCCCACAGTGTCCCTGCCCACTCTGTGTACCCGCCAGAGTGACAGAGCCTCCATGGGACCCAGAGCACAGCAGGTCATCAGGGACTTCCTGAAGCCTGATGCTGCAGGGAATTCTCCCCAGGGGCTGTGAGGGAGCTGCAAAGCAGGAGAGCACACCGCAGGGTGCAGACGGGTACGGGTCCCCCCCTCCCAGATCCACTAGAGAAGCTCACAGCTTCAGGCAGCAACACAGAGACTCGGCCGAGTCCGTCACAGGAGCCTGGGTGGACAGAACGGCGCCTGTTCTGCTTGAGGACTCAGGGGCCAGTGGTCCTTGGTGGACAGTGGCGCTCTGTCACAGCCTAGGCACCTAGGGGTGAGTCTGGCCAAGCCCCGAGGCAGGAGCCGTAAGGAGGGTGGAGGAAGGGGCTCAGAGGTGGGGGTCTTGCTCACTCATCGAATGCAGCTGAAGCGGCCCTGGTGGCATCCCTGGGACACGGATGCATGCCCTGAGCCTCTGTCCTGGGCCCTTCCTGCTGGGTAGAGGTGGGGGCCAGGCAGGCAGGCAAACCAACATTCGAAGTCCCTAGAGGGACTCTCACCCACCCCCACACAGGGCTCCACCCACTCTCCTCCCAGCAGCCTCTCTTGATCTCCCTGCAGTCAGACCCCAAGCAGCTCCCCTCACGGCCACTGACGGCTTCTGTGTGGCTACAGCCAACCGTCAGCTCAGAGTTCGAAGCTGACTTTATGTCTCGGGGGTGACCATATAATCTATTGTCCAAACTGGGAGTAAAACGGGGTGGGACACTATTAATAGTTCTGTGAGGACAACAGATGCAGAGGGGATCTGTCACGGGCAAACCTGGACACCCAGGCACCCGCCTAACAGAGCACTCAGCACAGCTGGTGGCTTCCAGGATGTGCCCTTGCCCCTCCCCTCCCCCCCCCTTTTTAGGTCTCCTTCCCTGTTTGCCCCTCACCTCTCCATTTCTATCAGTTGCGACCCGCACCTCCTCTCCATCTACGCTCACTCCTTGGGGAGCTCCTCCAGTCCCAGGTGTAAAGATGATCCAAGTCCCCAAGTGCACCTCTGCAGCCAGGACCTCCCCCTCGAGCTCCCGACTGTCCGCTCAACTTCTGCAGCAGATGCCTAACAGGCGTTTGAATGTAACGTGCCCGAATCCTGACTGTAACACCACCCAGCTGGTCCCCGATCTTCTCTGATCTGCTCTGCCCGCAGCTGTCTTCAGCTGGATAAAATTCCCGCTGCTCGGGCTGCGGGCACGGTCATTTCTGACCCATCAACACACCCTTCCGTTCAGCCTCACCTCTCAGCACTTCCAACGATCCCACTGGGTCCAAGCCGCCATTACTTCTCGCCTGAATTCTTGAAATAACCCCCTAGCCCCCACCCAGCCCCAGCTTCCCAGGGCCCCCTATCCCCCTTTGTTTTTCTCCCAGCGCTCAGCATTTACTGACATGTCACTTATCTACTTGGTTATCGTCTGTGTCCCCCTCTGGACTTGTGAGGTCAAGGACTCTACCTGTCTCTTTTCACTGTGCCGAGAACAGCACAGAGTGGAACCTCACAAACATCTGTGGAACGAGTGAACACGCACCAGACACATGCACACACACGTGCTGACATCTGTGATTGCAGGCACACACCAGCTCACACATAGGAACCGCATGCACGTAGGTGGACCCGAGGGCACTTGGATTATAGGAGGTGAGGCTGCAGAGTGGGCAGGGTAAAACCGACATTCATTCGCTTTAGCTGGAGCTCAGTTTTTAATCCCATTTGGAATTAAACACCTGTGTGGTAGGTAGAGCCCCCCCCCCATGGCCCAGAGAACGCCCCCAACACGCCCAGGTCTGCTGGCGAGACCCAGGCAGAGCCTAAAGCAGCCCCAGGGCTCCACAGCAGCCTCCCCTGAATGACTCTGAATGCCAGGATAGGGTCCTGTCATTGACACCCACTCAGGAAAAGCAGCTGGAGCAGGAAAGGAAGGGAGGGAGAGAGGAGGCCGGCGTGTCTGCAGCAGAGCTGTGCAGAGCGGTGAAGCATTGGAAAATGGCCAGGAAACCCGGCCAACACGCCCAAGGGAGGACCTGATGGGCTGAGGTATGAAAGCCCGCGTGGGAAAGAGATTTGGGGGCTGTGAGGGCGGAACATGCCCTCTACATGGGTGCCTAGCCAAGGGGGCGGGCAGGGACTGAGAGGCAGCCACCCTAATCCTGCCGCGTGTCCCCCGGCTCCAGGCCACATCCTCCCGGAAAGGCATCTTTTCCCATGCCCCACAGGGCCCTGCACTGCGGGGAACCTGTGTCCTGGGCTCGAGGCTTCGCTCCATCACCAAGTAAGCTCTGCAACCTTCGGACTTTGCCCCTTTTCTTCTTCTTTTTTTAAGTGATTTTATTTTTAGACAGGCGAAGGGAGGGAGAAAGAGATGGAGAGAAACATCAGTGTGTGCTTGCCTCTCTCATGCCCCTCACTGGGACCTGGCCTGCAGCCCAGGTATGTGCCCTGACTGGGAATCGAACCAGCAACCCTTTGGTTCGCAGCCCGCTGAGCTACACCAGTCAGGGCAGACTTTGCCCCTTTTTAAAGTGGGATTTGACTTCAAGCCTTTGCCCCAGGCAGCCCTTGCACAGAGAGCTCCCTCTCCTCCCCAGCACCCCAAATTGCACATGTCCAAATCCTTCCTGTGCTTCACCCTCAAGCGCCACCTCCTCTGTGATGCTGTCCCTACTCTGCAAGCCTCTGCGCTTGGGCCTTGGAAATTAAGGACTCACGTCATGAAAGCCCCTCACGGCCGTGCACCATTTCAGTCTCCTATGGTTTTTATCGTATCAAAGTCCTCCAAAGGCTTCTCTAAACGCTCAGAGTGAAATGGAAGCTGCTTGTCCTCCTCCGTGTCCCACCTGATCTGGCCCAGACCCCCATCTCCTGCCTCCTCGGCAGCCCCCGCCTTGCTCTCCACCAGCCACAGTGGCCTCCTCGCTATTCCTCAGCTTCTTCCCGCCTCTGGGCCTTTGCCCATGCTGTTCCCTCTGTGTGTGAACCATGTAGTCTCCAGCGCCTTCTCTTCCTTCCGGATCTGCCAAATGCCACCTCCTCTGAGAGGCCCTCCCAGATACGCTGTACCATCACACCCGCCGCAGCCCTTTCATCATCCTCTTCCTCCCTTTTCCCTGCTTTGCGTTGCTTCTGAACACGTATTACTCCCTGAAATTATACTGTGGATTTCATTTCTTTATTACCAGAAGCTCAGCTCCACCAGGGCCAGAACTTTATTTTGCTTTGTCCCCAGTGCCCAGCACAGGGGCTGGCATCAGGGAGATGCTGGTAAATATCTGAAGAAAGAGTAAACGAATGAATGCATCTCTCTCCTGATATAAGGCTTATTGCATCTTGCTGTCTTACACAGAGAGATTATTTTTAAAGAACGTTGAATGAATGAATGAAATGCATTTCTCTCTCCCCACTTATAGAAGATGATAATGTTTGACGAATGAATGAACGATTGACTGTTAGTGAGAGCAACAGTGGCTACCTGCGGACATTTGGCAGGGGGGTCCTCTGGTTCCCACCCCCTGTGCCGCCCCTCCCCTCCGAATCCCTGCAGGGCTGAGATGGGCCCTGGAACTGCCTGGCAGAGTCGGGGGAACAGTTCCCGCTGCACGCAGGGAAGTCATAAGCTCCAGGAAATGAAGGCTCTGGAGCAATGCCTCCTCCTCACCCATAACTCCAGCCTCATTACGACCGCTCGGGCCGTAATGTGGAGAAGCTAAGCCGGATCCCCAGAGGGAGCAGCACAGCTCCGGGATTGCGACCAGGGCCACCAAGGTGGGGGAGGGCCTGCCGACACCCCTCGGCTCTGCCATCACGCCCAGGCCCCGAGAGTGGGTGAGGGGACTGAGACAGGGGACCCAGGGAGGCTCACAGCAGGGTCGCCCGTGGTCCGGACCTCCATGAGCTCAGGGGCCCGGAGGGAAGGAGGGAGCAGGATGCTCGGGACTGGACTCATCGCTCTTCCCTGTGGACTCGTGGTGTTTTCTCGTTGCGGCTGCCCTGAAATGCAGGTTTCACCCCCTCCTCTTGCAACAGATGACTCCCGACCCCCAAACCCTTCCCATAAAGAAATTCTGGAGCCACTACTGGGCGAGAGCACTCAGCGGTCAAGCAAAATGGGTGTAAGACAGTGACTTCCACTTGTGACTCACCATGAGCTGGTGAGTTAGAATAAAGGCAAGAGAATTGCCGTCTGAGGCATCCTGTCAGAAGAGGATTCTCCTGCCCCCCAAATTCCAGCCACTTCCTTTGTCCACAGGAGGACGCGGCTGGGGGCCAGGTCAGTCCTTCCCACCTCCTCTGCCCAGCCAGCCACACACCTCATATTCCCACCCTAACTCCCCAAACTGGCCAGGCCACCCCCAGCCTGTCCGCACACAGCTCCGCTAGAACGCCCACACCTGCCTTCCCACCTGCTTAGATGCCCCCTCCTCCAAGAAGTAGCCCTGATTCCCTCCCACCCACCTGCCCCTTCCAGGCACGTGGGCCCACTCCCTTCCCCAAGCCCTGAAGGTCTCAAGTTGCACCCCCTTTGACAGCCCTGATCACTTGCCACCTGGCATTTGTTACCCCACTAGACTGAGCTTCTGGATCTCTGTCCAGGCATCCTGCCCAAACCCAGCACGGAGTGGAGACTCAGAGGAACTAAGTAGCTGAACTGAGCTGAGCTGGCTTGAGGGGAGGAGCGGGGATGGAGCCCCTCACCTCTATTCACTGTTCCCGGTGCCTGAAATTCCTCCGTGAACGCAGCATCGCTGTCCCCTGTAAACACCCACATCAAGCTATTATTCATCATTATTGCTCGAGTAGGAGTTAGTCCCTCAGATCCTTTCTTGCTGAAAGCAGGATCTTGTGGAGGGGGAAGGAGAGAGATGGATTGATCTGGGAACTGCCTGCTGGTCCAGGAAGGGGGAGGAGGGGTGTCTCAGACCCTGGGAAAAGCAGATTTTCCTAGGGAATGTGGAGACACCAAAGGTAAGGTCCGAGGTGTGGTGACCCTGCCCCAAGTCACATGGGGCACCTCCAAGCAAGGCCCTCTGGAACTCGGGTGCCTGCCCCTGAGAGGGGGTGCGGAGGGACGAGCGTGAAATCCAAGGGCCTTCCCCTGGCTACTGTTTAGGACAGAATGCTGCCGTGGGCCCACAGGAGTGGTGGGTGGCGGCCTGGGTGCTGGACACTGTGCACCCAGGAAGCCTGGGCCCTGGGAGCTCTTGAGGAGCCCTTCCAGAATGGCCTGCTCCTTCTCTGGGGTGAGAGCCTTCTAGGCGGTGGGCTGAGGTGGAGAGACAGCGACCAGGAGCAGGGGAAACTGGCTCCTAGGGCCCCTGCTCCTGTGGGTGTGGGGCTGTGGAGGACCCCTGGGGAGGAGCTGCCTGAGGGGGCTGGGGGAGGGCAGGAGAGGAGACCTGTGACAGGGGAGTTGAAAGGAAGGTTTGGCAGGGGAGGGGGGGAGGAGGCAGGACTACTGGGCTATGGTCCCAAGAAGGCAGGGACCATTATGGGTCACAACGGTGTCGTGTTTGCCCTACCCCGCACAGCGCCAGGCACACAGTAGGCGTTTAATTAGTAACTACCATCTACACAGAGGCTCGACCTGCCCTGCCCTCACATGGAGCCAGCTCTGACGTTCTCTTGTTTCTCTTGCAGGCTCCTGCTCCAGACCGCCCCAAGACCTCTAAGGAGCCAAGGATCTGTGGGCCCCAACCAGCGCCCCTCTGCGCAGGGACCATGGCGCACACCGGACTCTGCAGCTGTGGAGGCACTGCCTGGTGACCCGGCCGCGGAGGCTCGCGGGGGGCGCGGGCGGGGACCCCAGGGCCGTCCATGCCCGGGGTGCGGCCGCGCCCCCTCCCCCTCCAGCCAGGCGCCCCTGTGGCTGGGTGGCGTTCAGGGGCGCGGGCCTGTCCGGGTGCTCCGTCTGGAGCGGCGCCCCGGTGGCTGCGCTGAGGCCACCATGTGACGAGGTGCCGCCCCGTGGTGCCACCCGAGCGGCGACTCCCTGGTGCCTCCCGTCCATGCGCTTGGGCCCCCCGCGCAGGCCAAGCATGAGGCCACAGCCCGCCGGTCGGGGGCTGGCGGGGGCCGCGCTGTCGCCCGCGCTGCTGCTGTTGCTGCTGCTTCTGCCGGCGCCGCCCCTGCCGCTGGGACGCCTGTGGGCGGCGGGCTCGCCAGCGCTGGCGGCGCCTGGAGCTCTGCAGGACAGCACGCTGAGCGCGGGCCGCGTGAAGCGTGGCTGGGTGTGGAATCAGTTCTTCGTGGTGGAGGAGTACACGGGCACCGAGCCCCTGTACGTGGGCAAGGTAAAGAGGGACCCCACCCCCACTTTCCCCGTGCCCAGGACCCTGGACACGCTCACCGGTAGATGCAAGGGACCCCAATTCCCTTACCCACCCCCGTAAGTGCCAGGCCCTGGTCCCCACTGCCGCAGACACCAGGGGCACGCACTCGGCTTTCGTTCCCGGCCCCACGCCCTTTTCTAAGAGTGCTGGGAGGTAAGCCCCGTCCACCGTGTAGCTACGGGTATCTAGAATGTAGAAACAAATTTGCAAATAGGAACGTGTCCCACACACACTCTCCGCACCCTGCTTAAAAATCTTCCAGTAGCTTCCCATGCACTCGGGGACAAACCCAAATTCCATCCCATTGCCTCCAAAGATTCAGCCCCACCGGCGAGTTTTCACAGGGCCCTGCTGCCCTCTGACCCCGCCACCCCATGCCCCAAGCACTCCTGCCACCGCCCCTTTGCCTAGGTTGTCCCCCACCCCCCAGCTGCCCCGTCCTGCTCCTCCTGATTAGGGCACACTCACACTCAGGCCTGCGCTCCACTGCCGCTTGCCAGAGAAGCTATCCCTTCCGCACAGGCTCGGAGAGCCCTGCCTTTCCTCCATAACACTTAATTATGCATGCGTTTGTTTGATTATGCATTTAATGCGCATCTTTCCTCTTAGGCTGTGTTTGTTTTGCTCACCATAAATCCCCAGTGACTCACGCAGGCATTGCTCACAAACTGTTCATTGAATGAACGAACGAATGAACGAACGAATGAATGAATGAATGAATGAAAGCTATAAACTCTGATGGTTAATGTGGCTGAAGATCTGTGCCCTCCGGAGTGTGAGGAGCTGAGATCTTTTGTTCATCCATTCGTTCCCTGAGCCTCTCATGGGTGTGATGCTGGGGAGGCAGAAGCAATTAAGATCCAGCCTCTGCCATTTGGGGGCTCTTTGGAGTGGCAAAGACACCCTAGTGCACAAAAAACTTCACAGGTCAGCATATGGCACTGAGTAGGCATCTAATAAATGGCATCTGTTGGCTGGCTTCATGGAGAAAACACCTGAGCTGGGTTTTGATGTACGAGTAGGAGTTCATCAGCCTAATGGAAAAGAGGGGGTAACCTATGCAAAGACTTGGAGTCCTGAAGGAGCCCGGCTTATCTGAAGACCTGTCCGTAGTTGAGGTGTTGAGGTAGAGGGTGTTTGTAGGGCATGAGAAGCCGGGCGGTACCCAGGGAGAGTTCTCTGGCTTCTGCTAAGGCCAAGCAGCTTTCCAGGAAGTTTTGGTCAGCAGAGCTGGGGAGAGACCAGCCCTGGAGTTTCCTGGGTGCTGAGATCTGGGTCTGAGAATTGGGAGACTGGCCAAGCTGCTGAGCTCAGGGCTTAGGGACAGGGACCCTGGAAAAGGACGGGAGGAAAGCCTGGATGATAGCCTTGCGGATTTTCCTGGCAGGAAACCCAGATCTTATCTCGTCTGGAGACAGTCATCTCCGGCCCTTGGCTATTCTCCCCTCCATACGTGTGGCTAAAGTCGGTCTCCACAGCTGAGCGGAGTGAGGATTTCACAGGCCGAGCTCAGAGAGGCTCATGTCCTTGCTCAAGCAAACCAGTGTTAGAAGCCGAGACCACTGACTCCTGGCCAGGGCAGTGAGATGGTGGGTCCAGCAGAATGGGGTGAGGGGACAGGAAGGAGGAACCAGTGCCCCGAAGCTAGACAAAAGCTAATGGTGAGGTGGCGAAGAATGCTGTGGGGCCAGACACACCAGACTTGGCGGCCTGGCTCTGCTAACCTATGAGCCATACTACCTTACCCTCCCTGGACCTCAGTCTCTTCACCTGTAAATGCCGGGGCTAAGAGAGATCGCTCCCTAGGGCTGGTGAAAGGATTGAAGAAGAAAACCGAGCACATAAAGCGTTCCGCCTGCGGCTGGTTGCTTGTTTATTATTGTTTTCTCGTTATTCCTATTGAAGAACTTAACTCTTAAAGTGCAAAATAGAAACAATTGTTCCGTTTTGTAGACAAGGAAATGGAAGTCCAGAGAGGGCAAAGTCATGGAGGGGCCAGGTGGCTTGGCCAGGACTTGAACCTGCGTGTGTTGGAGGCCCGTCCCAGCCTGGTTCCCCAAACCTGTGTGAAACTTCCAGGTCCCGGGAGAAGGACTTTGGAAAACACTTGAGAGACAGGGAAGGACTCCAACACCTCTGCCTAGATGTCTGCGGCCGTCTCAGGCAGCCCAGCCCTGGGGTCTGCCCAGCAGCCAGGGCTCAGAGAAGGCCTTCCCAGCCACCCACGTGCTGAAAAGTCCCGAGAAACGGCTGACTCACCACTGCTGTCGGCGTCTGTCTGGCCATTATCATCGCCGCAGCACGAGCTGACCCCGCCCCATCTGCTAGAACTGCAGTCCGTCAGCGACAGCAGGGCCCTCGTAAGGCCCTTCCTTGTGAGATGGGGAAACTGAGGCCAGAGGCAGAGACCTCATGCCGAGGCCCCAGTAACATGGTGACAGAGTCAACGCATCGACCGGATCTCCTGACGCCGGCTACTGGCCCGGTGCGGTTTATTCTGTGTGAGCGTCTGCTATGACGCAAGCACAGCGCCCAGCCCGGGGATCTTCCTCCGCACAGCGACCCCTCCCAGCATCCCCACTGTCGACTCCCCCCTTCCTCGTCTGCACCCAGTGCCCCTCCTCTCTCGCCTTTAAGGCCACGTCCAGGCAAGCACCCCTCGCAGGGAGGAAAGTCAAGTTTCCATCTCTTTGCAAGCATTTGTGCAAAGCACACTTTCTTATGGAAGGCGGTGTAGTGTGTGGCTGGGGGGGCCAGCTGCGGCCAGACAGCCAGGGGCACATGCCAGCTCTGCCGCTTGTTACCGTGACGCTGGGCCCCTTGTGTGAGGTGTCTCGGGGCCTCGGTTTCCTTATCTGTTGAGGGAGGCTGTTCCTAGCACCCCCTCAAAGGGTCAGCACATGTCAGGAACCTAGAAGAGTGACTAGCAATTGCTCAGTAGCAGTTTTAAGTTATAGGTCTCGCCTGGTACTTCCGCCACCGTGAGAATGCCATCTACATGGACCCCCCAAACCCTGCTCGAGACCCCGAAAGCCTCTTGGCAACCCGATGTCCTAGTTTTTCACCACGAACTGTGTGTGTCAGGGGAGGTGGTCCCTAGCCCACCCCTCACTCTAGGAATATGAGCTTGGGCTTTTGAAAACCACTTGTCCCCTTTCTAGTCGAATCCCGTTTTTGTACAGCTGGTTGTGTGCGCACACACACACGCGCGCACACACACACACACACTCACACTATGCTCTCTCTCGCTCTTCAGGGAGAAAGGACTTCTCCACGGTTTCGGTTAATTCACTGCTTCTGGGTCCCCTGCCCCAGGGAGCTGCTGGGAGGGAGCATCCGTCCTTGTCGAATTCCAAAGGTAGCTTAGCAACAGCAGCATCTCCAGTGAACCCCGGCCCCGACAGTAACCTATTTTACAGCCACCACCTCCCTCACTCACCAACAGGCTCCTTCCTGTCAGCACCCGCAGGGACCGCTGGGCCCAGAGGTTGTCGCCCAGGCCCCGCACCAGCAGCTCCCTCCGCTGTCCTGTCCCCTCCGAACTGGCTCACCTCTTCCCCTCACCTCCGGGCAAGGCCCACCCTTAAAGCAGCCTCCCAACATTTCCATACAATCTGGGTACATTGACTAATCCCCTTTTCTGAACTGTAATTTCCCTGGAGGCTTCTGTCAGCTGGTTGCGGATTTTGTAGGATTTTTAATTCTTTTTTTTTTAAAGCTAGAATTATACGGGGTCAGCACTCATGACCAGCCCCCGTGGGCGGTGAGATCCATTTTAGATATACAGCAGGATTAAAGCGGGGAGGAGAGCAGATTTAATTAAGTTGCTAATATTTAAAGAAAATTGATGAACTCCTGGTTTACGAGTAGCACAGGCATGCACAGACCCCTTATTCTGGGAGAGGCTTTTTATTTGATTTGCCTTCCGTTTAAATCCTGGACTCGTTTTATTTGCATTGCCACGCTGTCCGTTTAATTGTCTTTAATAAGGAAAACGTACCTCTGTTCCCATTTAATTTTGAATTAATTAGGAGGAAGTAATTAACGGCCTCATAAATCCTGGTTTTCAGCACCCCCCCCCCCCGCCCAAAGGCCCTCACTTCTGTGTTTTGCATGTTGTTTATGGTCTAGGGCTGGAGTTGGGGAGGGGCCGTCTCCTCTGGGGCTGCCCGCCCGTGACGCAGTGTGGAGAACCCAGGACTGGAAGTCAGACAGGCCTTGGGGCCGCCTCTTGTTCGCTGTGTGACTTTAGGCAGGATACAGGCCCTCTCTGAGCTTCAGTTCGCCAACCTGTACAACAGGGAGAGAATAATCTCTGATTTCCCAGGTGACTCTGAGATATCAACAAGGTCACAACGGAGAGCCCGGAAGGATGCCCGGCGACTCCCTCCCCTCTGAACGCATGCATCCCTGGGGACTTGACATAGTGACAGGACCTTCCAGAAACTGCAGAGGACGCTGGGGATTTCTAATGACAGCTCTGCGTTTCACTATTCATTTGTTCAATGCGTGCGGTGCCGCACCCCACGCTGGGTGGCGGGGACCTGGAAACAAAGCCACGTGCTTGGTCCACAAGGAGCCCGTGATCTCACGGTCTCGTGCACGTGCACACTCACACACACGCATTCAGCTTCCCCACTCCTCCGTCCTTCGTCTGCAGGCGCTGTCAGGGCACCAGGGTGTGCCCCGCTGGGGGAGTTCAGACCAAAGAGCGACCACAGTCCGCCCAGGACCCTGAGGCCCAGGACAGCTGGGGCGACAGATGTGCAGCACTGAGGTGTTACGGGAGAGTGTGCGTGGGGCAGGGTGACAGAGTAGGGTGAAGGTCTTTCAGCCAGATGGGAAGGCATCCGGGAGGGCTTCCTGAAGGAGGAAACCCGCTGAGTTTAAAAGACTCCGTGCAGGTATTGGACGATGGTCCCTCTGTCTCCAATGGGTCAGGATTCGAGAGGCCTCCAAACTCCCCTGAGACTCGGGTGGGAAAGGGAGAGGAGGCGATGCTGCACCGGGCACCTGCTGTGTGCCGAGAGCTTCCACGTGTGATCTGATGAATCTTTAGAATGGATTGGAAAATGCCAGATCTACAGAGAGGGAAACTGGGGCTCAGAGAAGGGTGTCCTTTTTCCGCGGGCTACGCCACAGGTCGGTGACAGAGTTGAGGTTGGCGCCCAGCCATTCCTGAAGCCAAAGCCTGTCACCTTTCCTGATTTGCGATTTGAAGTCCTTTTCCAAATGATAAATAGAGGCTCAGACTGAAGACACTGCCAGCGACTGGTGTCCGAGCCTCTTCCCAAGCTGTGCAGCCCCGTGACTGCCCCGCGGTCCAGCCCTTCCTCCTCGGTCCCTCTTAGCCCGAAACATTGTAGGTGGACTAACCCGATCCCCAGAGGCTGCAGAGGGGCCACCCGAGCATGGGACTCAAACAGGTGAGGGCCCATCTCATCTCTTGGCCTGGAAAATGGGGATACGTGTGTGGGCGAAATTACATCAGATTTCTGCGAAGGCCTGTGACACATGTGTGATATGCAGGGGTGTCCAACCTTTCGGCGTCTCGGGGCCACGCGGGAAGAAGAAGAGTTGTCTTGGGCCACACATTAAATACATCTCGACGCATGATCACAAAATAAATCTCGTAAGGTTTAAAGTAACTTTACGATTTTGCATTGAGCCGCATTCACAACCATCCTGAGACGCATGCGGCCCATGGGCCGCAGGTTGGACACCCCTGTGCCAGGTGATCGGTGAGTGAGAGCACCGTCCTCCAGCCTCCGCTCATTGTTAAGTCTCGAGAAATGTGCTCCTGAGATAGGGCCGCACGCGCTCCCTCCCTCTCTGCTCCAGAGCCGGAGCCGGGGCCGGGGCAAGTGGGGCAGGCAGCCCCAGCCCCACCCGAATCCTCAGCTCCTGGCCCCTGCCCAGGCTGACCAGCCCTGTGTGTCCCTACAATCCCCAGTGGGCAGCCACTGGGCACCAGCATGACCTTTGTGTCCTTCTTCATGGAAAAACATTGGTGACTTCACCTCTGGGTTCCCGTCCCTCCTCCCCACTCCTCACTCATAAGTGACCCTTGTCCGGGGTCTGAGTTAAAATGCCGCAGGCTTCAGGAACAGGAGGGAGGCCCAGGAGGAGGAAAGAGAAGGAAACACCCATTCACGGAACATTTAGGAGATTACATGTTCTCACATAATCCTCACCACACCTGCGCCAGGTAGGGCTCGATCTGATTCCTCAGGTGGGAGAATGAGCCGAGAAAGGTAAAATGAACAAGCCCGTGGTCACAACTTTTGTGACTCATGGTGTCAGGAGCTGGCTTCCCCCCACGTATCCGTGTGGCCAAGCAAATGACTTCCCCTCTCTGGGCCTCCGTTTTCCCATCTGAGAACGGGAAGAATACTGTTCCATGTGGCTGTGATGAAGGCTAATGTCATAGCTGTTAAGCATCCCCGCAAATGGTAACTATAGGCACACCTTGTTTTATTGCGCTTGGCTTTATTGTGCTCCACCGATGCTGTGTCTGTTTTACAAATCGAACGCAAGACCCTCCACCATCAGAAAAGATTGCGACTTGCGCTATTGCGACACTGTACTGCGGTGTCTGGAACCGACCCGCCAGGTCTCCGAGGTGTGCCTGCGTTCCGCACACGGCTCAGAAGTGTGTGCCGATGAAGTAAGCAGATGGCAGGTCTGATTGGAAAAGCGGGCTCAGGCACTCTAGGCGGGAACAGGGCCACCCTCTCCCATCGCCACGTCCGCTGGGCAGACGTGGCGGAAAAGCATAAACAGTAAACAGGAGAGACAGGTCTCATCTCCCCGCACTGCCAATGATTCAAGGGGCCACCGTTCTGAGATAATTTTATTGGGGGCATTAAACTGAGTTATGAGGTTTTTACAATCCAGCCACTTATGAGAAATCTATTAACAGTAACTGGACAGGAAGAAGGCTTCTTGGTGGAGCCCAGGACAGGCATTAATTGGGGCAATCTATAATAGGACGGGGATCCAGAAAGGTTCCACCAGACGCCTCCATTTACTCCCCGCAATTTCTGCTGAGAATCAGCAGACTCGCCAAAAAGAGAGCGATGCCCATTAATCGGCTAATGAAATATGAAAATGTTTATGGGCCATTCAATCTTCCAAATGGCACTTCTATAATCCACCTTTCAGACACAAAGTCCCACCAGCAGAATTTATTCCCCAGCTCCTCCTGCATGGCAGGGGGTGGGCTTTTGTCCCCGTTTGTGTCAACTTTATTGGCACCTGTTATCCTGCTGAGTGGGCTGGGGGACACGGCATCCTGGCGGCTAAGGGGACTTGGGGGTTCTCGCATTCACACCCCATCTCTCTGGGAGCTTAGAGGGGGGTGGGGACCCAGCCCAGGGTCGCCAGCTTCATGAGGTGCATTCTCCTCTGCTCGGAGTTGCCTCGGAGATTGGAGCATCGGAGGGTGAGGGCGTAGGTGTCTCTGCCTGGAAGAACGGTCCGCTGGCTGGTTCCTTGCCCAAGAGATCTCTGGGCAGTGACAACCGCCTGGGACCTGGAGCCTGTGAGTGCCTCAATTCAATCCCAGGAACATATCGCCAACATTGAGTAAGAATGTAACAGTACGGTAGCTGCCATTTGTTGGACACCCACTACGTCTCAGGCAGGGCTGACTTTCAACTCGTGCACACTGGCGAGGTTGCGCCAATCGATGAGATGGTGAAGAAGTCTGCAGTGAGTAGTCTCTCCCTGCTCCCTTGCTGAACTCCCTCCACCCCTCGGACCTCTCTGTGATCCAGCAACCGCAAGGTGCCTGCCTGGCCCCGTGGGTCCGGCTATGGCCTCACTCCATGGACAGTGCCCCTGCCCTGCTGGCTGTTAAATACTTTGTCACGTGGTGCCAGGCAGGTGCTGAGGGCCTTGTGTGATTTCAACTCAATTATCCCCCAGCACCTCCAGGACAGAGGTGCTACTATGCCCCACGTGTTACAGAGGAGGTGACGGAGGCTCAGACAGGTGCAGCAGACACTCAGGGAGAGGACGCTGCTGCCCAGGCCAGGCTGTGGTGCCTCTTCCTCCCTTTGGGCTCCTCTTGGGAGGCTGGAGGATGGGGCGAGAAGTCCAGGCTGCAGACCACGCCAGTTCCTCCACTGAGCCGATCACCCCACTTCTCTAATCCTCGGGAGAACACAGAAAATGAATCTATACAATCAGAGGCGAAGCCTACTCTAGTACTTCCTTTTCACTAAAGACTCCTGAACTAGATATATTCGTAAACGGCGCCGCGCGGTGCCTGGCACGTAGTAAGTGCTCCTTCGGTGCGCGTGGCCTTCTCTCCTCTCTCCCTCCGTGCCCAGTCCCCATCCTGTGCCAAGCCCAAGTCTGGCTGTCCAGATACTGAGATGAGTAAGGCACAGCCCTGACCTCTGGGCGTTCAGAACCTAGGGAGACCGGACAGCAGCTTGGAGCCTTGTTAGAAATGCACGCCGAGGCCCCATTCCCAGACCTCCTGAGTCGGAATCTGCATTATAACAAGATCCCTGGGTGATTGGCATGCACCGCAGGTGGCAGAAGCGCTGGCTACAGCCATCCTACAAGCTGAACATGATAATGACGGCCTGACGTGCTGCAGAGATCTCGGAGGGGACGGGGAGCAGAGACCCAGAAGAGCTTTGGGGAAGAGGTGGCATTTGAACAGAGCCGGCGGGATGAGGAGGGCTTCAGTGGGTAGAGAAGTCAGGACAGGGCGCCCGCAGCAGGAGCCGATGGGTGTGGAGGTGGCTCTGGACGTCCTTATAAAGGCAGTGGGGAGCCATAAAAGAGTCGCAAGCAGTGGGCAACGTGTTCGGATCTGCCTCTGAGGCTGAGAGTTCCGGCTGCAGAGGGAAAGGTAGATCGCAGGGGTAGGGCTGGAGCAGGGAGAGCTGCTGGCGGAACGCTCCGAGCCGACCGTGAGGCCCAGACCGGGGTGCGGCCCGGCCGCCCAGGCCTCCGTGTTTTTGCGGAGGGATGGGCATGTGGAAGAAGAGACACACTTAGGAGCAGGCCCCCAGGGGGACACCAGGCCGGGAAGCTGGGAGGGAGGAGCTTCCTCCCACCCTCCACCCCGTCTTCCTCCCTGCCTCTGCAGATCCACTCGGACTCAGACGAGGGCGACGGGGCCATCAAGTACACCATCTCGGGCGAGGGCGCAGGCACCATCTTCCTGATTGATGAGCTGACCGGCGACATCCACGCCATGGAGAGACTGGACCGCGAGCAGAAAACCTTCTACACGCTCCGGGCCCAGGCTCGGGACCGCGCCACCGACCGCCTCCTGGAGCCCGAGTCGGAGTTCATCATCAAGGTGCAGGACATCAACGACAGCGAGCCCCGCTTCCTGCACGGCCCCTACATCGGCAGCGTGGCCGAGCTCTCGCCAACAGGTAGGCTGAGGGGTCCCGGGGTTGGGGGGGACAGGGTGGGCCAGGGCGAGGGGGAAGGGGAGCTGCCAGACTCTGAGGGCGGTCTGCTGTGGGTGCGTGGCTGATGCTCTGGGGCGGGGTGGGGGAGACGGGAACTGCTGCCCCAGGGCAGAGGTACAGGCAGGAGCCCAGGTGCCCACCCAGGCTCAGGCATAGTCCTGGACACAGTCACAGCCGCGCACGTGGACAGAGGCATGCACGTGACCTCAGGCGCACACGTGGACACAGTCCCCCCGTGAACATGGGTGGACATGTGGACACAGAGATACACTTGGACACGGTCTTACACCTACACACAGTCACACACACAAGCCTGGCCACACGGGCTAATGCAAACTGGCTCAGCTGTTCGCCTGTACACAGCCCTTCTCCAGAGTCCAACTGCACCATGGCTACAATCCCCACACAGATCAGACACAGCTGGACATGGGCACGCCTACAACCAAAGACAACCAGAGCGGGGCACAGACCCAAGCCCACAACCAGACACAGCCTCACACCCAACCTAGCCACCTACAACCCCGCCCAGGAAACAGCCCCTTACTCAGACGGAGTGAATACACAGTCACCTACACAAACACAAGGAACAGCCACATCAAATGCCACCATCCTGGGGTCAGGCCCCACCAGAGCGTGGCCGTAGACGGGCCCACGCACAACCAGGTGCAACAACGTTCAGACAGCTTCATTCATGGCCCTCAGGAAGCCCCAACGCACCCAGATTCAGCTGCCTGGGGACACGGGTTCACAGAGATGACTGAGGCCCCAGACACAGACTCAGGTGCATGTGCCTGGGCAGGTTGCACACACTCAGGGGCACTGGGCACGTGTGGAAAACAAGCACACACATCGAAAGTCCCATGCAGAACACCTCCCGCAGAGGGAAAGTTCCTGCAGAACACCTCCAACGTGGCCACACCCCAAAACTCACGTTCGTCCAGCAGGAACACCAAAGCTAAAAGCTGGATGAACCTGCCCTCTTCCTCCGTGGGGCCCTCACACAGCCAGCTGACCATCTGGCCCCACTTGGGCTGGGGCTCCTGTTAAAGCCAGTAGCTGCCGGCTCCTTCCCCACCGTGTTAACCTAAGCACCTACAAGCCAGGCTGGACAGGGAGCACGTGCCATCGCTGATGCGCTGTGGCCAAGGGCTCAGTGCCACTTCTCTCTGGGCCTTCCAGCTCTTCGGCTGTGTGACAGATGCCAGGGGCATTTGGGTGGTTGGGGGAAAGTGCAGTCAGCCCCAGCTTTCCCAGATTCAGCTAAACCGGCAGGTTGGTGGGTAACGAGCAGGCTGCTAGGAACTGAAGAGGAAGAAGCGGACCAGAGAAAATGGTGGGCACCCCAGGGATGGTGGGAGAACAGGGAGCTGTGAAGGTGTGAGTGTGGGTGCCACTGAATTGCACACACACACAGGTCTGCATGTATGCCTGGTAGGCACATCCATGGCTGGTCAGATGGCACCTTAAGGCCTGTGTGCCCATGTGACATGCCATGTGTCTATTTCAGTGTATTCATTCATTCACTGAAGAAATATGTATGCAGCCCTGGTTGATGTGGCTCAGTGGATGGAGCACCAGCCTGCGAACCAAAGGGTCACCGGTTCAATTCCCAGTAAAGACACATGCCTAGGTTGTGGGCCAAGGTCCCCAGTAGGGGGCACGCGAGAAGCAACCACACATTGATATTTCTCTCCCTCTCTTTGACCTTCCCTTCCTTTCTGTCTAAAAATAAATAAACAAAAAATTTAAGAAATTAAAAATATACATTTAAAAGAAAAAGAAATATGTATGCAGACTCACTATGTGCTAGGCACTGGGGACACAGCAATGAAAGGGCAGACAAGCCTCCCTGCTCTCGGTAAGCAAGTAAACAAACACATCTTTCACGGGGGAAGGCTCCTCTGAGATGCCATTGAAGCACAGACCCAAAGGCTGTGAAGGCAAGGGCCCTGGGGGAAGAGCATTGGAGGCAGAGGGAACAGTACATGCCAAGCCCCTGAGGGGAGTGGAGAGGCAGCCAGATCTTGCAGTCAGGCAGACCACAGTCAGGGCTCTGCCTTTTATGCTCAGCAAGCTGGGCAGTCAGCGGATGGGCTTGTCCAGAAGAGTGACATGATCCGACTTAGTTTTAACAGGATCCCCTGGCTGTTCTGTGACGATTAGGTGGGGATGGGGAGGGGGGTGACGGCAGAGACAGATTGCCCATCGAGGAGAATATTGCAATTACCTGGGCGGGAAATCACAGTGGCGTGGAACAGGGCGGGACCAGAGAGGGGATTAGAGAGAGGTCGACTTATGGATAGATTTCGAAAGCAGAGCTGAAAGCATTTGCTAATGGATTGGATGTGAGGCGTGAGAGGAAGGAAATTCAAGGATGACTACCAAGATTTTGACCTGGACAATTAAAGCGATGGGATTTCCATTTGCTGAGATGGGCGGAACAGATTTCGAGGATGGAGGTAAATCGGGGGTTTGGTTTCAGACGTGCAAATTCGGAAGCGCTGGTCCGCCAGCCAAGTGGAGATCTGGGAAAGGCAGTTCAATATACAGGCTCGGTGGACAGGTCCGGGCTGCAGACATGAACTTGGAAGTGGTCAGTAGCAAAGACTGCCTGGACTGTCAGAGCCCAATGAGTACTTAGAAATCAGTTTTGTGAATAGGGGAAACTGAGGCTCCTCCGAGGGGCAGCGGTGTGTCCAAGGTCACACAGCAAGTCAGAGGTAGCCCAAGCTGCTGACGTCCCAGGCCCAGCAGCCCCGGCTCCTAAACTCACACTCTGGCCTGAGAAATGTGGCCCTCCCTGTCTCTCCACCCAAAACCAACCTGCCCGTTTCCACGTGGAAAAGGTCAGAAAGGAGGCTGCGGAAGGAAGCAGAAGCCCTATCCCGAGGGCCTGAGCGAAGCCTGGAGCCTGGGAAGGCTTAAGCAAGGGAGTGACACAGGTAGACTTGCGTTTGAGACAGCGCCCCCTGCTGCTGTATGGAGAACGGACGGGGATGGGGGCGTCGGGGCTCCAGAGGGAGGCCCAGCCCCATATCCACCTGGGAGGTTCATCTGTCATTACTCCCCTCATGCTTCAACTCTGAGTGGTGGCAGGACTGACGGTAGCATCCCCATTGAACAGGTGGGAACGCCGAGGCTCAGAGAGGGGAAAATGCGCTCGCAGTCGCATAGTGAGTCAGTGCCTGGGCAAGTTGCTGAGTCTGGCTCCCAGGCTGTTGGAGTGGCAAGGGTCCTGTGTCACACGTGGGGAAACTGAGACCAAGAGAAGGGTAAGGCTTGTTCAAGGTCACCCAGCAAGTAGGAGGCAGGGCCAGCCCCCAGCCTCGCGGGCACCGGCCTAAGGAGTCTCACCCACGCCTCCCCTCCCCCTCCCAGCCCACTCACTCTGACATTCCACTCAGGAAAAAGTCAGGCAGGCGGACTCAGCTTAGACAAGCCAGGCAACCCAGGAGGGGGAGGGAGGAAGCAGGAATTAAATTAGTTTATTTCATTTGAGGAACTTTTTGAAGGGGAAGCAAATTCGACACCGGGGTGCTTGCGGAGACTCCAGGCGGCTTTGAACATCAGTCACAATTACGGAGCCTCCTGATCCAGTTGGCGGAGGCGGGGCCGACAAGCGGCACCTGGTTCTGGGCAGCTTTGGAGATCAGAGGGAGCAGGGAGGCAGCTTGGGACATGAAAGGCAGCAGCACTCGCAAATTAAACCACTCAGGGCTTAAAAGGGAACGGAAGTGCGCCAGGGGCCTCCAGCGCACCGTGCTTCCAAGGAGGGGCACTGGCTGCCCAGCACGACCCGCAGCTGACTCTCAGCAGGCCTGGCTCCCCTCGTGACCTTGGCCAAGTCCCTGCCTCTCTCTGGGCCCCAAGTTCCCTTCTGAGCATTGAGGGGCGTTCATTGATGCAACGGATATCTTTTAAAGATTTTATTTATGGATTTTTAGAGAGAGGGAAAGGGAGGGAGAAAGAGAGTGAGAGCGATATCAAACCGGGGACTTGGCCTGCAACCCGTGTGCCCTGACCAGGAATCAGACTGGTGACCTTTTGCTTTGTGGGCTGACGTCCAACCCACTGAACCGCACCAGTGCAACAGATATTTATTGAGTGCCTACTGTATGCCACGCACTCTTCCAGGTATTGGGTATTATTATGAAGCCTATGTACAGAGCATGTTGAGAGACAGGGAAGAAAGAAACAAACCACTGTATTATGCACCCAGGGGCCTATGCGCTGTGAAGAATAGGGAATTGGGAATTATACAGGGTGGGGTAAAAGTGGGTTTATAATTGTTCATATGGAAAATAATACACTGATTAATAAACAATAATACAAGAATGAGCTCTGTTTCGTGTACTCAGAGCTACAAACCCAGTTTTTCCCCATCCTATATTGGGAGAGTGCTATTTATTTAAGGTTACTTACTTATTTTGAGAGAGGAGGAAGGGCGAGGGAGAGGGAGAGAGAGGGAGAGAAACACTGATCAGTTGCTTCTCTTGCCTCTCGCACAAGCCCCAACCAATTGTGCGCCAAACTAGGGACCGAACCTGCAACCCAGACATGTGCCCTGCCTGGGAATCGACCTGAGCCACAAAGGCCGGGACAGGGAAGGCCTTTCTTTCTCTAGGATGACATCTGAACAAAGATCTGAAGGAACCAAGGGAATGAGCCACGGAACTATGTGGCACAGTGGTTTCATACTTTCCTGTGCATCCACATTACCAAAGGGCTTGTTACAACACAGATGGCTGCCTCCTCCCCTCCCGCCCCCCACCCAGGGTTTCTGGTTCAGTGGGTCTAGGCTACTGGAAAGGTTTGCATTTTTAACAAATTCCAAGGTGATGCTGATGCCCCTGGTCTAGGGACCACGCTTGGAGAGCCACTATGCTGTAGAAAATGTTCCAGGCAGAGGGGAGAGCAAGTGCAAAGGTCCTGAGGCACAGTGTGTTTGTCATGTTTGAGGAACAGCGAGGTCAGTGTGGGTGAAGAGAGGAGTTAGTGAGGGGAGAGTGTCCAGTGAGATCGCAGGAGGTACCAGAGGCAGGATCCCTTAGGACCGTGTAGCCACTGAAACGTTTTCGGTTGTACTCTGAGTGAGATAAGGAGTCGAGAAGTGACACGATGCAACTTGTGTTTTTAAAGGATGACTGTTGGCCACCATGTTGAAAAC
This sequence comes from Glossophaga mutica, assembly GCA_039655065.1. NCBI lineage: Eukaryota > Metazoa > Chordata > Mammalia > Chiroptera > Phyllostomidae > Glossophaga > Glossophaga mutica. Next base: position 98,018,563 of record CM077312.1, on the reverse strand, counting down.
AGACTGCAGGGGACAAGGTTGGAAGTAGGGAGACTCATGAGAGGGCAACTGCAGTCGTGTGGACAAGAGGTGACAGCGACTTGGACCAGTGTAGGTGGGGAGAAGATATGGGGTCAGGGGTGTATGTTGGAGGTGGAGCCAGCAGCGTTTGTGAGGGATTGGATGTGGGGCGTGAGAGATGGGACGAGGGTGATGCTGAAGTTTTTGGCCTGAGCAGCTGGGTGAATGCAGCTGCTTTGCTGAGATTGGGGATGCTCCAGGAAGAGCGAGGTTGCCGTGCAAAATTCAGAATTCATGATTGGACAGGTTGAGATTGAGATGTCTACTAGAAATCCGAGTGGAATTGTCAGGGGGACAGTTGGCTCTCTGAGTCTGAAGGTCAGGAGTGAGATCGGGGCTAGAGATACTGTTTTGGAAGTCATCCACCGGCAGAGGAAATTTAAGGCTTGAGGCTGGTTGAAATCAACGAGGGAGTGAGTTTTGCTAGAGAAGAGTTGGACTAGGTAACCTCTTGATGTAGGGGAGCCAGACCCCTTCCCTGGGGTGTCAGACCTGACCAGTGTACTGCGAGAAGATCTCACAGGGCTCCTGTGCCCAGTTCAACTCCCCCTGCTTATGAATGCCAGTTCTGTATAAGACAATACACTTGGCACTGTGGAAGACCCAGAAATGAGACGTTCAATCCAACACTCATCTATTAGCCACTACTTTATTCTGGGCAATGCTGGGGATATAAAGATAAGTAATTGAATTAAATCCACAAATGTTTATTAGCACCCATTATCTACAAGGCCTCCCATGTACTTGGCCCTGTAGGGGTTGCAAAGATGAGTCACCCAACTTAGCAAACATTTATTAACACCTGCTTGATATATAGCCCCAAGGGGATAAAAAAAAAAAAATAAGCAGTGGCTTTCAATTAAATGAACACTGATCCCTGCCTACCACGTTGGGGTGCAAAGGTTAGCAAGATACGCCTCCTGACCTCAAAGTGGCGGCAGATCAGTTTTACTTCTGGTGTCAGCTCTAATTGGTAGTGACTTTAGGGCTGTATTAAGGAGTCTGAGGTTTCATTGAGGCTCAACAGAAAAGAAAGCCGCAATTGATTAGTGATGTCTGCTTGAGCAAAGGCGGGAGAACGTGGTAGCTTATACACCATAGGATTGACAGTGCTGGACCGTGGAATTGTGGCTCAACGGCCTGGAATGGGCAGAGACTCAGCCACAGCCACTTTCCCATGTGTTCTGTTAGCAGCATCTTGAATAGGTGGGAAAGGACTGTTTTGCAGTAGAGTTTGCACTGGGATATTCGCTAAAAAAGAGAACATTGCAGGCATCAGCCAACCCTGCCTTCAGTGGGGCTATTTCCCTGTATTCTAACCATCCTGGAAAAGAAGCAAGGCAGATATTACTGTCCTCATTTTACCAAGGAGGAAATAAATTCAGAGAGAGAGAAAGTGACTTGCCTGAGGTTCCAGAGTAAGACAGAGCCGGAACCAGACCCGAACCTGAAACCAGCACCCACTTGCCTACTTGAAACCTACTTGCCTCAGCACGCGTGGCAAAGAGTCACCACCATTTCTTTCGCTGGTGCAAGACTTTACAATTTGCAAAGCACTTCCACATCCCTAATCTCATCTCATCATCCCAGGAACTCTCTTGGGTTGAGTGCTGACACCCCCATTTTACAGCCGAGGAAACTGAGGTTCAAGAGGGAAGGAGAAATACAATTGGGATAGCATGCTGATTGCTAAATCCAGGGCTGGGGCACGGTGGGCAGAGAGGAAGGGAGGAAGGCAGAAGGCAGTGTGTCCCCCAGGGTCCCATTTGAGCAGGGCAGCAGCGGGCTGGGAGCCTCTGATTGTCCCACCTGCAGCTGGAGAGAGTGTAGCTCAGCAGCCCTCAGGCCCAAGCCGGGAATCAATCGCTGGCCTCTGCAGAGACAACTTCTAAAGATGTTTTTAATTAAAGTCCAGGAAGATCTATATGTGCAATATCTCCTTGCCTAGCAACGGCACTGGCTCTCACCACCCTCGATGGGGATGGGGGACGGGACGGGAGGTTTCTGGTGGGAAGTGGTGGCAGACAGGAGCGGAGGCCCTGGCCTCTAGGGCACCCCATGGCCCAGGTGATCCGAACAGGAAGGAGTGCGCCTGCATCTTTCTTTGTCCTGCCCATCAGCAAATCACTCCGCACACACGAGCACACTCTCTATGCCGGGCCCCGGGCCCAGTGTGGCAAGGGGCACAAAGGTGACAAAGCCACCACCCTGCTCTCAAGGGTCTAGCACATAGAGGGTGCTCTGTAGATATTGGGTGACTGAATGGAACTGAATTAAAAGCAAAAAAAATTTTTTTTGCTTTCTGCAACTGGCAGAGAGACACTCTTGCAGACACTTAGAACATTACTAGCCCAAATAAACAAGGTGGCCAGACAACTTACCAGAGCGCCCTGTTCAGTGCCTTTTTTTTTTTTTTTTTTTTTAGATTTTATTTCTTTTTAGGGAGGGGAAGGGAGGGAGAATGAGAGGGAGAGAAACATCAATGTGTGGTTGCCTCTCAAGTATCCCCTACTGGGGACCTGGCCTGCAACCCAAACATTTGCCCTGACTGGAAATCAAACCGGTGACACTTTGGTTCGCAGGTTGGTGCTCAATCCACTGAGCCACACCAGCCAGGGCAAGGGCACCTTGTCTAAATGTGTAGAGAATGGAACAGCGAGTAGCTCTCCATTTGGGATGGCAGGGGGCGGATTGGACATACACACACACACACTCACACACACATACACACACTCAACAGCTGCCTGCAGGGTGGAGTCCATGGCCAGGACCCACGAGCAGAGGAAGAGTGAGGGGACGGTGTTCCGGAGTTCCCTGGAGACTCGGGAGAAGTCGCTGTGACATAGTGGGGCCCTGACCCCATCAAGCCAAAACCGCCTTTCTTCTCCTCGTCCCCTCCCACTCTCCTCCTGCTTCTCATGTGGCTCCGTCTGTCTCGGTTTCTATATAACTCTACTTTCCAACTTTATCTCTGTGTTCCCACCTCTCTCTGCCGCATTGTCTCTGTCCCACTTTCCTTCTGTCTCTGTGTATCCCTGCCTCTCCAGCCCTCATCTCTCTGTCTCTGTCCTAACTTCTCCCTTTGTGTCTGAGTATCTCTGTCTTCCCGCTGTCTCTCTGTCCATCTCTCTGAATCTCTGTCCCTTGTCTGTCCGTCTCTGGCCCACTTTCTTGGTCCATCTCTCTGTGCCTCTTTCTCTGTCACTTGTCGCTGGGCCTGCCTCCTCCCGCTCCACCCTTCGACCTCCCCCTCCGGTGCAGCCACTTGCCTGCATCTCCGGTGCATCATTCATCTACATTAGGCTGCCCTGGCTGGGCAGCGGAAGTGGGGCGGAGGCTGGTCCAGCAAGCGCATTATAAGTGATGATCAAAAAGGGAGTTGGTGGGGGCGGTGAGGGGGGAGCTGGAGAATGGGGCTTGTTTCCTGTGTAATCTGAGCATTCCCAGGGACTCGACAAGTGGTTTTTAATTTTTAATAGAAAGCATTCCGAGCAGTTCTGGCAGCAGCAGGGGGCGGGACTCATTTTTTATAAATGTTTGAGAAGCTAAATGCGAGCTGAGGGTTTCCCAGGCCCAGCAGGGCAGCGCAGGGAGGCAGGGAAGAGGCAGGATAATCATAATTACAAACATCTTCATAATAATGACACTTGGTCACCTCGGTTGAGGACTCTGTTCTTTTCCGAAGTGTTTCATCTCTTTCATCTCATTAAGGCGTCTCCCTCGCCCAATGAGGCAGGAAAGATAAAGCCTTATCTCCATTTCACAGAAGGGGAACTGAGGCCCAGTCAGGTCAGACAGTTTTCCCATAACCGAGGACAAGGCTGGAATGAGAATTTACGTCTCCAATCCTCATAGCACCACCTCCTCCCCGAGCCAGCTGGGGCTTCTCCTGAGGGTCCTGGAGCCCAAGTGCAGGTCTCAGTTGGACCCCACACATAGCAAGCATTAAGGGACAAGAAAGGAAAGAATTCTGGCCTGGGAGCCAAGACGTGGGTTCCAATTCCGGCTCCATGATGAGCCATGTCAGAACCACCCAGATAAACCAGAGACGAGGGGTGGGCAAGCCCCGTCCTTGTGATACTGTTGCCCAGGGATCTTCTATTCAAGGCCAGGGACGTGGGCTCAGAGATCTTCTGACCATACAGAGAGAGGAGAAAGGAATAACTCTGATGGAGCGCTTGCTACATGTCTGTCTTCTTAAATCCATCAACTTGAATCCTCATAGCATCTCTGAGCGGCAGAATGGGCCCCCCTAAATTTCAGACAAGGACATAGGTACACCAGGAGGAAAGGCTTGGCCAAGGCGCAGAGTGAAGAAGTGGTGTGATTTGAACCCAAGTCTCTCCGACGCCAAAGCCCACATAGTCTCCGTGGAGGCGTGAGGGTCACCTCCTCTCAGGATGTCCAACTTCTCCTGCCTGTTTTGCCTGGGAGGAGCGCTGCACCATCCTTGCTGCTTCTTTCTGGGTGTCAGCCTCAGCACAGGGACAGTGCATCCTGATGGGTGACAGGCCGGCTATGCAGACCCAGGTTTGAATCTTTTCCTGCCACGGACTAATGATGTAACCTTGGGAAAGTCGTTCAGCCTCTGTGACTCAGTTTCCTCACCAAGGTCAATCAGGGATTGTGTCTAGGGCATCCGTTCTTAGCCTGGGATGCACTTTAGAATCACTGTGGGAGACTTTTAAAATACCCCTGCCTGTGCTCCCTCCCGAGAGAGCCCTGCTGAATTGGTCTGGGTTGGGGCTCAGCATCAGTTTTATTTTATAGCTCCTAAGAGATTCTAATGTGCAGCCAGGCTGAGAACCACCGGTTTCTGTGCTCTCCCAGGACCAGCCTTTCCATATCTAACATTCCATATGGAGCCCTGGGCTCTGAGATCCTGCTTGTCCAAGAATCACGTGGGCAACCATGCCAGCCTGGACTTTGGCTCTTAACCTCAGGTAGCAGAAGGGCTGGCTTGCAGCACCACGGACAGCGAACAGCTCGTCCCTGCTTCGGGAAGTCTGGGCTTCAACAAGCTGTTGGGGAGGGAGAACGGTCAGTGCAACTCCTTGCCATTCCTTGCCTTTTCCCTCCCTCTCCTTTCTCTGAGTCTTCCCCCTCTCGCTGTCTGTGTCCTTCTTGTCCTTTGACCCGCTTTTTACAGGTGGGTTTTGACATCAGATCCGTTTGGGTTTGAATCTTACCCTTCCAATTTCCTTGCCCGGAGAATTTAGCCAGGCTCTATCCTTCGTTCTGAACGTGGAAATCTATTTTTCTTGCAATAGTCCTGAGAGTTTGGTAGTACTGTTACCCTCACGTCACAAAGGAGGAAATTAAGGCACAAAGTGTTTCATTATTTCGCTCATCCTCCATTTCCTCCTATGTAAAGTGGAAGTCTTAATAGAGTTTACTTCAAGGCTTTGTTATATAAATTCCGTAAGATAATATATATAAAGGGCTTATCAATATCCAGCACAAAGTCATCATTAATAAACGCCATCTATCATTACCATTAAATAATGATATATAATGATGGGTTTCATTATGACTCATCATTAATTCCCATTTTCACTTTTCACTATGCACAGCAGTTTCTTCATCCGTAAAATGGGAATAATGCAGAATTGTACTGGAATCATCTTGTATCAGCTCACAAGAGCCAAGTATTGATTTTCAGGAGCTTTGTGAGCCTCTTGATAGCACGTTGGTAGCTTGAAATTGGCCATGGTGGGAGTTTTTGCACCACGGAATTCAGCAAACACGACAAAGCAGGGCATTCCTCCCTGCTGCTCCAGCCCCTGGAGCTGATGGCTAAGCATGTACCGGCATACCATTGCATCACATCGCAGAGATGACATGAGGACCGAAGGAGAGCACGGACGTGACAGTGCATTGTAAAGTGCAAACTGCTGGACCTAGGAGGGGTGACCTCAAGGTGGTCCGCCAGCAACCACAAGCCTGGCACCATCCTGTCTGTCAATCCTGGGGAGCCTCTGACTTGTGAAGAAGGTGGAAGGGGTGTGGGTCCTGGGGAACCAGTCGTGAATCACTGACCCTTCACCATCCCCACATGTTGGCATTAACTGTAATGGCTGCAATAAAGAATCCCAGATTGGGAAATGACTCCATCATCCCCTAGGGAGTTCCTGGGAGGGAGGGAAGGAGGGGGAGAGGGGGACGGAGAGGGAGAGAGAGAGAGAGAACAGCCGTATCCCTGGGGAGTCACTCAGTCTGGTATTGCGCATTACCCAGAGTGGGGTGGGGGGACACAGACAGAGGGGAGTGACGAGGAGACCCTCTCTCGTAACAGTTACAACAGCTGCTGTTTATTGAGCACCCGCCATGAGCCTAATGCTGTATGTATCTTTCTTCTTCCAATTCAGCGTGTCTGTGAGAGGGGCATGATTGTGCCATTGTGTACTGGCTGGCAGCACCCCCTGATTGGACAACAACCTGCATTTACTGAGTCCTTTAGCAAGGTTCAGATACTGTCCTCGGTACTGAAAATGGAAATCTATTTGAGTTCTCAGACAGATCCCGGGAGTTTGGTAGTACTATCATCCTAATTTCACAAGTGAGAAAATTGAGGGACAAAGGGGTTTGTAATACGCCCAAGGTCAAACTGGAAAGAAGTGGCAGAGTCATACTGATTGTGATTCAGTACATCAGGCCACCCTCCCCAGAGCTGCTGCTCCTGTACTGACTCTGGCGCCCAGGAGGACTTTGACCTCAGAGAGTCCAGAGTTCAAATCCCACCACTTCCTCGGTCTGTGCCCTCAGTCAAACCACTTCTACTCTTTTACCTGTTCCCTCCCCTGCAATTAGGAGGGGCCCATTCTGCCGCTCAGGGATGCTATGAGGACTGGAGATGATGAATATAAGTGCCCGGTGAAGCCTGGCATGTAAAGAACATTCAATAGTTTATTCCTTTCTCCTCTCTCCGTATAAGGGGGTGGAGACACCTGGGATCATTCCCTCGGCCCTGAACAGGGGACCCCTGGGCACCAAGCATCAAGAGGGAGGGGGCTTGCCCAAACCTCTTCCTCACCTTCTCCTGGAAACTCTGGTTGACATGGAGCTGGAGCCACCAGAGAGAGAGGCGCATTGCAGGGCAGGTTTAAGAGGCTCGTGATGGGAGGGAGGACACCAGAGGGAAATGAGAAATGCAAAAGAGTGAAAAATAAATACATGTGTCTGTCTGGAATGATCGAGGGCCCCAGGCTGGAGGCGGGAGAGGCGGGCGGCAGGCCGGCTTCGCAGAATTGCTGCAGTAGCGTTTCCAAAGCCTCGCTCATTAGCCAGGCAGTGTGAGCTGGTCTCCCCTCCCTGCGCACTGCCCTGCTGACCTGGAGGGCCCGACCAACCCCGAGAGGGCCCCACTCCGAACCTCAGCGTGCCCGGGCCCCACGCTCTCACCAGCAGGGCACTCAGAAGAGAGCATCTCCTTGAAGTGAGGTCTGAGTCCTTGCCCCCTTGGGTCATATCCTGAGCCCCCAAGGCCCTCTCTTGGATCTTTCACCTTGGCCCCTACTTTCTGAAAAGGTTCAGATAGACCGCATGGCTTCCCTGCCCCCCCTTAACCCCTCCCCCACCCTCACCCTCACCCCTATCCTGTCCAGCCTCACGTCCCAAGCCCTGCTTTTTTCAAATTGAACATGATGTCAAATTAGAGCCATCTCTGGGACAGGCGGAGAGAAGCTCCCAGTTTAATGAGGCAGCGTCGAAAATCAATAACTTAATTGCCGCTCTTTGATGGACTTTTATCCAATTTATACTCTCCCCTGCAGCCTACGTGCAGAGCATGCGGAGAAGTGTGTGTGCCTGGGGGCAGGGCCCATCTGGGCTGGGGGTGGGGAGGGGTGAGGAGGGCACCAGGCCCACAGCCAGCTACTTCCCAAAGAGGGAGTCGGGCACTGCCATGCTCCTTCTCCACGGTCCAAGAGACACTGGCCTCTGAGCCCCAATGAACTTGGCTACCCTTCTGGGCTGCCCCCTCATCCCCCACACCCCCATCCTATGGCAGGACGGGGCAGGGGATGGGGATGAGGGAAGTGAGGGGGTGAGGGGTGTGCAGAGGAAGGAGGAGGAATTCCCTTGAGAAAGCCAGAGGGGCTGAGGCAGGTGGAAGACCCCTCTTTGGGGAATCAGGTGTCTGGTTTCCTCCAGTCCTGGCTCTGCCCGCTGACTGTCGTGACCTTAACTGGTGAACGTGACCACGACCACCACCCACTGAGAGACTGCCCTGAGCCCGTTCTGCACTGAGAGTTCAGAATGCATTTCCTCGTGAACCCAGGACCAGAGTCTTCCCCATTTTGCTGAGCAGGAAACAAATTCAGAGAGGCCGCCTTCCATTGCCAGAGTCCTGGGCTGGGAACCGCGGAACGGAGACTTGAATCCGGGTTCATTCTTGGGCCAATCACTAGGAAGGCCCCTGGTCAGGAAGCAGGTTGGGTGGGAGTCAGTGCGAGGACCAAGACTGTGACTGCACTGGCCTGGGCCTCCTCTGCTAGCTTCCTCGGGGGTAGGGAGGGTTGGGGAGGATGAGCTCAGCGGCCTCAGGTGACCCCTGTGTTGCTTGGTCCCCCGGGCCCAGGCACATCGGTGATGCAGGTGATGGCCTCGGATGCGGATGACCCGACGTACGGCAGCAGCGCTCGATTGGTTTACAGCGTGCTGGATGGAGAGAACCACTTCACGGTGGACCCCAAGACCGGTGAGGGGCGGGGCCTCAAGGGGTGCGGTCACGGGGGGGCAGGGCTACAGGGCGGGGCCTGGGGAAACAGAGGTGTGGCACTGGGGGCGGGGCCGGAGCGGGTGGGCAGTGGACGGAGGACAGCAACCCGAGGTCTCAGCCTTCCAACCACGTGGCGCTGAGGGCAGGACAGAGCACACGGAAGCATTTTGCTCGCTCCGGGAGGCCCAAGGGTTGAGCCGGATGGAAGAGGGGAGGACTGAGAAACAGGGAAGAGTGCAGTGGCGGCCCCTGCAAGACTGGCAGAAAAACAAAGGCAGGAGGCGGCCGCTGCGGGGCGCTCTGGAAGGACTTGGGAGGTCTGGACGCAGCAGCCCCCTGTCCTTGGACCTACACGGAGGCGGGCGGGTCCGCTGGTGAAGTCTCCTTTTCAGCAGCTGTGAGGGCTCCCCTCGAATTCTGACGGAAAGACAGGAACATAGACTGCGAAGGAAGAAAGGTTCTTTGCTTATTTGCCCTCCCCCAACGCCACCAAATGATGGTGCGGCACCCCCACCCACGGGGCCCCACTGCGCTGTGAGGTTAGAACCCGGCTAATCTCGGAGCGACCTTGCCAGAGTGGCGGGGAGGACGCACGGAGGAGCCTGAGGCTCAGGAAAGTGAAGTGGCTCGCTGGGGGTCGCCCCGCTGGGAGCGGCAGCCAGCTCGGGGGTTGGCGCTCTCCTGGTCCCCGGGAGAGGAGGGGACGCGTGCTATAATGGGGCTCACAGTCGGGTGGGGGGAGGGAGGCAGGCTTATGCGCGGACAATTAAGATTTAAGACGCAAGGTTCTCGGAGGCGGTAGCAGCACCTCCAAAGGATAAGAAAGTCTTGGCCAGACGGAGATGCAGAGAAGGGCATTCCAGGCAGAGGGCATGGTGCAGGCAAAACTTGGAGGACGAGAACATCCCGAGGCATGAGGGGAATTGTAAGCAACGCAGGACGGGAGAGGCGGGCGTGTTGAGAAGTGACGTGGGGAGGCTGGCGAGGGCCTGCCGCGCCCAGCGGGAGCGGGGTTGGGGAGCTTGGATTTTGTTCTCCGGGAGGGAGGGGGATTTGATGGAGTTGCATTTTGTTTTTTTGTTTGTGTGCTCGTTTTTGTTTGGTTTGGAGAGGGGCTCAGAATTCCAGTCTATGAGCACAGTTACAATTGTATTTTCTTACATATAATATTTTAATTTTTTCCTCATTGCCAAACATACATTTTAGAGAACATTCAAACATTAAAGAAACATTCAAAAGAGAAAGAAAGAGAGAGAGAGAGAGAGAGAGAGAGCGAGCGCTTCCCACCTCTACCACCGGTGACTGCAGCCCCAAAGATAGTCTCTTGGTATATATAGCCTACAAGATCTTGGACTCACTCATTTGAAAACTAACTTATTTTTTAAACAGAAAATGTGTTTCAAGGTTCAAAATTCAAGAAGTCCGACCAGGTATTTAGTGGAAATTCTTTACCCCTTCGGCCCCCACTCACCCAGCCTGTGTCTCCAAGGCAGCCAGTGTAATTTTCTCGTGTGTCTTTCCAGAGCCATTCCATGCATGTACAAGAAAAGAAGTATATGGGTTTGTTTTTATTTTTTTTTTTACACAAATGGAAGCTATAACACACCATACACACTGCTTGCCTTTTTTGCTTACCAATACATCTTGAAGATTGTTTCATATCAGTACATACAGAGCTTTTCCATTCTTTTATTCAGCAGCTGTGGTGGGTACACAAAGATCTGTTTCTCCAGTCCCCTGTTGATGGACACTTATGCTCTTTCCAATCTTTTGCTACAACGAACAATGCTACAGTGAATAACCTCGTACATATATCACTGGGTGTACATGTGGGAGTATTTCTGCAAGATTATTTTCAGGAAGTGGAGAGGCTGCACCAAAGACCACGTGCATTTACTTGGGATCTAGATAGATAATGCCAGCATGTTCCAGCTGGTTCTCCCCAGAGCCGCACACCAGGGAGCTGGGTGCCCCTCCTCCCCGCCAGCACGTTGGGTTCATTGATGACTTTGAAGCAGGGAAGCGACATGCTCGGGTTCTCATTTTAACAAGATCCCTCAGGCTGCTGCTGTATTGCATGGCTCAGAGGCAGGGGTGGAATTCAGGGGGACCCAGGCATCCGCGGTGCCCCGTAGAGAGTCCCGAGGGACAAAACCCAAAGCCTGCGCCCGTTGGCATCCACCCAGACTCTTTAAGCTGCTTCATCTAGTTGGGGGGGGTGGGGGCAGAAATAACGTAGGACCAGGTGTGAGGGTTAGTTGGGGTGCTGAGGAGGGAGTCTGAGGGCTGAGAGCGAGATCCTGAGAAGGGCAAACCTTGGGGGCCTAGATGAACACGAGGGACCGGATTGAGGGAGGAATGCAGGGGCCCCTAACTTTGGGGCCTGGGATGGGAAGGGACGCCATCTGCAGAAACGGAAGGAGGAACGTGGAGAAACGTCTCGAACATCTCGCAGGCCGTCTGAAATATGGGCTTGAAGCTCCGAGAATGGTTGGGGCTCTGTAAACTTTGGTTTCGCCAGGTGCGCGAGAGGAATAATAATACCCATCTCGCACGTGATTGTTGTGAGGACGCCACGGGAGAGTTCATTCATTCATTCAGCAACTCTTGGTTGAGCGCCTACTATGTGCCCAGCTCTGTTCTAGCCTCTAGGAATATGACAGCGGGCAAATCCAAGAGCCTCCCCTCACAGAGCTGGGGATACAGAAAACAAGCTTATAAACGTACAACTGAATGTCACGTTGCAATGCGAGCTAGGAAGAGACGTAGAGCAGGATAAGGGGAGAGACTCGGGTGAAGAAATCAGGAGAGGCCTTTCTGGGGAGCTGCCCTTAGGACTGAGAACTAAAGGAAGTGAGGGTGGGAGCCCCTCGACACCTAGGAGAGAGCTTTCAGGCCAAGGAGACTGCGAGTGTGTGAAGCGTTCAGTGCAACACTTGGTACATGAAGGGACACCAAAGGGATGAAGGAGATGACGACGATGATGATGATGGAGCCTGAGGAGGTGGGGCTCTTAGAGTTGATCAGCTTTCGGTGGGAAGGAGAGGAAGAGACAAAACACAGTAATTAGGGAGGGCCAGGACCGAGTCTGGGAGGTGGTGGGGGTGGGCACATAAAGAGTCCGGCTCTGAGAGTGAGGAGGACAGCCGGGGTCCACGGAAGAGCCTCCCCCACTGCAGAGGGTCTGGAGGGAGGGGCAGGTGGGGGGAGCCAGGGACCCGCAAGGGCAGAAAGAGTGAGTTTCCAAGAAGCCAGAGAGTGGGCACCAGGCAAGGCAGGCAAAAGTGTCAGCGGGGCCCTTGTTCTAGGGTCCTTCCACTCTCTTGGTCTGAAGGGGCCTTTGTGGACATTTCCTAGGAAGGACCACACTTTCCCTCCCCGGGCCTTGAGCCCCACCGCAGGAGCCGCCGGCGCCTTTCCCAGCCGCAGCTCCATTTCCTCAGCCAGGAATATTCCGCTGATGTGGGGCTATATTTAGCAGCTCCTGCGAGGTACAGTCTGTTCTCGCTGTGCAGATAGCAGGGAGCAGGGCCGGACAGGGCCTGAGAGGAAGGTGTGAGGGATGGGAGGGGGCGGGGCGCTGAGAGGCCCGGCGCCAGAGGAGGAATTAACGTGCGTGTTTTAAAGGCCAGGCCTGCCAGCAAGCCCCCCACAGGGGCGACAGGGATGGCATTTGTGGGCTAATGAGGCATCACTTGGACTCCAAGGCCCCTTCTGCAGCACTTGGAGGGGACAGCAGAGGTGTTGAGGACAACGGCTCGAACAGAGGGTGATGGGCGAGGGGAAAGCTGCAGGGGGCCCGCCAAGGCCAGGTTCTGATTACCAGCCCCACCCGCTGCCACCCGGGCAAGAATAAAAAGACTTGCGCAGAGACTTCAAGACATCCGCTGAAAATTCTCACCTGGCCCAGAGATGCCTATTTCCCTGGGAGAGAATGACACTAACCTTTGCTGAGCATCTTCTAAATGGGAGGAGGGACAGAGAGGCTGTGGGAGTAAGTCAGGTGCTCAAAAATGCTTATTGAACAGCTACTATGTGCCAGGCCCTATGGATAAGATGATGGACAGGACCAACGTGGATCTCTGCCTCATGGCACTTGCTGATGGGCACCCAACCCAGCACTTGAGGAGGGGCAGTCAGCGAGCCATCCCCAAAATGTGAGATCCGCTCCCGGAAGCTTCGTCTCATTTCACCCTCCCAACAGCCCTACCAGCTGGGTGTCCCCATTTTACAGAATAGGAAACCGAGGCTCGGGGGGACTCCAGAACTTGCCCCAAGGTCAGATAGCATGTAAAACTCGGAAAGAAGTCTTGAGTGATATCTGTCCGACTCCACAGTCCCTCCTTTTTGCATTGCCTCAGACTTGGTTCTGCAGCCCCTGCACCTAGCAGGCCCTCATAAGGGACTGATAAGCGAGTGAATGCATTTGCAGAGCCAGGAGGTTTCAAGAACAATGGCATAGGCCAATTTGGGAATTCTACCCCAGGCCCCCAGAAGTGCACCAGCCTCCAGGACGCTTCTCCTGGCATCAGGGGGCAGAGTGGGGAGTAGGTAGAAAAATATGCCATCAACTCCTCTCACCCCCAAACTGGCCTCAGAGTAAAATGACTTTGCCATTCCTCCCACCCCTTAAATCCAGGCCAACCTTGTGGCTGCTTTGGCCAATAGAATGTAGCAGAAGGGATGCTCTAGAAATTCTCAGATTGGGCCTTAAGAGACCTTGAAGCTTTCACGCTCTCTCCTGGAACATGGTCCTGAGACCGCCATATAAGGAGGCCAGCCCAGCCTGCTGGGAGATGAGAGAAGGGCCCATGACAGCCAGGGTCAACTGCCAGACATGTGCATCAGGCCACCTCCGGCCTTCCAGCCGGCTGACCTCCCTGCTAAATGCAGCTGCACACGCGTGCCCAGGCGAGGAACAGGCCCAGGAACTCAATTTCTCTGTCAGCTATCTGCTGCTAGCTAACAAACCCAAAATGTGGTGGCTTCACACAGCGATAATTTCTTATTTGTCATAATTCTGTGGGCTTTCTGGGGTCAGCACATGGTGGCAGTCAGCTGGCAAGTCAGCTAGGACAGCTGGCATGGCTGGCCCTCTCCCTCCGAAGCCTCTCGTTCTGGGCTTCTTCACAGTGTGATGGTCTCAGAGTTCCAAGAGGACAGGTCCCCAGCACACCAGGGCTTAGCAAGCCTCGCTTTTGTCACACTTGCTGAGGTCTCATTGGCCAAAGCAAGTAGCATGGCCCAGGCCAGTGTCAGTGTGGGAGGAGATGACCCATGGTGTGGGTTCCGGGAGATGTGGTTCCTTGGGAGCTGTTGCTATAGCAACCCACCACCGAGTGTAACCCCAAGGCAGGGCCCAGATGCACCATGGCCTCTGGGGACCCGCCTCCCAGTCACCCAGAGATGGCACCTGATCATACACTCAAGGCTTTAGCACCAGTTTCCAAAAGAGAAGAGTTCGGTGTCCCCAGTCCCTCTGGAGCTGGAAGTGGCAGGGCCAGCCCGCAGGCCAGGCTCTCGAGCGTGGCTCCTCACCCACGGGTGTGGGTGTCAGCCAGCCCCCGGCTCCAAGCCCCACTCAGGGCTGGGGCTGCACGGTGGCCCCAGATCCTGTCGTCCACCTCTCTGCATCCCGAGACATCCCCGATGTAAAGTGACATGCACAAAGCTTAGCACACGACAAGTGCTCCAGGAGTCAGCTCCGCCCCCTGCCTTCCCACCGGTTCACTCAGGGCCCCCTGTCTCTGGCTGGCGGCCACTCCCCCGTCAGTCTGTCCATCTGCCCTCTGCTTTCCTCCCTGCCCCCACCTTTTTTCTCGCCGCCTGTCCCTCTGCCTGTCCGTTGTCTGTGAGAGTGTCTGTTTCACTGTTTCCGTTTGTCTCCCTCCAGGTCTCTCGTGTCCCCGTCGATCTGTCTCTCTTTCTGTCTCCTCCTGGGCGTAGACTTCTCTCCGGCTTTACTGCTCCCCTCATCCCTTCTCTCTTTTCCCGTCTGTCCAGGCCTCCCTCCCTCCGCACCCCGCACCGCCCCTTCCCCTACCAACATCTCCACGTGCGTGTCTCTCTCCTCTGGTCCCTTCCCCTCCTCTTGCTAGGTATCCATCTGTCTCTCCCCAGTCTCCCTTTTCTTCTCTCCTTCCCTCTCTCACCTTCATCTTTTATCTTCTCCTCTTTTGTCCCTTCTGCTCTTTTCCTCCTCCCGCACCCCCCTCCCCGCACCAAGGCAGGGGACGTGCCAAGCCCGCCTTCCCAGTACAGTCCCTGCTGTCTAGGGCTGCAGCCACTAACAGACCAGCTGCAAAGACTCAGCAGCTAACAGACCTGGGCCCTGCCCCACCCCCAGAAGGGCACCCCTCACAATCACAGTGTGGAGGTGCAGGAAGTGGGGGGTAGGTCGCACAGGACCTGCTGCACGATTGAAATGGAGCTTTGCCTGATTAGGACCGAGAAGAGCAAGGAGCATATTTCAGAGGCTGAGATAGGACCACACAAATGGCACCCCTCTGTCAGAGGCCCAGGCTCTGCCCTTGTACCAGGTGGTGGGCGGGGCAGGGGACACAGGCAGGCTAGGTAGGGACCCTGCTCCCTTAGAGCGTGCCAGCAGCACGGTGTGACTCGGGCCCCGCAGTGCCTGCTTGGATCCCGGCTGTGCGCTTTCAACATGTGAGACTTCGGCTGAGTACTTAGCCTTTCTGTGCCTCCGTGTCCCCATCCATAAAGCGGGGATAATCACGGCACCTTTGTCACAGGGGGGAGAGGATTGAGTGAGACGGTTCACTCAGGTGCCTAGTACAATGGCAGGTACAGAGAGAGAGTACAGGCACATCAGAGTTGGCGACTGTCATTGTCACATGCAGTAGTTCTCATGAGATGAAACTCGGCACCAGTGATTCTCTGCTGATTTTGCCCCCAGGCCATTTGATGATGTCTGAAGACATTTTTGGAACTGGGGGTGGTGGGCGGGGTGCTGCTGCTGGCGCCTAGTGGGCAGAATCGTCCTGCCAAAATACCCAGAGCGCTGAGGCAGAGAAATCCTGCTCCTTGGGGAAGTACTGTGGTCGTCCGTTTTACAGACGAGGAAACCGAATTTCAGAGGGAGCAAGGGATGTGCTTGAGTCGCATGGCCCCGAAATGGCAGATCCGGGATTGATCCCAAGCTCATGTGCTTCCAAGACTCCCCTCTCCTTGGGGAGACCTGTTCTGGAAGTGGAGGGGTCAGCAGGGGGCCTGCTGAGAAATCTTGGAGGCCAGTGATCTGTGTGGCCCTTGCTAGGAAGAGTACACAGGCCATTTCTCCATGTGGTCCCACACAAGCACAGCCACCCCCCAGGGCCCCCCGCCCAGCTCCCCCAGCTACACACGCAAACACACACACTGCAGCCTCTTCTCCCGTCCCATTGCCTTTATTGGAGTCTGGAGGCTGCTTGGGGACATCAGGACTCAGAGATTGGGTTTTATGGGGCGCATCATGGGGCTGCTGGTGCGTGACTCCACCTGGTGCTCAGGCCCTGGGTACCACCTGTCACCACCTGGTGCTCGGCAGGTTGGAGTGAGTCATGGGGGAGGCTCTGAATGCCTCATCAACTCCCCACTCCACCTTCGTCTCCCTCTGGCAGAGACACAAGAAACGCAGCCTTCCCCTCAGCAAAATTCATCTTGCAGTCACCCCGTTCGTGCAGCCCCTCCACCCCCGCATCCATTAACAGCTTGAAGGATTGTCTGTTCCACCATTAGCTAGTGCCTGGACAGAGAAGCTGCGGCCAGGCTGGGGGCCAGGGGCTTGGGCTCCGAGGGCAGGGGGATGATGTAATCCTGGAGGGGTGTGTGTTAGTGTGTATGAGTGTACGTGAGCACATGTGTGCTTATGTATACGGCACACACGTGTATGAGACATACCTAGTGTGTGTGTATAGGCGAGTGTGACTCCACAGCGAGTGTACCTGAGTGTGGGAGTGAGTCCAGTTCACTTTGTTAAACACTCACCAAGCTGCTGCTCCGAGCCAGGCTCGGGGCTGAGTGCGACCGACAGAAGGGCAATCGGACAGACACGGGCCAGGCTCCCGCACCTGGGGAAACTGAGGCCTCAAAAGTGGGAGGGGTAGCCCAGGGGCAGGTTCCAGTCCCTACACCTCTTTTTAGTAAACCAAACAGTCTGTTCTGTTGCTTTTGCGTTGTGTGTGTGTGGATGCGTGTGGATGCTTGTACGTGTGAGGGCGTGTTTTTGAAAGTGTGTTTAAAAGTAGGGGTGTGCTGGTGTATCTGTATTTATCATGTGTGAGTATGTGTTGGAAAGTGTGTATGAATCTGGTGGTTGTGTGTCTGTGATAGAGTATTGTGTGTGTGTGTGTGTGACTTACCTGTGCGAGCCTGAGCACATCTGTGTGCACACGGGTGTGAGTATGTATGCGCGGGGGCTGCTGAGCGCCCCACGCCGGTATGGAGGCCCTGCCTGGGTCGTCTGCACTGCCCCCTGGAACTTGAATGAGCCAGCCTCTGCCCGGACAGGGGTCTCATGTCAGTGGGCAGCTGATGTGGGCATCCCGGGCCTCGCCCTCCCTCACCCACAGGTGTGATCCGGACAGCTGTGCCTGACCTTGACCGAGAGAGCCAGGAGCGCTACGAGGTGGTGATCCAGGCCACAGACATGGCGGGCCAGCTGGGTGGCCTCTCGGGCTCCACTACCGTCACCATCGTGGTCACCGACGTTAACGACAACCCGCCTCGCTTCCCGCAGAGTGAGTAAGGCCTTCCCAGAAGAAAGAGGCAACGCCTGTGTGTCTGTCCCTGAGCCCATCCAAGCCGCCCACTGACCCCACTGAAAGAGGGACATGCATCTGTCTGTCTATCTACCCACCCAAGCCAGCCACTTACCCCAGATCCCTTCTAATCATGCATCTTGCAAAGAAGGTCCCCGAAGTTGTCTGATTTTCCATACATCCGAGTAACATGGCTACCTTCCCACCCGTCACCTTGCTTCCTGCCAACGGTGAGTCACCATCTGTCCACCCACCCAGCGCCTCACGGCCCTTGCACACCCCCCAGTGATCTGCCACTGGCTCAGGCTGCAAAGGGGTGGGGCGCAGACACAGGAATATGTCAGAAAGAGGCTGCAGCCATACCCCGGCCATCACCGTGCCTGGCGAAGCTGAGGTCCGGAGTTGCAGGCCGTTCCCTCCTCCTCCGAGCCTGGAGGGCAGGATTCTGTGCTTCTGAATTACGAGGTCTTTCTACTCTCTGCCTCCCCCAGCACAGCAGTGGATGGGGGTTACCAGGCCCAGTCCCCCACCTCCCCATGGGCCCCGCCAGCCCCTCTGTCCCAGGCTCAGGCTGAGAGCCGTGCCGGGGGGCGGGGGCAGCCGCCAAGGCTGGCAGAGACTAAATGCTGTGGGGAGCCAGGCTGATTCCTATCGGGCGAGTCATTACTCAAGGTCTGCTGCTCTCACATTAGGCCCCGCCACAGGGGACTGACCCCCTCGAGATAAGGGAATCCAATCCCTTAGCCGAGAGCACAGCGTCATTGCCGCCTAGCGCCTCAGCCCAGACAGGGAGCTGGGTGGGCAGAGCCAGCTCCACGGCACCAGGGAGCCTGGCACGGAGCCAGCCCTCCGCCCACTCCCCCACCCAGCCCACTGGGGAAGCTTCAGAGCACCAGGTGACGGGGAGGGAGCACCCCGTCTTCTATCCGGCTGGCTGCGCCGGGCTCTGTGTCCGCTCCGAGCTGGGAGGGGTGGGGCAGACAAGAGAGAAGACGCCGGGGCCCCGGGCAAACTCTTGTTTATTCGTTCTTTATTTCTTTTTAGCGTTTCTTTGTTGTAAAATATAGCACACAGACAGGTGCGAGGTATCAGCATAGAGCAAACCCCTCCTTTAACCACCAATCAGGACCCCACTCCTCCTCCAGAATTCACCGGAATCTGCGCTTGACGTCTTCACCTCCTCGCTGTTCCTCAGGGTCCACGCACCTGTGTCTGCATCACCTAACATTAGAGCTTCATTTCATCTGTCTTTAACCTTGTATAAGTGGATTCACACCATATGAAGTACCTGTCTTGCTTTGTTGCCTCTCAGTACTGTTTGTGAAACCCTACGCTGCCACTTGTAGCTGGGACTCATTCGTTTTCATCGCCGTATAGTAGTCCATGGCTTCACTATTCCGCTGTTGACGGGCATTTGGGATGCTCCCTGCTTGAGGCTTTTACGGAGGATACCGCTTGGGAACATGGTCGCACGCCTCCTAGTGCCGCTTTTCGCACACCTCTCAGTGTGCATACAGTGGAGCAGAACAGCTGGCTCATGAGATATCTTCAGCTTCACTAAATGAAGCCAGACTGTCTCCCCCGTAAAGACGTGCGCGTGTCCGCTGTACCGCATCCTCGCTAGCACTTGGTATTGTCAGGTTCTTTCATTTGTGTTCATCAGGTGAGTGTGTAACTGCTTTTCATTCACTCACCCACCGGCCCCTCGCATGTTTCATTTCTGTGACAGTCTGGTGTTCTGCCAGGCACTGAGAATGCCTGATGAATAAGAGATGGGGTCCCTGCCTTCCAGGAGAAAGACAGAGAGGGAGAGAGAGAGAGAATGAATGAGAATGGGTGGATGGAAACAGAGTAAAACGTGACAGGGAACTGCAGTAATCCACGCACTGGGCTAAGCTGGGGGGCCCTGGGCACACAGGAGCGGAGCCTGGAGGTCTGGGGAGGTTCCCCGGAGGAGGACACATTCCGTGAGACTAAAGGGAGAGTGGAAATGAGGAGGCAAAGGCAGCGAGGAGAGCACAGAGCGGGGGTGCCTGCAGGAGAGACAGAGCAAGTCCTAGTGAAGGAGTCACAGGGACCTCAGCCCCGCTGAAGCCAGAGTTGGGGTGGGGCAGTCGGGGACCGGAGAGGGATGAGCTGCAGCTGTGGCAGGAGCCAGGCAGCAGGCTCCTTGGAGGGCCGGCCAAGGGGCTTAGACAGCTCCATCCCAAGGGCAGTGGGGAGCCGGGCAAGGGCTTACAGCAGGGAAGGGGCACGGTCAGCTCCTGTTTCAGAGGGAGAACCCCCTTTCCCGGCTGTGTGAGAATGGATCGGAGGCACGCAGCCCACAAAGGGGCAGCACACCTGCGTAGGGACTCCAGGAGATAATCCCACCTCCACAGCCCCCGCTTCATCCGCGCATCACCTTCTCCTCGAGCTCATCTCGGGGAGGAGGGCGGGGTGCCATTTCGTTCCATCTGACCTCGTTCCTTCTGGTTTTCCATCTGCTTCGCCCCTGCAGCCACAACGGTCATCCTGCCAGTGTGCACACATGCCAGGCGTCACAGCCACCTCAGGGCCTTTGCCCCTGCTGTTCCCTCGGTCTGGAATGCTCTTTCCCAAATATCTACTTGACTCAGTCTTTTGCACAAATGTCATCTTCTTGGAGAGGCCTTTCTTTCTTATCTTTGTTTCTTTTTTTTCATTCTTGTTTATTCCATTACAGGTGTCCCAATTTCCCCCCCTTTGCCCTCCTCCACCCAGCCCACCCCTCGCTCCCAGTCAGTCCCCACCCCATTGTCCATGTCCATGGGTCATTCGTACATGTGCTTTGACGGGCCCCTTCCCTTTATTCCCGCCACTTCCCCCTCCCCCTTTCCTCCGGCAGCCGTCAGTCTGTTCCATGTTTCCAGATCTCTGGTTCGGTTTTGCTCGTTAGTGTATTGTGGTCATTAGAGGCCTTGCTAGACCACGCACACCTTCCTCAGCAACCCCATCCCCATCTCCTGCCTCATGCTTCTCCAAAGGACCCATCAGCATCTGACATGCTGTGTGTCTTCCTGCTGCAATTGGCTGGTGCCTGTCTCTTTCCATTAAGAGGAAAGTACTGTAAGAACTGGGACTTCGGTCTGCTTTGCTTGTTGCTGTAACCAGAGCCTGAAACTACATCTGGGACA
The DNA here is from genome assembly GCA_039655065.1 of Glossophaga mutica. Taxonomy (NCBI): domain Eukaryota; kingdom Metazoa; phylum Chordata; class Mammalia; order Chiroptera; family Phyllostomidae; genus Glossophaga; species Glossophaga mutica. The sequence continues at coordinate 97,997,870 of CM077312.1, read as the reverse complement.
TTATAGCTGCTCAATGAATAAGTGGAAATGAAAGAATCCGTGTCAAACAGAAAAATCAACATAAAGCCCCACCATTCTAAGACAATTTGTTCCATTTTATTGAGTAGCTGCCATGTGCCAGGCACCGTACTCGGCATTTTCCAGGCGTTGTCGTCTAAGTTAATCAGGATAACAGTGCAGTTAGGAAGACACTGCTATTATTCCCATTCTACGGATGAGGGATTCAAGGCTCAGGATTACACAGCCAGGACTGACGCCAGAACTTCAGCTGTGACCACGGTTCTCTTCTCTCGCCCTCACCGGGCCGATGGGGAAGCCAAGGCCCAAAGAACTGCGGGCACATTCCCAAATTAATCAGCAAATAAGCCCAGGATCAGATCTAGGACCCTCCTCTTTGCACCATCTCTCAGTTTCTGCAGAGGATACGCTTCTCCCAGCACCTTCCTGGCTCAGCTGGGAGCCCCTTACAGACATTAACCTCCCTGGAACCCCTCTGGGCCCCCCCTCCCTCCCCTAGAGCTGGTGGAAGCTGGGGCATGAGCTGGCCCCATTCCCGCTCACAGCCGTATCCCCTACAGAGATGTACCAGTTCAGCATTCAGGAGTCGGCCCCCGTCGGCACAGCCGTGGGACGTGTGAAGGCCGAGGACTCGGATGTGGGCGAGAACACAGACATGACTTACCACCTCAAGGAGGAGAGCGGCACGGGCGGCCACGTGTTCAAGGTTACCACGGACAGCGACACTCAGGAGGCCATCATCCTGTTGCAGAAGGTAGGGCAGCCCCAGGAGGGGTGGGGGAAGCAGGCCCTAGGGGGTGGAGTCAGGGAGCCTGGGACAGCCACATACTCCCACCCCACTCCACTGTACTCTACTCCACTCCAGGGATTAGGTCTTTCCAGAGACCGAGGACCAACCTGGGAAAATGCTGGTGTTTTCCCTCCCATTTTACAAATGAGAAAGTGAGGCACAGTGAGGTTAAGTGACATGTCCAAAGTGGCACGGCTAGGTGTCAGAGCCAGGATTCAATCCAGATTTGAATCAGTGCTTTTAAGCACCACGATGCGCTACTGCTTCACGACCACACCAGGGCCTCTCCCTGCATCCCTCCCTCTAATCCTCACCCTTCCCTCTGAAGGGTTACATCATGATGCTCATCTTCACAAGTGAGAAAACAGGCTCAGAGAGAGAAAGGCGCTCGCCCAAGGTCACAGTCACACCTATAAGGGGTAGACTCGGGATTTGAACTCAGGTCTCATGACTCCAAGCTCTCTCTTTCCGGAATCTGACAGCCATCACCCACTGGCTTGTCTAGAAACCAGAAGCCAAAAGTGCAAACTCAGTGATTCCTACACGAAGATGGAATTCAAATAAAGAGGCAAAATCCACTTTCCAGCACTTGGTCATGGGTTGGGTGACTCAGGGCCATGCGGCCTTTGAGACTGTCCCTCGGGAGGTCTAAGTGCCCTGTGCTGGCCCTCGGAGGGTTGCAGACCTTTGTACCCCTGCAGGGACAGGACGCTCACTCCCTGTCGCTCGCTGTCTAGCTCTTCCTCTTCCCCTTTAGCCTGAAGCTGTCTCGCTAATTGTTTCTATCAGCCTGGGCTCTGCCCCGGGGACCCACAGAAGCATCCAACGATGACGACCCTCCATTCACTCAATAAGTGCATCAGGACCCACTCTCTACCTGCCTGGCCCGGAGGGTGTGGGGATGGAGAAAACTGCCAGTTTCTTCAACTACTTCCCAGAGGACAATATGATAACTGATACTTATAATAAAGTGTTTACAATGCGCCAGGTGCCCTTCAGCTGCTTTCCATGCATTAATTCATTTCACCCCTACCACAACTCCCTGAGGTGCTATTGCTGTCCATTTCATAGGCCCTGAGAAGTTCCATAATTGGCGTCCAGGTCATGCATCTTGCAGAACAGAGTTAGGGCCGTGGGCGGAGGCAGTCAGGCTCCAGAACCCACCCTTCCAGGCATTAGGTGGTTTTCAGTCTTCTGGTCTCCCTGTACGGTGAGTGTCCTCACTGTAAGATGAGCCCGCTTCCCAGATGGGGAATCGGAGGCCCAGAGAGGCACAGCATCACAGAGCTGTAGAATCAGGCTCCATCCCCAGCCTTGGGACTTCTGGGGATGGAGCCCCCTCTTCTCCTCTTCCTCCCCCCACCCTGGGCGCCCCCACGGGCTCCGGCACTGGCACCTAAGGTGTCTCTGTGGAGCTGGCCCTGGCTCAGGGAGCCGAGCCCTGTCTGATGGATGACCTGGCTCCAGAGCCCATCGCTCACTCCCAGGCCAGACCAAGGCCTGCCTGCCTGCATCCTGATTTCCCCGGCAACGGGACCGGAGGGGAGGGGCCGCAGTTTTCGCTGCTGGAAAAGGTGGGGGTGGGAGGTTCTGAGAGGAAGGGAGGGAGAGTCCCTGCACACAGGAAAGGTCACCCTGGTACTCAGGGAGCTCCCCCCGCCACCCCGCACCTGGGGTGCCTGCAGCCCCACCGCGGCGATTCCTCTCTGCTGTAAGGCAGCGATTCTCAACCTTTTCCATCTTGTGGCACACAGAAACTAATTACAAAAATTCTGCGGCACACCAAAAAATACATTATGTTTTTTGCCGAGCTGACAAAAATATAGGTATAATTTTGATTCATTCACACCGGACCCCTGTTGTTGTGTTCCCTGTTGTCATTTTTTTTTTCATTTGACAATGGAAGGGAAAAGAGGTCAGTGCCCCTGACTCAATAGTCAGGTATTGTATGTTTTAAAAAATTCTTGCGGCGCGCGCTGGTTGAAAATCGCTGCTCTAAGCCATTGTCTTTGGAAGGCCAGAGCCAACCCAGGGCCGGGGAGCTCATCTGTCAGAGGGTCACCCATTAGCTCTCCCTGATGGGAAGCAAGGCTCAGCATGGATTTAAACAGATCTCCAGGAAAGCTCTAAGGCAGCCCGCTTATCGGGCTCAACTCGCAATAGCTGCTGCCGCCTACACACCAGGGAACACTGGATTTCCTCCTCCCAGCTGAGGCCCAGGGAGGGGAAAGGGATTGCCCACCAACACACCTCTGGTCAGCAGCAGCACCGGGCCCTGTCCTCTTGTGGGGGAGGGGCCAGGAGGGCTTGGGAGCCCCGCCAGGTGGGTTTGAATCCGGCCTCTGCCAGGGACCACCTGCTAAGTGACCTTGGGCAAGTTACTTCTGGACCTCAATTTCCTCCTGTATAAAATGAGCTAACACAAGCCTCTTAGATAGGAGTATTGTAAAATTGGGTAAGTTAACATGTTTAAAGCATCAGCGCATAGTAAGTGCTTTGTAAATTAATAAGTTAATGAAATGCCCCAACATACTGTGCTGAGTAGTGGAAGTCGCAATGTCGGTACCCTTTAGCCCTGAGTAGCTGGGTGGCCCTAGGCAAGCTGGTCGGCAGGGTCTCACCTGCCCCACCTGTAACCAGAGGCTTGGTCTGAGTCTACAGGTGACCTTGAGCCAGCCCCGCCCTCTCTGGGTCCACCTCCCCGCCCCGCCTCCGGATCTGTCCCCGTCCACCACCCCCCCCTCCCCGCCCCCGCCCACTCACAGGCCCTCGGCTTCCTCCCGCAGCGCCTGGACTTCGAATCCCAGCCCGTACACACCGTGGTCCTGGAGGCCCTGAACAAGTTCGTGGACCCCCGCTTCGCGGACCTGGGCACGTTCCGCGACCAGGCGATCGTGCGCGTGGCGGTGACCGACGTGGACGAGCCCCCCGAGTTCCAGCCGCCCTCCGGCCTCCTGGAGGTGCAGGAGGACGCGCAGGTGGGCTCCCTGGTCGGCGTGGTGACTGCGCGGGACCCCGACGCCGCCAACCGGCCCGTCCGGTGAGACCCCCGCCCGGGGCCGACGCCTGCTGCCTGCTCTCCCGCCGCCGCCCGCGCACAGAAGGGGGGGGCGGGGGGCCGGGCGGAGAGGGAAGGAGAAGTTGGTTTTGGGGGGAGGGGAGAGTAAGGACACAGCTGGAGTTCTGAGACAAAGGAAGCAGATGGGAGACCAGTCACAGAGAGACAAGGGACTCCGGACAAGGGGAGAGAACCTAGCATGACAGACACCGCAGAACCGGGCTCGGGCTGGGTCCCCCTTTCTGTCCACCGCGCTTTCCCGCGCTCTCAGCCCATCCGTCACGTGCCCCTGACTCCCTGATTCCACTGTCTTGCCCCACCTGCCCCTCCCAGCAGTGCCCCTGGATCGCTGCTGGGTGCCTCAAAATCATATTCAGAACTGAGCTCCTAGTGGCTCCACAAAACAAACAAAAACAAAAAAAATCCCACCACATTCTTCCAGTTGTTCCATCAAAAGTGTTGGCGAATCCAGTCTTTCGCACCTCCCTCCAAGCCATCAGCAAATTGTCATCTCCACTTTAAAAATAGATCCAGAATCTGCCTGCCCCTCACCCCATCCTGGGCTCCCCCTGAGCCAGGCCGCTGCCTTTACTGGCCTGGACTAGCTCTTGCATTGTCCCTGCCAGCACTGGGCTCCCTGCTTCTGCCCTTGCCCCGCACCCCTGCAATCTAGAACCGGTCCAGGAGCCAGATGGAAAATGCCCAAAGGTACGTCAGAGCGTGACCCTCCTCTGCCCAAAGCCCTCCGAAGTCACCTCTCAAGCTCAGAATAAAAGAGCAAGCCCTCAGAACGGCCCCCAGGCCCTGTGTGATGTGGCCTCTCTCTCCATACCTGTTTTCTAATTACTTTGTTTGCCTCTGCCATAAAAAGATAAGCCCCCTGCGGGTAAGGGTTCATGTCTGTGTGTCTGCCACTGTGTCCTTGGGTTCTTGCCCGATGCCCGACCCTCAGGGGACACTCACTAGACACGTGGCGGGCGCGTGCAATGTAAAAGCAGAAAGGCTGAGAAAGGAGACAGAGGCACTCCGGGGATGTGGGGAGGCCAGCACTGAGAGCAGGGATCTGAGAGAGTGGAAGCGGGCAGAAAGGGGACGAGAGTAACTGAGGGACAGAGGGACCCACCTGGCAACGTAGAAACAGACTGGGGGGGAGGGGCAGAGCAGGGACGGAGAAGGAGGGCGGAGAGCAGGGACGCTGCACCACCAGTTGGTGTCTGGAAGGGTTTGGGGGCTGCAGGGGTTGGGGAGGCCGCCCCTGCCTGTGGCTTCAGTTAGAAGGTCAGATGGAACAGAAAGGGAGTAGATTGTAGGGGAAACCGGGCCAGAGGAGGAGGTCAAGTGCAGGGGGGGGAGGGGAGAACAGCTACTATTGGGTGGATGGGAAGGAGTCTGTGGAGCCCCCAGCTTTCTCCCTGAGCACTGGGGAGAGTAGGAAGGGAAGTCAGTTTGAGGATCTCCGCATTACACAGTTCCAGAGGGGTGACCTTCCACCAACATCATCATCATCATCATCATCATCTGTGTGACTAGCTCTCGTGGAGCTGTGCAGAGCACGGCCCGTGCAACCTTACATGGCAGCCCCAGGTGAGGACGCGCAGAGGCCGCCCTGCTCCGCTGCCCAGGGGCTCCCAGACTGGGGATGCCCTCAGGGGGCGGGAGAGCCGCCCTAGAGGAGGCGGGAATTGAACAGAGCTGAGCGCCTGGGTGCAGTCAGAGGGAAATAGGAAGAGAGGAGCGTTTCCGGCCAAGGAACAGCTTGTGCAGACAGACGTGTGGACGCGGAGGAGTGGAAGGTGTGCCTGGGAAAGAGTGGACTGGGATGGCCACGGTGCGGGAGGAGGCAGCAGCCAAGGGGAAGCCGGCCGGGCCTCCCGGGCAGGCTGGGGAGCTCTGGCCCTGTCCCCGGGCTGGCTGTACCCTTCTCACTGCCCACACCGGCCTGCCTTTGAACTCCTCCACTGCCTTTCCCACCCCCACCCCAGGCTGTTGGTACAGTCTTTCCATCCACCTCCGCCTCAGCCTCTGGCTGGGCCCCAGAGCTCTGGGGGTGTTGGGGGGGTGGAGTGGGCATCATGCCCCCTGTGTGCCAGGAACCTGAGGCCCCGAGAGGGGAGGCAGCTTCCTGGGCTCTCAGGGTGAGTTAAGAGGCAGGAGCCCACTCCCTGCCTCTCCAGTCAGCACTCCGTCCACCTGCTCGCCTCCTCTCCAGTATCACTCTCAGTACCCCCTCGCCTCCCCGCCTCCCCCTCCCGTCCCTCCTGCTTTTATCTGCAGTGAAAGGGCCAACTTTGAAACCTTCTTTCATCTCTCTTCCTGGCCCTTCCCTGGGGCTCCTCAGATGTGGAGGCGGTGAGGAGCCCAAGACGCGTCCAATTTAACACCACAAACATTTACCCAGCTCCTCCTCCTCGCCAGGCCCTGAGCCAGGCCCGGGGACACCGCTGAGATGACTCAGCCAAGGGCAGAGCTGGAGAGGAGTGCCCAGTCTGTAGAGACAGACCTGGAAAGGGGCGCCAGGCAGAGGCTGGGGGACGCAGCGAGGGCTCCTCACGGGCCGCCTGGGCTGCCCAGGAGCCTGGCTCCTGTCCCAGCTCCCTGGGTCTAAAGGTCAGGGACCCAGCCAACACCTGCGACGTTAGTCAGGTCCTGCACTGATTCAGGAACTGCGGGAACGGTGGTGACAAGACCTGGTCCCTACCCGCGTGGACTTGGCCTTCTCCTAAGGGTAGACGGTCAATGAGTGGTTAAGTGGGATCACTGTTCATAAGAGCTATAATGAGAATAAACAGGATGGTAACATAAGGAGGATTGAGGCCACAGGAGGCTACTTTGGGTCAAGTGGTCAGGGAGTTGACAAATGAGCTGAGATCATAGCGATAGAGAGCGAGCCAGCCGTGCAAAACTGTGGACAAGGGCAAGGGCAAGGGTCCTGAGGCAGGAACGAGCTTGGCGTGTTCCCGGAACTGAAGCCGTAAAGCGGTATCCTGGGAGGTTTGGCCTGGCCCCGTAGGCGCCCGGGAAATAGATGCGGATGTACAGGGCGGTTTCTCTCCGAGTGCCTGCACTGGGGAGAGTGGATGATGCCACTTAGCGCTGCGTTTGTGCCTCAGAGGCTATTTCACTCACTGCGCGGACGAAGACACTGCGGGTGGGAGAGGAGAAGTGACTCGCCCAATGTCCCTCGCCCTGAAAGGGAAAGGAATGGGCTTTGACCCGTGATGGCCTGCTTCTTGAGTCCAGCCCCCTGCCATCCACCCCGGCTCGTCACTCTTGGTGGTTAGCGCGGTGCCCCAACTTGGACCATGTCCTCCCCTGTGCACGAAGCACAGCGATGAGGCAGACACGGGCCAACGGGAAGACTGGACCGTCCTGCGAGCGAACCCGGTGCCCACCTGAGTGGGCTGGGGCCGAGGCAGGGGCTTGAGGACTGAGGAGCTCCAAGGAGGGGCGAGTACTCTTGGACCAAGGAGACACGTGAACACGGGCTCACCCCAGGTTGCCCCTCGGAGCCAAAAGGGTTGAGGTGATAGTGAGGGGCTGGTGGGCCCATCTCTGGAACGGGCAGCCAAGCCACATGAGTCCCTTTTCAACATCGAAAACAGGGAAGCCCACGCTGGCCCAGAGGGAGAGAAGGCCAAGTGGGCTCCCCACACTCCAGAGTGGGTGCGGCAGAATGTCCGTGGGCTTGGGAATCAGAGAGCACCTGGGTTTGAATCCCAGTTCAGTTGCAGAATTGTGGGAAAACCACTGCACCCGCCCCAAGCCTCAGTTTCCCCATCTCTAAAATGGGATTGTGATAGTACCTGCCTCATTCATTCATTCAAAAAAAAACAAAAACAAAAACGGATGTTAAATGTCTACTGTGTGCCAGGGTCTGTGCTCACCGCTGCTGCCAGGGCTGCAGGGAGGATTGCATTTGAACCTGACCATCTCTCCCCTTCGTTCTGCAACCAGCACAACCACATACAGCTGTTCAGGCGTCAAGTCTGGGCTTTGAGTGTGCGCTTCAAGGGGATGGGGGGAAAGGGGAAGGCATCGCAGATGGGGTGGAGTGAACAGAGAGGAATCTTTTGATTTGGGGGGCAGCCCTTCCATATCTAAAGAGCCCCCTCCACTAGTAGCTCGGGCGGGCTCTGCATTGCTTCACCTGCTGCGTGTATACATCCGAGAGCCTGCATACAGGAGCGCGGTGCGGTGGGGGGTGCTGTCCGCACGGGAGCCCGCAGACTTCCGCCATCGCTACGCCCGCGTGCACTGCCTCTGCGCGCGTGTCTGTGGCAGCCCCGCCTGCGTGCGCACCGAAGGGGGGGGGAAGCAGTGTCCTCCCCGCACGCCCCACCCTAACCTGGGCTCCAGCGGCGTTTCGTGTGCACCACGTGGGAGCTGGTAGGGCACCTGGCGGGCACTCTTAGACCTGGGACTCTGGACAGACGTGGCCTGGGAACTTGGCTCTGCCCCTGAGCAGCCCTTTTGCCCCAAGGTTAGGCGCCTGACTTCTCTGAGCCTCAGTTTCCTCATCTGTAAAACGGGGGTGATGACAGGACCCGGAAGGAGTTGAGGAGCCTAAGCACGTAAAGGTGTGGCACCGGCCTGGCACAGTCTTGCTTGGCAAGTGAAAACTAAGAGCTAGTGTGTACGTCGTGTGCCAGGTGCCCAGGGCTGTCACGCGTTCTCTTGGTAGTCACCTGGTAATCTCACAGCCACCCTGTGAAGCTGGTATCATCATCATCATCATCATCGTTGTCATCTCCATTTTTAAGAGGAAACTGAAGAAAAGGGAGGTTAGTTGACCTGCCCAAGGCCACACAGCTAGGTTTCAGACCCAGGCAGATGGGCACCGGATTCACCCTTCTGACCACTGCTCCCAGCCTCCCTTGCGCACGTGTGCGCTCGCACACACACACACACACACACACACACACACTGACACACACCACCCTCTCTCACTGCACCCTTCCACCCACACCCGCTCTGGTTCCCGTCCTGCCCTCCAGGCCTGGCTGGACGAACGAGATTTGAGCAGAAACTTCCAGCCCCTTCTGGGCCTCCTACCCTTCTCAGGCCACTTGGCCACACCCCCACATCCCTACGTGGTGCCTGCCACCCCCAGGCGTGCCGACCACCCGCTGGTTGCCTCCAACTTCTCGGGACCCTTTGCCAGACATTTCTGAATAATAATTAGAGTAACAATAGTTCTCACTCATGAGGGTGATTTTCCGGGAACTCAGCGAGGTACCTTATCCCCCAGCTGGGCATTTAATCCTCCCAACAACTGGCAAGTTAGGATTATCATCTTCATTTTGCTGAAAATTAGACTCACAAGATGGAAGTAACTTACCCGGGTCACCCTGGACCCGGAGCCAGACTCAGGGCTGAGCAGCTGCCTCTGAAGCCTTTGTTCCTCCAACCGCACCGCCGTATCACGCACACACACTTTCCACCCACAATGCGGCCCCGACAGATGCACAACTCAGGCACTTCCACGTGAAGTACACGGGCAGTCCCCACCCCCACCCCACCCCACCCCCACCCCCGTAGTTGCCAGGCCACACTCCCTGCCACATGCCAAGCCCATCTCCGCAGCCCCCTCCTTGCTGGCTCCCTGAGCTGGAACACCACCACCTGGGCTCAGCCAGCCACGCTGACCTGCAGCCTCAAGTCTTTAGCTGGTTAATGGCAGCCCCTCCCGCTTGGCCTTGGGAACAGCTGCCTCCACTCAGATTCCAGCCCCCACCCCCGTCCCCTCTGGGAGGGAACAAAAGAGAAAGCTGGGCGGAGGAGGACCAGGAAGAGGGAGAAAAGAGACTGCGCAGCAGGAGGGAGAAGCAAGCGACAAGGAGGCACTTGGCATCCTCAAGGCCAGCTGGCCCTGACCCCGGCCCTGACCCCGCCATCAGGAGCCCCAGGCCGGGCCCGTGCCCCTTGGCTTCTCCTGGACTCTGCTCTCCTGCCCGAAAATCAGGAGGAGGGCTCCACGGTTCCTTCCAGCTGAGCCAGTGCTCAGAGTCCCGGTCTGCCTTTGCTGGACTCGAACATCGGCCTGGGCCAGCTAGGGGCCCAGGGGGCCTCCTGGGGCAGTTCCATGCACTGCAACTTTGGATGGGTCGACAAGCTAGAAAGAACTCTGGGTGCAGAGCCCCCAAATTTGGGCGCAAGTTCCAATTCTGCAACAGTCCCTGTGCACCCTTGGACAGGGTTATCACTAGGCCCTGGGCTAGTAAATAAGAAGATACTCCTGGGGGAGGACACGTGACTGGGCAAGCAGGGCACTGGCTGGACTTCCGCCTTCAGCCTGGTACCTTTGAGCAGGACACAGCCTGCACAGCCACACGTGGCTGTCCTCAGCTCGGCAGGCTTCCTGTCTGAGCCTCCGTGTCTTCGTCTGCAAAACTAGGCACCCCAGCCTCATGGGGTGCCAGGCAGGGACCTCATCGGTCTCGCATGCCCCTTTCTCCCCAGGGGCCCAGCGCAGAGCAGCGCGGAGAAGGGGCTCGATGGCTGGTTGGGCAGAAAGGAACGAGAGGAGGGATGTCCAGAGGGAGAGCCAGCTCGACACTGTCCAGGGCTTACTAGTGGCGGGAATTACCACCGTGGCCAGAACCTTCCCACACAGTGTCACCCGGGCTGGTTGCGGGGGAAGAAGAGTGTGGGCTTAGCCGCTGAGGGACAGGACTGGGGACTCAGAGACTGGCTGTGCCGCCCGCTGTGGCCACATGCACAGCCCTTGGCAGTCGGCCACAAGCCTTCACCGCTGCTGCCACAGTAAGCGTAGAAGGAATAAGGGCTGTTACCTTTGTCCAGATCCACGAATCCCCTCCTGTGACCCACACCAGTGGGAGGTGAATATGAGCCACCCCCTCTTCCAGATGAGCACACAGAGGCCAAGGAGGTCCAGTGACTTGTCTGAGGTCACGCAGGTAGCAGACGTAGCCGCGGACTTCTCTCAGACCTGTGCGGTCCCACAGGATGTCATTATCCCCGTTCAACAGATGGGGAGACTGGGGCCCGTGGAGGTTTGGTAATGCAGCCAAGGCCCCACTGAAGGGTCGTGTCAGGGCTCTGGGTCCCCAGCAGGGGCGTTTCTGGTGTCCTCGCCTCCCTGAGCCTCAGTTTCCCACTCTGGGAGATGGGGAAAGGATGGCTTTGCTCCTGCCTGGGGGAGGGGTCAGTGCCTCGGACCGAGCCCCGCCCACCCATCTGCTTTGTGCTGTGGCACAAAGAGCCCTTGCTTGGCATTCGAGGCCTTTGTGGGCCACGCAGCCTAGCGGCACCCCTGCCCGTGTTATCAGTACAGGAAGCCGTGGCCAGCGTCAGTGGGGCCTCTCTGGGCCGCCGGCGGAGACATGTGTTGGACACGGGCCTTTCAGGCCTGGAGCCACCTCACAAAGGCCAGGGAAGAAGGCGGAACAAAGGGCTTTTTCACAGGGCAGCTGAAAAGCCGCAGATTAGTTCCTGCGTGCTGTGCAGGCTGGGAGGCGGGGTTGCGGGGGGCTGGCAGCCGTTTCCCCGGACCCCCTAGAAATAGCATCACTCAGCTGGTGTCCCTGATCTGGGACCTCCACGCCCAGGCAGCCGGAGAGAGTCTCAGGATGCCAGAGCCCACCCCTTGCCTTCTGCTCAAAATTCCTCCCCGCCCCCCCCCCCCGCACCCTCAACCCCACCCATCAAAACCCTGAATCCTGCGCCCTGCCTGCTCTGGTGCCTAACTCTCCCCCACGTCCCAGTTCTAACCTTTTTTTTTTGCGCCATTTTCCATTTCCTGAATAATTCTCCCTGGCTGCCTTTGCATTTTCTTTTTCCCCTGCCCAATAACAGCCCCACCCCCTTCTCGGGCCCAGTGCCAGGGTCACCGCTTATGGAGAGATAAGAATCGACCATCCAGAGAGTGCTAACTCTGTGTCAGCCACTCTGCCCTCGCAACATCAGCGGGGTGCAAATTATTAGCCCCATTACCCAGAAAGGGTGAGGCTGCCGGTGCAGCTGAGAGGCAAACCCAGGCCCCTTTCCACGCCTCCTCTGCCGCACAGGGTCTCTGCTCCTTGTGTCTCGCAGGAGAGTGGTCCCTCCGTGGGGTGAGGGTCGGGTGGGGCTGGGAGACATGGGTACGGGTTCCAGCGGGTGCCAGGGCACCCTCAATCAGCCCCACCCTGCCTCCTTCAGGTACGCCATCGACCGAGACTCGGATCTGGACCAGATCTTTGATATCGATGCTGACACAGGTGCCATTGTGACGGGCAAGGGACTGGACCGAGAGACTGCCGGCTGGCACAACATCACGGTGCTGGCCATGGAGGCAGGTAAGCGGGGGGAGGGGCAGGGCAAAGATGGCAGGGTGGGTGGGAGGCTAAAGCCAGTGGGCGGGAGTAGAGAGATCTGGGAAGGACCCCAGACCAAAGGAACAGGGCCAGTCTTGAGGCTGGTTTTCTTCCCTCGGCATTTATTGAGCACTCACTGCCTACCAAACCCTGTTTTATTTTGTTGTTGTTCTTTAAGTTATTAAACACTTCGGTTTACTTATTCCTGCTTCCATTGCCAAGCCCTGTTTTAGAGGCTGGGGATACAACTCTGAGCAGGGCAGAAAAGGTTCTGTCTTCCTGCGGGGGAAGCTAGCCCATCAACAGAGAGAAAGGGCGTGCTTCATGTCAGGGGGAAGAAGAAAGCAGGGGAAGAGGGTGGAGAGGAAGAGGGTGTTTCTCTTAGGAGAAGGCCTCTCTGGGAAGGAGACATTCCAACAGAGACCTCAGTAAACTGAGGGAGTCGCACCCACGTCTGAGGCAAGAGTGTCCAGGCAGAGGGAACAGCCAGTGCAAAGGCTCAGAGGCGACAGTTCGCCACGCGGGTTGGAGGAGCAGCAGGAGGCCAGTGTGTAGAGAGGGGCAGCCCGGGTCAGCCATGCAGGCTCTTTAGCTTTTGCTCCAAATGAGGTGGGAGTTGCTAGGGTGGGAGTTGAGTGGAGGAGGGAGGATGCCCGACAGGATACTCTGAGCAGGGGCTCAGCCAATAGCCAAATGCGATGGTGCTGGGAGGATGGGGCCTGGCCTGGCTCAGCGCAGGAGGTAGCAGAGAAGTGGTTGGCTTTGAATGGAGGGCTGAAGAGGAGGGAGCCGACAGGACCCGCTGGCAGGATGACGTGCAAGAGATGCACAGGGGTCCAGGAGGACTCCAAGTGTCTGGCCTGAGTTTCTGGAAGAGTGACGAGCGTGTGTGTGCACATGTGTGTGCACATGTGTGTGCCACAGACTCATTTTGGTGCAGCTGGGGAGACATGTGAACTGGGAGAGAAAGAGGGGGAGGCCTGAGACATAGGGTGCAGATAAGGAAGGCCGCGGAGAGACTCCCGGAGCGCCAGGGCAGGGAAGAGCGCAGCTCGGGCCTCCTCGGGAACCGCCACAGCGGGGCAGCCGGACTGCTCTCCAAGCTCCCGCACCCTGGCGGCCCTCAGGCTCCCGGAGCCAGCAGAGCAGCCAGTAGGAATACTCCGTCCCTGAGCCTCAGGCGGGCGATTTTCAAACTCCCTTCTGCCCACCGAGGCCCCTGGCCTCTCCTGCCCCGGGAGCCAGCCTGCCAGCCTGCCTTCTCCCCAGCCCCCCACACCCCACCTCGCCCTTCCACTTTGCAGGCCCCACCAGCCCATCCCGGGTCTGGGGCCAAGGAAGTCCCTAGGCTGAAGTTCCTTGTCTCTTTCAACTTCAGTTTAAAAGAAAATACAAAGCTGCCTCAAACCTCAGTGCCTGCTGCTCCCAAGCCTTTGAATCCACTCTGCCACCGCATGAAAGGGAGATAACAAAGGTGGCTGGAGAGGAAGTGGCTGGACTGGGGGGAAGAGCTCTCCCCGTCCTTGCCTCCCTGAACCTGCTCCCTGGGCAGGCAGGGGGAGAGGCCTCCTCTCCCTCCCCACAGATACTTCCCCTCCAGCAGCCTGTCGCATGGCCTGACGCGGGTTAAGCATTGCGCTTCTGCCCAGTGGGTCTCTTTCAGAAAGCAGCTGGAGCAGCATACAAAGTCTGCAATGCTGCCATTTCACAGGATAAAGAACGTGGGGACCCCCTCCCCCATAAACACTGTACAGTGTTTGCTTAATACGTATTCTGGGCTAGTCGCTTTCTAGCACATACTTTGACTAAACCATAATCAGTAGCAGATTGGCACCCATTTCACTGTTGGGAAAAGTCGAGGCTCAGAGAGGTAAGGGACCTGCCCGAGGATGTGCACTGGCAGAGCTGGGATTTGGGCCAGGTCTGCCCGGTTCCCGCTGTAGCATTGCTGTGTGGGCATCCTTTTCCTGGTACTCGCTGCTCTGAGCCCCACCCCGTCCCACCCACCAGTCCCCAACAAGTGGCCATGGGGAAGAGGAAGGCTGGTCACTGGGCTAGAGACGCCCCCCCGACCTCTGAGCCGCATCCACAGCCCCCGCCCAGCCCTCACTGGGATGTTCATCGATGAGAAAATAAATGGCTCCCCCTTCACAGTGCTGGTGGGAGGATTCTGCAAGTAACAGGAGCACGCATGAGAAGAACTTAGCCTAGAACTTAGTAAGTGCTCAGTCCCTGGTGTCTGTTGGTCTTGACTCTGCACTTGACTTCAGCACCGACTCCATGCCAGGCCCTTTACAGTGATGTGCTCACTGAATCCCCCCACCTAAGACGTGCCGGCTCTGCTGTTGTCCCCACGGTGGGGGTGGGGAAGCTGAGACTCAGGTGAAGTCGCTTGTCCAAGTGTCCTTGCCCAGCCTGTCCAACTCCAGAGCCCCGCTGTCCCCTGATGCCCCTCCACTCATAATTCCTGGGAGCCGGGCGTGAAGCCAGGTGTCACGGAGAACCCACGCACTCCGGCTCCCCACCCACTCCGAGAGGCGAGGACATCATTACCCGTATCTGTGTTACAGATGAGGAAACAGAGATTCGAGGCAGAGCAGCGATGGCCCCGGGGCCACAGAGCAAGTCCATGCAAGACCAGGGCTCCCCCCCGTCCCCCGACCTCCCACCTCCCCGCAGTCAGCCTGAGCCTCAAGTGCAAAGCCAGTGGGTCCGCCCTGCCGCACCCTCTGCGGAAGCATCCCTTTGACTCCTGCAGAGCAGCAGATGCCAGGGGGGTCGCCGCAGCCCCGCCCGCTCTTGTCCAGGTGTAACAAACACACGGGGACGAGACCGGAGGGGAGATACTCATACACAGCGGCGAGCCGAGCGGGTCCCGCGGAGACCGCCCCGCTCGTCACCGAGGATTACCTCACGGCTCCCACCCACTTAGCATGCCGTCTCCCCTCTCCGTCCTGCCCGTCCAGACGCTGCTTCCCTGACATTATCTTTAACGTTTTGTAATCATGAAATATTAATGACCGATATTGAATTTAAAGTACAATTTGTGTCTGAAGCCTTCGGTGGAAAGGGCAGTTGTAAGGGACAGTCTTCAGGGAGACTGGAGGGTAGGGGGGTGGCGCTGGGGTTAGGGGTGCAAGGGGCTGCCTGCGCTCCCTCCTCCAGGGTGGGCAGGCTGGTCTGGAGGGGTGGTATCCGTGCCCCGAAAGGCCAAGCCTGAACCAGATTAGCCAGAAGCTGCCCCACCTGAGTCAGCCCTGGCCAAGCCACCTCTCCCCGCACCCTGAGTTTTCCTCCGTTCCGCAGAGCATATTTTGTAACTTCTGTGTGTATTCGTGCGGACATTGAGCAAATCTCTCTTCCCCGGGAAACCACACCTTCCCTAAGGGCACTCGCACCGGGCGAGGCACCCAGCAGGCACGTGCCCGCGTTCACTGAGTGGTTTAACGGGCTTGCCCACCGAGGGCACGCGGCGGACAGGCTGTGGCTCTAGCTGCTTGGTTCCAGCTCTCCGAGTCTGGGCAGGTCCGGCGCCTCGCGTTGCCTTTGCTTTCTCCTCTGCCGCACGGTGCCGCCCTGGATGGAGGTAAGGATAATAAGTATTGCTGATGGCAGTTTCTATTTATTTGAAGCTTCCAATATGCCAGATGTCACGTTAAATGCTTTCCATCATGCCGAGCGCCTTCTATAAAACATCTCATGTCGCGTGTGTTAGAAATCACGCACGGAAGGGGCCAACGCTGTTCCTGACACACAGTAGGGACACTGCGTGGCCGGAGAAAGAGTCTGAAGGGAGAGGGGACATTGGAGATGATGCACTCCAGCCTCCCCACCCCGTTTCATAGCTGGGGAGACTGAGCCCAGGGAAGGGAAGCAACTTGCCTGAATCTACCAATGAGGTGGTTTCCTGACTCCCAGCCCACTGATCCTTAGGAGGACAGCAGAGCGGGGCCTGAGGGGGCTGGAGGAAGGGCCAGGGAAGGGGTGAGGGCTTGCAGTGGGTTTGAGGGGTACAAAGTACTTTTTCTGCCAGGGACAACCCCCACCCATGTCTACCTCAACCAGTGTTTTCCGAGGGCCCCTGTCCCCGCACCCGGCCCGGGCTGGGCACTGAGATCCGGTGGTGACAAGGCCCCTGGCCTTGGGAGTTCACAGGCGGGCAGGGGATAGACGTGCCAACAGTGAGTGGAAGTAAGCGGGGCAGCGGGCCTCCGGGAGGAGCAGCCAGAGGGGAAGGGGCAGGAAAGCGCTCCCAGAGCAGCAGACATCTGAGCTGGGTCTCTGAAGCTGAAGAAGCCTTTCTGAGCAGAAAGGGGGTTAGGAGGCTCCCAAGGGAAAGGTCCATGTGTGCAAAGGCCTGGAGGCCCGGGCCGTCCACTGCCCATCCTGAGAACGGACATACGGGGCGTGGCCAGAGGCTGGGGCCGGAGGACGGCTGGAGCAGGCAGGGTCAGGGGAGCACGCAGAAGCTCGCTGGCTGTCCTGTGAGGAGCCGGCCGTGTCCTGGAATCGACAGGGAACCAGTGCAGGTCTCTGAGTGGAAGAGTGACATAGTCAGATGTGCGGTCCTCAATGTTCACTCCTGCCCGTGGGGACGGCACACGGGAGGGGCTGGGCCTGGAGCCCGAGAACGGATGGGAGGCTGCCGGGGAGACGCTGGCTTACAGGTGTGCTGGGTGTGCCGGGGCGGGGCCGGGGCAGGGGAAGGAAGCGCGAGGGAGGCTGAGTGTGGAGACAGGTTCGTCACAGCCCTGCGTGGAAGGGGGCCACTCTGGGAGGCAGTGAACTCCCCGTCACCAGAGGTGTGTAAATCAGGCCTGGGCTCCCCTTGGACTGGGTAACTTCTGGGGCCCCTGCCACATCGCCTGCCTACCAGATGGCAACAGGAACAGAGCTTTCGTGATATCCGCAGAATCTCCCTGGGACGGCCAGAACAGTAGGACCAGCTCAGCCCTAGGGTGGAAAACCTTTCCCCTCACCCCAGACTCCAGGGCCCCACTTCACCCAGACACCCTCCCCCACCCTTTGGAGGACCAAACCGCCCCCCGCAACAAGGTCAAAGCGTCCGATCTCCTTGGGGACACCAAACAGATAATTAACGTCCCCGAGAAACAGAGAAGGGCGCCCAAGCCTCTTGCTTCCACTGGGCGTGAGTGGGGACAGGGCAGGGAGTGCAAGGAGTCCACTCGTGACGGCCCTGGCACCCCCTCCCCTGGAGCACCCCACCTGCTCACCCAGCCTCCCTCAGCATCTTGCCTGCTTGTCTGGGCCAGCTGGTAATTGGGAAGATAAATCTCCCTGCCCAGCTGGCCAGTTCTAATCAGAGCCGGGTGTTCCCAGGCAATTTCATCCCTTTGGGAGAAGGAGGGGTGGGGAGATGATGGAGAAGAGGGTCGGGGCTCGCTCCTGCCCCGCCCCAGCAAGTGAGCCAGAAGGAGGAACCTTGGAGCCGCCCCTCCCTCCCTCCCCCCACTTCTCAACTCTCCGCCTCACCCCCACCCTCGCAGCCTCCTGTCTCTCGTTCTCTCTTGGCTTCTCTCTTTCTCTGACAGCCAGGGAGAACCTCCAAATCCAACTCCATTTGTTCCACTGATGAGCAAACCTGCGTCCAGAGAGAGAGGCAGGATCCGGGTCGCACCGCCACGCTGCACCCTCGATGGAGGGGCCCCTGAAGGGGTACAACCCCCTCAGAGTTCGTCCACCCGAGGTCTTGGTCTCTCTCCCTGTCACCTCCCCAGCATCCCAGTGTAGTCAGGGACTAGGACATCCGTTCGTTCCATCTTTATCAAACCCCTACTGTGTGCCAGGCCCGAGGGTGCAGGGGATACAGCAGTAAACAAAGTAGGCGAAAGTGCTGCTGAGCTTCCAGCGGGGGAGGTGGGTGATAAGCAAGTAAAGCAGGGAAGGGTGTCTAGTGGGGGGCAAGGGACACATTTAAACTCGGTCAGCGGGGCAGGTCTCTCTGAGAAGACGTCTGGGCAGTGAACGGAAGGAGGAAAAGGGGAAAAGCAGGAGCAGAGCTACAGGGAGAGAGGGCCGGAGGGCAAGGCCAGGGAGGTGGTGACCGGAAGATCCCATGAGGCCTTGTGGGCATGTAAGACTGGACTTATACTCTGCCCAGGACAGAGGCAGTCAAGGAGAGCTTCCAGGAGGAGGCAGGGACATGTGTGTGGGTCCTGGAAGGCAAGTGGGGCTCTTACAGCTAAAGGTGGTAAACTCCCCCTCTGGAGCCAGGCCCGGGTTCGAATCCCGGCTCCATGGATTGCTCCTTATGTGACCTTGGGCAAGGTCTTTCCCTCTTTGAGCTGGTCTTCTCATCAGGAGAACAGCAGAAATGCCAGTCTCTACTGGCACAATTGTTGACAGGATGCAGTGAGGCAGGAGCACAGGGCCCGGACCATGGCAGGTGCTTGGGCGGCGTTTGCTTGGGTTCTTTTGGGAAGGAGCACATTCCTAGGAGTGCTCCAGCGGAGTCCCCAGGCCAGGTCCCATCTCTTCTTCTCTCCCGAGAGGCCCCCAGCCCTTCGAGCTCTTTTTGGTTCAGGTACTAGGTGAGTAACTGCCAGGGGTTTGGGTTCTTTCTTGGAAAGCATCCAGAGCCATTACTTATAACCCCCTCCCACCGCAGGGCCTTTGCACATGCTGTTTCCACTCCCTGGGGCACCCTCCCTCCCATCGCCTTCACCTGATTGGTTTACCAACGGGTGTCACATTCGTTCCTTTACTTCCCAGTTGGATCTCAGCCTCAAGGTCACTTACTCCAGAGAAAACGTCCCTGCACCCCATCAGGGAGGGGCCCCCTGCTCCATGCTCTCACAGCCCCCGGACTTTTACCTCTCACCTTTCTCATAGTCTGCAGTGACGTCCATCTGCCGCTAGACTGAGAGACCGTGTCGGTCTTGTTCACTGTCGTGTCCTTGGTACAGAGAAGGTGCTCAATCCATAATTGTCAGTAAAAACCAGAAGTCTCAGCTCCAAATGGCTCAGTCCAATCCTCCATCTGTTGTACATAAGGAACTCTGGGGCCCAAAGTAGAAGAGACCCACCCGTACTGCACAGCCATGCTCTGCCCCAATTCCGGTCTCTTCCTGGGGCACCCACTGAACTGCTCAGCCCCTCAGCCCTCAGCCCCCCAGGGCATCACCTGCCACCTCCCAGATTAATGGTGAGCCAGCCCAGGGAAGAAGCACCGGGCCAAAGCATGTTTAATTTTAATTTAAGAATCGCTAAGGCTACGGGCCTGCTCAGCTCTGGCCTGTCAATCAGCCTTCCTCAAGGCTGCATCAATTAGTTTAAAAATATTGAATGTAATTTTGCCTGACACAACATATTGCAGCTACCGCAAAATATAATTTATTTTAGAAGAAGAAATAATTAAACTAATTTGCATGTCAGTCAGCTGAACTGAGATGCCGATGGGGGCGGCGGCTGGAACCACGGGGGACCTGGCCCCTGGAGAGGGCACCTGCTGCCCGGCACCGAGTGAGGTCAGCGTGGGCCTGGGTCCGAGCAGTAGCGGCTGCTGGATGGACAAATGCGCGGGCAGCTAGACCGAGCACTTGGAGCCGGGAAACCTAGAACACAGCTCAGCTCTGCCGTTGACCTGCCTGGGGCTTTGGCCAAAGTCCTGCGCCTCGCTGGGCCTCAGTGTTCTCATCCGTGTGATGGGTTTAACAAGACCTCCTTCATAGTTTCTGAGTTGTTTCACGGCTGAGATGAGGTCACAGATCAGCAAGTTTGTTGTAAATTGGGAAGTCCTTCACAGAGGTGAAGATTACTGAATGGGTGGATTCCTTGTTTCACACCAGAAACTTTTAAGGTGGTAAAAGTGTGAATTACGATGAGCAGGTCTTACAAATGATGCTAACCTTGATCAGGATGGGTGTGGCGGAAGTTGGTCAGAGGCGAAACATCAGGCTGGACCCCCGCACCCGCCGGTCGCCCGGGGCAGCGGTTGGCAGCCCTCGCTGCGCGTTAGATTCCTGGAGCTGTGGGGGAAAATCAGTGGCCGAGCACCTGTGAGTTTCCAAGGCTTCCCAGGTGACTGTAACATGCAGCCAGGCTGGGGACTGCTGCAATGTCAAGGCCACCGGATCCTGACTTGGGCTGGCCCCAAAGCCCTGGGGGTTCCGGGCCAGCCCCCAGTCCAGGGGTCCCTGGGATAAGCTTCCCAGGTGGCGACTGCGGCGAGGCTCACCCCCTTGGGCTGCCTCAGCTGCCCCGCCTCTGAGGTCTGAGACCCTGGCTCACGCCAGGGGCTGGGGCTTCCCCAGCAGGCGACCCGAGGCATTTCCAAAGAGAAGGCAGCACAACGACAAAATGGTAATTGAGGCATGAAGGGTGTGTTAACCAACCTCATTGTGTGAGCACTTCACAATACGTACATGGATCAGATCGTCACACACTGTGTACACCTTAAACGCAGACCGTGTTCTATGACAATCATATCCCAGTAAAGCTGGAATTACGTTTTTCAAAGAAGAGGTAGGAGATGCCCAGCAGAACCCAAAGAAATGGTACCAAGAATGGGGATCTCTCCAGCTGGGGTCCCAGCCCCCAGCAGGATGGCTGCCCGCTGAGGGAGGAGCCTGTCCTGCCGGCTCCTTTCCGCACGCCCACAGCACTCCGCCTCTCCCTCCCTCTAGTCCCCGCATCACCCCGCTGCGTGGGAAGGGGGGGTGCCCCAGAAGGGCCTTCGGGCCCTGGCCACCCCCCACCCTCCCTCTGCCTCAGCGAGGAGAGGGGTGCCTGTCTCTGGCAGCAGGCCTTGCCCTCCCCACCACCAGAAAGCACCCACCGTCTGTCTGTCTGTCTGTCTGTTGTTCTCCAGCACCACGCTCTTAAAAATAACAGCTCACCTGGCATTCCCAGCTGCCACTCCCATCTCTCGCCCCTGGGAAAGCCCCCTCTAATCGCTGAGGCGGCAGATCTGGGTGCGCTGAGAAGATAAGGTGCCCCTGGCTAAGGGGAGCTCCAGAGAGAGGTCGGGTCTGAGTTAATTGAAGACTCCCCCCACCCCCTGCTCCGTTCCTGGACGCCCCAGGAGGCAGCTGCACCTGCCTCGCGGTCTCCGTTCCTGTCCATCAGTGCGCAAGCAGCTGACGCCTTGTGTTCAGAGGGGGAGGCAGCCGACCAGTCCCACTCCCTCACCCCGAACCTCACGGGGCTCCTGGCTGCCCGGGAGCTCCCAGGTCGTCCCCAGAATAGCTCCCTGCCAGCCAGGCCAAAGACGCAGCCAGCGGACCACTGCTGGGAAGGGGGCAGTCTCCTCTCCCAGAGGATGTCCTGGGCGAGCACGTCAGTAATGAACCCATGGCTAAGACGGCTGAGAACCGGGCACCTGGGAGCACCCAGAGGTCTGGGGGTGCAGCTAGAAAGGGCCTGTAGTCTGGAAGTTGCTCAGAGAGGAGAGGCTGGGGCGAGGTGTCCCAACATCCTCATCACTTACGTCACTGCTAAACAGCCCCTTGGAGGGTGTTTGTTTATTCAACACATCCTTCTGTAGCGCTCGCTGTGTGTCTATACACAGTTTCAAGGGCCTTCCAGATAGCATCTCAGTCTGGCGTCCTAACCAGTCCACTGCTACTGCCCCCCTTTGCTGGTGAGAAAACGGAGGCGCAGAGAAGACAAGGGACTTGGCACGGATCACGCAGCTGTAAGTGAGGGGCTGGGACCAGAGCCGCTTGGCTGCAGAGTTCTAGATCTCAATCACTACGCTCTGTCCCTTTTTTTGGGTATGGAAGCTGACGTCAGAGAGGGAAAGGTCTTCCCCAAGATCAAACACTGGGTCAGGGACAGAGCCCTGCCTGGAATTCCATCCACATCCTTCCCGGCTTCATTCATTTGTGCAACAATGAATTTGAACCTTCGCTTGTGCCGTGTCCACCAATACTGAGGACCCAGGGAGTAATACTGTACAGCAGAGGCCTTGACCCCGAACACATCCCAGCTGAAGGAGTGGGGACTTTGTGGTGTGGCTCAGGACCCAGGCCAGGACCCTCCTCTGCTGGGCTTGTCATGCCCTCTCAGGATCACGTCTTGAAAGAGCAGACGTTTGGGAGTTCAGTTGCCAACCGACCCGGTCTTTAACCTTTTCCGTGTTTTCGTTTCTCGTCTGCAATACGGGGATGTAAATTGTACCCAGTCCTCCCAGGATGCCCGGAATGATGGGGGTGACTGCCCCAGGTGCGTGCTCCGCACTCTGTGGTGATGGGGTGGAGCCGGCCGCAGCGACGATAGTGCTGTTGGTGGGGGGAGTGGGGGTGGCCATGGGATGGTGACGCGGCTGGTGATGGTGGTGGAGGTGAGGGTGTGGTCGTGCTGGCCTTCGAGTCTGTGCGGGTGGTAACGATGATGAAGGCGGTGGTGGCGGCCGCGACTGTGATGGTGACGACTGATGGTAACGGGTGCGGTGATGGCGTTGTGGGTAGTCCTAGCGAGGAGGGCGGTGGTGGCGGTACTGAGAGTTATGCCAGCAGAGGGGGCAATGTGAATGCTGATGGTGGTGGTGGTGATGACTTCCTGGTGGAGCGGTGAGAATGGCAATAGTGATGGTGGAGA
This sequence comes from Glossophaga mutica, assembly GCA_039655065.1. Lineage (NCBI taxonomy): Eukaryota > Metazoa > Chordata > Mammalia > Chiroptera > Phyllostomidae > Glossophaga > Glossophaga mutica. Next base: position 97,975,129 of record CM077312.1, on the reverse strand, counting down.
CGGTGGTGGTACTGGTGATGCCGATGGGTGGTACTGGTGATTGTGGTGGTGATGGTTGGGGCGACGATGCCAGCGGTGCCCGTGCTGATGGCGGGAGCAGTGATGGTGATGGTGGTGGCTGTGGTGACCGTCTAACAGTGGTGATGGTGATAGCAATGGGGGGAGTGGCAGTGGTGGTGACGGTAACCCACTGTGCCAGCTGTCCTCAGCCCTGGTCCTAGGGCCAGCTTGATCAGCCCGCACGTGTCTCAGTGTGACCGCACTGCCTGATCTCGTCCAGCAGCAGGTGGGCGGTTGTCCGGGTCTCACGCCCGATGCCTCTCAGCCTCTCCTGTGCTCTTGTTACAGACAATCACGCCCAGCTGTCCCGGGCATCCCTACGGATCCGAATCCTGGATGTGAATGACAATCCCCCCGAGCTGGCCACACCCTACGAGGCAGCTGTGTGTGAGGACGCCAAGCCAGGCCAGGTATCACCCGGGGACTGAGGACCATGGGGTGCTGCCAGGACTGGCCGGGGGCTCCTCCCAGGCCTCACGTCAGCCCCTGCCCCCTCCGCACCCTTTAGCTCATCCAGACCATCAGTGTGGTGGACAGAGACGAGCCCCAGGGTGGGCACCGCTTCTATTTCCGCTTGGTGCCCGAAGCTCCCAGCAACCCTCACTTCTCTCTGCTTGACATTCAAGGTGAGTTACCTCGGAGCCCCCAAATCCTAGGGTGCATGGAGTGGGGAGCCTAGCCTAACTGTCTTCCTCTTCCCACATTATTGCTGGAGAGACTGAGACACCCAGAGAGCTAGTGCTGGTCCCAAATCGCTCAGAAAGTCCAGGCCAAGCTGGAACAGTTACCCAGCTTGAAGAACTGTGAAGAATGCGCACAGGGTGCATTGTGGGGCATCTCACTGGGGAGAGAAGGGTAGATGGAAGGATATGGAGGGGCAGTCCCTGAGGAGTGGGTGGGCCAGATGCCAGGGCAGAAAAGCCCCTAGTGTAAGCAAAGGTTGAAGTAAGCCGTTTGCACACCCTCTACCCTTCAGTTGAAAAGGTGCTTTATCTCAGTTGCGCTTTGTATCCTCAGGGCCACCCTGGGGTGTAGTTTTCTACCCCACCCCAATTTTCCAGGTGATGAAATAACAGGATAAAGGACCCACCCAGCGGCCTTTGGGAAGTCAGTGGTGAGGCTGGGCTTCACACCCACGCCTGTTTCAGGTCCAGGGCACTTCCTACCTTGACCGGAAGCGGCCCCGCCCAGCCTGAGCTGATCCCATTGGGAGATGTGTCCCAGCGTGCTCCCCAAGAACTTGAAGTTGGAACCCTTGAGGAACAGCCTGGGGGCACAGAGTGGTCAATGGACTAGGGGGTGAGGGACCTGGGTCCCTGTCCGGGCTCAGTGGGTGGCTTTCTCTGCAACGCCGGCAAGGTTAGCACAACTCCGAGCCTCAGTGTTCACCGTCTGTGAAACGGGGCTGGATAACCCTGCCACCGAGGTCACTAGGTGGCCCCAGGGAGATGGGGGCTCCCGGGGTACATTGGTATTTCCTCCCTTCAGTGGTTGTGCCAGGCACTGTTCTAGGCCCTGAAAATGCAGCAGCAAACAAGATAAAATCTCTACCCTCTGGAGTTTACATTCTAGCGAGGGGAAAGGAATCCGATAAATAATAGGTTGGGGATGGTGAGTGGCTGTGGGGCTGGGAGGAATAACGTCACAGCCACGGGGTCTGCGCTTTGTTTTAATCAGTGCTAGAACCTAGGTGCCTCCGGCAATGCCTGGCACACAGTAGGTGTTCAATAAAATGTATTAAACAAAACAGGAGACAGTAAAGCTGGGAAAGAAGTAGAAGCTGATTTAAATACAACGGCTGAGAAGGCCACCTGAAGGGATCAATGGTGGGTAGGCATCTGAAGGAAATGAGGAAGCGAGCCATGCAGACGGCTGGAGAAAGAATGATGCAGGTGGACGGAACAGCAAGTGCGAAGTCCCCAGGGTGGGCGCACGCCACCTGCATGGTTGGAGGGAGGGAGTGACAGGGCCGGGAGGAGATGTCCTGACCCTGTATAGGTCTGGGATCACCCCAAGACCTTTACACCCCTTCCCTCTAAAGGCAGAGAGACCTCAGTGGCCTCCGAAGCCAGACCCATCCATAGTTCCAGAAGTCGTAGTAAAGGCGTTTAGCGCCCAGTGCACTTCAGAAAGGACACTGACCTTAAATCACCCCGAGCGGGACCCTAGAGCCCCTGCCCTGCCAGGCTTTCACCTCTTAGTGGCCCGACTATGTCCCTAAAGGTAAGGGTGCCCGGGGGAAAGGCTGAGGCATCAGGGAAGGACTTGGGGGAGGGCTCGGAGTCGTGGCTCTTTAAATTTTTTGGAAGTATTTGAATATTTTAACAACTGGGATAGCCCAGCCCTCTCATTATTCCGGTGGTATCTAGAGCTGGCCTCCAGGGACACAAATAGCCCTGGCTTGACCTTTCCAGACGCATGAGTCTTTTCCACCCAGGGGGCCTGAGCTTCGGCCCCAGATGCCTTGCTTCACCCGGAGGCCACCAGAACCTCCATCTGGTGGGCCCACCGAGTACGAGCCCTGGGAGCAAGGGCGGCGGCAGTGTGCTGAGGTCAGTGCAGCCACGAAAGGTCTCCTCCCCTGTCCCCAAGCCCCACCCCACGGTGTGCCAAACCCTTCCTCCTCACCATGTAAATATCTGGTGAGACAAACGGCTAGCCCAACCCATCTGTTTCTTTACACAAATTTGTAGCCAGTTTGGAAACGTGATTTATAAATATTGCTTTTGCAGCCAGGGATTGACACTGATGTGTGGCGGGCCAGATGGAAGCGTGCGGCGCTGGGCGCCGATCCCGCCCAGAAGGTGGCAGGAGGGTCCGGGCTGGCCAGCGGCGTGCCCCGCTGACACCAGCCACTGCCTGGGAGGGCAGCTCAGGGCACAGGTTTAGGGATGATGCCCAGGGATTCCCTCTTATGGGGTGAAGGGACCAAAGCTCTCAAAACATATGGCGGCCTGGCCAAAGACAGACCCTGGGAACAAATGTTCCTCTCCTGTGTACTTGCTTGGAAACTTGCAGCTGAGCCTGATCCAGCCACTCGTTTTTCAAATCTAATTCTCTGTCCCTCCTCTACCGCTATTATTTCACACCGAAAACACACAGTAGCTTCCCACCCGGGCTTCTGCATCCACTCTGGTACTTTGCATGAGAGGCTCCCTTGTCTAGAACATACATGCAGCAAGGGCAGAGACCGTGTCTTGTCTGTCTTATTCGTCACTGTGTCCTCAGGGGCTAGAGTAGTCCTGACACGTAGAGGGTGCTCGACTAGCATCCGCTGTCAAGTGAACAAATGCCACATCACTAGGTCACTTCTTTGCTTAAAACCCACCAATCCGTGGCCTCCCATTGCTTTTAAGTAAACACTCAAAGTACTTACCGTGCCTTCTAACACTTTCCATGATGGGCCCCTGCCTCCTCCTCCAGCCTCATCTTGACTCACTTTGGTCATTGCCCACATCCCTCCAGCCACACAGAAGTGCTTTCAGCTCCTCGAGTGCATTGTGAGTCCTCCAACCTCAGAGCCTGTATGCCGGCTCTTTCCTCTCCTTTAACTCTTCGTTCAAGGCTCAGCACTAATACTGCTGCTTCCAAGATCTTCCAAGAAGATCCCCTGACCTCCCAGACTGGGTAGTGTCCTCTGTTAGGTGCTCTTCCTATACTTTTCCTCTTTAGCCCCCACCATGGCTTGTAATTATAGGCTAAAGTTGGGGTATGTTTGTTAATGCTCATCTCTCATATTAGAATTTAAACTCAGATCCAGCATTATTGGTTTAGCCCTCACTGTCTTCCCCCCAGTGACTAGCATGGTGCCTAGCACATATAAGGAGGGGGACCCCCAAAAACCAGACTTATCTTCTGGAGGGCAGGCCCCCTAGTACTGCAGGCTTCCCCCACTAGGTAAGTGTTCTAAGAACCCATCTGGATCACTGTACCAGTTGGCGTTGTTGTGAGAGGCTGCATTCGACTTCAGTGACTTTTTTTTTTTTTTTTGAAGACTCAACACATTTGCCCATTTTTTGGTGGGTGATGTACAAGCACACCTGCCCACACCTTGCTGAGTGCTCAGCAGTTTTTGACCAAAAACAGCATGACCTCCATGCCCCACCTTCCCTATTCACCCAACCTCAGCCCAAGCCACGTTTTTTGTTTCTTTGGATGAAAGAAGTCCTCAAAGGGAATTGTTTTTGCCCATGTGGAAGAGGTGAAATGAAAATGGCGGAAGCACTAAAAGGCGTCAAAACCAATGAGTTCAAAACTGTTTTGAGCAGTGGAAAAACTCTCAGTAGATGTATTACATCAAATGGAGAGTACTTTGAAGGTGACTGAAGTTTAAACAATGTAAGAATAAATACATAATCTTTTATAAATAAATTCTGGGGTTTTTGGGATTCCCCCTAATAGTAGTTACTCAATAAAGATTTATTGGGTGGAGGATGGATGGATGGATGGATGGATGTAGGTGGATGGCTAGAGGATGGATGGGTGGATGAATGATTTGGGGTGGATAGAAAAGGCAGCTATGCCAACAATTCACTGAGTAAATTCACATAAGTCACCAGCTTCCACATATATAAAGTGGGGATAACATCACAGCTCTTGGTTGTAAGGATGAAGCATGACTATGTATTTAAGGTATCCACACAGGTCCTTGATGCACAGAAAGCATGCGGCGCATGCAAAGGAGTCCCACACCATTCCTTCTTTTCCCTGTCTCGCTCTTGAGCCTCCTTTCTTCCCCAGGGGAAGGCAGATGTTTTCACAGCTGGGGTTGACTCAGCCTTTGCCGGGAGGGCTAGAGTTCAAGCCAGAGCTCGAGGAGCTAACCACAGACCACACAAGTTGCCCCAAAAGTTGTGGTTCATTCAAGCATCGTTCTTCAGGTCTGGCTCCTTGCCAGGGACGAGACGGGCTCACGCTAACGCAACGCAGTGTGACAAGAGCTGGAACAGAAGTGTGCGTGACACCGGCATAGCGCAGGGAGAGGGGAGCCATAAATCCTCCCGTCCCGGGGAAGCGGAGAAAGGAGGCCACAGAAAGGAGGTGACATTTAGCTGGAGCGTGACAGATGAGGAATTTGCCCAGGCAAGGAAGTGGAGAAGGTGTTCCCGACAGCAGGAGCCCCGCAAGTTAAGGACAGAGCAGCCCAGCCCGAGAGCGGGTGCAGCGCCAGGACATCGGGGCGGGGCGTGCGGAAAAGAACAACCAGCACTTACTGTGAATTTTTATATGCTGGGAACTATTCTGAGGGTTATGCATGAATTTTAGCATTTAATCCTCACACCTACGTGATTCTATTTTCCTCGGTTACAGATTAGGAAACTGATGTCCAGAGAAGCTGAGTTTCCCAAGCTAGGAAATTGTCAACTTGGCGTTATTTTTAACGTTTTTATGGAAATTTGCAAATGGGTGTCAAAGTGGATAGAATGACATTATGAACCCTTGCGCGTTTCTCATGTGAGCTCCCCACCCTGTGACCAATCGTGTTTTCCCTGGGCCTCTAACCCACTTCCTAGATGTGCTCAAGGTCACAGACAGCCCTCCAAGGGCTCTTTTTCTTGCAGTGTGCCCTTTTCGGGGAAGGCCAGGACTAGGGCCCTGAACTGGGGGCTGCAGAGAAGAGGCTGGGTTAACTGGCACCACAAAGCTGGGAAATCGTCCCCAGCTGCCCAGCTCTGAGGTCAGCGAGACCAGCTGCAAGACCTCGAGGGCAGGGAGAAGGGCTCAGGAAGGCAGGGCCCATCTTGTGCAGTTGGCTGTGAAGGGGGCGCACAGGGGCTGGCTGGGCTCTGAGTACTTCTCTACTACCATGTTGGCCGCCATCAAAACGATCGAGGCTCAAGGATGGCCCGACCCACGCAAGAGAGGCATAGACGAGGCAGCAAGGCCAGGGCAAGTGGGCAGTACTTGCCACGTAAGCCCTTGTTCCGAGACCGGACACCCAACCCCCAAGTCTTACCTGACATTCCCAACCACAGGCTACAGCAGGACAATGAGTATGGGTGTTAGTTCACCGTCCTTTCTGGTCACATGTGTTTTAAAAAAGGAAAGAGGTGGTTGAGGAGACCTTGGCATGATGGGGTCCCCTCATCAGGCCCCAGGGGCCATGGCCCAGCCCTCCAGGCTTAGTCTTTCAGACTCCGGACAAAAAGCTTCTTCGGCCAAAGGCAGGTGCCCGGCCAGCATCCCCAGTCTTTTCTGATGACCCAGGACTTGTCAAGGCTCAGCAAGCCGCGGCCCAAGGGCCACCTGTCCCCAGGGTCAGATGCACTGGGCAGCTGGGGTGGAATCTGGAACACAAAGAGGTTGTTGAGACAAATGCCAAAAAAAAAAGAGAGAGAGAGAGAGAGAGAGAGAGAGAGAGAGACATAGCCAGGGACAGGACCTTGGCCCAGCTGGGGATGGAACCTCAGAATAGCTTGAATAAGAAAACAGAATCTTGAGACAGCGGGGAGTATCCTGGGACAGCTAAGGACAGAACTGTGGGCTGCGTGGCTGGAATCAGGCAGCTGGAGGCAGAAGTTGGACACAGCTGCTGAGGGAGTTTTGGGAGACCGGGGAACAGGCCCACAGGTCAGCTGGGAGGCTGTGGCTTGGGGCCCAGGGATGCAAATCCCAAGGTGGAAACAGGAGGTGGCTGGGACAGGGGAAGGGGGCCCTGGACCCCAAATCACACGCCCCTCCCTTTTTCTGGAGCAGACAACACGGCCGCGGTGCGCACGCAGCACCTGGGCTTCAACCGGCAGGAGCAGGACGTGTTCTTCCTGCCCATCCTGGTGGTGGACAGCGGGCCGCCCACGCTGAGCAGCACGGGCACCCTCACCATCCGCATCTGCGGCTGCGACAGCTCCGGCGCCATCCAGTCCTGCAACACCACGGCCTTTGTCATGGCTGCCTCCCTCAGCCCTGGCGCCCTCATCGCCCTCTTGGTCTGTGTCCTGATTCTGGTTGGTGAGTCCACTGAGAGCCGCCCCGTCCTGGGGCCCTGCATTTCCTTCCCTAGCAGTCCGCATGGGGCCTCAGGGTCCCGCTCCGTACACGGAAGGGCTGGCCTGAATGATCTCCAAGCCCTCACATGCAGCTCCTGTGCAAAGTCTCCTAAGGACGGAGCAGCGCCCCCACCAGCTCCAGACGGCGCCAACCCCCACCTGAGACAAGTCATGCTGCCCCACCCCCTGCAGAGCCCAGACTCTCCCTAATTTTGTAAAACCAAGCACATTTAAAAAAATTCTCCCGTGACTATTGTCCTATCTCACTTCCCACGTTGGACTTGTCATAAAGGGCTCTTGTCAACCTCACAACCTCAGCCAGGTGTGTCGTCCCCATTCTTCAGACAGGGAAGCCGAGGCTCGGAGAGGCGGAAGGACCTGAAATCAGGTCTTCACACCCTGTGTTCCCTGCTCATTCACCTCGCCTTCTATGAGTCTACCCTGGGGGCAGAACCTTGGAGCAGCTGGGGCAAAATCTTAAGAATTTGGGGTCCACCAGCAGCCAATTAAACCCCCAGTGTGTTCCCAGTGAAGAAGTCAAGTTCCAGGAGCAAAACTGAATTCAGGTGGCCATAATGCCACCCCTCACCCTGGTGACACCCAGGCTTTGTCTCAGTCTCGACTACTAGACGTCACCGAACAGCCAGAACTAGAGGGACTCAAGGAAGGGCCATGCGCAGTACGGGCTTCGCTCAGTTCCCTGGGAGATGTTAGCGCCCCCCCCCCCCCCCCCGGCCATTGCCTACCACTGCCCAGCCTGCTAGGAACCTGCTTGGCCAAGGTGCACCTCCTCAGGTCCCTGCAGAGGCCCTGGGCAGACTCCTCCTTGCTGGGAGGCCCCGCCCCCCTTTCTCCCCTCCCAGCCCGAGGCTCAGAAACCTTTTTCCAGAGGGTGCACTTTACAGCGGTTTCATTTTCCGAGGCAGTGCAAACAAATTTCTGCCTAATTGCCCACAAACGAAGAGAGTGCACATCAGCGCTCTAAAGGTGACGGGCGGGACCGCTGATCAGGCCTGGCACATCTGTCGCCTGCCGCCTGCTTCCCTACCATCTGCTCTCAGGGGCATCCCCTCCGCAGCTCCCCGCCTCCAGCTCCCAAAGCCATTCATCCATCTTCCCCACTTCTCTCCCGACACCCTCCCTCCCTCTGGACCTAACCTCGGCCCCCACCCCTTCCCTGTCACGAGCCACCTTGTTAGGCCATGAGCCAGCACCCTGCTCCATGGCCCCAGCAGCTGGCTGTGGCCACTGGCCCTGCCCGGGCTGTTTGGAGCAGCAAGAAGAATCCAGGGCCTGGCACAGTACCCAGCATAGTACCCAGCTGGCATAGTACCCAGCACATCTGCCCATTCATCCACCCACCTATCCATTTACTTCTCCCCTTCATTCATCAGTTCCTTATTTACCCATCCAGCGAGTTCCCCCTTTTCGCTAAACTGTGCTAGGCCGTGCACTCATCAGCGAAGGAAAGAGACTAAAAGCCCTGAGTACTTGGAAAGTCCGGGTTGCCGTAACTGAGATGGAGCAGACTGGGGGTGGGAAGGGGGAAAGATCATGAGCTCCAATTTGGACATGATGACCATGAGACCCTCTTGGTCAACCCAGAGGACCTGTTGCATGGGAAAGTGGGCGAACAATCTAGATTTCAGGGGAGAAGTCCAGGCTGGAGGTTGCTGTAGGGGAGCTGTCGGCCTCTGCATGGAGCTCAAAGCTACGAGAATGAAGGGGAGCACCAGGCGAGGGATAGTGGACGAAGGTTCAACGACCGAGACCTGGGGCGTCTGATGTGAGGGAGTTGGAGAGGAGAGGAGACGCCTACTCGGATGACCCAGTGATCGGAGAGGTGGGAGGAGGCAGGCAATGTGGGGCGCTGGAAGGCAGGTGAAGAACGCCAGGAAGGGGCGACTCATTCGTTCGCTCATCCTTCGCTCCCCCAGGCTTCCGTCCGACTCTTCATTCAGTCATTCACTCAACAAGCATGCTTGCCGCACGCCGGGCGCCAAGATGGGGACCACTCCCCAGGCCCTGGGGGGTAGTGGAGAGTGTGTGCTTTGGGGCGGAGGGGACCGGCATGTTAACACAGCGGGGACTGAGGTACGATGGAGCAAACCTATAGGGTGGGACCTGAGAATTCACATGTCTGACAAGTTCCCAGGAGATGCTCTAGGCAGCTGGTCCAGGGACGGGGGTTTGAGAACCAGGGTCATAGAGAAAGGAACCCCTCACCAAGGGTGCTTGGAGGTGATGGCATTAAACCTGGCCTGCAACTCTCCCAGAAGAACTCCTGCGGGAGACGTCTTGACCTGAGACTCCAAGGACTAAGAGGGTGCTCAGGATTGCTGGGGTGGACAGAGGAGGGCGAGGGTGGCAAGAAGGTCAGGGTCATATCTCACTCCTCCAGCCCTCAGCTGCTCCCTTCAAGCTCCCAGTACCTACGGCCCTCAGGGGTGTGTCTCTTTATCAAGTTAAGGATGAAGACCTCAGAGACTAGGTTCAGCCCTCAACACCCATGAAATCTCTGAACACTGCCCTCTGCGCCCTCACTGACGGTGATGATCTGGGCCCAATTTGCACACCTTCCAAGATGGAGAGCTCACTACCTCTCCAGATAGCCATCTTAGTCTGGGCAGGCTCCACTGTGCTGGGAGTGGTGGCCGGGGTATGCTTGGCCCTCACTCACCCCATTCTCTCCCTTACGCAGTGCTGGTGCTGCTGATCCTCACCCTCAGACGCCACCACAAGAGCCACCTGAGCTCCGACGAGGACGAGGACATGCGGGACAATGTCATCAAATACAACGACGAAGGTGGCGGCGAGCAGGACACCGAGGCCTATGACATGTCAGCGCTGCGGAGCCTCTACGACTTTGGCGAGCTCAAGGGCGGCGAAGGGGGCGGCGGCGGAGGCCCGGGCGGGGGTGTGGGCAGCCCCCCACCGTCCCGCCTGCCCTCTGAACGCCACTCACTCCCCCAGGGGCCACCGAGCCCCGAGCCAGACTTCTCTGTGTTCAGGGACTTCATCAGCCGCAAGGTGGCTTTGGCGGACGGGGACCTTTCGGTGCCGCCCTATGACGCCTTCCAGACCTACGCCTTCGAGGGCGCGGACTCACCCGCTGCCTCGCTCAGCTCGCTGCACAGCGGCTCCTCGTGCTCCGAGCAGGATTTCGCCTATCTCAGCACCTGGGGCCCGCGCTTCCGGCCCCTGGCCGCGCTCTACGCCGGCCACCGCGCGGACGACGAGGCGCAGGCCTCCTAGCCCCACGCCCTGTCGGAGGGCACAACCACTCGCCCCATTCAGGACCCTACTGGGCCCGAGGACAAAGAATCTCCCCTGCTCACCCTCTTCCCCAACCCTCCTACCTTCCCAGGGCAGCCAGAAGGGAGGGGGACTTACTGGGGGAGAACTCCCCAAAGCCCCCACAAGGGGGGGGTTGCAGCTTTCCGCCCAGAGGTGCAGGAATGATGACCAACGTCACTGAAACAGCAGCGAGACCAGGTACTGCGTGGATCTGGGGTTAGAAAGGGAAATTTGGTGTCGTTGCTGGGTGGAGAAGGGGGAAACCCTGGGGGGAGACGCTGCGAGGTGCCACCCCAGAGTTCCCCCAGCAGAGTTAAAAGGAAAGAAGGGCTGTTCATTTACTAAGCGCCTACTGTGTGCTGGGATACTGCAGAGAGACAATCTTAGTCCTCACAGAAACCATGGGGTGGGGCCCTGCAGGTAACAGATGGAGAAAGCCACCCAGAGAGGTGGCTGTGACCTGTCCAAGGACACCCAGTCAGTGACCTCACTTCTGCGGGCCTTGGTTTCCTCAGCTGTCAAATGAGGATAATAGCAGAACCTACATGGAAGAGTTGTGAGGATAAAAAGGGTTCACAGTTCAAGGGATTAAGACGACAGTGCCTGGCACATAGTAGGTGTTCAATAAATGTTAGCCTTTGATACTATTACTTTCTGTCGTTATTAGAAGGCTCGCGTGTCTGCCTCCCAGGTCTGAACTCTGCCTTGACCCTGTTGCCCTCGCCCTTTTCCCAACATCTCCAAGGGAGGAAGAAATGGTCTCAACTGCCGGCCCTGCTCCTGCCCTGACCGGGGACTAGGGTTGTTCCCAGGGACCTCGGAGCCGGGGTGGCTGGGGGTGGCTGACAGGCAAGAGGCGTGTGGCAGCTTCAGGAACAGTGGGAGGTTCCAGGGGCCGGATCGCTGGGTGGAGGAGTGGTTGGATGTGAGGCTGGGAAGGCCGGTTGGAGGGGGCTTGGGGAAGGAAGGCCGCACCAAGAAAAAAATCAGCGCTTCGTTCAAGTTTGACATGTCTCCTAAAGTCCTCAGAGGGCTCCTGGCAGGGGTATGAGGTTTGTGTGGCAGGCCCAAGTCGGGGGATATTAGGACCTCATCTCATGCAGGACCCTTAACTCATGGTTCCCGAAGCTCACGCTACAGATGGGTATGGTAACTCAGGGACTGGGGGCACGATACGGGACCCCCTCTCCCACCGGTGTGTGCTCAGCCCTCACGTACAGAATCCCAGCCACAACGTGGAGGTTGGTTACGGCTGTGGCAGAGGGAGAAATCGAGACCTGCGGGAGGTAAAGCGACTGGCACCCGTGGGACAAAGCTGGGACAAAGCCAGGACCCCGGAATCCAAGTCTGTCCCTTCCACGTGTGCCTGCTCCTTGACAGATTCTGACCCTGCCAAAAAGGAGGTTACAGGCAGGTTACGTGTCCAGAGGGACGTATCAATATGGAGCCGCAGAACCCTTGAACACCTTGTCCAGATCCCACACACGGGCAACGGCCTTCTCAAGGCCACACTGGATTAAAGATCTTGCCAGAAAGAGAACGTGATTCATCCAGGTTCATCGTCCGAGCCTCTGGCTCTACCATTTGCCAGCTGTGGGCTTTAGACGAGTGGCTTTGGACCCTCTCTCTGTCTTTGTTTCCGTGAAATGCACACGTTCAAAACCCCTCCGTAGGGTTGTGGTGAGGATAAAATGCGATCGGAACCGCTGACACTTACCGGGCATGTCCCATGCGCCAGGCGTTGCTGTAAGCACTTCACACAAGTTACTCATTTAATCCTTCACCAATCTAACGAGGGGACCTTCATTTTAAAGGTGAGGAAACTGAGGCACACAGAGATTAAGTTCCTGGCCCAAGATCGAACAGCTAATAAGTAGAGATGCCAAGATTTAACCAGGGCGCTCTGCCCACCACCCCCCACCCCCAAACCTACGCCATCAGCAGCACACACAGGTCTGGCCTACAGTAAGCACTGAACACGTGGCCTGGGCGTGTGTCCAGCCAGTGTCACGGTGTCCCGAGAGAGCTTGCTCCTCCACTCACCGCCACATCCCACAGCCTGCGGGAGTCCTCGAGGTTCTCCGTGTCTTCTGCTAATTGCAGGGCAGAGCATGGAGGGAAAGATATAGCTGCCTCTGTCCCCTTTGCTTCCAGCTCCTGCACGGGCTGTCTCCGCTGCGTCCTCACCAACCCGGCAGTGAAATCCGGTGAGACCAGCCCCTTCACTGGGTTCCATGAGTGGTCCTCTGATGTCAAGCATTTTGTGATCTCTGTTTACTTTCCTAGTGGTTTGGGGTCCCAGAGAAGGGTCTGGCGGAGGACAGAGCCTTTGGCCCTCTGTCTGGCTGGTTCCCATCAAATTCGCCCACGAGCGCCACATCCTCTCCCAGTGCTATGCAGAGAGCACGGCCGCCCCTGCTCCCGGCTCTACCTGGACACGCTGAACTCCACCAAGGAGCTCCGAGGACACAGATCCTCCCCCTGAACCATGTCTGCCCTCCTTACAAGGCGTCTGGGAAGATGAAAAGAAAAAACTTCCATCACCACCATCATCACGGGATAAAAGAGCACTCGGGGTCATGAGCAAGAATTAATGTAAAATTGGCCAGAAGTTTAGAACCAGCGATGCTAACGACAATGACGTGAAGGTAACGAAGGTGACGGTGGGGGCAGCACACTGGCACGGAGCTTGCTGCCTGCCGGGGGCTGCGGTGGGCGCTGCAGTAAGCACTGCGCACAGTCATCACTCCGTGGGTAACACGGTGGAGAGTGGGCTTGGTGTTTGCTGTGGCTGGCGCCTTATATACGTACGTTGCCTTGTTTGCTTTAAGCAGGCAGACCACTAGCCCTGTTTTGTGAGTGAGGGACCCCGTGCTCACAGATGGGGAAGACTCGCTCACCGGCATCCGGTTCGTAAGGGCCAGGACAGCCTGCGTGAGGCTGCACGGGACCGGGAAGACTCCGCTCTGGGGGCAGTTTCTGCGGGAGTGTGGGGAGGAGAGAGAAGCAGCTGAGTTGATGAGACAGGGAGGCACTCCCGACAGAGGGCAGCAAGGTGGAGGTGGGGGCCCCCCCCCACCGTCCATCCAAGCCCGGGTCTGGATCTGCATGTCTGCTGCGTCCCCACATGCCTGCGTCCGCACGTGGCTGTGGGCATGCAGCAGGGAGGTGGGCTGCCAGTGTGGAGCCCACGGGTCAAGAGCTGACCCCCACTTCCTGCCGCACGCAGCTGAGAGAGCCGCTGCGGTCACAGGGGGCGGCCGAGCGAGCGCCTGCATCCATCAGCCAGCCGTCACCGCGGCCCACCCCCAGGTCAGGAATCAGCAGCGCCACTCACCTCCTGCCAGCAGGCGCTCTGCTGGCTGCTGAGCCTTTGGAAAATGTAACCCTGTCAGCCCTCGCTGGGAGGCGAGAGGGGCCACGCTTCAGTGCGTGCACATGTGTTCCCTCAGACACGTTCCGGCCTCGTGCACAGCGCAGACACAGGCGTGCTCGCGGCCGTGCACCCAGGCATATCCCTGCCGGCCTGCAGATGCGCGCACACGCCTGCACCAGAGGCAGGCCCTTCCACGTGCACTCGTACACAAAGCATGCGCATGCCTTCCACAGGTGTGCTCTCTTACACACATGTGCATGTGGGTCCACTGAGATGTTTCCATGAGCCAACCCATTTTCCATCCCGGCATGCACTGATGCGCATACGTGTGTTCCAGACACTCCCGAACAGGCACACGGTACGTGTGTGTGTCCACTCGGATGTGCTTGTGCACATGAACTTACAGTTCCATGCACACATTCGTAATGCACACACGCACTCACGCGTGCACAGGAAAGCATGCGCAGCCTCAGGAACAGTCAGCGACAAACTCCGATTTCAGGTCCGTGATGCCCACAGATGTGTCCAACACGTGAGCACGTGCGAGGGCTGTCTGTACTTAACAGACACGATGACTTAGAAGGATCCGAACAAGCAGGCATCTCCAGCGAGCGCTCAGATCTGGCACACACGTGAATGACATACACCCCGTGCGTCTGCCCATCCGTGTGTGTACGTCCACTCCCACACCTAACCACCTCTGTCCACACGCACCTTCGGGCAGGCCCCCCCTAGTTCACCCGCAGCCATGTCACCCGCGCCTCACTCCACACACAAGCATGCACTCCAACAGACACGTGCCCCTGAAGCTCATCTCCCACGTGTGTGCACGGTCAGAGCTCCGACACAGGGGCACACACACGGCCCCCGGGGTGCAGCCTGCCCCCGCCCCAGACTGTCAGGTGTGCTGGGGACAGCAGGAATGGTGCCCACACGCAGAAATCGCCACTCACGCAGAATTGCATCTGCTGCAAACTTCTCATTTGCTGTGCAAATGATGATTAAATGTTATTGTGCAAGAGAAAATGGCAAGGAAGATTCATTAGCTTTATTGTCAGGAAGGACTCCATGGGCTCCAGCTCCCCGCTCCAAGGCTGGCTTAACCCTCTGTGTGCTGCGTGGACCGTGCTCAGATGCAGGCTGTGCAGAAGGAAGCCCAGGGAGACAGAGCCCAGCGCTGGGCCACGTGAGCTCGCCCAGGTGTAGCCAGCACTGGGGAGGGAGTCAGGAGTCCGGGTGGCCACTCCAGCCTTGCCCCCTTGTCTGCCGTGCAGCCTTGGACTTGTTTCATTCACCAGATGATCTCTCACTCCTACCATGTCACAGGAATACAGAAGCCAAGGTCCCTCCTGGATGTATGGGGTTTTTCAGACGGACAAGGGCAGTCCAGGCTGCTGGAACAACTTCAGTAAAGGGTCGAAGGCTCGGGAACACAATAGCAGTGCAGGGCCTGTCCAGGAAACACGGGGCCTGGACGGGTCAGCTGGGAGACAGGTTGTCAAGGGCCCTGTAAGCCCTTCCAAAGAATTTGGACCTTTTCCCAAGGAAATAAGGAACTATGGAAGGCATGTGAATAGGGCTGACAGATAAAATACAGCGTGCCCAGTTAAATTTGAATTTCAGATAAATAACGAATGATTGTTTTAGCATTAGTATCTCCTAAATATTGTCCAGGCATACTTATACTGAAACGCATAGTCATTATTTATCTGAAATGCACATTTAACTGGGAATCCTGTATTTTTATTTGTCATATCTGGCAACTTTATGTCTGGATTTGCATTTTAGAAAGAGCATGCTAGCTGTCGTGCCCAGGGTAGATTAGAGAGCAAGAGGAGGGAGGGACACCAGCAAAGAGATAGGTAGTTCGTATTCTCGTCCTCTTTTGTAATCAGAGAACCCCCAAATTTTAGCAGGGCACACGGCCATCTATTACAAAGACCACACTCCCCACCTCTACCACAACTGTGTACTACCTGAATGGAGTCCCATCCAATACAATCTAAGCAGAATTGTCATGTGGCAGCTTCTTGGACACTTCCTTAAAAGACCATTGACCCGTGTCTTTTGCCTCTTTCCCTGCTCCTTTCTCCTTTCTGCTGGTTGAACACAGCTGAGATGGCTGGAGCTCAAGCAGCCACCTTGGGCCATGAGGACAAAGGCTGTACCCATATGGATGGTCAAACAGTGAACTAGAAAGAGACTTGGTTCTTTTCAATCTCATGGAGCCACCTTATCAGCACTGAACTGCCCGCATTCACACCTGGTTTACAGGAGAGTGAAAACTTCCAACAGCTGAAATTACTGTTATTTTCATTCTCTATCCCAAGCAGCCATGCCTAATTCTAAACTGATGTAAAAAACTGACACAGGAATCTCAGAGAGAGAGAGATGTTAGGCTTAACCCGGGCCAGTGAGTGGGTTTGAGAAGGATTTAAGAGGAAGCCCTAGCAAGAGTGAGCAGGTGACTGGGTATGGAGATGGCAGGTAGAGAATGTCAAAGGCTTTCAGACTTGAGTGACAAGGACGGTGAAGCTGGTAATGAGCCAGGGAAGCCAGGAGACACTTCCAGTGTGGGACCCTGGGAAGTCAGTTTGATTTGAGCCGTGGTGAGTTGGAGAGGCCT
Organism: Glossophaga mutica; assembly: GCA_039655065.1. Taxonomy (NCBI): domain Eukaryota; kingdom Metazoa; phylum Chordata; class Mammalia; order Chiroptera; family Phyllostomidae; genus Glossophaga; species Glossophaga mutica. The sequence continues at coordinate 97,958,784 of CM077312.1, read as the reverse complement.
GCCAGCCACGTGCCCAAGACGTGGAAATGCGGGACTGGGGGTCAAAAAGTCTTTGCTGGCCACCCTCACCGAAGGGTGGCTAAAGTCATAAGGGCAAGGGAGGTCCGAGGAGGGGGTAGAGTGACGGGATCAGAGAGTCGAGGATGAACGCTGAGGAAGCTTCAGGGGCAGGTGGAGGGAAAGGGCCGCTGGAACCACCATTTCGGCAGCTGTGCGGTGGGGGCAGGTGGGAGGGTCGACCTCGCTGATCCTTGAAGTTTCTTCCTAATCTAACTTTCAAGAATTTTGAGGTGTGATCATAGACCACTTATTTCTCCTCCCTGTGATTCAGTTTCCCTTTTGAAAATGGTGCTAAAAATAGTACCTACCTCAATGGGGTTGTTTGCTGGGCAAAGTGACCCAGACTAGCTTGTCGCTCAGAGCCAGCACACAGTAAGAGCAAAGGAAGCGACAGCTGTCAGGTCATGGAGGTGGGGACTTGGCAGTGCTGAAGGAGGGGTGGGGGTGAGTCCTCTTCCCCACTCCAAGCCCAGAAAGAGGCTGCAAGCCTGGGGTCCCTCACCGAGACCTTTAGTGGGCACCTGCTGTATGCAGAACACAGTCAGATGGGGAGAGGACAAAGCCAGGAGAAAATGTGCTTACTCTTGAAATGGAGAGAAAGCCCAGGCTTGCCAGGAGAGTTGGGAGGAAGTTAAGGTTCGGGGACAGGAGAGGGGCCGGAGGGGCTGCCCCTCGGCGCAGCAAAGACGTGGCAGCCCGCTGATCGCAGCCCGGGCGTCCGTGAAATGGGCCTTCTGGGAACAGGAGGAGCTGGAAGTGTTCTAACACTCCACACTCGAGGCACCAGTGTGCTCGGGCTGCCGTAACAAAGCCCCGGGAGCTGGGTGGTTTGAGCGATGGAAATTTATTATCTCCCAGTCCTGGAGGGCAGAATTCTGAAAGTCAGGCATCCACGGGGCTGGCTCCTTCCAAGGGCTGTGAGGGAAGGATCATTCCAGGCCCCTCTTTGCGCTTGTCGGTGGCCGTCTTCTCCCTGTATCTCCTCCTGCTGCCTTCCCTCTGTGTGTCGGTCTCTCTGCCCAAATTTCCCCAGTCCAGGACCCAGTCACAGTGGACTAAAGGCCCACCCAACTGCAGTAACACCCTCATCCTAACTGCTGACGTCTGCGACGGCCCTATCTCCAAATAAGGTCTCGTTCTGAAGTATTGCAGGTTCGGGCTTCAGCGTGAAGTTTATAGCAGGACACGGTTCAGCCCATGACATCCCCCATTTCAATCCCGGCACCAGCTGTCACCACAGACCCCTCGCCAGGCTCCCTTACTGGGGCGGTATGAGTCCTCCCGCCCTTGGGTGGGAGCCTCTGAGGGAGAAGGCCTTGGGACCCATGTCCCCAGCTGGGGTGGGGCGAGGGTGGGCACGGTTTCCTCCCTTCCTTTTCCTCCACGCCCATTGATTCATTCAGACCCTCACCGTTAACCTCACACACACGTGCGCACGCGCGCGTGCACACACACACTCTATTCAGAGAAAAACCCAGCGACCCAGCCATATACATGAAGGCACGCACACAAAGACACGTGAATGCACGCACATGCTCACAGCCATGGAGACACACGTGGACACAGACCACAGCTCACACATTCCCCAGATGCGCAGGCGCATGCTGGCACGCCCACACGGGCACCAGGACGGCCCCGTCAGCGGGCACACAAAGACACATCTGTACTCCCGCTGGGCAACGAGGTGCGGCTCTGCCCCTGTGCATTGCCATAGGCCCGTATCGCTCAGCGCAAAGACACAAAACGCAGGGACACAAGCACTCACACCTGCGCACACCCAGATAGACACACAGGGGCCCTCTGCAGACGCAGGGCTTTCCAATCCTGTTGTGGTGGGCAGATCCTGGCAGGCGCACACCACCCCCCTGGCCTCACAGCTCGCCATTCCCTCCCTGGTAATTAGAGGCAATTTAATCCCCATCCCGCCCAGCCAATCACAGGCTCCACAGAACAGGCAGCCATCGAAACCTCCCCACCGGGAGAGCAGCGAGGCAGAGCCCCCCTTCCCACTCTGCTGTGCCCTTCCGCCTTTGTAGTTGAGATGGGACGTACAAACCTAGACACACAGACACATGCACACGCTCAGGTCCTGAGACTGCACACGCACACACAATCACATGTACACAGAACCCACGCAATTGCACGTGCACATGCAACCCACACACGGAGGAACAGGAACACAGTGTACAAGGCACAGCATGTACACAGATGTGCACAGTCTCAAGGTCAGTTGCTGCGAATGCGTGCACGTCATTCCACGAGTTCTACCAAAATGTGCGAACACACAGACATGCGGTGACACGTGGAGGTGGAGGACACATACACAGCCACACACAGATCTCAGCCTGGGCTCAGCGAGCGCCCCTCCAGGGTGTCTGAGCCGCGCACACCTGCACACTGTGACAACGAGGAGGTCACAGGCACAGAAATGGGAGAGCAGGTGCACCCCTGTGTGCACGCGCACACAACACACAGGACCCCTCACTGGCCCACCGTGCGTCACCACAGCGGCCCATGGGCCCCTCCTGCTGAACCCAAAGATGGCCCCGTACCCTCCCCAGCTAGGGCAATTTCCCAGGAGAGGGGGTGCCAAGGTCCCACCTGTCAACCTTCTGCTTGTAGCTCTATCACGGCCGGTGCGCTGACATTCAGAGCCTGGCACCGAGATGATCGCATTTAGCTGTAATGTACCACAGATTGCACTGACATTTGGAAAATATTCCACCTCGGGACCCATTCAACTTCAAACTTTTTCCTGGAAGAGGAGAGAAATGGCAGAGAGAAGGCGGCGAGGGCCTGCCATGTTCCGAAAAGGAGCTGTTTCCCAGCCCAGCGCCGCCAGAGCTGAGCCCTCTGGCCTCTCCTCCCAGACACCTGGGGGCAGGAGGTGGGGAGGAGGAATGGAAGTCTCCAAGGCACAGAGTTCCAGACCACACAGCAAGGCTTCACAGAGGACCTGCCGGGAGTCCCCTGATCAAGTCTGGGCCCAGGCAATAGCGATCTGCTACCAGCTCACCTACGAAGCACCAAGCCCTGTCTTAAGCATGTGGCATACATGACCTCATTTGCTATGATAACAACTTTATGAGGTAGGAACGGTTATCACGTCCATTTGAATGATGAGGGACCCGAAGCTCAGAGAGGTGAAGTGACTTGCCCAAGGTCACACAGCCAGGACAGGCTGGAGCTGAGATTTGAACACAAGTCTGCCTGGCGCCAGAACCTGCCCTTTTCCCACCTGCACGGGGTGAACTTGTAAGGTGTGTCGTGGAGTCAGGTAGATGCTGAACCCTCCCCAGGCCTCCCCCTGGCTTCGCCTTTCTCTTCTTTCTCTTCTTCCCCTTCTCCTCCCCTTCCTCTCTCTGGCTTCCTTTCTGTCCTCTTCCCTCCCCTTCTCCCCACCTCTCTGAGCAGAACCAGTGTTTCCAGAATGACACAGTCTGGGACGGCTTCCTGGAAGGGAGGAGGAGGCCTGAGCTGCACCTGGGAGCTCAGAGCGGATGGGTAAGACGACATCTGCAGGATCAATGTGCAAGCCTCGCAGAAAAGCCTCTGGGAGCCCCTGCCTTTTAACGAATGGAGTGGTTGGACCCTTCCTGTGTGACAGCTGCAGAGAGCCAGGGCTTGGATGGGGGAGACTCGCTCCGGGTGGCCCGGCCCTCTCTGAGGTTGTGCCCAGACTGGGATCTCGGCAACACAGCCAACCAGGCAAACTAGTGGCAGCCAGAGATGCGCCCACCCATTCTCCAGAGAGGAGCCCCTCAGAGGCCCCTGCTTATCTGAACTAGGCAGTATGGTGGGAAAATACAGAGAAACAGATATTTTGAAAGCAGCGTGGGAATGACGTGGTCTGAGCTCATCCAAAACATGGTAAGAGAGGTAGGAAGACTGTGTGGTTCTCTGATGAGCTAATTAATCTCCCTAAATACCTTGGAGTCCAACTTCCCAAAAGGCAAAGGAAAGTTAGGTTATTCTAACTAGGTTATTCTACTCTAAATGATTCCTGAGTTTCTCAGGGTGGCAATCAACCCTCTCTCTCTCTCTCTCTCTCTCTCTCTCTCTCTCTCTCTCTCTCTCTCTCTCTCTCTCTCTCTCAATTCTCAGTAATTGTAAAGAAAAAGAAAACAGAAAAGAAGGGTTTTTTTGTGGAAAATGACATTCTAGCCACAGAGAGAATCCTGGACAAGGGAATCAATTGGCCTCCATCTGGGGAGCCAGCCTATTGGGGGCGCGGATGGGACAGCCACCTTCACATCATGTCCTGGGCTACAGGGGCGTCCCGAGATCTGTCTGCCTGCAGGAGCTTGAATTGATTGGGAAAAGGGAGACCGAGTGGGGAGGGTGAACTGAGATCTTCAGCAAAAGCAAAGAATAGGCCCTCCCAGTGCCCATCACTGGTGCCATCGAGAGCAACACGACGCTTAGCGCCAGCACCCTGAGGACAGCAGCCGTGCTCATCAGTGATAAGTTGGAAGCCGCCATCCATGCTCATCCCCAGTGCCCTTGCAGGTCCGTCACCCGTATTCTCGGGATGGCCTCAGGGTCCTCCCCCAGCACCCTGGGCCGGCACCCTTATTGACACCCAATGAGCACAGGGACTGTGTCCTTTTCGGTCATCACTGTATCCCCACTAGCCATGGGGCCTGATGCTTAAAAGGAGCGCAGGAAACTTCTTGTGAGTAGATGAATAATTGGACTGATGTTCATGAGAAGGATTTACCAGGCTGCCACCCTATCGTCAGGTCCTTACCCAGTGCCTGGCGAGGAGAGCACCCATAACTACCTGTTGGAGAGATGAGCGAGCGGGTGGATAGGTGGATGGATAGGTGGGCGGGTGGATGGATGCATGCATGCATGATGAATACACGGAAGGAAGAAAGGATGGCTTTGGAGGCACAGCTCATGCCATTTGTAATTCCAGGCAATCAGCCTCCAAGCCCAGAGTCCGACACAATGCAATCATCCTGAGAAACAAGAGAAGCCTGCCTGCTGCCCCATGCCTGCAGCTCCGGGCCCCCCGTGGGCCTGATGGCTCCACCTGATTCTCTCCTGCCAAGTGGAGATGCGGCCGGGGCTGGAGGTGGGCCGAGTCAGGGAGCGCCTCCTCCTCCTGGCCCTGCTTGCCCCCTACCACTCTCCAACCCAAATACAATTTTCTAGAATGTCCCCAGGTCCTGGAGGGAAAGCTCATTCCCTGTGATCTACCCATAAAACTGTCAGTAGCTGCCTGCCGTTTGGGGAGCCAACTGCCATCAACTCAGCCCGGCAGCAGGGTGGGCCGGGAGGTGGGCCAAGGTAGAAGGGTATGGGCTGTGGGAGTCAGCTTTCTGCGGACCCAGCCATGACCTCTGGCAGAGCGGACCCCCGCTACCTCCCAGAGGGTCGCCCAGGACACGGGGAGTGCTCGGTGTACCTGCCATTTATTCCACACCAGCTGTGTGCTACTCACTCCCCTGAACCATCTAGTCTTTATCCTCAGCACAACCCGGGAGTCAGGTCCGTCAGGGAAGAGCCCCACTTTATGGTTGGGGAAGCAGAGGCTCAGAGAGGTGAGGGACGTTGCCGAACGTCACATTGCGGGGATGTGGCAGAGTCAGCACCTGAACCCAGGGCGATCTGACTCCAGGGCCTGGCTCCCATGGACGGCAGTTGGCCACCTCCAAACCCAGGTCACCCAAAGCCACCAAGGTCAGCATTGCCACGCAGCAGCCTGGGATGAGAAGAGCTTCGCTGCAGGCAGGAATGATGACATGGCAACTGGAGTAACCTCCCTCTCGACAGTATCTAACCTCTGACCTCTACCAGTCACCTGGCTGTCTCCAAGATGCCCTAGCCCCACGGAATGTATATCTCAAGTCAGAAGGAAAAGGCGCTGGGACCTGTGTGCGGAGCCTGCCAGCCCATAGCACACCTTCATGTGAGTTAGAAGCAGTAAGGCCTTCGCCCTGGCCAGTGTGTCTCAGCGGGTTGGAGCGTCATCCCGTAACAGAAAGGTTGCGGGTTCAATTCCCCGTCAGGGCCCAGAGCCAGGTTGAGGGTTTGATCCCTGACCCGGGCACAGACGGGAGGCAACCTATCAGTGCTTCTGTCTCTCACCGACGTTTCTCTCTCTCTAAAAGTAATGAAACCCTGTCCTCAGGTGAGGATTAAAAAAAACAGCTGATGCTTTCATCCGGGTGAGAGCCAGAGGACCCCGTGCGGTGGCCAGCCTGCACCACCAGGCATGGCAGCCGAGCCCTCGTCACACAGCCTTGGGACTTGGGGGCTAGAAATATTATTAAATCAACCCATGTTTTCCCAGTGTCGGCCATTTAAATACTATATTCGTGACTTCTGCTGTGTCCAAGTACCACCCGGACTATTATTTACTGCATGTTTTTCTTCCAATAATCCCATCTTTACACTTAATTTTATTTCGAAAGCAAAACTTACATCAGCACATTAAGTGGAAAAACAGTAACACAGGACATAGATGGTGACACGAGTAGAAACACACTCAGGAAAAAGAAAATGTAGCCCTAACTGGTGTGGCTCAGTGAATTGAGCATCTCAGGCAAACCAAAAGGTTGCCGGTTCAATTCCCTGTCAGGCCACATGCCTGGGCTTCAGGCCAGGTCAGGGGCCAGGTCCCCAGTTGGGGGAGATTGATCCATCTCTCATACATCAGTGTTTCTCGCTCTCCCTCCCTTCCCCTCTCTCTAAAAATAAATAAATAAAATCTTTTTAAAAAAGAAAAGAAAAAATGTCTTAGTGCATGTTCTGATAACCTTGCCTGCTGAAGGCTTCAGCCTGAGTTTTCTACCACTTTCAAAGGAAGATTACTAGGTATGAGAGAGATATTTATTAAGACTCACTAGCACCAGGCTGGTGTGGCTCAGTGGATAGAGTGCCAGCCTTTAAAACCAAAGGGCCAAACCAGGTCGACTCCCAGTCAGGGCACATGCCTGGGTTGCAGGCCAGGTCCCCAGTAGGGAGCACGTGAGAGGCAACCACACGTTGATGTTTCTCACCCTCTCTTTCTCCCTCCCTTCCCCTCTCTAAAATAAATAAATAAAATCTTAAAATTAAAAAAAAAAAAAAAAACAACAAGGACTGATCTACACCCATCCCTGTGAAGTTAATCGCAAGGATTAAAGAGCTGATCTCTACAAAGCACTCAATACTTATTACAGAATAAGCCCTCAGTGCAGTGCTTACTATTATTATAAAGAACAACATTGACAACTCAGGGCAGGGCACCCCTGGTCCCAGGCACCTCCGGGCCCACCTCCCGCCACGCAGCCCCACCCGATGTCTGCCGGGGCTTCCCCCACAGCACATCTGCTGCACAAATCACAGCCATCGATTTCTTGGAAGGCAGCTTTAGGGTTTTTGTGATTTTTTTTAAAGTTTGGCTTTAAATCATGATTTATTCTTAGTGCCTTAAAATAGGAAGTGGAGATTTGGAGGCAGGTCGGATCCCCCCTGACTCTTGCTTCTCCTGCTCTTCCCCCTAAACCAGCCCACCCCTACTACTTTGCATAATCTGTCTCTTTCCCCAAAGAGGGGGCACTGGGACCTCTGTTCACCCCAGGGGGTGGGAGGAGAGGATGGAGATGGGGACCTGGAGCCCAGGCACTGTCGCCTGTCCTCCTGGTGTCTCCCCTAACCCGAGCCCTAATAGGGATCATTCTGGACCTCTCAAACCCTCCAGGCTCGAACCCAGGTCACCGGCTCAAGAGTGCCCCCACCGGACTCCGCCACTTCCTAACTGTGCGTCCCTGGGCATGCCACTAAAACTCCCAAGGAGCCTGCTTCTTCCTCTGCAAAGTGGATGCAGAGGGTCGTCTCCCAGGACCGAGGGGAGGAGGAAGGGCCCAGGAGTTCGCCGAGGTGCGGGGACTTTGCGAGAGCCCTGATGTACGCGGGGGTCTCGGTGATCATCGTCTTGCTGGGAGATGGTCTGCTTGCCTCCCAGGGGCCACCGGTTCCAGGTGGAGTCAGGCAGAGAGGGGCTCCCAAATGCGTGTTTCAAATTCAGGCTCTGAAAATGTTGCAGCTGCCATTCTGCTACGACCCAGCTGGGACCCACTGACAGCATCTTAATTTCAGCCCAAGCTCTTTTCCAGACCGGCTGCTAATTAGGGCTAATGGGCAGCTCTCCCTGCTGGCTCCCGCTGCCTCCTCCTCCTCCTCCACTAAAGCGAGCCACCGGGCAGGGCCGCTGGGCTGATGCCTCGGGCTCCCATTTGCGAGTCAGTCCTCCGGGGTGGTCATTGCTCTCCGAAGTCCCTTGGCAGGGGTGAGTTCTGTTGTTGTTGCTTTTCACCTGAAAAATGGGAGGGCAGAGGCAATATTCATCCGGGCAGGCAGGCAGTCGTTCAGGGACCATGTGCCCACTTCCTACTTCATGCCGGGTCCATGGAGGCACTGAGGACTGCAAATAAGCTAAACCAGGAGCCAGACACTCCTGGGTTCAAATCCCAGTTTCATCCAGTTCTGGCTGTGTGCTCTTGGGAAAATTACTTAACCTCTCTGAACCCAGGTCTCCACATTTGTGAAAACAAATAGTCCCTACCTCACAGGGGTGTTAGGAGAATGAGACAAGACGTGGGGGGGCTGAACACAGTGGCCAGCACCGCAGCCCTGAGGCTGGCAGGATTTGGAGGGATCCTAAGGCCTTGAGAGCCATCTTGAGAAGTCAAACTTCATACCCAGAGAGCAATAAATAGTAACTATTATTCTTACCATGTTCTCTGTGCTTCAACGTTTGTTAAACATCCCCACCGTGCTGAGAATATGATAATAGATACAGTTACCCAGCACTTACTGTGTGCCAGGCACTCGTCTATACTAACTCATTTATCCCAAAAACAACCCTACAAGATAGGTATAATTATTTTTTTTCATCCTCACCTGAGGACATGCTTGCTGATTTTAGAGAGAGGGGAAGGGCGGGAGAGAGAGAGGGAGAGAAACATTGATCAGTTGCCTCTCCTACGCGCCCCAGCTGGGGACTGAACCCACAACCAAGGCATGTGCCCTGACCAGGAATCAAACCCACAACCGTTTGGTTTATGGGACAACACTCCAACCACCTGAGCCACACCAGCCAGGGCAAGACAGATGTAATAATTATCCCCATTTTCAGATATAGAAACTGAGGCACAGAAAGGACAAATCGCTTGCCCATGATCATGCAGACAGTGTGTGGTTTTCTACTGCTGCGGAACAAACTAGCCCCGAGGTTGGGAGCTTAAAACAATGAACTCTTAGTAGCTCCCATTTCCCTAAGTCAGGAAGCCAGGCGCAGCTTAGCCTGGTGCCCCAGGTCCTCACTGCTCGGGGCTGGAAGTCGCAGTTCCTTCCATGTGGCCCCCTCACAGGTCAGGCCACAGTGTGACAGCCAGCTTTCCTCCGAGACAGCAAGCGAGAGGGGGTGCCCGCAATGGACGCCCCTGTCTTGGTATAACTACTCTCAGAAACGGCACCCTATCACTCCTGCTATATTGTATTTATTGGGTTGGCCAAAAAGTCTGTTACGTTTTTTCTGTGCGATGGCTCTAGTAGCACTTGGTTGTCTTTAACTTCATTCGAAACAATTTTGTTAGATTGTATTGTGACAGCTGTCATATTGGCGTGCATTTAGAAAACTAAAAAAAAAAAAAACATCAAAATTGGTGAATTTTTGCACAGCCATTTTAATAATGAAGATGGAGAAAATAAGCAACATGTTCTGCGTATTAGGCTTTATTATTTCAAGAACGGTAAAAATGCAACTGAAGCACAAAACAAGATTTGCGCAGTGTATGGAGAAGGTGCTGTGACTGGTCGAACATGTCAAAAGTGGTTCGCAAAGTTCTGCGCTGGAGGTTTCTCGCTGGCCAAAGCTCCACAGTCGGGTAGACCAGTTGAAGTTGACAGCAATCAAACGGAGGCGTTAATTGAGAACAATCAATGCCATGCCACACAGGAGACGGCTGACATAGTCAGACTACACAAAGGCAGGAACGCCAGACGCCATCGCTGCACAGGGACCGTGATAGTGGGAAGCTAGCTCAGCCCGTAAACAGTGGAGTATTAAGCCAGAAAGCCTGGCTCCAGAATCCATGTTCTTAATCCGGAATCTGATTAATATCTCAGCTCCATGATTGTAGCCTGAATGATGAGACATTAAAGATCATTCCTGCCCTTCTGAAGCTCTCCATCCAGAGAGAGAGGAGAAAAGAAAAAGAGTGAGGTGGAAGGTGCATCAACACAGGGAGGTTCAGCAGAGTAAGCAGGAAGCCTTCCTGGAGGAGGCATCACCTCCTCCAGGAAGGGACAAGGTGGAGTTGGCCAAGCAACGAGGGGTGTGGAAGAGGGCTTGGTAGCTGGAACCATTCATGCCAAGACTCACGCGGAAGACTGGTGCTTCGTGTGAAGACCAGTGTGTGTCTGGGCGGGTGGAGCAGGAGATGGAGGGGCAAACAGAGGCCATGTCTTAAATGGGCAGGCAAAGGAACTTGCATGTTATTCCCAAGAACTACAGAGCCGTGGAGGTTGTCCACAGTAAGATTTGTGTTTTTAAAAGGCTGTCCTGAATGGCGTGGAAAAATAGAGGTGGGTGGCTGGGGACAAGGGGAGGAGTAAGAAGGCCCTTCCTTTTTATTTTTTGAATTCATTCAGGTCATGTACATCCAGCAAAGGCCAACTACGTGCGCTGTTCTAGGGACTGTAGATACAGTAATGAGTAACACAAGGCCATTCTCTCTTGGAAGTCACATTCTAGTGGGGGGGGGGCGCGGCAGGGGAATAAACTTATAAAACTAATAAACGTAAAAGGAAACTATCGAAGTGATTGGTGCTATGAAAAAACATAATTAAGCAGAGTAGCACAAAAGCAAAAGTGACCACAGTAGCCACATTGACCTTAAACCTGAATGACAAGAGCTGGCCGAGGGAACATTTTCGAAGCCGAGAAACAGCTAGTGCAAAGGTCCTGAGGTGGGGCAGGTTTGGTTGGAGGCCAGGACAGCTGAGGCATAGTAGCCAAGAGGGAGAAGCACAGGAAATGAGGCAGGAGAAGGAGACAGAAGCCAGAACACAAGAGGGTGTGCCCGGTGCTGGGCCCTGGCAGTGGGAAGAGCAGTCAGGTCCCGAGCAGTGGCCCGAAGAAGATACCGCCCACTGCCCTCAGGTGAGCAAACCTGAGTTCTGATGCGAGGCCCTGGAGACCCAGGAGCCGCAGAAAATCAGGGGGCAAGAGAGGAGAGGCCTGCCCGGCCCTGGCCCATCTTGCCAACAGGTCTCCTCCCAACGGGCCTGGCCAAAGATGAATGTCCCCAAGGCAGACTCAGGCGAAGGCAGCGGGTTAGGCAGCATTTGCATATTTGTTTAATAAAACGTTATGGATGTACACAGAAGGATAATTAACCACCCAGCATATTTTCCCTCGGCTCCCCCCTCCTCCTGACACTACTGCTACTGTGGACCCCAACACTTGCCACTCCCCCCGCTGAGTCAGCAGAATTCTTGCCTCTTCTCAGGCGGGGACACCTACACGTTCGATAAATGTGCGCTTACTGAGTGTATATTGCGGCCGGTCAGGTCTGTGCAAGTGGTGATTCCACCAGTTCCGCCTGAAGTGTTTATGCCAGTACCTAGGGCCACGTTAGCTATTTATTTTCGCAGAGAAATTAAATTAGATAGTTAAATAGCTTTTGGTGTAATTATGAAAGAAATTTACACGAGATGTTTATGAGGAGAAGGGGGATCATTAGGCACCCAAACCCCAAGGATATCCATTACTTGGGAGACTTCTTATTTCCTCTTCGCTGCTATAAGGGTGGGGGGGCGCCCAGCAAGAGCCAGAGGGGTGGGAATTCCCGTTGCCGGAACACGAGCCCCAAGGGTGAGAGCTGTCTGTCTGTCTGTCTCTGTCTCAGCGGTGGGCTCAGAGCAAGGTGAGTCAGTAAATGCCAAGAATGAATGCACGCCAGCTCTGCAAAGCAGGAGGCTCCTTCTCCTCGCTAAGCCTCAGTTTCCTCATCTGTCACAACGCCTCCCCCACCGAGCTGTTCTGAGAACTAAAAGACGTAATGCGAGCAAACCGTTTGTTCCCTAACTATTGGGGCCGCTTACTGAGCACGAACGGTATGTCAGGAGCTGCTCTTTCAAGAACCACATCGAATCCTTGAAACCATCATTTTAAGGGGACGTCAGTACTTGAACCTCAACCCCATTTAGTGGGCGGAGAAGTGAGAGTTGTCCCTAGCAGCTCGGAGCAGGGCCAGGTGCTAAACCAGGCAGCTGGGCTGAGCCCACCCCTCCGGTCAGGGGCTCTGCAACCACCCTCGCTTTCCTTGAGATCCGCTGCCAGGCTCTTTCCCTTGCATCTCAGAGTTAAAGACCTACTGCCTTCATCCACGCCTACATGTAGCCAGGGAAACCCAGACCCAGAAAGGAAAAGGCAGCGTGTTATGCCAGTGTCCCACTGAGCAAGCCAGCCTGGACCTGCCTAGCCCAGCCGAGCTCACCTCCCCAGAACCGAGTAATTAGTCCGGGCTGATAAGCACTGATTGCAGCCCCTCACCACGGAGCAGAGAAGGGAGCCCCCTCTCAGGGCTGGGAGTACAGCGGGGGGGAAGCGCAGTGCCCTGGGGCTCCCCCTCCTCCACTGCCAGGGCGCCAGGATCTGAGCCCCAGAGAGAAGCCAGGGCCGGAAGGAACACACTTTTATCCAAAACCGGGAAACTGGGATGGAGTTGAGGGGACCTGAGGTCCAGACCTCCTGAATTCTATTTCTGGCTCTGCCATGTAAATGAGCTGTGTGGCAACTTCGCCTTGCCCAGCCTCGGTTTCTTCATCCATAAAATGGGAAGATAATAACAGTCCCTTCCTCCCTGGGCCGTCAAGAGGACAAAAAAAGGTTCTGCAGGTAACGCATCTTACAGCAAGTAAGCACTCAAGAAAATGTCACTGTCATTATTATTACCCCAAAAGCAGTGAACTGTCTTTTTAACCAGAGGCTGGCCGGGTGGTTGATGGATGCAGGAGAAAGCTCTGTCCTTGGGGCCTTCTTCCCACTCTGTGCAAGTCCTCCCATCTTGGAGCTGGTCTGGAGAAGGAAGCACCATGTACGACTGACTGGTCATCTGTAGGGGCTCAGTGACGTCATTGAGGTGAACCCCATCACCAGATGAGGACTGGGCGCAGCCAGCAGGGTGCCGTGCACAGATGGCCCACCCGATGAGCAGAGCTGAAATCCCAACATGGGCAGCTGAGGCACCAGCCTGAAGCCCCCTTCTCTGCATGGGAAGTCCCCGGGCCCTCAGCGGCAGCCCCGATGATCCCAGGCTCTGCCCAGGGCAAGAATGTGTCTAAACGGAGCACAGAGCGCTAAAGATTTAATGGAGGATGCTAATCAGGGAATCCTAGGGAGATCCAATTAAAATGCCAGCCTCCATGAGTTCCCCTTTTTAATTTTCCACAAATTAGCCTTAAAGGGGAAATGGAAATGAAGATATTAGATTTTTTTTTTTTAGAGCCAAGAGGGAAAAATCCTTTGAGGATTACATGACTTGTTTCTTTTTAAAAAAATGAAATAAAATTACTCTCAGCTGAGGGATCTGTAACCCCCTTGGAGGCACTTTTCGGGGGGTGTGCACGATAACCCCTTTGCAGTATAAAGTTCTGTTTCCTGAACGAGCGTGTCCTGTGTACCTTCCTGCTCTCACAGCCCCAAAGGCCCACACTGTGGCACCGTTCACATGTAACTGAGGCTCAGAGAGGTGAAGTGATTTCCCCGGGGTCACACAGCTAGGAAGTGACAGGGCCTGGTTCCAATAGTCATGGGCTCCCAGCTGCAGCCAGGCTGCCATTTGGCCCCAGACCCTGGTCCCCTAAGAACCTGCGGAGCTGAGCATGGGGACACACATGGGCTCTAGCCTGCCTGCTGCGTCCCCCGGGTCTGCCTGAGGTTGTCAGCGTTCCAGAGGCCTGATGGATTTCCCAGCCTTCGCTCAAGGTGGGGTAGTCCGCCCTCCTGGCTTGTCCAGGGTGGCAGTGATTTCTGACCCCCACACAGGAAGTGGGTCTCAGTTTGTCCTTTGGCATCCCGCAGCTGGGACCCAGCCCATCCATCACTGTCTCCTGGCAAATGCCAGCTCCTGCCCCCTCCCCCCGACAGTGACTGGCCCTGGTAACAGGTATCCCTGATCTCGCCGCAGTAGCCTCCACTCCCATGCCACCCGCCCCCCATTCTCCTGTCCACTGGAAATGCTGCTTCGCCAGCGTGGAAACGACAGAAGCAGAGGTGTGCTGTGACAAGAGCCCACCCCGCCTCTGCCACTAGCCTCCCACACAGGCAACAGGCCCCCTGCCCAGACCCAGAGCCTGGGGACGCTCCCAAACTCGACCCCAGGTCCTGGGGCAGGATCCTGGCAGAGACAAAGGCTTCCGGGCTGCGTGCCTTTGGACGAGTGACTTCACCTCTCTGTGCCTCCACTCCCCTGTTGCAGCATGGGCGGCATAAAAATCCAGCTCGAAAGACTTTTTGGTGAAGGTTCGATGAGACCACGGTCGTGGGGAAGGTAAAGAAGGCAGGCAGGAAGAGAGTCCCGGAAGGAAGAAGAGGCAGGGAGGATGAAAAGGTGAGGCAAGACTTCACTTGATGGAGTCCTGCGTCCACTGAAAGGGAGATAAAGGAGGCGTCAGAGGGGCCAGCAACGGACGAAAATAGCCCGGCCGCCTCCCTGGCCTGGGTGCAGGGGCCAGGCCGAAACCTCCCAGGCCATTGCCAGTAAAGCAGCATCCCTACGCCGGGCTGGGTGCTGGGAAAGCTAAGCCCCCAGGGACCTCCAAGGCTCGCATGAGCTTGTTTGGTGGGATACCTGAATCAGAGGGTGACCCCTCAGATGTCGGGTGGTAGCTCAAGGCTGGGGCGTGCACAGCTAAGGGTTGGAGTCTAGTTTGGGGAGAGGCCTGAATCTGGGGCTGTACCAAATTTGTGCGGAAGCCTAGGCTTCGGGGCTGTCGGTTCTAGACGTGAACTCTGAACTTGGGGCTGTGCCTGGTTGTGAAGCTCTAGGTTTAGGAGTCTGCAGAGTCACACTGGGTATTATCAAGACTGAGCTGAACCCCACCTCTGTCTGTGAGCCCAAACCTGGGAGATACCAGAATCCGAGGTAAGCTCTGAATTGTGGGTGTGCTAACAGCAAATCCCAAGGTATCCGTGAGTCCAAGTATGTCGGCACTGGGTCTGTTCAGACCTGTGTGTGAGGGTTTGCACCAGCCCTGGAGGTATGTTTAAGAAGGAATCCCAGAGTAGTGTGGGATGAGTCTTGGGTGGGGGGATCCCTAAGCAGCTAGTGAAGACCCGCCCAGCCCCCCACCCTTTTGTACATTCCTCACCGCTCTTTTTATGCACACGATCCTCGTATCTTTGGTCTCGCTCTTCGCCACCCAGCAACCCCCTTCCTCACCCCCACCTCTGCCCTGAATTGCTGAGTCTCCAGGAGCTGCCTCTCTGAACCCCGAGTCTCAGGCACAGGCCTTCCCCGAGGTGGAGGGGATCAAGGGATGCGGGAGCGCAATTCCAACCTCGCCTTCTCCCCTAACAGAGCAAATCCTTCCGAATCACCCTTCAGGGCCCAGGAAAAGCAGATCGGATTCTTGGGGAAGCCTGCTGCCTTATCTAAGCCTCCGGAACAAGCATTTTGCATTTACTCCCCCAAATGTGTTGCCGAATTGCGTTCCAGCCCGTGGCTTCCAGCCATCTGCAGAGAGAAATCCAGTTAGACCTTGTATAATAAGTTCCTGACAGTCTTGCCGAGGATGCTGGGTCATAAAAGTCTCCTGGTTTTATCGCCAGTAACAGACACGGAGTGAAATTAAGTTGTCTTATCAAATTTAGATAATATATATCCCTCCAGAGGAGAAGTCTCTGCGTGGGGCTTTCATGGTATGAGCCCAGAAGGGGCGCGGGGAGTGGGGGCTGGGGGGAGCAGTCTGAGGGAGGCGCACGGGCTGCGGGCTACCCTACAGAGCCTGGCGGGACTCACCCACGCAGGGCAGAGTTACTGGCCTCCTCGGTTTCAGGGTCTGGATTGGAGACCTGGCGCTGTCATTTCCATGCTGGGTGAACTGGAACAACTGACTTCGCTTCCGAGGGTCTCAGTTTCCTCATCTGTGAAGCGGACATGACAATAATAGTGCCCGCCTCCTGGGCGGCCGTGAGAGTGAGATGAGACGCTACGTGCACCAGCTCAGCCCAGGGCTTGGCGTGTGGCGAGCACGCAAATACAAGTTGTCTGTAACCTGGGAACAGGAAACGGGAGACAAGGGCTGGGCACTGCTAGTGTCTGGACCGTTCTCTTCCCATTTGACAGGTGGGGAGACTGAGAGGGAGAGTGAGTGGTTCGTGGTTACACAAGAAGAGCGGGTGCCCCAGTCACCCTTCCAGGACTCAGCCGTCCCAGCTATCTCCCCCCGCAACCTGGGCCTTCGAGCGAGGCTGCCGGCTGCCGCTTTTCTGCCTCTGCTTGCGGTCCTGCCATTCAGTGCCTTGCTCCAGGGAATGGACAGGTGTGGCAGGAAGCCCGGCTGTCCCTTTGCTAGAGGAATGGGCTTCCGGGACATTGACCGAGGCCAGGTTTACACAGGTCTGTCCAGCTGATTCCGGGACACTGGTCCCACTGTCCCAGGAGGGGGGTTGTCACACCCCAAACCAATGCCTGCCTGAGGGACCTGCCCTGCCTTCCTCCCACCGCTGGGATCCCATCTATAGCAACCTCACACTTTGGCATACCTCTAATGACAGAGAGCTCACCACCTTACCAGGCAATTGTTTCATTTCTCCAGCGTGGGCTGAAGACGACCCCAACTTATCTGACTTCTAAGCTAAGACCCATTCATTCCAGACCCACACCCGCCACGGCAACTTTCCCTCAGCACAGCCTGAGTGCACGTAAGCCTACGTGTGATCGCTGTGTGTTTTCCATACTGTGAGCACTAAACGGAGAGGAAACTAGACTGGCACAGCTCTGTATTCCCAAAGGATGGGGCCGGGCATATAATAGGTACTAAAAAAATAACAATAGCTAACCTTTCCTGAGCACTTACTGTATGAGTCAGACACAAGTTACACGCATTGACGCGTGTAATCGTTGTAATAACCCTGAGATGCTGTTACCATTGTTATCTCTAGTCTATAGAGAGGGGACATAATTTGCCCGAGGTCACGCAGCCAGGACAGAATAGAGTCAGGATGCGAATGCAAGCACCGTGCGTCCAGAGCTCTTACTCCCAGGCATTCCTAAAGATCATCTGGGATGAAGGAAGGAAAGGAAAACAGGAAGAGCGGACCCAGGTGTGCACATCCATCTCTTCCAAGAGGTCCACACTCCTGGAGAGCAGGAGATGTGTATGACTCGTTGCTCTCCCTCCCCCAGCACAGAGCGTGGCAAACATTAGGTGCTCAATAAATGTTTGCTAAATGACTGTTCACTGCTTGCAGGCACATTTTTCTCCCCCACTATGCGAAGAGCCTTTGGATGAGGAACTGAATTGTATTCATCTCTGTAGAGCTGTTGCTAGTGTGTTGTGTGCGCACGGTCCCATAAATACAGCTCGGCAAGCTGAGGGCCCGTTGTGCAAAGAAAAATCTGCTTCCTCTGGCTCTGGGGGGGGCCCAGGTGAGCAAGTGGGGCGCCACTCTTGCAGTGACGTGCCTTCCTTCAGCACACAACCTAAAGAACTGTCCATGGGAATCCTGCTCCAACTCCCTAGGGCCCAGTACCGAGCATGAACAGCATTGCGACTGTTTGTTGAATGACTATTTGCCAGTATTTGCCTGTCTCCCACCCATTCCTCTGGTAGCCAGTCTGAGCCCCAGGACAGCGATTGGTGGAAGAGCCACCAGCTGGGTGTCATGCAGCCGCAGTGCTGATGGGGGAGTTTGCAGACATAAGAGGGACAGACAGGGTCAGGCATAATTGGTAAATATTTGTCTATCTAATCAGAGGGCCTTTTAATTAGCAATTTCATCCATGCAACTGGTTTATTTTTTTGCTTGCTGCAGGAAGTCAATTAAGTGTAACAGATGGAGGAGAACATGGGGGTTTCCTTGTCTCCCACCATCTGTCCTACCCCACCACTACCCCCAGCTGCGCCTACCCCTCATTGGTGGAGCTGCCTGCCAGTCGCCAGAGGGGGACGGGGCTCGGGGACTCATGAACAAACAGGGTCTCTGACACCCAGAAAGCCTTCCTTGGTGCTCCTGTCTTGCTGGCCATCGAGGCAGGCTGATCCCAAGGGTACTCCAGGCCCTGATACCCTTTGCCAGCAGGGCCTCTCACCTTCCTGCCCGCCTGGGAGCCAGTATCATGGAAGAGGAGCTCGTTTTAGCTCCCACTGCAGACCTGCCAGGAGCCCCTGTCCGGAGAAGACTCTTGTTTAGTTCAGAAAGCCTTTACTGACTGCCTGCTCTCGGCTGGGCGATGTGCTGGGTTCTGGGGACATACACCGGGGCAGTCCCTGCCCTTCAGAAATGCGTAGCCCATTGGGGGAGATAGTCATTCACCCACTCACTTATTCTTTAAATATTTATTAAACAGCATGTGTATGCCAAGCTCTCTGCTAGGCCCTGACAACACAGTGATTAATGAGTCCTGGCTTTAAATGACTCCGTTAAGCCGAGGAGACAGGCACGTAAATCCAAGCCTCCGACACGTATTTATTGAGCATCTAGTGAGCTGGGCGCGGCCTGGGTTGTTGGGGACACAGCGGTGAACAGCACCGGGTCTGTGTCCTTTCTAGTAGGGGAGAGACTGTCAGCAGATGGACGCAGAGTGACAGGGCTGATCAGCAATTTAAAGAAAAATAACCATAACATCATGTATAGTGTGGGGCCTGATAGAGCTCTGGGGAAACCCAGAGTCCTTTGGCACGGCCTGCAAGGGCCGTCACATCAAGCACAGCGTTCCTCTCCCCACTCCCCGCCTCCAGGCTGCGTTCCGGCCACACCCACCTTCCCAGGATTCCTCCACCTTTGGGGCCCTGGCTTGAGGCTTTCTCCCACGCCGTTCCCTCTGCCTGCCACACTCTTCCCCTTAGCCTTTGCCTGGTGAACTCCTCAGCTGAAACGTCCCCTTACGTCCCCTCTGGGTGTCCCCAGCTGTGTTACGTTTTTCTGCTGCATTCTTGCCGTCCCAGCTCTCCCTGCATTCCAGAAGCTTCTTCCAGCGTGGTAGTGGCCAGGTGCTCACCTGTCTCCCTCAGCCTGCCGGGGAGCCAGCGCAGGGCCCAGGCCAGGTCTGTCTTGCTCCTCTGCCCCTCATCGCCAGTACCAGGCGCGGTGCCTGGCCACCTACCCACCCCACCAGTAGTGGCCGGACTGACCTGAGCCAGGGAGAGAAGAGGAGAGAGGGCACCCCAT
The DNA here is from genome assembly GCA_039655065.1 of Glossophaga mutica. Lineage (NCBI taxonomy): Eukaryota > Metazoa > Chordata > Mammalia > Chiroptera > Phyllostomidae > Glossophaga > Glossophaga mutica. The sequence continues at coordinate 97,939,328 of CM077312.1, read as the reverse complement.
TCTGAGGTCAAGATTTTACCAAGGCAAGGGAGCTTGAAAGATTCCTAAGTGTTTCAGAGACAGGGCGCAGCCCAGTGTGGCCGAATTAAGGAAAAGAGCAGGCAGGAAGCCGGAGTTAAGCCTTGAATGTTAAACTAGGATGTCTAGACTTTATCCCTATAAGCCTATAAGCCAACTTCAATCATTCAGATTCTTCTCCCATGATTTTGCCAGAGGTTCGTGTTTCTCTGCACCATTTTAGCTTTTTTCTTTAAGTTTTCGCTTTTTTAATTTATTTTTAAATAATAGCTTTATTGAGATATAATTCACATAGTGTAAAATCCACCCTTTCAAAGTGTACACGTCAGCGGTTTTTAACAGCTTCACAGAGTTGTGCCGCCAGCACCCATATCTAATTTTGGCACATTTTCGTCGCCCCTAAAGAAATCCTGGGCCCATTACCAGTCACTTCCCGTTTCCCTGCGCCCCGCCCAGCGCCTGGCAATCACTGTTTTCTGTTTCTCTGGATTTCTCAGTTCTGGACATTCCATACGAGTGGAATCACACAGTACGTGGCGTTTCGTGACTGCATTTTTTTCCAGTTAGCCTACTGGTTTTAAGATTCAGTCATGTTGCAGGGTATATCAGTACTCCGTTCCTCTTCATTGCTGAGTAATATTCCATTGGATAGCTATACCTCACTTTGTTCACCCATTCATCAGTTAACGGACCTGTAAGTTTCCACTTTTCAGCTATTTTGAGTAATGTTGCCATCGACACTCATGGACAAGTTTTTGTGTGGATGTATGTTCCCCTCTGGAGTATATACCTAGGGGTGGGATCGCTGGGTCTTCTGGTAACCCCGTGTTTAACTGTTTGAGGAACTACCAAACTATTTCCGAAGTGGCTGCACTGTTTTACAATCTCGCCAGCAATGTATGAGCATTCTGATTTCTCCACATCCTTGCTAACACTTGCTTTTGTCTTCCTTTTTCATTTTAGCCATTCCATCGCAAATGGGTGTGAAGTGGTATCTCGCTGTGGTTTTCATTTGCATTTCCCTAATGACTACGATGTTGAGCCTCTTTTCATGTGCTGTTTGTATGTCTTCTTTGGAGAAATGTATATTCAAATCCTTTCTCTATTCTTTAATTGTGTTGTCTTTTTATTGCTGAGTTATATATTCTGGATACAAGTCTTTAATCGGATCTTTTTTGCTTTATTCTTAAAAGGAAACTTTGTGTCACTATCTAAAATGAAAAAATACCTGTCGTACATCATAGGTGATTGTAAAAATAAATATATTTATTAAGTCAATAAGTACAATAAGAGCTAATAGAAGAGGCAGGTGCAGTCATGTCTGGGGGTGACTTTACTACTGAATGGTCAGGCAAGGTCTCTCTCAGGAGGTGACCCCCAAGTGAACAGCTAAAGAAAGAGAAATCACTGGACATGCAAAGATCAAGGGGGAGAGGATTCTGAACAGAGAGACTGAGGTGGAACTGAGCCGAGTATGACTGGAACCGAATAGTCAAGTGGGACGGTCATATGGGGTGATATACGGAAACAGACAAAAAAAGATCCCAGTCGCCCAGGACCTCGTAAGCCAGAGTAAAGGGCTTGGGTTTCCCATAAGCACGCGGTAATGCCCTCTGAGACTCTTAAGCAGTGCAGTGACATATCTGATTAACATTTTTAAAAGCCTCTCCCGCTGCTGCGTGGTGGATTGTGAGGGTGCGAGGTGGAAGCAGCGAGGCCATTGCCACGGTTGCTGTGACAGGCCGGGGAGGGGCGGTGCTGGCTCGGGCCAGGGCAGGAAGCGGTGGGGAAAGTGGCTGCTGCAGAGTATGTTTTGCAGGTAATGTTGACAGGCATGGCTGAGACACTGGATGGGTCGGTCAAGGAGGACAGAGGAATCCGGGCTAATTCCTAGGTGTTTAACCATCTACTGAAATGGCAGACGAGTGGAGGCCGAGGTCTGGGGGAACTCAAGCTGCATTTTGGACTTTTAGGTAGAGAGCACTGTGGGACATCCAACTGGAAATGTCAAGAAAGCAGCTGGAAATTTCTCCGAGTCCAGAGGGACGCGTTGGGCAATCACTGGTGGTGTTTAAGGCCACGGGACTGGATGGAGTCCCAGACCAGGAGGGACCCGCAGCAGAACCTGGTGGCCCTCCTGCGGTGCAGAGGGCCAGATGCAGAGCAAAACCCAAACAGGAGCCTGGGGAGAAGCAGCCGGGGACAAGGACGCAAGCAAGAAAATGTGGCATTGAGCTGAGAGGAGACAGTGTTTGAGAAGAAGAGGCTTGTGAAATCTTGTTTTAAAACACATCCGTGTTTCTGCATTCTAACCACCTGCGGTGGCGTGCTGAGGGCTGAGTCTGAGCCTGATCTCCCTCCGGCCAGAGCTGCGAAAAACAAACCGCCACCAAACTGAGGCGTCCTCCGTGGCATTGAAAGAACTGGGAAGGCCCCAAGGGATGCCAGACCACATACCACCTGGAGTTATCCTCACCCTCTGGGTTCTCCCGGCGCACTTGGAGAACTACTTCCATGGGCCAAGGCGAGTCATCGAAGGCTACGGGCAGAGGCGGTGACCTGGTCAAACCGAAGGGGTGTAAAATGGGCTGGTGGAGGAGAGATTAGGCAGGAACAGCAGGGGAGGGGAGCAGTCCCCATCCTGGTGACAGATGTGAGGGCTGCACTGAAGCAGAGGGGACTGAGCCCCTGCTCAACGCTTCAAGCCTCAGAGCCAGTCCTGCGTTGCCGTTTGCTTTCTGTTCAGCCCGAGTTCCACTTCTTCGTGGTCTCTCGGACCCCCACACGCCTGCGTGTCTATTTTCTCTCTGTCCCGCCTGACATACACAATGTTAGAATTCATCGAGTGCTTACTGTGTGCCAGGCACTGTTCTGAGCACTTTGCATGTATCACCTGTTCGATTCTCACACCCTCCCATTTTCCAGATGAGAAAACCGAAGTATAGAGAGGGCTAGCAAGTTGCCCAACATCACACAGTGAATAAATGGTATAGCTAGGATTTCAACCCAGGGGCTCTGACTCAAGTCCGTATTACAGTGACAGAGGAAACAGAACCCAACCTTCTATCCTGCAAGAAAGCCCTTTGTCGGTGAGCACCCCTTGCATACCTCTAGTGATGGGCACTTCACCACTTCCTGGGTCAGTCCGCTTTGCTGGTCGGGTTGATTCACAAACCCCTCTTTCTCAGTCCCTGCAACCTATCTCCCTATAACTGCTCCCAGCTGGCAATGCGGCAGAGGGCTGGGCAGTGGCATCGTGGCATGTGGGTTAAAAGAAGGGCTCTGGTAGAACGGATGGTGTGGCAGGTGCTTAGTGTGTCTCCAGGCCCACTGTGAGCTCTGCTGCTTGGGAGATGGTGCTATCCACCCGGTACAGGCTGTCCCCTTCTTCCCTGGGACCCCAGCTCCTCCCTTCAAGGTCATTGCTGCAGGCCCTCAGCCCCCGATGCTGCTGCAGCTTGGCCCCCCACCCATCCCTGGGCTTCACCCTCCACCCCTCCCCTGCCTGCCCCCCTGCAGCTCAGGTGAGCCCAGCTGCACCTGCTTCCTAATCAGGATGCCAGGGGCCCCCCACGGCCCCCCACCCCCCTGCAGGGCCCCAGGAGGCTCCTTGTTAATTTCTCTTCCTCAATCAGCCAGTACACTTGTGGCCTCTCAACTGATTGCCCCTTTGTTCCCTGCCAGGCCGATGCCACCTCTGGGGCCCCGCTTGCCCCCGACTGCCCCTGTGCACCCTGCCCACCGAGGCCTGCAGGCATCGAAGGGGACTGGGGTGGGACCGAGGCATGTCAAACAAAACCATCGGGAGTGTGTGAGTGCGCGCACACTCACTCTAAAGAGAAATATCAACATCGGAGCAGGAAGCGAAGCACGTACACATTCTTCTAAAGGATATCCACATTAACCAGGAAAATACATGCGTGCTTTCGGTGACAAAAAGGCACAAACACAAACCACCCCGGGACACACACATGCGCGCGCACACACACTCGCACACGCACACACACAAAAGCAGGTGCTTATCCATCCCAGACTGTTGCAGCTCCCCCGCCCCTGGCCCCTGCTTCCAGGCCCTCCGCACAGCTTAGCTCCTTGGATGGGTTGGTTAATGCCCAAGACCTTGGCCTGAGCGAACACAGATAACAAGGCAAATCTCATTTCCAGAGCAAATCCGCATCTGGCTCCGGCCCAGCCCCGCTGGGTGAGCCTGGGTCGGCCCTCGCACACCAGCACCCTGCCCCCACCTGATGGTCTGGCTGTGTGGCTCTTATCATTCCCCCAAAGTCACTGTACCCCTTCCTGGGGAGAGGAGGCCAAGGGGGAGTCCAGAACAAGGCCAGAGCAAGCGGAGAGGCTCATCCTGCCCAGCGACCCCAGGAGATCTCCGGCTCTGTTTCCCTGGGGCGGAGGCTGGCCTTGCGCAGGAGGCTGAATAATTGCATCGCAACCGGCTGGCTGCGTCTACTTCCAGCTCAGTGCTCAGGGCGGACGGGGGTCCCCTGAGAGCTGGCTGAGGTGGTGAGGGGGAGGCAGGGAGGCTGTGCCACTCTGCGCGCTGTGAGCTCCTGCGGGCCCTTCAGCACTGGGCCCATGCCCTGCCCCACCAGCTGACAGGCCATTAGTCAGGCAGGGCCTTTGGGGAGGGGACCCAGACACTGCTGGCCAAAAGGGATGAAGAAAGACACCAGGGCTTTTAGGACCTGCTGCTCCAACCCCTTGCCCTGCTCCAGGATTGTGGTCTAGCTGAAACACCTCATTCCTGCTCTAGAGGATGTTAGAATACCGAGCTATTTCCCAACTTGTTGATATGTGGTGTTTTCCCCCAAGTTCTCCAAGTAGCCCCAACACTCTGGCCCCTTTGCCGATTATCTTCTCTGTTCCAGGAATTAAGGAATTTATACCCAGCCCAGTAGGGTGCCTTCAGGGACCCTGCCCCTCTGAGGGCCCTTCTGATTCGTTCCTGGCCATGATCACTGGAGAGTAACTAAAGGTGGGGGGTATCCTGACCCTGACTCTGCTGCCCCCCAACTCTAGACCCAACCCCACCCTTAGCTCCCCCGGATCCAGCTGCCCTTCTCCCTTTGCCCTGTCCCCCTCTCTCTGACTTCTGAGAATATGGAAGCATGGGCGACTCAGGCCCCAACCACAGGCCAGGGCATCCTGCATCCAGCTCTCTAGATAAGGGGCTTCAAGGCAGAGGCAGAGGCAGAGGCAGAGATGGAACCCAGCCCCCCAGCTGGAGACCTCGAAGGGAGGAAAGCCAGCAGCAATGGCCCTTCCCCCTGAGTCCCAGCTTCCTCTGCCACTCACACCCCCACAGCCCCACCCCCATAAGTACCTCTGTCATCTGTACAGCTTTATTTCACCATCGTTTCATTTCATCCCTAGGGCCAGAAAGATGGATTGGCCAGCGAGGTGATGGGAGATCCTGGGTTGGGCTTATAAATCTGCTGGCCCTCTACGAAGCTCCCACGAAGTGCCTGCTCTTGGAGCGGGGTGACAGTGGCCGCCATTCCCTCTCCCTGCCGCCTCTCCCCTGGGGACAGGAGAGGGGAGGCAGGAAACCATGGGGAAGGGGGAACCTCCCAACCCTTGAACTCCTAGGGCCCTTCCTCCCCCTTTGTCACCAAGCAGGCTATTTGTCACAAGGCTGGCAGGATGACCCGTCTTCCCCCCACCAGGAGGTGGGCACCAGAGCTGGCTGGGGGAAGAAGGGACAAGAAGCAGGGGTGGGTGTCCTCCCCTCCCTCGCTTCCCCGGTCATCAGGAGGGACTGTGCTGGGCAGGAGAGAGAGGCTTGGCCACCGCCAGCTGCTCTTACGAGGGAGAGTGCACACATGCACACACACATCTAACGAGCACGCACAGACACATGCAGAATAGTAGCACGCCCACACTCACACCTGCCGGAGAGGAGATCACAGATGCAATAGCAGAATCAAAGCAGCGTCGGAGATGGGAGCGGGGGACTCGGAATCCGGGGGAGCCAGAGGCTGCACACCGACCGTCCTGTGTCCTTGGGCCTCTTACCCAGCCTTTCTGCTCCCGACCTGGTTTGGCTGCAGGAACAACTAATGTTCCCTCAAAGGGTTGTGGGGAGGGCCCAATGAGCTCATGCGCGAGGAGCACCTGGCACGTAAATGGAAGGCGCCGTCCACTGCTGTGCCCATACACACCCACACCGCTTACTCACCTTCCTGCATCTCTCCGTAGCCTGACTCAGGTCACGGGCAAGGCTAGAGCTGGACGGTCATTAGGGATGGGATGGACGAGAGGACAGGCGCGAGGGGAGAAAAGGATGTCACAAACGACGTGAAGGAGGAATGGAGACTCGAATAGGGAACTAAGGTCCAAACCAGTATTTTCCAGTCCTGGTTGTACGTTGGAATCACTGAGGAAGCTCTAAAAAAAATGCTGATGCCTGGGCTGCTACCATCACACCCCCACCGACAGACAACTCATTCAGCAGGTCAGGGCTGGGACCTGAGGCATTCTAGGGGGAAGGAATTCGAACTTCGTAGCTAGATGTGCCTGAGCCGCAGCCTGGGTGTCTGGTCTTGCATACATCACTTCCCCTCCCTGGGCCCGATTTTCCTCATCTCAGACCAGAAACACACCAACCGGTGTAAGGATTGCAGTGAGGACTGGGGCCGGGGCGGGGGGGGGGGGGGGCATGGGTATTGCTCTGGAGCAGAGGGGACCCTCCTGGAAGCCAGCTGGGCCCCCTGGGCTCTAGGTGGGACTGAGGCTTCTTGCCACCCACCCCCACCCTGGCACACACCCTCCGGCGGCTGTGCCCTGCTGCTTCTCTCCATATTAAACATCAGCCCCCCCCAATTCTGCCACAAGCCCAGCATTTCCTTTCCCCAGCCCCCCCCCCAACCTCCCCCATGCTCACTTCCCTGGGGCCCAGGCCGGGATGGGGCCTCCAAGTAGATTCACACAAGGCTTCGTTTCTCCTCCCAGCCCCGGTTTCCAGGATCAGAGGGGGACCGATTGGCAACTCTGTTCCTGATTTTATCCAGCCGTCGTCACTCCTGCCTCATTAGTATTCCAAGGACGGCTAGCTCCACAGGCCCCGGGATTTGTTTGCCAGCCGGCCAGCTCCCTGTCTCCCCAGTTCAGAGTGAGTAATTCTGTCCCTCCCAGGCCCATTTAAGGGAGTGAATAATTAGTTACATTCAATTAGGCCTCTCGCTGCCACTGTGGCTCCTGCCTGCCTCACTTGGGGGGACAGGCGCACTAATGAAATGGCACATGTCTGACACGGGGGAGGAGGGGGTGTTGCACACCGACAGCCCCCACCTCTCCACGGGGGGCCGAGGGCTCGGAGGGAGCTGGCTGGAGCAGGAGAGGGAAAACTGTGGGTGGGACCGGGGATGAAGGCTGGAGAGGAGGGGAGGTTGAAAGGGGTGGAGAGAAAATGGGAGATGCAAGGGGAGGTGTGGAGAGAGAGAGGAACCTCAAAGGAGGGGAAAGGAAGTGGGAAGGGACTCCGGAGGCAAGGGGAGAAGAGAAGCCACCTCAAAGTCCGTCAGTATGGAGCCCTGACGCGAATCAGGCTCCAGCCGCACGATGGACTCCTATGCAGCAATTAAAAAGCATGTTGTCGATCTACATTTATTGGCGCGGGGAGATGTCTGCCATATACTGCTAAGCCGAGACGGCTGCTTACAAAACAGTGCATGCGCTAATAGCCTAAGTTCAAAGAATATTTTTGGGCACAAACACCAAGTCTGGAAGGACCTGTACGCAACTGGTGGTTAGCGGGGGTGGTGAGAGGTGTATGGGTGGTGGAGTTTTCCTGGTGATTGCTTGGGTGGGGCGGCAACGCCAGGTCTGACTTTCAGAATTAGCCAAAACAATGACACTTGGTGGGAAGAGAGCAAAGGTGAGATGAATCGCTGGGGGAAGAGAAAGAGGGAGTTGGTCGGGGAGCAGAGCAGAAAGCAGGGTGGGTGGGGGGCGGAGGGAGGGACACCACTGCAGGGGAGCAGTCCTGGAGGGAGGAGGGGGCAGGGAACGAGCTGGGCACCAAGGCCCGGCTGGATGTGCCAGCGGGCAGGGAGGGGGGAGCAAAGCAGAAGAGTGGTGGCCCCCAGTCCCCTACCCATTGGCCCCATCCGTTTGGGCAAAAGCTGCCCACTCACCCTGCGGAGCCCCTCCCAGAGCCAGCCCCCCCAGTAGCAGTGCTGCCTGTCCCGGGGGAGCCCCCCTCATGAGCTTCCTCCTTCCCCCAGACTCCAGGACCTCAGGATGGGTTTCTTGGGTTGTTGTTTGTTTTTTTTTTACAAATTTAAACTGTATCTCCCCACCCCCGCAGGTGGGTTTGTAATTTTCTGCACCAGAATCACTCAGGGGGAGAGAAACCCTTCTGGGAAGAGTCTTTAATAACTTCTGCTGCCCAAGGAATCGGCTGCAGGCCCCTGAAGACTTAAGGGGAGGGTATGTGCCTGCGTGTCTGGGGAGCTCCGGGATGGGAGAGGGTGTCGGAGAGCGAAGCTACACCCAGCTGAGCCTCGTGCCAAGGCAATTCCCTCAGGCCCGGAGCTCCAGTGCCTTAGCCCCCGCTAATCAGGCTGGCGTAGGCAGCCCCCAGAGACTCTCCCCAGCCTCCTGGCCGGGGTACAGAGCAAGGAGACTACCTCCAAAACCATGTTACCTGTCTGGGCTCTGGACCCTCCCAGGGCCTCAGTTTTCCCACACATAAAGCAACAGGGTTGGGCACGATGCCATTCCCAGTCTCTGTTCACTCCAAGCCTCTGTGACGTGCTTTCTCGGGCTCTCACTGAGTTCGTTAATTTTTCCGATTGGTGGCGTTTCAACATTGGGCAATTTCACATGGAAATCTGGATTCCCAGCAATATGGCATGCTCATTCCCGCAGGGCAACCATGGGAAAGCACTGGCAGGTGCCACACCCAGAGATGGGCAGAGCCCCTCCCTTTGGCCACACATGGTCCCTGCCGTCCTGACTTGTCCTGAGAGGGCCTGTCTCACTCCCCAGCCCCCGTGCCTGTGTGAGTTTTAGGGCATCCCTGCCCTAAAGGGCAGCTGCTCATGCTCTGGGCTTCCCCTCTGTCCCAGGCGGTCACACTGTCCTTTAAAGGCCGGTTACCGTGTACCTGTCTCTCTCTGGCTAAATGGGTAAAAACCACAGGCACTGAAGCCCACCCAGTTAGGTCCAAATCCCAGCTCTCATTCCTCAGGCCTTACTCATTATAGCAAGTCATTTAGCCTCTGAGCCCCATCTGTGACACAGGCGATGTAAGAGGTTATGCCTGGTGCCAGTCGTCCTAGGGACTAAGACAATGCAAAGACAGTCCTGAGCACCATGCCCAGCACAAAGTGAGCCCTGGATCCCTTCCTGTGCCACTGCGCACAACCCTAGCTCAGGGTGAGGCCGCAGCAGCTACGCGGTCGAGGCTGTTAAATGGAGGGAGCGGTGGAGAGTGGAGACCTGACCCGCAGAACGGACGTAGTTGCAGAATAGACGTTGCAGGAGGCTCGGACCCCGGGCAATGGGAGGAAAGGCCTCATCTCCAAAGTAAGGGCAGGATGTGGTGTGAGAGTCGCTAAAATCCGGCCACCGTGGTCTTCGGACGTTACGTTGGCGCCACCCTCTGGACGAGATGTACCTCACACCCTCCCTCCACTCAGGCAGGGAGGATTCTCAGGGGTGTCCGGCTGTGTGCCGCCCAGGATGTCTGTGAATGCAGCCCGACATAAAACCGTAAGTTTACTTGCAAGCTTTTTTGTGTGTGTTCATCGGTTTTATTAGCGTTTGTGTATTTAACGTGTGGCCCAAGACAACCCTTCTTCCTCCAGTGTGGCCCAGAGGCGCCAAAAGTTTGGATCCTCTTCACTTACTTGTAGAGTGGGCAAGAGCCTTAGAAGTCCTAGGGCCCCAGCCCTTCCTCACGCAGCTGGGGCCAAAAAGGCCCAGAACCAGAGAGCAATCGCCCAAGGCCACAAGCTCCTGGCTGAGCTCCACTTCGAACGCAGAACCGGCTGCTGCTGTCATGAAGGACAGCCCTGTCCCTTCGTCTGGGGCCCAGAGATATACAGCAGAGACCCCCTTATCCACCGGGGATCCCTTCAGGACCCCTAGAGAAAGCTTGAAACCATGGGTAGTACTGAACCCAACTTACTGTGTTTTTTTCTTCTACTAGGCGTATACATACCCATGATGCAGTTTCATTTGTGCGTTAGCCCCAGTAAGAGATTAACGACACTAGTAATGAAATAGAACAGCGAGGGCAATCTGCTGTGATCCAAGTTCTGTCACCAAGTGAGTGTGGTCTGTCTGGCTCTGACAGCCGACCTGATAACAGAGACAGCTGTTCGGTGACTCCCGGCGTGAACACGCTGGACACGGGGACGATACGTACGCGTCCCCGGCGGCATGAAGCAGACAGCACGGGATTTCATCCTGATGCCCAGAGCAGCGTGCAATTTAAAACTTACGAGTTGTTTATTTCTGTAATGTTCTGCTTAAAATGTCCAGACAGCCGGTAACTGCAGGTAACTGAAACCACGGAAAGCAAAACCACAGATAAAGGGGACTGCTATACAAAAGCGTACTTTCTTTCTTTTTAAATATTTTACTTATTTGTTTTTAGACAGAGGGGAAGAGAGAGAGAAAGAGAGGGAGAGAATCATCGAAGTCTGGTTGCGTCTTGCATGTCCCCTACTGGGGACCTGGCCTACAACCCAGGCATGTACCTGACTGGGAATTGAACCAGCGACCTTTTGGTTTGCAGGCAGGCACTCAATCCACTGAGCCACACCAGCCAGGGCCAGAAGTGTGCTTTAGTGTGCTTGAGCTCTGCTGGCTCTTAGAGGGATTTCTCCCAGGAGCAGACTCTGTGACAAGGAAGGAATGCAGGCAGTTTATTCGGGAGCTGAACTTTGAAAGCACCACTGGGGGCTGGGAGGAGTGAGATAGGGGAGGGAAGGGAGCCAATGCAGAGAGGCAGCCGGGGCTCGATCGCCCCCGGGAACCCAGGAGACAGTACCGACTGGTCTTCAGATATGTCCCTCCCACGGGCAAGGAGGCTGGGCCACTTACCCTCCAACTTTCAGTCCCAGTTGGTTGAGAGTGTTCCGGGTTATTAACTCCCCCAGGTATAGCTTACCTGCCCCACACCGGGACCGAGCATGTTTTCAAGACCAGGGAGAGGCTGGAGGAAAGTGATCCCAAGTGCTTGCAGTAGGAAACCAGCTGCTTCTCTAGAAATCTAATTGTCAAGGGTGACAGTTCTCAAAGCGTGGTCCCTGCACCAGCAGCAGCATCACCCGGGAAACTAGTTAGAAATGCAAATTCCTGGGAACTATCCCAGACCCATGCGGTCAGAAACACTGGCCGTGCGGCCCAGCAATCTGTCTCTCTGCTGGTTCTGATCCATGCTCAAGACTGAGAGCCTCTGACCTGGGAGAAGACCAAGGAGGCACCCACAGCAGCTGCCACGGGCACTGTCGCCATTCACCGAATGAGGAAATGGAGCCGATAAAAGATGAAAAGTGACCCACAGATGACAGGTAGCAGAGGGGTGGGTCTTTTGTCCCTTTCCACCGTACTGCCATGCATAGAGGTGACGCCAGCATTTGGACTCTTGGTAGGGGATGAGGGTGAGGTCCTCCCGTGCCCCTCCCCACCCCACCCCACCCCACCTCACCACCACTTTGCTCCACTTTCTAAACTAAATATCTCCACCTGGTGCATCCAAATGGTTCTCAAAGCTCTTCCGGGAAGCCTGCCAAGCCAGGTGCACCCTCTTGACTCCCAACTGTCCTCAAAGCCTCCATCAGGGACAAGCCCTCTCTGCCCTCCCCCTCACCCAGTCGATAGGACACATTGGGGAAACCCAAAGTAGCTTCTTGTGGAGAGTGGGGGGAGGGGTTGAGATCCCTGGGTTAACCCAGCCCGGCTTCATCCACACGAGGAACCTTAATCTTCATGCCAGGGCTTTGCATGACTCTTCCTTCTCCCCTTGTCCTAAAACCTTCCTCTCCTCTCCCCACCCCGCCTCCTCCCCCCTCCCTTCCCCTCTGCTCCTACTCCATCTGCTGCTCCTCCTGGCTAGGCGCCCCCTCAGTTGGCACAGCAAGAAAAGAGAACAGGATGGTTATTTTTATCCTAAGATACTGCTGGGGGGAAGGGGGTGCCATCTGACCGAGAAGCAGCAGCTCCTGGAGCAGTTGGGAGGTCAGGAGGAGATGGGAGGCCCAAGATCTCCTCGCGAAGGAGCTACAGATTTGGGTTCGAGATCAGGAGGTCTGGGAGAAGCAGCGCAGGACCAGGAGCAGGGAGCCCCAAGTGGCACTGCCACGATGAACTGCTGTGTGACCATAGGCAGGTCACTGCACCTCTCTGGGCCTGTTGCCGCCTCTGTTAAAGAGGGAGGGATGCAGGCCCCGCCTGCCCTCGAGGCTGTTTTCGTGAACATGAATGAAATGCAGAGAACCCTTTGCAAACACGGTACCACGTGTAAGTGCACACAGAGGGTGACAGCCTGGGGGCACTCTTATTTACCCTCTAAAAGCGCCCTGCTTCTGTGAACTGACAGCAAAGCAGGCAGCTCGTGTCACCCGGCATGTCCACCCCCGCTTTTCTTTGTATGTGTTGATGACTTTTTAATTACATAAGCAATTATGTGAATTCACTCTCCTTTTGGGGAGAAAGAAACGAAGCCTTCTGGGAAAGTCAAATTTTCTTTCGCCAGCCCTCCCCCAGAGCCTCCTCCCCGGCCCAGACATTACGACTTGTCCAGCTGTGTATTTGCCGTGTATCCTCGCAGAACCCTGGTTATACTTACACACGTGCGTGTATGTTTCTACGCACGCCCATAGGTGAGAGATCATATTACTTGTGGCTATGTGCTTTAAAGAAAATTTTTTGTGCCCGTCATTCTGCAGCTTGCTTTTTCTTCTCCCATGACAGTGTTTTTGAGATCCTGTCACATAAATATATTATAGTTTTATTTAACCAGTCCCCTGTTGATGGACAGCTAAGTGGCTTCCATTTGTTCACTGTTGCAAACGGCACTGTAATGATATGCATGTAGATGTCCCTTGGGCTGGGAGAAACCACCACGGACACTGAACTTCTGGCTTGGAGGGTTTGATGATATCGCTATTGGGCCACCCTTCCCCGCCCCCAAAAAGTTTTGTCTCCATCTTTAAAAGCAAGCTGGGAGATGCAATAGGCTCCAGGCTGGAGTGGGAGGTTCCTCTCCCGAGGTGAATGTTTCTGAGCCACAGCCGTGCAGGCAGAGGGGGCTGTGCCTAGCACCAGCCCCGGGCCCTCACAGCGTCACAGCTGCAGCTCCAGGCTCCCCGGCCACGTGCGTGTTTGTCCAGGCTGCCACGCTCCTGCGCGCGCACAGCCTCACAGTCTCTCCTGCACCGAGATGCGGCTCTCTTTGCCGTCCTCCTGCGTGACCGGCTGGCACCCGTGTAAGGTCTCCTGCACCGGATGGTTGGGGAGGGGGCCAAGAAAATCGTCCATACCCATCTCCACGGGATCTTGCCCTTTGCCCTTAGGATGGAAGGCCTGGTGAGTCACAAGATGAGGTTACCCCCAGTAACACCTGTGAGGAGCCCTTCCCTCCAAGGGGATCCTTCCCAGGCCCCCTTCCCCTTTCCCAAATCAGGGCTGATTCCATAGGTGCCTCCTGCCCCCTGCTGGCCACACTGAGGGTGTCGAGAAGCTTCCCGTGGGTTCAAGGAGCTGCCCCTCCAGTCTGGCCCAGGGCTCCTGCGCCAAGGCCCCAAAGTGGCACCCCACACATTGAATGCTGGGAAAGAACAGCAAATGACACCATTGACAGGGGCACCTGGACAGCTCTGTGGAGAGGCGAGCTCTGAGGATGCTACAGGTTGGCACTGAGGGAGTCAGTGGGAGGAGCCCTGGAGCACAGGGCTGGGGATGGGGGCGGTGGCCAGCTCTGCGGCCCGCCACACTGACCGCAGGGCAGGCCCCGAATCAGTTTTACTGCCATACAGTAAAGAAGAATGAGTCTATCTTCTGTCCAGTTTGCCAAAACTCAGAGGCGGTTTCCAGGGGTGACCTACCTTAGAGTTTGCCTCCTCGGTCACCTTTCCTAGAGAGAAAAAAAGTAAAGCGACGGGGAGTCGGTGAGACTAGATCAGGAGACAGGCAGCCGGGTCCACTTCCCCTTCTCCTCCCTGCCCGCCTCCCGCATCGCCTCCCACCTGGGGACTCACTGATGCAGGCGTACGCCAACAAGACAGTTAGCAGGACTGCCATGAGGACGGGGACCACCACCAGGGCTCTCAACCGATCCTGGGAATCTGCAGAAATTGCGACTTCAGCGACAGCTTGTACCCCCCTGCCCCAAGCCGCTGCCCCTTAACCGGACTCTGAAATCCTTCCGCGTCTGAGCTCATCGACATCAGAAGTTTCAAACAGGCGGCCCTGGTAAAACGTGGCCAGCAGATGTCTTTAGTGTGACCAGCACATTCTTTCAGATCTTTAAACATTTTCATTTGAGGAGACTGCCTGTTGCAAATGTAGATGTCTGATTTCTCTGAGAACTGTGCAAGATGTCGCCCTGGAGGGCCAGCAGCCCCCACCTTCACGGGCCAGAACTGAGGGGTGCTCCCCAGCCCTCCCCACCCTCTGCCCGGTCCTGAGGTCCAGCATCATTTACATCTGCACCGTCGCCTTCGTTACAGGAGAACGGAGGGGAAACTCAAGTATGTCTTGTCCCCAAATCTCCGTTCCAAGGGGGAAGACAAAAGAAAGACGAGGGAGAGACAGGGCAGGGGGCTGGGGTGACGCATACGCCCAGGACAAAACTTAAGGGGGCGCCAAAAACCTCAGTAATCCAGACAAGTCGTAGTTGAAGGTCCTGTTTTAAACAATGAAATCATCGAATTACGGCCTGCAGGCCTGTTCTTTAACCGAAGCGTTCTTGGATCCAGGGCCAGGGTAAGGCGGAGGCGGGTTAGGCAGGGCGGTGCGAGTGCAGGGCTGGATCGTGTCTTTAGTTAAAATGTATTTTGTCCGTGATGGGTTGTTTTGGCATTGACTTGGATTCTCTTTAAAACGTTGCACCCAGACGTTATCTCGATTCTGCTTTTTGCTGGCACCCCATTAAAGAGGTGCCCGAGGCAAGGGCCTGGCTCCCCTCGCTCCAGCCCCAGCCGTGCCAAAAGGAAAATGAATGTGAAGAAAAGGCAAAGAGAGCGTGTTTTTCTTACCTCTGAACCTTTTCTGCTCATTAACACGACCTGCCCAGGCCCTGTAATTATTCGAGTCTGTGACCTACGCCGGAGACCAACCTCCTCACTGGGAAATCAAACCTGAGGTCCTGAAAGGGCACCGTGCCACACCGTGCTGGCACTTGATGGGCAGGGGGGCAGAGGAGCTTTGCTGGAGCACTTCCAAAGAGCAAGAGCCCATGCCGCGTGCTTACACCAGCCTACTACGGGAGGGAGGTGCTGTGATCATCCCATTTTACAGCTGAACGAGCTGAGGCTGCAGAGGAGAGATGATTGGCCCAGGCTACGCCCATGAGTGGCAGAGCTGAGAGGCCACAGCTCCAAACCGCCTCCTCCTCTCGCTTCACTCACCTCCCACCTATTGTGTCTGTGTGCCTCAGTCTCCCCCTTCAGTGCCCTACCTTCCCAGCCTGTTGCCAGGACTCATTTCCCAGGACTCACCGCAGAGGACATCAGTCTTGTTCGTCCCCGCTTGCCGCTCCACGAGGCCTTTGATCTCACAGCTGTGTTCACACGCATGTGCACACGTACAGAGAGAGAGACACACACATTAAGTTTCCCCAGCCGTAAGATTTCCAACCCCAGAGGGACAGACCATCGACCACCACCAAGTCCAGGTTCCCTGAGCGCGATTTCTACGCACTCTCCTGTGCTCGTTATGATGCCAACTCTGGGCTTCTGGAACTCGTGAGTGCAGAGAAAAAGCTTATGACGCATCTTGACGGGGTGATAATAGGAGAGTCTCTAACGAGTGCCAAGCGTTGTGATATGGGCTCCGGTGAGCTGGGAATTGTTCCGAGAAGAGATGAAATCCACAATAGCTGGAATGGAGGAGCGACCCATTTGGTTTAAGGCAGGGCTTCTCAGCCTCGGCACCACTGACACTTTGGGCCACACAACTGTCCATTATGGGGGCTGTCCTTCGCGCTGTTAAGATGTCTAGCAGCACCCCTGGCCTCTACCCACTAGACATCAGTGGCATCCCCCTTCCCAGTGTGGTCTCCAGATATTGTCCTATGTCCCCTGGGGGACAGTGGAGAACCTCTGGCTTACGGGACATCCAGAAAGACCTCCCTGGGGAAGTTAGGTCTGAGTGGGCCCTGAAGAATGTAAACTTCAGAGCAGGGGCGCATGCCTGCGAAGCAGGAGAGCGTGATATGGACATTATGGGGGTGACGGGCCAGGTGGCATCAGGGAACCATGGAAAGTTGGGTTTGTAGAACCAGATCGCTGATAATCAGCCACGAAGCTTTTAACCGGAGTCCGCTGGTGAGTCGCATCCATATCCAATCAGATGTCTAAATAGTGAGAGGACTCCGTTGGCCAAAGAGCTCACAGGAGGAGAAATTACAGGGAAGTGGCCAGCCAGAGGCCTTTGCAAGAGTCCACATATGAGAAGAAGACCCAGTCCAGCGTGGTCCCGGGAGCACTGGTGAGAAACGGTCAGAGAAGGACACCACAGAGAAAAACATCTAAAATGGGGGAAAGAGAGAGAAGCTTCCAAGAGAACACAGACATGAGCAGAGCTGCACATGAGAAGAGTGCTTACGAGCTTACAAAACATATCCACACGCCTTCTCCTCAAGCCTCATAAGACCAAAGTCATTCCGTTTTCCCGATGAGGCTCAGAGGGATGGGGGCCATACCCTTTCTGGGCTGCAGTGAGGTTGGAACCCAGTGCTCTGATCCTGCTGCCCCAACCTGCCACCAGGCAGCAATCAACATTTATCAGTAACAATTTATCGAGCACCTACTATGTTCTGGGCACTGTTCTAGGCATAAGGGCTGCATCAGTGGAAGGGGAAAAAAACAATCTCTAAATTTAAGGAGTTTGCAGTAAACAACAAAGTATGTATGACATGCTGTGATTTGTGTGGGCAATATGTTGGCATGCGCACACACACATGTGTGTGTGTGTGTCTCTGAAGGAGCATACAAGGAACGGTGTGTCTGCCTCCAGGGAGAAGTGGGTGGCTGAGGGACAGGGGTGAAGACGAGACTGATTACTGTAGGTCCTCGTGTGCCGTCTGTCTCATGCGCCTGTCTTGCCCATTTTTTAAAATTAAATGTGAACAGTCAATGGGGCATGTGTTAAAGGGCATTCCAGGCGAAGAGTTTGATGAGAGAGACTGGCGGTGTGCTGAGGGGATTGCCAAGTAGCCGGGCGTGGGGAAGAGATCAGGAAATGGAGCCATGGAGGCAAAGAGGTCCGAAAGGTCGGAGCCATGCAAAAAGAGTATGGGTCCGAAAGGTCGGAGCCATGCAAAAAGAGTGTGGGTTTTCTCCCAAAGGCCCGGAGAGCCGTGAAGGGTGTTCACCAGGGAGAGCTGTGATCCGAAATGAACTGCAGAAAACTCACATTGGCAAGTACGTGGAGACCCGGATGACGGGGAAAGATTAAACATCAGTGAGGAGACTGAGGCACCGCCCAGACCAAGGTGCTGAGGCCCGAGCTAAAGTGGCAACACTCAGACGGTGGGAAGGAGGAGTCCCCAGACACCTAGAAGGCAAGGCGGACAGGACCTGGTGACTGATTTGGGGGTGGAGGTGAGGTGGGGGACCCGGAGGATCAGTGCCCAAAGGCACAGTGGTGGCTTTCACAGAGGGCGAGAGGAGCAGGAAGCTGAGCCCATTTGGTGCCTGTGGGTCACCTGCATGGAAGTGTCCCCTCGGTGGTTGGATATGACAGCCCGGGAGCCAGGAGACAAATCTAGCCAAAGGATGTTGGTTGAGAATCACCTGAGAGGGATGGTAGCGTGAAGCCATGGATATGGATGAGACACTCTAGGGGAGGCAGCAAAGCGACTGAACAGGACAGCAGGGCGAAGACCTAAGGAAAACAGTTACGGAGGAGAAGGGAGGAGCACAGGAGGGTAGAAGGAAAGTAGGAGAGATGTCGCAACGTGCCCAAGACAAGAGAGTTTCAGGAAAGACACAGAGATCGGCAGTATCTATTACCACCAAGACAGAGCAGACAAGAAAATGCTGAGAAGCGCCCATCTGGTTGGTTGTCCCCGCAGACAGATACACGGGGAGCTGGAGGGCAGGTGGCCGGATACGACGGAAGGGGACCCCATCGCCCTCTGGGGACAGGCAACACAAGGGATGAGTTCTCCTACCTTGTCCAAGGATGACATTTCTCAAAAGCAGATGACACATTGGAGAAGAAACCGACTGGGCAGGGTTCGCAGATGGTGTCAGAAACTTGTGTAGCTGGGAGGGAGAAGGAAGCATTGATCATCACCGTGGACCACCGGTCCGGCTCTCCAGAGAACCCGCGGACAGGCAGGCCAGGAAGATCTTCCTGCCGTAAGCCGTCTTCCCCCAGCGCACGGCCTCCCCCCACTGCTCCAGCCCCTAGGAAGGGCTGTCCCTCGGCCCTCCTGCAGCGGACACCATGGCAGGAGGCAGAATGAGAAAGGTTTGTTTGCTGCACCCTCTAGGGGACACATTGGTAGATGTAGGCTGGAGTCCGCATCCCCTCACCTCTGGGGCTGGAGGGAATTACTTCTCAAGGGTACCCATGGCCCAACGCCTTGCCTTCAGCCTCTAGAGCTGATTCCCGGACAGGCCACTTACGGATCTGCTTGACTCCAAAGCCAGGGGGGCAGGAGCTATGCGGAGCACAGCTGTCGCAGTTGTCATTGATACAGTGTTGGCCTTCATTACACATGCAAATTGTGTCTGTTTTCGTAGTGCCCTCCGTCTGGACCTGGAGTCCTAGGTCTGTGTGGAGATGGGCAGGAAGGATGGGAAGCCCCTTGCTGGTCACTCCCGGGGCCCCCACTCCTCACACTTCCTGCTCTACTTTTTTCTTAGACCTTCTTCCAAGCAGGGATAGCTATCAACTTACTTAACAACCAGTACAACCTAGACTCCCACCAATCAAAACAGACCCTGGCTATTAGAAAACGAAACAAAACAGAATGGCTGCACTGTCAAGAATGCGCTGGAATATCAGCCTAGCTCCCCGAGCTCCCCTTCCCCAGCAGCCCACGCACTGGGGTCACAGTATTTGTGCGGATGACAGTATTTCTCGTTGTTCGCGGTCTCCAGGAATTCGCCGCTTCCGCAAGGGTGGCATACCGTGGGCGTGGTGTCCGTGCAGTCCTGGGCCACTTTTTCTCCTGGAAAAAGCATCAGGAAATGAGGCTGCTCCAACCAACCCGGTGAGTCAGACAAGTACCAAAAACTGATCAGGCAGGGCTTTAGGGCAGAGGATTCAAAGACGACTGTCTCAGACCCGTCCAGGCTTCATGGTCTAGTGGCGGGGGGCAGGGCAGATATAGGAACCCTAGTCCTGAGTAGGCAGAGAGGGAACCCAGAACATTCTGACAGCAGGGCGTGGGTGGGAAATCCCAGGGGTCATTTAAGACTCGAGTTTAGAGATGACAAATGGACATACATCTGCCAGCAAAGCAAGAGGGGTCCCACCGTGGGGCTAGAGGGTCGGCATCTCACCTGGAGGGCACATATCACAGCACTGATCGTTTGCCACGTATTGGTTTTCTCTGCATGCATTGAGTGGTTCTGGGTGGACCTAAAAACAGAATTGGGCAATTTGAAGGGATCTTGAAGTCTCTGCTGCAGCCTCCTCGGTGGGAAGGTGAAAATCAGGCGGGACAGGGGTTAGAATGGAGGTGGAAGTCTAAAGGAGAAAAAAAATGCAGCCTGCCTATTACTTGGTGTGTTTCTTTTTAACTAAACTGCCAGCTGATATGATTGGAAAAGCACTCAGAGAATCATTCTGGAATTTTAGAAAGCGACTGTACTGGAACCCCATAATAGTCTCTGAACTAAACAGATCTTCCTTGTGGCTGGACCCCTGAGTCTTTTTCCTCTTCACAAAGATTTAAAAGCACATGAAGACCCCAGTACCCTCCCCTTACCCTCGAGGCCTGAGGCGGGCTGACTTCAGCTGGTCCTAGTCCTGGTTGGGGCTATATTTAGCACCTGGTCTCTTCCTTCTATTCTTCTGCTCCCCACCCCTTCCCTGCTCCAAGCCTCGTCCTGTTTCCCCGCCTCCAACCCCTCCCTCATGAGATGCCAGGAAACCGGTGAAGCTAGGAACCTAAAATCAACCCTTTCACTTTACAGATGGTGGGACTCAGGATGGGGGAGCAGGGGAGGCTGAGTCACTTGACCGGGGTTTCACCGTGAGAGAAGCCAAGTGAGAATTCAGGTCCCAACATTCTCCCTCTCTCCATCAACTTGGGTCTCGCCTGCATTTTTACTACATCCAGGTACCACCCATGTTACTCGTTACTTTTCATTAAATTGAATACATTTCTTTTCCATGTAAATGCAATACTTTTATCACTTTCCTGAAAGGAGAACCAGTCTCGCTTCTCATAAATAAAAGGTAACCCTAAAAATGAATTCAACAGAAATAAAATAGTGTTATGAGACCCCAACTGGTGGCTTTGCTTGACGATAGCCCTCCATCCTGGGCCTGCTCTTAATTTTTGTTGTAAAAGGAGAAGTAGTAGGCACTTGAGAGGTTTGAAATATGTTCTAGCTCCAGAGACTTCGTCCTTGAATAAAAACCAGAAGGATTTTAAACAGAACTGTAAAGTGAATCTCTGTTGGGTAGTTCTGTATGCGTGTGCTCCCCACAATCATCCCACACCTGGGGAACAGCCAGCGAAAGAAGCACAGGTTTAAGAGACAAACAGCTGAACGCTCCAACCTTGACTTTGTAACTCTTACTAGTTACGTCGTTTCTCTCAGTTTCAGTTTCCACACCTCTCAGACCCCGGCAATAATACCTGCCCTGCAAATCGGGTCGTGAAGATGAGAAAGAATGTACATCCGTAGCCTGGCACCATGTCTAGAACATTAAATGGCAGTTTTAATGTTGATACATGTACGAGTATCTGCTTGGATGCCCCGCACCCTGGTTACCTAGCTCGTTGGTGGCCCTCATTCAGCCGTGACTCACAGAAGTGCATCTTACCCCCGATGGGGAAGGAAGTAGAAAGGGCTGCTGCCCCATCATCACAGCATTCATCCCGTGACTGTCCTCCCTGCAGCCCTGGGGACCGCCCCGCCACGCTCCCAGGGCCGTGAAAGCCCTTTTGGCATTTTCAAACACAGGGGAAATGTCGCTCCTCCTCTGAAGGCTTGTCACTCCCCAGTTCCCACTCCATAGCTCCGGTCCCTCTGAGACATAGGAGCTCAAGACCAAGGCGTGGAGACTCTCACCATCTGAGAGGCAGGCTCAGGAACCAGGCAGATGTGCATTTATATCCAGGTTCCGCCTAGCTATGAGAATTTTGGCAAGACATTTCCTCTCTCTGGGCCTCAGTTTGCCCATCTGTATAATGGGGAGTTAAAGGAACCCAGACAGAGATTCCATGGAAAGCATTTTCCTCAGAGCCTCAAAAACAGGAAGCTGTCAATAAAGAGCTTCTGCTGTTGCTGCCACAGCCCAGTCCTACCTGTGAGCGTGCTCTGGAGAAGCCCAAAGCACCCTTCACCCTCCCTCCCTAGCTCTTTCTCCGCCCCTCCTTCGAGAAGGCTCCTCTTTCCAGCTCCACCCCCCTCCCATCCCCTTTCTCCCTAAGAGTCATTGCTTAGAGCGAAACTGAAAGTTCTGGGACCAAAGTAGCTTCCCCACGGATTCTCTTCCCTTGCTACCCACTCCACGGGTGATTCCGGCTCAAACTTCCCACCAGAAACCACAGCCCTTGAAAGCAGGGGGTCGCCACAGGGTTTGGAATGAGAGGGTAAGGTATTTGGGGGGGATTCCCAGCGTCCAGAATGAGGAACTACAAAAATACATTTAAACAAAAAGTGAGACAAGTGTGAGCTTCTGAAAATCCCGGAGATACGCTTGACCGGGCATCTCTGAGCCCTTCTGATGATGCCGGGAGAAACCCCCGTCTTGGGTCCCATGAACCGTTCATGTCCCCCAGAGATTCCCCACGTCGTCTTAAACTCAGAATGCAGAGACCTACAGCTTTGAGTGTTCCTCCTAGGCTGCATCACCCCTTGTTCCCACAAGATGCCCTGGAAGAAGGCAGCCTCTGCCGGCAAGGAGATAACCACTCTCAGAGGCTGGCATCTGTCCACATGAGTAAGGGACAGGAAACAAGCCAGACCCGCCGCTTCCCGTGTCCCGCCTCCCTTCCCACTTCTCCTTGGCCAGCCTCGGAGGCAAACCCAGACGCCAGCCTTTTGGCCAGATGAAGCCTTGAGGCTCCCCAAACCCCACCCCCGTCCACGCTGTCCAGGCACTTTTCCCACAGTGTCCCCACTTCGCACCCTCTGTGGGCTATCTGGAACCTAGGGGGAACCTCCCCTATCTGGAGAGAGGCAGCCCACCTCATTCAGCCAGGACCCCGGGGGACCTTACCCAGCTTCTACCCACCGCTTCTGTCCCAGCAAAATCAAGCTAAAAAGGTCCCTTCCCCCAAGTATTGCCTCCCTTCCCACTCCCCTCTCTCAAATCCCAAATTCCCCCGTCGGGTCGGAGCAGAAACTCAACTCACGGCGGTCAACAAGAAGCCCACGAGGAGACACTGCCGAGGAAGAACCATGGCGAGGTAAGAAGCAGGCGGAGGGAGGCTGCGCCCGGGACCGGGTCTCTAGTAACTCCCAGGCTCCAGCCCCGCCCCTCGCCCAGGAAGGAGGTGTGGTCTTCGGTGGCCAATCGCGGCCAGCCTCGCTGGGGTGGGCGGAGTTCTGGGCCACCAGTTGTCAGGGATTCCCCCGGGACCTTCCCTGGAGTCTTAATTCTCCAACGGAGTTTAAGGACGCGCTGGCAAAGTGGGGGTGAGGTTCCCAGGAAGAGCTTTTCCTCCTTAGCCTCTGGAACTACAAAGGCCAGTCTGAAGAGAGGAAGGAACCAGCTGGCTTCCCGGGGAAGGGGGTGGGTGGCGAAGGAAGGGAAGAAAGATCCCCACGGGTGCTGGGAAGACACTACAGGGATGCCCACGGTTCTCCCCCCCGCCGCCTGCGGGAATCCCGGCAGAACCGAAAAGCGTCCCCATCGAAAGTGGAGAGGCCTGAGAAAGTTCCCCGCATCCCAGAAAACGGGAAGGCCGCAGCTGGGCTGTGGGGAGGAGGGCAATTTCCCAACTGAGTTTCTCTCTCTTTCAAAGGAAATTCCCTCCTGGAGGCACAGCGTCCCAGCCTCGCCTCCATCCATCCGCGCACCCACGCATCCATGAGCCATGGCGCCGCCCCGCCCCCCATTCTATTCCATACCAGTTTCCATCCGTTACTAAGCACTTAGAACAGACAACCTTTTGCTCTAAGTGTTTAGAGCTTAGGGCCCTTTGAGAATCGTAGGAGACTCAGGCCCTCTTGAGAACTGCAGGAACACACACACCCTTGTAACCTGCCTTTCCCAGGTCCTGGCCCTCCAAGCCTTTCCGGAACCAGTGTTAACATTCTCTGCTCTGCAGCACAGGGCCAACACCTGGGGTCCTGTCTAGGCTCTGCCTCTGATGGGCCGAAATCCCTTGACCCCAATTTCCCCCCAGTGAAACTTGAAGAATTTGAGCTACACCGTGGTTGGGTTGATCACCCTCCAAGCTCTGAATTTCTGGGCTAGGCCAAAAGTCCAAGGTGTGCAGAGCTGGGAGGATGGAAGAGGAGGGGGCTGCTCACCCCACCCTCCTGGCTTCCGATGCAAAAGGCCACCTCTGGAATCCATCCCTTCTTTTTCATCACCTCTGCTGCTACCCGAATTCAGAGGCTCATCATCCTTCACTTGGGCTGTCCCAACATTCTCACTTACTCAGTAAGTATTATCGAGCTGCTACTACATGCCAGGCAACTCTAACATTCTCTCTCTCTCTCCCTCTCTCTCTCTCTCTCTCTCTCTCTCTCTCTCTCTCTCTCTCTCTCGCTGCAGTTACCTTTATAAATCTGATCGGGACACTCCACTACTTAAAAACCGTCAAAACCCCTTTGGGCTCCCCTATGCCCTCGGCATAGCTCCAGCTCCTCCTTGAAGAGGGAGCCCTTCTTCACTCAGCCCTAACCTGTCTCCCCACTCGCTCCCTGCATGCCCTCCCATGCACACTGGCTTCAGCTTCGCTCACCTCTCAATTTTCCAAACACATGACTGTGTGTTTGTTTTTTACTGTTTTTTTCCAACTGTGTCTTGCTGTATTCTCCCTTCCCTTCTCCTTTCTGGAACCAATTTAAATGTTTACTTCCTCTCAAGTCTTCTCTTCACTCTCTGAGACACAAGTGCATACTCCACCCCACCTTGCCCCCTCCCTGTGTTCCCATAGCATTAGCGTGCTGGGCTATAACTCTAACTGCCCGGCCACATTTGACTGTAATCTCCTTGAAGACAAGACTGGACCTGTGCCGGTCCTAGGCACAGTTCTGTGGGTGATGAAACACCAGTGTACAGTCGCTGAATGGATGAGGGAGGGAGCTCAGTAACTTATCATTCTAATCGCCGCCTTCCTGAGGAAGGAAGTGAAGACAGAAGCTGCAAAGGATCGGTCACTGCCACTCAGACCTCCAGCTGGTGGTCAGATGCCAACGACGGAGGAGCCCTTGAAATCAGTGTCCAGAGGACTTCATGAAAGCCGCCTACACTGGCCCAGGATGAAGAGAACATGAAAATAGCGTGGCCCTTTTTAAGCCACTTTGGAAGAACAAGCACAGTTTTAATTCCTTAGGGGAGGTGCGAGGCGGGGGCGCCACTGTAATAAGTTCAGCCGATACTTATTCTTTATTTGCTTGATTTCTAAATTGGGCCCTTCATAAAACTGCCTTGGGAAGCAAGTACACAGAATTAAAACATTAATTATGTTATATAAAACATATCAGAGCAGCAATTAAAGCAGCTTAAATTAATGTGTAAAAGAATAAATAGTAGCCTTCGGGTTGCACCATGCGGTGAAGACCAGATAGGATAAAGGGAAGATATTTTAGTGTATGCGTATCTCAAGGAAATGTGTGATGGCAGGAACTGGCCCAGAGAAGGCAAAGAATCTTCCTGGGCTGGGAAGAGTCTGTTGGAGGAGGCAAGAGAGAAGGTGATTTGTGGGGAGGGTGGCAATATTGCATAGTCCCATCAAAGAGAACTATGGAGGATTCCGTGATGGGAGTAGGGCAAAGGGCAGTAAAAGAGTAGGGGCTCAGGATTTTGGAATCACAGAGAGCATGGCCTTCATAAGGGCGTTGGGGTCATAGGGCCAGGGGAATGGGTAAGAAGTATGCCTGAAGTTCAAGTCCATAGCACTGCCAGAACCTGGCAACAAAATGGTTGTAATATGCAAACCCCACTGTATTGCTTTCAGGCTTGAACAACTCCCCAGAGCCTTCACCCCTTAAGTTCGCAGGGCCCAAGTTCATGGACTCCTGGCCTGCTGTCTAACTGTCCTTCCTGCCTTCGTCTTGCTGCTCCAGACAGTGCTGTCACCTCTGCCTGGAAAGCTCTTCTCCACTCTCCTTTTTTGGGGACAAACTCCTTCTCACCCTTCAAGGTTCAGCTCAGGTGCCCCTTCTTTGGAAAACCCTCTCCAACAGCCATCCTGGGATGTGCGCGCTTCCCCACCCCCCAGCCCCCATGCTCTCTCGGAACCCTGTGGCTGCTTACCTACACAAGACTCCAACCCTACCACACAATGTTTCAATTATCCTGTTTACTCTCCAAACCAGTGTACTGAGGCTACTCAACTCGGTGGGGCATAATAATGAGGCTCCCTCCCCCTAATGTCGGCTTTCAGCCCTGCTGTGTTGAATCTCCCTTTTCCACCCCTTAATGACATCCCGGGCAGATTGCATTACTTTTGGATCACTTTCTGTTGTTAAACCTCCATCCTTGAAAGCTTTATTCTCAAACTCAATTTAAATCTCATTTCATCTTCTCCCTTACTCCTCCAAGGGTTGACTTGAGTCAGGTCCCTGCTTGCTGGGATAAAAGCGGGGAGGGAACATGCCCCCTTATTGATATCGAAAGGATGGAGTGGGAATAGCCCTCTGCAATAGCCTTCTCCCTCTTGGTCAACCCTGCTCCCCCAGCCAACCCAGAGTAGCAAATGTCCATATACAGTTTGTCAAGGGGCGCGTGAACAAGTTTCTTGGGGGCTTCCCCGCCGCACAGGTCTCCGACAGGGGACATCCAGCTCAAGCATGAGCTCTCCTTCCTTGCCCCATCACCTCGGCTCCTGCCACAGGAGAGATCCTCTTGCTCAGCAGTCAGACAGCTTGATGTGACACCAAAAAGCCTGGCTAACTACAGCAGGGTCCACTTGACCTAGAGAAACTCGAGTATCCTGGCCAGCTGCTCCACAGTGACCCCTCTCTCCACCTCTCTTCTCCCCTGCTCAGGTAGACATAGGGGGACATCAGCAAGTCCAATACCAAGTAGGCCCACGCCCTAGCCCCCGCTGGGGACCAGCATCCCAGCATCCTTCCCTGCAGTCATCCTTCAATCTTCATGAGAGACTCACACTTAAATTGGGGAGTGCTGTCTTCCATCATAACAAATGATCCTCAACAAAGCCAGAGAATTCCTCCTTCCCCAGGATTATTAAATGGGCAAGGAAAAAGGAAATGATGTTTTGACTAAGGAATTGCCCCCTTTTTGGCCAGTTCTTCCCCCTTCTGCAAGCCCTTTGGAGGGAAAGTATCTGGCTCCCATTTGCAATGGACGGTACGTGGGGCCTGTTGGCTTTGGCCATGGGCCGCAGCGCCAGCTCCTAAGTAATGGGAACTCCCGGTAAATAACTTTTGAACTGGGCCATTCCTCATATCTTACGATCCCTGGAAAGAAGGATCTTCGTAGCCTGATGCCGACAAAGAGCCCAGAAACAAGCTGAACGTTGAACAACTGTTAGCTGAGTGAAGGAGGGACTATACAAGACTGAAGGGATCCTTCAGGATGCACCCACTCGTTCCACACTGTCCTGCATAACTGTCAATTTCCACCAGACGACCAGGCTCTCTAGCTGGCGTTCCCAGCCCAACTGTGGACAGAAATCTTTCCCTTCAGCCCATCAGAGTTGGGTTGGGCTTTATCACAGGGAACTAAAAACCTCGGGAAATAACCCAACCAGAAGGTAAGGAAGCCCAAGAGCCAGCAAAACTGGTGGGTGAAAAAAAAAAAAAAAGAAAAGAAGAAGGGTTAGTTAACAAAGTATAGGTCTTTATGTTGCTCCTGAACTAATCGTGATTTGGTTGATCCTGATTCCCAGAGAAGAAGACCTCAGGTCCGGTCCTCAGCCTTCTTGGGCTCTGTTGCCTGGCATAAGAGAGGCCTTTGGTTGGGAGCAAGTAATCCAAATCTTTCACCATGGCCTCAAGATCCCACGTGATCTCTGGCTTCTACTGACTTCTCCCTCCACTCACCCACTTGCTTGCTACACCCTAGCCATCCGGGTCTCTTGGTTTCCACCTCAGAGCCTTTGTCTGTGCTGCTCCCTGTGCCTGAAATGTCCTTCCTCCTGCTCTTCATCCGCTGACTCTACTTCCCCATTCAGGTCTCCTGGCCAATGACACCTCCTCAGAGAGGCCCTCCTGGATCACCTTATCTAACGTGAGTTCCTGCACAACTCACCTTCCCATGGCTGTCCTCTCACATAGCTTCTGTGCTAGTCGGGGTTGTCATCGCAGGCAAGAAAAGACAGAGCCGGTGATTTCAAATAGACAGAAGAGGACATTGTCGGAAAGGACCAGGCGGCTCATAGAATTAAAAGGAAGGCTGAAGAACTCAAGCCCAGCCAGGACCCACAGGACTGGGGACATAGACAAGACCCTGCTACGGAACAAGTCTTACAAACCAGCTCTGTGCTAGCCAGCCTCCAAGGGAGCCGCCTCCTGGTCTTCACAGTCCTGTGCGGTCCCCTCCATCGTTATGCTGCGGTTGGTCTGTGTGACCAACAGAAACCCAGCGAAGTGATAGTGTGCCACGTCCAAGATTAGGTTGTCAACTACGGAGGCTTCTGTCTGATGTGCTCTAGTGTATAGTCTCTCTCTCCCCCTCCTGCCCTCCCTCTCCTTTCCCCCTCCTTTTCTCTCACTCTCTCCACCCACCACCCTGCCCCTCATCAGGTCCTCTGGAGAAGCCAGCTACCATGTTATGAGGACACTCAGTCAGTCTTCAGAGAAGCCCACATGGCGAGGAACCAAAGAAGCGGATCCTGCCCTGACCGATGTGGCTCATCCTGCAAACCAAAAGTCTGCTGGTTCGATTCCCAGCCAGGGCACATGCCTGCACTGGGGGCCAGGTCCACAGTCAGGATGCATACGAGAGGCAACCAATCAATGTCTGTCTGTCTGTCTCTCTGTCCCTTCCCCTCTCTCTCGAAGAAAAATAAATAAATAAAACCTTCAAAAAAAGTGGATCCTCCAGCCCCAGTGACACCTCAGTGCCTGCAGGCCCAGCTGATACTTTGGGAAACACTTATATTTAAAAGGACCTTTACATTCTCTCCATCACTAGATGCTATCATTCACTGTAATATTTGACAATTCGATGAAGGGAAATAGCTTATTCTTGCTTTAATTTACATTTTCCCAATTATAGTGACATTGAATATCCCATCAAATGTTTATTAGCCACTTAGATTTCCTCTTTCATGAACTAAATTTGCCCACTTTTCTACTGAATTGTCTTTTTCTTATCAATTTTCCTTATTCATGTATTTATTCAACAAACACGTATTGAGTGCTTCTCATGTGTTCCGTATTGGTGATATACCATAGATGAGACAAAGTCCTGGCCTTAATGAAGAGCTCTTTGTACAATAATGACATTAACCCTTTGTCTTCCATGCTGAAAATCAGTCCAAATGTCTAATTGTCCCTCCAGGCTCTTCCGTCCACGTTTTCTGGCAGATTGTCAATGATTACGGTTTCAGATTTTATGATGTAAAAAGACCTAATACTAAGTGCCACCAGCCATTAGTTTGTTAGAACAGAAAGAGCACTTAGTCCAATCTCCTGCGTAGCTCCCCGTTGGGACTCCACTCTCATGCCTTTCATAATTCACTGTTCCTGTCTCTACTTCAAGTACCTGGGACCGTCTCCTGGGGGAGGAGAGCAGGGCTTTTATGGCCACAAGAGCACATTTAGCTCTTGAGGGGGGCAGGACGGAAGTGCCAGAGTTGATGCCCCTGGGAGCGCCCTGCTACCAACGACAGACAAGGAGTTGTTGAAACCCCAGTTCCCTCACCCCTTTCGGGGGTGTCCGACCTTCTGGTGTCTCTGGGCCACACTGGAAGAAGAAGAGTTGCCTTGGGCCACACGTTAAATACACAAACACTAATGAAAACTGATGAACGAAAAAAATGTTTTTAAGTAAATTTACCATTTTGTGGTGGGCCGCATTCATAGCCATCCTGGGCCGCGTGTGGCCTGCGGGCCGTGGGTTGGCCACGCTGGAGGGACTGACGCAGAGGCGTGCGCTCTACGCTGTCTCCCCAGTCAGGAGGAGGCCCTGGTCGTCCACAGTGCGCCCTGCTCGTCAGTCTGCCCTGTCATGGCTTCCTTCCCCTCCCTGTTTCACTTCCCCACTCCCTTTTTAGTGCTTCCTGGGACCACCTCCAAAATAAACTAGCTGCACTCAAATCCTGTCTCAGTTTCTGTTTCTGGGAGACTCCAACTAAGACACACTGACTTACAGATAATGAACTAGTAGCAGGAGGCAGTGTAGCGCTTGGTGGGCAGAAGTAGGGCCTCTGCACTCAGGGGTCTGGGTCTGACGCTGGGTTCTGCTCCTGTGTGACCTTGAGCACATATGCTCTTTTTGTTCTTAATGGTTAAAATAGCAACTTTCACAAGTTAAAAAAATGATTAAGCCCTGGCTCGTGTGGCTTAGTGGATTCAGTGCTGGCCTGGGAACCAAAGGGTCGCTGGTTGGATTCCCAGTCAGGGCACACGCCTGGGTTGTGGGCCAGGTCCCCAGTATGGGGCGTGCAAGAGGCCACCACACATTGATGTTTCTCTCCCTCTCTTTCTCCCTCCCTTCCCCTCTCTCTAAAACCAAACTTAAAAAAAAACTTTTTACAAATGAAAAATTAACGATGTAATATACCACAATATTGAATCGTGTGCTTTAAATGGATGAACTGTACGGAATATGAATTATATCTAAATAACATCTATTAAAAAAAAACAACCTGAAGTGCTTTATGAGAGCAAGCAACAGACTGCAAAAGAAATAAGTCCACAGGCATTATAAATTAACTGCAATGTAATATTCCTATACAATTTAAAAGAGACGAAAATTAATTAAACATATTGTATGGGGATGCATGCATTTGTAGTAAAAGCAAAAGAATGTGTGCAAATGATACACACTATTTCAGGAGAGCGATTGCCTGTGGGAAGGGAGAGTCAGAAACAGGGAGTCGAGTTCTAGCCGCAACTATAATGTATTACTTAAAAAAAAAACAAAGGTAACATAGGCCTAATAGCTCACATGGTTATTACAGGGATTAAATTAATCGTGCGGTTTTCTATAATGTCCGGTAAAATTGATATTCATCATCAATGTTAGAAAACTGGGTCCCAGAGAGCACAAGTCGCTCACGTAAGGTCGTACGTAAGGGAACCTGGGATTCACATCCCGCTTCAGAAGCCCCTGCTCTTCTGCGCCCCCATGGGCCAGGGATATTTCGGCCATAGGGTTCCGCTCGTCCTGGGCTTTGAGTGCTCTTGGACTCCGAGAGGTGGGATTGGGTGGTTGTCAGCGCTGTCCAATAGAGCTTTTTGTGATGAAGACAGCCCAGTATGGCGGCCACTAACTACATGTGCCCACGAAACACTTGAAATGCGGTTAGTACAACGGAGGAAGTAGATTTTTTATTTTATTTGCTCATAATAAATATAAATAATCATTTGTGGCTAGTGGCTATCATATTAGACAGCTCAGATCTAGAGGAAGGAGTTGAACAATGGTGGGAAGAATCTCTCAGTTCTTTTCTTCTCCCCCATTCTCTCCTTCCTCCTGTTACCTCTCCCAGCCCCAGCTATTCAGTCTCCCCTTCGTATCACTCCCCTGTCTCTCCTTTGTACTGGTTTGGTTCTGTGGAAGGAAGCATCAGGGAAAGCGACAACCGTTGTATTTTTATACACCCAGCAAGGTAAAACAAACTCCTTTGTGACCCCCGTGTTGAAAGACAAGATGAATATCTGCTATAAATAAAGCTGAATAAAGACTCCTTTCTAGATGGCCTCCATTGTTCCTTGCTCCTTTGTAGTATTCATGCTGAGAAAATTTCCAGCTTCACAGATCCTCAGTAGTTACAAAACATACCATTACCTCATTTCATTTCATCAGAATTACAGGTCATGAGACTACTTTGATCCTTAGCAAGTTCATCATTAATGGTTTCAAAATAACGGTGCTTTCTGTTTCAGCATGAGCCCCATTCAGAACGTCCTATCTCTATATTCTTTTATATCCTGCTTCCTACTTTTAACTCTCTGTCTAGACAAGAGTGGCTAACGGAGTTTTCCAAATGCCGGTGTGTATTTCACGTCCATGAAGATGCTCCCTGCTCCGCTCTGTAACTCCACAGCAAAGGCTGTAAAAGTAGTCATTTCTTTCCAAACCATCTAATCCTGATGGATGGCATGGAAGGGTCCACCTGAGTCATACATCTGATCAACCATCAGCTCTCCCAAGCTACATCTCCATGGTAACCTTAATTAACTCCGCAGGGCACAATAGGACACACGGGCTTTGGAGCCTGGCAGACATGGGTTTGAGTCCTGACTATGTTGCTTAACCATGAAAAACAAAATAACATTCTCTTTGAGTCTGTTTCCTCCTCTGTGAAATGGAGAAATGGGATACCAACATTTTCTTTGCAGGTGAGTGGAAGGACTACAAGGATTTATATGGGAAGCAAGATATTGAAGCCAATAAAAAGCATGGACTCCACCACCAGAATACTGCTCTGTGACCAGGGGTAATTTGCCAATCTCTCTGAGCCTCACTTTTCTCATCTATAAAATGGGTATAGTATTAATACCTACGTTGTAGGGTGTTGGGAGGATTAAATAAAAAAATATATAAAGTCCTTGGACCATGACTGACTCAGAGAAAGCATTCACCTCTTAGTATGCCCTCAGGAGAGCTTCTCATCCCCATTTCTGGCTACTTTCTTTAGAGCAGAATTCTTGTTTTTTAATATTGTGAAATCCTCTGAGTATCCGGAGAAGCCTATGAACGCTGCTAAGAAAAAATGCTGGCAAATGCATACAATAGGATAAATAGAGTTACAAAGAAAACCAATTATATTGAAATACAGTCCTCAAAATATTAAAAAGACAAATGTGTGAGATAGCAGTGTATGTGCTTCTTTACTGATGGATTAAATAATAAGATCTAGTGGCAAGTCTGAAATGTCCATCGTTCCAAAGTAATGATGAGCACAAACAATAATTCAAGACACCTGCAATGAGTGTAATGCGATTCGAAATATCTTGTGCTTTCTATAGGAGACAACGTAGCAGGCACTGCTGATACTACTGTTGGCTGCCTACGTTCATAATTAATAGAAGGGCTTTATTTAGATTAGAGGTAAATGAAAATAAGGAAGTAGATTTTTCCCATCCAAGTTCATGAACCCCAGGTGTATAATATAGTTAGCACGCCTTTATCCTCAGCTGTCACAGATTAAGAGGTGACATGAAAATTCTCCTCACAATCCCTTACACGGCCTCTGGTCAGAAAAGTAATTTCAAAACAGAAGTGCACAGTTCTATGAGAGCGTGCAATAGGCTGATGAACTAATGCTTATTGATGAGTACGCGACAGGCACTGTTCTAGGTGTTTACAGAGGGTAACTCAGCACCATTCACAATAATCCTTTAAGATAGGTCCTATTACTATTCCTGTTTTACAACGGAGGAAAATGAGGCATAGAATGGTAGGTAAACGTGCCCAGGGTCAACACAGTTTAGTAAGTGGTAAAGCCAAGATTCAAACCTTGGTCTGATTCCGTAGTCTGTGCCCCTAGCTACCATACTATACCATTTCTCTACTCTGAGTGTGGAGGTGGAGTAAGATCTTTTTTTAAAGATTTTATTTATTTATTTTTTACAGAGGGGAAGGGAGGGAGAAAGAGAGGGAGAGAAACATCAGTGTGTGGTTGCGGCTCGCGGGCCCCCTACTGGGGACCTGGCCTGCAACCCAGGCACGTGCCCTGACTGGGAATCGAAACACTGACTTTTTGCTTCTCAGGCCAGCACTCAACCACTGAGCCACACCAGCCAGGGCCAGCGTTGGATTTTTAACTAACACGGCCAGGGCGGTTAGGAGTTAATTAACGAGTCGGCAGAGAAGGGCGGAGGGGATGTGGAGATGCAGAAAGGTGGCTGGGAGAGTATTCTGAGCAGAGAGAATGGAAGGCACGAGGCCCTGAAGTGGGAAGACTGTGGTGGATGCAGGGCCCAAAGGGTTACCAATGGGGTCGCAGGTTGGAAAGCAAGGGGGACGGTGGCATAAAATGAAGCTGGACAACAGAAAGCTTCGAGATCTTGTAGGGTCTGGAAGGCAGCTTGATCGTTATCTTAAGTACAATGGGGAGTGACAATCAGGTTTGTTACATACAAATATCATTCTGGTTGTAAAAGAAAGAATCGGGGGGAAGGAAAAGTGGCAGCAAGTAGCCTAGTTTGGAGGACTGCTTGAACCAGGTGGGACACAGAGAAGTGCATGGATTAGAGAACGATCTGGGGGAAAGCATCTGGTGGACCAGATGTGGGGGTGAGGAATAACTCTGTGGCAGATGGTTTTTCTCACAGACAGCCACGGCTGTATCTTTCATCCACCCACTCTTCTTATAGGACTATGCTACTCCTTCCATCAAAACGTGGGACCTGTATTCCCTCCCCTTGAACCTGGCTGGCCTTATCAGGGTTTGTGATTTCCGAGGCTATGTCACGAAAGGCAAGAATACAGTTCCGATTTCGTGAGCCACTCTTTCAGAGCCCAGAGCTCCATGCAAGCGCACAGCTGCTCTGAGGCTGCCATGCTGTGAGGAAGCCCAAACTCGCCCACGCAGGGAGACCCACAGGGAGGCCCTGCGCCTTTGGAAGAAAGAGAGAGATGTCCGACTGGCCTCCGGCTGCTCCAACCCCTGCTGTTCCAGCCGCAGCCACTGTCTGACTGACCCTGAGCCAGAGCCGCCCAGCCAAGCCCTTCCCGAATTACTGATTCCCGGAAACTATGAACAAGAATCAAATGGTCATTTTGCACCCCTAACTTTTGAACCTGGAACACTCATCTTTCACATTCTGTCTCTGCGGACTCAGCCACTTTCTCAGTTCTAACCCTCCTAAAAGAGATTTAACATTATCAGTTTCAGTTGTCTATGAGGGATCCCAAAACAGGGTAAATGGCTTCCGGTAGGCCATCTCTGCAGTTTGAATTACCCAGTCCAGGGGGTTGGAAACCTGGAAGAGCTTTTTTAAAAACCCACACAGATTCTTCAGTTCTACCCTGGACTCGCCACATCAGACTCTCTGGGAAACAGTGAGCCGTGGACTCAGCCACCTGTCCTACTGTTTGACATGATTCTTTGCCATTTCCATAATTATTACACTTACGTCCTATTTCTATACCCCAACATATACGGGCAAATCAGATGTATCCTTTGAGAATTTCAAGTGAAAGGGGGCATTATTCGTATTGTGCTGGTCATCTGAGTAGCATAGACAAGATTCACCTACCTTACATCAAAAATAATGATCTTTCAATGTTTCCACAAGGATCTTTCACATGGCTCTGGAAATAAAATAACTATAATATGTTCCTTCTGAAATAAAAATAATTCAAACAGTGTGAATTGCCAAAAAAGAAACATATTATAGAAACAATGAATAGCCCTAAAATGAATCTTTCTCTGAGAATGTTACATACAAGGAAGAGATACAAAAATGTTTTGGGGGGCATTCCTTGTTGTCAAGATAGCTTGGAGAAAGAGGGAATCTATTACACCTACCTGTGATGTCAGACATCAAAATGGACATTAATTGGATTAAATATTTAGTTATTGAAGAGGGGAAACAAACCATGGTAACATTAGGCAAGGAATATATATGTGTATTTATTAAGTTTTTCAGAGGAAGGAAAGTGAAAAATGGATCAGCAAGGCCGTGTTCATTCTGGAGGCTCTAGGGCAAATTCTGTTTTCTTGCCTTTTCCAGCATCCAGAGGCCTCCAGCCTTCCTTGGTTTACGTCCCCATCCTCCATCTTCAAAACCGCTGGTGCAGTAACAGCTTCCAATCTCTCTTCTCTCCCTCCCTCTCCCCCTCCCCCTCCCTCTCCATCTCTCTCTCTCCATGTAAATAGATACAGTCCACACTCTCAATGCCTCTCTTCTCTCCTCTCTCTGATGGTCCTATTGGCCAAGGTCTTCCACTAAGACCAGCACAGACAAATGAAGAATTTCTTGGCCTTCATTAGATCATGCCAACCTTTGGGAATTGGAAATAAGAGATATTAATCCCTTTGCCTGAAAAATGCATTTGTGCATATAATAGTGTACAGGATTCTAGTCAAAAGAAAATTCCTGGCTGAGAAGGACACTTCTATGTGTTCCTGTTAAAAATGTGTCACTTGAATCCAGCAATGAAGAAACATCAGGAAAACCCAATAAGGGATGATCTCTAAAATAAATGGCCCCAAAATGTAATAGAATAAAATAAAAGGCCTATATTCTTCAGAAATGTAAAGGTCATGAAGACAAAGAAGATGGAAAAACTATTGCAGTTTAAAGGAGACCAGAGAGATTTGAAAACTAAAGGCAACGTATAACCCTACACTGGTACCCAGACCAGAGAAAAAAAGCATTTCTTTTGCTCTAAAGAAAATTAGTAAGACATTTGGTAAAATTCAAATAAAGCCTATAGAAGAGATAATTCAGAAAAAGAAAGAAACACAGAGATAGAATTATAAAGCGAAGAAAGTAAAACTGCTCAACATTAGGGGAAAATGGATGAAGAACATTCCAGAATTCTTTGTCCTATCTTTTGCAAATTCTTTAAATCTGAAATTATTTGAAAACTTTAAAGAAAGTTTTAAGAATCCAGAGTACTTTGGTATGTAGTAAACAAGAACTGCACGTAACCTGTGACCCATCTGAGCTCTGAACATCCTTTGCACCTACAAAAACAGGCTGAGATGTGTCCTCATGAAACAATTAGCAAAAGAGAATAGCAAGAAATTCCTGAACCGCAGTGCAATGCAACCCAAGGGTCAAGAGCCCAAGTCACTCACCCCCAGTGCTCTGTGACCTTGGGCAAGTCATGTGAGCTCTCTGTACCTCAACCGACTCACCTGTAAAGTGGACGTAGTAATGGTATCTACCAAGGAGAATATATGACATTAGGAAAGGAAACGAATTCTTCTTTTTTAATATATTGATTATGCTATTACAGTTGTCCCATTTCTCTCCCCTTCATTCCCCTCCACCCTGCACACCCATCCCTCCCACATACCCCCCCCTTTAGTTCATGTCCATGTGTCATAAGTTCTTTAGCTTCTACTTTTCCCACACTATTCTTGACCTCCCCCTGTCTATTTTCTACCTACTGTCTATGCTACTTATTCTCTGTACCTTTTCCCCCTCTCTCCTCCTCCCACTCCTGTTGCTAACCCTCCATATTATCTCCATTTCTGTTATTCTGTTCCTGTTCTAGTTGTTTGCTTAGTTTGCTTTTGTTTTAGGTGTGGTTGTTAATAGCTGTGAGTTTGCTCTTTTTACTGTCATATTTTTTATCTTCTTTTTCTTAGATAAGTCCCTTTAACATTTCATATAATAAGGGTTTGGTGATGATGAACTCCTTTAACTTGACCTTATCTGAGAAGCACTTTATCTTCCCTTCCCTTCTAAATGAAAGCTTTGCTGGATAGAGCAATTTTGGATGTAGGTCCTTGCCTTTCATGACTTGGAATACTTCTTTCCAGCCCCTTCTTGCCTGTAAGGTCTCTTTTGAGAAATCAGCTGACAGTCTGATGGGAACTCCTTTGTAGGTGACTGTCCCCTTATCCCTTGCTGCTTCTAGAATTCTCTCCTTCATTTTAATCTTGGCTAATGGAATTATGATGTGCCTTGGTGTGTTCCTCCTTGGGTCCAACTTCTTTGGGACTCTCTGAGCTTCCTGGACTTCCTGGAAGTCTATTTCCTTTGCCAGATTGGGGAAGTTCTCCTTTATTATTTGTTCAGATAAGTTTTCCACTTGTTGCTCTTCCTCTTCTCCTTCTGGTACCCCTATAATTTGGATGTTGGAATATTTAAAGATGTCCTAGAGGTTCCTAAGCCTCTCCTCATTTTTTTGAATTGTTTCTTCCTTGTTTTCTGTTTGGTTGTTTGTTTCTTCCTTCTGATCCACTCCATTGATTTGAGTCCCAGTTTTCCTTCCATCACTATTGGTTCCCTGAGTGTTTTCCTTCATTTCACTCATTGTAGCCTTCATTTGTTCATCTAATTTGCGACCAAAATCAACAAATTCTGTGAGCATCCTGGTCACCAGGGCTTTGAACTGTGCATCTGATAGGTTGGCTATCTCTTGGCCGCTTAGATGAATTGCTTCTGGGGCTTTGATCTGTTCTCCCATTTGAGCCCTTTTTGGTTTTGTTTTTTGTTTTTGTCTGGTCGAGGCTGTTATGTAGTGAGGGGCGGAGCCTTAGGTGTTCCCCAGTGCAGGGCAGCCCAGTCACTGGGTAGTGACGCTATATGTGGGGTCGGGGTCTGAGAGGGAACAATGGCGCTTGCTCCTCACTCTCTCGGATTCCAGTCCCTTCTGCTGCTTTCTCCAAGCAAACTGGGCCCTTCTGGTGCTGATTCCCGTGTTGGTGGGCTTGTGTACATTCTAGGACCCTGTGGTTCTCTCCAACAAACTCTCCCGTGAGACTGGGAGTCTCTCCCGGCACTTCAACCCCCACAAGTGTTTTTCAATCGGTGCTTTTAGGCTTTATTTCCTGGTGCTGGGGACCTGGGTTGCGCAGTCTGTCTTGCTGCCCATTTTCGCCTGGTTTATCTGCATGTGAATATGTGACCACGGCCAGCTGCCTTGTGCGCCTCGCTTGGTCTGCTCGTTGCCTCCCCATGCCTGGGTTCTGCTAACTGCTGCCTGTGCATCTGGGACCACTAGCCACTGCTTTTTCCTGCCATCATCCCTCTCCGACTGCCACTGACTCCTCCCCTCTTACCGGTCTAGGTGAATCGTTGTTGGACTTCCGTACAATTCAATTTTCTATCTATTCTGCTTTTTTGGGGGGTTCTAAATTTTTGTTGTCCTTAATTTTGGTTGTGAAAGGAGGCACAGTGTGTCCACCTACACCTCCATCTTGGCCAGAAGTCAAGGGAAGGAATTCTTAAATGAGACACAGAACACTACAAACCATAAAAGGAAAGAGTGAACCATGACTACATTAAAATTTTAAATTTTTGAAAGACAAGACACCATTAACAAAGTAAAACAACAAACCACAGAGTGAAGATCTAACTCGAGAGTCCAGTATCCCAAATATGTAAACAATTTCTATGGATCAGTAAGAAAAACATAAATAGAAAAATGGTACAGAAATATCAACAAGCAGTGCATAAAGGAAAAAACCTGAATAGCATGGGGAAAAGATGCTCAATATCACCAATTCAGGGAAATTAAAACTAAAACAACAAATATAATGCATACATAGTCATCAGCAAAAATACATAAATGAATATAGTCTGAAAATATTCAAAGTTGGCAAGGATATGTAGAAATGGTACTTAAACATTGTCGGCAGAGTATACATTAATATATCTTTGAAAAACAATCTGACTAAATCTCCTTCAGTTCAATATATAATATTCTACAAAGTCAGCAATTCCATTCCTATACCCAAGGAGATGTGTTCGATACAGCACACTGTTAAAAAAAAAACTAACCATTCCCTAGATTAGATACAGAAATTGTGGTTCATTTATATAATAAAATATTATACAGCAAACAAAATTAATAAATTAGAGCAGTAGTTCTCAAACTTCATGGCACATCAGAATCACGAGGACAACTTGGTTTAAAAAAAAAATGCTGGGTCCTACCCCTAGAGTTTCTGATTCAGTGGGTCTTGGATGGGTTGGAAATTTTGCATTTCTAACAAGTTCTAGGGTGTTACTGATATTGTTTACTGGCCCAGAGACCACACTTTGAGAACCACTAAGCTAATTATGTGTTTTAACCCAGTTAAATCTTGAAAACCCAGTACTGTTAAAAAGATAAAAGCACACCCTGGCTGGTGTAGTTCAGTGGATTGAGCACGGGCCTGTGAACCAAGGGGTCGCTGGTTCCATTCCCAGTCGGGGAGTATGCCTGGGTTGCAGGCCAGGTCCCCAGCAGGGGGTGCATGAGAGGCAACTACACACTGATGTTTCTCTCCCTCTCTTTCTCCTTCCCTTCCCCTCTCTCTAAATAAATAAAATCTTAGAAAAAAAGATAAAAGCAAATTGTGAAAGGGTACATAAAATATATCTAAACATATTAAACAATAATATACAATTAGGGATATATATATATATATATACTTCCTAATAAAAGTACAAAATATACATCAGAATATAGTTCAGGAGAGTGAGTATCTCTGGGAAGGGAGGGGAAGGAAATGGGAGGAGTCTTAGTAGTGAGTATAAAGGTCTGCATAGTATTTTATGGATTTTAATGTATGTTTAAAATGTTAAGAAATTTTTTTAAGTGTAAATTATATAGTATCTCTCCCATCAGGTAGTTGTGAGAGTGAATGAGATCATGTGAAATTTCTGGGTGGATAAAGATAGCAAAAGGAAATTGAGTCACAGAATCTCGGCCTCTGTACATGTCAACAAAAATAATTTAAAAGTTGAAGGATATCAACAATTAAGAGAATCCGTCAATTCACCCAAACAATGAAGAGGGTACAAATTGATGGCATAAGCATCAAAGAGGGGGTAACCAAAGCGGGGGGGGGGGGTTGCAGAGAAGATTCTGAACTGAGTCAAGTGTGGTTGGCCTACTCCACAAGAGTATGCCGGGAAAGTAGGTGAAGCCACAAAATCCTGGTAATTCTCCCCTAGAGCGAGCGAATACAACGGCCTGGGGGAAAGAAAGGAAAAATTTCTGAGAATCTCCAGTAGCTCTCAGCAGATGTGGAAATAACCACCTGCTCCCGTTTTCCCGGCGCCGTGAGGAATTACGGTAAAGGGTCTGAAAGCCCAGCATATCTACTCACAGGCATCAGGCGCCTCCTGCACTATTAACAACAAGAACTACGCAAGAAAGTGCATCCCTGTTTCCCTGCTTCCAGTATTTACCTGTTTGCAGTTACGCACGCAGTGTGATTATTCACCTAATTCTCTCCCTCCACTAGACACTAATCACCAAGACAGCAGAGAGGGGTGTGCGCTGAGTAAATCGGTGAAGGAGTGAATATATGAGTAGGCGTCCAAGAAATCTGACTTTCTCTAGTGTTCAAATTCCACAACCACTATGTTTCTCACAAGGGGAAAAACTAGACCCCCTTGGGGTCCGAGGCATTTCCTCAGTCATGAAAGAGCCTACCGGAGTCATAGAGCCACAGGTGTGGTGAATCAAGTATATTTACAACGAATTCTATTCTGTGACAAATACATTCTGTAGATTAAATAAATAATGCAGCAGTATACATGCTTCACCGTCAACATTTAACATTCTGGGAAATTTATTTTTGGCATTGCGTCTTCCAAGAAAAATAAATAATTCAGGAAGAACCTGTGCTTATATCACCGAAGTCTTTTGCCTCTTATCAGTGAAACGAATAGGGTACGGACACAGCCCATTGAAATGTAAATTGAAACAAAACATTTTCTCTCCCCCTCTGCTCTTTGCCCCTTGTGATCCGGAGATCACGGCGGGGGGGGGGGGCGGGGGGAAATATTCTGTGTACACATACACAGTTCTCCAATACACAAGTCTAAAGTGTTCTTTCCTTGTTTAGTTTTATGCAAGATTAAATCAAAATATTTTAGAGTTTATAAGATCTATTTTCACAGAAAGGAAGGAAGGCTCTCTGAAATTTAGAAGCGCAAAGCCCTTTGAGATGGGGGAGACCTGGCCGAGGACGCCGTTACTAGGCAACTCCTAGCGTTCTAACTGCCGCTAGGGAGCCACTCCACCGCCCTAATTGCTCGGGAAATAGACGCCCCAACTCAGCCCTGCCGTAAACTCGCGCGCTTTTGCGACATTGCCGCGCCGGTCGCTGCGTGCGCGCCCTCTGCCCCTACTCTCCGCCCCAACCGCCATTGCCTCGTGCCCGCGCCGGTCGGTTGGTGGCGCCTTTGTCCTACGGCGGGCAGGTGGGCTGAGGCAGAGGCGGCGGCGGCGTTCCTGCGGCGAAGGAGCGTCCCGGAGCCCGCCGCATTGGTAGCGGTGAGTGCCGGGAAGCGGTGGCCGTCCGCCGCGGCTTGGGACTAACGGGCAGGCCTTGAGGGTAACCTGGGCCGGATGGGGAGGCTGAAGCTGGAGGGCCCACTTGACGCGCGACCGCGGCTCTCTCCGGGTGCGCGCGGGACTGCGCATGCCCGGTGCGGGGCGCGGCCTCCTCTGGCTCTCGCCTGGCCCAGGCCCGGCCATTCCGGGAGGCCAGTGGTGGACTCAGGCCCTGCGCCGCCGCACCGCAGCCGCCTGTCCGTGCGCGAATCGCCGACAATAGCCCCAGGCTTCTGTGTATGGTAGGGCTGCACACCTCGCCCTCCTTCTCAGGATGGTGAAGTCGCTCGCCTGCGCGGTCTCGGCGCGTTGGTGGCGCAGTCGGGATTCGAACCCGCGCCGCTCCTGGGCACCTCTCACCCGGCGTTCTCCGTGGCGTTCAGCGCCGTGCGGCGAGCTAAGTGCTGTCCGGGATCGCCGGTGCCTCCCGGCCCCTTGATAGCATCCTCGAGCCGTCTCTTTGTTATGTGACACCCCCGTCTATTTTATGACGCGGACCCCCGGTCCCAGAGAACGGGGGAAGAAACTGTGCTGAGGTTACCCCGGAAATTAAGCGCCCCAACCTGCTGGCACTCCTCCCTCGAGACCACGGCACTTTCCACAACGGGACAACCCGCCAAGGGTTTTTCTGTAGGACGACGTTCCCCAAATTCCAGGCTCTCGCGTTGCCTCTATGTCCGGGTCATCTGTACTGCTGCTTATCTACCACATGTTATTTTTTTTCCTTAAACTGATTCTCTTTCCCGCCCCCCTTCTGAAATATATTGTTTAAGGTGGAAACGTAAATCACAACCGTATAATGGAAGCCAGTTACTTTTCTAATACTCATAAAAAATAAATACCTATCTATTAAAATAAACAGTGCGTCCTTGTTCCTCCTGAAGTTATTCTGCATTCATCGCTTTGGGAAACGCTGCCCTAGAGTGTGGGGTTAATTGTCCTTCTGACTTCCGCCCTGTGTACAGACTTTTCCCCTGAGGCATGGCAGATTCTATGAAATGCTCTAGGATCTTGGGGGATGGCAGTGAACGTTATAAGCCTTCTGGTTGTAAACTGATTCTCATTATTGACCTACAAGTGAGAGTCCGGGGAACTGCAGGAGCAATTCCGCTCAAGCGCACCTGGTGGGCCGCCTCGGTTTTCTTACAGCATTGCGGTGTGATAGGCACCTGAGAGTTCATAAAAAGTTGTTTTTGCAAACGTTGATGGAGCAGTTTGGGGTTTTGAGAACTCGAGATTTAATATTTTCCGTATGAGCCAGTCAGTATGACAACTAACTTTCAGCGTGGACTTTCTCAAGCCAGTAAAGCCCAAACATTGCATCATGGGTATTGGAGGTCACTGGGCTATTGCTAGCATCAGCGTCTTCCTTCGTTCTGGTTTCTTGGCCTTTCTTTTAGCTCCAGATAGTCTTTGAAACGTCCGACAAAAATCTTTTCACCTAAACCATAGAAACAGTGATTTTCCTTGTAGAACGTGGCAGAGAAACGATATTGCAAGGCCCAGTGGAAGGAATTTTTCGAGGTGCAGGTTGTTACTCAAGGTCCCATGCCTCTAACACCACACGTTTAAAGGAGGCATTGATAAATTAACTTACCAGCTAACAGTCTGTTCTATTTGTAGTCTGTTCATAACCTCTGTTTTTGGGTGCGAGAGAGCACATTTACTTTAATTCATTGAAAGGTTACTCTGAGAAGTCAGCTCAGACTGTTTAAAAAAATTCATATTCCTTGGGATTACTTTCAGTGTGAGCATGATGTAGAACTTACACAAGGCTAAGGTAATTTTCTTCACATTTCTAAGTAGAAAAATGAGAATTTGGTTTTACTCAAGAGTCAGTTTCAGAACTTCAGCAAATGGAGCCTCATCTACCAGTGCTCAAAAGCTAAGAATAAACAGTTTTTGGAAAGACTTCTGTAGAAGTCCTATGAGAAAAGCTGCCTGATGGTTTCATTTTAAATAACCGTTGCAAGCATTCCCTCTCTGCGGCCTGCAGATGGCAGTGCCTTTGTATGGCTTGTTAGGACCCTGCGAGTTAATTACATTCAGTTGTGCTTTTAGGAATGGAAAACCTGCCCTGGCCGGGTACTCAATTGGTTAGAGCATCATCCTAGTACATGTAGGTTGCAGGTTTGCGCCCTGGTCAGCGCACTTACAAGAATCAGCCGATGAGTGCATGGATGCGTGGAACAAACAAGTTGATGTTTCTCACTCTAAAATCAATACAATTAAAAAAAAAAAAAAAAGAATGGCAAACCTTTGGAGGAAATATATTTGCTATTTTCTTCCCTTCCGCAGTTTTTGTTTTCGACTCCCATGAAGAATGAAATGCCTACTTCTAATCTCAGTGGTGATAATAATGTGTAATCAGCGCATATGGTTTACAAAAGCAGGTTTACAAATACCAACTCATTTGCTCCTATCATCTTGTGAGATAGGTAGACTGGTATTATTATTGTCTTCTTTTTGTATGTGAGGAAATAATGTCTCAGGGAGGTTAAATGTCTTGCTCAAATCACATATTTAGTAGAACTCGGAAGACGACATCATTGAAGATAAAAGATTTCGTGACCTAGCAAAATGGGGACATAGGGAGGGTGAAGCGGTGTCCTTTACTCCAGAGCTTCTCAGAGGCTTCACTGTGCTGAACAGGGACAGCGTCGATGTCCAAGGCAGGGAGACGCCACGGTGCCTTTCTCTGCCTCCTCCCATGAACGTCTTGAAGTGCCAGTGTTCCCAAAACTTTTGGCTACACTTTATTTTCTCTCTATATCTGTGATTTACTAATGGTTATCGTGTGCCTTTGAGACGAGTGTGTTCAAAGCTCAGTGTTTTTATGCCAAAAGATTTGTCTTGTGAACAGAAAACACGTTTGTCTAGACTAGTCAGCTTGAGCAGAGTTAAAGTAACCCGTTAAGAAATTAAAGGGCGATAGTGACCAACAGAAAGTCACCCTCCACGTTAGTCTCGTTAGTGAGAGGATCCGGGTGAGGCCGCACTGTCTGCAGCAGCAGCACCACATTAGGGAAATGGGAAGTGCCCTGACAGCCAGATACGTGATACCGGTGTGCCCACTGCTTCTTAGTGGGGGGTTTACTACCTCCAGATAGGAGTGTGTGTTGGGATGGCCATTTTCATTCTTTGTCCTATCACTAAAAGAAAATGAGAGATTAACAGTCCAGTTACTTTGA
This sequence comes from Glossophaga mutica, assembly GCA_039655065.1. Classification (NCBI taxonomy): domain Eukaryota; kingdom Metazoa; phylum Chordata; class Mammalia; order Chiroptera; family Phyllostomidae; genus Glossophaga; species Glossophaga mutica. The sequence goes on along the minus strand of CM077312.1, from coordinate 97,894,455 downwards.
TGTTAGGAAGGTAATTCCCCTCTTCTGGGGAATTACTTCTGATGAAAAAGCCCTAGAACTTTTTTCATCCATAAGACTGTTTCTGCCTGTATTTCATGTTCATGATGACTTTATTGGTGGCCTGTGTAAGGACCAGCAACTCCAGGCGAGGGTCAGGGTGACTAGGGTTGCGCTGAGCAGAGAGTCTTGTAACTGTAGAATGCCTCGAGTGGTCCCCCGATTTGCTTCTGGGATGATTGAATTACTGAAGATTTGGTCACTCCTGCAGCCAGTGAGTGAGCTTTGGAGAATTTTAATTCTAAGTAATTTGGTTTTGAGTGAGTATACTTAATTATGCAGTTGGAAATTAAGGAACTAATAATATGTATTTAGGGTCAGAGATAATACAAGAAGTTTATTTTTAATCTCAAAATTATTTTTGATATCTAAAAGAAAAAACAGGAAATACGTGGCTTTTTGTTCAGTTTTAGAGTTTAGGGTTGTAAATGTGTAACTGAACCTTTTGCGGCCTTTGGGAAACCTCACCAGGACAGCACCAGAGTCACCGGGAAAGCCAGGTGGATGTCCGGGTCCTGAGTGCGGCCCCCTGCCCCTCCTCTCAGCTGGCTGGTCTCAGGAGGTGGGCCTAGGGCTCTGTTTCTCAGAAGTTTCCCCTGTGGTGTTTTGTATACATTAAAGTTTGAGAGCCCCTGGTTTAGGACTTCAGAAAATGAATTTTCACTGGAAATAGAAGGTCGAAGTGGATTGTAGTACTAATCCATTCTTATTCCAGTTACTAATGGGAAATGACAACTCTGGTTTATTGTTGGGTTTACATTAATAGATTCATTTTAAGCAACACCTTAAAGTATAAAATGTTTTCGGCTTCACGATTTGAAGTAGAGGTAATAAGAATAGGATTTCTGTTGGGTTTTCAGTATTTTTAATGCCTTCCATTTAGTAAGATGCTTTCACCTTCTTGAGAACAAAGAAAGCCAGATGACCAAGATTCTATAGTCTGCTTATTAACTTGGGATTTGCTCCACTTTTCTTTTGGTGGTGTGGGTCTGAAATTATATGTGTGGCCGTTTTTCTCCTTTTGCAAAGAGTTGCATTTAGACATAAAAACTAAATGCCTCAGAAAGAAGTAGGTGTTACTAGCTAGCCCCTACCAGCAACACAATACTGACAGCTCCAGTTGCAGAATTTAGATGGAACTTGAGTTGACAGTTTGCCTTTTCTTAACCAAAGGAATGTATAACATGTTACCAAAAACATGTTATACATGTTTGGCAAGCTCAGTGGCTAATATTTTTTCTGTTATTTTGTAACTACGTAATTGGGGGGGGGGCTTACATTTTCGAGATATGTTTTAAACGATAAGATGTAATTGAAAAGAAATGGTGGGCTGCCTGTGCCTCCTTAGGGGTGGGAGCAAGTGATCTTATAATTAGCTATTACTGTTACCTTTAGCACTATGGAAACTCGGACTCATGGTTCCATTTCCTTTGGAGGTAGCTGCGTGGTTATGCTTTCTGTACTGTTTTCAGGGATTGTACTTCCATAGATTTTAGCCGTTGTGATTTTTTTGGTAACAGATTATGAGTTAGTATTTCCCCTTGAATACAGGACTTGAGAGATTTCTAAGTGGAGGACCTGAGTATATTGCTCTGTGCACACTCAAGGGATAAATAGATGACAGAGTTGTAGTTTCCAAATACCAGCCAAGAATCAGCTGCTCCTAGGCTTCATCAGATTCTGAAGGTTTGAGCCAGGGTCTGAGAATCTGATTTTTACTCATCTTATCAGGTGGTGCTAACACCTTCACTGAAGAAATGTGGTGTGGAGAGTGAAAAGAATATGTATGTAAATAAGGCGAGGGGAGGGGGGAGTTGTCTAATCCGTACGGGTGTCTTAGTTTTGCAAGCTGAGAAAGTTCTGGAGATCCGTTGTACGACAGTGTGCGCATCCTTAACACTGCTGAACCGTATGTTTAAAAATGGTTAAGATGATAGATTGAATGTTACTTTTTTTAACCACAATTAAAACATGTTAGAAAACAGTAAGGAAAGGTAGTTTGTTGTCTGCTTTCCTGAACAGTGGGTTAAACTAATAGATTGTCGGTTATTCATTACTGACTCCTCTGGCCATCAGTTCATTTTATATCCCTTTATTAAAGGTAAAATCATAACCTTTTAAATATTTTCCCCTACCTGTTCTCTTCAGTGTCAAACCAGTGATCCCTGAAAAACATTGTGATGGGCAGTGTTTTAAATGGCTTAGGTTTAAATACACCCTTCTTTTTTGGATAATGTATGAGCCCCCCCGCCGCCAAAAAGGAATTATCTTCTGGAGGGTGGACCCCTTGTAGTACGGGCTTCTCCTGCTAGGTGAGTGTTCCAGGAACCCATCTGTTTCAGTGTACCAGCTGGTGCTGTTGTGAGAGGTTGCTTTCCACTACAGTGAATTTTTTGAAGATTCTTTCAGGGCATTTGCCCATTTCATGATGGGTGATTTGCGAGCGCACCTGGCCACACCACGCTTGGTGTTCCGCAGTGTTTGACCAAAACCAGCATGACCCCCTACCCCTATTCTCTATTCCCCCAATCTCACCCCAAACAATTTTTTTCTGTGTGTCCCTAGATGAAAAAAGTCCTCAAAAAGAAACATTTTGCCAATGTGGAAGAGGCGAAACAAAAAACAGCAGAAGCACTAAAAGGCATCAAAATTGATGAGTTCAAACACTGTTTCGAGCAGTTTAATAAACGTCTCGATAGGTGTATTACATCAAATAGCAAGTACTTTGAAGCTGACTGAAGTTTAAACGTGTAAGAATAAATACACAATTTTTTATAAATAAATTCTGGGTTTCTGGGGGGTCCCCCCTTGTACAATACAGTAGTAGGCCTTCATTATTTGGCTTCACTTGGACTACTTACGGTAGTTCATCCAGTTCATGGCCTCCTAACAGGCCTTTTGCCACCAGTTTCTTCCCTTTCCACAGCAAAGGTTTTTGTGATCTAATCTAACTTTGCATCTGTAGTTCCTCTCCCTTTTTCTTCTCCTGTCCCCCTTGCATTAAACTTGTTATAGTGTTTCTAACTTACTATGTCCTTTGAACCATTCCTTTACCTTTGCCTGTGCTGGAAGGACTGCATCTTTCTGGTGAACGCTTACTTCTCCTTCAGGACTCTGTTTAAATGTTCCTCTTAGGCCTTCCCTGCCTCCTTCATTCCCCCTGCCACTTTCCCACCCATTCTTCCCAGTGTCCTCTCTGCCTTGCACTTCTGCCCTGCCCTGCACTTAGCTAGGCCTTCATTATCTCTGCCATAGTCTCACTATAGATTATACTGTCATTCGTCTGTGTGCACGTGCTTCTCTCCTTTATTAAACAGTGAACTCCTTTAAGCCTTGAAATTTAAGACAGAGACTTTAGCCTTTTTATTTCCATTTATCTAAGGCCTAGAACTGAGCGTGTGTGACGCAAAGTAGGCATAGGAGCGTTCGATGTACTGATTACAAACTGTCCTTTTCGGGTTCGTTAATTTAGTTCTCTAAGGATCTCCACTTGTATAGTTTACGTAGTTGAAATTTTACATGTTTTAAATAAAGCTGTATTTTAAGTATTTTGTAACTCAAGTATTTTTATTATTTTAGATTAGCTCACCCTTTGTGGATCCAGCTTAGTGAGTTTTTTCCTCTTAGTTGATATTTTCCTTGATTCAACGTAACTAACACAAGTCGAGAATCCATTTTATCGGGTTCAGAGAAATCGAGTGACTGGACTAAATTCTCTCTGCTCCCACCCAAAGTAGGACTAGAACTTATATTTACTGATGCTAGCCAAGTGTTTTTTCCTCAAAAGAAGTAAAAAGCGCAGGAAATTAAATTTTGGTGGAGAATTTTCCTCTGAAGAGTTGGAGTGAATAGAGCATCAGTAACAAAAGCCAGAAATGCGGTAGTTTGAAGTGATAGAAGTTGCAGTGGTTGTTGAGTAAACAGGTCCTACCCTATTGAGTGTCTGGGTCCCTTAAACGTTGGACCTTTCCCGGGTCCCATCAGCATTTGATCGGGGAACTCTTGATCAGGGAACTCGAGCAGGATTTTTCAAGGTGGAAACCACGTCCTTCTGCTCCCTGCTGGAAGCAGCATGGTGTACCATTTAACATCCTGGCTTCAGAGGGCCTGCGTTTGAGTCCTCGCCCTGCTCCCTGCTCCTGTGACCTCATATAGGTCACTTGATTTCTCTAGACCTCAGATTTTCTGGTTTGCAAAGTAGAGATCGGAATAGTACTTAACTCCAAGAGTTGTTGAAAGGATTGACTGAGATAATAACGCACATAATGTTCTCAGTAAAGGCTCTTGGGCAGAGTAAACATTGTGTAAATATAAGTTGCTATCATTTCCCTATTCTAATACAGTTAAAGATATAATATTTTGATTAGAGAGTGAAAGAAATAATCAGATAGGGAAAGCGTAGTTTTCAAAGTGGACTTAATTAATTAATGGTTAAAGCGGAACATTCTGTAATTCCCAGTAGTTACAATGTAACTCATTATAATACGCCTGATGTTACAGTATGCCATCAAAGTCATTTTCATAAATATAGTTTAAGTGAGAAGTTCTGTTCTTTCCACTCCTAGTTTTAGGAATTTAATATATAATATCCACTGTCTTATCAGAATGGTTTTCCAAGTGGCATTATCTTTATCATCACATATTTTCAATTTAGTAGTGCCTAATTGTTCGTTGACTTTCAGCCAAGCCTTTTGGAGAGTTTTATTTCATTTGTCATCACTTATTGAAGTTGCATAGGCTTCTGGATGTGTTCAGCAGCCGGTGGTGGTGCTGTCATTAAGTGCTGGGGTTTACACTGCACTTGTTCAAAACAGTTCGCATCGTTTTCCATCGCGATAGCCTGAAGTATAAAAATTGGTTTCAAGGTAAAAAGAGTTCTTTTATGATGGCAATATTAAAAACTAGGTAGAGCAAAGCAGTTCTTGGTGCCGTGAATGAAACGTGCATATCTGTTGTCTTTCTAGTACTATCCAAGGACCATCCTATGAGCCTCATCTGGCATGGCAATCTAAAATAAAACCACAGATAAGCATTGGGTCTTTCTTTGGGAGTTTTTTACCCTATTCCTTTGTGCTTTAAAAAGTTCTGCCACTTCCTGTGTAACATGTTTTCTAAATTATTTTGTTTTTTTAGCTTTTATGTAATGAACCCCTTTGGTTTACTGTTTTTCTTGTCTAAAAATTCTTATTCGAGTAGTGCTTTTAACTGTTTTCAGAAGACCACTTAGGAATTATAGATATTCAGGCCACGGTTAAGCACCTTGTGTTGATGGTGATTTTGAATGGCATCAACATTGCTGATATAACTAACAAAGTATAGAAGTCCTAATAACCAAGCTGAAGTGGAAGAGATACTAAGAGACTGACTTTTAGTCTTAAGGGTATTTGGCTGCGATAAAATATATCAGGAGAAGGAAGAAGCACCATTTCTTCCCTTTTTTCACGAGGAGGAGGCATTCTACCTCTCTTTGGAGATTCCCTCATTGCCAGTTACGGTTCCCCACCTAATGTTCAAAAAGATCCCCAAGTTGTCTTTTTCCCTTCTCCTGTACATTAATGTTATTTCTCTTTCTCTGGTGTAGCTTATATCTCTGTAAGGATCTGGGGGGAAATAATCTTACTCAACTATATTAACACAAAAGCCCCCTTTACCAGTTCCAATATTTGCATTCTCAAAGAGAAAACTTGTTCAAATGACTTCCAACCTCCAACTGATGAGTTTTCAAATTGTATGACAAAAGATGGAGATGGGGCAAGGTTTTTTCTTGACTTGAAGTCTCTGCTGTACTGTGATCAGCTCCCTGGAGTCATTTGTACTTTTGGTAGCTTCTCTGTTCTTCCTGTACTTCTGTGCTCGCAGGTTTTCCCGAAGTTCTGTGTGCACACGTCAGGGTTTTCGGGTGTGGGGATTGATGGCGTTGACCGTTTTCGTAGCTCTCACTGGAAACCCCTGCAGCCCCACGCTAACCTGAGCAGCCCTCTTTGAGGCAGTGAGATTACCAAAATCTCCACCTCTCAGTTTCCCCATATGTCACCCAAGATGGAGCCCTAAGGAACCTTAAATAGGGTGACGAAACAAACACTTGGCACGCGCACTAAAAGTTGACTGATTCCTGCTTAGGAAAATGGTCTAAGAGAGCTCTTTTTTGCAGAAAAAACATAAGCCACACCACCAAAATATAACTGCTCTGGACTACTCAATGAAAATAGATAGTAAGAGGCAAATTATAATCAAAATGGTTTACAGAGATAATCTTAAATTTTTAAAGTGATATGGCAGATAATTTCCCCAAAATTTCACCAACTTCAAAGTAAAATATTTACCTCCTTCGTTCTAACTGGAACCACCTTTGCTCTAAAGGCGTATCACGTATGACGACTTTGGCCTCCCTGGTTCTAGGTGTAGGCACTCACATGGGTTATAATTACACAGCATAACAGTCCTTTTCATATGGTGAGGGCGAAGCATATAGCTTTATAGACACTTAGCAATTAAAGTAATACCCGATGTTCTGTATTCTCACCTAAATGTTAGCCAGGTCAAGTAAGAATTTAATGATGGGTATTCCTTATTCACAAGCCATTTAATAACGTTTGGAACTCTGCTAGAAAATATGGTACTTACTTAAAAAGAAATCTTCACACCACTACCACCCCAGTGTATTCCAGAGATACTTTGAAAATTACTTAAGTAGTCAAAGACATCACATTTCTCTCTGAATCATAGTCACCCTATATTAGAAAGTCGTACAAAGTAAGCAAGCACACTAGGTCAGTAGACCGACCCTTCTAAAGCCAAGCTGGTATTCTTCACAATTATATATAAAAGAAGTAGGGTTATCATTTGTTATATGTAATTTAAATTGTGAAAGTGCCATGTGCAGTACCAAGGCCGTGGTTAGATATTACTGGTCAGGTCCTATGTAGGAAATATTTTCTGATTTTTCTTTTAATAGTGGGATTATAGCTGGTGTTTTCTTAACTGAAAAAGTAAGAGGCAATTTAGAATGTGCTTCTCTGGCTATTTAGATTTATGTTACCTTCAGTTCTGTCGAAAGCCACTCTTCTCCTAGCCATTACTGAAAGAGACTTCTGACTTAAAATGGAATTGAAGATTGCTCTGACTTGAACAGAACTCAAAAGCTGTCGCCATAGCAGGGTAAGGTCTAGACCAGACCCTTGGAGGTCTTTGTTGTTATTGTTGTTTCTCTGGTCTTTCGTGTGCTAGGACGCTGGTTGGAATTTTTTAAATACGTAATTAAAATTTTTAAGTCACTCTTATGCCAGTGCTTAATACTGTTTAATGTCATCAGATACAATATCAACTGCTTGATATGGAACAAGGGCAACAAAACTGCACTGCGGCAGGAAGCAGTTTTATCTCTCCACTAAAGTATGAAATTTTTAATGCAATTATATATCTTTAAGTCATATAAAATCATCGGGTGTTATCTTTTGGACATAGATTGGTATATTTCTTTAGACACTTCATCAATTCTTATTTGTACATGGTTCAGTTTTTACAAAGCTGGTTTGTTTTGTTTTTAGCAAGTAGGCTTTAACTACAAAAATTAGCTTTTCTGTAAGTTTGCATGATTCTCTCCCTTACCTGGTCGTGTATGCCAGGCTTCTCGATGAAAACTTCTCATGAGGAGTATTTCAGTACTAACCCTGATAATACCAAATGCCAGTTCTTATTCTCAGGAACTTGTCTGTGAGGGTCATAGATGTTAACATGTCATATACTTTGTTCAGAAAAAAATTAATCAATTTCTTCTCCACATCTCATTCTGGAAGAGTCTATCCAGTGGAATCCAACACAAGGCATACTAAATGGAGGCCCAGTTTCGTGGAGATTTGGAAGTTTCAAGACAATGCAGTCCAGATCTTACTTCTTTGTAACATAAAATGGAATTATTTGCCTTTGCTCTTTTTTTTCCTCAACCCTCGTATTATTTTTCTGCCACTTCTCCCTCAAAGAAGAATCTTTCCCCTTTTGGAGGCGGCAGGTGTTAGGTTCAGGGCTTGACAAAGTACTAAAGCGTTGACATAATCAGTTGCACACAAATTATGTGTTAGCTAGAAAACTGAGGACATTCCTTACCTAGCTGTGACGGTATGGCTAGGTAACTTAATAAAAACTGCCCAAGTGACAGTGTGTCTGCTGAATGGATTTTCTTACACCATCTGGTTGTCATTGTAGTTCTTTTGTTGTTGCTTTCATTTGAAATGTGCTGATGATCTTGTTTTTATTCCGTAGCATTGAACAGATGGGTTGATTATTCTTTTCAGATATTAATAAGGCAGCGGAAAGAAGAAATATGAATACGGCTCCATCAAGACCCAGCCCCACACGAAGGTAAAGTACCCCGAAGCAGTGAGTTACCTTGGGAGTGTTGGGCTCTGGGGAGTTAAGCCCAACTTCGTGCAACAAGGGTCTTTTCTTCCCCCCCAACAAATCAGAAACGCTCAAGCAAACAGTAAGAACGTGAACCATGTGTGAAGGGCTCTGCTGCCTTTTTTAAACATGCATCAGGAGATGCAGAGGAAGCTTTGTGTGTTCGGTGGCAAACCCAGCAAGTTCCGCTGGCAGCATGAGTGGCAGGTGATTGGAAGAGGATAACCCTCTGTCCTCAGCTCACGTGCCCGGGGGGCCTCCACAGCAGGAGCGCCCCTGGGCCGCTGGCGCATGCCGCACTGCACTGCAGTGGGCAGCAGAGAGTCGACACCACGTTCCCAATGGCTGCCGGTCCAGATGCTCGCCCGGGTTTACGGAAAGTGCTGCCTGCGAGATCGCTGCCTGCCGAGGGGAAGTAAAGAGGGCAAAACACTTCATCTCTCAGAAGTCTCCCTTTTTCTTAGCTTCCCTGGAAATAAAAGGCATTTCCCCCGGTACAGTCTTTCTTACAGCATATGCAGAAGAGAGAGTCCTGATGTGTGCCCTGGAGATACGCATTAAATTGGCCCCTTCTCACAAAGAAGCGCCTTACTGATGTTTCCATTCCCACCAAAATGCGTGTGTGGTGTCCAGAGTGTCTGGCCCCGTAATAGCGAACTCGAGGGTGCGATATGTGCAGTTTTGTGTGGGATGCAGGCAGATGCAATATAGTTCATGTCTGGTGTCTCTTCATGGCCCAAGTGGACACTTACTGTGCATTTTGCCTTTGTCCCTAAGTAAAAATGTCAGTTTTCCACGATAAACAACATTCCAAAACTACCTGTCACAGTAAACTATATTTCCTACAAGGGACTGAACGCTGCTTAGTACAATGAATCTTATTCTGTACCGGTAGCTCCACAGATCACCTGCGGGTGTACCCAACTGAGCACATACACATAACACGCACTGTCCTGTTTGGGGACAGAAACACTCACATTGTGTTACCTGCTTTTGTATTTATATTTACTTGCTTTTATAATTTATATTTTGTTACCTGCTTATAGGAAAGAATGGCTGCTACATATTTGGTTTATGTGCCCCCACTTAGATATGAAGGGTGTGAATTTTCTAAGCTACAGAAATGGATTACACATGTCTGCTGCAGAGTTCACACGGACCCTAGGGGCAAAGTAATGCTGCCAATTTCAGTTGGATTCTCTGAGCGCTACCCCTAGGCAGAGGAGTTGACTCTCTTACCACAACGATAGCTGTCAGGTGGATGCCCTGGTCTCGCTGCAGAAGTGGGCATGCACATTGGCATTCTCTCTGTTCTGTCTGTCACCATAAGGAATACCTGCAGCTTATTAGGTACATACTTTGTTAACTGATTTTGTGAGGATGTATGAGTATCCTGAAGAGCATAAACGAATCTTGCAGAACTTCAGCAGTTCTGTATAATATCTGCTTCCATTAATGCTACATCTAACCGTGCTGCAGATTTGGGGCAGTCCCATCTGTGTTGCATCTCATTCCCCCAGTAAACATGGGGTGCATGCGGCTGAGAATTTGCATCTGATGGTCAGAACTCTGGGACTCCCACTGGAAGCTGTGGTTGCCAAATGGCTCGAAAGGAGACGCGTAGTGTGTATCTGATCTCCAAGGAGCTGCAATGTGTGCGTTGTGAACTAGGTAGCTGACCAGAAAGTGTGGAATTGGTCAGTTGTCTTTACAACTGACGCCACTAGTAAAACCCTCTCCCCACTCTGGTGTCCCCATAGTGTTTATGATCTCTAGATAATGTTGCCTGTGTGTCTCTGAAGATAGACGCGAGGGGGGGCGGGCACATTGCAGAATATAGAGCAATTTCTGTACTATGAACTGAGAAGAATATTTTATGTCATCCTATTAATGACACTTAACCAAATGCTTTTCACATTTCCAACTGATTGTAGCTTTCAGCAAACATTGGCAATGTTGGGGGAAATAAACAGCTCCCCTGGTTGGAATCCAATATAGCCATTGCCAGGACATTAAATTAAAAAGATTAATTTTATACCAAGCTAAAGTGCAACTCCGTAATTTCATCTGTAATGGAAGAAATAGCTTTATGCCTTTAAAAAAATAATAATGCCCCTGCCCAAAAAATACATGTAGACAACATTGTAGGGAGCCTTTTAAAATGTTCTTACTAGATATATAAATATATATGTCACTTTTATATACCTTTTAAAATAGCACCTTCCTCAGAAATAAATTTTAAAATGGAGTTGTTTAGGATATGGACAGGGCAGTGGCTTCCTGCTTTATTTACAGTCAGTGGGAGAGACAGCGAGGCTGATTCAAATTCCATTAAGAATCCGTGTTCCCCGTGGTGATGCGTCTCTAACTGGACCCCTCACCATGTTCTTCAACATGCCGACGCTTCATACAGCCGTGTTTAACAAGGTTCGGGGAAGAGGGATGTCCACCTGTAGTAAAATCTGCTCTGAGCCCCATCTAAAACCTGAGCAAAGAGTCCTAGTTTTTAAAGGTAAAAATTTTAAAACCCTCACAGCAGATAAATTGTAAACATTGAATTTAAAATAGAACATTAACATTTTGACCATTGCCCTGATCACGCATTACCTCTTAAGATACAACGGTAGGACAGAAACAAAATTCAGTTCGTAGGCAAGATGGGTGAGCGATTAGCCTGGAAGGGGCTGGTCATTTTCCGAGGGTGAGCACTGCTTTCGCCCCCGGGTGCTCGTCTCTAGTCAAAGCCTTGACTTCCAGCTGTACCAGTGTGTCGACAACAGCCCGACCGCCTTCATTTGACAGCTCTAATTTGTTTTCTGCGCCCCCAGCCATGGGGCATACGTTGTTCACGGGGTGGGGGGGATCACTGCACACGTGACGAATACCCCCCTTAAATTGTCCTTCATGTGTTCGGTGCTGGTACTTTAAACTGTTTTTAAGCATGCTGGCAGGACCTTTGTAACTGTTTTGCCTGACTTTAACTTTGAGTGTCAGAACACTCGGTATCTTCGGGAATTTTCACAGGATTATCACCTCTTCGAACGTCTCTGTGAGCCGCAGTTCTGCTGGCATAGCTCTCCGTGCGGTAACCTGCCTTCCTAGTGACTGCAGCCGTCAGCGTGTGGGTCCGAAAACACTGGCCCCGCCAGGCCCGGAACTGTGCTCCGAGCTCCCTGCTCTGGATCAGATTCGGCCTGAATTCTCGTCGTTTAACTGCCGGACCACTGTCATTTGCCTCCTTTGCCATGCAAGTTGTCTAGCATAGGAACTAGGCACTAAGCCTTCTGCAGAGGCTGGACGGTGGTTCCGATTGAACCTCAGGTGTTCTCAGTTTCCATCTGTAGCTCAACACCTTGGTGATCCAGGTCTTGATGCATTCCCCTACGCAGAAGTGGCAGAAGTGAGACTTCTTCATCTTTCCCATAGAACTTGAAGAAGAGCAAATAGAATTAATTCATCTACATCAAAAGCTCTGCAGAAAGGTTTCTCCATATTTTTATTAAGGATTTTAGGCCTGGTGCCTCCTCAGTGAAGGTCATCACGGACTAGGTTCATCCAAAGCAACCTAGCTATAGACGAATTTCTTACGAGGCCTGAAGATGGTCTCTCCCTCTCTGCCGTGTTCATTCCTTTGATAACTGCTTGCTCCTTGGGTGTGAGACAGCCCTCGCTCTAGGTGGGCCTCACAATTAAAGATTCCAGGCTGTGATTACCTCTGCACTAACACTTAAGAAGAGCCGTCAGTTCTCAGCAAGTGCCATCTCTGCCAGCAGAAAAGTCGTATTTGTGCTTGAGAAAATCATCAGTGCACTTCCTTGGGGGGAACAGAGCACTACAAAACTTGGGTCTGTGAGGCGATATCTCATTGCACCCCATACCCTGTGTGCGTCCAGTGGCAAAATTCTGCACAAGCCTGTTGTCTCCGGTTCTGACAGTACCATGGAGCCATCGTGGTGGGGAATCAACATCACACAGCAGCCATCCATTCACATGATCATATTCGTGGACAGTATCTGTGCCAGAACAGAAGTACAAAGAGCTGATGGAGGATTTTTTCAGGAGGAGGAAAACGCTGGACCTTCCAAGGAAAACATTATAGTGGACAAAAACATGTTGACAAAGGAAAGATGGATGCCTTCCTCCCTGACTTCTGTACAGCCAAGGCTGAAGCACACCGTCCTGGGCTTAAGGGTTCCACCTCTGCCCGAACACAGCTCAAGTCCCTCGCAGTCTCCAAGATGATCATCTATGATTCTTACTCTGTAGGCTGTCAAATGAGTGTTCTCCACTAGCCCTCAGTTCCCCGGAAGAAGAGCAGTTCCACCAGAAGCACATCACTTGCATCTGAGCCGTGGCTTTTCCTTTCACCCATGCCCTCGTACTTCTCATATGTTTCCAGATGATGGCTGTATTTCTCTCAAGGCAAAGAGCATTTGGCTCCTCCTCCCCTGCTGAGGATGTAGATGAGGAATACGTAACAGAATCTTAGTGGTGTTTGTCACCTGCCTTCAGTTTGCGGACTACAGTGCTGAAACTGATTTAACCACTTGGTGGTTTTGTTTTAGCCTCTAGCGACCTGGTACCTGAGGGTGCACTGCATTTGGTCTCCAGTAACACCCCTCTGGTGCTGTGGGTTGGTCTCTTGACCCTTATTATGCTCCAGAAACTTACTTCCAACCCCCTTGTTGTCTGAGGTCAAGCATCTCGTTCGTCAGGCTTCCCTGCGACGCTCCAAATCCTGCACACTCTACCACCCTCCTGGTCGCTGGTGCTCGCTCTGAGAAAGGTGTGGGGGCCAGCAGCAGGAGCCCTTGGAGCGCTTTCGTCCTGGGGGAGTTCTTCGTTTGGGTCCTACAGTGACTCTAAAATGTTTTTTGTTTTGTTTTTGTCTTCAGAGGAACAGCGGTCTGTCACATTGCTCATCTTTGGGAGAAAGGAAAACAGCTTTGCCTTTTCACTTTAGAGAAATATTATCTTCTCTATCCCTACTTCCACCTTCCTTTGGTTCTTTCCCCCTTCTGAATGTCATCTCTTCTGCATTTGTACCCAGAGAGCAGTCGAAGGGGAATTAGTAGTTGTGTTGCACATGGACTTCATATTCATTGAGGGAAGGGGGGTGCTTGCCTTCTCAAACTGGAAACATGAACCCAGGCTTTGAGAATTCAGGGTCACGGTCAGCCTCCAGGGACGGACTCTGACAGGTGAGTAAGTACCTCAGTGGACTCACAAGAATGAGAACCGAACATGGCGTTCAGAATCCCCCTAATGCTGCGAAGAATGTGCTGCGACACGGTGTTCTTATCTGCATCCCATTTCCACCCGCCCGAAGCCGTGCGTGTGGTCTGTGGTCTGTCAGGCTCATGATCTCTCTCAGCCCTGATTGCCAAGAACACTTGAAATCTGATTCCACCGCTAATGACTGCTTCTAACTGCTCCCCAAGGCAGTTTTATCTGCTGATCATTAATCCAAAAATACAGTTGTCCCTTCCCACTGGATTCTGAAAGTTTGCCCATATTCCTAACTGTATCAGATGTTATACATGTTTAGGAGGGTTATATGACATAAGGAAAACTGAGGTAAAAATCTTGGTTAGTCTCTACTTCATTCTAATAGGAAAAATGTGTTTGGCTGTCCTCATTTAAATCCTCTGGTCTCACCAGATGCTTCCTCCCACAAATCAGGAGTTCTTTTGAGTCTTAAAATATATGACAAGGACTTTTCATAGACGCAAAATTGTCATTTAAGTTGTTTTTGCCGTGCTCTGTAGATGAAGTGAAATTGAGGTTTTCTGCCGAGCCTATGGCACCGTGATGAATGCCCAATGTGTGTGATCGTGGTCGTGACAGAAGTGTCAGCAAAGCACGGTTCCTGCACTCAAGGGGCTTACAGTTTAGTTGAGCAGTTCATTAAACATTTCCTGAACTCTGTGCTGTGTCCTAAGGATACAGAGCCGCCTCCTGTTTAGTAGGGAGGCCGTGTAAACAGACAATCACAGAGCCGCGTGATGAGCGCAGGAATGGAAATGTGTGCCAGAGCGAGGTTCATTGAACGCGCTCCTGAAGCCATCTGCATGCGGGTAGAGTGGAGTTGATGGTGGAGAGTCGCTGGTAGTCCTTGCCCTTGTGGGCTTGCAGTTCAGTAGGCCACTCTGACAAGTGACAACGAAATGCCGTGAGAGGATGTGGCCAGGATTTAGGGGCAGAAGATAAACCTCTAAACTATCAAATCGAGGGAATAAGAGATGTTGTCTTGGCTGCCAGTATGGCAAGAGAGTGGTAAAGTTGGGAGAAGGTGCGAGGACGGGAGCCAAGACTGTGCAGGATCTTTTTGGCCCTAGAGACTTTGGATGGAAATCTAAATGCTATGAGGAATCCGTGAAGGGTGTTCATGCTTAAAAGATCACTAGAGTAATCTGGAGGAAGACCAGAGAAGAGGCAAGAGAAGACCCACGTCAAACCAGAAGGCAGGCCTTTGCTGTGGTTGTAAGGAGAGGATTGTGGGTTCACCTTCAGTGGTACCGGTGGACATAGAGAAATGTGGACAGGATGTAGAGCAGTTTCAGAGAAGGAAGGAATGAAACTTGGAACTGTGATTGGGAGAGTGGATGGCATCCAGTTTACCTGGCTTGAGTGACTGAGCAGGCGGGTGTAGCATTTATTGAGATGCACAGGACTGCAGGAGAAGCAGGCTTGTTGGGGAAGATCAAGAGAGAGGTCAGGGCAGGTGTTATGGAGTAGGTCATGTTTAATGAGGGCCAAACGAGAAGGCGTTGTTGTGACAAGGTAAATACCAGATCAAGATGAGTAATACAAATAGCGAGTGCCCTAAGAGTTGAGCAGGAGAAGATCAGCAAAGATTTATTGGAAGATGTGGAGCATGAACTTCCTTGTGCGGATTGGGTACTACTTAGATTAGTACAGAAAAAGTATTCCAGGTTGAAATACCATGTGAACAAAAATATTGAAATAGCTGTGTCATGTGAGTTAAGTCGTAAGAACAGCTTAAGTAAAACTGAGGAAGTAGAGGAAATGGAGGAAAGGTAATAAACAGTTGGAAAGGGGACAGATTTGTTGGGGGGATGCCCAGAAATGCGATAGTCCCCTGTGATTGGTAACAGGTGGTAATTTGGGTGGCAAAGTTGGTCTTCCTGTGTTGACTGAATCGAGGTGTGGAAGGTTTTTTGTTTTGTTCTGATTTTTGGGAACTGTTGGTGCCAATATAAGGCTTAGAGTTGAACTTATAAATAGGGCGAAAAGGAAAAACGAAAAGGATTCAAGTGACCCAGTTGAGATAGGGAAGAAAGAAGCAAAGTTAACTTTCAAGAATTTAAACCTTGGTAACTGGAAAGATGATTTTTGGCCAAAGTGAAAATGTCAGGAATGGGTCTAGGCGGGTTGAATAAGAAGTTTAATTTTACATTTGTTGAGGTTAAGTTTCCAGTGGAGTGGAATGTCTCGTGGAGAATATTGAATCAGAGCAGGCCAATCATCTGTGACTTCAGACACTGTTTAAAAAAAAAAACCTTGGCAAAGAAAGGAACTAGATTTCTTCATAAGCCTTGAATTGAGAGCCCACTCCTCAGTGACTACGCTGAGAGGACAGACTCGGTGTTCTTACACTGCGCTGTGTGTACCGTACTGTGCTGTCTCTTCTCCCCTTAGTTTGACCGTCCCGCTAGATATTTCAGGTGAAGTTTTCTGCACTCAAGGACCGCTGCTTCTATTATCATCACTTTGTATGAATTGTGCCATTTCTTCTTCATGAGTCTTGCCCCTTACTGTGTCCCGTACAACTCCCCTCCCCCCGCCCCCTTAAAGTGTCTTTCAAACAGTTCTGGTGGGAGAAAATAGGTCCTTGGAGAAAGACACTTTTGCCTTGAAAACCTGTTGAGTTTGAGATGATAGATTGGCGTGCATAAGGGGTGCCAAATTACTCCCTGACGCCTGATAGACCTTTGCTTTGGGGTCGTCCATTCTTCTTTATCCTAAACTTTTGAGATTGTACTACCTACTAGTTTTTATTTGGTGACCAGATTGTCTTTAAAATTTTAGTCATGTTGTCACTGTTTTGTCACCATGCTTTAGCAAAAAAAAAAAAAAAAATGCTTGGAGGGTGGGGGCTTCCTCTAATAAAGAGCTGAGGGGTTTGCTATCTTCAATTTCTTTGTCTTAGCATCTTCTTACTACCTCCCACAGAGATCCATATGGCTTTGGAGATGGTCGAGATACAAGACGTGATCGATCCCCAATTCCAGGAAGTCCAAGGAGAGAGCCCAGGGATGGCAGAAATGGCCGGGATGCCCGGGATAGCAGAGACATGCGAGATCCCCGAGACATGCGGGACCACAGAGATAGCAGAGACATTCGGGATCACAGAGACAGCAGAAGTATGCGTGATGCTCGGGACATGAGGGATCTTAGAGACTTCCGTGATCTAAGGGACTCTAGGGATTTTCGAGATCACCGAGAGCCCATGTATGACAGATACAGAGATATGAGAGACTCCCGAGATCCCATGTACAGGTACAGGTACAGCTCTTTTGCTTGTTTTGGGGATTTGTCTGTTTGTTTTTTGTGACAGTCTTTTTTATGTGTGTTCTGCTAAACTAGCTCAAAGCTCTTGAAGGGCAGTGATTTTATCAGCCTTGTATTTCCAGTGTCTATCCAATGGCAGATATGCTGCTCAATAAACATTTTACCTAATGAACCTGGGTCTCTCCCTGTGGCCTATGGAAGGCAGCATTGTGCAGATGGAAAAAAGACGGGAGTGCAGATTGTTTTGGCAGTGCGAAAGCACAGGGAAGATACACAAATGGCCGATAAATATGAGAAAAGATGCTTGACATCATCTTTAGTCATCAGGGAAATGCAAATCAGAGCCACAGTGCTACCACTTCCTACCCACTAGGATGGTTACAATAATTTTTTTTTTTTTAAGGGAAAGCAAAATAGCAAATATTGGTGAGGTGTGGAGAAATTGGAACATTATTTTACATTGCTGATAGGAATGTAAAATAGTGTGGCCATTATGGAAAACAATTTGGCAGTTCCTCAAAACGTTATAAATATAGTAGAATTACCGCGACCCACCAGTTCCAGTCCTGAGTACACCCAAAAGCATTGGAAAGAGGGACTCGGGCACGTGGACGTGGATGCGCACGGCAGCACTGCTCACAGTAATCAGAAGGCAGACACGACCCCGAGTCCATCGGTAGCCGGATACAAATGCGATAAGTCCATGCAACAGCACCGTGTTCGGCCCTAAAAAGGAGTGTAATGCTGATAGCTGCTACATCATGCTAAGTGAAATAAGACAGAAAACAAATGTAATTCCATTTTTATGAAGTATCTAGAAAAGGCAAGTTCATAGAAACAAAGTAGATAGAGGTTAAAGGAAGGGGCGTGAAGAGTTACTTCTTAGTGCACACAGAGTTTCTGTTCAGGGTGATGACAGACTGTTAGGGCTGAGTGTGTGTGTACATGTGTATATGCACGCGCACACACATGCGTATTTTTTAACCACAAAGTGTGGAAAGCACAGGGAAAGGGATGGGAGAAGGTGGAGCATGGAATGGTCCCTCAAAACTAACATCCATAATCACTGCCAGTTATTTTGTGTTTGCTTTGTGCCAGGGACTATGCTGAGAGCTTTCTGTACAGGCAGTCATTTTGCAAGGCAGATGAACTCATTCACAGCCGCAGAGCTGATAAGCAGTGAGCCCCAGATACAGGCATACCTTGTTTTATTGCAGTGCACAAAATGAAGGCAAGGCCCTCCACCAGCAAAAAGATTATGACTTACTATTGCTATACTTGCTTTATTGCAATGATCTGGAACCGAACCTGCAGTATTTTCAAGGTATGCCTGTACACAAACTTCGTTTGTCTAATCCCAAAGTCCTTTGCCTTACTATACTTACTACCTCACAGGGGACTGGGTCTTGAAGAAATCTCTGTATCTGATTTTTTGCAGGATAGGACAATTTTAATATGTCCTATTAAATTTTGTGCATATTTCTTTAACTTTACAGGAGAGAAAGCTCTTATGACCGATACCTGCGAATGGATGACTATGGCAGGAGAAAGGATGACTCTTACTTTGACCGTTACAGAGATAGCTTTGATGGACGAGGCCCTCCAGGCCCAGAAAGTCAGTCTCGTGCAAAAGGTAAAGTAGCAGGAACAGTTTATTCCTGTTACTGGTAGAATACTTCACAGAAGAAAGAGGGAAGTGTTAACCCACTGAAAGGGGCTAGTGACTCAGCAATTCACAAAAAGAAGAAATACAAACAGCCTGTTGATATGTAGAGAGCATTCTTCATGAAAAGTTTTTAAGTGCAAATTAGTATCATCCGGTTTAGTCATCTAACAAGAAGAAACAAACAAATTCCAGCAATAAGAAATAAACAAAAGATGGGCACTAAAGAATTTGCTTGCTTTTTGCCCAGGGAACAAATGCATTATCTATGAAACATGGGGTTTGGGATTTTCTTTGTTTTATTTATAATTTTTACCTATCTCTTTATTTGATTAAGACAAACATGTTTTTTAAAAGCCTGATTTTCTCAGTACATCTCTACAGATTTTTAAATTGCTTTAAAACCTGGTCAAGTTAAGAACCTCATTATTAATTTGTATAAAACTTGACTGTCCAATTTTTCCCCCCAAAAATAGGAAATTACAAGTACCTGTTAGTAAAGGGTCTTAAGTAGTTGTCCCAAAAATGCAAATTACAATATAATGAAATATACCATCTTTTACCTGTCAGGTTGATGGGAGTTTTTTAAAATGGGAAAACCCACTGTTGACTAAGATATAGAGAAATGGCACCAGGTGATTCCCCCCTGGGGAGGGACAAATTAGTAAGAGCCTTTCTGGAGTCCACGGTGGCAGTGTACATCAGATGGAGCGTTAGAACGACTGTGTCCTTTAATCCAACTGTTCCATTTCAATGAATTTCTGGTAGTAAAGAATAATACTGAAGATAATCGTTATCTTTAGGAGATAGTCTATAGGATTAGCGCAGAGAGAGAGAGTTGCGACCTTTGCCTGTGTGTAGTTCAGGATTCAAAGTAAGGCCTGCAACTTAGGTTTATAGAATGCACCGTCCGTATTTCAGTTTTCCCTGGTGGTGTCTTGCAGAGCGTTTGAAACGTGAAGAACGGCGTAGAGAAGAGCTTTATCGTCAATATTTTGAAGAAATCCAGAGACGCTTTGATGCCGAGAGGCCCGTTGATTGTTCTGTGATTGTGGTCAACAAGCAGACTAAGTAAGAACCCTTTGGATACTTCTCCTACAGGGAAGGGTCAGAATGGAAATTCAGGCTCCCTCTTGGCAGCTCTGCCCACTGTCCTTGATCTGTGTATTCTGGCATTGCTATGCTGTCTTAAGGAGAGTTCTTTCGGTTGTAAGTGACGGAGAACCCATTACAAACTAGTTTATGTCCCATAGGGAAATTTTTAGTTTGCTTGGCTGGGCGGTTCAGACATGGCCACATCCAGCATCAAAATACATTACCAACTTTTGGTCTCTATGTTGCCTTCATTCCCAGACAGGCATTCTACTGGAAAGGACAGTGGCACTGGCCCGTGACATGTATGTGTCTTCTTGGCTTAGTAAATGTAGTGGAAAGAGAGCTTCTCTTTCCTGGTGCTTCCACCTAAAGTCCTAAAGGAATTGTTTCCCGTTGGACTAACCTGGCTCAGTTTCCTATTGTTGGAACAGTCACTTTGGCCAGCGGTTGCTGGGATGCCCTGATTGACCAGAGCAAGGTTATATGCCCACCCCTAGACCTAAATGTGGAATTAGTCCTGTGAAACCATGTGCACTGAGTAGAGAGGGTTGCCTTCCCAAAGGAAAATCGAAGTAAGGATGTATGTTGGTCAGGCAAAGCGGTAGACGCCCCCCTTCACGGGACAGTCCCAAATCCCCAATGCTTTGGGAGGCATGTCTCTGCACTTGTCAGCCAAGTACCAAGCCTTCTTAGTTAAGTGCCGCGGCCTTGTAGAACTGCTAGGCGGCCACGCCAGCCAGTCCGGAGTTCGCAGCACCGTTGTGCTCCACCTCTGTCTTACGTCCTTTCCTTCAAGAGGCAAGCCGAGAAGGGAGTGCAGCTGCTTGCAGGCTTGGCAGTCAGTAGCTGTGTATTCTTTCCCCAGGTCATTAGTAATAACTTCATGTATTTCTAGCAGTTTGGGGTTAAAGAGCCAATTTCAAGGCAGAGGCTGGGGATAGGTGTTAGGACACGGAGCAGCAGGCAGAGTTAACAGGCTCTAGGCAGCCTTGTGTAGAGGTAGATGCCACTTTAACTAGAAATGGGGGGGGGGGGTGGATTGTTTACTTGACAGATGATCATAACTCTCCTTTTCTGAGCACCTACTCTGTGCCACCCTCATGCTAGGCACCCAACACAAATTATTTTCGGTCTTCACAATAATCATGGTACATCGTGGTTCAGCAGTTTTCTGTGTGTATGGCAGATACTAGGTACTAGAGCTATAATGGTAAGAAAACACGGACAGCCCCTTCCTCTTAGGGAGCTTACACCCCAGTTGGGCAGATGTATTGGCGATGAGTCCTATGAGAAGAAATATATCAAGGATCTAATTTAGATTGGAGAGAAGGTCACGGAAATGACATAGGAGCTGAGCCCTATTATTCCTGTTTTATTGGTATAGAAATTGACGTTTGTAAGAGGCAAAGGGATCTGCTTCACAACCTTGCAAGGAAATAAATGTTGAGGCTGGGATCCAAACCCTCTTTCTAGCATGAAAGCCCATGCTTTTCCCACAGTGCGCAGCCTCCCCAAAGACATACATGTCTTAGGCAGTGAGGTGGTGTTAAGAAAGGACCGCCGGACTAGAGAATGAAGAGAGGGACCTGGCTCCGAAAACCTACCCACATCTTGATATATGACCATTCTGAACCAGTCTAAAGAGAAGGCAATGGTCTAGATCAGGGGTCCCCAACGCCCAGGCAGGGCCACACAGCAGGAGGTGAGTGGCTGGCTCGTGAGTGCCTGAGCACCTCCTGTCTGCTCCCTCCCTGCCCTTGCTCCCATCCGGGAGGAAAATTGTACTCCATGAAACCGGTCCCTGGTGCCAAAAAGGTTGGGGACCGCTGGTCTAGATCCTTGGAGCCTGAAGAGGGCACGGGGAGACACTGGGCAGGCTAGGGTCTGAACTCTCCAAGGAGCACACACGACTGGCTGCGGTGCCGCAGCCTGCAGGTGGGGAGTTGGTCCAGGAGCACTCACCTTGGTCCTGTTTGTTTGTTTCTGCAGGGATTATGCTGAATCTGTGGGGCGGAAGGTACGAGACCTGGGCATGGTGGTGGACTTGATCTTCCTCAACACAGAGGTTTCACTGTCACAAGCCTTGGAGGATGTTAGCAGGGGAGGGTCTCCTTTTGCTATTGTCATCACCCAGCAACACCAGATTCACCGTTCCTGTACAGTCAACATCATGTTTGGAACCCCGCAAGGTACGGAGGAGGCCCAAGTGGGCCAGAATTTCTGAGGTAGTAACTAGTCCATGAATTTTTTCATGCCATACTCAGAAGAAGCAGGGTTTGCACAAATGACGCTTGTATTTCAGCTCAAACATAGCAGGGCCCTTTGATAAGTGTGCTGGAGATTTACATAGTCATTTATTTGATATTCCTTTAGTGGGTACCATATATAAGATGGTATATTTAGCCCTGAGGTGTATACAGTGGTATGCTAGCAAATGTTTGACAACCAGCTCAGGGTGAGGAGATGAGTGCAGAGTGGTTTATAGCATTTGCTGATTTCCGTAATGCAAGTGCTGTCACCGTGTCCTAGTTCAAGCCACCAGTGTGAAGTCACTTCGGGGATAGTTGGGAAGAGGTGCGTAGTCGGCTCTCACCAGGGAGAAGTTCCAGCACACTTCTGGTGTGTGCCATGCTAAGTGCTGTCGAAGCCTCGCCGTCACCAAACTCTAACGGGGGACGGAGAATAACCACAGGCAGTCGGGATACTGTTTGTAAGTGCGCTAGACAGAGGGACTGAGAACGGGGGGCACCCTGACCTAGAGGGAAGTGGCTTTTTTTAGTGCTTGACACCTGGAGTGTTGAGACTCAGCCAGCCGAGGGGCTGTTGCGCTTACAGTGCAGGCGTGTCCCTCTTCCCACCGCACTCGAGGTCTCTGCTCGCCCGACCAGTACACTGTCCCCGCACCTCGTCCCCGCACCGTGCCGAGGCTCTCTGGGGGGCCATTGGTCTCTCTAAGGGATAGTTCGTGAGATGTGCGAGTTCATTTATGTAAAGTTCTAGGAAGTCTTCTCACCACCCTGTAAATCCTGCTGCCCAAGGGTGAGGAGAGGCGATTTATTTAGGGTCACAATTTGGGCTTAATCCATAATCTTTGAACTTCCGGATTCAGAAGCAGTAGGCCAGCTCTATCCCGAGAAGCCCAGTGCAGAGAGCCAGGCTTTACCAGATTCGACCCCCTGCGGCTTGCCTTCCATGGCTGCTCCCCACACGGCCTTTTTGAATCCGTGGGAGACCGTCGTGTCTCTTTGGTCTTTACTACAAGTCTGTGATGTAGGAATTCCACAGAGAACCCGCTCTGTACAAAGATGTTTTTTCCCCACCGAAGAAACCCCTGCATGTATCTTCCAGGCTCATCTCCTTCCCTTCCTCTTCCCTTGCCCCGTCCCAAGGCTTTTCGTTACCGCAGTGGTTTTCTTGCTGGTTTTTGGTTAGGGGCAGCTCGGCAGAGTTCAGCAGGTGGGCACTGGAGTCTCTCATGGGAGGAAATAACTCGTGTCATCCCTCCCGCAGAGCACCGCAACATGCCCCAGGCAGACGCCATGGTGCTGGTGGCCAGAAATTACGAGCGCTACAAGAATGAGTGCCGGGAAAAGGAACGTGAGGAGATTGCCAGACAGGCAGCCAAGATGGCCAATGAAGCAATTCTACAGGAAAGAGAGCGAGGAGGCCCCGAAGAAGGAGTGCGCGGGGGCCATCCTCCAGCCATCCAAAGCCTCATCAACCTGCTGGCAGACAACAGGTACCTCACTGCCGAAGAAACTGACAAGATCATCAACTACCTGCGAGAGAGGAAGGAGCGGCTTATGAGGAGCAGCACCGACTCTCTGCCTGGTGAGCTACGTGGCAGGGCCGAGGTGAAGTTCTGACTCTGCATTTCTCTAATTCCCAGGCTCCGTTGGGAGGGCGGGAGGCCCAGGGCTCTCTGGGGTGGGTGAGGGAAGTGAGCCCGTCCTTTGGGTTCGCCCATGGGCCTTTATGCCGATATAATGATAACTTAAGATTTGGGTACGGAATTCTGATCCCTGCAGTTAATCTGGTGATGGGTAAACTAGTATTGCTGGCTCCCTGGTAACCAAGGTGGATGTCCATTTTACTTTTAAGTAGTTCTCCGGGGGAACTAGGCTGTTTCGGAGACATCCCATACCCTGGAGTGGCCCCTTTGGGAAATTGGTGATGCCGTTTGTGTGATTGATGTGATCAGTGATTGTTCTTCCCTGAGCTGCTAAGCCTCCTGCCCACGGAGGGCACTTTCAACCAGAAACCTCCTCCTTCTGTCTTCCAGGCCCGATTTCCCGCCAACCACTCGGGGCGACCTCGGGTGCCTCGCTGAAGACACAGCCAAGCTCCCAACCGCTCCAGAGCGGCCAAGTGCTCCCCTCTGCTACACCCACTCCAGCTGCACCCCCCATCTCCCAACAAGAGCTTCAGGCCAAAATCCTCAGCCTCTTCAATAGTGGCACGGTGGCGGCCAATAGCAGCTCTGCATCTCCCTCAGTCGCTGCCGGAAATACCCAGAACCAGAATTTTTCCACAGCACCGAACAGCCAGCCTCAGCAAAGATCACAGGCCTCTGGCAATCAGCCTCCAAACATTTTGGGACAGGCAGGATCTGCTCGGAACATGGGCCCCAGGCCTGGGGCCCCTTCCCAAGGGCTCTTCGGCCAGCCTTCCAGTCGCCTGGCACCTGCCAGCAACATAGCTAGCCAGAGGCCCGTGTCTTCCACAGGTATCAACTTTGACAATCCAAGTGTACAGAAGGCCCTGGACACCCTGATCCAGAGTGGCCCTGCTCTCTCCCACCTGGTTAGCCAGACCACAGCACAGGTGGGGCGACCCCCAGCACCCATGGGATCTTACCAGAGGCATTACTGAGGCTCGATCTCTCAACTGCTCCCAGCTCCCTCGTCCCTGGCCGCCTCCCACCTTTTGCGTTCTGAGTAGTTATTTGGAAGATGTTCTCTGCACCTGTCCAGGTCACATCAAGTGTCGTGTTTCTACCACCTGCTCTCTCTTCTGCCCAAAGCTGTGTTGCTTATTCCTTCCAGAGTCAGAGTTTATACTGCATTTGGGGGTGTATCTTTTTTTTGTTGTTTTTGGGTTTTTGTAGAAAAATAAATACTTCTGGGGTCACTTGGGTGGCAGAATAGGTGTCTGGGCTCAGTTTCTATTTCATGGGTTTCTCCGGTCCATCAGCTGAACTGGGGGGTGGGTAGGAGGGGGAAAAGCCAAGTGCCAGTGTTTGGAATGGCATCTTCATGTCAGTAGCCACTGCCTTTGTTCGTTCCCCAGCCTCACGCAGGCCAACCAGAGCTCCGCCTCCTGTCTGCGGCCCCTGCGCAGAGCTGCGCAGCAGCCTGGGCCTGGCAGGCATGGTGTGGTGCCCCACGTCCCGCACTGAGAGGTCTGCTCGAGGGTTCGTAATTCAGCCACTCTGGAGTCTAGAAGTGTCCGTGGCAGCCACACAAGCAGACACTTTTCTGCCTGACCCAATGTTGTTGGTTTTGGGTTTTCTCATTTTTCTCCTGTTTTGCTTTCATTTCATTGGAGGATCTCCAGTGGACTGAACAGTTCCAGTCACCAGCAATTTCACGTGAACTGTGAATCTGGGCCCCAGCCACTCTCACCCCCCGTAACACATCTGTCAGCCTCTCCCTCTCCAGGGGTAGTTTCTTGGAGTCAGCTCTGAGAAGGCAACTCTAGACTCTGGCATTGAACAACATTTTTTCAGTGATTGTTTTGAGCTTTTGGCTTAAAAATCAATTTCTTTTTCACCTGGACTCTTGTTCCGTTTTCTGAGTAGCAGGAGGTAGGGACCATTTTGATGTCAGACTTTTTTGGTAGCTGGACATACTCTTGATACAAGCAGCTGTTCGTAACTCCTGAGCCAGAGTGAAATTATTAGAGGGAGGAGGACTTCCGGCTGCTGCTCTAAAGGGAGCCAAAGGGAGCTGCCCTCTCCCTAGGGACGGTGCTCACTAGAGCCCTGTGGATCGCAGTCCCCAGGGGCCCCTGGCAGGGGCGCAGGGGGGGCGGGAACTTCAGCTGAGCCCCCGTCTGTGGCTGAGCAAACAGTGGTTCCAAAAACTCAAGGACCCCACATGGCACCACTTTATGTTCTGACCTGTTTGTGTTCTATAGTGTTTTTTCCCTCTTTGGAACTCCTGTGTTGTTAATAAGATGAGATGATTACTTTTTAATTAAAATGAAAAAGGAAAAGCTGTGTCATCTTTCTTGAGTGTGACTATCTGCAGGACTTCTGGCGTTTTCAGTCTGCTGTGAGGCCTGCCCCCCCCCCCCCCCCCCCCCGTCCTCCACCTGTGCTCAGGCCTCAAAACCTCCTTCGCCCTAGCTCCTTTCCCTTCGGCTCACCTTGTCAGAAGCTTTAGTTCCAGCTCAGAGCAGGGGCCTGCTGGCTGATTACGGTGCTGCGCTAAGCCCCCTTGTCTGCGGTAGACTGTCGGTGCGCCAGCGGGCTTGTCCTCCTGCTCTGACAGGAAAACGGGACCACGAGGAGGCCCTCCCCCCTTGGGACTTCATCTCAGCGGCCACCCTCCGCCCTGCCCACCGTGCAGGGAGTTGGCGGAGCCACGAGGTTCCAGGAGCCAGCGGGGTCTTAGGGAGCAGTTCCTAGTAGCCAGCCCATCAGGAAACTTAGGGTGGGTGTGGTGAAGTGACGGTCACAAGGTCATTTGATGAGGGACCAAAATCTGACTGATCAGCACTCACTGCCTCATAGGAGATGTTGGTGCGCTGTTCTCTCCTAGCCCCCCGCCGCCGGATCCTTTGTCCCTCTGGGGCAGGGTCCCAAAACTGTCAGCACCCTAACGGTGCAGCCAGACCTGGAGGTCCAGCCCATCCTTCTGTCAGTGAAGGCTGGGGTTTTATTTATTTTTAGAGAGAGGGGAAGGAGCCTGGCCTGTGCCCTGAGTGCCCTGACCGGGGATCGAACTGGCAGCCTTTCAGTTCATAGGCCGGCACTCAGTGCACTGAGCCACACCAGCCAGGGCAAAGGTCAGTGTTCCTGATGGGAATCCAGAGCCCTCCTGGTGAGCTGCACTGAGAAACCCTCTTCCCGCCTACTAATTGTCCCCCTTCGTGTGTCCAGACAGCACCTCTCAGGCCGTGAAGGGTATAATAAAATTATTTTTATTGCATTTTGTGCAGACGGGAGTCTAAAAAATTAATACAGTAAAAGCTGTAAAGCATTAAATGGGAGCATTCAACAATAAAGGGAAGAACCAACCCTCTTCTCCTTATATTGGCACAAAAAACACAAGATCAATACCGAGGCAGAATGCGGCATACTGAAACACTGAAAATCAAAGGCAGGCCTAATAATAGTAATAAATACTCTGGATTTGGTTTGCAACCTCTTCTATTTACAAGGGTTTTCAACTTCATTGCATTGCCCTGCACGTAGATCGTCTAAAACAAAAGCAACACTAGTTATCACTACAAGGCTATTGAAATATTGCACTCGGAATAAAAGTCACTTGGATGGACATGAAACATCTAGCTACAATGATTATAAAGATAATTTGATGAGTGACAAGATAACATTCATAACAAATATTGCACGTGTAGCACAGAAAACTTGGGTTTTTGTTGTGGGATGTTTGTTTTCATCTATGGAAACTGCTCTTGCCAACCAGGCAGTCTGGGCCCAGATAGTGCAACTTTGGTTCCCGAATTGGTGTTGATCCTGCCCCTCCCCTTTCTGCCCAGCCCGCAACTTCGGCCTGAATGCCTGGGCCCCCAGAAGGCCAGACGGGGCTGTGATTCTCAGAGGTCTTTAGGAGGAAGGAGGCTGGTGGCTCACGTCTCCAGCTTTCTGAGATTACCACCTGGAAGAATCTGTCCAGCCCCCTCATTAAGTCTCAGCTGGGCCTTGGCCTAACTGGCAAACATCCAGACCTAACCCCAGCCGCACCTGACCCAGTCTAGATGGCACCAGCTCCAGTTCTCTGCCTTGGGCTCGAAGGAAAGGAGGTGGTGAGGTCAGGAGTACCTAGTAGTCCCAGCTCTGGGAGGTGGGCAGGATGCCTGACTAGGTGTGAAGGGCCGGGCCCTGGGGCTGGAGGTACTGTATGTACCCAGTCCCAGAGGGCACTGGAAGTGGCATGCAGTGCCTGTCCCCCTAAGTAATGTGCCCTGGGGGGAAGGAACCCGGCCAATGCGCCTTCTCCAGGGATTAGAGGGCGCCTCTGGCCGGACTGGTGGAGCAGAAGCGCCAAGGACTGGAGCTGGCGGAGCCAAGGGCCTTGGCTCCTAGTTGGAGGAGGGCAGAGAGGTGCTAAGAACAAAGCACGTGGCGACTCCAGCCCTCCCCCAGGCCCAGGTGCCTGGGAGACAGAGCCAGAGGCCGCTGCTAAGCAGCGAGGTCCCGCCCTAGGACGCAGAGAGCGTGGCTGGGTCCCCGAGGCTGGAGCTGCCTGATAGGAAGAGGGCAGGGAACGTCAGGGGCAGCGCGGGGGGCCGCCCCGGTGGGTAGGGCACCTACACCAAAATCTCCCCCTCTGCCCTCACCGTCCCAGACAGGAAACGCCGGGGAGGGGACGCCCTCCAGCTCCCTGGTTGCAGTCTTTGGCGAGGAGCCATGGGATAGGGGAGCAGCCGACGGAAGAGAGGCGCCTGCTCCCCGCGCGAAGGCACCGGGCGGGGCTCCCTGGGTGGGGCGAGGCCTCGCTCCCGCTCTCCCCCCGGGGAGCGACCCGCCCCGTCCGGCCCCAGCTTGCATAAGAGCCGAGGAGAGGCTGCGCGCGTCCCCGCAGCCGCAGTGGAAGCTCACGTCCTCTGGGAGGCGAGTCCAGGAAGAGCTGGACGCTCGTCTCACCTCCTCTCCGAAAAGAACTAGAAGGAAGGATCGGAAGCCAAGGGCACACGGACAGGGCGAGGAGGCGAGAGCGGGGCGGGGTGCCGAGGGCGCAGGACCAGGACTCCCGCCTGGGCCTAAAGCGCTTTCGCTCTGCAGCTCCCGGACGTCCAGGAACACCCAGCCTCCCGAGGCCTCCGCCGCCCCCGGGCGCCCCGCGGGAGCTCGACAGTGGCGAGAGAAGTCCGTTGCGCTTCTAGTCACGGAAATATGGGGACGTTAAAAATACACGCGATGTCTCCTGTACACTATGTATAGGCTCGGCCGGCCCACGCCCGGAGGCTCGGCGCAGAAGGCCGAGTGCGCCGCCCCACCCCGCGCCCGTCGGGCCGCCGGGAGCCGGGGGCCGCGCAGGTGGAGCGGAGCCGGCGGGGGCGGGGCGTTGGAAGAGGAGAAGGGGCCACGCGGGCTGCCTGGGGGTCCTCAAAGCCCCAGCTCCTCTCCGTGCCTGCTCCCAACCTTTATTGCAGCGTCTCCTCCGATGGGGCGAGGCTCGGCTTTAAAAAGGGCAGTGCAGCCGGCAGAGCGGCGCGCGGACGAGGCTCTGGTCTCCACGTGGGAGCGGTCCCCTCCGAGTCAACCCCAACGGACGTGGCCTCCGGACTTCAGGCAGCGGGGAAAGGGGCCAGGGGCGCGGGCACAGGGTCTGTATGTAAACGGTGACAGCGGCGGGGGTCGCGGCGAGGGCTCCGGGGCCGCGGGCCGGGCGCGCTCGGCCCGAGTGGCAGGTCCTGGCTCTCAGGAGTAGATGGTGATGACTTCGCGGCCGCCGCCGCGTACCAGCATCACCCGGTCCAGGTGCTCGGTGAGGACCTCAAGGAACTCCATGTCTGAGCGCGGGTCAAGGAGAAAGACCGGTCCCCTTCCCTCTGGATAGAATTGGGCCGCGCAGGGCCGCCCGGGAACGCGGGGCCCGCATCCCTGTCCGAGGTGCTGATCCTGAAGCCGGACCGGCTCGACTCTTGCATCTCAGGGCTAGGACCCAGGTTCCCTGTCTTCCACCTCCCTCTCCCCGGCAATTCTAAGTCCAGGATACAATTTTCGTCACCGTTGCGGTTGCGGGGAGGCCCGGGCATGTTAAGCAAAACGAGCTTGGCATCCCGGGATTTCTTCACAATGACCTCGTTCAGCCGCACGGCAGTGTGCATGCGCCGCACGTTGGACTGGTTCCTGCGGGAGGAAGGTGGGGAGCCAGGCGCGTGAGCCCGGGAGGGAGGGTTAGGAGAGTCGGATCGAGGCACACGGGGCCGCTGGGACGTTCTTGCAAGCCAGGGACCACCAAACCCAGACTTCTCCAAGCTGGGCTATTCAAGGACCCCAGAGGTCAGGAGCACGCATTGAGGGTTCATGACAGAGTGAGGAGCGTAGGGATTCTGACCAACCCAGGGAAGAGAAGAAAACAATTGGAAGCACTTACAAGTTCTCCCACTCCCTTCAGGAAACACCAGAAGCAAAGAGGAAGAAAAGAGAGTGGTCAGAAAATGCAGGAGAGGCTAGAGACTTGAGCCACCATCATCCACCCCGACCGCACACCGGTCCTGCTCTCCCAGCCTCCCAGCATGCACCTCTCCACTGCCTGCACCTGGGAGTTCTGACCCTTAGCAATCAGGCCCAACGTCTTCAGGCGGGGAGACCAAGGCATGGTGTGGGTTGGGTCTGCCAACCGCCAGGTCCTATGCTGCTCCTTTGCTCTGCCACGAGGAGCAAAGACCCTGAAGTCTCTCCCCAGACCCTGTAGGTTCCCCTCAGACTCCAGCCCTCAGCCCCCAGACCCGTACGGCTTCATGCTGAAGAAGTCCTTGATGCCCTCGGAGGAGACAGGACTGGGGCCCTTATTCTTCTCTGCCACGGACTTGTCCTTGGTCCAGGTGAGATGCACCTTCTCAGGATCTGCGTCCCCCTCCCCCTCGGGCCCCTCCCCCGGGGATGGTGAGCTGCTGGGGCAGCTGGGAGCGCTCTGGTCATGGATCAGCTGCACCTGAGGAGTGAACCAAGTGACAGCACGTGACTCCTTTGGAGGCCAAAGGTTCTGCTCCCCCTGGCTGGGGCCAAACCACCCCTGCCACACACCTCCTCTTCCGGCTTCTCCTCACTGTCGCCAGCTGTCTCTTCTGGGACATTGAGGCGGAGCCGAGTGTTGGCCGGATTCTTTCTCCGGATTGAGCCACGAGACTCATCTGTGATGCTCTGGATCTAGAGAGTGACAAAGGTTGGTGCCAGCTGTACCAGGAGTTGCCACCCATGCCCTGCAAAGAGCTACCACCCAGTGGACGTGTTCAGCCTGGACGCACACCTTCGGGCAGCGGACCAGTGTTAAAACACTGCGATGCTTCCATAGCACACAGCTATTGCCCCGCTGACCTGGCCACTGCAACCCCTCTCCAGAGCCCCTGACCTCCCCACCATCCAGCAACCAAAGGGTTAACGCCTGGCCCTGCAGGGCTCCACCTTAGCACTATGGCCCAGTGTCAGTTCTGACTGGCCCGCACACATGTACAGTTTTTACTATTGCTCCTGGATAACATTCTCGGTGGGTCCCTCTTTCCCAGCTCAGAGAGATACCCATCACTCATGCCCCTGAGGATCCTTCAACCACTACCTGAGAAATGCATTATTCACACCTGGAGACCCATCCACTACGGTGTGTCACATTTACCTATAGGATCTGCCACCCGTTCCCCAGGCAACCTGTCACCCACTTCTGAGAGCTTTCCTCTCCCCAGCTTCTTGATGCCATCACTCATTTCCCCAAGGATCCTACCCCCTGGGGCGGGACTTCCATCCAAACCCCAAGGGACTATTGGTTCCTTATTATTCCCCCTGGGGGATCTTACACCCGCACCCCATAGGAGACTTATCATCATTACCCTTGAGAAGGCATCCACCACACCCTAAATATCTATCTGTTACCCCCTCTCGGAGCATCTGTCACATGGTCCCTTGTCCCCCACAGTGGCAGCCTGTCCATCATCCATACGTATTCAGGATCCACTATTTTCCCTTGGACCCCAGCAACCACACGCACAGGAAAAGGTCTGTTGCCCACGCCCCTCTGCATCCCAGCTGCAAGGCTCGGTCGGTGAGCTGCGCTGTGTAACCCGGCTGCTGGGGAGCCCAGTGATGGGAGGAATAAGGGTGATGAGTAATGCTCTAAATGAAGTGTGCCAGCCCTGGGCCACCCCAAACCAGTGCAGACGCAGAGCTGGCAGCAGCCTGAGGCTCTGAGAGCCAAGCCAGGCCAACCTCACCTCCCGCTCCCGCTCATTCTTGGTTAAATGCATCTGTTTGAGGATCTGGGAACGCTGCTCCATCACCAAAGTCTTCTCGTAGGTGTAAGCCGAAATGTCGCTCTCATGCTGTGGGCAGGCAGGGTGGGGGGTCGAGGGAGGAAAGCAAGAGCTGTGAGCTCAGGTGCAAGGCGAAGGGAAGGGAGGTAGGCCCCCTCCCTTCCGCCAGCCTCGGACTTCCCTATCCAATGACCTAGTTTAATCAGCAGTTGTGGGAGGCGAGGACGATGCTCCTTGAAGGCAGTACAGCTTATTCTGTCCTCGGCCCAGCACAGGGCTAGGCATGTGAACCGGTGAAATGAATGAATGAGTAGATTAATTAATTACCTGGGTGAATGGAAAAGGGGGAGAAATAAAAAAGGAACAAGGGGATGAATGAGTACATGCATGAATGAATGGATGGGTGAGTGAGTGAATAAATTAATAGATATATGGGTAGGTTAATGAATATACAGAAGGATAAAGAGATGGATAAATAAATAAGGGGGGGAATGGATGGATGAGAGGCTGTATAGTGTAATCCTAGAGCCAGCTCCCTGGGTTTGAATCCTGGCTCAGCCACTTAGTGAGCATGGTGAGGCCAATGACTTAACCTTTTTGTGCCTCAACTGCCTAATCAGGAAAATGGAAATGCTGATTATTGCAGCTATCTCATTGGTTGCTATGAGAACCAATATATGTAAAGAACATAGAAGAATGCCTCTCATATCATGAGCACTATTACATATAGCTCTTCTTATAAAAGAGAAGGGGATGGATGGATGGATGGATGGATGAACTCTTGAGGGAATACGTGACAGGCTAAGAAGTGGATGGGGGAAGGGCTCCACATTACAAGCTGATGGTTGCTGGGGTTGTCCTAACTGGTGCTGGGGCCAAGGGGAAAGAGGGCCTGGGGGGCGGGACACCAAAACTCCAGGGTGACTGCTGGGGACTCACCATCTCCACCACCTCGACCTCCGCAGTGATACGTAAATGGTACAGAAACGTGGTCAGGTCTTTCTTCATCTGGATGCTGTTGTCATCCATCTGGGCCACAGTGAAGATACGCATCTTGCACTTCCGCCAGACCTGGGGGTGAGGGGGGTGAAGGGGACCCAGAGAGGTCCAGCCCAGATGTGGTGAGGAGACCCAGGGCCAGAGCCTAGAGAGAACCCTGTCCCTCACCCTTCCCACCCACCTCGCCACACATACATGCAGACCTGAATCCTCTATCTCAGCGGCCACTCCCTACAAAAACTCCCCTGCTTAGGTGAGGGTCCCCCATTAAAGTATCACTCGCTTGGGTTAAGCATTGCTCTCCTTTACAATGCAAGGCCACCTGCAAGGGAGACACAGTCAGTTCCTAACGTCTCAGAACAAAGGAGGTGATCACATATATCCCTTTCCCAGGAGCTCACAAGGAGTCTGGGCCTGGCTGGAGCCCACGGGCCTCGCTCACAGGCCTCGCTCAAGGGCCTCACTCACGGGCGCGCACGTGCACACGCGTGCGTACACGCGCACTCACCTTGTGGTGCCGCAGCAGGAAGGGCAGCAGCATGAGCATGCCCCCATCGTGCACGATCCACCAGACGTCGATGCTGCCCTCGGAGAAGCGCTCGGGGTTCCCCGGAAACATACACACGTTCTTGGTGACCAGCAGGGCCAGATGACCAGCCGTGGTTTCCCGGACCAGCTCTGGGGGAGGCCAAGGAGAGGGCCAGATGGGAAAACGGTGGCCTTGGACCTGCCCGGCACCTGGCGGCAGCCACGGGAGCTCACGGCACCCAGCACGGGCCCCGACTGGGTCCTGGGGTGAGTAGCCAGAAAATCAGCAACTCCCTGGGTCCCATCACTTATTTGTTGTTTGGATTGGGGAAAGCCTCTCAGCCTTTCTGGGCCTCAGTTTCCCCACCTGCCCTTTCTGATTATTAAGAACTCTGCCCTGCATGTCCTCATTTAACGCTCCCAAACGCCTTGTAACTATGATCTACCTGTAAAGGAGACAGAAGAGCTTGGGGTTGATGGTGCAGCCTCTTGGCTTACCAGCTGCATGACCTGGAGCAAACTCCTCCATCTCTCTGTGTCTGTTTCACACCCATAAAACAGAGATGGCAATGCCTGGCCCTCACAGGACTGCCGAGAGAATTAGACTTAGAGGAAGCCTCAACTTGTCCGGCACACAGAACGGAGTCTGTAAAGGTTAGTTATTATATTACTATTACCAAGGACTCTTGCCCTGGCCGGTGTGGCTCAATGGATAGAGCACCAAGGACTCTGATGCTCAGAGAGGGTGAGTCACTGGTACACAGTCACAGAGCTAGGAAGGCCCAGCGGTGAGATTTAGGCCCAGGCCTCTCCTCCCTGGCTTCAAAGCCGTAGCCCGTCCCTGCCCAGGGTCGTGTCTCCTGCCCAGGGTCGTGGGCCCTGCAGGAGTGAAGACTGTCACCTTCACACCTCAGTCCCCAGCACCTAGCACAGTGCCTGGCACACTGCTGGCTACTGTCACCTGCGTACGCTGAATCCACATTGGTCCTGCCTGGGAACCTACCCTGGGCCCGAAGAAGGAGAACCCACAGGCTCCTACCCACCCACCACTGCCCCCAGACCTCCTCTGCCCTCAGCCCGCGCAGCTCTACCAATGAAGTTCCTCCAGGTCTGGTGGTCTTCCTTCTGCCGCCAGTTGCGGGGCCAGCCGACGAGCACAGTGTTGTGTTGCAGACCCCCGAGGCCCCCGGACTGAATCAGGTGGGACATGCCATCGCGCAGGTTGGAGGAGATCACCACCTGGCAGAAGCCTTTCACTTTCTCTGCCTCCATAAGGCGCCGGATGGACTGGGGTGGGGGAGGGGACATCAGATAAGGGCCAGGCGCAGGCCCCCCTAGTCCGGCCGGGCCCCTTGCAGCCTCCCTTCCTCCACGGTCTGATCCTCCTGAAGCTCAGCTCTGATCACGTCAGCCTCCGGCACCAGAGTTGTGCGTGGCTCCCCATCACCTACGGCCCCCATTCCTTGTCGATCCACCAGAGCTCTTGGTGACCGAGCCCCATGCCTCCCGCCACGTGCCGTTGCTCACACGGTCTGCGGCGAGCTCTCCACCCAGACCCCCGCCCCGACGCCTGGCCCCAGTCAGATTCACTTTCTTCAGATACCACCCCCCACCCCGACCAGAGTAAAACTGGCCCTCTCTGCACGGCCAGTTCGTTTAACAATTTTTAAAAGTTAGCATGACGATAAGCATTCCAAATGCACATTCAATCTGCTCTGGGAGGAAAGTTTTATCACTCTCGTTTTACGGATGAGGAAACTGAGGTTCAGAGAAATTAAAGCTTGCTTAAGGCTGTACAGCTAATGGATGCCATCGTAGGGGCCTGACCCCATCCCCCACACTTTGACCCACTCCCCGATGTCAAACAGACAGGCTTCATTTCCTACCTCTGCCACCTTCTGCTGTGTGACCTTGGGAAAACCACCTAACCTTTATGAGCCTCAGTTTTCTCATCCGTCAAATGGGGATCATGACAGCTGTGTCCTTCAGGAATAGGGAGAATGACATAGGGAGAGGCTGGGATTGGGCCCTATACAGCTCCGTGTCCCCCATGCCCAGCCCAGTGCCCCGTGCACGGCACATTCTCAGTCACTGGACATCGAATCAAACTGACCACTGGAGGCCTCCGGCTCCGGGCCCAGATAGATTGGTGGGAACGGCCCAGTGAGGCAGAAACGGCAACTGTCGCAAGCCATTAGGGGTACCCCCCCGCCACAGCTCACCTCGCCTCCCTCCCTCGGACTCTGTTTGCCGTCTCCACGGCTGGTCACAGCCCAAAGGGAGAGAGGCCTGAATTGCAAACAGAACCCACTTCCTCTACCACCCACCAGGTCCTGACACCTGTGAGTGCCCCAGCCCGCACTGGCTCTGTACGCTGCTCCGTGGGCGGAGACCAGTGGATGGGGACAAGAGCAAGTAGCCCAGAGCCAAGGACCTGGGTTCAAATCCCGACTATGCTTCCAGCCAGCTGCGTGACTTTCAGCGGGTGGCTTTCCTTCTGCATGCCAGCTTCCTCCCGTTCCAGATGTGGGTGCTCACCCTGCTGACTCCACTTGGCGAGGGGATAGAAAGAACCCATGGGTGTCAAAATGCTTGGAGAGGTTTAACTTTGGCAGGAGGTGGGCTGGAGTAGGAGTCAAGCAGGTCTAATTTGAGTCTGTTTTCTGCCTTTGGATAAGTGGCCTCGCTTGTCTCAGCCTCAGTTTCCTTGCCCATAAAATGCACCCTGCTAGCTCTGATGGTCCTTGGTCCTGTGAGTTGGATTCTGAGGAACTCACTCCCTGAGTCTTTAGACCCCTCTTCTGAGGAAGGGGGCAGCAAAGTCGGAGCCCCCGCTGATCCCAGGGGTCGGCAGGAAGGAAAATGGAAAGAGGAACTGACTATCTTCCTGAGTATCTCGTCTTTCCTCCCTCCCCACCAGGCCTCCGCTCACCTCCTCTGCCCGCTGGGCCTGGGGATGGTTGTCCAGAAAGGTGCCCTCAAGGACAGAGCCCACAATGGTCAGCCCTTTCCCTGCCTTGAGCTGGGAGGTCAACGAGAGCAGCTGTGGGTGTACCACATTCTGGTCTTGGTCCACACGCACCAGCACCAGCAGCTGTGGCCTGAAGAGGAAGGAAGGTCGCACGACCCACCCACCACCCACCCAGTCACCACCCACCATAAACCCATACACCTACTACCATACACCAGTGAGTTCACTAGCCATCTGTCCTCTAGCCCCATCACCCACCTATGCCCCCACCACCCATCCACCCACCTAAGCATCCACCCGTCCACTTCCTTGAATATCAAACCATCTAATCTCTACCCACCCATCTATCTCTCCATCTGTCTCTCTCATCTATCCATCCATCCATCCATCCGTTCAGCCACCCACCCATCTATTTTATCCTTTAGCCACCCACTTATATCCACATTAATTTACCTACACATGCATTATTCACTTAATTACCATACATCAACCTAGCACTATCCATTCACAAATCTATCTATGTACCCAGCTGCCCTCCCATATACGAGGGAGGAACCCCCCCAAAACCAGAATTATCTTGTGGAGAGGAGCCCCTTGTAGTCTAGGCTTCCCCCAACAGGTGAGTGTGCTAGGAACCCATTTGTATCAGTGTACCAGCTGGTGTTGTTGTGAGAGGCTGCATTCAGCTTCAGTGATTTTTTTTTTTTTAAGACTCTTTCAACATGTTTGCCCATTTCATGATGGGTGATTTACGAGCACACCTGCCCACACCACGCTCAGTGTTCAGCAGTTTTCAACCAAAAACAGCATGAACCCCATGCCCCACCCTATCTCTCCCCAAGGAATTTTTTCTTGTTTCCCCTAAGGAGAAAAGTCCTCAAAGGGAAATGCTTTGCCAATGTGGAAGAGGAGAAACAGACAAAAAAAAAAAAAAGGCAGAAGCACTAAAAAGCATCAAAATCGATGAGTTCAAAAACTGTTCTGAGCAGTGGGAAAAAACATCTCAATAGGTGTATTGCATCAAATGAAGAGTACTTTGAAGGTGACTGAAGTTTAAACGTGTAAGAATAAATACACATTTTTTATAAACAAGTTCCAGAATTTGGGGTTCCCTCTCATAGTTATGTGTGTACACTTACGTATATACACTTAGCCATCTACCCATGTAGCTATCCATTCATCCATCCAACCAACCACCAATTTCGTAGCATTCTCTAAGCCTCTACCCCGGGCTAGACGCTGTGCTCAGCATTGGAGAATTCACAGACGAGTGAGAGCACCACACAGCAGAACAAAGCAGGGGAGGCAGGCCCCGCCCCCTGAGCCTTCACACACCTGCTCCCACTCTCACCTCCAGTTCTTGGTATGTGGGGGCCCTTCCTCCAGGCGTAAGAGGGCGTAGCGAGCAGCGCTGAGAGACAGGCCTCGGATCCCGTCACCCCACTCCTTCTCTGCCCTGAGGGCCAGGAATAGGGGAATAGGAGGGCAGAAAGACGGGGGGTGTCAGAGAGGGCCATCCACACTGAAGCGGCCAGTCCCTGGGGCAGAGCCATCTACATCAGGCTCAGAAAGGACATGCATGTCTCAAAGCTTCAGCCCCTCCTTCTGCTCCTGTCCCCTGCCTCCCCATCTTGCCCCAGGTCACCCCTCCTCCACTCTGCCCTCACTTCCTGCCTCATCCCCCCAGCCCCTAACCACCAGCACCAGCACCCCTGGCCCCAAGGAGCCCTCTCCTCCCTCGGTTCCCCCCAGCCCTCCCCGCCTCCCGCACTTACCCGCGGTACTCGATGTACTTGTAGATGAGCCCGGCGATGAGCATGGCCACCAGGGCGTAATACCAGGAGCAGATGAACATGAGGGCCAGGCACAGGCTCATGCCCAGGAAGGAGAGTGTCCTGGACAACGGGAGGGAGGGCCAGCCTCTGAGCCCTAGGGGGGCCCGTCACTGCTGCCAAGGCTCCGACAGCAAGACTCAGGTGGGGCAGGGCCCGGGCATGCCCAGAAGACAACGAGCAAGTCTAGGGGAACTCACGCCACCATCCCCACGAGCACCAGGGGGCTATGCCACCTTCTGAATGAATGAGCAGCCACAGACAGGCACCTTCTCATGCCCCACCCAACTCCTGAGTCACCACCCATCCTGGTCCCAGCGCCTTAGATGCTGC
The DNA here is from genome assembly GCA_039655065.1 of Glossophaga mutica. Lineage (NCBI taxonomy): Eukaryota > Metazoa > Chordata > Mammalia > Chiroptera > Phyllostomidae > Glossophaga > Glossophaga mutica. Next base: position 97,855,886 of record CM077312.1, on the reverse strand, counting down.
CAGACTGTTTTGCCAGACGGACTCAGAGGCAGGGTTCTCTGGGGGAGAGTTGGAGGCAGGAACGCCCAGGAGGAGTGTGCCCCCAGGGAGAGGCAGCTGGAAAGGCAGGGGTGCTGAGGTGGGAGTCGGGCAGCCTGGGCTCTAGTCCAGACAGGCTGGAGTCTTGCAGAGAGAGGCCTAGGGCCGGTCCCTTCCCCTGTTTAAGCCTCTGTTTCCTTTCCGTAGAGCAGGCCCAATCATTCCCGCCCTGTCTGTCTCACTGGCCTATTGTGAGGATGAAGAGCCTTAAAACAAAGTGAACAGAAGAACGCCAGCCTCCACGTAATGAGCACCTTCTGGGCCCAGTAACACTCACAAGGGGCCTGCGAGGTGGGGACAGCAGTCACCCCACTTCGCAGCTAAGGAAGCTGTTTCCTCATCCAGATGGTACACTGGTGAGCATTACGCAGGTGGGGGGGGGGATGATCACTGAGACCACTTGTCTCATTATTTGTGTTATATTATTATTTGTGATTATAAGGAAAGCCTGTCTAGGACCTTACTGGTGCTGGCTGGGCTACAAAAGCTGGAGTTTGGGACCCTTAGCCCTGTGGGGGATAGGCTAGGGAGAGGTGAGCCCTGGCGTGGGGGTGAGGGGAGGGGTCGGTGCAGTGGGCAGAGGGAACGAGGCACCCACCAGTGGTAATAGCGAAAGCGTGGTCTCCAGTTGGGCGTCCTCAGCAGCGTCTGTACCGCGCAGGCCAGGTTCACGAACATGTAACACATCAGGAAGAACCTGGAACACAGGGAGGCCCGGGAGAGGCAGATGCAGGGAGAGGCAGAAACAGAAAGAGAAACATAGGGGAGGAAAGGGAGAAAGGGGAAAAGAAACCGGGGCAGGGGCGGGGGCTGGTCGGATCACGTCCTGGTGCTTAGGGAGGGGTTCAAAGGCCAAATCCCCTCGCCACACGCCCTGACGTGTGTGGCGGTAAAGCTCTTTATAACCAAGGATGGGTTTCTATGGCGGTGGGGAGCCTCCCGGGGTTGGTGAAGTATCTGGGGAGCTGACGGGGAGGGCAAGAGGCCAGCACGCACATGGAGAGGATGGGGGCGACCTCATCGAGGGACGCGATGAGGATGCCGATCTCGCAGATGCAGGCGGTCAGGAGCAAGGCCCAGGTGGGCTCCCCGTTGGCTTTGCCGTGGCCGAAGACCTAAGGACAAGCAACCATCATGGGAGCCTGAGGCCTTAAGGACTTCTTGTGTCTCCTTCAGTCTTGGGGACCAGGGCAGTAAAGGCAGGGGTCCCCTAACTAATGAGGAGGTAGGGAGAGGATGCTGCCTCTCTCGTCTTGTGTCGGTACCCAAAGGGACACCACACTTTTGCTGTGTTTCACCCATGCTGACATTAGTACCCAAGTGCAATGAAGTTCAAATGCTCCCTTAAGGGGAAAAATGGGGACAGATGGGACAGGAACTACAGGAGGCCAGCAAGCAGCCATGACTGTGTGCCATAAACCCTTTTTCCTCTTTAGCGTCATGGAGAGAGCTGCCCCTTTCTTGCCCTTTGGCTGCCTCCCTGAGTCCCTGCCTGATCGCTAAGCCAGAAGAGGGCCATTTATTTTTCCCCTAAAAGCAGACAACTCTGTGCAAAAAGATGGCTTTGACCGTGGGCCAAATCCCAAAGAAGGCATAACCAATCTTCCTGGTAGCACAGAGCAGAAGGGCCCCAGAAGGCAGTCCGGGCTTGCTGTGGCCCTGGCTCACCAGGTAGCCTCTCCAGGCAGGGGTCTGGCTGGCTGGGTAGGGGGTGAACTGTTCTCCCCACACCGGCCCCCGCTGACCTGCAGAAAGGGCACGATGCCGTCCCGGGAGATGGCCTGCAGCAGGCGTGGGGCCCCCGTGAGGCTCTGCAGCCCCGCGCCACAGGTGGAGAAGAAGGATCCGATGACAATCACCCAGGGGGACGGCCAGGCCAGCGTGCCCACCACCAGGTTGCCATTCACAGCTTCACCGAACCTGAAATGAAGCAGCAAAGGGACAGAAGATGCTGCGTGAGGAAGGCCACCTGGATTTCCAAGGCAGGTCTCCCACACCAACGTCAGGACCAGCCGTGTGTCAACCGCAGAGCCAGGTCTGTCGGGGTAAGAGGAGAGACAAAGCCCCCGATGTCCTGGGCACTTCCTGTCTGCGTGATTTGGGCAAGTCATTTAACCTCTCCTCACCTCACTTTCCTCACCTGTGAGACAAGATTCATTAGGAACCCACCTCCTATGACAGGTGACAGGACTAAAAGAAATAAATGTGTAGAACGCTTAGCGCGGTGCCTGGAACATGGTAGTGATGGTGAGTCTGGTAAATGGTCAGTCGTACAATTTTACATTGTTCGGGGCAAATCCCTTAACCTGCTAGAACCTCAGTGCCTCCGTCGGAAAAGTGGGGGTTCTAGCCTCCTCACTGGGCGATGGCATGTGATGTGAGAATCAAAGGAGAGCATTTTCCAACAATGACACTGTCTTAAAATGGAAGACGCCGCCTCGGGAGGCAGAGCGAGTCCTGTCCCTGAAGCGCGCCAGCAGCAGCATGCTCGGAGCGGCGGCTGCCGCCGAAGGACTTCAGGGATCAGCTGCTGGGTTCCACTGGATGGCCTGCCGGACCCCTTGCAGTCCTGCGGGGGGAGGTCCCTGGCTGAGTAAAATGAGATAAGTGGAGGTGGAGTTGCCCTAAAAGCTAATTGGTGTAACATATGCAAATCATCCATTTGACCAGGTCACTCCTCTGCTTAAAACCCTTCAGAGTTTCTCCCATGTTTTAATAAAATAAAGCTCCAATTTCCTGGTGCCAACTGGCTCCAGCCTAGGTCTCCAGACAAATGCTCCCCACCCCCGCACCTTGGAGAAGCCAGGATGGGAATGAAGAAACCAGCTCCTGGGATGGGACTGCCTACCTCACCCTCCAGGAGCGTAGGCGCATGCCCCTCCGAAGGGGGTGCTCCAGAAGCTCTAACTGCTTATAGCTACGAGCACCTGCGTGTGTGCACACACAGCTGTTCCTCTCCTCCACCTTTTTTCGTGCCGTTCGCACTGCCTGGAATGCCCCTCCCCATCCTAGCCGCCTAAGTGATCTCTACCCGACATTTAACTTGGGAAGGATAAATGAGAAATGTGCGTAAGGCATCTCTAGCATCACCTCCTCCTCCCTGCCATCTGAGGACTGGATTGCAGCCTCCGTAGCCCAAGGGCCTCGTTTCATCACCACCCCTACTGCTCTGCATCCCAGGCCTGTCGAAAAAGTATGGTTACCACCCCCAAAGAGCTCCTTCAGGGCAAAAACCGTGGGTTATTTCTCTCTATTCTTCACAGAGCCCTGGACAGTGACAAACACATAGACATTCAGGAAATACTCAATGATTTCATAGATTTTAAAGAAAAAAAAAGCATCATTATCCTAAAGGAAATGAGACGCCATTCAAGCTTCTTGAGCTGGAGTGATATCAAAGAGATGGAATATAAGAAGCTGAGTTGGCAGGCGTGTCCCCTTGACCTCCCTCCCAGAGGCCCCCTGCACAGGTTCAGCACCCCTGTCAGGGCTGTTTCCCAGAACTCGCCCCGCTATGCCCGCCCCCCCGAGCAGGATCAGCCCTGATTCCCTTACTTACTTGTCCCGCAGGACGACCCCCTCAATGCAGGCCCCGAACAGAACAACGGAGCTGATGTCTGCAGCAGAGGATGAAGGAGAACTCCCAGCACGGTGTCCCTCTTCATCACCACCCCTCCCGAGCCAGCGGATGAGACAGCAGCTGCCCCCTCTCTAGCCCTCCCCGTCCACGGTGGTCCCAGCCCAGCAGTACAGGATACAGACAGCGGAGGTGGTGGCGATGGCCAGGATGGTGCCGGTGGGAATTGACTTCTGGGCATCCCGCAGGTCCCCGGAGCGGTTAGAACCAGCCATGATCCCTGTGAACAGAGCAGCTAGGACAGGAGCCACAGGGGACCAGACAGACTGGGAAGAGAAGACCCCAGCCTCGGAGTCAGGAAGCCTGAGGTCTGATCTTGCCATAGAGATTTGTGTGAGGACTTGCGTAATATCCGTGGCTTTCCCTGGCCTTAATTCCCTCATCTGTCCATTGGGAACTGAATTGTTGGCTTCTGCCTCTGTGATGGGGCTTTTGGACAAAGAAATTCCCCCACATAATCATCGACTGCCTCCTACCCATCTACTCCCAGGCACAGTCCTCCCTCTCTGAGCTCCCCTTCACCTGTGACCGAGGGGAAGTAGATGCCAACCAGCAGCGTGAAGTAGGAGGTCATATCACTGAAGACATAGGGATGGTCCATGTCGACAGGGGTGCCATCTGCCAGGCCCACTGAGGGCATCCCACGCCTCTCCACAATCACCCCCTTGGTCAGGTAGGAGCTCCAGAGGTTCTCTGTGGGGCAGACAGAACAAGACACTCAGGAAAGACCAGAAGTCAGAGTGCCGCAGCTCTGGGGCCGGGAGGTGGGGGTGGGCAAAAAGGACGACCACCTCTCACTCCCCGCGGGCCTTGGCTCTGTTTGATCGCTGCTGACATTTCCTAAGCTCCTGCTTTGGGCCAGGCCACACACTCTGTACGAGTCAGATTTGGCCTTTGCTCTCAGATAGCCCAGTCTACTGGGGCAAAAAGATACACTTATCTCAGACTGATTCAATATCCCAAACTGATCTCACACCCGCCCACCCCAAACCAGCTCCCTTCCCGGATCCCTTAGCTTGGCAAATGGCAGCAGCATCAATTCAGACATCTTGGTATTGCCCTTGACTTCTCCCTCTCCCCATCTCCATTTCAAATCCATCTCCAACCCCTGTCCTTTACTCCTCCTAAATATTTCTCAAATACATCCCTTCTCTCCTTTTAAAGGTTCCTCCACTTTGGCACTACTGACACCTGGGTCCAGGTTATTCTTGACTGTGGAGGGCTGTCCTACAACATTGCAAGGTGTTTGGCGACATTCTGGGCTCCACATGCTAGATGCCAGCAATAAGCCTCCAATTGCGACAACCTGAACTGTCTCCAGATATTGCCACGTGTCCCCTGGGTGGGCAGAACAGCCTTCGTGGAGAACCACCGCTCCATTCCACTGACATCTCTCCATCATTCTAGGTCAGGAAACCATCATCCCTCACCTGGACTTAGTGTCGCCTCCCTCCGGACTCCCTGCCTCTGTCATCTCCCCATTTTAGCCCATACACATTAGAAGCAAAAGTGAACCTTCAGAAATGACAAGCTGCCCTGGCTGGCGTAGCTCAGTGGATTGAGCGTGGGCTGCGAATCAAAAGGTCGCAGGTTCGATTCCCAGTCAGGGCACGTGCCTGGGTTGCAGGCCAGGCCCCCAGTGGGGGCCACGTGAGAGGCAACCGCACACTGATGTTTCTCTCCCTCTCCTTTTCCCTCCTTTCCCTTGTTTCTAAAAATAAATAAATAAAATCTTTAAAAAAATAAATAAAATGTTTCTATCTTTAAAAAAAAAAAAAAGAAATGACAAGCTGGCCATGTCCCTCACTTACTCAAGACCCTTTGGTGGCTTTTCATTGCCCTCAGGACACAGTCCAAACTCTCCAACATGGCTTCCAAGACCCAGCACAGTCTGGCTCATGCTGGCCTCTCCAGCATCATTTCTTGCCCTCCTTCTTTTTCACTCTATGCCCCAGTCATTCCAAATTACTTGTGGTTGGAAGGACACAATATGCTCTTCTGTGTCGGCACGCTTTTATGCAAGCTGTTCTTCTGCCTGTGATTCCTTTATTCCCTTAATATTACTGAAAATCTCTTATTTGTCCTTCAAAAGCTTTCTCAGATGAGTCCAGGAAACCTTGTCTCACCACCTTATATACACAACCACTCCCTCTCCTGAGAGGTCTCTGTTCACTGAATGCACATCCGTGCATATTTGCTAATACATCTGGGTCTACTCCATGAAGCCAAGGCCTAGGAGTCCTTTAAGCCTCATTCCTGGGTTTTAGCACAGTGCTAGGCACTTAGTAGGTGCTTGTTAAACTAATGGCTTTCTTTTATATTAGATGATGAAATACTCAAAGGCGCCTTTTCACCTCTACCCCTCCGTGACCCCACTAACAGAACATGGCCCAGAGTAGGCGATCAATTAAAACTGATTGAATTCAACTGAATCCCAAGTAGAGTCCCTTAATCCTAACTGTTTAACCCGGAATCCCTGCAGCGTTCCCGAGGCACCAGCGCTCTTCCCTCCCCCAGACCTTTGATGAGGCCACTGGCAGCGCCAGGAATGCCCTGGATCTCCGTGACGTTGTTTCGGGTGAAGTACTCATCACAGGTGGCGTTGAGAAAGCGAGAGGAACAGAAAAGGCCCCAGAGCCGTGTGGTCACCGTCTCGTTTCCTTCCCAGGCCAGCTTGGCGCAGACATCAAAGCCGTGGCGAGACAGCGTGCGGTTCCCCAGGAGGCAGATCCTAGGGAGAGAAACAAGGGAGAATGGCGAGAGACATCACCTTGCCCTGACTTCACACTAGCACCGGCAGGGGAGCTCTGAAAAACACCGATGCCAGGGCCTCGTATCCAGAGGTTCTTGTGGACTTGGGATGGAGCCCAGAATCGACGGCGGTTGTTTTCTTTCGAAGCTCCCCCCAAGTAATTACAATATGCAGGCACCGCGGCGAACCACGACTTTAGCGCGATGCTGCGTTTCAGCACCGTGGACAGCAGTCTCCGTGAGCCGCCCTTCTGGGCAGTGAGTGCCAGGTAGGGGACTCTGTCCTAGGGAGAGAGAGGCAGGACCAACAGAGATCTGAGCTTCTAGACCTTCTCTTCTGTGCGCTTTCTCACGACAGAAAAGGTGTTTAACACTAAGTGGTTGCCTCATTCCAGGAAGCTGTCCCCGCACCCCCAAAATGTTTCTCCAACACCGTGTTTTTCCTCCCAGAAATCATTCCACTTGGTTCTTCCTCAGTTCATCCCCACCAATGAGCATCTGGCTCTCACAAGGGAAACTGTGCCCACCTCCAGAAACATGATCCCACCCTGAATAGACTGATCCCAAACTAGGAGAGGCTTTTCTCTCCCCAGGGACATTGCTCTGAATCCACAACCCCTCGGATTCCGAGAGATGGGAAGGAGGGGTTGGCAGACACCAGTGTGCAGACCCTGAAACTGGAAGCAGGAGGACCATGCCCTGGGCTCAGAGCAGCAGCACTTACGGGAAATTGGGCGGGTCAAAGGCAGATTTGATGACCCCAGCATAGATGGCCAGGATGGAGAGGATGACACAACCCAGGAAGACAAGGGCAAACTTGTTGACATACTTGACACCCACAAATACCACAGTGGCCATGCAGGTGAGCACACAGGTGCCATACACACGCATGTTGTTCAACATGGCTGCTGCTTCCCCGCTGGCATCTTCTGCCTTAAAAATGGCCATAGCCGGGAAGAGGTAAGCCTGTGGGAAAGGGACAAGGAGGTCATGCAAGTCACCCAGTAAGAACCAACTGCGAGTCACCCCAAGAAAATAACCTGAACTGCAGGCAGGGCTTTGGAGAAGCAAATTGATGGGAGTTCAGGACTAGAAATGACACCCAATGGTAGGGGAATGGTTAAGAAAGTCAAGAGCTAGCCTGCAAGGACTGTTACACAGTCATTAAAAATAATATTGCGGAGATGTTAGGAGCAATTTTAACTTGTATTATTTTTGCTATCACATATAATTCTTAATGCTTATTTATTGTTTTTATTATTTCTAATGGAAAGAAATAAACTAGATCGTCATCATTAGAAAATTGGGTGATAAATTATGATATTCCCATATAGACCATGGAAACTCTGCACCTTGCATAAAATTGGAAAAAATCAAAGAATGTAAAAAAAAACAGTCACTCAACAACAACACTTGAGAAGGATAAACAGATTTATATGAACTGACTCAAAAAGCTATTCATGTTATATTAGGTAAAAATAATCAAGTTCTTAATGTGTTTATGAACTCATTTTTGTAAATATTTATGCATACTTATATGTAAACATATACACATATATGTATAATGATGTTGGTGTGTGTAGGTACAGCAACATGTTAACAGTAGTTTTTCCTGAATGGTGAAAATATGAAGAATCTTTTTTTTCACATCTGTATTTTCTATATAATTTCTCTACTAAATATTAATATATTTATATTCTTACAGAATTCATTTTCATTTGTAAATTACATTTACAAAGAGAATTTTGAGTTTTTTAGGGAAATCTTTACAGTTATATTTTACAAGGACAGAATACAATAACAACACATAGGAAAAACTGGAAGGCAATACACCCAAATGTTGATTTTCTTTGAGTGATTGTTATTTCTTTTTTTACTTTCTTTGATATTTTTCCAATTTTATGCAAGGGGCAGAATTGCTTTTATAATAACTTTTAAACGATCTAGCTTGCTAAACATTATAAAGGTCTATTATTATTCTCTCATAATGTGGCTCCTTGGGTCTTTAATTCCCCATCCATTTCACTCCTCCAGCCTGCCCCCACACCAGAAGCTGTGACATCTTTCAGGCCTAGTTTTCCAAAGCAGTGTGGTAGAGTGGACAAGCACTGGCTCTGGGGTCAAACACACAAGGGTTCACACCCCTTCCACTCATTCATATCCCTTCCTTAAGTCTCCTGAGCCTTGCTTTCTTCATCTGTAAAATGGGGTGTCTTCTACCTTGTGGGAGAGTCAGGGATAAAATAAAATGCTACGTTGCAGGCCTTAGAGCCTGGATAAAATAGGGGCTTGGGGAATGTCAGCCCCACTTTCTATGTAACAAGAAACCTTCCTCAGCTCCCACCTCCTCCTGGAGGGGCGGGAAGAACGGAGACAAGTCAGCAGCCGTCTCCTTCAAACTGTGCCTGGAGACCTGCGTGCTCATCATCACGGCTCCCGACCCAGGAGCTCTTTACTCGGCTCCCTCACCGCCTCCTTGCGTGTTGCCGTCCGCCTGCCATCAGCCCTCTCCAGGGCCCACCAGAGAGAACCTACACAGGCCCTGGCACGTGGTCGGCAGCCGCACAATGGTTGCTACTGGGGGCATGGCTATTACTATTTCTCCCATGCTTTTACGCTTAGCACCGCACCTCTGCACTTGATAGCTGAGTGACCTTGAGCAAGTCATTTCACCTCTCTGAGCTTCTCATTGGTACAATGGACATAATAATACTTAAACTCCATGAGGATTCACGAAGATGACTGTGAAGCACTTGGAACTCTGCTGAGAGCACAGTGGGTGCCTCATAAATGGCAGCTGTTCGTGTTACATAATTATCGCATCTCGGCTCCCCAACTAGACTGTGAACTCTGTAAAGACAGAACCCTGTCTGATTTCCCTTTGGCCTCTCTGAGTGGCCTGTAGGAGGTGTCTAGGGAGCATTGGTTAACTGACTGACAGCCTGGGGCCCCACACCTCCTCCTCGGCCCCTCTCACCAGCAGGATTTCGATGGTGCCCAGGATGTACATGGCGCCAGCAAAGGTAGTGCCCAGGTAGAAGCAGAGGCCCACGGCGCCCCCAAACTCTGGGCCCAGAGACCTGGAAATCATGTAGTAGGAGCCACCAGCTGCAGAAAGAGCCTAGTATCAGCAAGAGGTTCAAGGGGCACTGGGCTGCTGTTGGGGCTGAGGCGGGCTCAGGGATAGAGGCACAGAGGGGATTGCTCAGGGCCTCTTGGGTCTTACAGGCTGCAGCCCTAGGACTTGTGGGAGAACCAGCTAGCCACTCTCAGTGGGTTTTGCAGCACTAATTACCATGTTGCTAACCACCCCTCTAAAGAGGTCACGGCTCAGAAAATGGGATGATGGGGGGAGGGTCTCAGGCAAAGACCTATTGCATTGCCCTATCCAGCACCATCAACTGCCCCCTCATCTCCCCTTTAACAGAACTGTCCCCGCCTACCCCACAAACATCATAGCCCAGTCTCCAGTCCTGCTACACAGCCTCTCTTGGGTCCTGATGGCCCCCAAAGCCCTGGGCACTATCCCTCCTTCCAATGATCCAGGCCCCCCACCCAACCATTCAGGCCCCATATGCTCCAAGAAGCCCCCGTCACATACCAGGCACAACACCGTTGGTTGCAATTGCACTCATGGAGATGGCCGTGAGCATCGTCTGTGAGGACAGAAGTCATCAGAGCGGTGGCTGGAGTAGGGGCCACAGCGGCCTGTGTGGGGGCTAAGCCTTACGGCCCATAAATACCCGCCAAACCCACAAGTCCTCTTCCACTGAGCTTCTCCCTGGTCCTGTTCCAACTTCTACTGCTGCCAAGTCCTTCTTGTCAAGAAAAGCTCTTATTCACCATTCAATGGGCCTAGCACAAGCTACAGCATCAGAGAGCTCTGGAAATCCCAGCCTGGCCTCTGACCAGCTGTCTGGCCTGAGACAAGTCACTTCGCTCTCTAAGCCTCAGTTTCTTCATCTACAGAACAGGGTACCAGCTCCAGCACTGGCTCCCTCACCCGCACAGGTGGCTCAGGGTCAGGTGTCAAAAAATGGAACTGTGATGATAGGTAAGGGTCTACGAATATTTGATGTTTTAGAGAGGAAGAATTCTGTTACAAAGCCATTTGTGACACCTAATCCCATTTTTTGTGAGTCTGGACCAAAATGTCAACTATTGTGGGATTATGGGTGAACTGTCTTTCTTTCTGTGCACCTATCTTTTTCATCAGTGAATCTGCATTACTTGTATAATTACACGCAAACACACACATCCAGGTGAAAACTGGTTACTGGCCATCAGGGGCCAGCCTAGGAGAGGCAGGCAGGACCGGTCAGACCTCATTTACTCTCAAAGATCATATGCAGTGGTTCCTATAAAAAGCTCAGGTCTCATGCTTCCCCCTCTCCCTCCCACCCCCAGGTCCCTGCTCAGCCCAGCTGTCAGAGGGCGGGAGAGGGGAGGGTGTCACTCACACAGGAGCAGCAGATGAACACCATACAGAAGGACTCCATGATGCCTGCAATGCCCACCACCCAAGTGAGCCGCAGGAAGAGGATGACACCAAAGATGTTCTGCAGGCACGGTAGGTACACGCCCATGAAGGTGCCCATGCGTGGGGCCTGCAGGGAGGCCAGTGTCAGTTTCTGCAGCCCCTGAGCGCTATGAAACCCCCAGGCCCACTCCTTCTCACCTCTTCCTTCATCCCCCACTTCCCTATTCTCTCCATCCCCATCCCTTCCTCCCTCTTTCCTCTGATTCTTATCCCCCACCCTCCTCCCATCTCCCAGCCTTATACCTGCATCACCCTTTCCGAAAACCACCCCCTCCCTCCTCCCTCCCATCGCTATCCCTCACCTCCCATCCCTTCCACTGCCTCTGCCCCCAACTCCTATCGCTCTGCCTCCGTCATGCACCCCTCCATCTAAATCTACCTTTCCTCCCCAATCTTTTCTTCCCCAAGGCCCTCACCTGCACTGGCTTCTTTCTTCCCCCCTCATTATTTTCCGCCTCTTCGTGCTCCCTACTTCCCTGGGGCAGGTTGGTGTAGTTGGCCAGGCCACTGAGCAGGGAGGACACCATGGGGCTGGTGTCCATCTCCTCCTGTGGAGGGAGGGTGGCATTGTTAGGACACTGAGGCCTAGGGGAGGGGGTGGGGTAAGCTAGACAGTAGGAGGCAGAGAGATACAGGGACAAGGAAGGCGAACAATGGAGGTTGGGGTCAGATGAGGAAGGAGGAAGAACAGACAAGAGAACAGGGAGAGAGAATGGTAGGATGGGAAGAGAGAGGGGCAGGGATACAGGGAAGGAGAAGGAGATGGGGGAGGCCCAAGAAAGAAGGTGGACCTGACCAAAAGATGGAGCGGAGGAAGGGCACTGTTCCCTAGAGAGGAAGGGCAGGCCTGGTGAATGCGGAGATGTGGGCGGGGGCCCAACGCCCCGGCGACCCACCTCAAACAGGGCCATGTTCTTGCCATCGTACTCCTTTCCCTTCTCCGTGTCAGTGCTGTTGATGAAGGGACTGCTCTCCTTGGGGTTGCCATCACCTGGAAAGGCAGAGGGGTCAGGGTTCTGGCACCACCTGGCTGTTGTCCGCCTGCCTGGGCCAGTGCAGCTGGGTGGCCACTGGACGCTCTGACCCGCGGTTTGCCCATTGAAAGCATGGAGCTAATACCAGCTCCCTGGCAGGATTTTAGTTGACAACATGTATATAAAGAGCCCGGTGTGCTCCTTGGCACACACTGGGTATTTAATAAACATATGGGTGCATCCTTACTCTCGGGGGTCCTACTTCATTCATTAGGGCACCCCACACTCTCCAGGATGCCCTTCTTGACCATAACTGGGCCCATCCTGGTGTTTTGGAATGGAAGCATGTTCTTTCCTGGATGGGGAGGGGGCTAGCTGGGGGAGGGATGCAAAGAACACTACAGCCTGAGGTCTCAAGGGTACTCCACCTCTTAGAAATGTGACCCCTTTGGCACCTCCTAGGCCCCTCATTCGTCTTCAGTCAACAATGTCAGCACAAGGATGGAGGGAGCATACACAGCAGCATAGGACACCGTTCCTGCTCTTGGGGAACCCAAGGGTGAGGGAGATGAACCAGTAACCAGGAATTTCCAGCCCAGAGTGGTGAGTTCTGCGGTAGTAGATGAATAAGGGACCGTAGGAACGCAGGAGAAGCATTGAGCCCAGCCCGAGAGGTCAGGGAAGGCTTCCCAGAGGAAGTGACGTGTCAGCTGAGAACTGAAGGATGAGTAAGAGCTGGACTGGGAGGGAGGCGGGAGGGTGTTCCAGGCAGATAGAACGGCAGAACAGTGTGTTCGATGGCCCAGAGGTGAGAATGAGCAGAGTGGGCTAGAGGAGCTGAGAGAAGTTCGACCTGGCTGGAGCCTGAGGAAGGAGCATGGGGGTGGGTGGACCTGAAGGATGGGGCGTGGCAGGTGTGAAGATGAGCCTGGTCCGGCAAATGCGGGCTGGGTCCTTACACAATTAGCAGGCCACATTAAAGATTTTGGAGCTCATCCAGAGGACGATGGGAAGTCATTGAAGAGTTTCAGGCAAAGAAGTGCCATGAACAGACTTGGATTTTAGAATAATCACTCCGACCTTTCGATAAAGAATACAGACGCTAGTTAGGGACTTTCGGTAATCCAGACAGAGCTGATGGCCCAGACCTGAGCCCTGCAGGACAACGGACAGACTCGAGAATGATTGGCACATATCTCCGTGCCAGATGTTTGGAGATGGGGAGAGGAGGGATCTGGAATAATGCGTTTGGTTTCTAGCGTGGATAAATGGGTGGGTCACGACCCTATTTAACAAATAAAAAAGGGGGGTCGGTGGGAGGTGCTGAATTTGATTGAGGCACTGAGGACACTCAACTGAGTAAGTCGAGAAGCCACTTGGATATACTGGTCAGCTTGAGACCCGGGACAGAATCTGGGCAGGAGAAAGAGAGGGAGTGACCCATCTTTTTAAAAAGTGTGTAGTGTGAAGCCCTGTGTTGGGATGAGGTCACCCAAAGAGAGAGCCTCTTCAGCATTGAGGAGAGGGTCTTCTGGAGAGATTCAGGGGACGGCACTGACGCATTCCCTTAGCTCCAGCCATCTGCTTCCTCAGTGTCAGGGCTGAACCCCAGCGGTAGGTGTCTCTCTGGACCCTGCAGAAACTCCCCAGTGGTCAAATCCCAAGTGCAGCCGAGGCCCTAGTGTTCTGAATTACCCGTGCCCTCATCTCCCGAATTCTCCTCTCTCTCCCCAAAGCGCCCCCACCCCGTCTTTCCCACTTCCTGGAAACCAGTCTCCCAGCCACCGTCCATCCCCAGAGCATGGCCTGTTACAAAGCCAACCTCATCCTGACTCAAAACCACGAAAGGGAGAAGACCGTGATTCCCTGCTGCTCAAAGGAAACCCACCACCACGCACTGTCTCCTGCCGCCCCTTCCACCTCCACCGGCTGTCCCTCCAGCCGGGTGCTGCTGGCCCTCAAAGGGGCGGGGCACCACCTGCTCTTTCTTCTCTCACACCTGGAAGTCCCTGGGGACAGCAGACCCGCCCTCCCAGTGAAAACCTGATGTTCCGGGTGCGGGGAGGAAAGCTTTGGAAGTAAATTTCCCCAGGCTCCCTTCCTGACCCCACAGGTCTCAAAAGAGCTGTCTGGGGCCAGAGAACAGGAGAAATAAAAGTGAGACTGTTTCCTCCTCCTTTTAAAATGCTGACCAGGCGCTTTGTGTTCTCACCTCACTGTGATAGGAAGTAGTTTGGGATTGAGAAGGAATGAGATAAGAACAAATTTTTAGTGGTTAAAAATAAAGGCTGGAGTCAAAATTTAGGTTTCAGTCTTAGTTTCAGGGGCTGTGTTGACACGTGGCCAAGACGCTTAAACTCCAAGCCTCGGTTTCCTCCTTTGCAAAGGATGATAATCGTGCTTGACTGAGGACTGTTGGGATTGAGTGAAATAATGCCTACGGTGTGTGCCTGGCACATAGCGAAGGCATTGCTGCTGCAATTACAGTCACGATTGTCATTAACATGTGCGCTGCCCCACGCAGGCCTGGCTCCCCATTCCACACCCTTCCCCAGCCGCAAGATTCAGGGGCCCTGTGTCCGGTGGGACTAGGTTCCGCTCCCCGCGGCGTCTGCTCCCCGGGCCAGGATCGCCAGCCACGAGAGCCCCCATCCTCTCAGCCCTTCACGCCCTCTTCCAAACCCCTCCTCCTCCTCTGTGGGGGCCCGGGACGCGTGCGGGGCAGAAAGGGGGCATCCTGGCTGGAGACTCCGCAACTAGGTAGCCTCGTACCGGTTTCCAAGGCGACCACGCGGGCCCAGAGCGCAACGCAGGGCCGGCCACGCGCCCGCAACCGCTTATGTAACGCGGCGCGCAGCGCGGAGCTAGACTTCAGGCAGGATCTCGGCCAGGAGACGAGCGCAGGGGAGGGGGCGGCTTGGTAGGCATGTTCTGGGTCCTGTCTTTCCACTAGCTGACTGCACGGGACGCCAGGCTACCGGCCGCGTCTGCCAGAGCAGAGACTGTCCTCTCCCTGGAACGCCAGGCGCACTGCTTGGGAGAGGCGGGGGGCGAGTGAGCTTCAGGAGTTCTCAAAGGGGCAGGGCTCGGAAGGGGGAACTCGCCCTGGTTCCCCAGAGCCAGGAGTCTGGGCGGTGGGAAGCGCCGAGTGGCGCGCGCAGGAGAGGCAGGACCAGACTGAGGCTGAGCCCTCTCCGCCCCCGCCCCCGCCCCCGCCCCCTGGGAGCTCTCAGCCCGAATCGGCTTTCAATTAAGCTGCCGCGGCCAGAGCTCCAGAGGAGGAAACAGGCGAGCGGCGCGGGCTAAGGAGCCTCCTCCCGAGGGGTTTGGGGCCAGGCCTGTGGCCAGGCCTGGGGGAATCCCCAAGCCAGATTGGGGTAGTGGGGGAGGACGTCAGACCCCAAGGAGAACGGAGACCTGGAGGCCAGGGATAATATCCTTGGGTTCTTCTTTAGCTCAGAGAAGAACCCTATCACTCCGGCCATTCCCTTCTCCCCGAGGTCAGCCGCCTGGCTCCCCACACCCACATCCCCAAGAACTTAGGATCAGAGGCGCCAGGGACTCTTGTCTGATGGTCCCTCTTCCCTCTTCCCTCAAACCCAGCAGGTCCTTAAAGCCCCCAACCACCCTCAAAAGTTGCCACTGGGCGGCCTTCTCTCTCTGGGACCCAGAACGCCTGACCCAGGTTCGGACCGTCCAGTGTCAGGTCCTGGACACTGTGTAGAGAGAGAAGGTCTCCGGAAGGGCCCACCACATCCAGAGTCTAGAAGCCGAGGGGGAGGGCGCAGAACTGAAGGGAGTTCCTAGTCCGACTTCTGCTCGGCACACGCAGGTGCCTCTTGTCTAGGCCTCCTGAGACCCCACGGAAACCCCAAGGCCTAGTAGGACCCAGACCCGGGAACAGACCCGTACCCCTTGTCAGGCTGAGCCACTGTCTTCAGAGTGGAGACATCTGAAGGGGGTCCCAGACGGAAAGGACCCCCTAGGCTCCCTGGGAACCGGGTTGGGATGCCTGGTGCTGCCGCAGACTCCACTGAACCAAACCCCTCCCCCCACAGCCCAAGCCTGCTGGGGAAGGGGGCGGCTTCTGGATGAGACAACCCCAGTGTCGCTGGACAGGGAGATGAGCCCGTCGTTAAGACCCCTGTGTACCACTCAGACCCAGGGAAGAAGAGTGGTTCTCAGACAAAGGGTCGGGAACCCTGGTGTCCACAGCCTTCCCAAACGGCCACTTGGCTCTGACTCCGACTGAGGATACAGAGTACAGAGGACTTCAATTCAAGACTTCCAGTCCCTGGAAGACCCGCTCTTTCAGCCCTTGGGACCTTTCGGCCATCCCCTGGGGAGGTCTTCGAGAGTCTCGGCCCAGAGAGGGTCAAGCAATGCCCAAGGGAGCGTTTGAAGGCGCTGAGCGCAGACAGCCGGAGCGGGAGGCGCGCTAGTGCGCAAGGGACGCAGCGCTGCCGGAGGGTGGGGGGGTGGGGGCGGCTGACAGCCGTGATGGATGGCTGAGACCGCTGGGGGGCGGCGGGGGACCTGGGAGCCCGAGGGGGTGGCTGGCCCCTAAGACCTCAGAGCAGGGAAACCGCGGAGGAAGGCGGGGGAGAGCCAGAGCAACGAAAGGACTTGTTCCAAGCCCATCGGCTCCTAGCGAGTCTCCGCACCCACCGCAGCGCGTCCGCAGTGCCCGCGCCGCTGCGCCGGGGATTCAGTAGCTGGAACCCTGTTCCTGAGGCCTTACTGAGGAAGCCAGCAGAACTGACTAGAAAGACTCCCCCCTGCCCCGCCCTGGAAACCTCACTGTCATCCCGGGGTACTGAGAGGAAGGGAAAAGAGGGAAGAAAGGAGGTTGATTTTGCTTCCCGTCCTGAATAGGAACCCACGGAGGCGCGCGCGCGAGAGGCAGATTCCGCAAAGTAGAGCTGAAAATCTCCGGGGGAGGTACGCTTCATTCTGAGGTCGGACCTCAGGCAGCTCTGGGGGAGGGGGCCGGGATGGCACCCAGTGTCCTCTTACGGAGACACCGCAGCCCGGACGGGGCCGTCATAGGGCTCCAACCCCCTCACAGGTACCTTCCCCCGACCTTTCAGCTGGAAGTCTCAGAGCGAGGGACTGCAGCAGACTGTGCCCCCCACCCCCCAAGCCACCAGTCAACACTCTGCGCCAGGACACCGGGGTCCCTTATCGGGGAAAGGAGCCCTCCTTCCGCCCGTCGAGCTCCACGTCAGCCCATTCTAGCCCTTCCATACCCTTCCCACCGCCTCCCCCGCTCGGTTAACCCACGTCTGCTCCCCGGGCAGTGGGCAATGGCAACCTCTCGTCCCCCAGCCCTGCCCCAGGCGCGGCGCATTCCAGAACCTCGGACAGCGCCTGGCGCATTCCAATGGAGCAAGGCTCCAGGCCGCCGCGGGCGCCCACCGCCCCGGTCTTTCCCAGCCTCGTCTCCGAAGGAGGCGGCCCCTGCTCTGCCTCTAACCCCAGAGCTGCCTCCTCTCCTCGCCGCCCCCTCCCTCGCCGCCCCCGGACCTCCGCTTACCGGGGTTGGCTCCCCCATCGCCGTCCTCGCAGTCAGTCAGGTTGTTTAGCATGGTGGCGGCGCCGCGCCGGGCCGGGGATGGCTGCGCCGCCTCGCCCGCGCCCCTCTGCCCGCCTTCTCCGCTCTCTCGCTCGCTCGCTAGCTCTCTCTCGCCCTCCGCTCCACAGAGGAAGAAGCTGCAGTGCCCGCCCGCCCGGCGCACACACACTCGCACACGGACACACGCTCACACCCGCGCGCGCCCCCTCTCAGCGGCGGCGCTGCTCACCTCATCCCGTATGCAGGAGGCGTGAGCCACTGGCGGGGTTTGGGAGGGGGGAGCGCCGGGGGAGGAAGCAGAGAGGACGAGGGGCGGGCAGAGCTCGCTGGAGGCCCCCTCACACTAAAACTGAGTGCTTGCACGAGTGGGCTAGAGAGGGTGCTGCAGGGGACAGGGGCCTCGCCTCCTTTCAGCAGACGCAGCTCCGCCCGCCCCCCACTCTCCGGCGCAGGCGGGGCCGGCACGTGGGCAGGTGCCATCCCGAGCCCTAAAAATAACGGCAGGGAACTAGGTCGCGGCCGCGGGGAGTCGGCCCCGCAGCGACTGCTTGGCTGGGGGTCTGGGTGACCCCTAGGGGGAAGATGAGATGGCGAGGGTGGGGCACCATGGAATATGGGTCCCTGGAGAGCCTGTCTGCAAAGCAGGGAAGGCCAGCTCTGAAGAGGGATGGAGAACCAGACCGTCTCCCGTATGGTTGTGCAAGAGGTTGGCGCTGGGGGTGTGGAGAGGCCAGAGCCCTTAACGGAAGCACTGTGCTGCCCCCGTGGGCGGGGGCGAGGGGGTTCAATGTCACTGGGCTGAACTATCTGGCTCATCCAATCCTCAAATTGGAGGAGTGGAGCCTGAGGAGTGGCAATGAACCCTCTCATTGTGCTTAGATTGACAAGAGTCCTAGCATCTCACCCCCAAGACAGGTCCCCGGAGCCCACACACAGGGTCTCCGTCTGTGGAGTGACCCTGGGAAGGAGACATGGTGAAGAGGAGAGAAAGCAGCAGTGAGGTTCCAGGGAGCGGTGACTCCCCACCAGGGACAGGGCCGGCGTTAGGGAAGGCAGGCCAGTCAGAGGCAAACCAGGGACAGAGTGGGGGAGGGGGGAATGAGGCCGCCTGTCCGTTTGGGACCAGATTTCCTCCTGGGGCAGGAGTGTCTAATCTCCTAATCCAGGATTGCTTTCTGAGGATTCCAGAGTTGACATGCTGTCTGTGTTCCTCTCCCTCCCTGGACACAGGTCCCCCAGAAGCCTGATTGTTTGGGGAACCCTCTGCACCCCTAGGTCTAGGCCCATGGTGGAGACATCTCCACCAAAGCAGCCTCAGAGGCCTGGATCCTTTGAGTCTCCGGAAGATCTAAACATCAAGGGGTGAGAACAGATTAAGGGGAGATGATTTTCATGCTCTCCCTACGTAGCCGCCAACACTAGCCCTCTAAGTTCCAGAAGAGTTCCAGAGCTGGGAAGGATGGCATCAAGCATCTTATCTAACACACAGCTTTCATTTTACAGATGAGAAAGGTAAGGCCCAAGAGGAGAAATAAAGGACCGCGTGCGGACACAAGGCCAGTGAGTGGCAGAACGTGGTCTAGGGTCCAGGTTGCTCTACTCCTGTTTAGGACTCTGCTCCTCAGCACGCCCTCTTGTTAAACTGGCCCTGCCTCCAATGGAAAGGACCACTGACTCTTGGCTACTAACAAAGGAACAGGGACTGGGTCTAAAACGAGCTTTCTCCCTTTTGTTGTGCTCAGGTATCTGAGTTACCAGGCTGCAGTGGCCTCTTCACTTGCAAGTGAAGGTGACCCCTGAAGACCTTCAGGGGTCCTAAAAAGCCATCCATATGACTGGGGACTCTGTTCTAGACTGTGGCTCTTCAGAACCATGGACAGGGCCCGCTGCTCGAATTTCCCCTGTACACATTGGTCAGTGGCATCAGATTGAGTCAATGACAGCTGTGGGCAACTGACTGACAGGGACCTCTGAGGGATCCACAAATAACGTGCCATTGCCAGTGGGTTCTGTGGTTGCTCAACAGACGCGAGGGTGAAGAGCAAGCTATTCAGACAGGTATGAAAATTGGTCTTGGCTTTCCCAGAGGGGAAAGAATATATATTTTAAACGAAATAAGTGTGGGTTGGTGACAGGGGTTAAAAGGAGAGCAGGTGGGTAGGCCAGTGTTTGAGAACTTCTAAACACTCCACTACACACCATCAGAAGCAGCTGCGCTATGGTTGCCACTGCTCTGTAGAGACAGGTAACGTAGTAAAACAGGTAGTATGCTGGCCTGCGACATGCTGTGAAATAAATGCTGGGATTTTTTCCCAGCAATCCCAGGTCTGGGATGTCCTCCTGGGAGGATGTCCCTTCATCTGTGGCCCAGAGCTCCAGCCACTCAAGGGACTGAGTCCCTCCATGGGGGAACCTGGACCCCCCGGGAGTGTGGGCAGGAGGGACTCCTCTTCTCCTTGGGTATCCCATCTGTCCTCCTTCACCAGAGCTCCTAACTCATGAGGCTTCTGGAATTCAGGAAACAATGCTGCCATCCTGCCCTCTGCCCCAAAACTCTGCGTATCCCTGGGTAAGACGGAGGTCCTCTCTCAAGGATTCAGGATCTCCATCTTTAAAATGAAAGGGTGAGGCTTCATAGTCTATGGGACTTCTTCCTCTTAGTGCTCTCTCTGTTTATCTCAGACTAATGCCACAAAGCCCTTCCCAAGGAGCCCAGACCAAGTCAGGTCACAGCTCCAAGGCCAGACCCCAGCCCTGCAACTCACATGCCCCACCTTTCCAGGAGACTGGTCCCTATTCAGGCCTCAGGCCAGTGCTCTGCAGCGAGGCTTTGAGAAAGCACATTGCAGGCACGTCAGGCATTGCCAGCTTGGCCCTGGCCAGTAAAGTCACCAGCAAGGTGTCCCTCAGCTCTGAGCCCCAGGAGCATGGCTGCCAGCTCAGCACCCCATCCCCACCCAGAGCCCTAGGAAGATCTAGGGAGAGGGGAACCCTCTCATGAAAGCAACACAAGATGCAGAGATGAGCAGGGTCCTATTCTGAACTCTGAGTCTCCAAAACTGATCCCCTCTCCCACCTTATGCTTCTAAAAAAAAAAAAAAAAAAAAAACCTTCAGGGAATCTGCTTCCTAAGTATCAGGATTTGGGAACTGGAAGAGATTTTTATAAGTTATTTTTATCTCTCCCCATTTGTGGGAAAGTTGGTCTAGAAATGGAAAGGTGCAAATTTTCTTCATGGGGTGAACTTGCGGCAGACTGGGCGCTAGAGTCCAGCTCCCCGACCTCTAGCCCAGGGCTCCATTCACTGAACCAGAATGAGGGGCCGTTTGGAGGAAGCTGGAGCCGCCTGCCTGCGTCTCCCTAGCGTCTCCCTAGCGTCTCCCTTCCTTAGGAGGCAGGCACAGTGTTCCTCCTAGTGACTCAGTCCCTATCCAGCCTTATCTCCACATCATCACCCCACCACCTGACCCCCCCACCTCCAGCTCTGACCTCATGGAGCCAAGGCCTTGAACTCCCTCCTTCGCTCTTCTCTCCCCACCTGCACGCCCCGTTCTCCAGACCCCAAATCCTTGCAGGGAATTGATGAGTGAGTCCAGCGCACAGCACACCCCACACACAGGGCTCGCCGCAGAGCACGTCAACCACCATCGTCTCCGTGGCAACCAGGGGCTTAATTAACAGGCTGCAGCCCTGTCACCATGACAATGGCACCCCAACAGCCCCCTATTCCCCTACAGATTCAGCCTGTCTTCCCTCTTTCTCAATCTGGACCCCCTTCTCACTGCACCCACCCCCACCCCCACCCCACCTGGAGAGCTGAGGCCTGCAGATTGCTCTGGTTCATTGAGAGCAGGGGAGGGGAGATGAGGAGGATGAGAAAGAGGGGGAGAGAGAGAGAGAGAGGCCTGTCACCATGGCAACTGCAGCCCCGTTCATAACCAGTTTGTTGCCATGGAGATTCCCAGGGCTCACCTTGGGCTGAGGTACTGGGCAGTGAGGTTCTGAGCCCTACTCTGAGGAGGACGTGAATGAAAAACTCCTTGGCCAGGTTGGAGATCTCTAGATCAGATACTTACACGAATAACCCAGTGTCATTCTTCCCAATGTACAGATAGACAGACTGAAACTTGAGGTTTGGATAGGTGGAGGCAGAGAACTTCACCCTTCTAGATCATCAAAGAAGCGTAGCCTGTTTCTGGCTAAGAAGACCTTCATATAGTCTCCTAATCAACTCCTTTATACTATAGATGAGGCAGCTGAGGCCCAGAGAGGGGAAGCAATGTGCCCAAGGCCACACACAGAGTCTGAGCTAAACCGTAGATGGGCTATATTGTGAACTTGCTCCATTCCCTCTAGTATAAGTTGGCTTCCTCTCACCCCATGGGGACACACCCCAAGTCCTGTTAGTTTTAACCTAAGCCCAGGGCTCTCTCTAGTACTCTGCCTTCCTCTAAGAGAAACTGAGGCATAGCAGAGAGTAGTATAAAGGGACAGGGGAGTAGCTCAGAGCTGTAACAACCGGTCAGGACCACTTCTATCCAACCAAGTTACCATCAATCTCCCTGTGGTACAGATGAGGCAACCACGGCATGAGGGCTGCAGCACAGGCTTAGTGGCGGCTTCAAGGCTCAGCCTCTGACTTGCTTCTTTCACCTCTTAAGTTGTGTTCCCACTATAGCTGATCCCTTGGCAGCAGGAAGTACCCCCAGGGATAAACTCCACTCCCAGAATGAAAGGCAATGCTCCTATACACGTGACTTGCAAAACCTCCCCCAAGCCTTCCCCCACCTTGCACACACTGCCCTCTCTCCCTGTGGGCCTGGGTGGGGAGAGTACCTCCGTGGGGCCAGATACGAAAACAGCTGTGGGAAAGATACTATCAGATGTTGGGCTCCCCAGGGAGCCTTTGTCCATTTCTCCATACAGCAACCTATGAAAGAGGAGGTACTGGAGGTTGTCTCAGGGCCTTAAGAGGTTAAAAGTCACCCAAATCACTCTCCAGATGGAACTCCCAATAAACTCAGCACACAGGTACCCACCCCACAGAGAGACACAGAAATGCACACATCAACACACCAGCAGACACTGACACACACAAGCACTGACTCACTGACCTCCCTACAGGTCGTCAGAGCTGTTGTGGGATGCTCCTCCCTCAAGAAACACAAAGACATACACTGCCTCTGCCACAGGCGCACAGCTTCCCAAACTCACACGCAGCTCGCACAGACACCTGCACACCCCAGACTGAAAGCTGAGCTGAGAGGGAGGACCAGTCTTCTTCTCAGGCAAGGGCGTGAGGGATGGGAGGACAGAAAGTGGGGGTAGAAGAGGCAGGAGCCTACAGCCACTCCCCTCTCCTCTGATGAGCATTAAGACCCTGCTAAGTGCCAGGCTGGAGGCTTGGAACTCCGAACACAGAGATAAAAGAACATGATCCCTGCTCAGCCATTAAAAAGAGTGAAATCTCGCCACTTGCAACAACATGGATGGACCTGGAGGCTATTATGCTAAGTGAAATAAGTCAGAGAAAGATAAATACTGTATGACTTCATTGATATGTAAAATCTTAAAAAAAATAAAACAGATGAACAAACAAATCAAGACAGACGCAGATTCATGAATACAGAGAACAAACCGATGGGTACCAGAGGAGAGGAGGGTGAGGGATTGGTGGACAAAGTGAGGGGGATGAAGAAGTTCAGATTTCCAGTTACAAAATAAATAATCCATGGGGATAAAATGCACAGTCAATAATATCGTAATAACTTCGTATGGTGACTGACAGTTACTAGACTTATGGTGATCACTTCATAAGGTACATTATGTTGTGCGCCTGAAATTAACACAATATTGTTTGTCAGCTGTACTTTAATTAAAAGTAAATAAATCAATAAAACTTAAGAAAAGGATCTGGTCCGTGCTGTTGAGATGCAGGAGACACACGGGTAACTTTCGTCCACTGTGACATGGGCCCTAACGATGCAGGGGGTGGGCAGAAGAGAATGACTGGCCTTGGCCTGGGAGTGGAGGAAAGCGAAGATGTCTTCTAGAAGAGGTGAAGTGAGCTATGACTTACAGTGTGAGTAGGAGTTTCCCTGCCATACCAGGTGTACCAGGAGCCCAGGAGGAAAACGTTTGAATCACAGTTTGGCCTTAATCCTAAAGCAACGGGGAGCTTGTGTTTAGAGTGGTTAGGATAGGACTGGAGTCAGGCAGGCCAATGAGGAGGCTGGCCATGTGACACATAACGGAGGTTTGGACCAGGCTAATGTTGACGGAAAGACACATGTGGCCAGATTCAGGAGTTTTGGAGGTGGGATGGTCAAGACGTAGGGATAAAGACATTCTTGAAAACGAGAAAGAGGGCAGGCAGATAATGGAAAATATGCAGAGTGGAAGGAGCCCAAGAAATCCCAGCAGCCACGTCAAGAAGCGGTTGGTTCACGGGCTGGAACCTTGCTGGAAATCTGGGTCTGGGTTTGGTCATCTATACAATGAGAGGATTTGGCCAAAGAAACCCTTGAAGGGCTCCTCTAGGGTTTGGGGTGCTTAATTTTGCTGAAGTCAGGGTGAGCTCACGTGCGGCTCAGCAGTGACCCCTGGCGGCCTGGGGAGGCTCTTCCTCCTCCCGGCGCTTGGGCCACTTGAGGCGGATTCGCCACGTCTCTTCCAGACCTTAGGGCACAGAGCCAGGGAAATGACCCCTACAAGGGCCCCCTGTGGGGTGTGTGTATCCAGGATGTATATTCTTCACTGCAGGCTAAAGGATCCTGCCTCTCCTCTCTCTTCTGTACCCTGCCTGTAACTTCCACTACCAGACCACTGCACTGGGCCCTCGAAGAAGCCCCCAGTCCCTCCTGAACTGGCTCCACCCAACCCTTCTGGCAGTGATCCAAAAGGAGCTAAGTGGGTCCCTGAGAGTCGGGACCGAGGTCCCCACGGGATCCTCCCTGGATCTAGATGCCTGGGGTCTAAACTACTCTTTCTTCCGTCTCCTTCCTGGGCTGTCCGGCGCTGCCCGCGATGCCTCCAGGAGTCCGAAGATTGGATGATCAGCCAGGCACCAATGACTTGCGGACCCAGCACCTGCCTCAACGACCCGGACTCATTTTTTCTCCTGCCCTTAACCCCACACCCACCCTGACTCTACCCCTATCCTCCTTGCCCAACCCCTTTCCCTCTAGTCCCGCCCTTTTCTGCCCGCAGATCAAGGTAAGCCCTACTTCCTCCCATTGGCTCCTGTACTCAACCCTAAATCACACCGCCTTCCCTGGTTCCACTTTATCCCCTCTGGTCCCGCCTCCAACCCGAGATGACCCCGCCCCTTTAGTGCCCTGCAGCCCCGCCCCGCTCCTTGCCTCTTTCCATCACAAGATCCTCCTCTTCGCCTCCGGTCCCTATCTCTTCCCGTGGCTCCACCCACCTCGAATCTGGCCCGGTCCTTCACAATTTCCCATCCCTCTTCCCTCCTGCCTCCCCTCCCTGGCCTTCGACTGGAGCCCCCGCCCCTTCCAACAGAAGACCCGCCCACTGTGGCCCCGCCCCCTCTTGCCCCGCCCCACTCCTGCAGGCCCCGCCCCTGCGGCCTCTACCTTTGGCGTCTTCCGCTGAGAGGTGGCAGATATCAGCAGCTGAATGTCTGTGGGACTGTCGGTCAAGGGTCCCGGCGGGCCCCGCGGGGGGCAGCGAGGTGACAGTGAACCTGCGGCTCATGGTACGGAAAGGGGCCGGGCGGCCGCGGTACGGCCGGGATCGCACAAGTGGCCGCAGCCTGGCTCCGGGAGGCAGAAAGAGCGGATCCCCCCATCCCCCTCCCGCTGCCCCCCGCCAGACGCGGCGCGGCACAGGGTCCTAGTGCCCGCTCCACTGGCAATGTTCGGACATTTTTGGTTGTCACAACGGGAGAGAGTGGTACTGGCATCTAGTGGTAGATGCGCCATCTAGTCTCGTACCAAGGCTGCCTGACCATGAGCCACAGGTTTACCATCAGCTCCCTGCACTCCCTCCTCACCCCCCACCCCTCGGCACGTTGAGGCCTGTGGTACCGGAGGACTGGCCCTGAGAGGGTCTGGCGTCTGTCCATGGATCCTGCTGCCTCCTAGAGGAGGACACCAAACGCTTTACAGTGTCCCCCAAAGAGCTATCCGGCCCGAGATGGTGCGGAGGTCGAGAAACTGTACTAGCATAAGATGATTCCTACATCTTCGGGCTGACCAGGTTTTAAGCATGCTTGAGGGCAGATGATGTAGTCCGTGCCTATGGTGGTGATAACTGATAGAGAAGCCTATTTGGAAGGTGGAGCCCAAGAGTGCAGGTGCGCCTGTCAGGTTGAGATGCCTACGTAAGGACCCTTCAGAGTCGGCCATTGAACATACAAGCCTGGAGTTTGGAGGAGAGGCTAAGGCTGTGGACAAAACTCTGGAGATGCTACTTAAAGCTTGTGGGGCCAGGCAAGGTCACAGGGAATGAGTGTGCACAGAGAAGAAGTCCAAGGGTTGAGCACAACGGCACACTATCACTTAGAGGTTGGGAACAGGAAGACCCAGCCCATGAGCTGAGAGGGGAAACAGGACTGAGAGGTGTCCCAGAGACCAAGTAAGAACAATGGCAAGACGAGGACCTGGGAGATGGTGCAGGGTGCTCACAGAGGGGTGCGCACTGTGCTTCCTGTAGCATCTGGCTGCAGGAAGATCCTAGGGGGCTTTGAAAAGAGTGATTTCAGTGATGTCGTGGGGTGGGAGCTTGGCGGGAAGTAGTTGACAGATTGGGAACTGAGGAAGTGGAGACAGTGAGTAGAAATCCGTCCTTTGAGGATATTCTACTACAGATGGGGAACAGAGAAATGGAATATTATCTAGAGAGTCAGGGATCCAGAGGAATTTTCGACAAGCCATAATAAGGAATATTTGTATGCCAATGGAAGTGGGTCATTCCTGAGCAAGAAATGGATGAGTTAGGAGAGAAGGGAGCCACCCAGAGGACGCTTGGGAGGAAGTTCTCTGAAGCCCTCTTCGCACTCCCACCTGCTCGAGCCCATTACCTCCACTCCCCCGCCCCAACCTACATTCCAGTCCCTCTGTCATCCTTTGAGGTCAAGTGCGTACCTCTCAGCCTGGTGTTCAGACTTCCTCTCATCTGGTTCAGGCCACCACTCCTAGCTCCGTCATTCCAGAATCTTCCCTGCTCCCTACCCATGCACACACTAGAATTCTGAGTCATCTGCAGCTCCCCAGCACTGCCGGCTCTCTCTCTGCTCCAGCATTTTCATCAGGAGCACACATTCCAATCCCACCACCGCCGCCACTCGACGGCTACGAGACTCCAGGTGAGCTGTGCCTAAGTTTCCTCGTTTGTAAACGGGGGTGGGGGGCGGGTGATGCCAATATTAACAGTTCCTGTAAGGTAAGGGTACTTAGTGCCTGTCTCAGAGGGTTGATTTAAGGATGAGCTGTGCTGACACAGAGAAAGCACGTGGAACAGTGCCTGCCATATGGTCAGTGCTATACTAGGGGTAGCTACTATTGTTACCGAAAGGAAGAGTGTCCCCACACCGAACAGGCAGCAGAGCCAAACACTGAACACGGAGTTTTGCAGAAGAAAAACTGAAGCCACTCTCTGGCTGGGCACCACGCCAGAACAGCAAGCCAGCACTCAAAATCCAGACTCCTTGATGGCTCTTGATCAGAGGGTTTTAAAGGCAAAGATTACGGGTTAGGGGTTACGGGGCAAGGGGCAAGCTGATTGGCTAGTTCTCATGCAAGCCTCAGCAGTTTTCCTTATTCTGATTAATTCAGTTTTTGACGTCATCTTGTCTGGTGTCTTCATCACTGTGGTCAGGTGATATAACCAGGTTGCTGAACCAAGCTTCTGCAAAACGTCTCATAATGGTGCATCAGTGATGTTATCTTTAAAGCAAAAGGCAGAAACTAAATATCTTCTGAACTGTTATTGTTTTGTGCTTAACTAGCTACACTCATCTATTATCTGAAGCAAAGTGTCCTTTTAAACATTTTTCCTGGAACTTACTTTACAGGCAGGCTTCTAGGACATAACTAACATATTTTCCTTATCTTCGACTACGAGCTACATGACAGCAAAAGCAATTGAAACATCTAGTTAATGCCTATACCTGTGTCTCTAGACCCTATGACAGAATGCCTAACCTCGTTTACTGTTAACTGTCGGTTTCACTCTCATCGGGCACACGGGCTGTATTTTCCACTGCCCCATCCCCGGGCACTTTAGGTGTTTCCAGTTTCACACTGCATGAGCAAGGCTGCAATCAACATCCTTCCAAACACAACAACATGTGTTGTTCCGAACACATGTGTGAGGGTTAGAGAGAAGGTACATTTAGGTTCCTGGTAAATAACTCTCCTAGAAGACAAGTTCCATTTCTACAAGAAGAAACTCTTCCTCATCCTTCCAAATTCAGCATAAGTTCAGATGTCATCCTGACTGGGGAACAAGCACTACACGCAGAATATCACATGCACACACGCACACACACCGCTTTAGGATAAAGGGTCACATACTGCACACTCTCCACGTGTGACCCCTCCCCCTACCAGTAACAGAATCACTCTTGTAACCAAGTTAGACTCTCCGGGGGCAGAGCCTGGAGTCTGCATTTAAGCAAGTTCTAAGGGTACTTCGATGCATCCTAAAGTTTGAGGAGCACTGAGGGAGGTCCTTGAGGACAGGAACATAGTCCCGTTCATCTCTCTCTGTGCCCAGTGCCCAGCACATGTAGGAGCTCCATAACTGTTTGGTGAATAATTGGCCCACTTCCTCGGCTGTGAAACAGGAATAATCACATTATACTTTCCTAATAGGAAGAACCAAATATTTTAACATTTATGAAGTGCTTAGAACGCTGCCTGGCGCATGGTAAACACTCTACTTGTTAAATACATACATACATACATACATACATAAATCCCAAGGTTAGAGAATCCAAGTTTATTGAACATATTCCAACAAAAAAGGAAGGTGGGATGAGAGGGCCCAGCCCCCCCCCCCCACTCATCCTTTGTTCTTCAGAACAGACCCACCAGTTTGTATCCGGCAAACTGTCTCCTTCCCCATCAGGAGAGTCCCCGTGGGGACCCACACTGCAGTGCTGAAGCAGGATGTTGAGGCTTAGGTCTCGGGACACTGCAGGATATCGAAGGTCACATAGCCCACTTCGTCCACCTGGTTCGCCTCATCCTGGAAACTCACACGCCAGTAGAAACGGTCCTGGCAGAAGTAAGCTTTGTCTGCAGGGAAGAGGCAGGTGCAAGAGGGGTGATCCCAAATCTCCCACATATACATACAGAAGCAGAAGCCCTTTCTAGATCTTTCCAAGGTTTTCATATGACACTTTCATCTCCCCCACAAAGATGCTAGAGGGCACAGACACCGATGTGCAAAGTGCTGGCACAGAGCCTGACACACAGTAGGTGCTCTGGATAATGTATTCAACATCCATTCGTTCCTTTATTCATTCAACAAGGATTTCTCATGCCAAGCACTGTCAGAAGCGCTGGGAATGCAGCAGAGAAAAACCGCAGGCGTGATCTCAGTTCTGTTGGTGCTTACACTCTGGTGGGTAAGACAGATGATTAGCAAGCAAACATGCAAATAAATGAGATTGCTTTTGACAGTGGAGAGGAAACAAAAGCAAGTAAGCGAATAGATAATGAAGGTCAGAGAAGGCCTCTCTGAAAAGGTGGCTTTAGTGCTGAGACCTGAAGAATGAGAGGGAGGCAGCCTGGTGACAATCTGGGAAAAAAACCTTCCAGGCAGAGAGAACAACTGGCACGCAGGCCCAAAGCAAGGACTGACCTTGATGTGTTCAAAGAGCAGCCAGAAGGCCAGTGAGGGCGGGAGGGAGCAGAGGGAGTGGCGGGAGGGGAGGAGGGGTCGGCTCCTGTTAGCTTCTTTGGCCTTGGAATATGTCTGGAGTCACTCCCAAGGCTATTGCCTTCCACTCCTCACCCCCCCTCCCTACTCCCAGAGAATACATTAACAGTGTGGGACAACCAGGATGGCTTGGACTAGGGCGTTTGCACAGGAGATAGTGAAAGTAAATATGTCGGAGGTAGAATCAACAGAACTCATCAACTGATTGGATGCGAGTGGTGAAAAAGAGAAAGGAAGTGTAACTCCAGCTCTCCCAATTTTCCGGAAGGGAAAAGAGGCTCCAGGAGTAGCAGTGACTTGCTGCCCAAAGACACACAGCTATGAATCGCCTTATTTATCACTATATCCCCAGTGGCAGCCCAGGGCCTGGCAAATATTGTCTAATAAAGCAATGAGGCTTCCTGCAAACCATCTGTCCTATATTGTAGAGGAAAGAGCTTTCAACTGGGGAGGCAGGAGATACGGGTGTTAATTCTGGCTGTTCCCCTGTGTCTCCTGGATGATTTGGGGAAGGTCCCTGTCTCTATAACTGTGCTGGGGTATTTGCCTCAATCGCAGGGGGCTTTTCCTTTCTCGCTCGGAATTTGACCAATCTCTAAGGCAGGGGAGCCTAGCATGGGAAGGGGCGTCTAGGAGGACCACCCCCCGCCCCCGCCTGGCCCCGTATGCGGCCATCACCTCGGTACTGGAAGATGTCGTGCGTGTTTAAGGGCACCCCGGGGAACATCTGGTCCACATAGGTGGCGCTCTGGGGATCCACCACCTGCATCTTCGAGTCGAACCTGCGGGAAAGCGACGAGGAGACAGGTGCTGAGCCGGTGGACAGGCGCATGGCGCCGGGGCTCCCCCTGCCGGCGGTCCCCGTGGCTCTCACCTCCAGAACTTCTGTCCGCTGAACAGCAGCACCTTACCCGCGCCACGCGGGAGGGCCCCAGTGACTTGGGCCACCTCCTGGCCCAAGCCCAGCTTGTCCAGACGCCTCGGGCCTAGCACCGACGCGCCTGTGTAGACCCACACTTGGCGCCCTGCAGGGAAGAAGGGTCACATCGGCCAGGGGGCAGGGAGAAGGCACACAGTCTCCTGGATTGTCAAAAGGGAAAACCCAGGGAGAGACCTTTCGGAACCCGGTGGGCCCGCAGCCTCTGTGCCCACAAGCAGAGCCGCTCGGTAGGATTGTGCGAGGGGAGCTGAAATTCAGCACCCCCTAAACTTGCTAAACTAAATCCGGCAGGAGGGGATGCGTTTTTTAAATCCGCACCTGAACGATTTCTGGATTACCCTCGGTCTCTTGGTCCTCCTAGGTTGGTAAGGATGGTGAGGAGGGAAGGGGAAAAGGAGGAAACTAACCAGAGAAAAAGAAAATCTTCTTGGTGACTGGCTCCTCAAAGGCGGAATCCAGCTTGGAGGGGAGCGCAGGCCACGTGTCCCTGATCAGGAAGGGGCCCTGCACCCGGCGTCCCTGGGCGTTAGAGAATCGCCAGTACTTTCTGAGAACGTGAAAAGGGAAACATCAGGGCACCGAGGCTTGAGACAAAGGCCAGTGGCAGGGGAAGGGCAGGGTGGTCTCCCCTCCAAACGCCCTCCCTCACCACTCATCCCTGCCCCTCGCCCACCCATCCTTGAATAAATGCAGGTGGTCCCCGATCTCTGCGATGGCATCGAAGATGTTCACGTTGCAGACGTCCTCCGCTGGACCCAAAGACGCTGTAGGGGCTGCGGAAGGGCCAGCAGTGGGGGGCCCCGTGGGGCCCGCAGTGGGGGCATCTGTGGGGCCCGCGGTCGGGGGGCCGGTGGGGCCCACAGTGGGGATCTCGGAGGGGCGGGCAGTGGGAGGACTGGTGATGCAGACCGTGGGGGGCGCAGTGGGCTGGGTTGCAGGCGTGGTGGTTGGAGGCTGTGGTTCAGGTTCAGGGGGAGAACCTAAAAGGAGATGCCAAATGAGACACCCCTATTCCTGCATACCTCGGTGCCCACGGACCGGCTACTCCCCAAAGCCTATCAGGTATCCCACCTGGCACCCGCTCTCCTCACTTTAGACGCTGGAGCCCACCTACCCACCCACCCCCTCAAGCACAGGAAGGCCTCCTCATGCCCTACACTAGCCTTGCATTTGAACCAGACTTATCGGACCCCTGGGTCAGGCCCCAGCCCTATAAACATAAGCCAGGCAGGGCCCCCCACCCCCAACCCCGCAGACAGGAGAGACGTGGTTTGGGGCATTCAAACGGAGCTGCGAGCCTAGTGCTAGAGGCTTTGTAAACGCCTGTTTAGCTTGTGCGGTCTAAAAACAAACAGGCAAAAAAAAAAAAAAAAAAAAGCCCCTATGAAGTGGATTCTTTGAAATCCCCCATTTTTTAAAATGAGGACATAATACTAATAATAATACTAATAATAGTAAGTGATAACAACAGTAAAAATATCAAACACTTACATGGCGTTTACTATATGCCAGGCATTGTTCTAACTCATTTAAACCTCTTAACAACACTGAGAGGCAGGTACTATTATCAGCCCCGCTTTACAGACGAGGAAATTGCCAGCAAACTAATGAATTGCCCAGGTCGCCCAGCCAGGAAGCAGCTGAGCTGGCTCTTGAACCCACGTCGGTCTCATTCTGAGCCTGGGCTCTTTTCCACCATCTCCAGGCACTGACCCCCCAGCAGGTACACCCTACTAGACCAGACCCTTCGCAGATAGACTCTGAGGTCCCAATGCCTCCCTCCCCGTTCTCCACCCTTCCTTCTCCTCCCTCCATCCCTGCCTCGAAGCCTCACCGTACAGATGCTGGATGCCCTTCACGTCATCCTCATGCAGAGGGGGCTTCTCGGTGTAGCTGTACATGGGGTACATGAGCGCCTCTGGCACAGATGAGTGATCTAAGCCCAGGGCGTGGCCGAACTCGTGTGCAGCCACAAGGAACAGGCTGTATCCTGGAGGGAAGAGAGAGCCTGAGACCTGAGCCCTGGGTCGTGCTTCCAGCCCTGGCCGCCCACTACACCCAGCCCCAGAACCTTCGACCCCTGCCCACCTTGGTCCGGGCAGAAGCCCCACTTCTTGTCTCTGTCGAAGTTCGAGGTGGTGGCGCACCAGAGGTGCCCATCGCTGCGGCCCTCCCTGGTACAGGTGGAGTACTCCTTGTCCAGGAAGATGAAGGGGAAGACGCACAGCTCCCCCGCTGAGTTGCCCCCGGTCACCGTGGAGTCCACTGCAGAGACCAAGGGCCTTGGGTGAGCCAAGTGGGTGGGTCCAATAAGGAGCCAGGGGCGGGCCAAACAAGGAGCTAGAAAACCTTGGTACCATTTTTAAAGCCTAGGGGGCGATGTAGGGCACAGGGGAGTCCAGGTTAGGCCTGGGCACTGGAGACCAAGCGAGAGGCAGCCAGCAGGGCTAACCGGCCAAGCCCTACGAATGAGGCCTCAGCGATTGGCAGTCAGAGGGAGGGGCTACGGTGAGAGTGGGCAGAGCCTGGGCGGTCCTGAGAACCACAAGTGGAGAGACAAACTGATGCGCGGGGGAGAAACGTTTTGAAGACCAGTGTTGAATCTGGCAAACGGGGCACAGGTACCTCGCGTAGGGCAGAAGCCATAAAGCTTGTCCTGGTCGTAGTTGGCAGTGGTGGCGCACCAGCGGTAGCCGTCTGAGCGACCATCGGTGGTGCAGGCGGAGTAGGAGCGGCCCTCGAAGGTGAACGGAAACACGCAGGGCTTGCCGTCCGAATTGCCGTGCTCGGTATAGAGTCCTGGGGAGGCCCACGCGTTACCCGAGTTTATTAACCCACGGGCCACCCATGTACTGCACCCCTCCTGTCCTCGTTTCACAGGTGAGGAAACTGCGCTCAGAGAACAAAAGAGCGACTTGCAGACCGCACAGCACTAGTGGCCGAGCTGGGATGAAAGCCCAGAGCTCTGGCCCTCGAGCGTATAGGGCGCCCCCGAACCACCATCCTCTCCAAAATCCCGAACTCACTCTCGCTGGGGCAGAAGCCGAACCGACGGTCAGCGTCAAAGTCAGCGGTGGTGCTGCACCAGAGCATGTCGTCGGAGCGGCCGTCCGTGGTGCAGGCGGAGTAGGAGCGGCCATCGAAGGTGAAGGGGAAGTGGCAGGGGGCGCCATCCGCGTTCCCAAACCAGGTCCGAACCACTGCAGGAGGAGGGGGACCAGGCTCAGGGAGGGTGGCGATGAGCGTGGGAAGAAAAGGGGGTGGGGTCCGCGGCGGTGCAGGGTCTCACCGATGCCCTTGCCCAGCGACCACAGCTCTTCATCGTCGAAGTGGGCGTCTCCCTGGATGCCCTGGCCAGGGGGGAAGGCGTGCGCCAGGAGCCCGTCCTTCCCGTCGAAGGGATACCCATCTCCGTGCTCTGAAGCAGCGGGTGGGAAGAAGAGAGTGAGCCGGGTGCGGGGTCCAGACTGTTGGCTACCCAAGGGCACTGGCCTGACCGGGGCTGAAATCCCGCCAATGAGCAGCTGCCCGGGCCTCGCGTCCCCGCGCTCTGCGGAGTCGCGCCGCAGCCGGCGCCGTAAGGGTGGGCGGCGGCCAGGGCTGGGAGCACAAGCAAGAGAACGCCGGGTCTGGTGCGCGCTCTGCTCTCCGTGGCCCTCCCTCTCTTGTCCCGGCCCAGACCCTCTTGGCTTTTCCCTTCTCGCTTTCTCACCCCTAACACCGAACTGGATCACGATGTCGGCTTCTCGGCCGTACACGCGAGTGAAGGTGAGCGGGGTCACCGCGCTCCAGACCGCGAAGGCGCGGGCGAAGGCGTCGTCGATCACGTCGTGCGGCAGGTCTTCCGAGTAGTTTTGGATCCTGCCGGAGGGGGCGGGGGGGGGGGAAGGCGGGAGGACTGAGTCCAGCCGGAAGCGAGAGGGGGAGCCCCGGCCGCCGCAACGCCCCCTGTCTCAGCGGCTTCGGCTCCAGGCTTTCGTCAGTCAAAGCGCGATCAGATGCGTTTTTCCTTTGGCAGCTCGCAGTGGCCCTGGCAGGAGCGCTCAGATTGCGAGGCGCGCTTCCCCAAAGGGGAAACGGAGGCTCAGAGTGGCGCCGCCTGCCCCAGGCTGCACGTTCAGCGAAGTCCAGGCATGAGTCTGAGACAGGAGGTGTTCTTCTGCCCCCGAGCGCGCGGAGCCGGTCTCCCCACCCCACCCTGCCCGCCCCCGCGGGACCCCGCCGCGCACCAGTACGTGATGTTTCGGTGGTCCCACTGGAGGTCGCCCTCGAAGGTCTGGAATCTGCCCACGTCTGGGACGCCACAGCGCGGGGTCCGCAGAGCCTCCACGGTGGTGCTGTCCAGCTCACCGGTCTCCGGCAGGGCCAGGCGCTTCTGGAGGCGCCGCAGCGCCCTACTCAGGGACTGCTCGCTGTCGCTCAGATCGGCAACTTGGGTGTAGCCATAGCGGTACAGATACTCCTGCGGACCGAGGGGCAGAGACGGCCCAGCGCACTGACTCCCTTTCTCCGCCCTCCCGGGCCAGAGCTCCAGCCTTCCAGGAGCTCTGGGACTAGCAACCAGGCGCTGTGCCCGCGTCTTCGTGCCCTGGACATCAGGGCTTGCGGCCCCCCAAGCATTCCCCTCCGTGGGGACATCCTTATTTCCTTCCCAGCCCTGGATGCTCCTGGCCATGCTCACCTCAGGGTCCCCTAGGGTGTATCCCTGTCCACTGCCAGCCCATGCCCGCTCCAGAA
The DNA here is from genome assembly GCA_039655065.1 of Glossophaga mutica. Taxonomy (NCBI): domain Eukaryota; kingdom Metazoa; phylum Chordata; class Mammalia; order Chiroptera; family Phyllostomidae; genus Glossophaga; species Glossophaga mutica. The sequence goes on along the minus strand of CM077312.1, from coordinate 97,820,744 downwards.
CCCTCCGATGCTCCCCCTACACCACTCCCCATTGCCCACCTAGAAAACCCTCATTAACCCATTCCTAGCCGTCACCGCCCAGAGCCTCTACAGCACACCCCTCCCTCCCAGTGCCTGATCCTAGACACCTCCGTCCTCTAGACGTGCCTCTGACCCCCAGTGTGGCCCAAAGCATCCCCCAAACCCCATGCCCTCCCTAGGATTCCAGTCTAGACTGAGGTGATTGCTTACCTCTGCCAGCTGCCTGTTAGTGAGGTTGGTTCGCAGGTCTCCTGGGAAGACCACCAAGGTGGGCTGGCGGGGTCGGGGAGCAGCAGAGCAGCAGCCCAGGACCAGGAGCGCCAGGACGGGGGTCAGCCAGGGGCGCATGGTGAGGGTAGCAGTGTCTGGCTGCAGCTGCCCTTGTGGGGGCTTTAAGGAGGAGCTGTCAACTGAATCAGTGACCCCGCCCCTCCCGGACAGGCCAGGCAGGGGCTGACTCAGGGGATGGTGTGTGTGTGTGTGTGTGTGTGTGTGTGTGTGTGTGTGTAGGCAAAAAAAGGGCTTACACCACCTCCTCCCTCCCTGCCGCCCGCAGTCCCCATTGCTGAATCAGGCAGGACCCCAGACCCCCAGAGACCCACAGGAAACCACAGGCCTGTAGGGGAAGGCTGGGTTTTGCAAAATGCACAGCTTGTGAGAACTTGATGAAACGGAGGAAGGGAGACGAAGCTACAGGGCTCCCTGCACCCTCCATCTGAAGGCCCCAGCGGTCAGCCCGAGGGGAAGGAGATGGAAGACCCCCCCGCCGCCCCGAGGCCTTTTTCTGAACCTGGTGATCCCCTTCCCGTCAGACCCCCCTCTGTGGGCCCCTTCCCACGCTCCCAGGCTTGCCCTGCCCACGTGTCTTCTCCCCGTTCACCGCCCTTGACTCAGCTTCCTCTCCCGGCTCCACCTGGCCTGACACTAGTGGGCTCTGCGAGGCAGGAACTGGGGAATTCCACCAGGGCCACCCCTATCTTCAGGGCCTGACTCCTGCAGGGTGGTGGAGGGGGAGTTTATTTGGATCATCCGGAGGCCAATGGAGGCGGCTTGACTCTCTTCCTTCAGTGCCTTGGGCAAATGTCCTCACCGCTCTGAATTTTGTTTCCTCAGCTGTAAAAAAAGGGGCCCTTTGTCCCTAAATTGATTTGAGGATAAAATGAGATCAAGCACGTAACATGCTTAATACAGTGCACGCTGCAAGTCCTCAACAGACCCGGCTGTGACTGCTTTCAATTTTCTGGACCAAGATCGTGATTCCAACTTAGAATCCGGAGACTGGGGTTGTGGGCTCTAAACCACTGTGTGATCTAGAGTAAATGCCTTCCCCTGTCTGGGCTTTGGACTCTTCAGCTGTAAAACGTTGGGGAGGGGGGATGATCTCCAGGAGCCCTTTCGGGTCTCCAGCCCTGCTTCACCCCCACCGGCTCCAGCTCCAAGGAGCACTACTTATGCCAATAAACCAGTAACCTCCCTCCCTTCCCTCTTCCCAGCCAGCCAGTGTGGGGCAGGATCCACCTTTGCCCTCTTGGGAGCATTATTTGAGAAGGACAACAATAAAAATTCAATAAGCTATGTCTAAAGGTGTTAGGCTGTGCCAGGTACTTTATAGGCTTATCTAATAAATGAATCCGTGAGATGGAGACAATTAGCTTTTCTCATAGGAAACTGGGAACTTTAGAGTTCACTAATTAATGAGTCACACAGTCCTGGTTTTCAGTCCCAGCTCTGCCATTCCCCAGCTGTGTGACCTTGGGCAAGTCACTTCGCCTCTGAGCCATAATAATAATGCACTTTTTGAGATTTACTGTGGCGGACTGAGATAAGTTTGCAAAAAGCATCCGATCCTATCCTCACCCCCATCTGGGAGGTAGGTTTAATGAGTACCCCTCCCACTTTCAGGGGAGGGAACTGAGGTTCAGGAGCAGTTAAGGAACTTGCCTTGATCACCCAGTGAGTTAATACACAAAACCAGGGTTCAAACCTAGGTTTCCCTGGTGCTGAAGCTTTTCGTGTTTATGGCCATTTGCAGGGAACTGAGGTAACTCTGGGTTACCTCAGAGGAGAGTGGGGGAGTGGGAGGTGGGAGGGGAGACTTAAAACCGGACCCTTTTTCCCTAATCCCCTGTACCCACTGAAGATCAGAGAGGAAGCTTAGGCCTTTGAGAATCCTTTGAGAGGCTAGGCCCAGGGACCCAGGGAGACTATATTCCAGACTTGGGAGTGTGGGCCAGAGCAATATGGCTGGAGAGATGGAAACAGGGAAGCCCTTTAATCCAGGGGGCCTCCACCTGCAAGCAGACACGGGCTTCAGAGGAATTTGTGAGCCACTCCCAACCTGCCATCCATTGTACAAAATAGGTCACATCTGTCTATATATGTCACATTTTTCGAACTTAGCACTATTAACGTTCGGGCCAGATAATTCTTTGTTGTGGGGGCTGTCCTGATTGCTGCCGACGTTTAGTAGTGTCCCTGGTCTCCACCCACCAGATGCCAGTGGCACTCCCCCCTGCCAGTTGTGACAACCAGAAACGTTGCCAAACATTGCCAAATGTCCCCTGGGTGGGTGGGAGGGGCCAAGTCACCCCCGCTGATATATGTTGATTTTCCTCTGCAAAGGGTCCCAAACTTTCATCATGTACTCAAACGATTGATGAGGATCCTCAAACCTTTAAAGACCACTCACTGGACACATATTGGCTGAGGTTTTACGGGCCAGGCATTGTGTTAAGAACTGGGAATACAGCAGTCGACGGATACTGTTCTTGTCCGGAGCTCATGGAGCTGAGATTCCAGGAGGGGAGAAACCGAAGGAGAAATTCACTACCAGAGGGACAAACGTCACAAGAGGGAGGCGTACTTATCTACTCCAAATGCCTCCATCGTGCAGAGGAGGAAACTGAGGCAGGCCTAGAGTAGAGAATGTGCCTCTCTTAAGTCGCAAAGCAAGCCAGGGGACTGAGTGTGCGGAGGTGGGGGTGGCAGGGAGGGGGCACCATCAGGAATACTCTACAGCCAAGCAGCTTGAGTTCAAATCTCAGCTCTGGCGTGGACCTGCTGATCTGCGTAGTCGGCATAACGGGTCGGTGCCTCAGTTTCTCCATCTGCAAGACCAGGGTAACACTAGTGCTTACGTCAGGGGGCTATAAAGGTCAAGTGAGTTAACAGATACAAAGTATCTGTTACCTCACTGGGTGACAAAGTATCTGGCTGGTGTGGCCTGACACACAGTAGTAAGTGCTTGGCCTACTCTAATGATAAATAATTGCCTTTGGACCAGCCGGCTGTTTTTTACCAATTTGGGAGCAGGGCAGGAACATGCCACCAGGAACCTTGGAACTTGATTTCTGGAGTCAATCCAAGCAAGAAGCCTCCTTCCCTCACTCCCTCCCAGCTTCTTCCTTCACCCCCTGGCTCCCCAACCCCCACCAAGGGGAACTTGGGGAGAACTTGGCTTTCAACACAGCAATGGCAGGAAGTGGTTCTGGTTACCACATCCCCTTCCCCACTTCCTCAGCCCCTCCTTCCAATACCACAACACAGTTTAGCCAAGGCCCTGGGAGAGGAGGCAGGAAGCAGCATGTACCCCCAGGTGGGCACCCTCTAAGCCTAACCAGGGTCATAGCTTGAGCTCTAAGCCCCTCACCCAGGTGGAGGCCCCATCTGGATGGGGAGGGGGCTGAACCTGGAGCCCTGAGTCACCAGCTCGATGACACAGCCCTGCAGGCTGCTATTAGTAACTCCAGGCCCCCAGACTGGGGTCAGCCTCACGAGATGAGGAATCTCTCCCCCTAAAGGATGGGGAACTCCAAGCCTGTTTCTCCCAAACCTGCCAGAGAGGGGAGGGGCAGCCAGGCCTGAAAGGCTCTGGCAGGATGTTGAGAAGACACTTGTGTCTAGGATGAAACAGAAAGGTGTGTGTACTGCAAGATGTTTCCCCAGGGGAGAGCATCACTCATGTACCCACCCCCACCCCACAAACACACCTGCCATCCCTGGCCCCAGGGTGGTGGCAACTCCCAGCCTGACTCTCAGAGGCCCTGATAATAATATTGTCATACCTCCCACCTGTTTGTGCTGAGGTCCTTCAACAGGAAGCCATAGAGCACAGACTTTGAAATCAGACCTCCTGGGTGGTTCACATTCCAGCTCCTATTCCTTCTGACCATGTGACCTTCGACAAGCCACTTTGCCTCTCTATGCCTCCATTTCCTCATCTGTAAAATGAGGAGGGAACGGTCCTCACTCAAAGGGTTGTGGGGGGATTAAATGAGATTATACGTTGCAAGTTTTTAGCACGTAGGAGGTATGCAGAAAAAAAAGTTTGTTGTGATGATTCTGTCACTCTAGTGGTGCTGTCACCTTTAAAAATCAGAACTCATGCCCTGGCTGGTGTGGCTCAGTGGATTGAGCACTGGCCTGCGAATCAAAGGGCTGCTGGTTCGATTCCCAGCGGGGGCGCATGCCTGGGTTGCAGGCCACTCGTGAGAGGCAAGCACACATCGATGTTTCTCTCTCTCCTTCCATTTCCCTCTCTCTAAAAATAAATAAATAAAATCTTAAAAAAAAAATAAAAATCAGGACTCCTGGTCCCAGTTAACTTTGCAAATTCAGATTCGTAAACCCCTTTCACTGGTGAGGAGCCTGTGAGGCTGCAGCAGTGGCCTGAGTCCACACGGCTAGCGAGCGGCAGACCTGGGACTCAGCCCCGACCTGACACCAGCACCCTGTCCTCCCTACCACAGTCCGCGTGTGCCCCCAGCAACCTCAGTCTTTTTTTTTTTTTAATATTTATTTATTTATCTTTAGAGGGGAAGGGTAGGTGAGAGGGAGAAGGAGAGAGACATCAATGTATGGTTGCCTCCTATGTGTCCCCCGCTGGGAACTGGCCTGCAACCCAGGCATGTGCCCTGACTGGGAATCGAACCACGATCCTTTGGTTCACAGGCCCGCCCTCAATCCACTGAGCCACACCAGCCAGGGCGCAACCTCAGTCTTTGATCGTTCCAACAGTCGATGCCTGGGCGGGGAGAGGTGGGGGGACCTGACAGTTTTCCCAGAGCTGGTATGTACCTTATCCCATCTGATCAGCACCCAGTGGCGGGCCTTCCGAACGTGTTTGAATCTGAGCTTTTAGAACTCCTTGGCATTTGTGGGAGGCGGAGATTGTAAACCACTTTCAAGGCGATGGACCCACGGCCCAGAGAAGGGCTTCAGTTTGCTCACTGTCACACAGCTGGTGAGTGACAGAGCTCCCGCCAGGCCTTCTGACTCTGAATCCCGTGCTAGTGTCAGGTCACTGGGTCTGGCAAGAAGGAAGTCAGTGGGGGAAGCAGCCTGGGGGAGTAGGGGCTGCCCAGGGGCCGTGCTGAAGGGGGAGCCAGGAGCCAACAGGGAGAACAGGTGCGGGGTCTTTGGATGGGTGGGTAAAAGAAGGCGAATTAAGGAACAGTGTGGCTGGAAGAGGCAGAGAATGGTCAAGGGGAGTTTCCTTTAAGGCAAGAAGTTCATGTCCACAAGAAGGGATGGTGCTTGAAGGGAGACATATGCAAATTGAGGGGGAAAGAGGATGAGCCCTGGCCAAGCCCCTTGGGCACCAGGTTGCCTACTGGCAGGTAAGGCTGTGCTTGGGGTCCCGGCAATGCAAATGCAGCTCCACAACACATGTTTAGAAGGTTGTTTAACTTTTCGATAGTTTCCTATTAAGACTTATTGTTAGAGCATTTTAGATTCATAGCAAAATTAAGAGGAAAGGACAGATTCCCCATATAACCCCTGCCCCCCACACATACACGGCCTCCCCCTTTATCGGCATCCCTCGCCAGCGTGGGACCTTCGTGACAGTTGATGAAGCTGCACCGACACATCGTAGTCACCCAAAGGCCACAGTTTAGGGCTCACTCTTGGTGGTGTACACGCCATGGGCCTGCACGAACGCATGTGACATGTGTCCCTCGTTATGCTGTCATAGAGAATAAGTTCACTGTCCCGAGAGCCCTCTGCACTCCTCTTATTCATCCCTCGCCACCGCAAAGATTGTTTCTGACGTTTGAAAATAACCCTTAAAGCAGCCGGCACGGGAAGAAACAGACCCCTGTTGCACTTCCTCTTCCAGTCACTGCAGGGTTTGGTGTTGATTCCCTGTGGATGACGCACGGGGCACGGCGCCCCAGCCTCGGCGATCACGGCCCTCGAAGGTCTGGCCCTGCTCCCGTTCACAGTGCGGAGAAGTGAGGGAGGCCTTCCTCCCCAGAAGTCACAGGCTAACCAGCCAGTGGTCACTCAGTCCGTGCTGGTCGGAGCGGCAGGGGGACATCCACACCGCACACGTGGCGACTGGTGGCTTCTTCGCCCCTTTCGCAAACCTGGGTCGCACCCTTATTCGTGGCCGGCACACTTTCTCAGGCATCTTCCAGTTCTGGTGGTTCTCGAAATGTAGTCCTGGGCCCAGCAGCATTAGTAGGACCCGGGAACTGGTTAGAAACACAGAACCTCACTGGTCCCCCACCCCTTTACTATGGCGTCAGCACCTCTGGGTGGGGTCCAGCCATCTTTGTTTTAACAAGCCTGCCAAGCGATCCTGGTGCGTGCTCAAGTTTCAGACCTCTGCTTTAGTCAAGTTTCATCCCAACGCTAAGGCGGGGGTGGAGGGGTGGTGGGGTGGTGGGAAAGGATGCTTTTGAGGTCATTTCCAGATGAGGAAACTGAGGCTCCAAGAGATGAAGCCACTTGCCCCAGGTCACAGAACTAGTACCCAAATCTAGGCCTTTCTGACTGTAAAGCTGCTGTTCCTCAGCACATTTCAGCTAGGGCCGACAATCAAATATTTAACAGCCAGGACGTCAGGAACCCTGACCAATCAGAACCGATTCAGTCCAAAGAGCTAGGGGCGGTGGGGGTGAGGGGGATCACTAATCCTTTCTGTCCTGGATCCGCAGCCCTAAGGGCCTGGGGGAAGAGGCTAGGGCTCTGGGGCACTAAGAAGGTTTAAAGCAGCACCTGTTACCGATGGGTAGGGAAATGTTTCAATATTTAACAGCTGGTGCTTCTGTGCTAGTGCGCACCAGCGGAACATCAGCCCTGACAACAGTCTTCTTCCTAGAGAGAAAGGCTCCTGAAATTTGCAGCGGGGAGTGGAGGGCCTGGAGCTAAATATAGCCTCAAAGAGAACACAGGTATAAGACCCGCCTATGGCAACGCTGCCTGTTCGGCAGTGCTTCTCTTCTCGGCTGTGGCTGCACATTGGAGTCACTAGGATTTTCTTTTGCACAGCGATGCCTGGGTTCCACCCCCTCCCCCAGAGATTCTGACTTAGTTGGTCTGGGGTACATACAGCCGGGGACTTTTTACAAAGCCCCCGTGATTCATATGCAACCCGGTTGAAGACGTTGCTCTGTGGGGCCCCTGAAACCTGTAAGAGGCGAGATGAAGAACTCCTGGCTTGCGTCAGTATTTCCCAAGGCTGGGGACTTTAAAAAAAAAATACAGATTCTCAAGAGATTCTGATTCAGTAATCACTGGGGCCCGGAATTGGATGTTAGCAAGCTCCCCTGGTTTAGAAATCAGTGACAGAGACAGCCCCTGAGGTGCGAGGGGCTCCGGGATCCTCCCCGCTTCCCCCCAGCTCACCCCAACACAGTTGAAGCAATTGAGAACATTTTGCCAGGAAGTATCCAGAACCAATTTCCGCAGCTCTTCCTTCCCCTGTGCGGTGGAGACATTGCTTCAAAGAACACGCTCTGAAACACAGCCCAAGACACCCTCCCGGGAGAGCCGTTTTCAGGCGAAACGCTGCAGAGCCCCGGGCCTGCTCTGATTGCCTGTTCTTCCCATTAATCCTGGGGCACCCTCATTTAGATGCGATCTGCATATATTTGCATACTAAGTTCCAGTGCCCCCCTCCTGCAGCCTCCCCACCCCCGTGGCATGTTAGGGGACAATAAAACTAATGTATTCGCAAAGCCTGCTGAGATGTGTTGGAACCTCACGCAGCTCTGAGTCTGATCCACCTGAAGCCAGGCGCTGGGGCGAGTGGAGGATGGCACAGGCCCCGCTGGGGAGCTTCAGGAAGGCTGCGGAGAGCACGTGCTCAAAGCGTCCGGAGCTCTGGAACAAGCAATTTTAGCCCTGCTCCTGATGAGAGGCAATTTGGGATTTCCCCAGTGGGAAAATGTGGGGAGCACCAGTGGACAGGGTGAGGGAGCTCCCCCTTTCCGAGGGCAGGTGAGGTTCCTTCCCAGCCTGACAAGGGGCCTGGCTTGGGGACCACTTGGAAGGCTCTCCCAGGTTCAGCCATGGGCTCCATGAAGAACCTACCAGGTAACAGCTGGTGCAGTGGAAGGGGCTGGGGGCTGACGCCCAACAGACCTGGCTTGAGCTGTATGACCTGGGGTGAATGACTTCCTCCTTGAACCTCAGTTTCCTCATGTTATATAATGGAGGTAATCGGCTCATTACCTGGTGATGGGAGCCATGTCTTTGTTTGGTTTCCCAGTAATGGAGTATCTTTCCTAAGCCCCTTCGAAGGCTGGGAAGGAATCTGCTAATGGGTGCAAGTGGGAGGGGGCATTGGCAGGTCAGCAGCCCCAAGAGTGCACACAGGCTGTCCCTGCCGCGTGGTTCTGGCCGTGGTCACAGCTGACCAGCTTCCCGTGCCTCCAGCTCACTTTCCTAGTCTGGCATCAAGCCCTCCCATCGCTGTTGGGAGCCTCCAGGAACCTATTCAATATCTTTCTTTTTGCTTAAGTTAGCCCCACCCAGTTCTGCCTGCTTGCAGTCCAGGGCCCCAAATGATGCAGGGACCATTCTGTTCCTTCGTCTCAACTGCCTGACCGCCTGGCTTTGCCTGCAAGCCTCCTGAAAGTCCCAGGGCGCTTCCTGTGCAACCTGGTCCAACTCTCCTCCTCTCGGGCCCTGCTCCTCCCTCTAAGCAGCCCCTCCTGCTTCTGTTAGTGCCACTCTCTTCTCCCTGGTCTTTCTAACTTCCAAACCCTCTATATGTAATCCTAGAGTGCGACCCCTCCACCCCCACCCAACCCCATGCCATCCAAACAGTTGACAACCTGGTTAATCTTCTTAAATCCATCCTCTCTGTATTAGTCTGCTAGGGCTGCCATAACAAAGTTCCACGGACTGGAGTGGGGAAGGGGAGGCTTAAACAACAGAAATTTATTTTCTCGCACTTCTGGAGGCTGGAAGTTTCACATCAAGGTGTCAGCCCAGCTGGTTTCTTGTGAGGCCTGTGTCCCTGGTTTGTAGATGGCCGTCTTCTCCCTGTGTCTTTACATGGTTGTCCCTCTGTGCGTGTCTGTGTCCTAATTTCTTCTCATAAAGACACCAGTTGCACTGGATTCGCATCTGCTCTGATGACTTCGTTTTAATGTAATCACCTCTCGAAAGGCCCCGTCTCCAAATACTGTCATATTCTAAGGTGCTCGGGGTTAGGACTTCAACATGTGAATTTTGGGGGATGCAATTCAGTCCATAACCCCCGTCATCCTCTGCGTTCCCACCTGCACTGCTCGAGCCTCAGCCCCACCCCTTGTTGCCCGGTAGTGAATAGTGAAGCCCTCCAGTGCCCTGCGCCTGGGCTCCAGATGCATCTCCTTGGTCAGCGATCCCTGACCGTACTCAGAAAGCCTCCGTAGCTCCCCGCCTTCTCCAGAATGAAGACGGAACCCCTTAGCCTGGCATCCAGGGCTCTTCAGAACCTGGCTCCCGCCTGCTTTCAAGATCACCATTGCAATTAGGGCCAGGAAAAACGGCAATGTTGTCTAGCGCCTAGCTATTCAAAGTGCAATTCACATCAAAGCGTATGTAATTCAGGGACCTATAGAATCTGGCACCACCTGGGAGCTTGTTAGAAATACAGATTGGCAGGGGGTGGCACCAGGCCCCAGACCCTCTGAATCAGAATATGCTTCACCTACACAGACCCCAGGCAATCTATATGCAACCAGGAGTTTGAAAAGTTCATCCCTGAAGCAACTCATAGAAGTGGGACCTGTGGTCACCTTGTTGGCTCAGAAACTTGACTTTGTCCCGACAGATCCATTCAACTCACAGGCCTACAGGATGCACAGCAGATGACAATTCTGAACTAACAGCTGAACTTGACTTCCCCAGGCTATTAAGAATGCCTACCTCGAAAGTATAAACAAATGAAAGTGTTGCTGGACAGGACGCCCTGAAGGGAAAGGCAACGTCCTCCTCTCTCATTTCCGGTCAGCACAGGCAGCGAGGGCCTGCCCAGGGTCAGGCTCGGTGTGGGGCCCACGGGATGAGAGGAGACATGGGCCTCGTCCTGCTGAACTCACAAAGCAGGAAGGAAGACAGACCACAAAGACATGCGCTCCTCAACCATGGTCTAGGCCAACCCACCCTCCCAGTCTGTCCCTCCATTCCTCAACTTCTCTGTTCTTGGAACACACCCTGCTTGGGGCTCTACACCTTTGCACTCTTGGTTCCCCCTGCCTCGACCCTTCTCGCCCACACCTGCCCTCTCGCACTTCCCCTGTGTGTGGCTATATTACAGTCATCTTTCCGATTTCGGCAAAAACGTCGTTTCTCCCAGGAAAATGCTGCTGACCACCCCAACCTGAGAGCAAAGCTCTTCTGCGCTCCCACGACCCTCCTCGACCAACCACTTCCCTTATTGTGGCATTTTTCCTAATTCTGAGTGAATTTCCTGTCTAGTCATCTAGCTCTCCCTGCAGGCTAAGGTCATTATGAGAGCAAGACCCTCGTCTGCTGTGTTTGCTACATTTCTAGGTATTTCTTAAACAGAGAAAAATACTAGTCAAGTTTTTTTAAGCTCATAATATGTGCCAGGCGCTGACATAAGTATGTATATGCATTAACTCATTTAACCCTCACAATTACCCAGTGAGCTGGGAGCTGTTTTTCCCATTTCACAGATGAAGAAAAAGAAAGCACGGGGACATTAAGTAATTTATCCAAAGTAGCACAGCTATTATTAAGAGGCCATGTAGTGATTCAAACCCAGGCAGTCTGGCTCCAGAGTCTGCATACTGGAAGAGGGGGCCATCGACTCGACTGGTGAGAGGTAAGAGGCCAGGGGAGGCTTTAGCAGGAGCAATGCCTGAACCAGGTTCCGAAGGCTGAAGAGGAGTTTGCCACTTGGGCAAGGAGCAGGGCTTTGCAGGCTTGACAACCTCCAACCCTCACCTCTCAGTGCAAAAGCGTTTCCCTGAAGGGCAAATGGACAGCAATCGACAGCACTGGCCAGCAAGGCCTAGAAAGGGTGAATGCCTTAGACACATCTAGTGTCAGCCTGAGTCACCCACGGGTGGGGCGAGGCAGTTTGCATATCCCCTGGAGCTCTGCTCCTGCTGTCCCTGTTTGGGTGAGAAGGGCGCTGCCCTGTCCTCCCCTCTTGCCTGCAGATTTGAGGCTAAACCGCACCCCTGTTCCTTGCAGGGATTGGCTCTCCGGCTGGGAAGGAAAGTCCCAGCAGGCGTCCCTTTAGGCAGGTGCAGGCCCGGCTCAGACTGCAGCTGCTGATGACAGGGGGGAGTTTCCCCAAAACTGCTCAATCTGTCCTCAGCCTGGCTCAGGAGGCCTCCAGTGCTTAAAGCCTTTCAAGAACCCGGATCTCAAGGGAAGCCCAGCGTGTGAGTACAGTTGAAGAGGAGGTGCTGTGCAGCTCCCCACCGGCACTGACCCTGTCCCCAGGTGGGCCCCGAGCCCTGACCTAACTAACCCTGCCACCTCTTTTTATTGTTGGGACAACTGCGGCCCGGAAGAGGGAAGAGACTTGCCAGCAGCTAAATGGGAACTCGGGTCTCTGGGGCCCATCAGTGCCCCTCTCACCCAACAGCACCGTGCCCCCTGTCCTCTCTGTTCTGGCCTCTCACGTCCCATCTGGAAGACTCTGCCTGGCACCTTCATGCATATCATTCATTCGTTCATTCATTCATTCATTCAGCAAACCTTCATTAGGCTCCTTCTAATTGTCAGGCACTGACCTCAGGGGTGACCAGCTGAGGTGCAAAACAAACACACTCGCAGACTTTCACACTCCGCTCCACAGCGGAGACCGTTCAGCCCCTTATTCTCAGGGGAGACGCTCAAAACATATGCATGAGCCACTGAGGAAGGAGGGACAGGGGGGGACTCCTGTCCTCCTGCTTTGTGCACTGATTGGTTTAGGCTGGGTCATGTGACCTGGCGGCCAGGAGGTCTGTGCGCTTCTTTCAATTTTAATTAAAATTAGATAATGCCTGAAATTCAGTTCCCCAGTCTCCCTAGCCACGTTTCAATGCTCCAAAGCCACACGTGACAACATACCAAACAGCATAAGTTATAGAACGCTGGCGTCATTGCAGAAAGTTCTTTTGAGCCACCATGCTAGTCCCCAGCAGCAACTCCCGGATTCTGAATTCCAAGGACCACCACAGGCTCAGAAATATTTGTGAATTGACATAAGATGGTCAAGTCTTCATTTTGCCAGAAAAGTTTTAAAGCAGTAATGATTTTTTGAAAAGAACATGAATGTTAAAAGTAATATGAAAGTTTTTTATTGGGTCCTGAGTTAAAAAAAACCCACATTAAGGGATATCTACGGAACAATTGGAGAACTTTGAATATTGATTATGTATTAGATAATAGTACTATGGAAATGGAGAAGGCTGCCCTTGTTCTTTGGAGATGAGAAGTAGAGGATTTAGGGGTGAGATACGAGGATGTCTCAGGTGGAAAAACATTATATAAATAAATATAAATATAGAGAGATATGTTTGTATATGGGGGGGGGCAAGTGTGTCCATCCAGTGAATCCAGGTGAATCTGGTACTATTCCTGCAACTTTTCTGAAAATTTGAGAATTTTTCAAAATAAAAGTTGGGGGGAAAATAAGAAGTCAAGACGAGGGGTCTTGTGGGCTGTGCTGGATGTTGGGTACACGATGTTGCAGGGGGTGGAATTGTACCTCTCCCCCACAAAAAGGATATACCCACCGAGAATCTGCACATGTGACCATATTTAGAAAAACGGTCTTGCCCTGGCTGGTGTGGCTCAGTGGATTGAGCACCAGCCTGCAAACTGAAAGGTCGCCAGTTCAATTCCCTGTCAGGGCACACGCTTGGGTTGCGGGCCAGGTCCCCAGTAGGGGGCGAGTGAGAGGCAGCCAATTCTGTTTCTCTCCCTCTTTTTCTCCCTCCCTTCCCCTCTCTCTAAAAATAAATAAATAAAATATTTTTTTTTAAAAAAGAAAGAAAGAAAAAAGGTCTTTGTAGCTGTAACTACATTAGGGTCCTGAGATGAGAGGAGACCATACTGGGTTCGGGTGGGCCGACATGCTTGGGTGTCGGGTGACACCGCTGGCGACTGGTGTCCTTGTAAGAGAAGGCCCAGGAAGACTTGAGACCCAGGGACAGAGAGAAGAAGGCCGTGTGAGGATGGAGGCAGAGATGCTGAGGTGATGCAGCCACAAGCCAGGGAACGCCCGGAGCCCCCAGCAGCTGGAAGAGTCACGGAAAGGTTCTCCCCTAGAGGCTTCAGGGGGTGCGTGGTCCAGCTGACACCTCAAATTCAGACTTCTCCCCTCAAAACGAAGGGAATAAATTTATGTTGCTTTAGGTCACCAGGGATGTGATAATTTGTTACAACACCCTGTTCCAGGTTGTTTACTTAGTGAAAGTTCATCAAGCTGTACACTTACGATTTGTGCGCATTACTCTATGTATGTTACACGCTTTTAAAAATGTACTTAAAAATAAATAAAGCAGAACGACGATCTACTATCAGCATTCATCTTAAAAATTTAAAAGAAAAGGCCCAGCAAGGATGCAATGTCAAAACAAAAGATGGACCCTTAAAATGAAATTTCACGTAATGATACTCTTTTCCTTCCTTTGGTAAGAATCTGCAAACATACCCACTGTAACTCAGCACCAGCTGCAGATCAGCTGCATTGCAATCACCTGGGGAATCTTAAAAAATACAGAATCCCAGACAGGGAGGTCACCGGGACAAGATAGGGAGTCCAGAAATAGACCTGCATACATGTGGGGATTTAGTAGAAGCCAAACGAGGCATTTTGAATTAGTGGGGGATGTCGGATTATTCAGTATGGTGTGGGTTCAATTGGCTAGCCACTTGGGAAAAATAAAAGTGTATCTCTACCTCATTCTAGTCACCAAAATAAATTTCAGATGGATGAAACTTTTAATTAAGGGGCGGGGTTGGGGGGGAAGGCCACCCTCAAAGGATGTCAAGAGGCTGTAAGGCGTTGTCTTCCTATAATCCTGAGGTAGGAATTGCCTTTACCAAACATTTACTGAATCCTTTCTCTCTAACTTTGTGCTTGGTGCTAGAGAGGGGGCCAGGGGGAGGCCCCTACCCTCCAGCACTCCAACTAGTGAGGGCAACGCAGAGCCATGGTTCCCACGTTTTAAGAGTTCCCTAAGCATAAGAAGGATTTTAAATTGCTCGATTTTTAGCAATCTCAGACTGGGGAAAGCATGTCTAGACACACAATACAAAGTCGTGAAGCAGTTATGAAAAAAGGTGAATACATTTCACGACATAAAAATAAATGGCCCAAAACATCAAAATAAAAATTAATGGCCATGTTGGGAAGGGTGGGGTTGAAGAGAGATCGCTTCCTGAGTCTGAGGTCGCCTTTCGGGGGGACGAAAATGTTTCGGAACTAGTTAGAGGTGGTGGCTGCACGACACTGTGAATGTACTAAATACTAGTGAATTATAAACTTAAAAAAAACCTTTAAATAATTACTTTTGTATGAATCTCACTGAAAGAAAAAATAAACAAGAACACAGGTTTGTTTTTTTTTTAGACTTTATGTATTTATTCTCAGAGAGAGGGGAAAGGAGGGACAAAGAGAGGGAGAGAAACTCGCCTTTGGCGCACTCCCAGCTGCGGACCTGGCCTGCAACCCAGGCACATGCCCTGGCTGGGAATCGAACCGGCAGGCTTTTGGTGCGGAGGCTGGTGCTCAGTCCACTGAGTTACACAAGCCAGGGCAGGAATACAAATTCTAATGTCAACTTAACAAAAAAAAAAAAAAAAAACCCCAAAAACAAAACAAAAAAAAACCTAAATGCCTCACTGGGAAAAATTTATAACACAAGGGGAAGACAAATTTATTTCCTTAATATACAAAGAGTCCTGACAAATCAATAAGACAAAAAAAAAACAATCTGATGTTGTTAAGGACATGGAGCAACAACCTCGTATATCATTGGTAAGAATGTAAATTGGCATGATCTTTGTGAATGTAATTTGGAAGTAATTTAAATGGACATAACTTTTGACCCAGAAATTCCACTGCCAAGACCCTTGTTTTACAAATATACTTACACACATGTTCACTTACTATTCCAGCAACTCAAGCAAACACATAAGTTCAAAGGTATTTTTTTTGCCATACTACTTATAGTCGTAAACACCTAAATGCTCATCAGTGGGGAACTGGTTAAATATGGTACATCCTCTGGGCTGTGGATCCTACCCAGTCGTTAAAAAGAACAAGATATATCTGTATCTCGGTACTTATGGAAAAGTATTCAAGCCCTGGCTGGTGTAGCTCAGTGGATTGAGCGAGGGCCTGCGAACCGAAGGATCGCGGTTCAATTCCCAGTCAGGGCACATGCCTGGGTTGCAGGCCAGGTCCCGGCAAGGGACATACAAGAGGCAACCGCACATTGATGTTTCTCTCCCTCTCTCCTTCCCTTCCCCTCTAAAAAGATAAATAAATAAAATCTAAAAGGAAAAAAAGAAAAGTATTCGAGACAAGAATTATTAAGGGTGTGTTTGGGGGGCATGCCCACAACAGTTAGTATTACACACCCAGGGCGTTGGGCCCTTGAGCATTTCTGGAGAGCACACAGAAGCCGATAACAGCAGTTACCCTAGAAAGGCACGCTGAGGTTGGTGGACAAGGAGAGCGATATTTTTACCTAAACTTCCTTTTCATACTTCTTGAATCTTTTTTTGAACAGTGAGCCAATATTACTTTTTAAAATGCTGCTTTTTAAGGTTAATTTTTAAATTAGGAAATAGCTCAGGCATAGGAAAAAATGTAGACAATAATGGAACAAACTCAGGTTCCCGCAACCTGGGTTAAATAACTTAACGGGACAGACACAATTCGAAGACCCCCATGTGCCTTGTCGTGACCTCACTCCCCTTCCCCGTCCTAGAGGTAGTGCCGTTCTGAACCCGCTGTGAGCGGACACGCGCTTTCGTTCGTTCGTTCGTTTTTTGTTGTGGTTGATTGAACAGCGGCTCTAAGTCGGAGACCAGGATGGGCAGCATGGGCAGGTCCGGCGAGGGCTCGCTTTCTGGCTCACAGAGAGCCTCCCTCTCGCCGTGTGTTCCCACGGCAGGGAGCCAGCCATGCACGTTTTTATCCCCATGCATCGAAAAAGCCTTTTACTGCCCTGACCGGTGCGGCTCAGTCACTCGGGCGCCGTTTGGGAGCGGAAGGGCCTCCGGCTCCGCCAGTCAGGGCTCGTGCCTGGCTGTCCGCTGTGTCTACAGTCCCAGGGTGTGTCTCACGTCGATGTGTCTCTCCCGCTCTTCCTCCCTCCCTTCTTCTCTCTCTAAAAATAAATAAATAAAATCTTTTTAGGAATCGTGTGTAACTTCTCTTTCTATCAATAAACAACATAGCGTTTTTGCGTGTTTTATTCTTTATATAAATAGTGTTCATCCACACAGTGGAGTCCTTAGACCCAAGCAAGTGGGGTCTTGGACGGTGAGTTTTCTAGGGGTCTCCTTCTGGCCCTTCTCTGTCGGTGCTCCTCTCCATGGGGCAAGGAATCCAAGGGAACATGTCTGCGTGGTGTCTGAGCCTCTTGAAGACCAGTCAGGGCACCCAGGACCCCAGAACTCTAGGCCCAAACAGCCTCTGGCGCTGAGCAGCGCCTAAGCAGGACTCTTTCCAGGGTCCCTCCTCCCGAAGGTGAGCCATCTACCTAAGTGTGCACCCCTAGGCCAAGGAGTGGCCAAAAGGTGACTTTGGGGAAGGGGTACGGTGGGGGACCGAGTGGAGCTGAACCTTCACTGGCGTGCCCATACCCAAAAGGAAGATGAGGTGCGATGCAGACCAGGTGTTGTAGGCCTCTGTTTGCATGCTTGCCTTGGACTCTCCTCCCCCTGCCCCCATCACCCATTAAATTCCGTGCATTTTGTTAACTTGCTTTCCCCCTCAACATTACATTTTTTAGCATTATCTATGTTAATATCTGTAGCTCCAGTTTACTGATTTTCACTCGCACACAGCATGCCTTCAGAGTGTTCAACTTTTTTCAGATGCCCAGCCCCTCGCCCAGAAGACTCTGGTGTGGGAGGAGGGGCCAGATGGGCTGAGGCAGCCGCATCTTTAGAAGCTCTACGTGATGCAGCTCAGCAGCTCAGCAGCTCGGTTCGAGAACCACGGGGAGATAAACCCCTCTTAGAGTGCCCCTGGCTTTGCACAAGCTACCACTGTCACCTTCTGCTGCTCCTCTTATGTCCCCAAGGTCTCCCTGAACTGGCTTTGCACAGGCCACCGGCCCGCAGCCTTGTTCAGGTCTGGGAGAGCTGGTGGTGGCAACGGGCGCCCCCTGCAGGACACAAATGCGAGCTGAGCGGATCCTCTGGCCACCCGCACCCAGCCTTTCCACTTACTGCCCCCCACCCTGCCCTTTCCCCCAGCCTTCAGTAGTTCAGGTAAGGCCCGCCCCACTAAGATGCAAACAACTGCCATCTGTCCTCCTTTCAAAAAGCTTTCTCAGATAACAGACTTTCTACGGAGCCTTTATCAGGGATTAAAAGGGTGGTGGCTGAGAAACGGTGGGACCCAAATCCCCATCCACCCTCTTGTTCACTGTGTGACCTCAGGCAGGTCATTGGACCTCTGAGTAACTCAGTTCCTCATGAATAAAAATGGGACACTACTCTCACCTACCTCACAGGACTGCTTCAAGAGCTGGTTTAAAGCGGTGCCTGGCATGCAACCAGGACTAGCTACTAACCGATGCCAGCCCCAGGGCTAACGATTTCTCACAGTGATGGAGAGCTTACTGGTTCCAGGTGCTGTTCTGAGTGTGCTTATATTCACCCCCATTTTACAGAGGAGGAAACTGAGGCACAGAGAGATCAAGCAGCTTGCCCAAAGCCTCAGAACTTGTCTGTCATAGAGTGTGATTTAAACTCAGGCCAACTGTACATCAGGGCCCATGCTTGTGATCAGTACATCCTCATGGCAATTTGGGGGCATGGGCCATGCCCATTTTATAGCTGGGGACACTGAGGCTCAAAGAGGTGGAGTGACTTGCCTCAGATTACATAGCTCATTAGTATTGGAGCCCCAGCCTGAACCTGCTCCCCTTCTGTCTCTGTGCATTACCTTCCGTAATTCCGTGACAAACCAGTAGGCGTGGGGCCCTGTGTGATGAGTTAGGACACTGAACTGAGATGGGTGAATGACTTGTTCAAGGTCACACACAGAGCCAGTTAGCAGGGAGCTTCTTCTCGGAGTGGGGTGGGGGCAGGGCCCAAGGACATTCTTTTCAGGCCAGCACCTCCGCAGCACCCTGCTGCGGCCCCTGGCCATCTCTTGTCTTTACGATCACAGCTTCTGTTCCCAGACTTCCCAGTTTAGACTTCCAGGCCAGACTTCCAGGCCAGCCTCAGCACAGCTGTCAAAGTTGCGCTCTCAAGCTGTCACTCAGCCGAAGCCTGGCCTCAGCATCAATCAGTTCTTGGAACTTCCTGTACGGCATGGAGCTCAGATTCCATTCCCCTGCCCTCTGGGAAGCAGCTGGTACCACGGAAGGAGGAGGAGGTTGGAGCCAGACAATGCAGAGTTCAAATCCAGCCGGGCAAGAGTCCTTACCTCCCTGAACTCCCATTGCATCACCTCTACTATGGGGATAACGATCTGTGCTTGGCAGGCTCCTGTGAGGATAAAACTCAACAAAGTGTAGGCAACATCTGGTACACAATAGGTGCTGAGTAAATGTTAGATCCCTTTGCCAGTTTTGTGCTGCAGACCCTCATCGCCTGCTGCGCAGACCCCCTCCTCACAGGCCCAGAAGTCCCCACCTTCCCTTCCCAGATGGTCCCTTGAGCTGTATGAGAGGTCCCTGAGCCAGGACTGGGCAGGTGTAGAGCATACATCCTCTGTGGTGCCTGGGGCCAGGGGAAGGGAATACAAGCCCTGGGCTCACAGGCAGAATAACCGTACCATATATAACTCAGCCATTGTTCAAAGGCCCAACCAAGATTAAGTGAGCACCTACTATGGCCCAGTAACTGTTCTCAGAAACAGGGCCCCAGTGTTAAACAAGATCCCTGTTTCACGTTCAGCAGGTCCTTGAATGACGTCATTTCATTCAACTTCATCGTGTTGATGAGACGCCATAGGAACTTCATTAAACTATCGTTGATATCAATTAGTCTACGATGAACTGGTTTCACTATACCTCACTTCAGCAGCTACAGTCACCTCTGTGGTGGCAGCTCCTGCTAGTGGGGCCCCTTGTGGCCCCAGCTCCTCTCTGGGTGGCCCTGGTTCCTGGTCTCAGCGAAGCCATTGCCTCCCTTTACAGTTCCAGCCGCAGGGAAGGTTGTGGCTTCCTGAGTTACTAATCTCAGATTTTCCTCGACTTCCCCTGCTTGTTCTTTCTGCCCATCAAACAACTTTGTGACTAATTTTCCACGAGAGTCCCTTGTGACAGCATCATCTAACGTAGGTCTTGTTTTCCTAGCTAGGTCCCCCTTATTCTGTGTCTGTGTTTCCTTGTCTATAGGATGAGAATTCATTCATTCGCTCGACAAATAAGTGTCCAGTAGCCTCCTCGTGACCATAAAACTGTGTTAAGTGTTGGGAATTTAGGAAAGGCAGTTAAAAGACACGAAGATTCAGCCTACTCCTCATGCCTCTGTAACGATCAGATGAGAGGTTTGCATAGATGTCACCTTCTGCTCAGGTCTCAGGGATTGCCATCACGGGCAAGCACTATTTGGACTACACACTGTTTTCTGAATCCAACTGCTCTGGTCCGAGGGCCTTTCCCCACCACCTCCTAGCCCCTCCAATACTGAGAGAGAACGATTTAGGACAAATAAAAGGAAGCCTTAATTTACACCATGGGGAGTCAACTTAAGGGGCTCATTATGCCAAGTGGTGGTATAGTTGTCAGCTATAAATAGGTTTTTAAAAACAGGTTTAGCTAAACCCATAGATGGCAATGGCAGGGAGAGAGAAGGTAGAGATGAGTCCCAAAGCACCCACCTGCTGGCTGCCTACTCCCAGCTCTGCCTGGGGCATCTAGCGCAATGGAAGAAGCGCTGGGCTGGGAGCCAGGAAACCAGGGTTTGAATCCCAGATCTGCTGACCATCAAATGCATGATCTCGGACAAATCGTTTCATTGCGCTTGAGCCTCTGTTTCCTCGTCTGTAACATGGGAATCCTGAGAGAACTAGGAGGATGGAGGATCTCTGGTTGCTTTGATGATTAGCTTAGAACTGTAGATACAGCACCTAATACAGCTCCTGGTACCTGGTCAGAGCACAATACACATTCGCTAGTATGACTATTAACTGCTGCAGGAGATCTGGCTGGAATCGCAGCCCTGGGCATTGGCTAGCCCAGGAATCTTGCTGTGGGATCTTGAGCCAGCCACCTTTCCCTCGGGGGTTCAGTTTCCCCATCTGCCAAATGGAAAAATAGTAACCACCCTGTCTGACTCAGGAAAGTTAAAGCATCATCTAAGAACCAGTACAGGAGCGATGGATCCATGATCTAAGTGTGGAGTTTGGAGCCAGATTGCTTGGTTTTCAACCCCAGCTCCACCCCTTACTTAGATTTCTTTACTGGTCTGTGCTTGTCTTGTCTGTTCATACCTAAAATGGAGATAATAATGGCAACACCCCTTAAGGCGTTTGTGAGGATTCATTAATGTAGATAATTGATGTAGATAAAGTGCTAGCACAGTGACTAGCACAGAGTATTTTAAGTGTTGTGATTACTAAGCATACTTCACAGGGTAACTAAATTGTTTGGGGCTTTGGATTCAGACAGACCTGCCTTCATATCCCAGCTCTACCCTCTTGCTCTGTGGCCTTGGGTAAGTCATTTGCCTCTCTGAGCCTCAGCTTCCTCCTCTCGACAATGGAAGGTGATCATTACGCCTGCTTCCCTTAGATACCAGGATGCAGCAAAGCACACGTACCCTGCCTGGCGTGTGTTATCTGCTCATTGAAGGTGCTTTCCCTTCTTTCCCTCTTGGCTCCTCTCCTCAGCATTTTCTCCAAAGGTATGCTTTAATGTCCTTCTGACCCAGAGCCCCTTCACTGCTTCTAGAAGTTCCCCATCAAAGCTGAGGCCAGAACTACAAACTGCATGTTCTGATGGGAAGAACCCCAAATTAGCAGTCAGAAAACCAGGGCTGGCTTGCTCATCTTTGTGATGCAAGGATTCTGATATGTTGTTTCCAGGGAGCCATGACCTTGGGCCATGAGCCTTCTTTCTCTGGACCTTGGGCTCCTCTTCTGTTCCATGATGAGGCTGTGGTCTTCTGTATAACATTCTGCAATCTTGTGATTTGGTGGCAAAGGCCAAGGTTAGGGTCGTGCCTCAGTTGGGCTGGGGACAGGAATGGGTACTGTGGGACTACCGCTGAGTCCCATGACACCCTTGAGTGAGGGTGTGTCCTTCCAGCATGGGCTGAGGGTTGGAGGGAGGCTCTGCAGAAATGAGGAATCAGGTTGATGCCGGAAAACTACCTGTCGGGTGCAAAACCAACCTGTTATTATGCCATTGTTGACCCAGCTTTCCAGGGGCTGCTCTGGGGGGCCTGGTTCTGCCAGACTGGGAAAGGGGGAGATAAGGGGGCCTAGCCCATCCAGAAGCCTCCAATTCCCCCTACCAAAAGCTGCTCCTAGGAAAGGACTGGGGAACCCCCCTCACACTCACGTACACACAAATTATAATAGCTCAAAGCACTTTTTGTCTTAATAGGTTTTCTTTAAAGGAATTTTTAAAAATTCTCCTCCCTGCTCCCCCCAAACTTGTGTTTCTCAACTGAGGAAAGTAAGTTATGCAACAGAGACTTAAGGATAAACCAGGGCACCAGGCTCCTTTGCAAAATGTTTAGGTGTTAAAAGAGAGGATAGTGCCAAAGATGCCACTTGGGACATCAAAAGGAGGGGCACACCTTTCTCAAGGGCTGCAGGCTTTTAAAAACAACTACACCATCTACGTGGAAAAGAGGGCTGTGGAGGGTGCCCTGACTTCCCACTCTATTAATGTAACAAATACAGTAGGCCCCCCTTAGCTATGGGGAATAGTTCCAAGCACCAGCCCCCCCACAGTGGATGCCTGAAACCTCGGACAGCCAAACCCTGCATATACTAGGTTTTACCTACACATACATATGACAAAGGTAATTTAGTTTATAAATTAAGCACAGCAAGAGAGTAGCAATAACTAATAATAAAATGGCAACAATTATATAGAATACATTGTAGTAAGTTATGTGAACATGGTCTCTCTCTCCCTGATAACTGATCTGATCATTGAGACGCCTACCGACTACAAGGAGGTCATATACACAGGGACGGGAGTCAGGACAAAGGACCATCCTGGGCAGGAAGGGGCTGAACGGCACAAGATTTCATCATACGACTCAGACCAGCATGCAATTTAAAACTTGTGAACCCTTTATTTCTGGAATTTCCCATTTAATATTTTCAGACCGCAGTTGCCCCTGAGTAACTGAAACTGCAGAACGCAAGAAGCTGGGCATAAAAGGGCTGTATGTATACAAAGTTCACTAAGGGCCAAGCATTGAATCCTCTCCATTTGCCCAACTCCAGACAACGGGACTTGCCTTCGGAGTCCCTTTACTTGATGCGACCTTGGACCATCCACATCCCATCTCCAGACCTCAGTTTCCCCACCTGTACAAGGATTATAAGCTCCCCATCCGCCAAGGCACATCAAACCTAATTGAGAAGGATTCAATTAGTAGCTCGGTGAGAGCATTAAGCAATTGGTTCAGACCCGGGAGAAATGACTGGCAACATTTATTTCTCTGCCTCCAAGTCAAAATCTCCCGGTTACTGCAAGGTCTTTTGAGCTGTTCCGGGAAAGGCGTGGTCAGGCCAAATGCCAGCCACATCCCCAAAACCAGGGCGGTCTTCGCCGCGCCCAACCCTGCGGCCGAAGGCTGGGACCCGGCGGTGAAGACGTATCACTCCCTATATAACCATCCGCCAGGGAGAAAGTAGTTCCCAATCCATAGCGGACTCCGTCAACCATATTAGGCGACATATAAAATTCTAGCTTCTCTCTAGACTCAGCTATGGTTCTAAGGCCTCGGAGTCACCTTCCGGCACACTGGAAACCTATTTTTCACCCGGTCGTCGTAGAAAGTAGTTCCGGCCTACGATAGGACGATGGGTCCCTCCGCAGCAGGGGAAAGAAGATGGCGACCTCGTCGATGCCGGAGTCGGAGAAGAACGCGGCTACGAAAGCGTCAGGTGAGCGTCGGGTAGAGTCAGGTCACCCCACTGCATCCTGCTGTGAAGTGAGTCCACATTACGGGGGATACCCGGCGGCAAGGTCCCGGCCGGCGGGGCTGTCCGAACAGGGCCCCGGGGTCCCAGGCCCTTTAGTCGCTCTCGCACTTGCCTGAGCGGAAACCTGGCGCCGCCACAAGATGGCGTCGGGCCTGGAGCGCAGGCAGCGCCGGGGACAGCCCCGAGTCGCCAGGCCCCGGGACCGTCGTTGTCGGCCCCCTCCGCATGGGAACTAGGGGAAGGGGGAGCGAGCCACTGACCATGGGTGCCCGTGGGCTGTACCACCGACCCTGCACTCGGGGGAACTCGGGAGGCCGAAGGGCTGAACCACTGAGCCCTGACGGGACCCTTAGAGCGAACCACACTGCAGGAATCGTGGAGGGGAGGAGAGAAGGGTCGTACTGGCCATTGACCACCCTCCCGGGGATGGGAAAAGACCCTGGGTTAGGGTGCAAGGCTTCTCGGTCCTGTTTTCCCGAGGCTCCCCTCTGTGCACACAAGATAGCCCCATCCCGTCGGAGACTCAGTCTTTTCGCCTGCGGAATGGGCACACGGGTGCAGCTGGGTGGAGCGTGGGTGCCGGGGCCCATAAGGTGTCCCACCTGTGTCAGCTCCCACCACCTCTTCTCTCAGATTGAAGGCCCCAGACCCTGCACCCCTTTGTCAGGCGGGCCCCGGAGCCCATGGAGGAGAACGAGGTGGAGAGCAGCAGTGACGCGGCCCCTGGGCCTGGCCAGCCCGAGGAGCCCTCTGAGAGCGGCTTGGGTGTGGGCACCTCGGAAGCCGTGTCCGCCGACAGCAGCGACGCCGCCGCGGCCCCGGGGCCGGCAGAGGCCGACGACACCGGAGTGGGGCAAAGCTCGGACCGCGGCAGCAGCTCTCTGGTATGGACCGTGCTGGCCGGCCTGGGTGGAGGCAGGGACCACACGCAGCAGTGCCTGACAGCTAAGGGGAAGCTGCCAGCAAGGTTGGCTTATAAGTAATACTTGTTTTTGGTTTACTGTGAGTCAGGCACCATGCCAAGCCCCTAATACGGATTTTCTCATTTAAGCCTCAAACCTTGTAAGGCACATACCACTCTTTCCCACATCTTTCAGTAAAGGAAACTGAGGTACAGAGTGCTGACAGCCAGGATTCAAATCTAGGCTGCGGTCTTACCCGCTGTCCTTACTATTCGAGATATAGGTGTCCTAGTTCAAGCCTTGCCTCTGCCTCTGATTCACAGAGTACCTCTTTGAGCCTCAGTCTTCCCGTCTGTGAAATGGAGCAGGAATATCTGCTTCTGAGGATGCTGCCTCGTGAGCTCCCACCAGACATTCTCTTGGAAATGCTTCATAAAACCATCTCTTCCTGCCTCTGCCACTTCTCTAGGCGCCCTCCCTAGTGTGAACTGCTACCTCTCAGTTTTCTCATCTGTAAAGTGGGAATGATGAATACACCTGCCTCAATAGGGTTTTTGTTGAGGGTTAAATGAATTTATGTGAATGTGCAACGCAATTAAAACAGTGCTCGGCACGTAATAATAAGTATTAGCCATTACCATTGTTATCTGCAAGACAGTGATTGTTTTCAAGACATCACAGTCTAGAGGTGCACAACAATGGCCCTCACTTTGGGGTTCAGGGTTTCATTAATTCAGCAGAAGTGAGCCTATCATGTGCCCAGCTTGGGCTGGATCCTGGAGAAACAACAGAGGACAGGACAGATGTGGTCCCAGCCCTTAGGCAGGGTACAGGCAGCCCTGGGGGGTGTCACACTACACAGTAAACAGTGTGTGATGCGAGAACACAGGTGACTGCAGCACTGAAGACCAGAGAGGTCCCAGCTTGGCTCACAGGGTCAGCTTCCGAGAACAGGTACTAGCTAAATGGTGGGGAGAAAGCTGGGTAGGATTTAGCCGTGGTGCAGTGCTGGGAATCGTTTCAGGCAGAGGGAATAACTTATTCTAAAGTGCAAAGAAAATAGCTACACCTGGCTGTTGTTCGGGGGCGGTGGGGCCCTTCACCTGAGCAGAGCCAGGTACCATGGGACTTGTTCTTGGGGAACGTGGTGACTAGAGGGCTTTCTCACAGTACTCAATGGGGCAGAGGGTGTGCGTGACTCCATTCACCACGTCCTTGGGCCTAGGAGCTCTATCCAGCTGGCGGCAGCCTGCCCTGCCTGATCCCTGGCTCCTAAGCTCCCTCTCTCCCTGTTTCCTGTCCCCAGGAGGAGGTATCTGAGAGCAGCTCAAGCGCGGATCCCCTGCCCCATGGCTACCTCCCTGATTCATCTTCTGTGTCCCATGGGTCAGTGGCAGGAGTGACAGGTGGCCCCCCAGCTCTTGTGCACTCCAGCGCACTCCCAGACCCCAACATGCTGGTGTCCGACTGCACGGCTTCTTCCTCAGACCTGGGCTCGGCCATCGACAAGATCATCGAGTCCACCATTGGGCCGGACCTCATCCAGAGTAAGTCAGGCAGAGGGCAGCAAGGGTCAGCCCATGGGGGTTTCCCTGCAGAGGCCAGCGGAACCAGCTCTGCACACCCCAGCTGTGCACTCAGGAACATGCCTCTCCCACTCTGGATGTGTAACGTGGGAACGGTAGCCCCCGCCTCAGAGTGGTAGACGGTGTGAGGATTTAATGAGGCAGCACAGGGACATTCTTAGCGTAGTGCTTGGCATGCGACAAGAGCTCAGTAGATACAGAAACAGTACCACCTAACCTTATACTGGGGTCTGTTCTGAACACTTTACATCCAGTAGCTCACTGATCCTCCCAGGAACCCCAAAAGTGGGTGCTGTTATCATCACAATGTGGATGAGAAATCTGAGGCGCAGAGGAGGTAGAACAATTCGCCTGCTGTTGCACAGGTGTTGGGCTGCTGTTGCACAGGTGTTGGGCCATGGGCTTCAGCGGTCCGACTCCAGATCTCGTGCTTTCCTGCACTGTACCCCTTGTTCATGATGCATGTAAAGGCCTGGACGAGCCCTGCGGTGGTCTGGAGAGCCAGCCCTACAAGGGTGGTGCCGGAGCGCCGACTTGACCTTGGGCCAGTTTGGAGAGGAAGGCGAGGGACTCTCCAGGTTTAGTGGTCGAAGGCAGGGCAGCTGGGGCAGCCATGGCATCTCTGTGACTGGGGGTCATCGTGGCACACCAGCCAGACTTCCCAATAGCCCTCCCCTGGATGGGGGGAGGCATCTAAGACCCAGGGGGGGAGATGCAGCTGGTTCGCAGTCACACAGGTGAGCCAGATGAGTGTGGGCAGTGACACTCGTCGTCACCTGGGAATCCCCTCCCCACATCTCTGCCCAGGCTGCATCACTGTGACCAGTGCTGAGGATGGTGGGGCAGAGACCACGCGGTACCTGATCCTGCAGGGACCAGATGATGGTAAGACCCCAGGCTCCAGGCCCAGGGAGCCCTGCAGTGGGTATGGGCTAGGAGAGGAAGGCTCAGCCACAAACTCACTGTGTGATCTTGACAGGTCATGTGCTGCGCTGGGCCTCAGTTTCCCCCCATTCCTCTGGTAGGGCGTTGGGTTCTAGAATCCCTGGGCCTGCCTGAGAGGGACAGCTTCATGGCCAACCTCCCCCTCCACTTCCCTTCCCTCTGATTCCCTCACCCACCCCCAGGTGCCCCCATGGCATCGCCAATGTCCAGTTCCACCCTGGCCCACAGCCTGGCATCCATCGAGGCCCTGGCCGATGGCCCCACGTCCACGTCCACTTGCCTGGAGCCAGCTGAGGAGGCCCGTGGTGGGCCCAGCTCCCCAGGACAGCCTCCCCCGGCTTCTGGCACCGAGGAGCCAGACCTACAGAGCCTGGAGGCCATGATGGAGGTGGTGGTAGTGCAGCAGTTCAAGTGCAAGATGTGCCAGTACCGAAGCAGCACCAAGGCCACCCTGTTGCGCCATATGCGGGAGCGGCACTTCCGTCCAGGTGCACTAATAGCAGCCTACCTGGCCGGGACTGCACGGGAGGATGGGATTCAAGAGTCAGACCTGAACACTTGTCATCCCCCCCAGCAGCAGCTGCAGCTGGTAAGAAGGGGCGTCCACGAAAGTGGGGCACCTCAACCAAGACCCAGGAGGAAGAGGCACCAGAGGAGGAAGACGATGATGACATCGTAGACGCCGGTGCCATTGATGACCTGGAGGGTAGGGCACCGTGGCCGCCAGGCCTGCCGCCTTAACACCCATCGGCAAACACCGAGCTCCTTCTCCTTCTGGCCCCATGGAGAGCCAGAAGGGAACTGGCGCCAATGCGGCCCCAGGCGCCTACAGTACGAGACAGAGGAGTGGGGTGCCCGCGAGGTCAGGACCCCTGTGCGCAGTTGTGCCAACCGTGCGCTGAGCAAGAGCGCCGGCCTCGCGCGTGAGGGATGCAAGCCGCAGAGGCGCTTTCTTTTTGTAGCCATATTTTTTCAAGTAAAGAAATACGGAGTCAAATTTATTTTATTTACCCAATGTGTCCTGAATATTGTTTCGATGTGCAGTCATTATAAAGTACTATTAGTGACCTTTTTTATACTGATTTCTGGAATCCGGTGTGTATTTCACACTTACTGTGTCTCAGTTTAGGCTGGGCACATTTCAAGGGCTCAGGAGCCACGTTTGGCCAGTGGCTTCTGCATTGTCATAGGCTCTGTGTCATGCATAGTCACAGGGTTTGTAGACCTGAGTGTTTATTTCAGCTGGTTTCTAACAGTGACTGTACAGCATCTTGAGGAAGGGGTGCCTTTTCTAATTCACATGAAGGTGCTGTATAAGCTGATGGTGGGTGTTAGGAAAGGCGCAGAGACAGGGTTGCAGGAGTCTGGAGAGGAAAGCTCACAGTCAGCCAGGGGGACCTCAGGGGGCTGTCTGGAGGGGGTGTCACTGGTGGGCACGGAGGAGGCGTGGGCAGGGCTGGGGATGTAGGCCTCTTCCTGGGGGAGCAGGATGAGGAATCAGGGCTGAAAGGCTGGATTCATCGTTGATGCCCACCTTTTCTCACTGTCCCCACAGAGGACAGCGACTACAATCCAGCCGAGGACGAGCCCCGGGGTCGACAGCTGCGACCCCAGCGCCCCACTCCCAGTACACTGCGACCCCGAAGGAGACCTGGCCGGCCCCGGAAGCTGCCTTGCCTAGAGACTTCGGACCTTCCAGATGGTGAGACTTCGTTGTGGGAGGGGCCGAGGGATGGCCTCCTTCCCTGCCGGCCTCCGTGGAGTCCTGGGGACTGGGTGTGCCGTGCAGAGCAGCATGTCTCAGGCCAGGGTAACCTACTGGCCTCCTTGTAAAGGGGCAGTCCCTCCCAGACCAGGCTCAAGAAACCCTGAGTTAAATGATTATCAGCTTCACGGAAAGGCTGTTCAGTGGTAAGTTGTCAGTTGTCACAGTGCAGAAGGCTGAGTCTTTATAGCTGAGCTAGTGAAGTCCAGTGAAGTAAGGGTTAAGTGTCGTTACTGAAGTAAGGACAAAGCTGAGGCCCAAGACTGTCTAAGGAGCACGGGCTTAGAGCATTGCAGGTTGAGGACAGGGATGACCCGTTCATGCCAGCTCTGCCACTAACTAGCTGTGTGACCTGGAGCGTGTTTCTCTGCCTCTTGAAGCCTCTCTTCGTGAATGCAGGTGATGGTGCCTGCCGCTTGGGGGTGCTTTAAGGCATGAGTACGCACAAAAAAGCACATTGTACACATTGTAGCTCTCTCTCTGTACAGGCGGTTTGGAGGGAGTTACATTTTGTAATCTTGTTTTAAAATAGCTTTTTACTGAGACTGTATGGAAAAGCACACCTGTCTTGAGTGCACGGTTCAGTGAGTCTTCACAAGGTGAACACACCTGTGTGATCTGGCACTGCAGTCAAGAAACAGAACATCGTCCCACAGACCGAAAGGTCACCGGTTCAATTCCTGCTCAGGGCACACGCCTGGGTTGCAGGTTCAGTCCCCGGTTGGGGGCGTGTGCAAGAGGCAGCTGATCCATGTTTCTCTCCTTCTCTTTCTCTCACCCTTCCCCTCTAAAAATAAATAAAGTCTCTTTAAAAAGAAAAGAAAAAGAAACAGGATGTTACCAGCATTGTCTGGATCATTTTTAATTTTTACAATGTTACATTGAAATACTGTCGATGTATTTGAATAGATAATACTCCTGTCTGCCCTCCCACCACCCAGCCTCCCTAGGGAGACCAGTGTTAAAGTGCTGCTGTTGCTCCCCATACTAGAATGTTCCATGAGGTCACTAGAGCAGCAGTTATCGTTTCCATTTGCCAAAGCGGGGAAATGAGACACAGAGAGGGGATGACTTTGCCTAAAGACACACAGCGAGTCACTGACAGACTGGAACTAGCACACAGGCCTCCTGGCTGAGAGGTCCCCAGTGTGCTGGCTGCTGCTCCAGACGGTCACATTTAAGTCATGCTGTGCCACTGGTGCGGGGAGCATGCCTGTGCTCTCACCGTGGGCTCTCTGCGCCTGCGCTCTGGCCACATGTGCCCCTGAGTGATTGGACTGTGACCACGTGGGGGAAATATTTTGATTGGCTTCTGTCACGTCTGTCCTGGTGCATTGTGGCTGATTTGTGACCTGGCGTGTCTGCGGCAGGTGTGGAAGGAGAGCCTCTCGTGAGTTCCCAGAGTGGACAGAGTCCTCCGGAGCCACAGGGCCCCGAAGCACCGAGCTCCTCAGGCCCAGGACGCCTGGTGGCCCTGGGCAAGACCGATAGGGTCCCCGTGGACCCCAACGTGAGCCAGTCGGATGCTGAGAACACAGCACCCACCTGCCAGGAGGAGCCTGACACCCCGCCCCGCCGCCGTGGCCGACCCTCCAGGCGCTTCCTAGGCAAGAAATACCGCAAGTAAGTGGAACAGAGCTGAGGGTCAGGAAGGCAGCGGGGCGGCCCCGGCCCGGCCAGACCTCACCCCAACACCCTCCTGGCAGGTATTACTACAAGTCGCCCAAACCGCTTCTGCGGCCCTTCCTGTGCCGCATCTGCGGCTCCCGCTTCCTGTCCCACGAGGACCTACGCTTCCATGTGAACTCCCACGAGGCCGGAGACCCCCAGCTCTTCAAGTGCCTGCAGTGCAGCTACCGCTCCCGCCGCTGGTCCTCACTCAAGGTGCGAGCTACAGAGAAAGGAGAGCAGCCGGGGCAGGGAGGGGGCAAGGGAGAAGGCAAAGCCAACTGCCTGGTGGTGCCCGGGAGTGGAGGCAACAGCCTTCCTGGGCGCCCTCTCCTGCTGCTTCGGTGACACATGTCTGGGCTGCTGTGGCCGTTTCGCAGGTCGCACACTGCATAGCAGCCTCGCGTCTTCGGGGGTGCGGTTTGCGTGGTGGTCGTCATAGACTTGCTTGTTCACCACCATCGCCAGCAGGTGGCAGTAAAGCTGGTTTTTAGCTAAGTCAGTATGTTAGAAAGTTTTCCAGCAGAAGGCGGTAATGTGTCTCAGGAGCGGGGCCCAATACCCAGGCCTTGCAGGCCACTCTCACTTCATCCTCATGCAGCCCAAGGAGGTCTCTGAGAGGTGTCAGTGGTCCCATTTTACTGACCAAGGGCACTGCAGCTTGGCTGGACCAAAGTGAGGCAGCAAGTTGACCATCACTGGGGTGGAGGGTCCTCAAGGAGAAATGGCCAGAGCCCCTGTGCTCCTGCTCACAGTGCCTCCTCAGACAGGGACCGTGACCTGGGAGTTTTTCTCTGGAACCCCAGGGGTCGGGGGCAGCGGTGGCTGTCCCATCCTGCAGTGGGGGGTGCGTAGGCTGTGAAACTGACCTCAGCTTCAAGTCACGAGGTCAGTGTGGGACCTCAGCAAGTCACTTCACTCTGAGCCTCCGTTTCCCCCTCTCCAACAGTTGGGGGATGGGGCCTGGGCAGAGCAGGTAGTCTCGTTGGAGCAAGTGCCCAGCCCTCACAGGCCCAGTGCTGGCGGCACTGCCCCGTGCTGCCGGCCTGCTCCCCCTGCTCGAGCGCTGTGGGCATGGGCGTGCTGCGGCAGGAGGGGAGTCCGAGCCCCAGTCCCTTGTCTTTTTGCCTCTCTCCCAGGAGCACATGTTCAACCATGTGGGCAGCAAGCCCTACAAGTGTGACGAATGCAGCTACACCAGCGTCTACCGGAAAGACGTTATCCGGCATGCAGCCGTGCACAGCAGGGACCGGTCAGTGGTGTGGGTGTGGGCGGGACGGCGCCGGGGTGGGAGAGTGGGAGCCCAGGCTGACGTGGTTCTCAGGTAGCAGTGCTCAGGGCTGGGACCTTCAATAGCACATGGGAGGTGAAGTGATTCATCCCAGGTCACTTGACTCAGAACGGGGCAGCAACAGGCCCTTAAGGCCCCTGAGTCAGTCTGTCCCCTGCTGCATGCGAGCTTTAGGGTCCTGTCTGTAAAACGAGCAACCATCGTTGAGGGCACTAAACGAAACTGTGTTCGGAGGGGTTCCATGAGGATCAAAAGACCTTCCAGACCCCTGATCCACACCCATCTCCCATGGCGCTGAGAGAGCAGGCTGAGGACCGGCACGGGGGGCCTAGTGATTGCTCGCTGAATTAACGATCAGACCTGCAGCTTCAGGAAGGAGTTAGCTTCACAGGAAGGAAGCGAGCAGGGGCTCGGTACAGGGATCCACCAGGTGGGTCTGTCCTCAAAATTTTCAGTAGAAATTCAAGGAGAATTTTTTTCAGGTGTGATGTGCAAATCAGAGAACGTAGTCCTCAGTATGAACTGAAGACTCCCTGGTAGGGTGGCAGGACTTTTAAAAGGAGAAGGGTTGCTAGGGAAACAAGGTTACACACTCAGGTTATTGGCTGTCTTCTTTCATAGTGCAGTACATGAATCTGTCAGATCAACACATTGCACACCTTAACATCGTTTGTTTTCTGATTGGAGGGGGCAACTGGAGTTTTCAACAGTGGGCTGACTCGGTGGTCAGCAGGTGGGGCTATGATACAAGAGCAGTGGGAACCTAATGTTTAGGCATTTGTCAGGGTTCTAGTTCTAGTTCAGGCTTGTAAAACAAAAGCTTTGGGGTTACTTAGCAACAGAATCAAACAGCACAGAGAGACTCTTCATTCTGCAGGCATTTTTCAAGTCCAAGGAGCAGAGTCATACTCTGTCACCAGCCTCCGCATTCAAACTGCAAAAGTCCAACTGTTGGGCCACAAATTACTATGTAAAAGTTCTTATAAGTCCTCAGATCTCAAATTGTGTTTGTGGGAAAGCCTGCTCTCCAAGGTGCTTACAGTTTTTCTTAAGAAAATACAAAGGAAAAGGAGTTACGTGTCCAGTAAGATTGGAGACACCAAGGGTACAACCGCATTCTTTCCGATGGGGCTCCTCAAAGCCTTGAAAACGCAAGTGTGTTTTCTGACTGAGAAAAAGGGCTCGCCGTTCCTAAGTGTGGGGAGGGCAGAACTCACTCACAGTGCCCTCTTAGCACTCCCCCAGCAAACTAAGAGACAGGGGTTCGGGCGGGGAGTAGGGATGCTCAGGGCTGACATCGGAGAGGTCATTGGGCCTGGGGGTCTCGGGTGGGCTTGGAGAAGTGATGGTTTAACCCCTGTACCTTTTTCCTCCAGGAAGAAGAGGCCAGATCCAGTAAGTCTGGGGCTCACACCTGGGAAGGGAGCTTGCTTGAGGACTGCTTACGGGGTGGGGGTAGGAAGTGAGGTCTCTCCACCTGGCCCCATCTTGCCCCTCCCCAGACCCCGAAGCTGAGCTCCTTCCCCTGTCCCGTGTGCGGCCGCGTCTACCCCATGCAGAAGAGACTCACACAGCACATGAAAACGCACAGCACTGAGAAGCCCCATATGTGTGACAAGGTGAGTGGGCCAAGGACTGGGCAGGGGTAGGGGTGGAGCGCCTCCTTGGGTGGTCCAGCAGCCAATGCAGCCCACCCCTTACAGTGTGGAAAGTCCTTTAAGAAGCGCTACACCTTCAAGATGCACCTGCTCACGCATATCCAGGCCGTCGCCAACCGCAGGTATATCTCTTGTGAGGTCCATGGGGCCAGAGCATCCCCCACCCCCACCCCCCTGCCAAGCCGCCCTCCCTCTGACCACCCCCAGATTCAAGTGCGAGTTCTGCGACTTCGTTTGCGAGGACAAGAAGGCACTTCTGAATCACCAGCTGTCTCATGTCAGCGACAAGCCCTTCAAATGCAGCTTCTGCGCCTACCGCACCTTCCGGGAGGACTTCTTGCTGTCCCACGTGGCTGTCAAGCACACAGGTCAGGCCAGCCCACCCCTCCCTGTCAGCCCTTAGTCGGGGGCTCAGCTCTGTCCTTCTCCCCCTTCAGCCACGGGAGCAGCTGGAATCCTTCTATCGGAAAGGGGACCCCTCTGTGGGGTCACTCTCTCACCACAGCCCCAGCTCCAGCCCAGCACCCTGCTGTCAGGGTGGCCCTGGGTCAGTCACTTCCCCTCCGCCACACGGAGGTTGTAAAAGCGAGGGCTCCCTGGGCCCTGTCTCTGCGGGGCGCGGGGCCGGGCACAGGTCGCAGGTAGGCCCTGCCCTCGGCCGCCGTGGAGCGGAGACAGCATCAGTCCGCACTTGCTCCCTGGAAGGTCTGCAACCAAAGCGGGTTTGTTCTTCTGGGTACCCACTGCTGTGGCAGGCACATTTAGGGGGGCGCTTAGGAAGGAAGCCAGGGGCCCCCTTCACCAGACCGTCTCCCTGGGGCTGGTGACTCACAAGAGGAGCATGTGGTCACGTGCCCTTGGAAGGGGGGGCACTCACAGGAGGGCTGCGAGGGCAGAGGGCAGGCCTGGTTCCCTCCCGTCCTGGCTCACCACCACAGACGGCGCGTGTGTGCGCCTGAGCTCACGAAGGAACACCTGGGAGGCAATCAGCTGGCGAGGTCCTCGGGGTTGTGGAAGGCTTCTCTGAGGGGGTGGGGGCGGCAGCATTCACAAGCACCCCGCACGTGTGCCTACAGGGGCCAAGCCCTTTGCTTGTGAGTACTGCCACTTCAGCACGCGGCACAAGAAGAACCTGCGCCTGCACGTACGGTGCCGACACGCAAGCAGCTTCGAGGAGTGGGGGCGGCGCCACCCCGAGGAGCCCCCGTCCCGCCGTCGCCCCTTCTTCTCTCTGCAGCAGATTGAGGAGCTGAAGCAGCAGCACAGCGTGGCCCCTGGACAGCTCTCCAGCTCCCCGGGACCCCCCGAGGTTAGCTCAGCTCAGCTAAGCAGGATCGTCCTCGCACCTCGGGTACAGCAGAGTGATCCCAGCCTCAAAGAGCCGCGGAGGTCACAGGCATGCCAGCCCTCAGCTCAGAGTAGGAGAGGCTTTCTGGGCTAGTGACAGAGAGTGGGAATGTCGGGAGCTTATTGTGGTGACAGTTTATTATTTCCTCATGTGAAGGAAGTCCAAAAATCAGCAGTCCAGGGCTGGTGTGGCAGCTCCATGATCGGCCAGGGACCAAGCTCTCTTTTTTTTTTCCCAGCCCTCTTAGGGAAACCACTTCCGTCTTTGTGGTTGCCTCATGGTTCAGTATAGCTGCAGGAGCTCCAGCCTTCCTATCCGTATCCTAGGCAAGAAGCAGGAGGAAGGGATGGGGGAAGAGCAGGAGGGCTGTCAGCCATCTCTCCACGTGTTTGCCTTACGACCTTTACCAGAGGCTCCTGCTCAGCCACATGGCCACATTTGACCTAACTGCAGGAGAGGCTAACGAGCAGAGGCCTGCAGCTGAGTACATTGCCAGTCCACGCCCCTGCTAAAACGTGCACCATCGCGCTGTGCTGATGGAACACAGCCTCTGGGATCTGTCTTATGTTCAAGTCCTGGTTCTGCTGCTCACTAGCTGTGAGATCTTAAGCCAGATACTTCACCCCTCTGAGCCTCAGCCAGTTCTCTGAAGCACTGAGCCAGTAAATACTTTTAAAAGTGGTTGTGGAGGTGAAGCAAGCCAACATAACATGCCCAGCACTCAGGAGGTACCCGTACCTGCGACACTCGAGCCTGAGCTGCCCTCTCTCAGGGTTGGCCATGTCCCCCCACCGCAGGTCCCTTCAGAGGCAGCACCTTTCCAGTCACCTGAGACGCCCCCACTGCTCTGCTCTGACACCCTGGGTGGCGCTACCATCATCTACCAGCAAGGTGAGCTCTGAGGAAGGGTGGGAGCCAGGGCGTGGGGCAGGGGCAGGGCTCGTGCCGGAGGATGGGGAGGGAGTTGGGTGCCAATTCTGGAGCCCTTTCTAAGTCTCAGGGCCCACCTAACCCAGGAGCTGAGGAGTCAACCGCTATGGCCACGCAGACAGCTTTGGATCTACTGCTGAACATGAGCGCTCAGCGGGAGCTGGGGGGCGCAGCGCTGCAGGTGAGCCACCTGGGGACCTCCTCTGCGCTGGGCCCCGGGCGGAGAGGAGAGCAGTAAGCAGACGTGCCCCACCCTGGGGAGCTCCCATTAGTGGGTGAGACAGATGCACCGACACCCCATGGACACACGCACGGGCTGTGCCAGGGAGGCGCCAGGAGGGCAGAGGACCTCCCACTGCACTCTTCAGACGCACCGGCGACCTCCGCGGTGCTGAGCGGTGAGCGCCGCCTCTGTGCCTTTTGGGTCCCGGTTCTCGTTCGGCTTTCCCCCTGCAGCCCGAGGCCTCCCGAGGCTTTCCGCACTCAGCCCTCTCGGTTGCCCTGCACCTCAGGCCCACACCCTCCCCCGAGTTCACCGTCTTCACTGCTCCCTCTTCCATCCAGTTGCCCGTGGCCACCCGCACCCCGTCTCCCCGCCCTCCGTACACCCCGCACATCTCTAAGGAAGGAGAAGTGTGGGTGCGTGTCCTGTCTCCCGGCTTCTTGAGAAAATGTGGAGCGGGTATCCGAGATGATAAATTGCAAGAACTTGGAGCAGCGGTGCACCACCGGGGGCTTGGGGGACAGAGAGGGCCTGGCGTTAGGCCTGGAGATCGATCTCCCTGGGGCTTGGCTGGTGGCATTTGGGGGCGAGGAGGTTTTCTATTTTTAGATAATTAAATACCTTTAATCATTTCCCTCAGTATCACCCCTAGAAAGACCTTTTTCACCCCCAAACTACATGAACATTCATTTGGACTTCTTTCTTAGGTTTCATTTTTTACACTTTAATCTTTTTAAAAAAATATTTTATTTACCTATTTTTAGAGAGAGGATAAGGGAGAAGGAGGGAGGGAAGGAGAGAGAGAAAGAAAAAAGAAACATCAGTCGGTTACCTGTCACACGCCCCCTACTGGGGGACCAAACCTGCCACCCGAGCATGCGCCCTGACTGGGAACCAAACCGGTGACCTTTTGATTCACAGGCTGGCATTTAATCCCCAGAGCCACACCAGCCGGGGTGGAAATCTGTCTGTTATCTCTTGTAAGGGTTGTCAAATCCCGCTCACCCCCCAGTTTCTTTATTTTCTGATATCATGGTTGGCTTTGCTGTAGGTTGTAGCTGTTTTTCTGTCATGATTAGAAAAAGCTTTCCTACCCCCAAGATCATAAAAATCCTTATCCACATTTTTTCTTCGTATATATTGAGAGTTTTATTGTTATGTTTCAGTCTTTAATCCATTTGAGGCAGACTTTGGAGCAAGATCTGAGATTGTGCTCTGACTTTATTTTTTCTAAGCGGTTTGCCGCTTGTCTGTCTACGCCAAGATTTCTCGACCCTGGCACTTGGGGGTTCTTCGTGATGGGGGCTGCCCCGTGCATCCTGGAATGTTGAGCAGCATCCCTGACCTCTGCCCCCTGGACACCCGTTGCGCCCCCTCTCCAATTGTGACAACCGAAGACATGTCTCCCGACGCTGCCCAGTGCCCCTGGGGGGCCGTGTGGTTCTCCCGAACTCTGGCTGGGGTTTGGGAAGCCGGGCTGTGTTTTGGAAAGAGCACACAGTTGGGGTTGTGCAAATGAGCGCTGGTGGCACGGGGTCCCGCCAGAGCCTGGGGTGGCGAAGGGCCTGGGGCACCAGCTCCCACGGAGCCTGCTCCAGATGCGCACCGCTGCCGTTGCAGGTGGCTGTGGTGAAGTCGGAGGATGGGGAAGCGCAGTTGGCGTCCCCCGGTGGGCAGCCCTCCCCCGCGGGCGCCGCTGCGCAGGTGGTGACCCTCCATGTGGCGGAGCCGGGGAGCGGGGTGGCGGCTGAGAGCCAGCTAGGCCCCCCTGACCTGCAACAGATCACCCTGGCACCTGGTCCATTTGGCGGGGCTGGGTACAGCGTCATCACAGCACCCCCTATGGAAGAGGGGACATCAGCTCCTGGCACACCCTACAGGTAAGACCTGTCGCCTGCGAGGCTGCCTTCAGCCCAGGGTAAGCATGCCGAGGGCAGTCAGAGGAGGGCCCTGCCCATCCAGACGCAGTCGGCAGGCGGTAAAAGTCCTAACACCTGTAGGGAGAGTGATTGGGCCACAGGGGAGCTGTCTCCTTCTCAGGAGTCAGACGCTCCTGTCTCGTGGCCACTTAGCTATCCCAGGCAGTGGAGATCCGTGAAGTCACCTAAACCATTCCCGTGAGAGCCACGTTTCCCTCATTTCACAAATGAGAGAGCAGGCCAGTGGGGTCAGACACGCGGCGGCTGAGGGTTTCAGCTGTGCTTCCTCGGGTTCTGGAGTCCGTGTGCTCTTTGTCCCGGATGATTCCTGGCGCGTTTCCCGGTTCTGACCTTTGGAACAAACTCGGGCTCCTTGCTGGCATTGAAGGGAGGCCTGGCATTTTCTCTCAGCTTCCTCCACACGGAGCAAGTTTGGGACAGAGCTGTTTGCATCTTGTGTGCTGACCGAGCCCCCAGGCGGTCTGAGGAAGGCCTGAACTCAAGCACCAAACTGGGAAGCGGGGATGGGGGTCAGGGTCGCTGGGCCAGGGCCTGGCAGCCCAGTCACAGCGCCTGCCCCTCTGCTCCTGGGCTGCGGGTTCTGTCAGCCCTGCCACCCCGGCTTGACCAGCCTTGGGCTAGACGCCTCGCACTCCCGCCCTGCTGCCCCCCGCCATGCCCACCCAGTGAGCAGGGTCACCACTCCCGAGCAGCACAGCGCTCTGGACGCAGCACCACTGACAGCAGAGACAGTGGGGGTTCAGTTGGTGAAGAACAGAGCCAGGCTTCACCCAGGGTCCACCCTTGGTGCACTCACCCTGCAGTTGATGACTTTCTTGGGGAAGGGGCCTCCTGCGGCCCTCCAGCCCCTCTCAGAACCCTGGTTCGCCTCTCCCCTCCTGTGCCCACAGTGAGGAGCCCCCAGGGGAGGCAGCCCAGACTGTGGTTGTGAGCGACACCCTGAAGGAAGCTGGCACCCACTACATCATGGCAGCTGATGGGACCCAGCTGCATCACATCGAGGTGAGGCTGGGTAGCCCGCCCTGCCCCATTTCCCGGCACCCCCCGCCCAGCGCCCTGTTCAGCGCCTCACACTCCCATTTGTCCACAGCTGACTGCAGATGGCTCCATCTCCTTCCCAAGTCCCGATGCGCTAGCCTCTGGAGCCAAGTGGCCTCTGCTGCAATGTGGGGGGCTGCCCAGAGATGGCCCCGAGTCCCTGTCTCCAACCAGAACCCGCCCGGTAGGGGACCCCCAGGGCTCTGCCTCCCCACCTCCTACAACCAGCAAAGCCCTGGGCCTAGTAGTGCCCCCCTCACCACCATCTGCAGCCACCGCATCATCCAAGAAATTTTCCTGCAAGATCTGTGCCGAGGCCTTCTTCGGCCGAGCTGAGATGGAGAGTCACAAACGGGCCCACGCCGGCCCGAGTGCCTTCAAGTGCCCTGACTGCCCCTTCAGTGCCCGCCAGTGGCCCGAGGTCCGGGTAAGTGCAGTCCCCTGTGCCCCAGCTGGCTCCGGCTTGTGTGACACACCCCGACTGAGCACCCCCTCAAGCCAGCTGTCCATTTCCGTCTAGTCAGAGAGGACTCAGCAAGGCGCTCAGGGGGCTCTGTCCGGGGGGAGGGAGACCAGACAACATGGCTGGTACTCGGCAGTGTCCCCGAGTGAACAGTACCCGTGGCAGAGCCCAGAGGGGCACGGGGCACAAGGCACATGGGCCTGGGGTGCGGGGCTGTCGCAGAGGTGTGGGGGTGTGCTTAGGGAAGTGCAGGCGGTTCGGAGTCCAGCGCACGCAGAGTCCAGGGCAGGCTCATGGTCCAGATGGGGGCTCCCTCCCTCTCCCCGGGGACTTCCAGATTCAGCCACATGCACAATTCTCATAGCAGCTGAAGTTGGGGAGCTGGGCCCAGGCCCCTAGGTCGTCAGGGTTGCCTCCATCCAGAAGTGTGTGTTACGTGGGGTGAACTGAGCCTGAGAGCAGGGACAGGGTTTTCCAAGTGACCTGATGGCAGAGCCCGTGGCTTTTCGCTCTCGTAAGTGTGCAGCCCCAAATCTTGGTCCGGTGTGTGCTTCCTGTCTGGCTCCTCCCAGAGCCCTTTCGGGGGACAGGCTCCCCTACAGCTCCGCCTGGGAGCTGCTCGTGCGGCCCAGCTGACGCCTGCTCGGCCCCTGCAGGCCCACATGGTGCAGCACTCAGGCCTGCGGCCCCACCAGTGCAGCCAGTGCAGCTTTGCCTCCAAGAACAAGAAGGACCTGCGGCGGCACGTGCTGACTCACACCAACGAGAAGCCTTTCTCATGCCACCTCTGCGGGCAGCGGTGAGGCGGGGCGTGGCTGGGCCGGGGCTGCTGGGTGGCACGCGTGGTAGGGCCGCCCCTGAGCCTTTATCCCTTCCCCACAGTTTCAACCGGAATGGGCACCTCAAGTTCCACATCCAGCGGCTACACAGCCCTGAGGGGAGAAAGGCAGGGACCCCTACTGCCCGGGCCCCAGCCCAGCCCCCTACCCAGACCATCATCTTGAACAGTGATGACGAGACACTGGCCACACTGCAAAGTGAGCTGCCCCAGGGACCCAGGGTAGACCAGGGACTTCAGCTACTGCCCCAGAGAGCACCCTTGGGCCATGGTGGGGGCTGGGCCGTTTCAGATTTTCCTGGAGCCCCCAGTGAGCACCCTCCCCTCTCTGCCCAGCCGCCCTGCAGTCCAGTCATGGGGTCCTGGGCCCGGAGCAGCTCCAGCAGGCCCTGGGCCAGGAACACATCATAGTGGCCCAGGAGCAGACAGTGACCAATCAGGTAAGAGCCTGCTCGGAGGGCCCTGGTGCCAGGTCAAGGGCAGGGTTGGGGCATATGGAGAGCTGAGGTCAGCACTGGCTTGCCTGTGGCAGGAGGAAGCCACCTACATCCAAGAGATCACCACAGCAGATGGCCAGACGGTGCAGCATCTGGTGACCTCCGACAACCAGGTGAGTGAAACAGCTTAGCGTGAGTGCCCACATCCCAGGCCCCACTTTGGGGACAAGCAGTACTTCCCAAACCACCCCTCCCAGGGTGTGTGCTTGCAGCTGCCAGTGGTGTCGCCGGCCCCCCTGCTCTGGTGTCTTTGCTGAGCTCTTGGTGAACAGGGCCTAGCAGCTGCCTCCTCCCCACCCTCCTTCAGGTACAGTACATCATCTCTCAGGATGGAGTGCAGCACCTGCTCCCCCAGGAGTATGTCGTGGTCCCCGAGGGCCATCACATCCAGGTAGGCCAGGCCTGGGCTGAGGGTGGGATGGGGGAGGGGGATGCACAGCTCCTCCCAGAGTCACCAGGTCAGCTCCCTCTCTCCAGGTACAGGAGGGCCAGATCACACACATCCAGTATGAACAAGGGGCCCCGTTCCTTCAGGAGTCCCAGGTAGGGCTTGGGGGGCCCTATGGAGCTGGGGCGTGGGCAGGATTCTCCAAGGCGTTTCACCGGCTTCTCCCTTCCAGATCCAGTATGTGCCTGTGTCCCCGGCCCAGCAGCTCGTCACACAGGCCCAGCTTGAGGCTGCAGCACACTCGGCTGTCACAGGTATGGTGCCGGCCCCTGAGGACCATGGGGCCCAGGCCTAGCTTCTCGGGCCTCCGGCTCACCATCCTTTCCCCTCCTCTGGCAGCGGTGGCTGACGCTGCCATGGCCCAAGCCCAGGGCCTGTTTGGCACAGAGGAGACGGTGCCCGAACACATCCAGCAGCTGCAACACCAGGGCATCGAGTATGACGTCATCACCCTGACCGATGACTGAGCTCCAGGGCACAACGCAGACGGATGTTGGGGCTGGCCCTGTGGGGGTGGGGGGACCCCACCAGGACTCATGTCCTTGCTCCACCTGGGGTCTCCGGATACTGGGAAGCCAGTATCCTGTCACTCCAAGGGAGCCAGACCTGTGCTGTGGGGGTTGGGGGACAGCCATGGGCGCCAGCCAGGACATGCTGGGTGCCCCAGCCTGCAGGCAGGCTTTGGGAGAGAAATTTATTTTTGTTTGGATGGACCCACTGGCCTCTCAGTCTCAATAAAGGGACCAGAGTCCAGCCCTGGCCAGCTCAATTTGTCCACTTGTTGCTACAGCGTGAAGCAGGCAAGACTTGGGGAGCGGAAGGAAAGGTGGAGCCTGTTACAGCCACGAGGGGGGAGTGAGGTGGAGGCAGCCTGGCCTGCAGTGCATCCAGCCTCGCCTGTGTAAGTACAGTGGCCCCGAAGCAGGGCAGGACCTTGGGGCAGGCCTGACACAGCCCGTGAGAGCCCCCAGCTCCCTCCCCCAGGCCCCGAGGGGCACCTGCTCCACACCCAGGTCCGCAGAGGGCAGTGCAGCCAGGAGCCCACTTGCACGGAGGCCATGGTGAGGCCTGCGATGGCTCTGAGCTGCATTTCCTCCTGGCCCTTGCCTGTAAAATACCTACCTGCCGCCCACTCACTGTGCCAGGGCCAGCAGGTGTCCAGCTTTCCTTCTGGGCGTGGCCGCCTGTCCTCTGCTCCCCAGGGGGACTAGCACGAGCTCAGCAGTTGGGAGTGTGGGGCTTAGCAGACAGATGGTGCAGGGCTCTGGGCTCCGGACCTGCTGGGCACAGGCTGAGGCCACCAGGGCCCCAGTTGTGGGGACAGCAGGGTGAGAAGTTAGACACCGGAGCCCTAGTCGGGGCAGTGGGGCCCAGGGGTCACAAGGTGATCCGGGATGTACAGCACTGCGGTCCCAGAGCGGCTTCAAGTTCCTGAGCCCTCTCTGCCCTCAAGACCCTCACTCATTCTTGGGAGAGGGCTTTCTGTATTTCCTTTTACAAATGGAACAAGGTGGCACAGGTAGGGGAAGAAGGGATGGGGACTATTTACAGGGACTTGGAGTCTGAGGTGGGAGGTTAGGGGTGGGGCAGGGAGGGGAGCCTTGGCAGAGCCGTAGTCTTCCTATGTCGTTGGCAGCCTGAGGGCCATGAGTCCCGCAGTCCGTGCCAGCACCCTGAGGCTCCTCCTCCCTGCAGGGTGTGTTAAGTGGGGTGAGGCTCTCGGCTAGGGCCCTGTTCTCGGCCCGAGTCCCGGTCCTTGGCCTCCGAGGAGGAGGAGGAGGAGGAGGAGCTGGAGCCATGGCTGCGGCCGGACTGCCGGTAGGCAGCAATCAGCTCCTGCAGCCGCTCCGCTGTCGGCCCCCACTTGGCAAAGCCGGGGTCATTCTGCAGGAAGAGGATGGCTGTGTTGTGGACGGCCTTGTAGTGCATCTCCTCCCTGCGGGCAGAAGCAGCAGCTCAGGGTCAGGCTCGGCCAGCGCGGTTGGCTCAGCCCGCCCGCCCCAGCCCTCCCTGGGCACCCACTTCTTGCAGATGTGCTGGGACCCACTGCGGTA
This sequence comes from Glossophaga mutica, assembly GCA_039655065.1. Lineage (NCBI taxonomy): Eukaryota > Metazoa > Chordata > Mammalia > Chiroptera > Phyllostomidae > Glossophaga > Glossophaga mutica. The sequence goes on along the minus strand of CM077312.1, from coordinate 97,777,569 downwards.
CTCATGCTCAAAGGCGGGCAGGACCAGCTGGTGGCGTTTGAAGCGGCTCTGCTCCATGCGGGTGAGCGCCGGTGTCGGGGGGTCCCGCCACTCAGGGATGAACACGATGAAGGACAGGGGCTCTGGAGAGCTCTCGAGCAGTTTCTACGGGAGGTGGCAGGGGATGGCTGTCAGGGGCGGCTCTCCGGGTGGCTGGCGATCTTGCTTGCCACCCTCCAGCCCAGCAGCAGCATACCCACCTCGAAGTGAGAGACCATGGCATCCATGAGCTCCTCGCAGAAAGGAGGGTTGGCCTCAAAGGAACCACTCAGCGGGGAGAAGTCCAGGCAGGGCCTGGGGACAGAGGTGAGCATTCTCAGTTCTGGTCTCTCAGCCAAAAACAGGTGCTGCCCACCCTTAGGCAGCCATGCTGAAGACACGGTCCTGATCGGACCAGAGGCCAACACTGACCCTTAATTCATCCTGGGCCAGCATGTGGCCGTCTCCACACTACATGAAGACAGAAAGGCTTGGGCCTGACGACCCAAGTCACGAGGCTGACCAGCGGAGGAGCTGGAGCGCAAATCCAGCTCTGACCCCACTGCCGCCACAGCACGAGCCACACTCAGGAGCCCCCTGGCTGCTGAGCTTGCCCTACTGCTGGCCCGGCCCCATCTTCCTACTGGAGACAGCACCATCTCCTGTCCAATCTCGCCTCCCACCCCCACATGAGTTCGTGAGGCCTGTGAGGCCTGTACCACTGTTTTCTCGTTCCTCTCAGCACTTAAGTAAGGGCTGACTGAGAAACCCACAGGCGGGGTGAGTGGCGTGTGCAGGGTCACACAGTGGCCTGCTACGGTGAAGGCGGAGACTGCCCAGCTCCAAAGCCCTGCAGCGTTAGAAAGCAGCTGGCCAGGGTGGGATCTCTGCCCTGGACAGCTTCCCAGGCCTGCGCAGCAGAGGCCCAGCAGCCCCGGCTCTCACCCGCGGGAGCCAAAGTAGCCGTCTGTGTCGGGGAAGGCAGAGCAGTACTGGCGGAAATAGCAGTTGAGGGGTGAGGCGAAGCACTCGAAAGTGACGCTGAAGAGTCGGTGGAGGGCCTCGAAGACGTGCACTGGCAGCGATCCCTGCAGACCTGTCCCCTCGTAGAGGCCCACGCCAAACATCATCTGCAGAGTGGCCACAGTCAGCATCTGGGGCTTGCCCGCCACCCCCGCCCCAGAGGAGCCCTCCCCTGCTGCCCCCGGCCTGCACCTGGTACCGTCGGAGAAGACACCAGACTCGGGGCAGGAACCTCTCGAAGGCCGAGTCGTCGATGCAGCTGTAGCGGTAGAGGAGCCACTGTGGGGCAGAAAGCAGTGGGCTGCAGCGCAGGTCCCCCATCCTCACTGGCCTTCTGCTCAGGACTCGGGGTCGAGAAAGGTCCAGCCCTCGCCTTTCCCACCTGTGAAGACCTGCCTCCCTCGTGCCAGCTCTTACCAGCTTGCTGAAGTAGTTGCGGCTGACCTTGACCATCTCTCCCTTATACCGGATGCAGACCACATTATTCTCCATATGCATCTCCACGCTGGGCATGGGGGGCGCGGACACAGCCAGCCGTACTGGGTAGCAGTACACCAGGCGGGGCTCCACCTCTGGGGCCTCCACATCCTCTGCAGACAGGGACAGCAGCGAGGAACCACCCTGGACAGCCTCGGTGTTCACTGTGCGTAGGGGCTCCCCCCCACCCCAGTCACCAAGGGAAGTACATCCCATCCCACGGGGAAGTGCATGCAGCTCTGAGAGCCAGGTCAGGGATCGGTGGGGGCATGAACTGGTGGCCTGTGTCCATGGCCCTGTACTGACCCAGGCTCCCACTGTGCAATGCCTCGGGGCCTGCTGGGCAAGCAGGCTCAGATGCCCCGTGAAAATAAAACAACTGCATCAGCTTCACAATAGTTAAAATACTTCACTTAGGGATCTTTGCGGGGCCAAACACTAAGTTACCACTGAGTCCTCATGTGATCCTACTGGCCAGGTATCATACCTCCATTTGAGGAAACTGAGGCTTATAAGAGAATGGATCTAAATGCAGGTCCAACTAACAATACTTAACCCCTGCCTGCCCGTCTCCCACCTTCTCGTCACTTCTCCCTATTTCCTAGAGGAGTGTTGAGACCCCTGGCCGAAGGACACAGCAGGTCGCGCCCCAGGCCCTGCCGGGAGGAATGGTCCTCCCCAAACCAGTCTGGCCTCAAGGCTGTCTTACCCTCCCTTCAAGCAGAGCCTAGGACACAGGACTGATGGCACAACGGCTGCCTGCCTGCCAGTCGGCCCTACCTGAGATGTTATTCTCCTTGAGGATGGCAAGGTGCTTCTCACGGATCCGCTTGACGTACTCCAGGGAGATGTGGTAGATCTTACTGCAGATGCCCTCCACGGAGTCCTTGGCAGCGGCCGAGACATGGGGGCCGCACTGTTTCCGAAGATGCTCCAGGCGGTCCTGGAGAAGAGGGATCTAGTGGGCTGGCGGGCAGGGGAGGGCTGCTGCGCTGCAGCGGTCCTCGTTTTGAAACAGGTTCTGTTACTCGCTAGCTGTGTCACTTGCATAAATCCCTTTGTGTCTCTGAATCATTCCTCCGCTGTTAAGGGCACCTGAAATACCTAACAAGGCACTTGGAATGTTAAATGTGATTATTCCTGTTTAGAGCCTAACAAGCCCCTGGCATACAGTAAGTGTCCAATAAATGCCCAGGTTAACCCTGTGCCAGATCCCATGACACCTGGCTGGGGAAACACAACCAGGCATTATCCCTGCTTATAAAGCGTTTCAGTCTGCTGGGGCGAGAGATTAAAAGACGGGGTTACCGCAGATTTGAAATGTGAGCTTTCAGCAACTTGCAAAGATAACAGGCATTTTCAGTTTCGCTGAATCACACGTGTGAAAGTGACGAGTGAGAGTGAGTCACTCTGGGAGTGAGCGCACACCTACATTTGTCAGTCTCTACGTGTCAAGTACACAGTTACTATCATGAAGTACAAAACCTTGTCTTGTAAAAAATGCTCCTGAAAAGAAAGCCCGTTGCTAGTGCTGGTGGAGAATTACAGAAGCAGTGGGTTTGGGCCAGAACAAAGAATTGTCTGGGACACCTTACAGAACTGAACTGAATCTTGTCGCAGTTCCTAATTGTGATGTGAACGCACACCCAGAAAAAGACAGTTTGTCAACCCGTTTCTAAAAGTCTCTCGAGAGATGCTGACTGTTCATTAGGCTGAAAAGGCAGCTACTGACGGCAGGCAGCCAAGCACAGAATTTCGTTAGGAACCTTAGCAACGTTCTCCAGGAGAAAGCCGTGGGCCTACACAAACATCTCCATTTTCATGAGTTTGGGTACAGAGAAGTGTCAAAAGTCTGCTGTTTGTGCAAGCACAGACTGCTGTGGGGCCCTGCCCAGCTTGGGCAGGCAGAGTGGGCTTCTGGGAGGAAGTGGCCACACAGCCTTTCCATTGGCCTCACTCAGGACCACTCACCATGTAGTCCTCCTTGGAGGCTGAGTGGTCCTTCCGCAGCCAGCTGAAGGTGTCCTCCACGTTCCACTTGACCACCTTCCTGCTGTCGGGGGAGGCGCTCCTGCCGGAGGACGTAGCAGGGACAGAGGTTAAGTGTCTGCTCCACCCCTTACTTCCCAAGTATCCCCCATCCCACTTCCAGGCGTCAACCCCTAGGCTGACATTGCAGCCTTTCTCCTGCCTTTGGGAGCTTAGCCCCACTCTGCCACCAAGAGCAATGACAGCCCTGTGAGAGAGCCAATGGCCTATGACCTCCCCGCCCCCATCACAGAGCCCTCCTGCTGGAGGCAGGAGAGACAACCAAACCTGGACTCGATGAGTCGCCTGGCGGCCTCTGCGTATTTAAAAAGCAGGCGCTTGGCTTCCTCCCGAAATTTGATTCGAGATAACCTAGGTTAGAGAGTGGACAGGGTTAGAGCCTTTCTATGCAGAACTGGACACAAACTAAATGGCCCTGGACCAGCCTCAGCTGTGGGGCTGTACCTGATAGGAATGTCATTCATGATTTCACGAAACATGGAGGGTGACACAACCGGTTCACAGTTGCTTGGCAACAGGGGGTCAGAGCCTTTGTCCACAACCTTGCGCTCCAGCATCCAGCGGTTGAAAGATTCCCGAGGGGGCTCAATGCCTGCAAACAGGAGAGCTGATGACAGTCTGGATTTGGTCAGCAGACTCCATGCAGCCCAGCACGGGAGAGGCACCACGTGGGCACTGGAGGTGCGACGGGAAACGGGAGGATGAGGGGCGGGGTGTCGGGAGCTTCCATTCTCAGCAACGTTTTCCCAAGTGCGTTCTGAGAATAACGGGTTTCATCAAGTATGTTAATAAGTGTTACACAGGGTAAGGAGTGGGGTATGCTGTATTTCAGCAAAGTTAAGCAGGGTTATTTACTAATTAAAGCTGCCGTTCCTGTGCTCTTCCCATCCCACTTACTCCCTGCCGTACTCATGGGTGCTTTTGGGTTTACACCCTTTTCCAGACAGTGCCTGGCAAGAGTGAGCACTCCGAAAGCATCAATAACTGTGTTTTGTTGTTACTGACCCCAGCAGAGAACCAGTGCCGAGAGGCTGAGTGAGGAGCCCAAGCTCACAGAGCCAGTGCTTAGTGGAGCTGGGACTCCCAACAGGCCTGTGACCTCTGCAGCGCATGCTCAACCAGTGGGCCCAGCTGGCGGACCCTCGCTCCTGCTACAGGTGGATGCAACAAAGGAGGCCGAGCCCCCCAGGGGACAGTTACCCTCTCGCTGCTGGCACAGCTCCCGGTAGTGCTGCCGCAGCTTCAGGATGAGCTGGGAGCGGAGCAGCTCCACCTCGGGATGCGGGGGCAGCACCTCTGAAGGCCCCCGGTGCTTGATGACAGCGTTGGTCTGGATATCCAGATCCCAGTACACCCTTGGGGCACGGACAGGAGCAATGAGGAAAGCAGAGAAGAGGGAAGGAGGGGCACCCTGCCGGCCACCACACCCTTAGTCCCAGGCAGGCTGGCCACCAATGACGGATGCCCCTAAGCCAGTGAGCAGGGACTCACTCAGTGGGTCGGAGGAGAGCTGCCTGCTGTTTATCTTCAGGGGATGTCCCCCAAATCTTCAGTGTTGGGGTTCCTGGGACATTAGGGGAGCTGGGCACCGATGGACCTGTGGGTGTCACAGGGATTTCGATCTGGAGCGAAAGAGTCAAAGGCATCGAGTTAAGAGAGATGGCTGATGGCTCCAGCGCTGTGTGCATCTGGGGAGCTGTGCCCTGGGCTCCCCCACTCCCGACTAACCTGCCAAAGCCCAGCCCTTGCAGAGAACCACGGAACCTGCTGACTGCCCACCAGGGTGCTGCACTCACCTTGGGCTTCTTCACACCATTGCCGCTTGGCTGCTCTTCCGAGAGCTGCCGCTTCCGAGGCTTGTTCTCGGCCGGAGGGGTTTCCACCAAGCTTGAGTCTTGGGGCAGTGGGGTCGCGTTCAGCCCCAAAGGGTCCGACTGGAGGAGGGAGACCAGCAGAGTTGCAATCAGAGCCAGCAGCTTAGGAGTCCCAGTACCGCGGGATCCTGATGTCCCCGCCCCCTTCCCCTACTCCTTGGAGACAGGAGGCTGGGATGCAGAAAGAACACTGGGTTCCACTCCTCCCATGCTGTTGGGTTGGCCAGAAAGTCTGTTACATTTTTTTTCTGTAAGATGGCGCTAGTGGTGCTTCGTTGTCTTGAACTTCATTTGATACAACTTTGTTAGATTGTAGTGTAACAGCTGCCAAAACAACATGCATTTTTTAAAAAAAATCAGAATTGGTGAATTTTTGTGCAGCCATTTTAATACTGAAGATGGAAGAAAACATGCAATATTTTTGGCACATTATATTTTATTATTTCAAGACAGGTAAACACACAACTGAAACACAAAGATCTGTGCAGGGTACGGAGAAGGTGCTGTGACCAAACGTGTCTAAAGTGGTTTGCGAAGTTTCTTGGTACTACTGACATTTTGACAAATAATTCTTTGCTGTGGGGCTGCCTTATGCATTGGAAGAGGTTGAGCAGCACCCCTGGCCTCTACCCACTACAAGGCAATAACAGGAGATAGCCGACATACTCAAAATATCCAAATCAATAAAGTCATTGGTGAAAATGAAAAATCTGTCTTTTATTTTACGAAAATAACTAAATGAACAGACTTTTTGGCCAACCCAGTACTTGGGCCTGTTTGACCTTGGGGGTTACTTCCCTTCCTAATTCCCTCAGCTTCAAAATGGCCATGCTACCTCGCCACTGGGGCAGCAATTAAACAAGTCAATGAATATGACCTGCTTAACATGACATCTGGCATGAGGCCAACACTCAATACATGTTAGTTTCTTTTCCTGAAGAACTAGAATGAAAGTCAGGAATGAAGGAAAAACTCAAGAAATGCTTGATTTTTAAAAAGCAAGGCCCTGTGCATGAACAAACACCTTTGGTGACATCTGACTGTGAATGTGATGATGGGCAGCGGGGCCTGAAATCGGACCAGGTGCAAGTCCTGTCCTGCCTCTTACTGAGTGTGAGGTCTTGGGCCAGCCATTTCCCCTCTCTGAGCCTCAGTGTCTTTATCTGCAAAATGGGGATGCCAACGGCTTGACTGTTGCAAGAACAGAAAGCCTACCCCAAGTGACAGGGACCCAGAAGCCCACACTCCCACCAGAGAGCCCATATCTTCCCCACCACACTGACATCACAGCTCCCAGAATGCCCTTGTCCTCCCCTTACCACTTACCCTCAGCCAACCTTCTTATCTTAGCCACTCATTCAGAAAAGCTCGCAGAGAATCCCCCATCCCAGGAGCCACTCAGGATCCCTGATGTACTTTAACGCCCTCCTTTACTCAAGTGCCACACTGTAATCCCACCGGCCCCACCCTTCTAGCAGATGGTGCCCCCGGAGCGTGGGAGGACAGGACCACGTCTATCTTGTTCACGCTGCGTCCCAAGCACAGTGCCCAACATGTAGTACACGTTCAGTATCATGCACTATTTTAATCATCAGTTTCCACGCCAGTCTCTTTGAGTCCAGATTCCACGAGGGCAGGGGTTGTGTCTGTCTTGGTGTCACTGTACCCACAGGACTAGGCACAGAATAGCTGTTCAGGGTATATTTGGGAAGACCCAGATGCCCGAGGCTGGCACTTACAATCACGTCATGCTGGCCCAGCACAGGCATCTCCCACAAGGACTGGTTGGTGAATCTGTTGAAGTAGTAGGGACGGTTCTCCCTCCTGCTCCAGCACTTCTCCCAGCCCGCGTGCACCAGCTCTTCTGCAAACAAGCACGGAACCCGGCCCGATCAGGGAGGCTCCTGGGCACCCTTATGACCCCACCACCCTGCCGTTGCCCCTTGCCAGTACCTGGGAGGTCCTGCACCAGGCGGATGGGCTTTGGAGAACAGGGCTGGCTCTGATTGGAGGTGCCTGGGGAGTGACTCAGCAAGGACGCTTCCTCCCGGGGGCTGCCGTGATTCTCTTTGGCCATCTCAGCACCCACACCGGACCTGCCACAGAGGACCAAAGGGTGTCAGGGCCAGCAGGACATGGAGGTCAGCCCCACCACCACCCAACTACAACCTAGAGGGCCCCGGGAGCACCTGCAGATGTGGGAGATCAACCTAGACCTGCCCTGGGGGGCCAGCATGGTGCCACAGAAGGAGCCTGGAATGTAGGTCCCAGCCTCTCAGCTGTAAAATGGGTGCACTCCTGTTGCTCCTCCTGCCTGAAATGTTCTTTCCCCAGTTCTCTGCCTGGCTTGCCACTAGGTTCGTATCCTCCAGGAAGCCTTCCTTGACTCTCCCTTCCCCAAGCAAGTGGTCAGAGCCCCCCCTCAGGGCCATGCACAGCCACACGGTGGCATGCGGGAAGCCCGAGATCCGTCGGCAGGGTTTTCCTCCCCATTCGACTGTCAGCTCTCCCAGGACTAGGAACTGGGTGCAGTGTAGCTCTCTCTGGAGTGCTCAGCAGGGTCCCTGGGCCCCACAGGAGTTCTGTTTATTCTGCACGTGTTTACAAAGCACCAGTGACAAACGAGACAGAACAGGGTCTGCCCTTGAGAAGCTATTCCCACAAGGAGGAATTGTAACTCCGCTTTCCTGCTTCTATCCAGTAAAATCTCATCGGCACAAGGCACAGCCCGGGAAGGGAGATGACATCTAACTGCTAACTGGATGTCTCATTTTATGCTACAGGGTAGGAAGCAACCTGTTGCTAGAAGAACCAGTGGAACTGAGAAGGAATATCTAATTCAGTCCTTCATTATCCCCAGGTGAAATTTTATTTAAATACCAGAAAAAGGGTCAGCGCCTTCAGATGTGTATTACCTACTACCCCCACCCAAAACACACCCAGCACAAGCCTCAATGGACAAAGTAGTTCCCAACTTGGCATTAGACTCCTAGGTGGCCAACTCTGACCACATTGGTGATCCTAAAGGTGTTTTTAATGTCACAATACCCAAAAGAAACCAAACATTTAGGCCACAAAGGCACATTTAAACATCTGTTAGCTTTGCTTGCTGAAATTTTATCAACTCATTGTGGACACACTGATTATCTCATGCTGATCGGAAGCTCTGATTGGCTGTTGACAACATCATAGAAATCACTGGGACATTGATTTTATTGTACACTCAGTTGCAAACATCTCCGTTAATTTGGAAAGGGGCAAGTGAATGGCTACTTCATCAGTACAGTCTCATGGATAAAAACTCAGGAGCAAGAAGACACACGTACAATAAAAAGGGGGCCACAGGGATAAAAAGGTTTGGAACCACTGACCAAGGGGAGAAAAGGCTCTGGTTGCCTTGGTTCTCCGAGGAAGAGGGGTTCCTGGTGCCTTGGGGCTGAGCCCACAGGTCTCAAGGCTGAACGAGGTCCCCCTTTTTCTCACCCTCTGGGGTCTGCAACACTAGCATGAGAGGGTTTTCTTCTCTGGCCGGATGGACCCCACGCCACAGGGTCCCAAAGAGGCAGGAGGGAGGCCTGCAGAAAGGCTCAGCTCAGGTGGGTGGGCTGGTCAGCAGTGGAGTGAACGGGGACCCAGGGAACTCCTTGCATCAGCAACTGCAGAGGAAATAAAAGAAAAGAGTCACAGACCTGTGACACGCTGCAGGACAGGAATAACAGCAAGAGGGGCAATGACACAGAGCACACTGGCAGCCTGCAAAACACACCGTGGGAGAGCTGGGAGCTCTGGGGAGGAAGATGGCACTTCTCAAGCTTCCCAACCAACACGTTCGCCCTCACAGACTTGCAGCCTGAAGGCACACAGAGCTCCATGTTGAGGAGGGCCCTGAGCCTAATTGAATGTTCTACTGTTGCTGTGTTGAAATTTTTAACAAGGGGCCCACATTTTCATTTTCCGCACTGGACCCCTGAAATTGCTCAACTCGTCCTGCCAACCAAAGTATCCCCAAGATAAGGAGAAAGTGAACCACCATACACATCACCAATCGGGGGCAAGTCCCAAGCCACCCACAGAGGGAGAAAAAACACTTCTTTGACTGAAGTCTTAAAAAAAAAAAAAAAAAAGGCGCGCACACATGCAAATGGATTATATAACACAGCGTGTTCATCTTTATTGAAAACTGTCTTCCCCAAGAAACACTGTGTGGCACTGATGCACCAGGAAGATTAACTATGCAGAGCAGGCACAGCAGCGCACAGCTTAATGAGGCCAAATGGGGACACTGCAGCGTTTCCAAAACCAGCTATGCATCAGAGCCACCAGGGGGCTTGTAAAAAAAAAAAAAAAAAAAAAAAAAAAAAAAGATCAGATTCCTGTCCCTCACGCCACATCCTGGGAGTCAGAAATGGGGAGAAATGGGGAGAGGAGGTACACAAGAATTTCTATGTTTCTATTTTTTAAAATGAGCCTCAAGAGTGGGACTGAGAAACGTATGAACAACCTTTTGCTTTATACCATTTCAAATCTTTATCAATGCTTTACAACTTAAAAAAAGGTAAAAATCTCCAGCTGATTTAAATACAACATATCGTTGACGAAAGTACCAGCTGGGTTTGGACAAACCTAGGCACTAGGCCCTTCTGATACTTTCAGATTTGTAAGCCGAACTCAACCTCTAAGGTCTATATCTATACGCATTGAGTCTAGCATATTATACACACTCAGTAATAAATAACTGCTATTATTAAAACGACGTTTTTATTTATCCTGTAGCTCGCTGGCCCCCAGCATACCAAAGTTTGACAGTTTAAGGATAAACAACTCTATCTGCGCAACCAGGGGAACCCACCAGAACGCACAGTCCGACTCCCGGATTGGACAGTGATGGGGCGGGATCATTTCAGCAATACACCAATCAGAACCCTCCAGCCCAGTAGGGCGGAGTCAAAGGACTGGCAAAGTGCGCAGGTGCGGGGGGCTCGCGAAGGAGGGGCGACCCCCAGCGCGCGCACACCTTCCCCTCTCCCCCACCTCAGCGGGGGCGGGCTGTTTGGCGCGCGCGCGCCGGCCCTTCTCTCGGACTCCGCCCCCCGCCCCGCCGCGCGCTCCCGCCCCCGGGCTGAGGCGACTCAGAGTCGGAGCCCGACACAAAGGCGGTGGCGGCGGCAGCAGCGGAGGGGCCCTAGAGGCTGCTCCGCCCGCGCTCTCCGGGCCCATCTCTTTCACCCGCGCCACCGGCCCCACCGCCCACCCGCAGGCCTAAGATGGCGGCGGCAGCAGAAACGAAGCAAGCGGTGGCCCCGAGTGGAAAGCGTCGGAGAGGCCACCGCCACGCAGCTTCGGACTCCCGGATCCTGGCAGGGCTCGCGGCGGGACCATGGCTTCCTGGGGCTCTTACCTGCCCGAAGCGGACCCGAGGGGATGCGGCTACACGTTCTGCTCGGCTGCCCGTTTTGCCGCCTCCGCCTCGCCCTCCCCAGCGCCGCTCCCGCCATCTTGTGTCCCGGGCCGGGACTCCGCACTACGCATGCGCTGGTACCGCCTCTGAGGGACCTCTCCGCTGCCGGCCGCCATCTTGAGTGTGGCGGACCGGCCGGGTCCTCAGACCCTGCTAGCTCTCGACCCCCTCCCCTTGCTTCTATCTTTCTCTTTCCTTCCATGCGGGTCTGAGCAGGGAGAGGTAGCTTTGTGGGCCCTGGGATGTGAACTGAGGAAGGAACGGATTCACAAACACTCCCTGCCTCAGTTTCCCACGCCAGCACACCCGCTGGGGCAGAAGGACTTGGGTGGGCGGTGCGCAGGCAGGGTCGAACTGAGTGTGCGCACCAGGGGGCGCAGGGCGGGGTTGAAATCTGCGGGGGCTCGGCTCCGACGCCGACCCGAGGGCGGAGCCTTGATGACGTAATTATGAACGGAGCGGGGATCTGGGCCCTACCCCCCACGCGTCTCTGACTCGGGTGGTCGCGTGCCCTCTCCTGGGCTCTGTCCAGAATTTTTTACAGCCATTTCTTGTGTCCAGGCTGCATGCACATCCCACCTTTTCCCATAATGAGGTAGCACAGGTTATAAGTGTTCTTAAGTCGAAGAAAGAACAGCTGTGGAGACATAATAAAGATGGCTTTGCTTGCTGAATCCAGCTGGCTAATTTTAAGTACAAACATTATACGCTCAAAAAACAAAGATGACTTTGGGCAAAGTTGGAAAATTATAAACTACATGCATCTAAGGACTTTCCAACACTGACCTGTATGGCCACTAGTTGCAGTGCAAATCCTCACGGAGACCTCAAACCAACCACAAGAGTTGGCCCAGCCGACCAGCAGTTGCTGGGCGCCCTATGCCTAACTCCGGGTAGAGGCCCAGAGACTCACTCGCTCCACCTCCTGGGTTCCCAAGTGAGCCAGCTTGCCAAGAGTAGCTTGAGAGAAAGACCAAGTCGCCACCTGCTATTCTACTTGAGCTTCTCATGTGGAGCCAGAGGCTGCAGATACCCCAACCGGGTGGCTTTTGTGTCCATGGTGCTTGTCCCCATGGAGCTTGGTGGGGCTGGCAGCGTCAAAACCGGAGGCAGTGGTGTGAATAGTAATTAAGAACTAGAGTTCTCTAATTTTTTTTCAAGATTGTATTTATTTTTAGAGAAGGAAAATGAAGGAGAAAGAAACATCAATGTGTGGTTGCCTCTTGCACACCCCCTGCTGGGGACCTGTCCCCCAACCCAGGCATGTGCCCTGCCTGGGATTCGAACTGGTGATGCTTTGGTTCAGGGGTCAGTGCTCAGTCCACTGAGACACACCAGCCAGGGCTGGAGTTCTCTGTCTGATAAAGTAAATGAGTAACTGGTGTTGGCAAGAATGAGGAGAAAAGGGAACCCTTGTACACTTGCTGGGAGCATAAATCGGTGCAGCCACTATGGAAAATGGTACAGGACTTCCGTATGATCCAGGTGTTCCACTTCTAGATACTGACCTGAAAAAAAACACTAATTTTGGAACATACACACCCCTGTGATTATGGGGTTTTTTATTTTAATTGTTCTTGTACAGTTTTCTATCTTTTACTCCCACCCCAGCCCTCCCCACCTCCCTCCCATTTCCACCCCCCTAGTGTTTGTCCATGTGTTTTTTTGTACTTGTTGCTCTAAACCCTTACCTTTTGCTCCTGAGATTCCCTCCCCTCTCCCCTCTGGTGACTGTCAGCCTGTTCTCAGTTTCAGTGTCTTTGGTTATATAAAAGCATGGAACGCCTCACGAATTTGCGTGTCATCCTTGCGCAGGGGCCCTGCTAATCTCTGTATCGTTCCAATTTTAGTATATGTGCTGCCGAAGCGAGCGCTGATTATGTTTATTACAGCATTATATACAACAGCCAAGGCATGGAAACAACCTCAGTGTCCGTCAGTAGCTGAATGGGTAAAGGTGTGGTGCAGGTGTGCATGCGTACTGAAATAACTACTCCACCATTAAAAAGGAAATCCTGCCGTTTGCAGGAACAGGGATGAACCTTGAGGGCATTATGCCAAATGAAGTAAGTCAGAGAAAGATAAATACCGAATGACTCCACTTACAGGTGGAGATTTTTAAGAAGTTAGACACAACAGGCTGGTGTGGGCAAAATGGGTCAAGGCAGTCCATTGCTGGTGTTGAACAGTAACTAGACTTAACTGTGGTGATCAGTTTGTAATGCGTACAGAGTTGGAATTCCTCTGTTGTGCATCTGAAACTAGTGTGTTACATACCAACATTACCTCAGTTTTAAGAATAACTGGGTTTCACTCTGGCAGGCTAGCTCAGAGCGCCATCTCTATAGGCCAAGGTTGCAGGTTCCTTCCCTTGTCAGAGCAAATACAAAAAATGACCAATAAAGGAATAAGAGGAACAACAAAGCGATGTCTCTCCTCACTACCCTTTCTCTCTATTCTCTCTAATCGGTTAAAAAATAGGCCCTGGCTGGTATAGCTCAATGGATTGAGGGCGGGCCTGCGAACCAGAGGGTTGCCAGTTCAATTCAGGGCACGTGCCTGGGTTGTGGGCCTGGTCCCCAGGAGGGGGCATGCAAGAGGCAACCACACATTGATGTTTCTCTCCCTCTTTCTCCTTCCCTTCCCCTCTCTAAAAATAAGTAAAATCTTTTAAAAATTAATAAAAGGTTTCTCATAAGACTGGGTTCAAACCTTCATCTCACCGTGTACAGTAAAAACTCCTTCCTTGTGTCCACTACCTTAAAGCAAGCCCCATTATTTTAAAACTTTTTGTTAGGATAGCACACATACAGAAATGTGCACAAAACAGAAATGTAAAAACACTTGATTTGACCCTGGCTGCTATGGTTCAGTGGATTGAGTGCCAGCCTGTGAACTAAAGCGTCCCGGGGTTCCGTTCCCAGTCGGCGCATGCCTGGGTTGTAGGCCAGGTCGCCACTAGGGGGCGCATGAGAGGCAACCACACGGAGATGTTTAAAAACACCTGAGTAAAACACTCAGCTGAAGGTATTGTCAAGCAGAATTCCCCAATGGGGTAATCACTCTTCCCACTATTGTGCTCATTGTGTCCTTGCTTTTATAGTTCACCACCTAAGCATGCATCCCCAAACACTACAGTTTTCTTTTTCTTGTTCCTCGAACTCGATATAAATGGAATTATATACGGTCCTAATTTGTGTTTTCTTTTGCTCAACATCACACTTGCAAACTCATCCCTGTTGTCGCAGGCAGCTGCAGCTCATTTTCATGGTCGTATTCTGTCTTCCAGTGTCTGTCTTCTCTGCTGTTGGGGGATAGTTGAACATCCCTACCCCCATGTCTTCTGAATTATAGTAGTCTCCAACTGGTCTTTCAGCCTTGCTTCTCTCCTAGTCTGTAATCCACCCAGCAGTCACGGGGCTCCCTTTAAATCTGCACGGATTGCAAATCAGACCAAGTAACCCTGGGCTTAAAAACCTTGAACGTCTCATCGTTGTCTGCAGGATAAGTCCCAAACCCTCAATTTGGTTCACAATGAGCGGTGAACCATGGCAGAGCATTTGTGATGGGCTGTGCCAAGCATTTGACATACATTTGTGTTATTCACAACCTGGAGCTTCAAACCATCTCTCCATCCAGTCCCAGCCATCTCAAACTACCTAAGTGTACCAGGTTGTCTCTTGACCCTGGTCTTTGCATATGCTATTTACTCTCACTCTTTGCCTAATTCAGCCTTCAAGTCTTAGCTTACGTGTCACCTCTACCAGGCAGCCTTCCCTGAACTCACCTGCCCCCAGGCCAGGTCATGTCCCCTCTTCTGTATTTCCATGTGGGCCTGTGCTGTGTCTGTGCATTCTCATCCACTAGGCTGTGACTGCTTGAGCGCAGGGCCAAGGCTGCTCTCCCCTGTGGCCCCATGCCCAGTGCTGTGCCCAGCACTCTAAATACTGTATTTGTTGACTGTGGACAGAGCGCACTGGACTGAAGTCTGGGTGACTTTTTCAGGTATCCGTGTTTCTATTCCAGGCTCTAGTTTCTGTGATGGAAGCACCAAGGCAGCGCCCTTTGGGGTGCCAAGAAAAGCACAAGCCACCCACTGTGGCCAAGTCCCTGCCAGCAGCCCAGTGTCCTCTACTCCCAAGATGGGGATGAACAGGTCGAGCAAAGATCCTGGGGCTTTTAAGCTCTCTGCCGACTTTTCTGGACTAAGAAGCCTCTCTGGGCAGCGGGACCGGGTTGGGAGAGGTTAGGATAAGTGGAGCTTCTCCAGCAATAGGCAGTCCTGGCTGGGAGCCTGCTGTCAGGGCCTCTGAGGACCCAGGCTCAACGCAGGACAAAGCAGAAGCATAAACAGGCAGGCGGAGGTAGCATATACCTTAACCTCCTTATTCTTTTCCACTGCAGTAAGAAGCTGCTGAGAGGCCCGAGGCCCTGGTGGTTTGGGAAGGGAGGCTCCAGCATGACCCTGTTCCAGGCTGCCCCCGCCCAGGCTGAGCCTGAGCTACCAACCATAGGTCCCATTCTGCAGTTTAAATAATGCTACCGCAGTTTCCAAGGCGAGTGGCCCTGGCCCCAAGCAGGCTGCAGAAGGGAGGCTTCACCCCAAACTGTGGTTTCCACAGGGAGTGGCTCTCTGGCCATTCTGGGGCCACATAAGAGAAGCCATTTAGGCCAGGAATAGATGAGGGGCATGGCGCGTCTGGCCTTCCCGTCCCTGCTGTCAGTGTCTGATGTGGTGTCACGCTCCCTTTCATTTCCTCACTCGGCATGGCCCTTGGACCAGAGAACCGGCACTAAATAAGGCAGGCTCTTTACCCCCAGGGAGCCCACAGAGGCGTGGGAGAGGCAGACCATAAATAAACCCTCAGCTGCAGGGAGATAAGGGCTCTTTTGGGATGTCCAGGGGTTGGGCATGCAAACTAGAAGCCTTTAGAAGAGATGACCGTGAGCTGAATCTTGCAGGAAGAATAGGATTTTCCAGGTGGGCAAGGTAGGGGAAGACCGCAGCCCGCACCAAGGCCTGGGGTTGCAGAAAGGCGAAGTATGTTGGGAGAACGAGTCCACCTGAGCACCGCCAGGTACCAGGGCAGGTGCCTTGGAGCCCGAAATCAGGTTCTGTTCTGGGTTAGTGCTCAACCTCCCTAACTGGCTGTTTGGGACAGCTCAAGATAGGGGTGGGGGCACCTCTGGTGGTCCTGGCCATCGTCCCACCCATTCCCTCTGATGCCCATTTTTCTATTTTGGGCAGAGTGGCCAAGAGCCAGGATGTTTATACCCGTATGAGCTGAGGCAGCAGAATTAAATCTAAGACTTCTCCAAACAAGAAGCCCGGGTGACAGCTGGCAGCTTCCTAAAATTCTAAGTAAGATCAGAGGAAATTCTGCCCCAGAGCTGTAGTGGGGGTTGGGAGGGAGGGTACCAACTGAGCCTGGGTCCCAGCTCAGGGGTTCCTAGGACACTTGGCTTCTAACCCAGAGATCTCAACCCTGGCTAGGAAAAACTTTTTTAACAGCTTTATTGATGTATAATTTCCATACCACTAGATTCACCAGTTTCAAATAGACAATGCAATGATTTTGAGTAAATTTACACCTTTGTACAACCATCACCACGATTCAGTTTTAGAACATTTCTATCACCCCAAAAGATCTCTTGGGACGAGTTGCAGTCAACCCCTCTCTCTGCATCCCCCCGTCCCAGGCTGCCCACCGATCTGCTTTCTGTCTTTATAGAGTCGCCTTTTTCAGACCTTTCATATGAATGAGATCACATAAATAATGTAGCCTTTACGTCTCGCTTCTATTGTTTGGCATAATGTATTTAAGAATCATACATGTTGTATGTAGCATGTGTCAGGAGTTCATTCTTCTTCGTGGCTGGACAGTATTCCATTGTACAGCTAAGCCACATTTTGTTTATCTGTTTAGCAGCAAATGGACATTTGGGTTGTTTGCACCTTTCAGCTATTATGAATAAAGCTGCTGCGAACATTCGCGCCCAGGTGTCTCCGCGTGCATACATTTTCCTTTTTGTTGGATGGACGACATAAGCCTCCTTACAAGGACCTCGGAGTGGAATTGCTGTAGAATAAATTTATTTATGTTTAACTGTACAAGGAGCTGCCAGATGTTTTCCAAAGCCATTGCACCATTTCAACATTCCTGGCAGTAAAGTATGAGGGTCCTTGCCAACACTTGTTATTGTCGGTCTTTTTAAATTACATTCTGCTGAGGAACTTTGTAAAAAACTCCCATGGATGCCCAGGCTCCATCCCAAACCAATTAAACCAGAATCATGGGGTTTGGGGCCCAGGCACAGGTATTTAAAACAGAACAGAGCAAAGCCAAAAAACCTTTGTCCCTAAAAGCTGCTCATGTGCAGAAGGGTTGAGAGCCCTGACTTTAGGTCTGATTTCTGTTCTCCTGGGCACTGAGAGGGAGCTCACGCTGGCCAGTGGCCTCTCCCACACTGGGAAGCATGTGGGCTTGGGGTCCAGGAAACCAAATGCCCCCGCCGCCAAGCCTTCTTGTACAGTCCCAAGACAGATGGGCCTATTGGGAGTGAGGTGGAAAGGGCTGGGGATTGCAGCAAGGAGGCCTGACTTCTGTGCAGCCAGCTGAGATCCTGAGGGGTTGGGGTCCCTCCCACTCCCACGACCTTTGGACTGTTCGGGCTTCTGAAGAGATCAGGACAGCATGACACCCCTGGCTGCAGACCAGCTGCAGATCAGCTGCAGACAACCCCGGAGAAACGCAAGGAACTGAGCGGAGTCGGCGGGAGCTATAGGGAGCTTAGCGGCTCAGGGGGATAATCCGGCCAGAGTCACGCAGTCTGGGGTACAATCTCTTCTTTTCAAAGGGTCCGCAGATCATAATAACCACCCATGCCCCAGGTACCAGACCCTGTGCTGGGCACTGGGGATACGGCCATGAATAAGTGTCAGGCTCCCACCCTCGTGGAGCTTGCAGTCTCCTGGAAGAAACCCACAATACAGAATTAAACAGAATGGCAGGTAACGATGGGGCCTGTCGGTGGGGGTGACGTCTGAGCAGAGATCTGAGTGACTGGAGGAGGCTAACTATGCCAGGGTCTCCGTGCCAAGGCGTATCTGGTAGAGGGAAGAGTTCATGGAAAGCTCAAGGCTGAGCGAGTTTGGCATTTTCCAAACAGTGGGAGCAGATGGAGTAGTAAAGAGGAAAGAGCGAGACTCTTTGGGGGGTCATGGCCAGAGCCCAGGTTTTATTTTGCGTGCAGTGGGGAAGAGGGGCAAGTGGAGGGTTTTGAGCAGGGTAGTAAAATGCTATGATTTCTGTTTTTATTTTTTAAAGATTTTATCTATCTATCTATCTATTTATTTATTTTTTAGAGAGAAGGGAAGGGCGGGAGAGAGGGGGAGAAACACCGATGTGAAAGATACATTGATTGGCTACCTCTCCCACGCCCCCAGCTGGGGACCGGGCCTGCAACCCAGGCATCTGCCCTGACTGGGAATCGAACCGGCGACCTTTTGGTTTGCAGGCTGGTGCTCAATCCACTGAGCCACACCAGCCAGGGCTGATCTCTGTTTTTAAAGACAACTTTGGTTGGTGCAGGAAGACTAAATCTGGAGGGGCCATAGTGAGGCAGGGAGATACGGCACGCTGTCCAGGTGAAAAATGAAAATGGCTTGGACCAGTGTTGCGGCAGATGGAGAGGAGACAGTAGAGATGTGGGACAGCTTTTGGAGTTGGGGACACAACTGTTCACTGAAATGGTGGAGAGAGAAAAAAGGAGTCAAGCAGGACTCCTATGGTTTTGACTTGAGCATCTGGGTGAAGGACGGTGCCGCGATCGGAGATGGAGAACACAGAGAGGAGCAGAATTTATTACCCAGGCCGGGGGCAGGGGGCGTGCGGAGGTGGGGCAGGGGGTAAAAAAAACTGTGGGTCCAGCTGGGTGGAGAGAGTGGGGGAAGCTGGAGGGCTCTGATATCCTCATGGTTCCTGGCTGGGGGGTGGGGGCGGGTTGCAATCCCTGTCAGATCAAAGCCTGTTTATGTCAGTATCTATGTAGTATTAGAGCATCTTGAAAAAAAATTCAAGATGCTGGAATGTGTTGGGTGCTTTTGGCAACCTTTAGGAAGCCCCTGCAAAGTTAAGAGACAAGCTTAGGCTGAAGATGGTGGCCCATCCTTATCATCAAAAGGAAAAGTCATTCTCTCTTGTTGCCCCCTCACTTCTCATTACTTTGAAATTTTATTACCGGCTTATGAACATCCTGATAGCACCGCTACACATGGTCCACCCCTTCCCCATGCTGAGTATCTGACTCATAGACACAGGACAGGAGGCTCAGAGGACCTTGAGAAAGGGGCTCCACAAGTCAAAGTCTGCTAGCAGGATGCAAGAGGCGTAGAAACTGGCAAGGAGAGCGGAGCACGAAGAAAACAAAGGAGAAAGAAACCAGAGAGATGAGGGAGCTGCTGGAGGCCAGCACCTGAGCTGAGCGGTGGAGGTGCCAGGGGCGGCTTGAAAAGAACCCAAGAGAAGACGACGCAAGGCCCTGCGAGAAGCATTCAAATTCTTGAATTTCAGACTTGGAAAGGCCTTTGGGGACCAGGTGGCCGTCTCTTTCAACAGAAAAAGGAACTGGTCTGCAAGGAGGAAATGGGAAAGAAAAGGAGAAACAAAATAACCAGGTCTCCAAGGTTTAGAAACCACAGAAAGAAGTCAACAGCTCTGTGCTGAACTTAGAAAGCCCAGCCCTTAATTTCCCATCCCTCCCGTTTGATAAATGTCTGGCCCACTTCGGTCCAGCTGCTTTCTGGAAGCAGGCGGTTCTCCCCCGCCCCATTTGGAAGATAGGATCAAGATCTCCTGGTCTGACATCTGCCCCCCCCCGCCCCCCCCCCCCACACACTCCTCCCCTCGTTCCAGCTGGGTCTGCTCTCGCACGTTCCCAGCTCACCCGTTCTGGCCAACACAGGCACACGCACTGCAGTGCATGGCCTCAGGCGGAGTGACAGGCTGGAGGGTCACTTCCTGAGGGGTAGCTTGGGTGGGCACTGGGGGTGGGGGGATGGTCAGGAGGGGAGACAGGCTGACGCAGCTTCTCCAAGCCATGCAGGGATCCAAGGAAAACACAGCTGGAGACAAGGAGAGGGGGTGGGGAGCCAGGCTACGCCTGTTGACATCTTAGGCAGAAATCCAATTTGGTATCCCGTGGTCAGAGGAGCCTGTTTACTTACTGGGGCCGGTTACTTCCTCTCGCTGTATCTCAGTTTCCCAACCTGCACAGCAGGGGCCATCATAGCTATGTCACAGGATTGCTGTGAGGATTACATGGGGTCGCTGACAAAGAAGGACGATAGAGTGCAGTGGTTAGGAGCTCGGGCTCTGGAGCCAGGCTGACTTGACTTAAACGTAATGGCTTAACTTTAGTCAAGTACAAATGCACAGCTAGTCTTGAACTTGAACCTATGCATCCGATACATGGAACAATATTTAAGAAAAGAGTTCGTATCTCTCAGATCAACCACGACCTCTGCAGGGTTAATTAACCTCTGTGGGCCTCAGTTTTCTGGTCTGTAGAATGGAATGATGATACCTATCTTATAGGATGTTATAAAGCTTAACTGAATTAATATTTGTAAAGTTTTAAAAAGATTTTATTTGTTATTTATTCTTAGCGAGAGTGGAAAGGAGGAGAAAGACAGGGAGAGAAACATCTGTGTGAGAGAAACACTGATTGATTGCCTCTCACACACTCCCCAGCCGGGGACTGGCCCACAGCCCAGGCATTTGCCCTGACCTGGAATCGAACCTAACACCTTTCGCTTTGCAGGATGATGCCCAACCAACAGAGCTACACCAGTCAGGGCCATAAAGTTTTTGTTGTTAAAATAACTAGTTAATACTATTAACCAGAGATATTTCTTGAGGCCTTTGGTGTGCCAAGTACTAGGTTCAGCACTTTATCTACTTCATTACATTAAAATACCCCTGCCACCTAGAGAGGTAGGCAGATACTAGATCATCCCCATTTACAAATGTGGGACCTGAAGCTCATAAAGAGATTTACTTAAAAAAAAAAAAATATATATATATATATATATATATATATATATATATATATATATAATTTATTTTTAGACAGAGGTGAAGGGTGGGAGAGAAACATCAATGTGTGGTTGCCTCTCACATGTCCCTTACTAGGGACCTGGCCTGCAACCCAGGGATGTGCCCTGACTGGGAATTGAACCAGCAACACCTTTACTTTGCAAGCCAGTGCTCAATCCACTGAGCCACACCAGCCAGGGCAAGAGATTTATGTTTTAATTTACTCTAGAACTACAGCCCATGGGCTGAATCCAGCGAGCAGCCTGTTCCCTGAAATACTGTTTATAGCTGCTTCCATGCTACCGTGGTGGAGCTGAACAGCTGTGACAGAGACTGGAGGGCCTGTAAAACCTAAAGTATGTGCTATTCTGGCCCTTCACAGGAAGAGTTTACTGACCTCTGCTCTAGAAAGTGGTAGAAGCAGGACTCGAACCAGGACTCGAACCAGGTCTGTCTGATTCCAAAGTACCTAGTTGCTTTGCTACCCTGTTTTTTGCTTTTGTTTTTAAGATTTTTATTTATTTTTAGACAGAGGCGAAGGGAGGAAGACAGAGAGGGAAACATCAACGTGTGATCACCTCTCACACACCCTCTACTGGGGACCAGGCCAGCAACCCAGGCACATGCCCTGACTAGGAATCGAACCTGTGACCCTTTAGTTCACAGTCCAGTGCTCAATCCACTGAGCCACACCAGCCAGGGTGCTCTCCTGTTTTTTTGTTGGTGGTGGTTTTCTTGTTGGTGGTGGTTTGTTTATTTGTTTTTTGTTTTGTTTTGTTTTTGGGTTTTTTTTTTGTTTTTTGTTTTTTTTTTTTTTGCAAAATTTCTGTGCTGGCCACACAACAGAGGCTAGAGAAGCCTTTCTTTCCTGTCCCTTTGAGTGCTGGAAAGTCTCCCCTCCCTCTTCAAAGCCAGGAGTGAGAGTGGAAAGGGATTCGGGGATTCTGATCTCTCCATCCCTCCAGCCAAGTTCTGGAAGAAAGGAGAAACCCATGTGAGGGAGAGAGGCAGGCCGAGGGGGCAAGTCCCCGGATCAAGGCCAGTGACTGCACCTTATTGTTTTCCAGCCCAGGCCAGGCCTGCGTTTGGCCTGAGACAGGCGAGGTGCGGGAGTTGAAAGAGAATCCCAGGCTGGTGTGGGTATCATCTGCTCCCAGGGACATTGGAGGACTCCAAAGCAGTTCAGTCACGCCACAAATGTTTATTCAGTACCGACTCTGTGCCGGACACCGTTCTAGATACTGGGAATAAGTGGTGAGTCAGGTCCCAGCTCTCTGCATCCCCATGAACCAGTAACGTAATAAACCAGCATTAAGTCCAAATACGATCTATAAAGAAAACAAACCAAGCTGATGTGATTGAGAGTGACTGCTGGGTAGGCAGCGAAGGCCTCTCTGAAGAAGTGCCATTCAAGCTGAGAGCAAAAGAACAAGGAACCAGCTGTGGAACGATCAGGTGGAAAAGCATTCCATCCAGTGGGAACAGCAAGGGCAAAGGCCCTGAGCAAGGGGAATGCAATTTGCATGTTCAAGGAACCAAAAGGCCAGTGCGGCTGGAGCGGAACGAAAAGGGGGGACGGTGGTGCAAGGCAAGACGGGGCGGGCCCTTCCACAGGTGGGACGTCAGGGCAGGGGAGCAGGAGTCTATTCACGTGTGATGGAAAGCTACCGGATGGATGATGGCTCATGGCGCCGATGACTGTAGCTAACATTTTGTGAGCCCGTACTAAATGCTAGTTGCTTATTAAGCCCTTTAAATGCCTTAATTCACTTAATCCTCACCAGCAATCCAGATGAGGAAACCGAGGTCCCGAGAGGTGACACCACGCACCCAAGGCGACGTAGCCACATTGAAAGCTCACTGGGGTTGCTGCGGGGACAGTAGGTTGCAAGGGCCAAGACCTTATAGGAGATAACAATGACACAAAGATGGAGCTCGCACTGCAGTGAAGGAGAGGAAAGAAAACTAACATCCACCAGATTTCCTGCCTGTGCCACGCTCCAGGAAGAGTGAGAGTTACTAGAGTTCAAGCGTACGTTTTTTCCACTTCCTCCTCTGGATATTGTTAGCACATTTGCTTACACCGCCTCTGCCTTACTTGCCTGTGGTTTGTGCCCGTAATCACAACAGCTAGCATTTATTTGATGCTAATGGTGTGCCATGTACCATGCCCAGCACATGCACTACGCTCAGTTTATTCTTGCAGTAAGCTTATTGGGGCCCCTTTACGGTGAGGATATTGAGGGTCACAGCCGCTTAAGCAAGAAATCCAAGAACTGGTATTAAGAATTGACAGCATAGGATTTGAACCCTGGTCTTTCAGACACAACAGTAATTAAGCACTTAGCTACTGGGTTATAACCACTCACCTCCCTCCATCCCATGAATGGTCAGTCTATGGGTTCCCCAACGGTGGCCGCAGGACAGCATTTTCCTCTAGTTGCCTGATGAGTTCGCAGGTTAAGAAGGCCACATTAGTTTATCTACATCTAGGGTGACCAGCCGTCCTGGTTTGCCTGGGACCGAGGGGTGACCAGGAAGGGAGATACTCAGTTATCAAAGCCAGGAAAGTCCTGGGCAAATCAGGACAAGCTGGTCATGAGTGCTTGCTGCTAAATCCGTATTCGCTGGACATTATTGTTCTCCTTTCCTCTTTCTTCCGTTTGACAGTAAGAAAGTAACAAGCACCTATTCTGTGCCCTGTCCTAGGAGCAGGGAACTCTGTAGGCAATAGATCTGCTGAGGGGTTGGGGAGGGGTACTGTTCAGAGAACCTAGTTCCGAAGGTTCGCAGAAAAAATCCGCAGTTCCTGGGGAAACGCCAAGCCTCCCTCTGGGACGACTCCAGCAGCCTGTGCAGACTCGTCTGGACCCCGTGGGAGAGGTTCCAGGACCCTTTTCCCCAGGTAGTGACACAGGGACGGTTGGGGATTCCATAGAGAAGCCTGGCAAGGAGAGGTCTTGAGACGGTTGTGGGTGGAAGGGAAGGAAAAACTGTGCCTTTGGCATTGACTTTGTGGCTTGCCCTGGGCTGCCTTAAAGGCCTAAGAGAGGCAGTTCCTTTATCACACACATTTTGCTAGATGAGGAAACTGGAACTCAACGACCCCAGTGAAGTGACTTGCCCAGCATCACGCAGGAAGAGATGAGTAATTGGAATCTGAACCAAGGTCCCAGAGAAGCGGGGATTGTTGGGGCCGGGCGGGCCCACTCCTGCACTTCCCTCCCTCCAGTTCGGCTTGGGTCTGCCACTTGTCTTGACAGCGTCCGGGCCTGTCACGGGGCTCTGTACAGCCTTCTCTACCACCCGGGCTGCCAGCGTCCCGCCCCATCCCCTCCCAACTCCCGAGGGAGGAGGGGAGAGCGGGAAGAGGAGGGGGGTCAGAGAGGCCCGGCTTTATAAAGGCGGATGGAACAGCGCGGCCCGCCAGACCCGCCGTCCGGATCTCCTGCGCTGCCAGCCGCCCCACGTGACCGCGCCGACCCTGCACCCCCACCTCCCAGCTCCACCGCAGTGAGTTGGGGTGCGTTCCTACCCACCCCTAGGCCTTCGCTGAGCCGCATGGTCCACTAAACCCGGGGTGGAGAGGTTACCCCATGAAGGAGGGCGTTGAGATGGGGGTCACCAGTCAAAATCTCGATGGCAGGGATTTAGGACCCGGGAGAGCCGAGAGACCCCTCTCCTCCCTGGCTCGGGGCCTGGGTAACTGCAAGCTAGCCCCCAGGAATGCGCGTGCAGCCGTTCCCATGGTAACGGGCAAGCCGCGCCCGCCCTCTGCTAAAGGAAAGAGGTTGTTGGGGAGGTCCAAATTCGTCACGCAGCGGTTGCACGAAAGAACCGAAGATATCCCCTCCCCCTCCCCCGTGCTCCAAATCCTCTGGGGGCCAGAGCGCAAGTCGCGTCATCTTTCTCAGTCTCAGTTTTTGCATCTGTTAAATGGAGCCAATATTATTGGTCCTCTTTCCCCGAAGAGCTATCTCGAGGGTAACGGCCGGCGCCAGCCCGCTCCTGTTTGGACATCCGAGGAGTGGCTTTTAGCGGCCGGGTGACTCCTGTGACCCACCCTACCCTCAGGCCCGCTCGCTATGGCCCTCTTCTGGGCCCTCTTCTTAGCCCTGGTGGCTGGAGCTCACGCCGAGATCCCTGGCTGCAAGCTCCGCATCACCTCCCAGGCGCTGGAGCTGGGTAAGGGCCGCCGGCTGGGGCAGTTGAGGGTGGGGTCACCCCAGCAGCGGGTGCAGGAGCTAACGGTCTTGCTCCTGCCTCAGTGAAGCAGGAGGGGCTACGATTTCTGGAGCAAGAGCTGGAGACTATCACCATTCCGGACCTGGGAGGCAGAGAGGGCCCCTTTGCCTACAACATCTCTGAGTAAGTAGGGAGCCTCTGGGCGGGGCTTCGAAGGATGGGCGTGGCCAAATCGATGAGGCGGGACTTAAGAAATAGGATGGGGCCTAGAAGATAAAGGCCAAACCTGCCAGCATAGGTGGGAATCAAGCAGGTGGGCGTGGCCTGGGGAATGTAGGCGGGGCCAAGAACAGCTGAGTGGAATCGAGGCGTGGCCAAACAGCACTAGAGAAGCGGAGTCAAGAAACTTGCCAATGGACGAGAGTTAGGTCTAGGGCACCCTAGTGTAGCTACTGGGAGAGTTCCTGGGAACAGATAAAGTCCCTTGGTTTAGAACGGTAGGGACAGGGAGATCGGATTTTAGATGAGGTGGACAAAAGACTCGGTTGAAAGACCAGGTCTAGCAACCCCAGGGTGTGGAAGGGAAGGGAAGGGAGTGCAAACAACAAGACTTCTAAGAGAAGGAGCGAAGCTCGCTTCCCACATGAGTCAGGAGAAGCTCATTTCGGAGCCACCCAAGCCCAGGGTGGGCACCTGAAGAGCAACGGAATAATTCATTCCAAATACCCGTTTCCCCAGGCCTGGGCTGGAAGAGGAGGGGCTGAATTTCCCGTTGTGTGGTATCCCTTCTTGGCCTTGAATCTGACCCTGAGGCCTCCTGCAGGGTGAAGGTCATAGAGCTGCAGCTGACATCCTCCAAGCTCCATTTCCAGCCAGAGCAGGAGCTGGTGCTACAAATCAGCAATGCCTCCTTGGGGCTGGGCTTTCGGAGACAGCTTCTCTACTGGTTCTTGTGAGGACCTGGCACCCTCAGGGGAGTGGCAAGTGGGTCAGGAGGGCTGAGGATGATGTGGGGGTGTGGGCAATGCCTTAGCCTTTCTGAGTCTCAGTTTCTTCATCTGTGCAATGGGGACGGTCATATCCACTTCACAGGGGCTGATAGGGTTTGGTGGAATATCTGGTAAACTGCAAAAGTGAAGCCTTCTTAAGAGGTGTCATGATGTATGGGGATGGGGAGTGGAAGTGAAGTCTCGGTTAAGCTCCAAGCTTGGGTGAACGCTAATCCCGCACCCCACTCCCGGCAGCTACGACGGAGGCTATATCAATGCCTCCGCGGAGGGTATATCCATCCGCACCGCTCTGCAGCTCTCCAGGGATCCTACTGGCCGCATCAAAGTCTCCAACGTCTCCTGCGAGGCCTCTGTCTCCAGAATGAGTGCAGCCTTCGGGGGAACCTTCCGGTGAGCCCCGTCCCCAATCCCAGTGCACCCGCTTCGAGCTCCACAGTCCATCTGCCGAGTGCAATGCAAAGTGCACAGACTTGGGAGTCAGACCAGCTAGGTCCAAATGTCAGCGCCACCATTTCCTGGCTGTGTGACCTCGGGCAAGTCGCTGAAGCTCTGAGCCTCAATTTCCTCGTTGGTTATATGAGGATGATAATAGAAACTGTTTTATAAGATGTTGAGAGGCCTGTTCGTGTTAATATATGTGAAACTATTTAGAGCAGTACCTGGGATATAATAAGTGGCTAGCCACCTAGGTAAGAGGATATGGGTGCACAGTTGGGCATGAAATGGGTTCTCAAAAATCGATGGCTCTTATTAGTTATAACGAAGATAATAACACAGGCCCAGGTTCAGGGCTGAGAAGGGGCCTTTGTGCTGGTTCCAGAAGAGAGTTGGGGAGAGGATGTGGTAGATTTGTCATGTGCTGTTAGTACACTGTCACATTTTAATTATTCAACAAAGTGTATGCCTCCCTGGCAAGTGTGGCTCGGTTGGTTGGAGAGTCAGCCTGTACATGGAAAGGTTGAGGGTTCAACTCCCAATCAGGGCACATACCTAAGTTGCAGGTTCGATCCTCCATCAGGTCGCACAAGGGAGGCAATCGATATTTCTCCCGTCAATGTTTCTCTCTCTCTCTCCCCCTTCCTCTCTCTCTAAAATCAATTTAAAAATATCTTCAAATGAGGATTTGAAAAACAAAAAAGTGTACGTCAGTCCCTGAGGATTAAGAAAGTAGCTCAGCCCTGGCTGGTGTAGCTCAGTGGATTGAGCGCGGGCCTGCGAACCAGAGAATCGCGGTTCGATTCCCAGTCAGGGCACATGCCTGGGTTGCTAGGCCAGTTCCCAGCAGGGGACGCATGAGAGGCAACCGTACATTGATGTTTCTCTCCCTCTCCCTCTCTCCTACCCTTCCCCTCTAAAGATAAATAAATAAATAAATAAATCTTTAAAAAAAAAAAAAAAGAAAGTAGCTCAGAGCCTAGTTGGGGAGAAAACACTTTTGTTACTGGGGCCTTGAGAGAGGGACTAAGGAAGTACTCTGGGGACTAAGAAAGTCATCTGGGAAGAGTGCCTGAAAGAGGAAGCATCTGAGCCTAGGCAGGGAAATACAGAATGTGGGCATCGAGGGTGGAAGTGAGGGCATAGGTAATCACGTGGAGGTGGGATGCTCAGGGCAGGTTTGAGGAACTGTGGCTAGATTCGTTTGGCTTGTCGGGGGTTGGGGTAGGAGGGCTCTTGAGAATAAGGCTGGAGGGGATTTGGCCCTAGTCATGGAAGACCTCTATTGCAGAGCTGGTAGTTCAGGTCGAAGTCGATGCCTCCATCTCTTGCCCCCACCTCTCTGATCACTGCAATTTCTTTCGGACCTGGATTTGGATGGGGCAAGGCCCGGGCTCATTGGTCTCTCCTCTCCTTGCAGGAAGTTGTATGAAATCCTCTCCACGTTCATCACCTCAGGGATGCGCTTCCTGCTCAACCAGCAGGTGTGGGCAGTGGCAGGTCTGGGGGACCGTGGGGGTGCCCTCTCTTTCAAAGGCCCTGACCCTGGCACCCACCTCCCAGATCTGCCCAGTGCTCTACCACGCAGGGAAGGTGCTGCTCAACTCCCTTCTGGACACTGTGCCCGGTGAGTTGGTGCTGGCGGGGTGGGGAGCTCTGGGCCAGGCCCCGAGGCTGGAATAGGGGGGAGAGAAGGAGGCTGGGTGCATGGCTGTCGGGCGGCACTTCAGAGCAAATAAGCTCCTTCCACGCCCTGCTGTGGAACGGCCTTGGATTCACATGTGGCCTCTGCCGATTTGCTGTGACCCAAGGTCAGTATTCACTTTTCTCTGGGCCTTGGTTTCCTCGCTTGGGGGGTGAGGCCTCCCTCTGGGGTTGCTGTGAGGATTAACTGAGGGCTGGTTGTCAGGATCCTAAGTGTGTGCTTGTGGGTCACCAGGGCCCTCTTTGTAGTCATCACCTGGCACTTAGTAGGTGCTCAGTTAACGTGAGTTCTCTTTGCCTGAGCTGTGACCTCTGTCCACTGTGGGGAATAGGCAGGGAAGGAGGAGGCAGGGGAAACCAGGAGGGAAGGAGATCCCTTGCCATCTTGTTTAGTGATCCGATGAAACCCCTTACCAGTAATTAATGATCATAATCATAATCATAAATAGCAGCTACCGTTGTTGAGCACTTACTGCACATCAGGCGCTAAGTGCTTTCCACAGAAAACTAATTTGATCCTCATAACAACCCTATGAGGGAAGTGTTATAATGACCATGTGATAATACTTACGGGTGAGAAACTGAGGCCCAGAGAGCTTAAGCACTTGGCCGAGCCTCACACAGCTTGGAGTGATTTGGGCCCCTCCCCGCAGTACGCAGTTCTGTGGACAGTCTCGTTGGCATTGACTACTCCCTCCTAAAGGACCCTGAGGTCTCCACCAGCAATCTGGACATGGAATTCCGGGTGAGCTGCCCTCCCAGCTGACGCATCTCTCACCAGATTCCCTCCTTCTCCCTAAAGTCACTGGTTTTATCTTCCTAAAGCACAGCTCTTATGATTGAAGCCACTGGAGCACGGCTGGGAGTGCTGTGGCCCCCTGCCGTTTACCAAGTTAGGCCTGCCTCCTGGGTCTGGCCCCAGCTTTCTCACTTCACCCTGTGCCTCTGCTGTGACTCTCTCTCCAATTTGCCCCGCCCCCGCTTCCTACTTGGGGGCCTTTGCTCATGCACTGCCTTTTCCCGTCCCCCCTGAAAGGAGCTGGATGTAGAGCTCTGTGCACATAATCTCGTTTCATCCTTTCATAATCTTGAGGGTCAGGTACTAACATTGTACCCGCTGTGGGAATGTGGAAACTCACTCAGAGAGGCGAGGTCCGTTGCCCAAGGCCACACAGCACCTTTGATCTTCCTACTGGAGTAGAGCAGAGTGTCAGAGCAGAGATTTCAGAGCTAGAATGCCTGCGGTTCAGATCCTGGCTCTGCTACTTACTAGCTGTGTGACCTTAAGCAAGCCACTTGGCCTTTCTGTGCCTGTTTTCTAATATGTAAATGGAATAACACAGTAAGGAAACATACCTCAGGGGATTAAGGGAGTCAATCTATGTAAAGGGCATGGAAGAATCTATATGTAAGCAGTAGCTGCCGTCTTTACTGTCGCTTAGCTTTCAAGGCCCACTCAGACGCCCCCTCCTCCTTGAACCCATCCTGAGCCTCCCTTCCCAGGTCCCACGGCTTTGCTTCCTCGCGGCACTCCAGCTGCTCTCCTTCCCAAACCTTTCAGGGTGTGTGCTTGCAGGTCTCCCAAGGACAGCAGCTGGGTCCGACTCCCCACCACCCCTCACAGTGCCTCGCACTGGGCCTGGAGACATCTTTGTTCCGGGCCGGTCGGCCTTGGCCTGACCCTGAATCCCCTACCCCAGGGGGCCTTCTTTCCCCTGGCCCAGGGGAACCGGAGCTTTCCTAACCGGGCAGTGGAGCCCCAGCTGCAGGAGGAGGAACGGATGGTGTACGTGGCCTTCTCTGAGTTTTTCTTCGACTCAGCCTTGGAGAGCTATTTCCGGGCAGGGGCCCTGAAGCTGTCACTGGTTGGGGACAAGGTATGCCAAGGCCTGTTTGTGGGATGGGCAAGGGGGGACCTGCGACGGAGCTCCTGAGGACCCTGCCTCACCAACCCATTCCCCTGACCAGGTGCCCCATGACCTGGACATGCTGCTGAGGGCCTCCTACTTCGGCAGCATCGTTCTGCAGGTGAGTGTTGGTGGGAGGTAAGGACGTGGCCGGGGTGGGTGGGCATGCCCCCCTGCAGGGGACCGGTGAGGTACGGAGGTGGAGACCCCAGATGGCAGCCATGGGGTGGACAGAAGGCCTGGCCTCTGGCCGAGTCCCCTCACCTAGCCAAGCCTGTAGCTAAGTCTGTGAAGGGGGTTCGCTAGCTCTTGCTCCGTCCGTCCTAATACTTGAAGTGGTAACAAGAATGGGCTGAGAACCCAAGCTCTGCAAGGAGTGTAGCAGCTTTAATGACTGATAGGCTGTTCTTTTTGTGTATTTTCCCTTGTGTAATGGGGAGAGGGGTGGGTGGGAGTTCAAAATTTAACCAAAAATCTTCCAGTGTCCTCGGTTCAGTTTTGTAAATGATGGAGTTGGGATTTGCATCTGGATTCTGAACCTGTGATTCCAGGTCATGCTGGCATTCTCCACTACACTGTACAACCTCATAGGGTTGTCATGAGGATTAAAAGAATTAATACCCATAAAGCAGGTAGAACAGTACCCAGGACACAGTAAGTGCTCAATAAACACTAGCGGCCATTGTTATTGCTCTCATCATCCTCACTGCCGGCCAAGCACTGCTGCTAAGAGCACGCCAGACTGCCTGGGTTTGAGTCCCAGTTCTGCAGCTGAGTAACTGTCTAACCTGGGACAAGTTACTTGACCTCTTTGTGCCTCAATTTCCCCATCCCAAAAAGGAAAACACCTGCCTCACATGATTATTTTGAGGTTTAAATGAAGTGTCTGGCCCTGGCTGGTGTGGCTCAGTGTAGGGGGTGCGTGAGAGGCAACCACACATTGATGTTTTTCTCCCTCTCTTTTTCCTTCCCTTCCTCTCTCTCAAAATAAATAAGAATCTAAAAAAAAAAGAGAGAGAGAGAAAAATGAAGCATTTGCTCAAGAGTAAGTGTTTGGTCAGTGTGGGAATCGAACAGTGCTCCTACACAGCCTCTAGAAGGAACAGCACAGCAGCTTAGAGAAAGGAGACACGGCCATGGACTGGGGCATGCGATGCAAAGACCCCGTCCCGAGGAGTCGGGACAGGAGGCGGGTCGTGAATACTGAGAACTTAGGAAAGCAGAAAGAGAAGGAAGGAGACACTTTTTTTTTTTTTAAAGTTGTGTACCCTTGCGAGGAAGTTTGATGGTTTTATTTTATTTTATTTTTTTTAATATTTATTTATTTATTTATTTTTAGAGGGGAAGGGTAGGAGAGAGGGAGAAGGAGAGAAATATCAATGTATGGTTGCCTCCTATGTGTCCCATGCTGGGAACTGGCCTGCAACCCAGGCATGTGCCCTGACTGGGAATTGAACCGCGATCCCTTGGTTCACAGGCCCGCGCTCAATCCACTGAGCTACACCAGCCAGGGCGAGACACTTTTTTAAAAAAAGATTTGATTTATTTACTTTTAGAGAGGGGAAGGCAGAATGAAAAAGAGGGAGAGAATCATCAGTGTGTGAGAGATACATCGGTTGATTGTCTCTCGCACACCCCCAACCAGGGACCTGGCCCCCACAACCCTGGCGTGTGCCCTGACTGGGAATTGAACCCGTGACATTTCAGTTCGCAGGCCACCACTCAATCCACTGAGCTACGCCAGCCAGGGCAGGAGACATCCTTAGAACAAGACATTTCTCTGCACAAAGGCACCGAGTCTGGACACAGTTGTGTGGGGTTTGGGAAGCCACACCTCTTTCGGACTTGTCACTCTGGGTTCCCAGAAGGCAGAGTCTGAGCCGCCCGCTCCTCCAGGTGGGCTCACCTGGGAACAGACCTGGGCCTTGATCCTCCCTCCCTGCTCTGTCCCCAGAGCCCAGCAGTGATTGACTCTCCGCTGAAGCTGGAACTGAAGGTCCTGGAACCACCGCACTGCACCATCAAGCCCTCGGGCACCACCATCTCCGTCACTGCCAGTGTCACCATCGCGCTGGCCCCGCCCGACCTGCCTGAGGTCCAGCTGTCCAGCATGATCATGGTGCGGGCATGCCCTGAGTGAGGGCTGCTGAGGGCCGGGGAGAAGGGGGCTGGGAACCTGCCTGGTCAGTGACACAGCGCCCCTCCCCACGTTCCTGCAGGACACCCGTCTCAGTGCCAAGGTAGCCCTCCAGGGGAAGGCGCTGCGCATACAGCTGGACCTGCGCAAGTATGCAGATATCTGAAAATCTCGGGCAAGCTCTTAACCTCCCTGAGCCTCAGTGTCTTCAGGATAATCACACCTGCCTCACAGAACTGGGGAGCTAAAATTCAGTGGTACCAATACGCCACTGGAGAGCTGTGGTCTTTGTTAATGCCCCAAGAGCACTTTATGCATTAGGCGTTGGGGTGGAAGGGCTGGAGAAGTAAGTAGCCAATGTGGAGAAAAGGACACCTAGAGGGAGCAATGGCTCTCCGAGGACACACAGCCGGAGTGGTAGAAGCCCTGGAAAGGGAGCACGTGGGACACCTGAGGCTGAAGCTCAGCTCCTGGCGGCTAGGCCTGGGGGCCTCATGGAGGGGAGCTTCCTGGCTCATGTCCACCAGGCGTGTCTTTCCGTCCCGCAGGTTCCGAATCTACTCCAACCATTCTGCGCTAGAGTCGCTGGCAGTGAGTGGGGAACAATGGGGGGCCGGGGCCGGGGTCAGGGTGAGTGACTAGTGCAAGCCCACCACCCCCTTGGCCCTGACTGCACCCCTCCTCCCGCCCAGCTGATCCCGCTACAGGCCCCCCTGAAGACCATGCTGCAGTTTGGGGTGATGCCCCTGATCAACGGTAGGGGTAGGGGCCATGAGGAGGGAGGGGGGGAGCCAGGGGAACCTGGGTAGGTGCAGACTGAGCCAGCTGTCCTCGTCCACAGAGCGGACCCGGCGTGGGGTGCAGATCCCACTACCTGAGGGGATGGACTTCGTGCGAGAAGTGGTGACGAACCACGCGGTGAGTGGGGCAGCCACGGGGAAGGAGGGCGGAGCCGTCCTCTCCCTCTGCAGGCTGGGAGAGAGATCCCCCTCTGCCTCGGCCCCGCCCACCTGAGCCTTCCACAGACCCCTCCAGCCCTTTGCACAGGCTGTGCCCTGACCTTGGGACACTCTTCCCTGATCCATCCCCAACGCCTATTCATCTTTCAGGTCTTAGCTAAGGGGTCACCTCTAGGAAGCCCCCTGGAGCCCCACAAGCTGTACTCCTGCAGCCTCTATTTCAGCGCCCCTCAGAGGGGGTCATAAGAAGTGCTTTGCTGGTCCGTCTGTCCCATTAGACTGAGAGCCCCTTCAAGGCCAGGGACTCTCTCTCTCTCTAGATTCGCCTCAGTAACGGAATGAACAGACTTCCTTCTCTGTCCCTCTGCACAGGGCTTCCTCACCATTGGGGCTGACCTCCATTTTGCCAAAGGGCTGCGAGAGGTGATTGAGAAGAACCAGCCTGTGGCCACCAGGGCCTCCCAGACATCCCACGCCCCGCCACCCTCCACAGCACCCTCCACGCCACCCTCCACAGCGGCTGTCTGAGCCCTCGACCCTCACCCCTGGCAGCCTCACTCAGGACTCTAGTGCCTCGCATCCCCTCCCTCACAGCTTATAGTGTCCTCTCTAACCCCCGTGCCACGGAGAAGATCAGTTTGAAGCTGTACTCAATTTAATTCCGTAATCACAGTCAGTCCACCAATTACAGTCCGTCCAGCCTCCTGGGGCAGTCCTGAGCTCTGCTTTGTTCCTGGGATGGCATCAGTGCATTCTGGGCATTCTTGAAGCAGGGAGGGGCCAGGCCCTCCCCCAGCCGGGAATAAAGTGCAAACTCCCCCATTGCCCTGCAGGGGACTTCGGCATCAAGGGGGACCTCGCTTCTAGCAGGAGAGGCTGGGATGGGCTGGACGAGGCAGTAGGGGCCGGCACCGTGGTGGCCTCAGTACGGCTCTTTATTCAGGAATCGGGAGAACATGGTGAAGGCAGCCTGGGGCATGTCAGTGGGGACCATGTGTCCAGCACCCTGAGGAGCAAAGCTTTGTGAGATTCCCTCCCTGTACGGCCTGTGCCCCTAGTGGCTTCCTTCATCCCCCTGGACTCCCCTAGCCAGTGACCTTCCTCCTCCCCTGACCACGCCCCAAACCTTCCCTTCTTCCCTTCCACACCCTCCCCCCACTGAAAACCTGCCCTTACAAGGGGGTGGATGGTGACCCAGCATAAAAAGCCATGGGAAGGGAAGGGAAGCGGGGGGCCCTCTTGCCCCAGCTGGCCCTGCCAGGCCCAGGCCCTACCTTGATGGTGAGAAAGGCGATGTGAGAGAACTCCTTCACGAAGCCCGCGATCTGCTCCCCGCTGTCACTGTAGTCCACTAACCAGGGCCGGCGCTGCACCTCCATCTGCCCCACCAGGGAAGACTTAGCAGCCTGCGGCCGCCCGACGCCCCCATGCTCAGACACCAAGCCTGGAGAGCCCAGGGGCCAGGAACTCCCCCAGGCTGGCCCCGTCCGCCAGGCACAGGGCTCACCCTGCCCCTGCACCCACCTCACCCCGGGGCCGAGATCCCTGCCTCACCTTCTGGTTGAGGGAGTCCACGAACCACTCATCACCCATGAAGTTGCAGGCCATGTCCACGTCCCCGTTGTAGAGCAGGATCCGGTATTTCTGGAGCAGAGCAGGGGAAAGTGGCGGGGCGAGGACAAGCCTGGGTCTCACCCTTACCAGGTTCAAGCCCCAACCCTGAGGGAACTCAAGGGGCCCAGCTAAACAGCGTGCGTCAGGAAACGCTTTTGTTTTCTGACTGCTCTCCTGGGTGCCCAGTGCTCTATGAAATGCTTCACCTATGAGAGGAGATAGCATTATTAATCCCACTTTACAGATGGGGAAAACAAGGCTTCGGATATGTGAGGACCTTGCCCGGGGTCACACAGGCTGGTAAAGAAACTTGCTCCCAGGCTACCTGACCCCAGAGCCCGTGCTCTAACCTGCGCTACAGGGCTGGTCCTCACCTGGCTCTACCAGTACCTCCTAGGTGACCTTGGACAAGACTCTATCGTCCCTCGTCCCCCCCACCCCCGGTACCCAGCCATCCATCTGCCTGTCTGCCTCTCTGTAACTCGATCTGACTAGCTCTTCTCACCCTCAAGGCTAATGCAGACCCCTCAGCCTCCTACACCAGACAGGCATGGGGTGGGGCCAAAGCCTGGTTCATATCCGACCCTGCCAACCACCGGCCTCAGGCAAGTAACGTCACTTCTTGGGAGTTTCAGCCTCCCCTGCCTTGCCACTGTTCCAGGGTCCTGAGGCTACTGGTGGACCTAGCTGTGTTGCCCCTACTCACCTGTGGGGCGAGCAGCTTAAGGTACTGGGAGTGCATGCTCTGGTAGAGACGGCGATACTGTAAATTCACGAGGAAGCTGCAAGAACATGTGGGAAGGCCCCAGGAAGCCCGGGCAGGGGGAGAGGAAGAGGAAGAGGCAGCAGGTCAGAGCTCCCCTATCCCCAAGCTCCAGCCTAGGGGGCAGACAGCTGGGACTCACTCAGTCCCCTCCGTGGGCATGCCTCCTCTCTAGCACTCTCCTGGATTGGGGGCCGGGGGCGGGGGCTGGGGGAGGGGAGGAGACGGAACTCAGAGGTCCTCAACCCACTTCCACTTAGAATGCATAGGGACACTTTGATCATTTCAATGACTGGGATGCAACTGGCAAGCGGCTCGTAGGTGTGCGAAGCACAGCATGTGACAACAGCAGGGCACGGGCAGTGACCCACCCAGGAGGGACCTGAGTGGCCCCTGCTGTGCTGGGTCGTCACCTTTTTACTTGCAGGGTCAAAGGGGAGCTGAGCCGCTGGGGATGGGATTGGAGTGGGGGTGGGGGAGGGCGGTTGGGCGCGTGTCTAGTAATGAAATGCCACGGAAGTAATCGATATTTTCAACCACCATGTGGCCACTTAAGAATGAACTGGCTGAATATCCATCAACTTCGGGGGTAAACATCCTGCAAAAAACTCACTGCGGCCCGCCTGTCCCCACTGAGAAACCCTAGCCAAAGGACCCCTGGGAACTTTTCTGATGCCCACGAGCACCAAAAGCCTGCCGCGCCCTCCCACCCCGCCCACGAGCAGCCACGGAACCTCACTTGCACATGTCCCAGGAGGGCAGCTGCTCGGGGATGTGCAGGGCCTTCCGCACGAGAGGGTTGTTCAGATAGGTGGAGGTGGCCGTGGTGTTGGTGCAGGGGGGGTCCATGTGCGCCCTGACCCCGGAGCGCAGCAGCGCCTGAGGGGCACAGACACAGTTAGGGTCTTCGCTTCCCTGCCCCACCCTGCCCCGCCCTGGGAGGAAGCCCGGGCCCCTGCACACCTGATGCCACGTGCGCTTGATAGGCAGGCGGGTGAAGATGTTGCCCAGGTCGTGGATGACGACGGCGTCTTTCTCGTACCTGCCAGTGAAGTGGGGAGATGGGTGCCTGAACCTCCAGATGGGGCTGGGGCTGGTCCCATGGGGCACCCAGCAGCGCCTACCTTACATGGCCAGGCACGCCCCCAGCACATGGGGCGTAGAGGTTGTAGATGTTGAGGCCAGAGCTGCCCACGATGCGGGACACTTCCTGCAGCTGCAATGACACACCGAGCCACTGGGCTTGACAAAACCCTAGTGACATTCCCTACTTGTCCCAAAATTCGGTGCTTTCCTACTTCACCTTGCCATTACCCTCCCGCTACTCTTCTCGCAGGTGGGGAAACTGAGGCTCAGTGGAAAGAGTCTGGCATAATGGTCTCCAAATCCTAGCGCTCCCACTTTCCAGCCCTGTGACTTCGACATTCTTGGCCCTAGTTTCCTCATCAGGAAGATGGGGATGATATGATCCCCCCTGAAGGAGACACTGGAAGATGACCCTACGCTGACACAGTTCAGCAGTCCTGACACGTAGCAGGTGTTCGATAAGAGAATGCCCGTCCCCTCCAGGGGTTACAGGGTTTGCCCAGAGAGTCACAGGAAGTGGTGGGGGATAGCACCCATATTCTTATGTCCCAGAGAACACCCAACTGCTGAAGGATGCGGGGTGGGACAACAATGGAGAATGGCGGACAGGGGGTCCCCGAGATGCGGTGCTGTTCTCAGGACTGGCAGTATCAGGGGTGACATGTGGGGGTGGGGCAGAACCTTACGCTGGTTACGCATTCTGGGTCTTTGTTGTCATAGAAGTTGCACTTGTTTTGTGAGCAGCAGTGGGTCTGGAGAGAAGACCAGAGCCTGCAGAAGATCAGAGTGCAAGTGCTTAAAGACCCACGGTGGGCAGAGGCGGCGAGAACCCCACCTTCTCCCTCCAACCGGACCCCAGGGGATGAGGAAATAGATCACAGGGTGCAGTATGTAGGTCCCCAGCCTAGCTGCCCCTGGGCCTTGATGCCAGGTCTCCTTGGTCCCTTTAAATTCTAACCTCTAGTCTTTGGTCTTTTTGCACCAAACCCTTCTAAGCAACCCCAGCCCCCACCATGCGCTGATAAACCAGGGTAGGCCCTGGGAGATGATGTGCCTAGAGGACACACCTGAGATCTTATGACCTGCCCCACCTCGAAGACCACCCGGCTGCCCCCCTCCCATACCTGTTCCCCAGAAGGCCATGGTAGTAGGCAAAGTAGACGAGAGAGTTGTCGTTCTGCTCATAGGAGGAGAGTCCATTGCCCACAGCCAATCCCTGTGGAACAGCCAGGGTATTCAGCTCAGCAGGAGGGGGAGGAAGAGGAGCCACCCTTGACCTACAACCCAGGGTGCTTTGTGGGGATGTGTGTGGGTGGAGGAGGCCACACTACATAGAGAACGGAGCTGGCAGTTTGATAGGTGAGTTCCCTATCATGGGAGGCAAACAAGCAGAGAAAGGCCGGCTCGTGCAAGGGTGTCATGGAGGAGTCTGGGTCGGATAGCGGAGGTGACCTGTTTGACCTCGCTGGCCCGGAAGCTATAGTCCCAAGTCACCTCCCTTCCTCCCTGCAGCTGCCCTGCACCTGAAGGTTCATGCTTGGGTCCTGCATGACCAGCACGGCCAGGGTGGGGATGTAGATGCCGGCATAGCTCTCCCCCGTCAGGAAGAGCTCGTTGTTCTTGTACTCAGGAAAGAGGCGGAAGAAATCTTGAAGGGCCTCGAAATTACTCTGGGCGACCTGGGGACGGCAGGATGGAGGGGATCTGGGGACTTTGGTGTCTGAGCCGGAAAGACTCTCCAGATGACACCAACCTACCCTGTTTGTGCAAGAGGAAGTGATAGTGAGGAGGCACAGTGCACAACACGTGACAGCGAAAAATGGGTCCCACAGCCATGGTCTTTCTCTCCCCGTGTCAGGCCACCTTCAGAGAGCCAGGCGGCTGGGGCACCAGGGCAGGTGCGGCACTCACCTCAGTGTCATTGGTTGCATAAAGCTTGTCATTGGAGTAGGAGAAGCCCACCCCAGCTGGGGACTCCAGGTACAAGACATTGGCAATCTGGAGGGGAGGGAGGAGGAAAGCAGCTGCGGAGGGCTCCGCCCATCCAAGGGCCCAAGGCTTCCCCACGGGACCCACAGCAGCGGCCGTACCAGGTTCCACGAATAGGGATTGTACTCCAGGGTGACACCATCTGGCTGGATCTGAGGATGACAGACGTGGCTGATTAAGGCCCAAGAACCCACCAGGGGGAGGGAGAGGGCCACCGCATTCAGCCGATGATACAGACACAGAAACTAAGGCTCAGGAAGAGGTGACGTTTTTGGAGAAAAAGGCAAAAGTCCTTTCCCCCTCTTCGCCGGCCTCTTCCTTTGGGAAGTGTCCCCGCCCTCTCCTTTTCCTGGGTCAGGAAGGAGAGCGCTGCTTTCCACTCACCAGGAAGGGGCCGTGCTCGGTGAGGAAGCCGTCTAGGGAGCTGCAGCCCGGCCCTCCGTTGAGCCAAAGCACCACAGGGCTGCTCTTGGGATCCTTCTGGGACTCCACAAACCTGGGAGGGGTGTCAGGCCGGGGTGGGTGCAGGCGGAGGGGCCTCTTCCAGCCCTCCCCGCTCCCCAGCTCCGTAGTCCTCTCCCCTGATGGGCATCACTGTGGGCCCCCCCCACCCCGCCCAGGGAGGGAGAGCTGCGGACCAGTAGTGGAGATGCTTGGAACCGGAGCCTTTGAGGTAGCCGGAGTAATGGCGGAAAGAGGGCTGCTTGGCCAGCCCAGGCAGACACTGGACCTCGTCCTGATCGGGGGCTGCCTCGCCTCGGGGCGACCACAAGAGCAGCAGCAGCAGCAGGAAGCGCGGCGGCGATAGCGCGGCTCGGACCATCTGCGGAGGAAGCGGGCGCCTGCTGTTTACTTGGTCGCTGGCTGCGCGCAGCAGTCCCTGGGGAGGCGCCGGCGGCGCTCTGGCGAGGAAATCCCCAGCCCCGCGCCCAGCTCCCACCGCCGAGCCTCCTCCGCCCCCAGCGCCCGCAGCCGTGGCTCCGGGATCCCTTCCAGCCTCCGACGTCTTCTCACCTCTGCTCCCCCGCGTCCCAACTCTCCAGAAGGTGCCTGGCTATTGCAAGTCATGTGTATGCTCAGTCACGTGTGCTGCGGTGTCACGTGACAGACGGCCCCCGCGGCTCAGCTGTTTCTACTGACCCTGGGTGGAGGGGGCGGGCACTGCGGCGGACCACGCCCTGCCAGGGTCCGCGGGCTTCGCAGGTCACGTCCCTGGTGCCCTTGAGATGATTCGGGTGTGGGCCGCCAGGATCCCCCATCCTCCAGAGGGATCTCGTTCTAGGCGGGGTGGCTGAGCAAGCGGCGCTAGGACACCCGGCACAGAGCCTCGGGGAAGGGAGTACGTGGGAAATTCCCTACATGGTGCCCCCCGCAGTCGTCTTCTGAGCCAGCTGCCCAAAATAGCCCCAGGCACCCGCCGGCCGGCTCATGGCAGGGAAATGGCTGCTGTCTCCGACCCCGTGGAATTGGGTCCGACCCGGGAACCCGCGCGCCCCGAGCCCCCTCCCACCCGCTTCCACCGGGTGCACGGTGCCAACATCCGCGTGGACCCTTCCGGGACTCGAGCCACACGCGTGGAGAGCTTCGCTCACGGCGTGTGCTTCAGTCATGAGCCACTGGCCCCAGGCCAGGTATTCCTGGTGGAGATCGAGGAGAAAGAGCTGGGCTGGTGCGGCCACCTGCGCCTCGGCCTGACTGCGCTAGACCCCGCCAGTCTGACCCCCGTGCCCGAGTTTTCGCTGCCTGACTTGGTCAGCCTCGGCCACACCTGGGTCTTTGCCATCACGCGCCATCACAACCGCGTGCCCCGGGAGGGCCACCCGGAAGCAGAGGCAGTGGCCCCCAGCCGACCCCCGGCCCTCCTAGTGGAACCGTATCTGTGCATTGAGCAGTTTCGTATTCCCCGCGACCGCTTGGTGGGCCGCAGTCGGCCTGGGCTCTACAGCCACCTCTTGGACCAGCTCTATGAGCTGAACGTGCTGCCTCCAACCGCGCGCCGTAGCCGCCTGGGCGTTCTCTTCTGCCCACGCCCGGATGGCACAGCAGACATGCACATCGTCATCAACGGCGAGGACATGGGCCCCAGCGCCCGGGGGCTGCCAGCCACGCAGCCCCTCTACGCAGTGGTGGACGTGTTTGCCTCCACCAAGAGCGTGCGCCTGGTCCAGCTTGAGTATGGCTGTAGGTATCCCACCCCCTGGGGATCGACCCCTCCTGGCCTAGGGTGGGGACCCAAACTTGCTAGGCTCCCAAGCCAGCTAGCAAGCCCTTTGTCTGCCCAGAAGTTGGGGGATCTGACCTCACATTCTGCTTCTGCTTGTGATCTTGGATAAGCCACTACCTGGCTCTGGGCCTCAGTTACTCATCTTGGCTGTGATTGATTAGGATGCCCTCCAGATTCCCTTCTGCC
The DNA here is from genome assembly GCA_039655065.1 of Glossophaga mutica. Taxonomy (NCBI): domain Eukaryota; kingdom Metazoa; phylum Chordata; class Mammalia; order Chiroptera; family Phyllostomidae; genus Glossophaga; species Glossophaga mutica. Next base: position 97,736,374 of record CM077312.1, on the reverse strand, counting down.
TTTGACAGTATTTTCCGTATTAACCCAGGGCAGGGTTTCTGAACTGATTTTAGATTCTGGGCCTCTTCGAGAATTGTGTGCTTTTTTATCAAGCAAATGCTCCTAGAGTTTGGGCATACCAATTTTTAAAAACGTATTTATTTATTTTTAGAGAGAGGGGAAGGAAGGGAGGCAGAAAAGGAGAGAAACATCGATGTGCAAGAGAAATATCACTCAGTTGCCTCTCACAGGCCCCCAACCAGGGACCCATAACCCAGGCCTGTGCCAGGACTGGGAATGGAACTCGCAACCTTTCCGTTCACAGGCCGGCGCTCAATCCACTGAGCCACACCAGCCAGGGCCATATCAGTTTAAAGTCATCACAGACCGACCGTAGACTGAGAGCTTCATCCTTAGGTGTGGTTCTCTGGCAAACCCTTTATTTAGATCTCGGATCCCATTTTTATGTATTCCACGAACTAGAACCCACTTCGTGCCGGGCCCGTGCGGAGGCTGGAGCCGCAGAGCTGAGTCAGACACTACCCCTGCCCTGAGAAGCTGCTAAGTGAGGGGAAAGGGAGGGCCCTGAGTGTTAGACTAGAAATAGGGCTGCAGCGTTGTGAAAGTGTTGTGAAAGAGGTGCTTATCTCAACCACAGGTACAGCCCCGTGAGTCATGGGGGTGCCGAGAGAGCAGAAGGCAATTGCACAAGTTCATGACAGAGGGGAGACCAAGACCTCGATCTTCTGGGACTTAGCCTTAGACCCACCCTGCAGTTCAGTTCACCTTTGACCGTCCTCTTTCCACAGTGCCCTCCCTGCAGACCCTGTGCCGCCTAGTGATCCAGAGGAGCGTGGTGCACCGGTTGGCCATCGATGGGCTCCACCTGCCCAAGGGACTTAAAGATTTCTGCAAGTATGAGTGAAGGCCTGCAGGGAGCCCCGAGCTGAGTCCAGGGGCATGTCCTGGCCCCTGAGCTGCAGCTGGTCAGAAGCTGGCCGTCCCATGTCAGCCAGGGCCCAAAATAAACACAGCCCATGCTGCACTGATCGACAGAGGGTCTCCTTGCCCCTGAGGCCTGTGAGAAGCACTCCTTTTAGAATTGCTGTGGGCTAGCAGGTCAGAGCAAGAGAGAGCATGTTAGACGTCACCTAGCCGGGGGTTCCCAGCCTGGGTGTTGGTCAGAGTCATAGACTCCGCTTCAGAGATTCCTACTAGATTTGTTGGAGGTCTGGGCCTAGACACTTGTTTTGCAAAAGCTCCCCTGGAGATTCTAACGTACAGCCAGGATTGAGAAGCCTTTCCCTTGTGCAGAGGTCTCGGCTTTAGCACATATTATAACCACTTGGGGACCTTTGAAAAATACTGATAACTGGATCACACCCTGGAATTGTGATTTAGTTGCTCTGGGATGAGGCCGGGCATAAGGATTTCTAACGTTCCCCAGGGAGAGACTAATGTGAAACCTGGTGCGAGAACCAGTGCCCTAGACTAGCTATTTCATTTTGTAGTTGGGAACCCAAAGCCCAGAGATGGGAATATAGTTGTTCCAAAATCACACAGCAAACGCACGGATGCAGGGCGTTCCTGTCCTCACACTACAGGCACAAAGCACTGGACTCTGTCCTCTGCACCTCTGATCATGTGCCCCCACACAAATGGTCTCCTTGAATCCTCACAACTTCCCGTGAGGCAGTGGGCAGTCATTACCACCACGTCACAAAGGAGGATATCAAGGAACAAAATGGCCCAGGAGGCTCACCCAAGGTAAAGGCAAGAACCTAGAATGCCCAGATCCTGGGCTCTTTCAACTCCACCCCATTGTCTTGTAGACGTTCTAGAATGAACAGGTCAGTGCTGTGGGGTGGGTCCCAGTTATAGAGGGGAGGGATTATGAGGTGACATTCTAGAAGGGGAAGGGGGTGGGAGAGGAGGCAGATGATTATTCCTTCACAAACAGGGGCTTTGGGACAGTCATGTCCTATTTCATGTCTCCACAAACTCATCCAGGTCTTCTGCCTTCCGGCCAAGGTGAGAGGGGGGCTCCTGGAACTGGAGGGGGTGCCACAGCTTTCCCTGAGAACCTGCGTTCTGGCTCCAGGGAGGTGGAGGTTCTGCTGGGCATTTGGGGGCTGGCCCTCGAGGGAATTCTTTTCAAAGACGAGCCATTCCCAGAGGGCTTGCCAAGAGCTAGCCACTTCCTCTCTCATCCGTTGAACAAACACTTCTTCATCACTTAGGGTTGAGGACTGGGTGTGTGCATCTGAGTAAAACCGAGTTCCCAACCACCAGCCACCCCTCTTAGGCAGGTCTTAACTGCTCCCGCTCCCAGGGCTCTGCTCCTGTGCCCTGCCCCTCAGGGCCTCCTCCAGGAGACCAAGAATAACATTCCATCTCATTCCTGTTTCTGCAGGTGAGACTGCTTCTCCAGGCTCATCCCTTGGGCCCTATAGTCCTGTAGAGCCAGTGGTGGTGGCCCCTGGTGGACGAGGCCCACTGCACCAGAAAGCTGAGCAGGTGGTACCTGCTGCCCAGGCCTGGGGCCCAGCCCTGGCAGTGCCGGAAGCCAGGGGCTGTCTTGGGGGGCCTAGCTGGGAGACACTGCGGCAGAAGGAGTATGGCCAGTACTGCCCCAAGTTCTCCCACGTGAAGCAGCCAGAGAGCTTGGGCTGGGAGGATGGCTGCTCCAGAAGTCGAGCTCCCCACCCAGGGGGCTCCAGCAGGCCCGGGGCCCTGCTACTGCGCGGGCTGTCACCAGGGGTTGTGCCAATGCCCGCCGAGGCAGGGGGGAAGGAGGCCGGCCCCCAGCCTGACATCTGCATCCTTACCCTGGCCATGATGATCGCTGGCATCCCCACCGTGCCCGTCCCAGGCCTGCGGGAAGAGGACCTGATCCGGGCTGCTCAAGCTTTCATGATGGCCCATCCAGAGCCAGAGGGGGCTGTGGAGGGGGTGCAGTGGGAGCCGGCGTGTGCCCACCTAGCCTCTGGGCAGATGCCCCCAGTGCGATCCAGGAGGGCCGCGCCTCCTGGCTCCTGCTTGTAGCTGCTGAAATAGCATCAGACGCATAGGGTGGCTTCTCCGTATGGTTTTTGGGCAGATAGGCTTGGGGGTGCCTATGGCAGGGATGGGGTAGGGTGGCTATTTGAGCCATTCTGACAAATGCCAGTCCTTCCTCAGAGCCCAGATCCCAGAAATTTCTCCAGGTACCACTTTGCCAAGGGACAGTTCTTGTCAGAGGAATTATTCAACACAGCGAAAACGATGTAGGCACCCTGCTTGGACAGTGGAGACTTCTTTTGTAGTTTTGGGACTCCATCAGTTTCTTGTACAGAGTCCCAGGCAACGCGAACTTCCCCTTGCCTTTCATTTCCCAGCCTGCTGAGGGCAGGAGCTGGGACCACAGGCAAAGAAGGAAAATGAACACTTACGTGAGCGTTCAAATAAGTGTTAATGGGCATCAGGCCCATTGTACATGCGCACTCCTTCAATACTACCAGCGCTGCGAGGATCTCCATTTCACGGATGAACAGACTGGGGCTGAGGAGGGTGACTTGCCCCAAGTCCCACAGCTAGGAAAAGGCAGAACCAGGCCTCAGAAACCAGGCAGGGGAGGACCCAGGATTTGCCTGGAGTGCTGGACTCTGGCGTCGCTCTCCTTTCCACGGTATTTCCCAAAGTGCCTTCCACAAGATAAAACACTAGACCAGTGCAGAGTGGGCAACGTTCAACTTTAATGACCTCAGGACAGGACTTGGCGGGGAGGGGTGTTAGTGAAGAGGCTGGGAACCTGTCTGAACTACCACCTCTTAAGGACCCCTCCCTCTGCGGGTCAGGTGAGTTGTCTTGTGACTGGGACAACTCATCCCAGACCTTGATCTTACCCGCTGTATCTCTTCTCTCAGACCGCAGGTCACCTGTTTTTGTAAGGCCCTTGAACTAAGAATAGTTTGTACCTTTTGAAAAGACTGTAAAACAAAACAAAACAAAACAGAACAAGAATATATAACATACTGCATATGGCCAGCAAAGCCTAAAATAATTTACTGTCAGGTCCTTTACAGAAAAGGTTTGCTGACTCCTGGCTTAGGGAACTAGACAAATTGTAGGTGCCAGGCTGTGGCGGACTAGAAGACGACGCTTGTCCTTTCCTGGAGAAAGGGTTCCTGGAAGTGTAACTGTGTGTGCGTGCGCGTGTGTGTAGGGGAGGATGCGTGCACCTGTGTAGAAGCATCTCTCGGCCCTGACAGTAATCACAGTTGCACCTGCTCATAAGGGCCGATCCAGCTGTCGGCCAGTTCCCGCAGGGTGCTGTACCGCCGTTCAAACTCCTCCTGGCTGCAGTGCTGCAGGAGCTGACCCACCTCCTCAGTGAGGAGAGCCACGGCCAAGTGCTTGTCCAGGGTCTCACTCCACTTGCTGCCCAGGATGTCATTTAGCTTGGCAGCATGCCCGGCCATCCACTGAGGCGGCAGCATGCTGGGCTGGACCACCTGGCAGCGGGCGCTGAGCGTGGCTAGGATGTGGCGGCAGGGCAGGCGGAAGGCTTGGTTAAAGTAGCAGCTGCAGCTGGCAGGGGGCTGGGGCTGCACCCTGTGGGTGTCTTCCAGGATCTGTATGTTCACCTTTTCTGAGCCAGAGCCAATGAGGTGCACGGACTTCTGGACCACGGCAAGCTCGCCCAGGCAGAGCTGGGCTGCTGGCCCCGTGCAGATGGTATTGAGGGAGTGCTGGATGCAGGCTTCTACCAGCTGCTCCACTTTGGGGACTTGGGGGCTGATGTCTGAGGCGCAACAATTGTCCTGGGGACCCAGGCCCAGGCTGAAGCCCGCCTTGTCTCCAGAATTCTGCTGCATGTATCGGAGCAGGGAGGTCACGCCCTGTTCCACGGATGGGGTGGTTCCGAAGAACTGGCTGAGGATGCGCGTGGTGACCTCCAGGCCCTGGAAGTAGCGGCTGCTCTCAGCTCGGCTTCTCCAGCGGTGGGCCAGCCAGATGCGGTCATTGAGCAGCCAGTATGAGTGGAGCTTGGGCAGCTCGTCCGGGGGGATGTAGTTGATCAGGAGTGCGTACAGCTTCCTCAGGTTGCTAGCGGTGGCTGAGCACATTGTGCTCTGCAGTGAGGTCAGGAGCACCTGCTCCACGGGCTGCTCGAGGGAAAGCTGATAGAACTTACCCTGGAGGAACTTGCAGATGTGGAATGCTGACGGCAGGACCTCCGCTTCGGGGAACTCCAGGGCTAGGGTGGGCATAGGGAGGCAGCGGGGATCCGCTAGGAGAGTACAGATCCTCTCCCAGGCTGGGTTAAACTTCTTGAACACCTGGAACATCTGCGCCAGGCCTTCAGCATCCTCCTCGGCAGGAATGGCAAAGTAGACTGCCCGGGCAAGGTGGGCCTCCAGCTGCACCCGAGGACCATCCACCAGGAAGGTGTATAATACCTTGCCCGTTGGGTTATAGGTCCGGTGGATAAATAAGATCTCGGGGAAGTGGGCAAAGACACTCTGCATGAAGCGGCTCTGATAGTTAAGGGTATCTAACTTGGCAGTCTTGCTAACCTGGTACAGAAGCATAGGTGGGCTTGGGTCCTCCGTGAGGAGCTCATTCAGCATTGTCAGGGCCATGGGGGAGAAGGGAGAGGTCTAGATGCCAAGGTCAAAATACTTCCCTGCCAGGCTGCTGTACAGGAGCCTCTCAGTCTCTGAAGTGCCAACTGAGTTAAGGCTTGAGGCTGGACTGTATTCTCCAGATCTTGTTCCAAAGGGGGGCCTATGGAGAGGAACAGAGGGTTAAGGAGACAGTAGGAGCCTGGCTCTCCAATTATTCAGCCAGACAATATTTATGGAACTCACTATGTATCAGCACCCCTCTTGGGGAGATACACTGTAAACATGTAAACAAATAGGGACATATCGAATAATGGTTACAAAGACCACAAGACCGGGTAACAGGGAGTAAACTGGGGAGGGAGGGGAACTTCCACTAAGGTGGTCAGGGAAGTCCTCTCTGGGGAAAAGGAGGATGACGTGGGAGCTGAGACCTAACGGACGAACCAGCCATGGGATGATGTGGTTCCAGAAGATCTAAGTAGGTGGGAAGGCTAGTGCTGCATGTAGTCATTTTTAAAACACAGTATTTCAAATGTTCATACAGTACTTTGTATTTACAATTTACGTCTGGGCATCCATTCTTTCATTTGGTCCTGGCGTATACAAGAGAACTCAATTGCCTCAAACTTGCTGTGTGCTCTTGGGCAGGTCGATGACACCCTGTGAGCCTCCATCTCTTCAGCCGTAGAATGGGGCTAAAAAACGTGCGTAGCCGCTCCAACCTCTGTGCAAATCCCTCTACGAACTGCAAAGTTCTAGTCCAATGTTTCTTCTACTTGGCCCCAGAGCAGGTTATTGTTCCCATTTCACAGATGGGAAACTGAGGCTCAAGGAGGTTGTGACTTGCCCAACATCATTCTGTAAATAGCTGGACACTGAGTCTTTGGCTTGAGATCTTGAATGCTTTCCAAAGTACCTGAGGTGGCAAAACCAGGGACAGAGAAAGGAAGGGGCCTCTGACCTCTCACCCCAGCCCGAACAGGAGGATGGCGATGTCACGCGATTCCAAGACTGGGCGCGCCGGAGCCAGAAGTCAACCTCCCACCCCCCGGGAGTTGCCTCAGGGCTGACAGCAGTCGTCAGTTGCCATACCTCCCCACCCCTTCCGAGATCACTCACCCACAGCCTGGCTCTGTCGCCATTTCTCCCTATTTTACCCAGTCTCTGGCACTGACGGCTCTCTGGGCTCACCAACCCTGGTGCCGGTTTCCTGTGACTCAGACCAATGGGCCGAGAAGCTCACGTTAGGTTTTTCGGGCTTGGACCAATCGTAGCCTGGCGACTCGCGGGCGGTGCTGTTACCAGGGTTACGAGGGGCTCGGCTGGCGATAACCAATGAGAGCCTCAGGACACTCTCATCCAGGCGAGTCTGAGCCCTGAGCCTGGAACCCTGGAACCTCGCAGCTGTGTAGACTACTGGAAGGGCGTGTTACTATGGAAACTCCCTCAGCAGCCAAAAATGAAAATGAAAATAAACAGCGATGTTTCATGTTTTCTTTCCTGGTCCAATTCCAAAGGCCCAGGAGGGGCAGGAAAGCATGCAGATGTAATTGTATGGGGTCTTTTGTCTTGGGGAAACTGAGGTTTGCAAATCTGCCTTTAAGTCAGGGGTCAGGAGCCCAGCCCTTGGATTTGAGAAAACCCAGATCACCTGGCGAGAGCTTGGTGTTGCCCCTCCCAGGGTCTTAGAAAGCGAGAGAGATCCAGAATGGCGCTGTGACCTGCTGAGGTCGCAGCAAACGAGTGCAAGGACCCCATCTGCCGACCTGTTCCCCGGAAGCTGGCTGGCTACCAGGAGATTAATATTACAAACCAGCATTAACAAAAGTAGTGTTGATGCTTATGAACGTGACAAAAATGTTCTGTTTACAGAAATCTAGAGGGGAAACTGGGACTAGTACTGGCCAACACTCAATTTTGCAGATGAAGAAATTAGGGACTTTCTCACAGCCCCCCAACTCCCCACCCCAAACTGTGGGCAACCAGTTGATTCTAGGATTCAGGTTTTTCCTTCCCTGTCTGTCTGGCATCATCCTGGTAGACCTCGAAGCTGCCTGAAATCAGAGCTGAAGGTTTGGTTGCCAGGCAGAGGGTGAAGGGCTAGGTTAAGTCTCTGAGGTATCAAGCTGTTTTGCTTCACAATCCCCACTAGATTCCTCCCCTATTCAAGCAACACACATTTCCCTTGCTTGATTTTATTAAAAAAAAAAAACTTTAATATGAATAAAAATAGACACAAATAACAGATTCTTTGTAAAGAGCAGCAACAGTCCAGGACCACGCTCCTTCCCTCTGTCCCTGAAAACAGGCCCTCATTTCACCGGGTCTGTTTTGTCTCAGCCTGTCCTGGGCCTCGGGTTCATCTTTGTGAGGTGAGTAAGATCTGATCTCAGGGACGAGGGGAGAAAGAGGAGTGACCCTTCAACATGGAAACGACTTTGGCCTTGAACAATGAATGGGGCTCTGAGGAATGCCAACAGTAGGGCAGAAAAGGGAGTGATTCATTCAAAGGACTGTCAAACAACGGGGCCCCTCTTCTCCCTATTTTAACAACCTTCCCAGCCCTATCTGAGAAGACAGTGGGTAAAATGCCGACTCCTGGCGAGTCCTGCCTTCTCTGAGCTCTCGGACTTCCAGGGAGAGAGGTCTGTGGTCCAGTGCATCGGAGCACGTGCTTCAATCACGAATCGTGGTTCCAGCAAGAGGGAGTCCCTGCACTTCCTCCTGCTTTCCCCAGAGAAAAGGGAGGCGGCCCGCATCCTTGAAGTCCCCCGACTGCTCGGCGGGCTCCGAATGCTGGCAGGGGTCAGCCCAGATGTCCACGATCTTGCGCAGGGTGGAAAAGCGCTCCTCCAACTCCGGCCCCTCACTCTGCATCAGTAGGTTTGCCAGCTCCCTGCTTAGGTCCTGAATCATGCCCTTCCGTCCTTGCTTCCCAGGCTGGCCTGTGTTTTGGACCCCAACAGGGTCCCGGAGCTCCCCACCAGGCCCAAGGAGGTGCTGGTACCTCTTTTGCCACCGGCGGCAGACCATGGTTTCGCCCACGGGCTTCTGGCTGGTGTGCAGCAGGGCCAAAATGTGCCGGCACGGCAGGTGGTACCGCTGTTGAAAGGAACAGCTGCAGCTACAGCCATCTTTGCCAACCTGGTGAGAGTCCTCTAGCAGCTGCACGGCCGCTGAGGAGCCGCCCATATCCACCAGGTGAGTGGAGTTCTGTACCACCTCCCATTCGCTGTAGCACAGCTTGTAGGCCAGTTCGAAACCACTCTGGCGCAGGGAGTCCAGCATGCCACCGTGGGAGGAGGGCCACCCCTGCGGCGGCTGCTGCTGCTGCAACGGCACCTGCGGTGGGCCCTCCTCCGCGGGGATCCCGGTGAGGCTCCCTCCGCAGATTCCAAAAGGCTTCTTGGATTTTGGGGGCAAGCTTGCTGGCCGTGCTCTCTTTAACCTGAGGGGAGCTGTGGGCAGGTTTTTCACGCCTTTGGTATTGAAGAAATCTATGTAATCCACAAAGCGGAGGATGCAGTCCAGCAGGGACCGCGGCTCCCGGAAGAGGCTTGACACCTTGCTGGTGACGACGTCCAGGCTGTCCATGTAGGTGCTGCATGCGTGCAGGCCCTTCCTGACGTGCATGTACCACAGCAGTTCGCAGGAGAACCAGTGGGCCTGCAGGAAGCCGAAGAGCTCCTCGTCCAGGAGGGCCTGGGACATCTGACAGAGACTGTGCAGGCTGGCGTCAGAGGTGACAAACACAGCCTCCCGCAGGGCTTCCTTCATGAGACTTTTAAAGGACGAATCTGCTGAACTGCGATGCAACTTCTTCTCCAAGAGGCGGGTCGTGTGGTAGATGGAAAGGAGGATGCGGGCCGCGGGGAAGATCTCCTGCAGGACGGCCCGGTGAGGGAAGGACGGGTCCACGAACACCACCTTGATCTTGGGCCATTCTGAGTTGAACTCTGTGAAGATGCTCAGCATCTTGGCCACAGACGTGGCTGTCTCGGCCTTGAGCACAGAAAAGTGCACCACTCGGCCCTCTCGCTCCTTGTTCTCCACCAGGAAAGCATAGAGAATGTGGCCCTGGGCATTCTCCACCCGATGCAGCAAGAGACTTTCTGGGAAGCGGATGAACAGGCTGCTCATCTTGCTGCTCTGGAAGCTGAGCCGGTCCAGGTCCTGGCTGTTGCCCACACTGAGGGAGGCCATGGAACCCTCGTCCACCTTAAGAAAGTTCTTCATCACTTTTGCTATCTTGGCCAGGTCAGAAGGCGTGATACCCTCCTGCTCTGGCTGTGGGGTTGCTTGGACCTTATCTGAGCAAAATGATGGCTCAAACAGGGGCTTCTTGGCCACGCCCAGGTCTTTCTTGAATGCGGGCTGCTCGGGCTCCGGTTTCCGCAAGCACATCGTCTTTTGAGACTTGCCAGCCCCGTCTCCTCCAGAATCCGCAATTCTGCAGTCTACATGTATGTGCTGGGTGTTGAGTTCACTGATAAACAGCCTGTCCAGTTTCTCACTGTACCGCAGGAGCAAGTATGCCGGGCACGTGTCCGCCCCTGGTGTTCTCTTCCTGTTTGACTGGGTCCGAATACAGACAAATTTCACCTGCACGTATCTGGGGAAGGCAGAGTTGGCAGTGAGAAAGGTGCTGACCACCCCGTTTCTTTGATAAATAAGACAAGGCCCTGCTGGGACGAGCGGTGGCCGACATGTTTTCTGGAGACCGCGATGCGGTGTAGGGTGTAGGGAGGAAGACCAGTGTTCACGCTCCAGTCCCAAAGTACGCAGCTCATTCCTCAGGACCCCAACCAAAACTCCCTTCGCTTTCATCTACAGCAGTTCTAAGCCCCAACTCCTTTTGCTCACTCTCCCTTGCCCATCTGTAGCTGCCAACAATTCAATCTGAGGGCAGGTACAGGGGAAAATAGTAAGAGGCAAGAGCTGCTTACAGGGGGCGGGAGGGGAGTTGGGAGAGGTGGAGAAATGGTGATGCAAAAAACTTTTTTTTTAAATTAAAAAAATAAAATGCCCCCATTCATCTCTGCCTTTTGGGAGCCATTGTCTCCTCCAGACGGTGAAAATAAAAGTGGCCCCCAGGGGTAGAGTTATGCTGGGCCTCCTCTCTGAGGAGGAGGAGACAGAAGACCTCTGTTCGCCTTTCATTTAAAGAAAAGTGTCCACATCCCAAGAGATTTTGAGAGCCCCTGGGCTAGGTCATCTTTGGGGTGCCTGCTGGCTCTACCACTCAAGTGGAAAGTGGTGACTCAGAGGGAAGGGATAACTGAAGTGACCGTAGGCTCTTTCTGTCTTGCTCTGGTCATTCAGCCCTTGCTTCCGGCCCAGATCAGGTCCCACCTTCTCCAAGGAGCCTTTGCGGATGCCCTCAAGTCACAGTCCTTGCCCCTTTCTCTGTATTCATGGCATTTATTTAGAATGAAAGGTTTAGCGGGTTCTCTGGATAGCAGTATATCTGGTGGTTAAACAGAATCAACGCTGGAGGCTAGCTGCCAGATTTGAATCCCTAACCCTAACCCTCGCTCCAGCCCAGAAGCTGTTTGACCTTGGACAAGTCACTTCGCCTCTCTGCGTGTAATTTCCTCAACACAAAATGAAACTATTTTACTAGGGTTGTTATGAGAATTAAACAAGCCACACTTTACCAGTGTTAACGGAAAAAATTTTAAATGTCCAGATGGAAACAACGATGGATTAAGATATAGAAATAAAATCATAGTAACATTAGGGCTGCATTTCCTTAAGCCTCTGCTACCTAATTCCCCATACGGAAAATGCATACCCCGGCCCTGGCCAGGTACCTAAGCTGATGAGAGCATCATCCCGATACGCCAAGGTTGCAGGTTCGATCCACAGTCAGGACACGTATAAGAATCAACCAGTGAATGATAAGTAAGTGGAACAACAAAATCAATATTTCTCTCTCCCTTCCTCTTTTTAAAGTCAGTTTAAAAAAGAAAGAAAGAAAACGTGTACCTCTCATACCTTGCTTCTGGACAAGGACAATTAGAGGGGTCTTATTCCAGTATGGCTGGGTTTTAAATATCTATGTGTTGCCCACAGAAACATCAGTCTTGAGAGAACTTGGGAACTGATTACTTTTTTAAAAGGATTATTCTTTTGTCGATGAATTATTTTGATATGAATGGAGATTCTAGAACATCTTGAAGGTGGAACACAAACACTACTATTTTCTTGGGTTTAGGAGAACTGAAGCAGTTCCCATCAGACTATCAGGTGATTTCTCAAAAGAAACCTTACAGGTAAGAGGGGCTAGGAAGAAATATTCCAAGTCATGAAAGGCAAGGACCTACATCCAAGATTGCTCTATCCAGCAAAGCTTTCATTTAGAATGGAAGGGAAGATAAAGTGCTTCCCAGATAAGGTCAAGTTCAAGGAGTTCATCATCAACACTTACTTTATGAAATGTTAAAGAGACTTATCTAAGAAATTGAAGATCCAGAATTATGAACAGTAAAATGACAACAAACTTATAACTATCAACAACTGAACCTAAAAAGCAAAACTAAAAACTAAGCAAACAACTAACAGGAACAGAATCACAGAAATGAAGATCACATGGAGGTTATCAGCTGGGAGGGGGAGGGGGAAAATGGGGGGGAAGGTACATGGAATAAGCATAATTGGTAGGTACAAAAGAGACAGGGGGAAGTTAAGAATAGTATGGGACATAGAGAAGCCAAAGAATTTATGTGTATGACCCACGGACATGAACTAAGGGGCGGGGCGCGGATGTTGGAGGGTGGGCCATGCAGGGTGGGGGGGAATAAAGGGGAGAAAAAAATTGGGACAACTGTAATAGCATAATCAACAAAATATACTTAAAAAGGAAAATATTACAATAATTAATAAATAACAACATAAGAATAAACTCTGAGTTTCATGTAAAAAAAAAAAGTCAGCTAGTGTTATCACAGCTCTTACGCCCTGTGATGTCCACCTGGGTGTTTTTGCAGTGCATTCCAATGGGATGGGGCTGTCTTCAAGTGACAAAGCTCAGTGTCTTCCCAGCACCTAACGCTGTGTTCGCTACTCCTTCATCAAACATCTACTGGATAAGTGACTCATGGACCAGGGTGGGCAGAATGGGCCACGCCCCTGCCTCCTCAGGAGTGTCCCCGCCCAGAGAGACCAGCCAAGTGGGGGCGCGGGGAATCTCAGCCGCTGGCATGACACGACACAGCCTGGGCATCTCACCCGCCCCTCTTCAAACACCCTAATCCAGCTGGTCCTGTTTGCTCACCCTGTGGGGCGAGCTTAGAGAAACAGGATATGCCAGGGCCGAAATAACAGGGTGGAAGGGCCTGAGGCTGAAAATGCACCTGTGGTGTGCGCAGTGCCGGGCCAGCAACACCATCCCAGCTCGGGACCAGGAGGGGCTGGAGCAGCCCTGTCGTGTGGCACACCCAGTAAGGGATGACTGTGGCGTGGCCTCGGCCGATGTCTGCAGCCTCGTTTTCCACCCACTCGCTATCTTGTTTTGTGGTCCAACTGTCCACAGCTCCCCGTGTTCATTATGCTGTGTCTCACCTCTGCGCCTTTGCTCGTGTGCGGTTCTGTCTGCCATGCTCTTCACGCCTGTCTTCATCTCGGGGTGTACTCATCCTTCAGGACTACGCGCAACCGACACCTTCTCCAGGAAGACTCCCCTAAGCCATTAGATCGGGCCTCCCCTTCTGCTGCTTCAGCATCCTAGCGTAGCTCTAGCTCGTCAAATTATATTGACGTGATGGGCTCTTGGCGCATATTCGTTAAGCTAGTCTAAAGAAAAGGTGCTGATGAGCGCCAGCCATGAAGCTCTTTCTGCCTTTCCTGGTTCCGTTAATGACTGCGCCTCCCAGCGTAGAAACCTTGGCATTCTTTTTAATTCCCCCTTCTCCACGTATCTATCTACATCCAGCATGTTAACAAGTCTTTTCTCCTACCATGACGGCATGTACTAAGAATTATTATATGCCAGACTATGTGTAAGTCTCTGACATGCATAATTTTGTACTATGAAAAGGGTTCTGCCCTGGCTGGTGTAGCTCAGTGGATTGAGCGCGGGCCTGTGAACCAAAGGATCGCGGTTCGATTCCCAGTCAGGGCGCATGCCTGGGTTGCAGGCCAGTTCCCAGCATGGGACACATAAGAGGCAACCATACATTGATATTTCTTTCCTTCTCCCTCTCTCCTACCCTTCCCCTCTAAAAATAAATAAATAAATAAATACTTAAAAAAAAAAAAAAGAAAAGAAAAGGGTTCTATTGTCCAAATTTTACAGATGGGTAAACAAGCTTCTCAAAGGAGAGAATCTGGGACTTAATCTGGCAGCTGAAATGGAAGGACATGGGAGTTGAACTAAGCCTGTTTGGCTATAGTCTGTGCAGTTAACTGTTATGTTGCCTGTTGTCTTTCAAAGTATTTCTCCTTTTTCTGAATTCTCCTTTTATCCTCCTCAATTTGACCCTCAATTCATTGGTTCTTCAGCTTCAATACTTCCTTAAAGATATCTAAACAGATTTCTGGCCAAGATGCAGGTGTAGGTAGATATACTTTGCCTCCTCACACAAAGGACACCACATCCTCCTCAAAAGAAGGACAACAGCAAATTTAAAAACAAAAAATAACCAGAACTTCCAGAAAATTGAACTGTATGGAAGTCCGACAACCAAGGAGTTAAAGAAGAAACATTCATCCAGACCAGTAGGAGGGGCAGAGACAGGCAGCCAGGGTGGAGAGGACTCGCAGCAAGGTGGTGGCTGGCCAAGGGGGCGGTCCCACATGTGTGTGCGAATAAACTGGGAGCAAGACAGACCGAGCAACCCAGGGTTCCAGTGCAGGGAAATAAAGCCTCAAAATCTTTGATTATTAAATCCTGTGGGGGTTGTGCGGGCAGGAGAAACTCCCAGCCTCACAGGAGAGTTCATTGGACAGACCCACAGGGCCCTAGAACATACACAAAACCACCCACCTGGGAATCAGCACCAGAAGGGCCCAATTTGATTGTGGGTAGCGAGAGAAATGACAGAAAGCCAGCTAAGAGCTGAGCAAGCAGCATTGTTCCCTCTAGGACCCCTCCCCCACATACAGCGCCACAGCACAGTGACCTGGGTTGCCCTGCCCTGGTGAACACCTAAGGTTCCACTCCTCACTACATAACAGGTGCTCCAAGACAAAAAAATATGGCCCAAATGAAAGAGCAGATCAAAGCTCCAAAAATAGAACTAAGCAATAGAGAGATAGCCAACCTATCAGACGCACAGTTCAAAATACTGGTAATCAGGATGCTCACAGAATGGTTGAGCACGGTCGTGAAATGGAGGAAGAAGTGAAGGCTATGCTAAGTGAAATAAAGGAAAATGTACAGGGAACCAACAGTGAAGGGAAGGAAACCAGGACTCAAATCAACAGTTTGGACCAGATGGAAGAAATAAACATACAACCAGAACAGAATGAAGAAACAAGAATTCAAAAAAATGAGGAGGCTTAGGAACCTCCAGGACAACTTTAAACATTCCAACATCTGAGTCATAGGGGTGCTAGAAGGAGAAGAGGAAGAGCAAGAAATTGAAAATTTATTTGAAAAAATAGTGAAGGAGAACTTCCCCAATCTGGCAAAGGAAATAGACTTCCAGGAAGTCCAGGAAGCTCAGAGAGTCCCCAAAAAGTTGGAGCCAAGGAAGCACACAACAAGGCACATCACAATTAAGTTACCCAAGATTAAAGATAAGGAGAGAATCTTAAAAGCAGCAAGAGGAAAGCAGAGAGTTACCTACAAAGGAGTTCCCATCAGACTGTCAGCTGATTTCTCAAAAGAAACTTTGCAGGCAAGAAAGGGCTGGAAAGAAGTATTCCAAGTCATGAAAGGCAAAGACCTACATCCAAGATGACTCTATCCAGCAAAACTTTCATTTAGAATGGAAGGGAAAACAAAGTGCTTCCCAGATAAGGTCAAGTTAAAGGAGTTCATCATCACTAAGCCATTATTATATGCAATGTTAAAGGGACTTATCAAAGAAATATAAGATCAAAATATGAATAATAAAATGACAACAAACTCACAACTATCAACAACTGGACCTAAAAAACAAAAACAAAAACTAAGCAAACAGCTAGAACAGGAACAGAATCACAGAAATGGAGATCACATGGAGGGTTACCAGTGGGGAGGAGGAAAGTGGGGTAAAAAGGTACAGAGAATAAGTAGCATAAATGGTAGGCACAAAACAGACAGGGGAAGGTTAAGCATAGTATGGGAAATGGAGAAGCCAAAGAACTTATATGTATGACCCATGGACATGAACTAAGGAGGGGGAAATGCTCGTGGGAGGGAGTTGCAGGGCAGAGGCGGGTAAAGGGGAGAAAAAAATGGGACAACTGTAATAGTATAATCAATAAAAAATATTAAAAAATAAAAAGACCTCTAAACATACTGTTTTGTTGGCATCCTGCTTTCCAAACTCAATGGGTAGCAGGTGGAAGCCTCTGTTATCATCTTCCTGCTGCTTTTCAGCTTTTTTATTGAGACATAACTTACACTGAAGTACACATCCTTTTCTAAGAATTCTGTGTGTGCTGGGGTTATTTTAATCTGTACTTATTTCTATTTCCTAGCATAAAGCACAGACTCCCTTCCAGACCGGGACAGGGTCTGACACAGCCACCCGTGGACATCCGCAGGGGGCTGGTTCCAGGAACCCTGAGAATACTAAAATCCGCACATGCTCAAGTGCCTCGTACTAAATGGCACAGTATTTGCATATCACCCATGCACATCCTCCTGTTTACTTCAAATCACCTCTAGATTATTTGTAATACCTAACGCAATGTAAATGCTCTGCAACTGGTTGTTACTGTGTTGCTCAGGCAATGACAGGAAAAAAGTCTGTATGTGCTCGGAACAGACACAACCATCAACCATAATAGGCCTAGCTACGTAGTACGTATTAGCAACAACATAAGCTCCCCCCAATATTGTCTACCTGTGGTTGGTTGAATCCATGGATGCAGACCCTGCAGGTACGGAGGGCTGACTGCACCCTTCAAAATCTTAAGGGCGCTCAACCAGGATCTGGAGGAAGGCAGCCAGCCAGCCCTGCTGGACCCCTCCAGTCTACTGTGTAGGAGTTTAAATTCCCCTGCCTGCCGGCGCCCCGGGTTGTACTCCCAGCGCCTGGCCCTGCCTGAGCACAGACTGGGTCCTGTAAACACACACACTGAATGGCATTACTGAGTGTGTACGACACAGAAAGTTCTTCCGGTGACATTGGGAGAGTTTGGTCAGATGACTTGGCTTCTAGACTGAGCACACATCACTCTTACTAACCATGACTTTGGACAAGTCCTTTGATTCATTTCCAACATTTACTAAGTCCTACTGCTAATTGCTCGGAAGGCTACAGACAGCAGTCACATAGCCTCTACTCTCTCAGTCTAGTGAACAGAAAAATTATTAAATAGATGTCCAGTAAAGTCAAGATTAAGTGAATGGTTAAACCAAAGTATAAGCAATATACTGATATAACTAAATAGCATTCACCCTGATAATGGGGATTAGAACAGATTGACTAAAGCTTTCGATTCATTTCACAGAGAATTTGTATCCTTGTGTGTAAGCTGCACCTGCAGCAATGAATAAAATTTTTATAATCAGAGGAGAGCCATTTTAGACAACATAACTTAAGTTAGGAGCAAGACTCAAGAGGCTGAAGATCTGATTTAAGTTCCAGCTTTACCACTCAGTTGTGTGAACTTGGATACGACACTTCACTTCCTCTAAATTTCCAAATCCTAGTCTATAAACATGAAAATAACAAGACTATTGGTCTCTGAATAATCCGTACCCGCTCCAAGAATAACCAGAATCACTAAAAGTAAACTCACTTAAAAGGCTCTGACAGGATCTCTCGGTGGCCACCCAACATCCCGTAGCCCCCTCCTCCCTTCCTAATAGAAGGCCACCCTCCCCCACCATAGCTAAGTGCTGCAGGCCTAGCCTAAGCCAATTAAGGTAATCTCATTAGGAATGGACTCTGAGAATGGCCCAATTCTGGACAAAGAAACAGGATAGGAAATCTGCAGGAAACCAAGGAAGGCCTTTTCTTCTCGATGTGACTCCTGCATTTGTGTCACCTGGGAAGTCTTCCTGAGGGCAAAGCTGAGACCTGACGTTGGCAGAGTGGAAAGAAGCAAAAAGCCTGGGCCGCTGAAACAACACCCTCCAAAAGGCCCACCGCTGGGCTTCTAAGAAATAAGGCATTTTGCCCTGGCTGGTGTGGCTCAGTGGGTTGATGGCCAGCCTGTGAACCGAAACGTCACCAGTTCGATTCCCTGTCAGGGCACACACCTAGTTTGTGGGCCAGGTCCTCCAGTTGGGGGCATGTGAGAGGTGACTGATTGATGTTTCTACCTGGCACACACTGATGTTTCTCTCCTTCCCTTTCTCCCTCCCTTCCCTTCTCTCTAAAAACTAAAATTAAAAAAAAAAAAGAAAAGAAATAAAGCATTTTGAGTCAGGGTTTCAGTTAATTGAAGCCAGAAACAACTCCATAGTAAAGAGTAGGAAAAAAGATTTGAATGGAACTTTATCTTTCAAAATGAGACTAAAATTATGAAGTTAATATATTTAACAACACTTAAGTGATAATGGCAGTTATATGACAATTCTTAGAATAATCAAAGAACGACTTAAAGTGTCAACTGTTTTTCCCCTTGTATATTTTCCCCTTCTGTCTCACTTTCGCAATACGCAAAGGTTCCTGGGCTTTATCACGTTTTCCTACAGCCTACTTTAATTTTTGGCCATGAAAATCCTTCGCTTTTCAAGTTCCTATCACATCTTCATCCTTTTGACTTCCCTTCTCCATTTGTTAACTGGTGTAAGGCTGAGGGTGATGTAAGGACTTCACCCAGTCCTACATCTCTTGGGAGACGCGCAATTTCAGAGTGCAATCAGTTTTATCTGCATTGTATTATCCTGACGTTTACCACATCTACTCTTCAGCCAGAAACTAAGGAAGACAGGGATGGGGCTGGTAGGGATCAGCGGGAAGGAATGATTAAGGAGTGACTCATAAGTGGCCAGTGTATTAGCAAGATTTTTGGGTCATGAGCTGTGCTTTCCTGGCAGCCTTGTGACAATGGATACCGTGTAAAAGGCAAACTCAGATAACAGAGCTTACTTAGTTCAAAGGCTGTGATGAGGATTAAACAAAACAATGCCTCTCAAGTTCTCAGCAGAGTGGAACGCATTCCACAACAGGGTGCAAAAGAGGTAACTACAGCTGTTTCAGTCTCCCGCTGCTGCTGCAGCAGCGAGGAGCTGCCCCCAGCCCTCCCGCAGGGGATGGGGTAGGAACTGCCCCAGCTTCCTGATCAGGAAGAGCACGCGGACGGACGTGCAGCACGGAACCCAGTAATCTGAAGGCCCGACTCCTTTTGCCACAGACTCCTTTTGCCACAAGCGGCCGATTCAATGCAAGATGGTGGGTGTGGAGCCGGCAGCTGACGGCAAAGGTGTGGTGGTCATCAGGCGCGAAAGGCAGTCACTTCCTACGGGCCAGCGAGCAGACCACCATCAAGAAGCATGCCAGGGCCACCCTGAGCAGCCCCGGGCATGTGACCCGCAAGAACAGGGACTGCCGGGATCTGGGCAGGGCCGCTCTCCGCAGGGCCAGAGCCATCCCGCCTGACGGTGAAGAGGGAGCAGGCCACCCCACCAGGAGCTCAGGAGCACCTCCCTTCCCCTGAAGCAATAAAGGTATCAGCCAACTTTCCTTTAAAAAACAAAAATCTATGAAGCTGAACAGCAATGGAGAGAGACATCGGAACACTCCGTGGTCTGCAGAGCTTGCAAGAACATTCTGAAATGGTTTGGGGGCCTTGCTTCTCTGCACCCACAGCAAGGTTAGAGTACAAAAAGAAAAAAAGAAAAAGAAAAGGAATACTTCCTGGTCTGTTTAAAGAATATCAATCCCCAAAAAGACAAAACAAAAAAACCCCACACCAGCCAACAGCAGCCATATACAAACGACACGGGGTAGGAAATCGCATGTAACATAAAAGTACGGACTCTCCCCACGGACGGAGACTTGCGGTCAGCCAGTAGCAACCCCCACAGCGCATGCCTTTGACTCGGAAATACCTACCACCTTCTATCAAGTGCCGTGGTACAGTTATGACCTCAGCAAATATTTACCAAGTCCTGTGTTTCAGTCACTACGTGTATTTTCTTTCTTTCTTCAATTGAATTTATTGAGGTGACATCGGTTACATGTATTTTCTTATTTAATCTTCACCACAACTTCCTCGTTTTACAGAGGAATACATTGCGTGGCAAACATTTTTAAGAAGTCTTGTCCAAGGTCAAGGGTAAAACCTGTTTTTCAGACTCCAGAGCTCCTGCCTTTGGTTCCTTTTTTTTTTCCAAATCCTCACCTGAGCACATGTTTTTCATTGCCTTTCTTCTTTTGAAAGAGAAACATCTACTCGAGAGACAAGCACGGACCGGCGGCTGGCTTCTTATACGTGCCACCCAGACCAGGGATCGAACCCACAACCTAGATATGTATCCTTACTGGGAATCTAACCAGCAACTTTTCGGTTATGGGAGGACACTCCGACCAACTGAGCCACACTGGCCAGGGCAGAGCGCTCTCACCTTTAACCACTATGCCAGCTCTTCCTGAACTTCTGGGAATCACAGACCGCCTTCCGCATCGGCCATATCCGCCCATGTAAAATTTGCATTATTATTTTCAAATGGTTTGCTTTAAATCAGCTCACTTTATATAATAAGGATCTTTGTTTGGATATTAACGTAAATACTTACTATTAAAATAATCTCACCTGTCTACCAGTAGTATGCGTATCTGGTTGCAAGAAACGTTGAGCTCTGCTAAATTTTCTCCTAAAAACATTTCCCCCGGCCCTCCTTGCGGTCCCACACGAGGAGCACTCGTTCTACACAGTCCTGCACAATCAGAAAGCCTAACCCCCTGGGCAAGAATATTCTTTATATAAAAATATGAACAGTAAAATGACAACAAACTCACAGTTACGAACAACTGAACTAAAACAAAAGCAAACTCAGCAAACGACTAGAACAGGAACAGAATCACAGAAATGGAGATCACATGGAGGGTTATCAGCGGGGCAGTGGGAGGGGGAGAGAAGGGGAAAAGATACAGAGAATAAGTAGCATAAATGGTAGGTAGAAAATAGGTGGGGGGAGTTAAGAATAGTATAGGAAATGTAGAAGCCAAAGAACTTATATGTATGACCCATGGACATGAACTAAAGGGGGGAATGTGGGTGGGAGGGGGTGTGCAGGGTGGAAGGGAATAAAAGGGCGAAAATGGGACAATTGTAATAACATCATCAATAAAATATATATTTTTAAAAAAGAATATTCTTTATAACATCCAAACAGTCTCTGCTGAAGGCCTGGGCTGCTCACGAATTCCCTTCCTCATAAACGAGCTCAGTCCACTACTACTGTCCTCAAGGGTAGAGACCGCAGTTTACCCATCTTTGGACTCCAGCTCAACACCTGGGGATAAACATTTTACCTAGAACAGGAACAGAACCACAGAAATGGAGATCATATGGAGGGTTAGCAACAGGGGCGTGGGAGGAGGAGAGAGGGGGAAAAGGTACAGAGAATAAATAGCATAGACGGTGAGTAGAAAATAGACAGGGGGAGGGCAAGAATAGTATGGGAAATGTAGAAGCTAAAGAACTTATGACACATGGACATGAACTAAAGGGGGGAATGTGGGTGGGAGAGGGTGTGTAGGGTGGAGGGGAATGATGGGGGAGAAATGGGACAACTGTAATATCATAATCAATAAAATATATTAAAAAAAGAAGTTTGTTGAATGAACTAGTAAGTGCCATTAAAAAGCTGTTACAACCCATCGATTAAGTAGGGCAGTTAAACACTCGGACAATAAACAGGCTGGCTTTGACCTTCAATTCTAACACCCACGGGCGTTCTTACAGTTTCCTGAAATCCTACCCTACTTCCTGTTCCAATGGGAGCGCTCTTTTCTGCCCATTCCTATTTTTTCTTGGCTGTAACTGTAATAAATCCAGACTTCCTTGGCTCACACCAGGTGATTTTTGAGGGCGAGGGTGCATTTGCTATAGGTTCTCTTATTTTCCTCTTTCAAGTCGTGAAAACCTTCATTGCTGTTCCTGGCCGCCCCTTTACTCAATCTTTCCTCTCCCGCCTTTTGCTCAAGCAAATGGAACTCGGAAACTCTGAGCCTTAATGTAAAGCAGAGAGGTAGAAATTATTAGTCCTCTTAACACTGAGCTTCTCTTAGCTCTGTTTCCCATCTGCAAAATAATATTATTGGGGTTAATATTTATGGAATGGTTTCTATATACTAGGCACTGTGGTGTTATTAACTCTATTGTAGCACTTTATATGTTATTGACACATGATGGGAATAACGAAACCTACCTCTGACGAGGTTATTCTGAGGACCAAGTCACATGATGAAGGTGAATGTGCTTTGTAAACTATTTCTGCAAAATGTTAGGGATGACTTTTTTTCCTAATCGAGAGCCTGTGCTGGTATCAAGTGTCAATCAGCACCCTCACCCTGCCCACCAAGATTAAAGTTCCCTGTCGTTCTCCATCCAGCACTCCAGACTTTTCCATCGGAGCACTCGCTATTATTTTAAGGAAATAATTATTTCTGTGGTTAAAGTTTAACATTTGTCTCCCTGAGACACGGAGATGGGACGACTAAAAAACAAGGCGAGGTGATGCGATGCGGGGACTGGACCTGCCTCTGCTGGCTTTGAGGACAGAAGAGGAAGGGGACCGTGAGCCAAGGGGGTGGGCAGACTCTAGAAGCTGGGAAAGACAAGGACACGGATTCGTCTCTAGGTTCTCCAGAAAGAAATGCAGCCCTGCTGGCAGCTAGACTTTAACCCAGGGCGACCTGTCTGACTTCTGCAGAACTATTAAGATAACCTGCATTTAAATCACTGCAGTGGTGGTCATTCATTAGAGCACCAAACAGAAAACAGATTTCCTCTCTTGTGGGTCCCTACAACTGCTCTTTTGCGGAGTCGCGGTTAGCACTTGATTCGTCCATTCTAATATTACTAGGGCCAGGAGCTGTGCTCAACCCGGGATGGTCTGCCTGAAGGGTGTTTACATGCAAATGTGAGGTGTTCAGACTCGATCCCACGCAGTGGCACTGTGCTAATCGGTGAGAACACAAAACGTGGCAAGCCACAGTCCTCCCAGGAAGAGCTCAGCCAGCCAGTAGAAACCTTTTAACACTGTATTTCAAAACAAAAATTTGGCTGCTGTATCTCTCCACACCATGCCCCTCTCCCCTCTGGGAGGGTGAATAAAAACTTTACTCTCTACACTTGCTTCTCTTTGTGAATTCTTTCACAGTCTGTGTCCAACCACCCTAACATTTTGGTGGCCCGTACAGGGACATTGTCTATTTCTCCCTCTCCTCCAGCCTCCTGAGACTGGCAACTAGGGGGGCAGTGGAAGCTCCACCTGGGCTAACCTCCTAACCCTGTCTTAGTGAGGTTCGGAGAGAGGATTCTAATCCTTCTCTGTCTCTGAGGACAGCCTCCTCCTTGCCCATCTTCATCACCAGTGATCGACATACGGAAGCTTTTTTCCCTAAAACAATTTGTAAACTAGACCTTCGTAAGCAATATTGAAACGTTTACGTTTTTCTCCCGACCTAATCCCTCCGGAATCCAGCAACTCTTAATGAGACTGGCAATGCCTGGAAGCAAAAACTTCAGTGAGCAGAACTGACCGCTCCCTGCAGCCACAGGCGGAAGACAGCACCGGACCAAACCGCAGCCTCCCGTTTCAACGCCCCAACAGCTCGGGGGCCTCACAACAGCACCCCCCATCCTTTTCTAATCTGTTTATAATCCAATAAAAGCTCAAAGTGCCACCTCCCTCCCCCAAAATCATGTACCAGGAGTAACAGGTGCTGTCAGAGCACTGATGAGCATCTAACCTAACCTTCAGGGTTAGGTTAAAGCCTTGCCGGAAAGTGTGCTGAACGCTGAAGGAAGAGTCACAATGAACTAAAACAGATTCCCCTGACGGGTCCGAAATGACACCGGCTTGCACAAGAATATTTATTTTAACAGTTATGTATAAATACATCCCATGGGGGTCCACTATATTGTTACTTCTTACACATTGTTGCTTAGATTGGGCCTAAAACAGGTTTCTTTGAATATTAAAACTGAATTTAAAGAAAGAAATGCTATGTAACTTGTACTACAGGATATAGAGTACTGAGATGATAGTGTACAGAATTACTAACATAGAAGAAAAGTGATGGGCAAGGTCATTCTAACCCATGGACATGGTTAGTGGAAGAACCAAGAAGCCGTGGGCTTGGGACAGGGGCTGAGTATGGAGCAGACTCGGTATGGATGGGCACAGGGTGCAAGATGGAGAGGTCAGGGGTCAGTTGGTCTGGAGGGCCAGGTTAAAGGTCGTAGACTCCATCCTGAGGGCAATAGGAGGTCACTGCATTTATCTGACCTGGAATGTAAGCATCTCAAGAGTGGTGCACGTTTTTGTGTTGTTCTGCTTAGAAAGGTGCTACTGGTATAGGGTCAAGTCCAAAGCCCTCACGATGATACCCAAAACCTTCTCAGGTAGACTGCAACTGATTTCATCTCCCGCCAAGCATGGCATCCCACCTTATTTCTTAAACATGCCACCTGTTGCGGACCGTTCAGCCTGGTTTCAGGAGTTGTAACCCTCACCCCATGGTGGGCTGTGTAAGAGCCCAAGGGACCCACTTCATCTGGGTCTGTTCTGTCACAAGGACGTGACCTACTAAGGAGACAAAGCTTATCTCCCTGGCAGGAGTGCTGCTTCTGCCTCATTTATCTCTGGCCCCAATGCTTGGTTGGCAGTCAATGACGGATAAGACTCCTCATGGGAGGGGCAACCTAAGCCAGACGCAACCACTTGGGAGGCCTCATGGAAGGACTCTGGGGGGCTGCAGCAAAGAGGGGGTGATGGACCCTCGCCCCCTGGCTATTCTGACATAGCCCGAGTCCTCATTTCCATCTGGGAGATGTCTCCTGCTTCCTAATAGGCTTAAAGCCTGAAACTGTGGGGGTGAGCGGTGCAGCCCTGTACGGGCCAGGACGGCTCCCTGGGCAATCGGGCATAAGAAAGAATTCCTAAAGTCCTGTGAAACCTGCTTTGCTAAGAGTGCTCTCATTTAAATGATAGGTGTCCCAGGAGGAAATGAGTATGTCTCCCAAAGTTTGGCAACCCCCTTTCCTGACAAACACTGGCTCAGATTAAGCCCTCAGATTGCTTTGAAATGTTAACCATTGTTTGATCCTTGTCGCCTGACATACCTGTATTCCCATGTATTTGAGCCCAATAAAAGCCTAGTGAGGATGGGGCTCTGGGTCATTCTCCTCTGAGAGTTTGACCCCTTTCCTCCCCAAGCAGAAAATGTCTTGGTAGTTTTCATTTTCATCTGTGACAGAGGGATGGGGCTCTGCGGGCGGAGCCCCCCCACATCTGGCGCCCAGGACAGGGGCCCCCGCAGCCACCTTCTTTCACGTACCTGGACCTTGCTTCACAGCTCCCTCTGCACAGTAACTTCTGGTCAAACTCCTCCGTGCTACTCAGGCAATAACCACTGAACTCCTGTCCTAGCCCCCTGCATTCATTCGCGGCTCAGCAGAAACCATCACTTCCAGCACGAAGCCTTTCTCTCCTTCCCAGGCGTTTGTCACTCCCTCTGCACATCTTGTTTAAAGCATTTATCCCATACTACTTGGTTTACCGGAGTAGTAAAATCTATCCCATCTTAAGCTTTTTGAGGGTAGGTTGGTTTCTTATTCACCTTTATGTTATCTGTATGCAGCACAGCCATGGACTTCAGAGCAGGGGAAAGAACGTAGCCTGCCTTCCTGGACGGGAGCTTTGGCCAAACATCTCGACCCAGGTCCCAGATGTACTTTGACCCTCGTAGTTGGCTCACATAGTGTGTGTTCAAATGGAACTGATTTTCAATTTGTAAAAGGTGGACAAATTCACATATAGCCTGGATTTCTTACTTGGCTTACCCCAGATTCTGGCAACACTGGGCCTTTATTTTCACATGGTGGCCATCAGCTGGAGTTGATTTGATAGGGCCTACTCTTCATGTTACCCCATCCATCCTCCGCTGTCCCTAGCAAAGACCTGGTGGTCGTTGTTAATTGCATCACTTTTCTCACAGTAAAATTAAAAGGAAACTTTCCTACACTGGGCGGTTTCACCTGAGCCCTGAAATGCATCTCCCAAATGGGAAAAATAACATTTAACTATAATTGTCAATACAGCCCTGTGGGGTAAAAGCATGCACAGACTGGAGAACGCTGCTTAAGCCCCGGAAACTGTCTGAAAAACGGTTGTTAATCTCAGGAGCTCAAGAATGAATGAATGAATGAAAGAATGAATGAATGAACAAACGTACAGAACTAACCAACAATTGACGGCATCACTGCTTTGGAAAGAGACTGAGGAAGGAAATTATCCTAGGGCATTTCTTACCTATTTGGGAAGGCCATACTTTGTGTCTGGTATACTGCACGTGCTCAGAAAATGGGACAAACTGCACTTAGTGTGAATTCCAGAAAAGCTGTGAATGAAGGACTGTGAGTGAGCGCAGGTGGTGAAGTGGGAGTTAGAAAACGGATGCTCGTGGAGGTTTGGCTCTCTTTTCACCAGGCATCGCTTTTCACCAGTAGGTGCTTAATGAGTGCCTGTTGAATGCTTCCAGAAACAAGGGCCCAACTGCATGCCCTCCTCCTCCAGGCCACCCTCCAAGGGACTGTCGGCCTCCTTTCCGCCCTCCTGCCCCGTCCCCACCCCATCCCGCCCTTACAGGATGTCTTCACGGATAGAGGTGCCATGGTTGAGGTTGTGGAAGCGGACGGAGACGCGGTCCCTGAGAATGAAGGAGCACCTGTTCTCCTTTTTGTAGACGCTGAAGCACTTCTTGAAGTCCTCGTAGGTCTTGAAGCAGCTGCCCAGCTCCATGGCTGCCCCCTCAGCCCACTCCAGGGGCTGGGCTAAGACCAAATACCAGGGTCAGAGGTCACACCATGAGGGTCTACAGGCTGGCGCAGACCCAGAACGCCCTCAAGGTCGGCCCCAATTGAGTGGCCTGCGATGGAGCCCAGGAGGAGCCCAAGTCTCAGCCGGTTAAATGGGTTGGGGGGAGTCTTTGCCCTCTGACAGAGGGGAAATGACGCTCAGCCTTCATTATCAAGTCACTGGGCTCCACCCCGTCACGGTCATATCCAATCACACGTAAGATTTCCAGACTGATATTCATGTTCTCCAATCACTAGAGAAAGGTAGCCACACACCCGAAGACTGACAGGGGCACTGGCCAATCATAATTTGCATCCCTTATTCTCAGGACTCACAGACTTCCGATTACTTGAGCGAGCTGCGGGAACCTGCGAATTCAGGGCTGGTTTCCGCGAGTGCGACTCAGCGCAGTGTCTCCGGCCTGCAGCAAGTGATCGACATGACCTCCCCGCAGGCCCCGGAGGATGGGCAGGGCGGTGGCGATCCCCCCAGGGACCTCCGCAGCGTCCTGGTCACCAGTGTGCTCAACCTCGAGCCGCTGGACGAAGATCTCTTCAGGTAGCCGGCCGCATCTGGCGCGCATCCCCTATCGCATCCCCTATTAGGACAGAGGCTCCTGATCGCCCCTGCCGCCACTCTGTATGTAGCCTCCGGCTCCTTGTCTTCTGGACGAGGATGGGCTCGGGGCCGGATGTCGGCTCTGCGGCGATCGGGGGGAACTTGTGCCTGACAGAGCTGTCCTCGCTTCCTGGGCTTCCTCCCTCCGCACACCGGTTCTGCGCAGCCCCAGCCCTAGGAGGACCTGGCAGTCTGGGCTGTTAAAGTGGTGACCTGAGATGTTCTCCGCAGCTTCCCGTGTCCCTGAGAACCAGGCTCAAAAGGGCCGCGGTTAGTCCAAGGACACGCAGATAATCAGGTTTAAAACTTGCCCTCAGCTCCTCGCATATTCGCTGTCTATCCTTTTCCACACCACCACTTGTTGAGGTGTGGTGAGCTACCACATTCCCAAGCTTGACCCATTTTCTTTCCCCAAGCCACGTAAATTCTTGACTGCAGCTGGGGACTTAACGGTTTTGGCCCTCAAGGCTCCTGCTGGCTTGTCGGAGCTATTCTGAATGTTAACTTCTCTTCCCCCTATTTAAGGAATCACCAATAGCTTCCTGGGGGGCTATTAACAAAAGCATTCTATAAAATTGGTAAACTTGGGTGTGGCCTTGGAAAGCGAGAGACCCAAACCTTTCACTCTGGGCAATCCCTTTTCACCTCTGGGGCCTTAGTTTTCCCATCTGCATCCTGAAGGGGTTGAACTTGAAGTCTGAGGGCCCTTTGAGCTCTAAATCTAGTTCTTGGGTTGTCAAAGTTGAGGGGTGTAAGTGGCAAGCCTTAATGCCGTCCATTTTAGTCCTTGGGGTTCATCTTCGCCCACTCGAGGCCTTGAGAGGCTTCTGCCTTACCCTGGTATGGGCAGTGGAAGAAATATCAGACTCCGGGTCCAAAGACCCAGATACTGCTGAGTGTTAGGAATTGTGTGACCTTGCTAAAGCCATTTCCCTTCTCTGATCCCTGTTAGTATAAAATATGGGGCTTGGTTTCTTATCCTAAACCGAAGTCCACAGAAGGGTCAGGCAATCCTGAAGGCCTTGGAGGTGTATTCTGTGTGCAGAATGATGTACAAGCATTTGTCTGGGCACAGGGTCCAGGGCTTTCACCAGATTCTCAAAAGGATCCCAAGCCCCAGTGAAGTTAAGAGATTTGTACTGATCATCGTAGGATTTGGTCCAACCCTGAAGTCTTTCCTGCTTTCCTTTTCTTCCCACAGAGGAAGGCATTACTGGGTACCCATAACCAAGCGGCTGTTTGGGGGCCAGATCATGGGCCAGGCCCTGGTGGCTGCAGCCAAGTCTGTGAGTGAAGACGTTCATGTGCACTCCCTGCATTGCTATTTTGTGCGGGCAGGTAAGCCACTCCTTCCTTGCCATCAGCCCAATCCTGGTGACCCAGCAGGCGCTTCTTCCTGGTCTTGGGGGCCTGACTTGGGAGAGGGAGGAGGACAGGGAAGGGAGGGAGAAAGAGAGGGAGAGAAACACCAATGTGAGAGAGAAACACCACACCTCCGACCAGGGACCTGGCCCAAAACTCAGGCATTTGCCCTGACTGGGAATCGAACCAGCAACCTTTCAGTTTATAGGCCGGTGCTCAATGCACTCACTCACACCAGCCACGGCTTTTCTTTTTCAAAATAAAATTGATTTAAGGGTGAGAGAGATAGAAACAGAAACATCGATTTGTTGTTCCACTTACTGATACATTCATTGGTTGCTTCTTGTATGTGCCCTGACCGGGGATCAAACCCGCAGCCTTGGTGTATGGAGATGACACCTTAGCCAACTGCCTGGCCAGGGCTATTTTGCCTGTTGTTGTTGTTGTTTTTAACTTTTATGTTTATTTGAATATTTTATTTATTTATTTTTAGAGAGGCGAAGGGAGGGAGAAAGAGGAAGAGAATCATCAATGTGTGGTTGACTCTCCCACGCCTCCTCTAGGGACCTGGGCCACAACCCAGGCATGTGCCCTAGACTGGGAATCGAACCAGCAACCCTTTGATTCTCAGGCCAGCATTCAGTCCACTGAGCCCCACCAGCCAGGGCTATTTGGCCCTGTTTTAACATTCCAGAGGTTTGGCGCATAAGAAGTGCAAGGCAGTTCCTCTGTGATGGCAGCTCCAGCTCCATTTTACATTGTCTCCATTTTTTTTTTACACCATTTTGTAATGTGACTCTCTACTGGGTACATTAAATATTATAACCAACGATGATGATCCGATGACATATTTTTTTTAAACCCTCACCCAAGGATATATATTTATTGATTTTAGAAAGAGAGGAAGGGAGAGAGGGCGAGGGGGAGAGAAACAGAAACATTGATCAGTTGCCTCCTGTATGCACCTCGACTGGGGTTCAAACCCACAGCCTACGTATGTTCCCTTACCAGGGATCAAACCCACAACCTTTTGGTGCACAGGTCGACATTGCAACCAACTGAACCATCTGACCAAGGCTCTGGTGATATTTTTAATTAAAAGATGCTAGGGAGGGTTGTGAGTCCTTGGCCTTTTATCATATCAATTGTTTTTCTAAAAGGCCTAGGCTACAATGTTAGGGTTTTTCAAAAAGATTTTATGTATTTATTTTTAGAAAAAAGGGGAGGGAGAAAGAGACGGACAGCAACATTGATGTGTGATAGAAACATTGATCAGTTGCATGCCCCCTTCCCCCCAAACTGGGGGCCTGGCCCATGACCTAGGCATGTCCCCTGACTAGGAATCAAACTGGCAATCTTTTGGTTTGTAGGCTGGTGCTCAATCCACTGAGCCATATCAGCCAGGGCTGTTTTTTTTTGTTTTGTTTTGTTTTGTTTTGTTTTGTTTTTAATTTTTAAAAAGATTTTATTTTTTTATGTTTAGAGAAGGAGAAAGAGATGGAACCAAACATCAATGTGTGGCTGCCTCTTGCCCACCCCCGACTGGGGACCTGGCCTGCAACCCAGGGGCATATGCCCTGACCCGGAAACAAACTGGGAACCTTTCGGTTCGTAGGTGGGCACCTAATCCACTGAGCCGCATCAGCCAGGGCTGTATTTTTTTTTTTTAAGTGTTTCTTTAGAGAAGTAGGAAGTAGGACAGAAGTCATTTGACTTGGTATAGCGTGAGAGCTTGGAGAATCTAGAGCAGGAGTCAGCAAAGCGCCGGATAGTAAATATTTTCGGTTATGCTGGCAAAATCAACAAAATTCAGATGGAGCCCTGGCCAAGAGGCTTACTTGGTTGGATTGTCATCCTATACACCAAAAGGTTGCAGGTTCAGTTCCCCGTCAGCGCACATACCTAGGTTGTGGGTTTGATTCCCAGTCGGGGCAAGTACTGGAGGCAACCAGTCAATGTTTCTCTCTCACATTGATGTTTCTCTCTTTCTCTCTCTCCCCATCTCTCTGTCTCCAAAAATCGATAAACATATTCTCAGGTGAGGAATATTTTTTCTTAAAGGACAGATGTAAACAAATGGGCTTGGCTGTTTTCCAAAAAAATGTTACTTATGGCATCAGTTTCTTCATCCTTAAAATGGGAATAAGATGTACTCTGCATAGTCTTTGTGAGACCAACGTGAGAAAAGATGTCTTAGGAACTACCGCTGTTTGGCATCCTGCCTTCTATACACTACGCCAGAGCTGTTAGCTCTTACCTTCAATGTGCTGCTCCAGAGCCCACCTACCTTCTCTGTTCCAGCAAAAATTTCCAAGAACAGGTCTGGAACTCATTCACACTGAAAGGTAAAGCACTAGTAACTAGAAGTACTGCATTAATTTAAGTTCATTGGTAGGGGAGGAGGCTTCCTTTCCTGCCCCTGAAGTCAGACTGTAGCTCTCTCCAGCATCTGGATTCTTGGGAAGCCCTTCTCAGAGGCCTTTGATTTTGAGGAGTCCCCATTCTGATAAAAGTGCCTCTTTGGCAATGCCAGATATCAGACTGACCAGCTGGCTACAGGGCTCCACAGTGATGTTTATTGCCATTGAATGAGCCCGCGGTGCCTGATTGGCTCCCCATTTGGCTCTAAGTGGAGGAAGTGACACTTTTTTAGAGCTGCCTTCTTTCAAGACATCTTCTTATCTGGTGGTCAGGGTTGACCAAAGTCAGAGTTCTCCAAGGTTGACCTAACTCAGAGAGACAGTGAAGGACTTCAGGGACACCAGGGAGACTCCCTCCCTCTAAACCCCACAGCCATCATCCATCGTTCAAGGCTAACAGTCCTCAGCCTGCAGCCAGGGCCTTCCACCCTGCATTGGGAGAGAAGACCCGAAGGACAAGGACCGAGTGACTGCCATGTGCATCAAGGAGGAAATGACTGACTGAGCAGGCTTTTCCTGAGAGAGGATGAATATTCAAACAATGGCCACACCATATATAAAAAGGGAACTTGGATCCACGACTGGCATCAATAAGAACAGAAAGCCAAAGTACTGTCTGTATGGCAGGTTTGAAACCACCGTCTGTAGCAACCCATCCAGAAGTCAAACCACAGCCGCTGTAACAGTCCGCCCCAAAGAGCCAGGACTTGGCTGATGACTGACAGCTTCCCTCATTTTTGCCCATGCTAACTTAGGACCAACTGCGGAAAGCCAAGCACGGGCCCCTAACCAATTGCACAGCACCCACTGCTTCTGCCTCCCAGTTTCCCCATGGCAACAGCCTCCAGTCAGGGGGCAGCTGAAACCTTTTCTCATGAGAAAGCTTGCTCACTTCTCTGCTTGCCTTTGAGTCTTTGCCAAGCATTAGTGATGGCGGCTCACTCCCTTGCTATACTAAACTCTGAATGAATAGCCTTTCCTTGTTCTTGGAAGGAAGGAAGGAAGGAAGGAAGGAAGGAAGGAGTGAGAGAGAGCGAGAAGAAAGGAAGGAAGGGAGAGAAAAAGAAAGAAAGAAAACGTGTCAGGACAGATGTGCTGGCCCCTGATCCAGAAGAATGGTACTGGACTCATGCATGACAAGATCCCAGTCCCAGATGGAACAAGGCAAAAGCTAGGAGTGTTTACTGTATTTAACAAACACAGAGCACTTGCTGTGTGTCAGATATTATTCTAATCACTTTACAATTACGAACTAATTCTCATTAAAATCCTGAGAGTTATAAACAGTATGATGATCCTCCTTGTATAGTGGGTAAACTGCTCAGAGAGGTTAAGTGACTTTCCCACCGTCACACAGCCCATGAGCTGGGATTTGAATGCAGGGGATCTGGTCATGTCCCCTCTGTTCATTGCTGTTGAGAAAGAAGGGTTTCGCCTGCACTGGGAGAGTCCCCAGGACAGGGTCTGCTGTTCTGTCTGTCCCCAGTACCTGGGCCTCCGCCGGCCTCAGTCAGTAGCCGCTAAGCAGAAAAGGAACGGAGAGGGAGTAGCAGCAGTGCCTGTCCAGCCATTGCGATGACAACAGGGTCTGTGGGGCTCACTCAGGCTCGCCGTGTCCCTTGTGCCCCCTGCAGGGGACCCGAAGGTGCCCGTGCTGTACCATGTGGAGCGGACGCGAACAGGGGCGAGCTTCTCGGTGCGCTCCGTGAAGGCCGTGCAGCATGGCCGGCCCATCTTCATCTGCCAGGCCTCCTTCCAGCTGGCCCAGCCCAGCCCCATGCAGCACCAGTTCCGCATGCCCACGGTGCCCCCGCCGGAGGAGCTGCTGGACCACGAGATCCTCATTGACCAGTACCTGAGGTGAGAGACCTGGAGGCTGCAGGACAGTGCCGTTGCCACCTGCGTGTGGGTCACGGACTCTGTTAGTGCGTCTTGACCATTCAGAAATGCGGACTTGGAAAGCAGGTACTGGGGTGTACTGCATGCGGTGGGGGTAAGAGTGCCTGTGTGGAAGCTGAGTTTCAGTCGTGCGTGTCGGCGTGTCTGCGCGTGCGCGTGCGCGTTCGCTGGGTCATGATGGAGAATGCAGGGCGTATGATTCAGCCAGTCCGGGTACACAGTTCAGTTTTACTGGTCGTTAAAATATCGAAGCCCTTCTGTTAACTACTTGGTTACATGTTCAGCTCCCCAGTCCCTGTGAAGCCCCGCCTGCCTCCTTCAAGGTCACATGATCCAGCAGCCTAAGAGCTAATGCCTGGCAAGGGGAGGGTTCGCTGCTGCCACCTTTGCCTTAGCGCATGTTAAATATTTTAAATATTTTATTTATTTATTTTTAGAGAGATGGGAAGGGAGAGAGAAAGAGAGGGAGAGAAACATTGATGTGCAAGAGATACGTTAACTGGCTGCCTCTTGCATGCCCCTCACTGGGGACCTGGCCTACAACCAAGGCATGTGCCCCAACCGGGAATCAAACCGGTGACCCTTTGGTTCGCAGGCCAGCATTCTATCCACAGCGCCACACCATCCAGGGCATGTTAAATATTTGAAATATCACCTGGTAAAATATATCTCTTACTGGGGTCACACTCGATAAAGTTGGGACAATGCCGGGGCAGGGGAAAGCGCCCTGGGCTCTGACACGAGACGGGCGCGTGGACTTCGGCCAGGGCTGTGCCCTTTGATGCCCGTTTGCGCTGCGACTCTGCCCGACTCCCCGGCCTCTCAGAGCCCTGCTTCTTCATTTAAAAAATGTTTGTTTCTGCTCTGCCTAGCCACAGCTGCGTCCGAGGGAGACCGGGTGCCTCTGTCCTGTGCTGCATGCGGGGGCAGCGGCAGGGTGTGCTGGGGCAGGTGTGGGTTTGAACCTGGGGAAGCTCTGGGTCAAAATCTGGACCCTGTCTCTACTCGCTGGGTGAGTTTGCACAAGCTGCTTTCCCACTCCGAGCCTATGCCCTGAGTTATAGAATGGTGCTGATCCTAATTCCTACCTTGTAGGAAGGCTGCAGTGAGGATGAAATGAGATAAGAGATTCATAAGGCACTTAGTGAGTGTTCAGTAAATTGTAGGTATACCACTACTGACTGAGAGGAATGAGCTCAGAGCCTAGTTTGTGGTTGGAGCCCAAGAAATGTTTGCTGGGGTGAAAGGAGGAAGGACATTGTTCTTACAGGTCCCTAAATCCAGAGCTGTGCTGTCTAGTAGGAAAGCCACACAGCATTGTACGTAACATCAGAACTGTTCTGTTGGTAAGAGTTCTGTTCCTCAGCCACACTAACCGCTTTACGAGGACTCAGTAGCCACATGTGGCCGGTGGCTACCACAGTGGACAGTGCAGACAGAGAATGTTCCATCATCGCAGAATGGACAGTCCCCGAGAGGACAGGGATGAAAATGGAAATTCCGACGTGCACTAGGCGTGGCTGTGACCATGACCAAGGAGCTTCCCTCGAAATGGGCTCCTCCCCCTGGGAACACAGCGTTTCCAGTTGCTCTGGGGTAGGTGACTCGGTCCAAGTTGGGCAGCCTGGCCCCTGAGCATTTGGAAGAGTGAGGTGGTGAAGAGTGTGAACCACGGAGCCAGGCCGCCTGGGTCCAGACCCTAACTTCTGTGCCCCCCACCAGCAGGCCGCTTGGGCTCTGCACTTGCCGCGTGACTCTTCGGGGGGCGGTAGTCACACCAGACTTGCAGGGCTGCGAGGAGCGAGTTCCTGCGGATGCAGCGCCCGGAATGGTGCAGGTGGAGGTACACCTCGGGACTGTGATGTGTGGGCTTTGTGCACATTACCTTGCCTTCCCCACGGGGTCACTGTGAGGTCGGCTACTGTCATTGCCCACATTTTGCAGATGGGAGAAGGGGCTCAGGGAGGTTACTAACTTGCACAAAGCCACATGGCTCATCGGAAGCAAAGAAGGGCTTCAAAGACTCGACACCCCTGCCTGCCAGAGGGGAATTTTCAGGCTCAGTCCAGACTCCCTACAAAGGAATGAGGGGATAAGAAGAAGCAGTTCCGAAGACAGGCGTCCCCCACTCTCTAGGTCTCCCCCGCTCCTTCTCCCCTTTACTTTCAGGGACCCTAACCTCCAAGAGAAGTACAGAGTTGGCCTGAACCGAATTGCCACCCAGGACGTGCCCATTGAGATCAAGCCAGTAAACCTAACCACCCTGAGCCAGCTGCAGAACCCAGAGCCCAAACGGATGTTCTGGGTACGAGCCCGGGGCTATATTGGTAAGAGGACCCTCTGGTCTGCACCTCATTTGCCCTGTGTGGCCTGGGGCATGTTACTTCCCCTCTCTGGACCTATTTCCTTATCCATGTAATTGGGAAGTTGGCTCAGCTTCTCACCAGGGCCCTGTCAGGCTTTTGCATGGGGAGAACGGGAGGTGACTGCAATCCTAATGGCGGCCCTTTCAGGGGAGGGCAGGGCACCTTGCTGAGCTGCTTCTCCAGGTCCACTGCTACGTGTGTGGAAGACTTGGGGACTGAAGACTCCACCCCCACCAGGTGCCCTTGTGCAGCAGACAGTCTGCACGCCTGTGCACGGCAGCCCCTTTCTCCCCACCTCCCTGCAGGTCCTGAGCTGTAAAGCCCAGGAGCCCAGCGCTGATGGGGCTGGGACCTATTGCAGGGGAGGGCGACTTCAAGATGCACTGCTGTGTGGCTGCCTATATCTCGGACTATGCCTTCCTGGACACAGCACTGCTGCCGTACTGGTGGCAGCGTAAGGTGCACTTCATGGCCTCCTTAGACCACTCCATGTGGTTCCACGCCCCCTTCCGAGCAGACCACTGGATGCTCTATCAGTGCGAGAGCCCCTGGGCTGGTGAGTGTGGGGCCATGTGGGACAAGGGCACTGGTCTTGGGGTGGCAGGGAGCGTGCTTTCCCGGGGACACCACACATGTCACTTGCTCTCCTGTCCTCCTAGGCTTTGGCATTCTTGTCTTTGAAATGACAGGGTGAAGCTGGAGGACAAGACACCCGCTCAGCTCTTAGTGTCTGTAACACGCTGGGACTGTGATTCGCTTTATCTCAGAGACCCAGTTCAAGTCCCAGAACCACTTCAGAGTCTCCAGATGACCTTGGGCAAGTCCCATCGCCTCTCCGAGCCTCAGTTTCCCAATCTAAATAGAGTAGTAATATCCAAACCTGGTGGCCCATCACACCACCACTTGGGGGAGTTTTGTCAAAGTAGATGCTCAGAATCTAAGATGCTGACTCAGCAGGTCTTGGAAAAGGTCCAGGAAACTGTATTTTTAAGAAGCTCCCTAAGTGCTTCTGCCGATTCACCTGGTTGGGGCCAGGGGCACTTAACAATTTCTAAGGGTCTCGCTACTTGGCGGCTCCTCATCAGACATGGAGAAACCCAGACTTGTTCATCAGTGTCTGGTGGCAGAGCCCCGGATTCCTCTCCAAGGAAGTACTTTTCAAATGATGAAAAGCATCGCTTTGTACAACAGGGACAAAACGTAAGGGACTCTTTATACTCAGAGAAGGGGGACTCTCGAGTACCAACAGCATCACAACACAGGATCAGCAACCTTGAAGTTGGGAGACTTGGGTTGGGGTTTGGCCTGATTCTTAAAGCCAAGTTCCTGAGCCTCTCTAAACTTCAGGCTCATCTGGAAAAGGGGACAAGCAGCCCTGCTTCACTCGGCTACTGTGAGGACTAAGTGAGCTGCACCGTGTGGAAAGGAAGCCGGCAGCTCCCGTCATAAACACCGAGCTAGGCCAAGTCTGGCAAAGGAGAGAAAATTGGAGGTGGGGAGGGAGGGTGGCCAGACCTCACTGCCCGAGGTCCTCCCTCCCCTGAGTCCCTTTGTGCCCTTGGAGGTGGGGTGGGGGCAGAGCTGTTTTTCCTATAATACCAGCCTGGAGGGACTGGTTTGATTTATTGTAAAGGGAACTGACAGGTTTCCTAACACAGGCTTGGATCTGCTTACCTAGGTACTGTCTGAGACTGTTCTAGAAGTCCCCGCCCTGTGATCTTTTTTTTTTTTAAAGGTTTTACTTACTTATTTTTAGAGGGGAAGGGAAGGAGAAAGAGAGGGAGAGAAACATCAGTGTATGGTTGTCTCTCGAACACCCCCTACTGGGGACCTGGCCCACATCCCAGGCATGTGCCCTGACTGGGAACTGAACCAGCGACCCTTTGGTTCCCAGGTTGGCACTCAATCCACTGAGCCACACCAGCCAGCGCTCTGTTCTTTTTTGAGGAATCCAGAGGAGATGTGAAAGTGCTTTTAAATGGTCGAGTTGGGTTCCTGTGGGAGGAGTTACTCCCAATGAGTGACCACCCAGGCTCATAAAAGGGCACGTGGAGTTTGGGAGTGACCACACACTCAGTGTGCCCTTGTACGGGGCAGCCCAACCTGGACTGCGCCCTTTTCCAGAAGCCTGTTTGGCTGTGCTGAAGGAGAGAGGAGGCTGTTCTTACCCTTCTCCTTGCCTGCAGGTGGCTCCCGGGGGCTGGTCCGTGGGCAGCTGTGGCGTCGGGACGGGGTCCTGGCTGTGTCCTGTGCCCAGGAGGGCGTGATCCGAGTGAAGACCCAGGTCTCAGGGAGCAAGCTGTAGCCAGAGGTACCAGCTTGGCCTGGGGCTTCAAGGACCTCCCTTCTCTTCCCACCTCCCCCACTCCTGATGCAGGAGTCACAGCTGAGGGCTGGGCCTTCTGTCCTTCACATCCAATAAAGAGACTGATAACACTGGAGCCGCTGGCCTTTAATTCCCCTGGGCCAGAACTGCAGCGTGCCCTCCAGCCATCGACTCCAGGGCTCCAGAGGCAGAGTCCTTGGCCCTTCGGCCAGGCTGCATCTCTGGCTGGGAGGCCCAAGGCAAAGGGAACCCTGACCCCGACCTGGGGCACAGCCCCAGCTGTTCGTAGGCTGAAGGGAGGGCATCGGACCCCTCCCTGCCCCGTCTCAGGCATCCCCAGCCAGAGCTTTTCCTGAGCCCAGCTCCACGGAAGAATCACATATCCTTGGTCCGCCACAATTTCTTTGTGGTACTTCCAGGGGTTCCCAGCACCCCTACCGCCTCCCAGCCGCTGTTAGGTCCTCATCAGTCCCCTGCCCCTGCCATCCTGGGGGCAGTGCCTCTCCCCAGGGTGGCCTGAAGTCTAGGCAGGGTTAGTCCAGTACCTCCTTGATGAGCAATTCTTTGAGACTGGGGGGTGGCGTGGGGGTCAGGCCCGCCTCCTGCAGGGCCTGGAGCCGGGCCTCTGATTGGCGTTTGTCCAGGCCCAGGCGCCAGGAGAGCCGGACATAGGCCTCCAGAAAGGGTGCCAATAAAGGGTGGGGGCTCTCATCTCCCAGCAGCTGAAGAGCTCTCTCGCAACACGCCCGGGCCTCCCCAGGGTCCTCCAGTTCCTGGTGGCACACAGCCAGCCCAGCCAGGGTCAGCAGAGGGCGATCGGGGCCAGACGGGGTGTCCAGCAGGGCCTGCAGCTGCCAGGCATTGGCCCAGAGCGCCAGGGCCTCACGATAGAGGCCCGTGCAGGTGAGGCTCTGCGCGCGCCGCAGCTCGGGCAACACGAAGAAGTCCTGCAGGTCTGCGGCCTGGCGCAGCTCGGGGACTGCCTGCAGGTGGCTCAAAAACTGCTCGAAGGCCCGGCTGCGGCGGGCGATGGTCTCCGCAGTGAAGTTCCGGCGCAGGCGCTTCCGCGGGAAGGAGATGGCAGCCATGGGGCCCCGGAACTGCCGCTGCAGGCTTCGGTGCAGCCGCTCAAAGTCCGAGTATCGGCGAGAGATCTGCGCCGGCTGGCGGTCGGGTGGCCCCGGCCCTGTCACGGCGATGGTGTAGAGCTGCAGGAAGGGCAGGGGTCAGGGCGGGTGCCAGCTGTCCACGGGCCCCTTGCCTCCCCACACCCCGCTGCCAGCGCTGTGCCCCCACCTCTTCCCTTCACCCCTAAGACTGGGCCCAGGAAGGTGGGGGCTGCTGGGGCAGCAGCCAGGGAGCCCAGCTCGTCTTACCTGAGGCTCGTCTGAAATGGCCCAGGCCCAGGCAGCAGGGAGAGAGAAAGACAGAGATGAGCTTCAGTGCCTGGAGCCGCTGCCCTTCTGCCCCTTCCAGAAAGTACTCCCTTCACAATGGGCCGTTAGCTCTTCTCACAGCCCCTCTGGAAAACCAGGGGTGAGTGGAAACCCAGGCCCGTCTCTCGGGCCTCTGAGCCAGCCTGTAGGAGCTTTGTTCTACACTAGCAGAGTGCCCACATTCCTGGCCAGGTCGTTCCAGTCCAGACCTGAAGGATGGGTCTTCAGACACCCCGGGAGCAATCACTGAAAAGTACCCTGGACTCGGACTCCAGTTCTAACCGCGGGCCAGCTCCTCCTGCCCTCCCTGTGTGACGTCAGGCAAGGCAGGCCCCCTCCCGTCAGCTGCCTTCTCCAGGGAAGGAGGCCTCAGCCTGGGCCAGTGTTTACTCAGGTGTGAGACGTGTACACGCGTTGGCCCTGAGCTCTGGTATGTGCTGGAGTGAGTAACACTGGATCAGAGGAAGGAGGTGATTCCCTCCCCCGGCCTCCCCCTCCGATTCTCTCTGAATCTTTCTGACCGCAAATTTGAGAAGTTCTGGTTTTAAAAAAGCACTTCAACGCTTCTCAGCTCCATTTTTAGAAACGAGCCCGAAAACACAGGCGACAGCATCCCGGCAGGGTTTAATGACACTTTGTCACTGTGTTTATTTTTGTGGATACCTTCTCTTTATGGCAGGCGAGGCCTTCCACATACAGTAGTCCTACAAAGTTGTCTTTTAAACTTACGTAAGGAAAAAAGTTTCATTTCAAGAAAAAGGTTAAACAGAGAACGGCACGAGCAGTACTCCGGTGGGACAGGAATTGCGAAGGTGGTACCGAGTGACCCATGTGCGGGGAAGTGCTGTGCAACTTCCCCCAGGTCCGAGAACCCAAGTAGGGAGCAGTCTGCAAGAACGCTGAGCCAGCAGCTTTAAAAGGGGGTTGGGAATGTTAGACTTTAAGGGCAGGCCAACAGCAAGCCCAGGAGTTTCCCCTGGGTGTTCTCTGTGAAACTGCCAGTCTCGTGGCCACCCGTGGCCAGTTAGGTCTGCCGGCTGCATCCTTTTGTCGAAGATGCACAGTGTACTTTAATATTAAGGATTACAAAGTCAAACAGTAAAGAAACTTTATTTTACTCTTCAACTCTGCATTCCCCAAACACACTGACTGCAAAATCTTTTTTTTTCTTTTAAAGGAACAGTTATTAACATTCTAGGAAACCTATTTTCTGTAGGACACACTTCAGGAAGAATCGGTCTATAACGACCCCTTCTGTTTATCTGGCTTTTATTTTGGGGGGTTTTGGCACCAAGCCATGTAATATTCATTATCTCTTACAGTGTCCTGCCGAGACTCTTACGTGACCCTTATGTGTCCTTACATGACCCTTACAATGTCCTGCTGAGACAGGTGATCCTGATAGTGGCCCCATGAACTGAGCGCCTACCCTGTGCCTCGTTATGGCACCGGGCACTTCACAGCCACTGTCTCATTTTGTCACAACGGCACTGCAAGGAAGGTGTCCTCGCTCCGACAGTTGAGGCCTCGAAGTCACACAGCTGGGAAAGGGTCCAGCTGGGATTCCAACCCAGGCTGACCTAATTCTAAAGCCTGTGCTCTAACCCCCCACGAGAAGTCCAGTTGCGATTTAGGGTCCCCAGTGGACAAAGGAGGTGATTTGTTTCTCCAGACATTGGCCAGGGCATATTTGGCCATCCTGCTCTATCTTGTCATTCTCCCAGAGTCACGCCCATACTTCCTTGTGTCCCAGCTGCTCCTTGATAACTGATCCTTGGGGTCCCCTTCCTGTGCATGCTGCTTGGCCAGGACTTTTGCCACTTCTGACTCTATTATCAGTCAATCCCTGCTCAAATTGAAGCAATCACCCTGTGGGTGTGGACCTTGTTTACTAACAGCCACGGAGTGGTGGTGAGGCCCAGATGTGGGACAGAGCTCCAGGCCCCTGTCCTGCTGAGTCAGAAATGGAGAAGGGAGGTTACAGGCAGGGCTAGCCAGGTCGGACTGGGTTTCAGGCCTGGCCTGGAGCAGGACCTGGCAGACCTCATTTTCCATGTCAGTTTCTCCTTCCCACAGAGAAGAAAACAGGGGCTCCCAGGCCCTCCCCACAGTGCTCTTCACCCAGCCCCACCAACCCCCTAAATGAAGCCTTTAGGACAAGCTTATTCTATACACGGCGGTTGCTGGAGAGTGGATCGGCCTGGGTTGTAAGAAGGCCACAGCAGGCCTTAGATGCCAGACATTTTCGATCCAAAGCTAACATCATAATAGAGCTACTTTTTATCTTATTATACATTCTCTGAAGCACTTCACAATGCCATGCACAGTGCTAAGGGCTTTCTGTGCACTGTCTGATCTAATTCCTGTGACAATTCTCTGCATTATCCCCATTGCTCCGATGAGGAACGCGATCATCGAGGTTATACAAATCACCCAAGGTCAAACTGCTGGCATCCAAAATCTAATTTTTTTTAAAGCACCAACCAACGCAACTTGGGTCTTCAAGCCTGGTCCAGACAATATTGTTTCCTGTGTACCTTGCGTCTTGCTACATTTTGCAAAAACCCTGGGGGGTGAGGTGAGTGGGGGCACACACACCAGTTCTCTTATTTTCAAAGCCAGGATAGGAGGCAGGCCCGTAATCCTTTCTTTACTCAGTCTCAGAGAAGCTGTCGTTTGCTTGAAGACTTCGGAAAGTTACATCCCCTTTCTAGCCTCAGTTTCCCATCTGTAAAATGGGGGCAGCCATTTATAACTACACAGCTGGCTCCCTTCCCCCCAGGAGAGGTGGAATCCTCCCTGCTTTCTTTTAGCTAGATTTGTAGACTCACAGCCCAGGAGTTCCTGGACCCACACTCACCACGTACTTGGAGGGGGGTTCCTTGACCACGTTGGCGCTGGTCACCTCGAAGAGCAGCCGCTGGGGTACGAGGGTGTTCCGGGACTTCTTCCAGAAATCCTGCAGCTGCCGTGTCAGGAGCTGACTGCCGCGCTGTGCGTCAGGTGAGGGGTTCCGTTCTGCATGAGTAAGAGACTGGTCACATCAGTGGGCCTGGGGCCAGGGGTCGACAACAACCATGGGCCGTGACCTCACTCCTCCCAACAGCGGACACGGCTTTATCCCCGTTTGTCATAAATGGAAATTGAGGGCCAGATGCCAAACACGATGCTTGGCAGACAGTAGGCGCTAAATAACTATCTCCACCCGCAGAACACCCCCTAGCGCATTGCCATTTGTATCCCAGACTATGTACATTTAATAACGTCCCAACAACCCTGAGAAGGGGCTGATGTCCCCATTTGACACAAGGGGAAACTTGGCTCAGAGAGGTATTGTGACTCTTGAGGTCCCACAGCCAAGAGGTGGCTGGGACACTTAAAGAAGTGTCGAAATTTCAGAGTTTAGACAGGATCAACTTGGAACCCCTGATGCTTTCGGGAACACCGCTGCGGTGGAGGCCTACTCGAGCCCCAGCATTCCCGCCTCTGTCCGCCCGCACTCGCCTGCGTCCTCTCCCGACGCTCCGTCCCCAGGGGGCAGCGGGTTGGGGCCGGTCGCCTCCTCGTCGTCCTCGTCCTCGTCGTCCTCGTCCTCGGCGCTGTTGAAACTAAGGGTGCCGCTGAGGCGGGAGGACAGGCCCTCAGCGTCGTCGTCCTCTAGCTCCGAGCTCTCCGGGAACTGCTCGCCCTCGGTGCCCGCCGCCGCCTCCCCGGGGCCGTCGCCGGCCAGGGCGTGCCGCAGCCGGTGCAGGAGCCGCGAGGCCATGGCACCCTGGGGGGAGCGCGGGACAGAGCGTCCTGGGCCGGGGCGGGAGTTAGACCCCCGGGCCCCCGCGGAGGGGCGGGGTCCAGGCCGGTGGGAGGGGCCCCGTGGAGGACCTGTCCCTGCCCGTTGGGGTCCTGGAGCCCCTGGACTCAGCTCGCTTCGTCCTCCCCTCACCCGTGCCCTTTAGGGCTGCGCACTTCCCCGGAGGCAGCCGGGTCTCTCCCTACGTGTCTCTTGCCCCCTGGTGCGTCTCTACCTCCTGCGCCCCGCGGTGCACTCCGGGGCGCG
The DNA here is from genome assembly GCA_039655065.1 of Glossophaga mutica. Lineage (NCBI taxonomy): Eukaryota > Metazoa > Chordata > Mammalia > Chiroptera > Phyllostomidae > Glossophaga > Glossophaga mutica. Next base: position 97,693,166 of record CM077312.1, on the reverse strand, counting down.
CTGCTCCCCAGGGGTGGGTCCGGGTGCCGCCTCCGCCGAATTACTGAAGCTGGCGGGGCTCCGCGGGGCTCCGCCGGCCTCCGCCGGGCCCAGCTGCAGCTCGCTCCGCTCCAGCCGCTTCCTGGCGCTGCCCCGCCCCCGGCCCCGCCCGCTCCCCGGAGCCGCCCGGGAATCCCGGGCCCTTCGCTCCGGGAGACTTGGAATCCTGGGTAGGCCTGAGCGAGCCCCAGGCCTCTTGCTGGATCGTCCCCAAAACCTCGGGGCTCACACCCTCCTTGAGCTCTCCTAACCCTCTCGGAGACCCGGGCTGGTCCCAATCAAGCCCTCAATTTCCACCTTTTTAACTTTCCAAAGTCATTCATTATTCGACGGTGGGAAGCCCATCTCTCTGGTGAAAAAACTGAGGCCAAGAAAAGACACCTGGTCTGGGTTGGAATCTGACCTTGCTGAGCCTAGGTTTTCTCTTATATAAAACAGGAACGATTAATACAAGTACTATTTTGTAGCTCTTACAAGGACGGTAGTCCAGCGCCTGGTGCAGAGCCGGAACTGACAGGTACCATCAGTGACATGGTTATCCTTTCTACAGTGTTCGCAGGCTTTTTACAGTTTCAGGTGAGCCACACACGCAGGAAGTAGGCAAGCGGGGAAACTGAACCCCAGAGAATGATCTGGTTGCCCAAAGTCACACAGCTTGCCAAGAGGTCTGAGTGCGGGGCCGCGCATTCCAGGTCTCCTGAGCTGTGTGTCCTGTTCTTTCCCATAAAGCAGGGTGATCTCAGCAACCCCTCTGGAGGGCTGCTTTATCTTTTACCCGGAGGGCAGCAGCAGGCCAGGAAGAATTTATTGTCACTTCTTGTCAGCAGGCCCAGGTATCAGTCCCTAGCAGGACAGGTATTGCTAGTTACACAATCGAACAAATGAAATCAGACCGTGGTCCCTACTCCTTCTGAATGGCACAGGAGAGAGGGGTCAGGGGGAAACAGATTTGAATGAAAACAGCACTCCTCGCCCTCCCTATGTACAGAAGGGGCAAGGCTCTCATTTTTCGAGGTTCCATCGTGTGGTACATACTGTTTTAGGTGCTTTACATAAGGTCATATCTCACCTCACAGCATGCTGGGAGGAGCTTGCCATTGCACAATCATGTTCCACTCTCAAGATGAAGAAATTAGGCAAATTGACTTCCCCAAAGTCCACAGCTAAGAAATAGGGGAGCTGAGATTTAAGGCCAAGTCTCTGTCATTTCAAAGCTCTAAGTAGTTTTCATTCAGTTTACCAGCAAGCTGTGGGGGCAAAAAAAGCACACTTCATTCATTCACTCAACACTCACTCCTTCGCTAAACATGGGCTGAATATTAACTTGTACTTTGGCATATGCCTAAGTCTGGGTACAAAGCAGGTGTTCATAAAACCATGGGTTGTCAGAGCAGGAGGGTCACTCAGGTATCTAGACTTAAGCTTTCACTTTCCAGATGGGTAGTCTGAGGCTCAGGGTCGGGAGGGGGCTTACTCTGGGTCCAGAACAAACAGGTCCAGGACAAAAAGATCGTCTGATGTCCTGTATTCTTCACTACTCTTAGACTCTGTATGGGTATCTTCCTACAGCCTCTGAGAAGACGGTCATCAAATTTCTGCTTGCATACATTCAGTAACAGGAAACTCATCACCTCCTAAGGTTGTTGTTCTCGTTATTGTTCAACTGTGATTCTTAGGAACTTCCTCCTTATACTGAACCAGAGACCATTCAGTCCAGTTATTCTTACAAAGAACACAATATTTACTGAACACTCACTAAATGACAAGTGCTGAGTGCTGGGGAATGCGATAGTGAACAGGAAACTGGCTCTGGTCTGTGGAACTCAGAGCAGGTCGTGAGTACGTGGCCTGCTCAGTGCTATGACCGAGGAAGCTACTGGAGATCACTTTGGAATCCCTTGGCCTGGATGTAGGCAGGGAAGGAAGAGATGTTATGGCTGAGAAAGATGATAGGGAAGTAGGAAGATGAAGAAAGGGAAGATGGGAATTCCTGGCAGACAAAGAAACAACAAACCCGGTATGTGTAAAGGCCTGGCGTGGCCAGGAAGGCTGATGTGTTGAGCTGTGTGAGTATTTAAGTCTGAACAGAGCAGAACAGTGTGCGAGGTGGACAGGGAAGGCAAGTGAGCTTGGAGAGGTAAGTAGGCCCTTGCTGGGTTGCACTGAGTTTGGACCTTGCCTATTGCCCTGAATAAACGAAGGAACAAATTCATGAACAAATAGTTGTTGAGAGTTCCACACTCTTTGTTCTGAAGGGACCAACTGGTTCCAATGCTGGTGTGCAAAGTGGAATCCCCTAGGTGTGGTCTCCCCTTGGCCCTCTGCCTGGCTGGGGGCGGCCTTATTTAGCCTGGCCTGGCTCTGCTGAGCTTTCCTTGGGAATGGCTATATATAGGGGAAGAGGGCAGCCCAGTTGCCACTGTCCATCTGCCTTCCTTGGTGTCCAGCCCCCTTTCACTGGCCCCAGGCTCCGCACTCGGTCATCTCAGTGCTCTTTCTGCTTGACTGTGAGAATTGCCTGCCCCTCAACACCCAGCCTGGACCCTGTGGACCCTCTGGCAGGGCCCCCTTTGGACTTGCTCCACCCACCCCTTCGCTCCCCTGATGGCCAACTGAGAACTTCCAGACTTTCTCACTGAGCTCCAGCAAGGGTCCGCCTACTCCATCACCTACTTAGAGAAACTTCTCCCGGCCCCCTCCTGGCCCCAGAGTCCTTTCCCTGGAGAAGGGAAACTGGAGAGAAGAATCTGCATTCAATGTTGATTCCTCCTCCAAGTGCACACCCTACTTCCTGGAGCCCTGCATACCTTTCTCCTTCTGAATTATTCCCTTGAGGGTTGTCTGCACCAACGTCCCCTCAGTCAGGATTAATAACAATCACCAACATGACTATAGACCTTTATAATTTACAAAGCTCTCCAATAAAAAAAGAAATAATAATAGTTACGACCTCACAGGATGAGTCCTGGAGGATAGCACGTGGTTAAAATGTTTAGCGCAGTGTGTGGGACATTGTAGAGGTTTAGTAACTGTGGCTGTCCTCCTCCCGTCCGCTGCCCTGACCGTGGTCCAAAGTCAGAACAGTCCGCTTGTCAAGCACCAAGCCTGTGTAACTGGCCCAAGCTAGGGGATTTATACTTGGGCTCCCATATGCCACGGTCTTTCCACGAAGGACCATCCCCATCTCGCGGATAAGGAAACGGAAGCTCAGAGCCGCATTGCCTCCTGTCCAAGATTACATGTGGACCTTGGGTTTGGGACTTCAAGGGCTCGCTCTCCTTATTCCACCTTGTACCCTCACTTTTCTCTATTCTGACTGTCCTCACCCATCTTGGAGCTGGTGTGCTTCTTGAGGGGAGGTCGCTAAGGCAGTGGAGCAGGGCGGGTTCTTCTCACAAGAATCTAGGACGTCAAAGCCTGCCACCTGCTCTGAGTCTTCAATTTCTCTGCAAGGGCCCTTGGCTAAATTAGGTAATGGGCTAGGACGCTGGGAGGGAGGGGGGGGGTCGTTGACCCCAGGATCTGATTGGCCAGGGTGTCCAGGCCTGGGGAGTAGGGAGGTGGGAGGAGAGAGTGCCCCTACAAGTCCCAGGGGCTGGGGCAGGCCAGAACACCTTTGGGGAGTGGCGTGCAGAGCAGGCAGCCCGCAGCGGAGGAGCCCCTGTGACTAGCAACCATGGTAAGGACAAGGAGGGACTTCATCCCTTTGCTCGCTGGAATAAAGAGGCCCCGGATCGGGTCTCTTTGGGGCCCGATCCGGGTGCTCTGTGGGGCAGTAGCTTGGACGTTTGAAGATGGAACATGATGGTGCCTGACACCCAGGAGGAAGCCTGGGAAGAAAGCCTTGGACTTCTCTTAGAAGGGCAGGGCTGGGATGTCCCAGGCATGGATCCAGAAGGCATGCCGATCCCCTGCAGACCCTCTGAGAGTTCCAGCAATGGTGGTCAGAGAACTGAGAGGGGGAGGCTCTCAGCGTGTGCCTACCTTAGCTTGGTAGAGGTGGGGATCCTGAAGGCCAGAGGGGGTCACCAGCAAACTGCCTGGGAGCCTGGCCAAACCTTCCCAGGGCCGGTGAGAGAAGAAGGGCCCTGAGCCAGCTCAGGTGCAGGACCCCAAGAGCTCCAAAGGTGCCGAGAAGGGACAGAAGATGCCAGACCAGTGTTAGACAGACCTCAGCCTCCCAGACAGGGCTTCTGATCTGGGACTCTCACCTTCCTCTGAGACCCCCCTCCCCACCACACTTCAAGGAGTAACTAAATCCTGGAGGCCAGCTGTTGTTGCCCTTGCCAGACTAAAATTAGCCTGCCCTCCTGGCACGGGCAAGGAGGAGAGAAGGGGGGGGCAATGAAGAAGGCCAGCAGCCAGCAAGCTAAGGAACTCCTTGGACACCTCAGCCCTTCCTCACCACCAGCTGCAGCCCAAAGCCCCCTGCCCAGATGCCTTGGCATAGATGTGACCAGAAATCCCCACAGAAATCTTATTTCCCCTCCCACAAGGTCCCTAGCACATTCTGCCTGGCGTGAGTGGCATTTACACCGGTGGCTGCATCCTCTCTGCAAGTTCCTGGAGGGGAGGGATGACCTGTCTGACTCTGGGGTGGGGGTAGGGGAGTTTCCAGCACCTAGTCTATGGCCTGACACTTAGTAGATGCTCAATAATGTGGTGTCACATTATTTATCTGAGAACATTTTTATCAAGCACCTATGAAAATATGAGGCACCGTTAGGAGCTAGGGAAAATGGGATAACCATGCTGGCATGGTGTCTGCTTGGTGAACTCCTTTCATTTCATTTTATCTCTGAAAACCTACAGAGGAGGGGGCATGAGAAGATGTTAAGTGATTTGCCTAAGTTACTGGGAGGTTCCTGATTTGACCTCTGATTGACAAGTGAGGAGGCCTCCGGCATGGCATAATTTGTTTCCTTCCTAACTCTCCAAATCTGGGGTTGGGGGCCGTGGGAACGTGCAGAAGCGGTGGCCAACTTGGAGTTGTTCTCCTGGAGGACCAAGGGGGCACTTACAGAGGTGGGAGGCGAGCGGAGCAAGGTTAAGGCAAGACGGCGCCCCTGGGCTGCTGCCCCTTCTGCCCTGACTCTGTGTCTTCTGCAGACGGACCAGCAGGCGGAGGCCCGGTCCTACCTCAGCGAGGAGATGATCGCTGGTGAGCGCTAGAGTGCAGGCTGGCTGCTGGGTGGTGTGTGCTGGGGATGTTTGGTGCCCGGGGAGCGTGGGGGAGTAGTAGTCGATGTGAGGCTGACAGGCCAGCCAGGCTCACCTCAGCTCTCTGCCTTCCTTCTCCTCGCAGAGTTCAAGGCCGCCTTTGACATGTTTGACGCCGATGGTGGTGGGGACATCAGCGTCAAGGAGTTGGGCACGGTGATGAGGATGCTGGGCCAAACACCCACCAAAGAGGAACTGGACGCCATCATCGAGGAGGTGGACGAGGATGGTGAGCGGGTAGCCCTCTGAACTGGGGGTGGTGGGGGGAGTGAGTACGCAGGCACCCGAGACTCAACCTCGCTCACCGCACGTCCCCCGCAGGCAGCGGCACCATCGACTTCGAGGAGTTCTTGGTCATGATGGTGCGCCAGATGAAAGAGGACGCGAAGGGGAAGAGCGAGGAGGAGCTGGCCGAGTGTTTCCGCATCTTTGACAGGTGCGTTGGGGGCCTGGGAGCCGAGGCCGGACTGCGGAGTCCGAGCCTGGCCAGCGGGACACAGAGGTCCTGGGGTGAGGGCCCAGGAGGGGGCGTCAAGCGCGACGAGCCCCCCGCCTGCCCTGAGCCCGGCTGTCCCGCCGCCCCGAAGGAACGCAGACGGCTACATCGACGCGGAGGAGCTGGCTGAGATCTTCAGGGCCTCTGGGGAGCACGTGACAGACGAGGAGATCGAATCCCTGATGAAAGACGGGGACAAGAACAACGACGGCCGCATTGACTTCGACGGTGAGGGCTGCGGGGAGCGGGGGACGGAGCCGTGCGGGCGCGTGCGGGGCGGGGCAGCAGTGCAGCTGCGCCCCACGCCAGCGCCCAGCCTTCGGGCGGGGCTGGGCGTCGCCTGACCAGTTCCTCCCGCGGGCGAGCAGGGAGCCCCGGGCGGTTTTGCTCAATTTATCACTAAACGCGCAGGCACGCCTTCGATGTGGCCAGGTGCCTGGCTGGCCCTCACTCGTCCCTGCACACTGCGCCCCGGCGCAGGGCTCCGCGTCCCGAGGGGACCCCTGACCGCCTGTTCCTCTTTTTCTCGCAGAATTCCTGAAGATGATGGAGGGTGTGCAGTAAGAAGTCCCCCCGAGCCTCCACCGAGACCGCGCGGCCCTCGGGCGTGGGGGCTCCGCCCCGCCCAGTGTCATTCCCCGCCCGGGAGGGAAGCGCGGGCCCTTCTGGGATGCCCTTCTAGAAGGAATAAAAGCAAACGTTGCAAAGCACTTGGCCTGAGTGAGGGGAGGATCCAGGAGCGTGTGTCAGAGGATCTGGGCCGCCGTGCAGGGCGCCTTCTCGCCTGGCGCCACCCGAGCGCCCTCCGGCTCGGACAGGCAACTCTAGCTGCGGGGTGTGGGAGGTCGCGGGAGCGGAGGGTAGGGCGGCGCTGGGCGCGCTTGACAAGTTCTCGCTCGGCCACGCGCAGCTGGCGCTGGGCGTGTGCGGCTCAGCGGACAGGCCGCGGTGGCGCCTGGCGCTGCAGGAGGGAGGCCGCAGGGGTTTCGATTTGAGTCAGAAGGAGCCAGCAGCCCGCGGAGGTTGCAGGGGACCTGGGATAAAGTGAAGGCGCCGCGGGGGGCTGGACCTGGGGGTGGAGGTGAAGCTTTCTTTCCGCGCTGTCCCTCCGTCTGGAGCCTTTGGGTCTCGGGCACAGGCTACGACGGGGTTGAGGATGGGGGGTGGGTGCCCATCCATCCCAGGCAGCAGTGTTCCCCCTTAATCTTTTCCACTTCTTCTGTCTGAGCGGCTTATAGGTCTCCTGCAGGCGACGGAAGGGGGACACTCAGCCAGGAGGGAGGTTCTGACCTCATCATCTCCACCCTGGATCGCTGCCTCTGCCTGGCCTCCCTGACTTCAGTCCCCTCCAAAGCCATCAGCATGATCTAGCTAAAATGAAATCTGACCTGGCCACTCCCCTTTTGAAAGTCTTTCAAGGCTTCCCATTGCTTCCAGAATCGAATCCAATGTCCCCGTTCCCCCCCCCCCGCCACCACCGTGGGCTGCATCCACACTGGGCAATCTGTCATTCCTGCTGTGAACAGTGGGGATGCGCATTCGAGCCTTTGGGCCTTTGCACATGCTGTTCTCCCTCCTTGGAATGCCTTTCCTCCCGTAGTAAGCCTGGAGAATTCTTCAACCAGCTCAGCCACCATCTCCAAGATACCAAGACCCAGGGCAGATACCATCGGCTCGGCCCCTGAAACCTGCCGTCACTGGCTGCAGGCTGGCTCCCGCAGTTCTTTGTACCCAACCCAATTACAGCAGGCTGGGTCAAAGCTAATTAAGGACAGGGGTAGTTTGGCTTCAGTTGGGCTGCGTTTGACTCCTCACTCCTGGTGACACACGAAAGCAGTCTGTGCTTCAGTTTCCTAATCTGTAAAATGTAACATCCGATCACGGTGGTACTTACCTCACAGGGTTGTGAGAAGGAGTTCAGGTGCGGCGAGTACTTAAAACAGAACCTGGCACGTAGTCTCAGCATTTAATATATGCCATTATAAGTGTCATTATTATCATTCTGAAGCCCTGAACTCCAGTTATTCGTGGCTGTGGCCCTCCCTCCCCAAATCCCTGTTGTGTTGCCCAGTTTTTATTTCCATTCTGGATCAGTGCCGAGGGATAGTAATCGGGCATTAACTCCTTTGGCCGCATAACCCCAGAGGCACGTGATCTAATGGTCTCTATTTTATAGGCAAGGAGACTAAGGCCTGGTGAGGTGCAGGACACAGGCACACAGCGAATAGCCTAGATGATAGCGCTCTGTGGTGGATGAGGAGCAAGGCCCTCACCTGTTGACGGTTCTACCTGGATGTCTTGCCCTAAACAGATAAGTTCCCCTACTCCTCCATCTTGCTCTCCCGTGTGCCTTGTCTTTGGGATGGTACCCTGAGGGGTGGGGCGAGGCCCAGGAATCCTGGAGCCCAGCTCCCACCTCGAATGTACCAGCTGTGTGCTGCTGCTTTCTATCTCCTTATCATTTCATCCCTCCGCTCCATTCCGTGACTGCTCTGCGTTACAAATCTGGCCACGGCCACTGCATACCAGGCTGTTGAGAACAGCAGTTAACCGCCTCCCTGCCCTTTACTCTCCAGACAGACAACAGCCAGAGGGATCTTTCTAAAACCAAATCTGATCGGGTCACTGCCCTGTTCAAGGCTTCATTAGCCGCCAGTTGCTCTCAAGATAAAGCCCAAGCATTTGAATATGGCTCTACAAGCCACCACCCTCCCCCCTCCCCTCCCCGCCCCGCCCCGTGGCCTGACGTCATGCCGCCTCCCCAGTCTTCCTTCCTCCCCTCTTGCCCATCCCCCTGAACTTCTCGCTTCCCAAGGAGTGTGGTTTCTTATCCCAGCCGCGTGGTTCCAATCCTTCCTCAGAAAGCTCTCCTTGACCCTCCTAGTCCTTGTTAGGCACCCCACCTCTCATCTGTCAGAGCAACACGTGAGTCTAGCACCCCACATTTACTGAGTGCCAGCTAAGCTCCTTCACCTCCCATTTTACGAAGAGGTTACATCTAAATGCCCAAGTGTGCACAAGGAGCGTGGGGGCGGAGCGGGGATTCTAACACAGTCCTTCCGCCTGCCTGGTCTGCGCTCTTAACCGTCACTCCGTGTGACGCTCTCTCTACCTGTTGATACGTCTGTCTCCGCTTTGAACTTCAACCTCTTTGAGCACAAGACTGTGTCTTTTCCCTGCTGTAACCCCAAGCACGGGGGCCTTTACCCTGTAGGCACTCAGTAACTGTAACAGGTGAATAGGAACAATAATAATCATGATACCCTTTAAAAAAGATCACAGGTAGGGTTTTTTATTTGTCACCATTAAAACTCTCAGTCCCAAACAGCTTCTTGGACTGGGGGCTTGTGTCCATCAGCTCAATTCACCACGAAGCTCCGTGAGTTTTTCTAATTCAAATCTGGGCTTCTCCAGCATTTTGACTTTCTTAATAAAGAAGCCATGGAGCAGATAAATAGATTGGCAAGCTTGTTCTATGTCTCTTCCAATGGTATCGGAATCAATTTATTGACTGCTTCTTTCAAGTCGTTTGCACTCTCAGGTCATGATTTCCATCATCTTCTTCTGGATTTAGTGGACCTGCTGATGCTGAGCATAAGAGGTCTTCCTAATCTGATAGTTGCCTTCTTAGGAAAACCAGCACAGCATAGACAAAGCAAATAGCCATCAGTAGTCTTGACATCAACATGAGCTTCGATCACGGTCCACCACTTTTTTGACCATGGAGCACATTTTGTCACAGGTAAGATCCATGCCGTGGAAATTAGGCAGTTTTTTTGGTCCTGGCTGGTGTGGCTTAGTGGACTGAGCACCCACCTGCAAAACAAAAAGTTGCCACTTTTATTCCCAGTCAGAGCACATGCCTGGGTTTTGGGCCAGGTCCCTAGTACTCGGCACGCGAGAGACAACCGCACATTGATGTTTCTTTCCATCTCTTTCTCCCTCCCTCCCTCTCTAAAAAAAAATAAATAAAAAATCTTAAAAAAAAAACCACCCAAGAAATACAGAATCTCAGGCCCTACCCCAGACCAACTAAAGCAAAATTTACATTTGAACAAGAATTTAAGTGGATTTATAAGCACTTTAGATTGAGAAGCACAGCTCCAAGCTCCAAAGAGAGAGCTAAGTGCACGGTTTTAGAGATAAGGAAACTGAATGAGGACACCCACGTTCCATCCGGCCTGACAACTCCAGGTCTCACATGTGGCTGCTTGGTGGGGTGCAGGGCAGGAAAGGGGGCTGGGATAGCAGGAGTAAGAAAAGGGGTGGGGGAGAACCTTCCTGACAGGCGCCTTGCTGTCTTCTCCCCTCTGCCCAAGGCCTGCCCAACCAGCTGCAGGCAGAGCAGACCCCAGGGTGGGTGGAGACTGACACCTGGGTGGTGGCGGAGTGCACCTGGGTGTTGTTAGCTCGGAAATCCTCCCGCAGGACCTGGGCTGGGCCCGTCACCTCAGCCTGCTCTCCCCTCTGCTGGGACCCAGCTGGTCAGCACAGGGGATTCTTCCCAGGGGAAAAACGGCCCAAGGGACTGTGGGCCCGAGTCACTGGGTACAGCAGCTGGAGGAAGTGTCAGAGGTGAAATGGGCCCCCTTGGAACACGGGGCCATCTGTGGGGCACCTGGGGCAAGGGGCGAGTTGAGAGCTGTCTGGAGGGAAGGGGCTTTCCCTGGCTGTCTCTTTAGAACCTGGGCCTGCTGCAGGGCCACCCTTGCCTTCTCCTTTTTCAGGGCCAGAGCACCTACTGTCAGAAGGGAGGTGGCTGGTCCTCTGCACCCCACCCCCCAGACTATGGTCTGGTTCAGCCTCATCGGCAACACTGCTGGGGCAGCTCCAATGGCTGCTAGCATTCCTGGAGCAGGTCACTACTCCAAAGAAATAGGCATTTTGTGACACCCATCGTATAGATGTGAGACAGATGTAGAGTCATAAGGCCACAAGGGAACAAATCCTAGTCACCCCACCATGTGGCTCTATGGGCTGGACATTTTGAAGGACATGTGTTTCTCCCGGGAGAGAGAAGCCCAGATCCAGGACCCTGACCCCACCTCGCCCCACCTGAGTACTTCCAACTCTAGGGTAACTACAAGGCAGCAACTTGTAAAAAAAAAAAAAAAAAAAAAAAAAAAAAAAAAAAAAAAAAAAAAGAAGAGAAAAAAACAACAACACACCAATATATATTTATTTAATATATTCATCACAGGTGTTCAACCAGAGACTTAATTTAAAAAACAGAAACAGAACAAATAGGACACCACAACTGAAGATACAGAGTCATACACAGAAATCAAGGCAAGGACAGACCATCTATGGGAAAAATAAGAAATAAGAAAGACAGCACAAGGAGAGGGGCCGCACGGCCCGGGTCAGGGCTCTTCTTGGCTCGAGACCTGCTTCGCGTAGGTTTCTTGCACGTACTTCTTAAAGGCTGGAAGAGAACAGGGAGGTCTTGGTGAGTGATGGGGACAGGAGTTAGGGTGAGCAAGAGGGCAGCAGGGATGCAAAGGCGGGCAGCTCCCAGAACAGCAGATGTTCCCTCTGCTGCCCACCCAGGGAGTCCTCCTGCCTCCCGTGAGACCGGGGAGGGGACGAGGGGCCTTAGTGAGCAAGTCATCTGCACAAAGCTTTGCCTTCTACTCGAAAAGCCTCTCAACCCACAGGGTTAATTTTCTGGTTTTATATCCAACAGGCAAACCAGAAACGCCAAGGCAGAGGTAGGACTGGCGCCCTTGCCACTCAGGTCACATCCCCAAGTCGTGGAGATCCTTTGGTTTGAGGGAGACTTGGAAGGTGGGAGAGGAATCACCCGGTGCTGGAGGAGGAGGGAGGAAGGGCTCACCCGCGGGGTTTTTCCAGAGCTCGGCAGCGTGTGTGTTCAAGGGGCTGTCGATGTTGGGTTCTGTGGGGGAAGAGAACAAGAGCGGTAGGTGCGGGGGGCGGGGGAGGCGGGCGAGGATGCCTGGGGGCATCCTGACAGGCTCCCAGGCTGCAGGGGAGGGGCCAGCCTCAGAAGTCACCTCCTAACAGGCTCTGGATGGACAGCAGGATGGTCCTGACGTCATACAGCGCGGACCACTTGTCCTTCAGGATGTCCAGGCAGATGTTACCCTGGGTGTCCACGTTGGGGTGGTAGCAGGGCGTGAGGAACTTCACTGTTGGCGCGTTGTACGGGTAGCCACTGGGGAACTCCAGGGAGAGCTTGTACCTCAGGTCTTCGTACACCTGGCGTGGGGAAATAGAGGCTCAGATCCCAGCCCAAGGCTGACCTAAGGGGCTCGCTAGGACCTCTGAGTTGTTCTGGGACCTGACAGAGGACAGTCTTCCACTGGTTCTGGTGCTTTCTCATCTATCTGGTGGGGACGTCAGGGATCCTTCGGTCTGAGGGTTGTGAAGTGGCACCCAAGGGTCAGCACAGCCGTGCTTTCTAGTCTAATTAGACTATTAGTTGCTGACATGTACACACTAGGAGATTCGGGGCACAGATCTGGAGTTCTGACTTCTCTTAAACCCGGATGTGCAGCGATGGGAAGCCACCCCCGTGAGACTCGTGCCCTCTCCTTGGCCAAAGTTCTTGCGTGTCCGCCATTCCTTTCCTTGCTCTCTGGCCTCTGAGGAATCTAAGATGGAGAGACCTGCTTTAAACCCACCTTCTCAATATACAGAAGGGGAGGCCAGGGCCCCAGGCTCAGAGCACAGGGGTGTCCTGTTCGCCTAAAGGCTGGAAGCAGAGCAGGCACTTGCGTCATTTTACCTCCCCCCTCTCCCCAGACTCCGTGAAACCACAGCCGTCCAGCCCGACCCTGCACTTACCGTGCCGGCTGCGCCATGGATGGTCCCCACCCACTTGAACAGGTTGTCTGATTCAGGGAAGGCGGAAATTCCTTTGTCACCAGACATCTGGGGAGGAACACAGCACTTGCTGGGACACTCCTGGGAACAGTGGCGGAACCCTTACCCCTTAATCCCGTCACATTCTGACCCGAAACAAAGCGGTCAGGCCAAATGGATGGGCTTTTCTGAGGAAGCGGTTAGACTCTGGGGCCTGAACACGTCCTTCTGGGGAGGAGGTTTGGGATTGTAAAGGTTCAGGGCCAGGCCAAGGAGGGAGGGATTATGCAGTTGACTGTTGGTTGCTGGGAATTCAATTCAATCTGCTACTGAGTGCCCATTCCATACAGAACCCAGAGACTATTCGCAGACCGTGGAGATATACAATATGGGCACTGAAGGACTTGAATGGAATATTCAGGGTCAGTGTAGAAAAGATCATCCAGGATGGAAGCATCATAAGGAACGACAGGACTAGAGATACTAAGAGTGGAGAGCTGGGCATGGCTAAAGTTTAGGGCAGGAAAACAGGGCCAGGAGAAGGCCTTGCATGGCTTCTGGGAGCTGTACTTCAGAGGTAACTTCGTTGCGGGGAGACGGGATGAGGAGCAGAGGCTGCTGGAAGGAAGGCGTGGGTGGGCACACGAACTTCTTTCCGGGAGAGAGCAAACCGGACTCATCTTTTTACCCCCGTGTCCGAGCAAAGAGCCCGGTGCACGGCCGGAGGCTGCTGATTGCGTGTGCGCACAAGTGGGAGGGTGGACCCACTGGCTGGGGACCTGGGCAGGTAGTCACTCACCATGAGCATCATCAGCTCCTGCTGTAACCTGCAAAAAAGGCGATCGGAGTCACCTGGGAGTCTGGACGGGCCACGACTTCGGATGGCCCCGTGTCCTCCCACACAGGTCTTTGTGAAGGAGCTGTCACAGAGGCTTACCCCTACCCTGAGGGAAGACCGAGCTTGGAGGCACACTCCCGTTCCCACTCGAGGGTCCCAGTGAGTCCTCAATCTCCGTGCTTCCAGGCTCTTACAGCCTGATTGATTCTAGCGTGTCCCCAACTCCCACTGCTCCTCTGGCGTCTTTCCCCGTGCCAGATCGCAAAATTGTTCTTAGCCATCCCCACAAAGCCACCGAAGGTCCCCGGGGCGTCTTCATCGTGGCTCACCCGCGGAGTATACTGGCAGCGTTCCTACGCCTTCTGTCCTCCTTCGGGAGGGTCTCTAAGAGCAGCCCGAGCTCCCAGAGTGTCTGTCCCTCCCGTAGCTCAGCTGGTCCAGGAGGCGAGGGGTCCCGGAAGTCTTTGCTCTCGGGCCCACTGCCCAGGACGTGCCACACCCGGCTTTAGCCCAACACCACTCACCTCTTGCCCACGGGGCCCCGGGCAGCGCCCCCGCTGGGCTCGGCTCCTTTACGAGCAGCGGCGACGCTGGCGGCGGCTGGGTCGCGGTTCTGGGAGGCCATGCGGGCAGCGCAAGCAGGGATCGACCAAGACCTCTGAGAACACCACTGCAACTGCAGGGATGTGGGGCAGTCCGCTTGCATTTGAATTGCAACTCTCTGGCAGTGCTGGCCAATCAGTGGCTCGCTTGGGTTTGATCCAGCCAATGGGCAGCGCTGGAGGGCTGTCACGGTACAACCGCTGGACTCACGCACTAGCGCGGCGGGAATCGGCTTCTGAGGGATGATTGGCCGGAGGGGCTGCCATTAAAACGAGTCTGCAGCGGATTGGTGACCTTTGGAACACGACAACCATTAAAGGGCTAAGAAAACGTCCACGTGGGACGAGCCCCTTTCGGTCAAAGGCTTGGCTCCCCGCGGCGGTATCCAGCAGGCCCAGCCAGGACCCTACTCTCACGGAAAGGGAGGGTCTTTAATCTTGCCCTGCGGCGCCGATCGTACTGTCCTGGACTCCGCGCGAGGGCAAAAACTCGAGGTTGATGTCGGTCTAGCAGTAGACTCTCTATTAGAAATAGGTTCATATGCTGCTTTAGCTCTAAATACTTTAGCGTTTTAACCTATAAAAATGACGGTAATAAAAGCCACTGTATTTTTCTTCTGGTCTATCCTCAACCCATCGTCGTGCCACCCATTACGTTCTGCTACTTCCACACCTTAGTTGAGTGAAGAAGAGATAGAGGGACATGCCCGGACCAGTGCGGCTGGGTTGGGCGTTTGCAGGCAAAGCTAAAGGTCACCGTTGGATTTCTGGTCATATGCCTGGGTTGCTGGTTCCATCCGGTCAGGGCATACCCGGAGGCAACCAATCCATACGCAAACCAATGGGATGCTTTTCTCTCTCCCTCCTTCCTCCTCCCTTCCTGTATCTCTAAAAATAAATAAAATCTTGAAAAAGAAAAGAAAAAAGAAAAGAAATAGGAGGGACAGGGCGGTGTGCAAGGTGTTCCCAGCTTCACTCCGTAAAGCAAGACGCACGTGCTGGGGGATTGGTGGGGGCAGCTGGTCCCTCTTCCCTCTACCCACTTCTTCTGGGGCCCTTGATGCTTCCTCAGACCTCACATGGCGGAACACACCATAGGCTCACCGTCTGTTTATTACAAACTGTTTAATTGCTTCGCATCTTAATAACTTTACAAATACAAAACCACATGCCAGTCTGAGGGTGCTCTGTAATGAGTCCCTACAGAGGAGCCCAGACACAGCTTAATGCTGCTGTCACCCATCCAGGCGCAGTCTCAGCGGTGGCCTCAGCCATCGGGGCAACAGGGTCTTGGAGGATGGCTGCCACGGGCGGCCAGGGCACCTGGCTTCAGGTCTGTGCAGGCGCTTCGGCAGCACGGTGCTCATTCTCTGTCCGCTGGGTCTCCATGTACTTTCGCATCTTCTCAACTATCCAGGAGGGTAGGACAAAGGATTTCAGCTCCTCTAACTTCAGGTCCAGGCATCCTCTGGCACAGACATGGAGGAAAAAAGGTGAAGACAGGATGGAGGCCCAGGCTCACCCTGGGGGCTACTGTAAGGCAGAGGAAAGGGTAAGGGGACGGACCTACTGGATTTACCTGTAATCATCGCTGGCAGCGAGGTCCCGGATGTCCTCCTCAATGAGGAGGTAGGCCTGGGGCGGGAGCAAAGGAGAGTGATCATCAACTCTGATTCATTTCTATCTAACTCAGTAACACTTTATTAAACAGTTGCTTAATGTAAGGGCTGTAAGGGAGGGGGCACTGTTTATAATTTAGTAGGGAGAGTAAATAGGGAGAGACTGGGGAACAGTTCCTTGAAACAATCTTTCACTCAAATAGAAACTTTTATGGGTGAGGGAGTGAAAACTGGTGACTATAACTTCTTCCTCTTTTAAAAAAGGACCCTGAGCCCTGGCTGCTGTGGCTCAGTGGATTGAGCACCAGCATGTGAAATGAAAGGTCACAGGTTCGATTCCCACGCCTGGGTTGGAGGCCAGGTTCCCAGCTGGGGGCATGTGAGAGGCAACCTGATTGACGTTTCTCTTCCTCTCTTGCCCTCTTTCCGAAAATAAGTAAATAAAATATTTTTTAAGAAGGACCCTGAGGTGTCATCAATAACGAACTGGCATGAGAGCTGGCAAAATACACATGGGCACAGGAAATCTGGAGGAAGCTAGGCTAACTCTAGGAACCAAGAGCATTTGGTTTTGAACTTCGTGGCAGAAGGGGAAAGTGTCTAGTAGAGCGCTACGCTGTCCCGGTGCCTATGAGACTGCCCTGGCACAACGCCACGGGCTGCAGTGGGCACGAGCCTGCCTGTGCGCACGCCACACGGAGGATGCTGTCCGTCACGTGGGAAGGGAAGTCTTCCGTGGGAAATGTTTCTTTCTAGTCTTAGGGTCGGGAATAATCAGTTGTGTGTCCCGTGAGTAAGCTGACCGTCTTCATCTTAAGGGCACTGAGAACGCTGTCACACACCAGGTGTTCTTGAGAGGGGCCTCGAGCTGAGTTTGTGAAAACTCCAGAGTGCACTGGTCCCCCAGGCCAGCAATCGAATCAAACAAAAAACTAGCCTTGCTCATGGCTTAATTTTAGACCCTGTTTTTCCTTTTCCTTCTTATATCTTATTTATGTTATGTTGCATTTTATGAATCCATGGTAAGCTCCCTGAAATCTTTTTTGAAGTAGGGTGTAAGTTTAAACAGAGTAGTAAAATAACAGATAGCTTTCAATGCCAGGAAGGAGAGGGTATACTGGTGTATAAGGCCATTAGATTCTCGGTGTATTGCGCTAATGCTCTAATCAACTGAGCTGCTGAGTCCCTGCCGGGTGGCGGGGGAGGGGGGACGGACACCACCCGTGACGGACAAAACCCCACCACGGTTTTAGAACTTGTGCAAGGGTGATTTCCCTAAGGTCGTGGCTTGATGTGAGCAGAAAACTCTTGAGGTGATTCCGGGAGGGCCTGCCAGGTGTGGCAAACAAGTTTCGCTCCTACTGACAAGGGGCGCTGCCTGGGGCACTGCGCCGAGGACAGATTTTCTAACGGCGTCTGGTGGCAGAGTGTTGTGATCGATGAGTGAGAGCTGTCAACGAGCACAGTGATAAGTTACACGAAGTGTGTCTTGTACTTGCTGTTGTACGCAGCTAACAAAATCTAAACAGGAGGGATGAGAGGTGAGGGGCTGCTGTGTGGGAGACCTAGGGACAGTGAGGGGAACCCAGGGATTGCAGCCTGCCCTCCAGCATGAAGGAATGGGCCCCCTCTGCCTTACAAGCGTCCCTTTCTACATTCGTCAGGCTTTGGAAGTCTCTCGCATTTGGAGGTACGCTGCCTCTCCTGGCCAGAACCCTGGCCCCTCGGCTGGGGGGTGGATGTTTGGTAGTGCCACGAGGGAACAGTGCTTACCATCTTCCCCCCTGTTGCCCGCATGTGATGCTGCTCGGCCAGCCAGTGCTTGTCCTGGGGGTCAGCTGCATACTGTGAGGGATGAAGTCACAGAGAAGACGTTAGCCTGGTGGGAGGGGCTCTTCTCATTTGGTCCTAGAACACACCCTTGGCCTTTGTTGGGAACCGCCCTGCCTGGTTTCAGAAGCTGTAACTCCCCATGCCTAAGGCTGAGTAAGGGACCTTGGGACCATAAACCACTAAGGAGGCAAAGCTTATCTCCCTGGCAGGGGTGCTGCCTCTGCCCCCTTTACTCCACCCTGCTTGGCCTGGGCAGGATGACTGGTTAGCCAATGATGAGTAAGATTCCTCAAGGGAGGGATGACCTAAGACAGGCATGGTCATGAAGGCACCTTCAGGGAAGGACTTGGGGGGGGCTATAGAAAAAGGGGGTGATGGACCCTTGCCCCTTGGCTTTGACATAGCCTGAGTCCTCATCCTGTCTGCAAGAAGTCTCCTAATCTCTTGGCTGCCTTACTTCCCCCACCTGACTTAAGCCCAAAACAATGCAGTGTAGCCCTGGGCAGGAACAGGCGGTTCCCAGGGCGATCAGACCTAAGGAAGAACTTGTAAGATCCTGTGATACCTGCTTTGCTAAGAAATGTTCTCAATTTTCTGATAAGGGTCCAAACAGGAAATGAGTTTGTTTCCCAAAAGTTTATAGCCCTTTAGCTAATGACCCTGACTTGAATAAGCCCTCATGGTTCTGTGAATGTTATCTATTGTTTGATCCTTACTGCCTGACAATGATTGATGAGCTTTACCTGTATTCCTGTGCAAACTGAACCCAATAAAAGCCCTCTGAGGAACAGGCTCAAGGCCCTTCTCCTCTGAGAGATCAGCCACCTTTCCTCCCCAAGTAGATCATGTCTTGGTAGACTTATTCTCATCCGTGGCAGCCGGTTGGGGGTGGGGTGGGGGGTGGTTGGGCTCTGTGGGCAGAGCCCCCCACAGGCCCTTAAGCAGGTCTCATCAACAAGCCCTTGTCCTGGCTGGGTGGACGTAGCGGGTACAACGACCCCTTTAGAGCAAGTGCAGGGGAGCCCAGGAAACCAGGGGTGGGACCTGATTTCCAGAGATTCAGTTCACACCTAGTCTCCAACCCTCTCCTTTCTCAAAACACAACATCTCTGACGACGAGTCTGACTGGTGACTCTTCTTACAGAGCTCTCCTCCTCTTTGCAACAGCGATCCGGGGAAGCCTATGTAACACATGTGACTGGTATGGTGACCAGATTTACTAAAACAAGAATCAGGACACTTCATGCTCGGGGGGAGGAAGGACAGCAGCACAGTTAAGAACCTGGTTTGGGAGTCAGACAAAAACGTTTAAAGTCTGGGTTCTGCCACTTACTAGATGGCGGAGGCCTGGGTAGTAATTTCCTTGAGCCTCGGTTTCTTCGTTTATAAAATATACAGTACTAATACTTGTAGGGTTGTTAAAAATCAGTAAAACAGTGTATAAAAAGTGCTAAGTAGAGCATCTGACACATAGTGAATGCTCAATAAAGGTAGGTTTTTGTTTTTTTAAAAAATCCTCACCAGAGGGTATGTTTATTAATTTTAGAGAGAGGGGAAGGGAGAAAGAGAGAGAGAGAGAGAGAGAGAGACATCGATTGGTTGCATTTCTTGTGCGCCCTGAATGGGGACTGAACCTGCAACCTTTTGATGTACGAGACGACGCTCTGACCACTGGAGCCACCTGGCCAGGGCAATAAAGGTAGGTTTTATAAAGTAGGCAGAACCTCTGAAATAGAGACCAAGCTGGGAAATATGTATGTTGGTGACCTTTGAATTTAAATAATTGTTTCGCTTCTCATGTAACATGAATGTCAGTCAAAATTTTTAAAGTGTGCATTTTCTGCCCCAGAAACGCATCTCCAGGGGTCACCCTTCAGAACTGCCCACACACGCACATGAGCATGTCTGCTGCAGCAGTGCTTATGACAGCAAAACGGCTGCAAAACCAACACCCATCACCAGGGACAATGAGACAAATAATGGAGTATTTATTCTATGAATTCTGTACAGCTGTTAAAAATAAAATTCAATGACATGGAAAATCTCTAAGGTATCATGTTGGGAACCGCCCTGCCTGGTTTCAGGAGTTATAACCCCGCCATGGTTAAGGCTGAGTGAGCAACCTTCGGACTGTAAGCCACTAAGGAGACAAAGCTTATCTCCCTGGCAGGAGCGCAGCTTCTGCTTCATCCATAACTGGCCCCCAGTGCTTGGTTGGTTAGCCAATGACGGGTAAGATTCCCTCAAGGGAGGGATTGCCTAAGACAGGCACAATCATGTGGAAGGCCCTCAAGGAAGGACTCGAGGGCCTGCAGCAAAAGGGGGTGATGGACCCTCACCCCGCAGCTATCCTGACGTAGCCTGAGTCCTCATTCCATCTGGGAGAAGTTTTCCTTATCTCTTGGCTTCCTGGTTCTGCTCCACTTAAGCCTGAAACATTGACAGAGGGCGGTGCAGCCCTGTGCTGGCTAGGGCGGGCTCCCTAGGTAATCGGGCATAAGAATTTGTAAAGTCCTGTGAAACCTGCTTTGCTAAGAGTGCTCTCATTTAAATGATAAGGGTCCTGAGCAGGAAATGAGTTTGTCTCCCAAAGTTTTACAGCCCTTGCCTGACAGACCCTGACTCAGATTAAGCCCTCAGAGTTCTTTGAAATGTTTTGTATTGTTTGATCCTTGCCTCCTGACAATGATTGATGAGCTTTACCTGTATTCCTGTGTAAAACGAACCTAATGAAAGCCATTGAGGAAGGGGTTCTTGGCCCTTCTCCTTTGAGAGACTGGCCACCTCTCCTCCCCAAGCAGATCATGTCCTGGTAGACTTAGTCTCATCCATGGCGGATGGGTGGGGCTCTGCGGGTGGAGCACCCCCCCCCCCCCCACAGTATCATCCATCAGATCTACAGTGGCTGGCATACCTTTTCTGTAAAGGGCAATTAGTAAATATTTTAGGCTTTGACAGCCACATATGGGAGATACATCTCTGTCCCATACTATTCTTCACTTTTTAACCCCCACCCTTTAAAAATGTAACACCCTTCTACCCTGGCCAGGTAGCTCAGTTAGTTGGTGTTGTCCTGATATACCAAGGTTTGTGGGTTCGATCCCCAGTCAGGGCACATAACAAGAATCCATCAATGAATGCACCAATATGTGGAACAACAAATCTGTGTTTCTCTCCCCTTTTCTCTCTCCCTTCCTCTTTCTCTCTAAAAAATCAATCAGTAAAAATGTAAACAAAGTACTTCAAAAATGTAGAAATGCTGGGCTTGGCTTACAGACCCTGGTGCGCCCTGCGGACAAGGCAAGCTCCGTCAGGGCGGGGGTCCTGTGTGCCTGTTCGGTTTGCCGCTGCACCTCCAGCACTTTGCGGATGCTCTGCACTCAGTTTTTGTTTGATGAATGCATGAATTTGGGGGCGAAAAAATAAAACCAGAGAACGACATGTGTACTATGAATTCAGTAACATAAAATACCACCAAGGGACAAGGAAGGACACACACGCACACAGAGGAAGGGGAGCGAAGACGCTACCACGGCGTTGGTGGGGCCTCGAGGGGAGGACGGTCAGGGTCAAGGGCGAGGGAAACTCTGGGTTTCGTTCCCCATTAGCTTCTGTGTACCGTTTGAGACTTTTTACAAGAATGCGGTGGTAAATTATTTCTGTAATTTGAAAAAGCTGAAGAAAAATGTGAATGATGCCTTTAGGTAAAAGAATTGACAAAAGATATAACAGGCAGTTTACATAAGAAATACAAGTAGACTGCAAATGAATGGAAGACGCTATTGTCATGAATCCGGAATTAAAAGTAAAACACATTTTCCCTTCTCTTGCTGGACTGGGAAGGTTAAAGTGAGAGATAGTAGCCATTGCCCACGGGTAACGAGTGTCAGTTGGGAGCTCATTACAAATGGCGGGTCTAAGAATTGGGTGACAATGCTTAATGTTTACTGAGCTTCACCCTTGCTATGTGCCAGCGATTGTGTTGGGTGCTTAACTGCATTCTCTCTCTTAATTCTACCAACCCTGTGAGTTAGTCTGTATCATTCCCATTTCACAGATGACAAAACAGGATCAGAAATGTGGAGCCACTTGCCCAAGGTCACACAGCTAGTAAGTGACGGAACCAGGACCTAAACCTTCTCTTAACCGTCAGGCCACGGGAAGCCAAAGTAGGTCCCAGAGCATTTGGGGGATGATGCATCAAGGTCTCGGAGGACGTGGATCGTAAGGAACAGACATAACGGCACGGGAGGAGGACCACCCTCCCTCCCGTACAGGCAAAGGGAACGGCAGGAGTGAAGACTCTAAGGAACATGAAGTAGCAGCAAGTAGGCAAACTGTCTGGGTTGTAGGAATCCCAAAATATAAGACTGAAACGGTAGAGGGAGCAGGTCTGCCCTTTGAAGAACTTGAACTTGTGCAGAATGTTGCAGACAGAGTCCATGATTCTGGGACTGCGGAGGGGACATGTAGTTCTGGCGAGGGGGACCAAGCCTTATGAATAGGTGTCAAAAACATGTCTTGCATACACATGCAGGTTTTTTTCTTAATATGTTTGGGTGCCTTTGTGACGAATACAAATTCACTTAAGAAGGTGAATGAATTCATGATTCCCACCCACCCACTGTGTCTCAAACAGTGGCGGTCAAGCACAGCTGCTCTCCGGAGGGGAGTCCCTTCTTTGCAAAGGGCTGGAACCAGCGCCTTGCCCTACTGTCTTCACAGACAATGGAACAAGGCAGTGGTTAAGAGCTCAGGCTGGGCTGAGGACAGACCCGGATTTGAATCCTGACTCACTAATTACTAGCTGAGTAAAACTGAGCAAGTCACTTAGCCCTTCTCAACCGTACCAATTTTAAAGGGCAGTTCCGTGAGATGTTGTAAGCGTAGCGCCTAAAACCACGTTTAGTACACAATAAACACATAAGGCAAGTAGCTAGAGGTGTTGAGCAAACTGCAAAAGACAAAGGTCAAGGGTAACAGGAACCCAGACGCCCACACTCCCGGACTGGAGTCTGTCCCAAGGTTTCCTGTGCCATCCATCTCAAGCTCCCAGAGTCACATGCTCCCCTGCGGTGACCTGCCTGACCCCCAGCACTCACCTACCTTAAAGAGGTGTGGGTGCTTGATGTAGATTCTCCCTCTGGTGCCCCCCATGCCCAGGGCTCTGAAAAGCAACAGACAAGTTGTGAGGATCCCAGCAGCTGGAGTCCTGGGCATGGACCCCTCCCTCGTTGCCAGAGCTCTTCGACTCACTTGTTGGCTCGAGACCCTAACACGAAGGTGGTCGATTCATTCAGCCTGGCTGGGTCCCACTGCGTACAAAACAGAAAAGGCGGGTGAGGGTGAGGCTGATCTGCTGGGCAGAAGGAAATACTCCTCCCCCGCCCCTCTACCGACACTACCCTTGCCCATTATTCAAAACAGTTGATTCAAGAAACTGAATGCTTACCATATGCTAGGCCCTGTGCTAGACACTGGGGATAAAGAGATGAGGAAGCCAGTCTGTTCTCCAGGGAGCCACAGACTCACGTGCAGGGACAACTACACCGTCCCGAGATGGGCAATGATACAGGTGAGAGCAGGGTGTGGGGGGTGCCAGAGGGGAGGGTAACAGGGAGCCTGAAAGAGGTAATTCCCAAGTTGATTCTGAAAGGGTGAGCACGAGTTAGACAGGGCGGTGGGGAGGAAGAAGGGGCGGCATGAGAGCTGGTCTGGCAGCTGGGGAGACTACACGCAATTCTGTGCTGCCCAAGGAGGGGGGGGGCGGAGAGAGAGAGAGAGAGAGAGAGAGAGAGAGAGAGAGAGAGCGAGCGAGCGCGCGCGAGCGAGCGAGTAAGCACAAATTAGGGAGTGGGAATTACGGAGCCTCGAGAGAGAGAAGCCGAGAGAGCCTGAGGCACATTTTCCTCAATCGGAAGGCTATGAGGAGTTACTGGGGCCTCTGCACAGGGGTGGGGTGGGGGCTTTAAAGACAATGCCCCCCCCCAGGTTTGCTTTAAAGACAGCAGCTCATCTTCTGCAATGTGGCTAATGGATTTGAAGTGGCAGACTACAGGTGCGGGTGGGACAGGAACAGTGCAGTTTAGAGATCGTTGTAATAGAGCGGTTTGGAAAGAAAATAGCTGTAAGGATGAAGAGCAGGGAATAGCAACTGTGCTGCATTTAGGAGGCGGAAGCATCCAGGGCTTGACCGGATGCAGGGAGAGAAGGAAAGGAAGACGCAGAGATGGCTAAAACAGAGAATGTAAGACAAGGCCTGAGGAGAGAGGTTTCCACCGTGGGTACGTGGAATCTGAAATGCCATGGAAATTCCGGGCAGGGAGGTCTAGCAGACAGTAGGATACTCGAGCTTTAAATCAGAGGGAGGTGCGGGACGAAGAGGCAGGACAACCCTGGCGCACCCTGGTCCCTGAAACCGTGAGAGTGAGCGATTCAGCTCATCCAGAGAGAAAGCTGGTGGAGAAGTGGGTGACGGGAGAGTTCTGGGGATGCCCCTTTATACGGGACCCTGCTGGGGAGGAACTCACAAAGACAAGGGGCGTCGGGGGAGGGACAGGAAGACCTGAGAGACCCAGGAGAACGCAGGGCCACCTGGTTTACGGGAGCAGACTTTTCTAAGACAGGTGCAGTCACCCTGGGAGAGCAGAGGCCAGGAGGACAAGAGCGGGCCGTTTGTGCCAGACACAGCCTTGACAGGACAGTGGGGCTTTACCTACTTTACGGGGCTCCCGGGCAGGGCTTTACTCAAAGCGTGCTGCTGCTGAAAGAGCTTGCAACAACTGTTCTGGGGGCAACAGAGGCTCATGGTCAAGAACACAGACTCTGGTGTCAACTGGCCTTGAGTTTGAGACTTGGCTCCATCACTTAGTAATGTGCAACTGTGACCAAGTCCCTAGGCCCCGGTGAATACACCAGTGTATAAGGTAACTAAATGAAATAACTTCTGCCCATAGGGAGCTGGCAGGAAAGGAAGCTCTTCAACTCTAGAAAAGTTAACAGACTCTATCTCATAAGGTTGTTACGAAGATTAAATGAAGTAATCCATGTAAAATTTAGGGCAGTGCCTGGAATATATTGAGTGCTGCGTAAGTATTAGTGACCACTAGCTTCTGCAGGGAGAAGGCTTCAGCAGGCTCAAGCCTTCTCTTTGTTTTGCCCCTAACTGCAGCCCCTGTGTGGGCTCCTCCGGGTGGCCAGCACTAGGGGTAGGAGAAGGGGCAGGCGGCCCTGGACTGGCGTGTACATGTCCTTCACCACCCCCCAGCCTCTTTCCCTCAGGGTGGGCGGCAGAGCCTTGGCAGAATCTCCCCGGGAGAGAGGTCACCGCCGCACTCACATACTCGTACCTTGGGGCCTTCTCGGCGAATTGGTTCACAGGGTTTTGGTTTCCACCTAATTGGAAGGCAAGAGGAAAGGTGACTTCTCCAAGGTCAGGTCCAGGACTGGCAAAAAGCCCGCGGGTGGCGGGGGGGGTTCCCCACATACTCTCGCGTTAGCCCCAGGTGCCCCTCTTCCCGGAGGTCCAGTGGAGGGGGTACAAAGGGAGAAAGGGCTAGACTAGAGGCCGTCCCAGGACACGGGGTCCACGAACCTCTCTGAGCTGCAGTTCTCCTCTGCCAAGAGGAGGTCGCGGCAGCAACTGCTGCTCTGGTGGTGAGGATCGCGCTTGCTCAGGCAAGACACGAACCTACGGTGTGAGGACCACCGCTACGCCCTCTGCCCAGCCAGCGGCTCCATCGCCTTTAACCACACCAGTGGGGCTTTATCTGCTTTATATGCTGGGGCTCCACGCGAAGTTTTGTTTGAGAAAAAAGATTCTGTCGCTTTAAAAATCTTTGAAAATGACTATCCGAGAGGGAACGGCAGAGTTTTGCCCCTTATTAGCTGTCTGACCTTGGGCAAGTAATTCTGAGTCTGTTTCCTGATCTGCAAAATGACTTACACCTTCATTAGAGGGCAGTTGTACGGATTAAAAGGTATAAATGTAAGGTGTTCGGACCAGTTATGGTACATTATAAACACTCAACATACACTAAATTGGTATGGTACGGCACACTACAAACATTTAAAAGTCTGGTGTTTAAGCGGGTGGGGCTGAACTGTTCTGGGGCCAAAGCAGACAAACCACCTCCTCCTCGCGGCCTTAGCCAACACGTCTGAAGTCTCATGGAGCAGAACTCTGGTCTCTTTCCCTCCAAGCCCGCTCCCTCCCTGCTGCTCCCCTCAGCCCATCGGCTCCTACTCACACCATGCCAGTGGCTGCCCGGTCATTTGACAGGATGTGTCCAGGAGGCCGTCCCTTCCTCTGCCACAGAGAACAGCTGTCAGAGGCCTGACTCCGTGGAAGTCCCACCCCGCCCCACTGGCAGGTGCAGGGTCACTGGTGGGGATGGTTCTTCCAAAGAAACCAAATGACGCTTGAGGGGGAACAGGGAGAGCGAATGTTTCCAGGGCTCCTGCCCCTCAGGCTAGAAAGGCCCAGGGTGCACTGGGGAAGCCCACCCCCTTCGCTGGAGCTTCGAGGGCCTTTCCCAGCCAGGAAACATGGAGATGGCCTACCTTTTTGGGAATGGGACTTCCTCGATGGGCACCCTCCTCTTCTGCCTGCCGACCACGCTGCAGAAAAAGGAAAGGGAGTCAGGGGAAGGCCAGCGCCCGATGGCTGCGGAGGACTGGGCCCCTGGACCACGCTCCCCCCCCCCCCCCCCCAGCCAGGCCCCGGGAAACCCTCCCAGCACGGTGCTATTTGGACCCGGTCCTACAAAAGAAAGGCACAGGGAATCCCAGTCTGATCAGCCTCCCCCTCCAATACCCTGGGGCATTGGCTCTGACCTTTATCCCTGGAAGCTCATGGGTCAATCTGGGTATGACCTTTTCTCCATCTGAAAACAGCAGTTTAGCCTGGAGGGAAGAGACCATGCTCACCATCACTATTTCGGTGGGGGCCTCTCTGCCTTCCTTTTATAGACACACTCCGAACTGGGTCAGGACTGTGGGTCATGGTCAGTACAAGGGCTCTCTGACACACACAGAAGTAAGTAACTATGTTTTTAAAAACTTGTATAATCAATGATCTAAAAAATGTTAAGTAAAATAATCAAACCTGACATCTCAGTATCCACAGACTACTGTTAACATTTCAGTGTAAATACTTCTTCACTGTTGTCCATGTAAATATGCCCTACAGGTATTTTCTAACTGAATGCACTGATAGACTACACGTTCCTCAGTAAGCTGCTGTTTTCACTTAACAAGTGTTGCGTGCTTAGTAGGTAACGGCTGGGATGCAGCAGGAAGTAACGCAAGCAAGGCCCTCACTTTCGTGCAGCTTGTTCTGTGGGCGATCTGAATGATAAGCAAATAAACATATAAACGAGGTGATGTCAGATACAAGGTGATTTCAGATCACGAGGAACGCTCTGAAGAGCGCCCCGTAGGCAGATGTGATGGACACTCGCCAGAGGGCAGGGCCCTTGAGGCAGGCAGGGCCTCTCGGAGAAGGTCGCCTCCGAGCTGAGGCGTGGAGACGAGCAGTCGCCTCCTTCTGGAAACACTTTTCTATCGGCTCCTGGGGCCACACTTCCCTGGTCCCCCCCCATTTCTCCAGACACTCTTTCTTGCCCTTCTTCGCTGGCTTATCCTCCTCGGTCGGGGTCTGCTCACTGTGTCCTCTTTCCTTAGACGTTCCATCGGCTTTCCTCCACGCTCACAGCTTCGATGAACATACATGAACTGATGACTCTGCAATTTGTATCTTCCGCTGTAGCCTCCCCTTTGTGCTCCAGGCTTATGTGAGAGTCCGCCCAAGTCCATGTGTGGCTGCCCCAAATAGGCTTGAGTCCAAGAGCGAACCACAACCGTCTCCCCCAAAAGTCCCTTTTCAGTGAAGAGTGCACGGGTCTCCACGCACACGTTTGTATTCTGTTACTTCACACCTGTCTGCCTAACAGGGATGTAAGTTCTACGGGAGCAGGCACTTGGCTCTCTGTTTGCCATCTGTTCATTCGTTTGTTTGTCCATTCACTCATTCACTCACTCACTCACTCACTCACTCAATCATTCAACAGTGTACTCACGTTAACAGTCATGTTCTAGGGCAGGGAATATAGCAGTGAGCAAGATCGGGCCTCTTGTAAAACTCTTAACAGCTCTTATAAAACTCAAGGTTTTGCCCTGGCTGGTTCGGCTCAGTGGTTGAATGCTGGCCTGCGAATCAAAGGGTAACTGGTTCGATTCCCAGTCAGGGCACATGCCTGAGTTGTGGGCCAGGTCCCCAGTAGGGGGTGTGCAAGAGGCAACCACACACCGATGTTTCTCTCCCTCTCTTTCTCCCTCCCTTCCCCTCTCAAAAAATAAATTAATTAAATCTTAAAAAAAAAAAAAAAACAAACCCTCAAGATTTTAGCAGAGGTGGGGGCTGGAGGTCAGGTGGAGGTCAGGGAGTGAGGATGAGCGGGCCCAGGAAGTGGAGGGATGGGGCTGATGAGGCTGCAGCCAAGAGAGGAGCATTCTAGGAAACATGACATGATCCGGTGTGACAAATGCCACCAAGAAGCCGAGTAAGCTCTCACTGATGGGACGGAGCTCTGCCCTTTCCAAGCTCAGGTCCGGGCCCTGATCCTGCTTTTTCTGAGGCTGTGCCCGAGTAGCTGGCCAGCCAGTCTTCTTATGGTAATTACCCTCATTGAACTGAACTCAAAGCAGCCCTTGTAACTTTGATTATGAAGAAAGTTCCATGTCTGACAGCTAATGGCTTCAGAGTCGAGCAGACTCCGGGTGATGCTGACAATTCCTGTTAATAGCAGCCGCTGACACATGCAAAAGTTCACTACTATCTTGGGGACACCAACATTTATAGACCTGATGTCATGCCTCCTGACCACACCCTGAGAGGCAGGGAGGCAGAAAGGGTGACAGTCCCCATGATGCCAAAAGGGGCTGTGACGACCTGAAGGATCAGGTCACAAGCACTCGCAGAGGTGAGGTGGGTCTTGGCTATTCTAACTCTCGCTCGTCCTAAGCCACAGCACCTTCATCCGTAAGTTAGGGACTGAAACGTGTCTGCCCAGGGTCTCTTCCGGATACAGGTGAACAGAGGACGTGAGAACACCTACCGCAGTACCCGGTACATACTGACTACTTCCCTCCCCTTCCGTCAGCAACACCCCCACGCCCTACCTGGGTGCAGGGGCTTCTCCGGCACCCCCGCCAGTGACGGGACCACATTTCTCAGCGGAGCCCCACGGGCGAAGCCCTGTGCCCACCTCTCTCGTCCTGCTTGGCCTCACCTGCTCCAGGCAGCTCCGACAGGCCTCCTGGATCAGCTGCTCCGCATCCACCTCCTCCCCAACGTTGTCTCGCACGTTCAGTGCGGCCTTCTGGAAGAACTAGGGAAGAGTGCCAAGAGGCAAAGTCAGAAGCCCTGCTAATCTGCACCAACTCGAAGGAAAATGAACGTAAAAGAGAAGCTTTTGGCTCTTCTCGCCATCTGGGAGCCGGGGAGGCTGTCAGGAACAGGACTCTGACCAGGGCCATTGCTGCTGGCTATCAGCGGGGTCTCCGGGACCAGAGGGAGCGCAGAGCTCTGCTTAAAACGGAAGGTGTTGATGCTGGAGGCACAGCTGAATGCTCTTTGGGCAAGAGATGTGCTGATGTGTACGAAGCAACACAGTGACTCCTGGTGGCAAACCAGGCGAAGCCCGAGTCACCTGGGAAAAGGAGCGAGGGCTCATGGGAACAGCGGCAGCAACCTTCCCGCTGAGGCTGTGGGACTCAGAAGCCGTGTAATGTTGTGCCCCTCGAGGATTTACACTTATCGAGAAGTAAATAAAAGTGGATTGGTCCCCTTGTATTTTTGTTAAATGGCTTAAACATAAAAAAAAAATAGAAGAGAAGTGTTTATCACACCATCACACAGAAAGGAAAAGGGACCGTGAGCGTGGCTTTGAGATCAGGCAAACTTCCAGTGGCATCCCAGGCTCACCCCCCACTCCGTCCTCCTTAAAGAGGAGCACAGTCACAGAGGTGTCCACAGGACAGGCACTGCAGCATTAACATGTAAACAGTGCAGAATCAAATAACCTAGATGTCCAGGTACAATTCAAGTAAATTACGGCAGAGCCACACCATAAACATGCGAATATTAAAAATCATGGTAAGACTATATAGGAGATACGTTTTTGACACGAAAGGTGTTCACAACATGCTGCTGAGTGAAGGAAGCAAGTTATAAAATAGTTTGGCATCACAGGAGCCTATTTATGTAAGATAGCAAAAAGCAGACACAGAGACAAAAGAAGTGTAAGAATATACAGTAAAGTAACAGCAGTGATATCATGAATGATTGCTTTCTCATCTGCATTCTCTCAATTTTTGTAGTGTAGATGAATTAATTCTGCAGAAGGAAAAAGGAACACCAGAGCCCGAGGTGAACAGGCCAGGGCAAGCCAGGAAAGACCCAGGCCACAGAAGGTCCTGTGAGCTAGGCGGTGCAATGAATACCCGGGGTGGGTGTGAACACTGCCTTTGGACCTGAGGATGAATTCCAGTGATGGACCAGGCATTCTCTCTCTCCTTTCTTTCTTTCCTTTTTTGAATCTAGCATTCTCAAACACTGCCAGTAGACGTACAAAATGGCACCACCTTTCCGGAGAGACACTTTCTCAGGGGAAAGGGATGTTTTTCCCTTCGCCCGCCAGCTCCATCCTGAGGAGTCCACCCCCCAGAAATACTCTCCCCAGTGAACTGAAGCTGTATGTTCAGAGTGTCCAGCGCAGCACTGTCTGCACCAGAGAAAAACTGGCACTAACCCCGAATGTTCTAGGCACTAGCTAATTAAATTATGGCACAGTCATACAACAGATCACTCTGCAACTATCACAAGAGAATGAGGGTGTGCTGTTATGTAATGACCTACACACATGCCTGAAATATACCGCTAAAGGAAAAAAACTGAGCTGCCGAACAGTGTGAGTAGACTGATCCTATGTATTTTTAACGTGAGAGTGCGCGCGCATGTACACGTTCACACACAAACATGGACGCTGTACAGTCACTGCTAACAGTGTGAGTTTCAGTGACTTTAGATTTTTACTTGAAAAAATATCTATTATTTTTCCAATGTTTTCTTTTTTAAGAAAATTCTTATTTATTTTTAGAGAGAAGGGAAAAGAAGGAGAAAGAGAGGGCTGAGAAGCAGTGATCGGCTGCCTCTCCCTGGCCGGCCGCCCAGGCACGCGCCTTGACCGGGAATTCAGCCGGCGAAATTTCGCGTTGTGGGATGACGCCCAACCAACTGAGCCACACCAGTCAGGGCTCCCAATATTTTCTTATAACAAATTTAAACATACAGAGAAGTCAAAAGAATTATTCAATGAATACCTAATATGCACTACCTAGAGTCTATAATGAACATTTCGTTATATTTGCTACCATAGATCCATTTATCTTTCCCTTTATCCATCTATCAACCTATTTTATAAACTCTATTACTAGAACATTTTTTAAAAGGGGGGCATTTATTTAGTAATCACAAAAATAAATAAAAGAGTGTCTTAGGTAAGGTCAGTCATATCTAGATACCTTTAAATCCTAAACATCTTTAGTATCTTAAACATCTTTAATCCTCAACATCTTTAAGAAAATGAGTTGTGCCCTGGCTGAGTAGCTCTGTTGGTTAGAGCATTGTTCCAATATGCCAAGGTTGCAGGTTCAATCCCCGGTCAGGGCACATATAAGAATTAACCAATGAATGTATAAATAAGTGGAACAACAAATCAATGTTTCTCTCTTTATCTCTCTCCCCCTTCCTCTCCCACTGTAAAATCAACAACAAAAAAGTAAATGAGTATCTGAAATTGGGGAACACTTCAAAGTGATCAGATGAGGTCAACCAAGGGCATGAACCCATCAAAGCTGAGATGCAATCAATTCATCTGCACCTCGTCTGAAAACGAGTGCGAGAAGGAAGTATCCTCACAGACCATGAGGAGAGGAGCGTGCAGCGCCACATTTTATTTATCCAGCCTTTGCTCAGGCGAGAAGGTTCCCGAATCATGGTGCCCATTATTGGGAGAGGCAATAAGAAAAGGGCCGTGGAGGCAGGCAATCCTGGATTAAATCCTGGCTTCGCCTTTCCCTACCAGGTTAACTTCTTTATTTCTGCATGTGTGAAGGTGTGGAGGTGTGAGAGTACATGGTGCATTCTGGGATGCACAAAGACCAGGGATCGTAATGACAGGGTATAAAGTGGGTACGGTTGGGCCTGACCACTGTGGGCCATATATGCCACGGGAAGGAATTAGAATTTTACCCAGAAGACAACAGAACGTCACCGAGGGATTTACACTGGGGAACGACACCAGTGGATTACATTTTAGGGATCACTAGTAGCTGTTATGGAGGGTGGGCTGAGAGAGGGAAAGAATAGAGGCACTTAGGGATTACGGTAGGGGCCCGGGTGAGAAATAATGAAGCCCTGAACCAAATCAGAGGCAAGGAAGACAGAAACGTCCGAGGCACGCTGGACAGACCATACAGTGGAATGCACAGGACTCAGCGACTGGACATGGAAGATACAGGAGAAGAGGGCGGAGTCCCGGTTTCTGGTTTCTAAGTGAATGGTGGTCCCATTCAAACTCGACCCATCCGAACCTGCGCTCCTGATTTCCTCTGTTGTTCCCCTTCCTCCTGTCAAGTCCATGGCAACTCTATTTTGCAGGCGCCCAGGGCAAATCACTTAGGGAGTGGTTTGCTGCTTTTTCTTTCATCCTGCACATCCAAATCGCTGACAAATCTTGCGGATACTTTTAAAAGAGCGTACAGAATCTTGACTCTTTTCTACCATCCTCACTGCTAACACCCAAGCCACTATCATCTCAAGCCTCCTAACTGGTTCTCCTGCAGTCTATTCTCCATCCAACAGTCAGAATAACTCTTTAAAAATGTCCAGATCACATGCTTTGCTCAAAACTCTCCAAAAGCCTTTATTTTACTCGTAATAAAATCCAAGGTCCTTACCATGGCCTCGAAGGTTCTCCCTGTTACCTGATCACCTCTCCTACTACTCTCCTCCGGCTCAGTCTCCCCCAGCCACACTGGACACCTCGTTGCTTTGAAGGTTCCAAGCACAGCCCTGCCTCAGGGCCTTTGGCCGGGTTCCCTCAGCCGGGGTGGCTTCTGCCCCAGGTCTCCGCATGGCTTGCTCTTTCCTCACTTTGTTTAGATCTCTGCTTTAATGTCCTTTTACCAGATCAGAGGGCTTTCCCAGCCACAATCTAAGAAATGGCATCCCTGCTCCCCACTGGTCCCCCCTTCCCCTTCTCTCTGGCGCTCCCTACCAAAGTACAACTTTGCTAGTAGAGGACAACGACATTGTCCGTTCTGTTCACTGCTCCATCCCCAGTGCCTAGAACAGTGCCTGCCATTACAGTAGGTGCTTGGTAAGCACTTCCTGAAGGAATGAGAAGCACAGGAGGAGAAGGTTTAGGGAAAAAAAAACCAAAGAGTTCAGTTTGAAGCATCCGTGAGGCATTCTCGTAGAGCCATGCAGAAGTTTACAGTCCTAGATAGTAATTTTCTATAATAACAACGGTGATATTATATGAGTAATAAAAACACTGCCTACGTTCCAAGCACAGTTCTGAGCGTATTCCACTTACGTAATTTCAGTCTCACAGTATAGCTTGGCAAAAGAGGTGTTCAAATTACCCCCAAAGAGGGGGTTCAGAATTGGAAAACGGTGGGTATCTGTGTGTTCTAGAGGAAGCCGGGGGAACGACGACGCAGGAAGGGACTGCTCCTGAGCCTTCCTCCCTGCGGACGCTTTACCTTCGCGTCCCTCTCACCTTCATGTACTTGTTGAACACGGTCTGGATCTCCTCGTTGATGCTAGGCTGCAGCACGGCTCGCAGGAGGTCCATGGAGATGGCAGGATCCGTGAAACTGCACGCAGGAGGGAGGCACAGTCAGGGCACACGTTCCAAACACACCCTCTCTGTCCGCCCAGCCAATGACTGACACAGCGTCCTCTGATGACACTAACAGCTTTTACTGAGAACTGGCTCTGTGCCTGGGTTGTCTGCAAACGACACAGATGCATGCCTTTATTTCATTCTCGTAGCTCTATGAGATGAGTGTTAATTTAAAAGTGTCGGGGTACTGGTTGGTGGCAGTGGGAGGGAGGGAGGGAGGTGGGCCGGGCCACCTCAGGTCCCGGCTGCGTCTCCCTCTCCCGTTCTGCTGCAGGCCCACAATGTGGTACCAGACCTGGGAGGAGTTCAGTCCATCAGCAGCCGGGAAACTCTACCTTGCCGACCCTATGAAGGCACGTGTGGTTCTCAAATACAGGCATTCTGATTCGAGTTTGTGTATGAAAGTAATAGACGATTTATTCTGTGTGGTGTATAGAACAGAGCAAGCTCAAGATGTAAAGAAGATTGAGAAATTCCACAGACAACTGACATACATAACTTAAGGTAGTGAAGGAACCTGCAGTGTTGCCATGGAAACAGACTGACTTGTTTGAAACAAAGACTATTTGCCATGGTCTCAGGAATTAAGTATCTTCTGAATCTGAGAAAGCATCGGGAGAGAAAATACTTCATGTGACTAAATGCGCTATTCAGAAGCTGAGAGACCATTTTTTGTACTTTGTTTTTGAATATTTACTTTAGAGAGCTAGGAATGTAAATACTTTCAGTGAGCAAACTTTTATTTATTTTTGGAAATCGTACAAGAAAGGTAGCTACCTTGGAAACTTTTTGCAGATTATGTGATGCTGGGTAAAATATATAGTTATTTCCTTTGGTAAGTTTGTACCAGTAATGTGAAAATGAGACATCAAGAAAAAGCCCATTTTTCCTTAAGTTTATTCATCTTTAAAAGAAACTAAATGTAACCATTTTGCTGAATTGACAGACTTCGTTTGGGCCCTAAAACAGGTGCAGCTGACGACCAGGAAACATACGATCTGGTAACTAGACTGAGCTGTGAGCAGCAGCATCCCTGATTACAGACCGCAGTGTGGCCTCACTTGTATCTGAAAGTAATTACGCAAACAAGTACGCCTGATCTTGAACTTCCCAAATTTAAGCGATATTTTTGAACATAAGGGCTTCACAGTATTATTGGCTGGTTGAGCAGACTCTGAATCTGAGCTTTCAGTGTTCGAACCACACGAATGGAATGATCACTGATGGTCCGAAGCCACCGTATTACAGGGCGTTTGTCACGTATTTCCAATGTGCAGTTTCTCAGGAGGGCTGAGAATTATGTGAGCTGTTAGATCTTTTCGTGCCTCTCTGCCGCCCCTGCCCACTTCTCTACTTCCTTAACCAGGCGTTAAGCGCGACTGTCAACTGTTATGTTTTCCACTGAACCAGAAGTATGATATTATGTGCCATTTACTTAATTTGTAACCTGAATTTTACCACCGAAGTGTAATGTTCACATGTTGATTCCTACATTAAATATTTTTCGTTAGGAATTTGTCATGTTGAGCTACACTTTAATGAGGAAAGTCCCATTAGCTATATGAATGTTGACATGTTTCAGAGAGGTCAGTAAATAAAATATTATGTATATATCGTTTCTCTTGAAGTTTTAAACTCCACAAGAATTACTGATTTCTTGACTGGAGCATACTGTATTTATATAGTCTAAAGTGAGCCTAATGATACAGTAAGTAAATTTTGTTTTGTTTCTTGGTACTTATTACATTTCTCTGATGATTCATCAACATTTCTGTTGATGGCCAGGTTCTTCTTTTTTTTTTTTTTTAAGATCTTTTTTTAAGTACCTTTTTTTTTTCCTTTTAGATTT
This sequence comes from Glossophaga mutica, assembly GCA_039655065.1. Lineage (NCBI taxonomy): Eukaryota > Metazoa > Chordata > Mammalia > Chiroptera > Phyllostomidae > Glossophaga > Glossophaga mutica. Next base: position 97,657,871 of record CM077312.1, on the reverse strand, counting down.
TATTTATTTATCTTTAGAGAGGAAGGGAAGGAGAGAGGGAGAGAAACATCAATGTGCGGTTGCCTCTTGTATGTCCCCTGCCGGGAACTGGCCTGGCAACCTAGGCATGTGCCCTGACTGGGAATCGAACCTCGATCCTTCGGTTCGCAGGCCCGCGCTCAATCCACTGAGCTACACCAGCCAGGGCAGGTTCTCTTCTTAACTAAGGAAAGTAATCAACTAGAGTAGGGTTAAAAAAAAAAGTGTAAAGTACTGTATAATACTTATACAGAAAAGTCTATACACTTTAGCAAATAGTGTTAGTGAACATTCATTTACTCACTATCCAGGTAAAGAAATATAATCAGCAACCCAAAGGCCTATCTTGTGCTCTCTTGCTTCCCTTTTATTATTTAATAATAATAATAATAATAATAATAATAATAATTCACCATTCATTATTACCCTATATCACCACAGGGTTATAGCACCCTGTGGATACTATTTTTTAACCTCCATGCTTCTCTGCCTCTTTAGAGCCCTCAAACACAGAGCTAGTGAGGGTTAGGGATCTTAGATACTGTGTAATCCACCTGTCCCCCCGATTTTGTACAGGAGTTCAGAAGGGGAAGTGACTCCATCAAAGTCATACAGAGTCACAGAATCTGAGTCTCTGCTTTCCCAATCCAGTGCTCTTTCTCCTGCCTGACCACCTCTTCTCAGCCTCTACACCTAGGACCGGACCCCAAAGCTGCCTTCCAACGTAGGGCCTGGGTGGTAAGTCCCACCCAGAGCCAGCCTTACCTCGTTGTCATCTGCGAGCGGCGGCCCCTTCGCTGCACCTGCCGGTGCTTTATCATTATGTTCCAAGGGTTCTGTGGGGACCAAGGGAGCAGATGTCACTGAAGTCTGAGACGCTGGGGTGAAGGTGGCGGGAGGGTACGATGAAGTTAAACCTAGAGTGCTGCTTCTCAGGTGCTTATACCACCTCTTCCACTGTGGGGCGGGGATGGCGGGGGGCGGGGGCACTGATTGGAAGGCCCTGCCAGGGACGAGAAACTCAGGGAGAGTTTCCTGCCTCAATAGTCCAGACCCCACCTTTTCAGGAACAGCTGGAGGAAGGGACTCAGCGTTTACTGAGGGCCCACTCTGTGGCATCTCATACGCTGGGCACTTTACCTGCATTTATATCCCATCCCCAAAACAACCTTATGAGGCAGATACTAATCATCGCCGTTTTATAGACGAGGAAACTGGAGCTCAGAGGGAGTAGACAGCCTGGCTTACACGTCTAGCGAGGAGGGCAACACCAGAATTTGAATCCAGGCCGTCGGACTATGAAAAACGCCAACCCTTTAGGCAGCACCAGCCACCGCGTTCCCTCGCCCGCGGTCTAGGGTCCCAGGAACCCGAAGCCCTGCTCGCCCGAGCCCAGGCCCGGCCCGGCTTACCGTGAGAACTAGCTGCCCCGCTGCACCCGCGTCTCCCAGCTCCGAGCCGCCCCGCTCTGCCCCGCCGGGTCCCCGCGGCTGCTCGGCGTCGCCAGTGGCCCCCATGGCTCCCCCGACCCTCACAAGCCCCGGCCGACTCCGCCAGTGGGCCGGAAAGTGGCTTCGTGACGTCATTGGAACGCGCGGCCGTCTGCCCGAAAGCGCGACGCGGCGAGCTGCGGAGTTACCATGGGAACCAACCGCTGCGTCTGCCGGGAACCCGGATGCTTAGAGGCCGTGAGGGGGCGGGGGTGTGTGTGGGGGAGAGGCGAGGGGGAGGATCCGTGGGGGCGGGGCTTCCTTCCCGGAGGGGTGGAGTCTCGGGTGTGGACGGGGCGTGTTCAATCAGAACCTTTCTCCGTGTGGCGAAGTCGGGGGCAGAGGAAGGAGAGTAGGTTTCTAGGGCTTGGGGTTGGGGAGCGTAGGGGAGCATTTCGTACAGTGGCGCCTGCAGTTCAGTCTTTGCACACTGTAGATTTTAATATGGCCGGTACTCAGCCCCCGGATTGGAGTGGCCTAATGCGGGGGCCAGGAAAACCAACAGCAGGAGGCCCATGCCATACCTAACGCTCATTCCACCCCTCGACCCCAGGGCTGCCTCTTAGGTTTGCAGGCATCCGAATGAAAGTTGGGACTTGGACCGCGGATTCCACCAGCTCCAGGGAGCTGGGCTTCTCTCCCCAGACTGGTGATTCTGGGATGGGCCGGGGATGCAGGGGTTTAACAGATGTGGCATTCCCCAGAGTTCCCCTTAACTCTGCCGTATAAGTAAGACGGCCCTGAACTGAATTGGGTCCATTAATGAGGTAGAGAAAGTTAGTTTTTCCAGGTCACAGTATAGGGTAGCAGAAAGTACATGAGTTTTGCAGTTAGAAAGATCCGAATTCAAATCCAGTATGATTTAGTGATTTAAGAACTATGGAATTGGACTGCCTATCTTTGTTTTACCATTTAGCAGCTGTGTGACCCATGCTCCTTTCTCTGCCTCAGTTTTCCCATCTGTAGAATGGGTACAATAGTAACAAACTCATAAAGTTGCCGTGAGGATTAAGTGAGTTAATTCATGTAAAACATTTAGAACTAGGGTACAGCTCTGACTGATGTGGCTCAGTGGATTGAGTGCTGGCCTGCAGACAGAAAGGTCGCCAGCTGGATTCCCAGTCAGGGCACATGCCTGGGTGGTGGGCCAGGTCCCCAGTTGGGGATATATGAGAGGCAACCCATCTGGCACAGGAAAACCCTCAAACAATGCTATCTGTCGTTACTACTAATATTATTAAATTCCAGCAGCCACCACTTACTGGCTTTCTGACCCTGGACAATTTTTCTCTGGGCCCTTCTGAGCCACTTTTCTTATCTCTGCAAGATTATTGTGAGCATTAAAATAAATAATGTATATAAAGCACATAATAGGTCATCAACAAATGTTAATTATCTCCGTGCTCCAATATCAGCCTTAAAAAAATAAGGCAACTTCCTGGCACCAAACTCTTTAGTGCTATTAAGGAAGTTTTTACCTTGAGCCTTGACTATTCCCTCCCCTTTAACCTCACTGGGCCAAGCAGTGCCAGCGGACACTATTAGGTATCCTGGCTGACCAAAGCCATAAACAGACAGATAAAGAAAAAAATAAAAAGAAATAGAGAAAGAAGAGATAAAAAAGGGGAGTATATATGGTTTAGACTACTTGAATGATAGCAACTATTCTTTGGGGTTCTGTCAACGAGCCTTCAGGCAGTCCGAGAATCGCCTCTGAGGGCCAGAGGGACCAAGCTGTAGGTTTTGGTGCATTTGTATTAAATCTGAACAGACTCAAATACAGCTTTTCTGAAGCTTTTCGATAGTTTCTAAGTATCCGTTCCATTCTCTGCCTTCTAGGTTGCTGGGATGAACAAAAGCCACAGTGCGTTTTATTAGCTTTGATTGTTTTTTGTTTTTTAATTAGGTCATCTCTCTGGTCCTTCCCTCTGTCATTTCAGCTGCAGCTGTGTCCTTCCAAGGCCAGTAAGAGCTCCCTTTGATCCTTGATCCAATGGCCATCCTCCGTTTTCCCAGGTTTGTCATCATTGTCCAGGGGTGTTGTGTATTGTACATTACAGAGTTTGGTCACCACCATCACATGTGCCCTTTGGTAGTGCCAGGAATTTTCCCACACACCAGCAGCCAATCATTTTTCTTCTTGTCTGGAGAGGCCATCCTCAGGGATTATTGCGAAAGGGAAGACCGTGGGGCTGGGTGTAGGCCAGTCTCCTGGTCCTCTCTTTCTCCCAGCTGATACTCTGGGCAAGGTGAGCACCTCCGGCCTGAGCTGAGCTCTCATCTCAACTCTCAGCATCATTACCATGTCGAGCTGCCTCTTCCTCCTGAAGGCACTTCTTGTTCTTGGGTCCCTGACGTCCTGGGTGACTGCAGGAGAGCATGGTGAGCTATCATTTGGGATCCCTGGCTGACAGTAACAGAAAGTGCCTAGAAAAAGCATGCCCTGCCTCCCACCCAGAGCCAGGGGCCTCATTTGTGAGGATGTTTATCTCTGTAGGATGGGATTGGAGGAGTAGGTTCTTGGGATGGCAAGGGTGGGTTTTCCTGGCTTTCTTTATCCTCTCTGGGCAAGGAGATAGGACTTCCAGTCTGGCTTTCCCCTAGAATTTCTTTTTTTTTAAATTTATTATTATTATTATTTTATTTCATAGAGAGAGGAAGAGAGGGAGAAAAAGAGGGAGAGAAACACCAATGTGTGGTTGCCTCTTGTGCACCCCCAACTGGGGACCTGGTCGGCAACCCAGGCATGTGCCCTGACTGGGAATCAAACCAGCAACACTTTGCTTCACAGGCCAGCGTTCAATCCACTGAGCCACACCAGCCAGGGCTCCCCTGGAGTTTCTTAAATGAGAACACTATCACCTGAACCTTTGTCTCTCTCCTTATCTGCAGAATGGGTGGTCCTTTAGCCCTGGTGTGTGTGCGTTTGTGGTTGCGTGCGTGGGTGGAGGGGAGCGTGGTTACCCCTTCATGTCCCCTGGGAAAGAGATGTTATAGATAGAAGAATTTGGAGAGGCTGAAAGTTCTTGAAGTATGTTTGGCTTCCCTTCCCCATTTATCAAGGCCCAGCCAGTTAGCCCAACCTCACATGATGCCTTTTGCAGTGAAAGAAGGAGAGTGCCCTCCGGGCAAGAACCTGTGCACGGATCTGTGCCAGGGGGATGAGTCGTGTCCGGCGGGGCAGAAGTGCTGCCACACTGGCTGCGGTCGCGCCTGCCGAGGAGGCATCCCACAGGGTACGTTGCTATGAAGAGTGAGATCTTGACCTTGCCTCCAGGCTGGAAAGACCCAGAGAGAGCTTCCTGACTTCTGGATGGGCTCTGGAAATCTAGCTTGAATAGAGCACCTCTTCTTTCTCCTTTTGGGGTCTCTTCTCCAGTGGGCCCAGTTCTTTGTTTCCTATCGGGAAGGAACATGGGACTGATTGGCTAGGCCTTTGACTTTGAACCCAGGGTTCTCATGAAGGCTGGAGAGCAAAGGTGGGAAGGGAAGTTTAAGATCCTAGTGAAAGGAGTAAACCCTAGAGCCAGGCAGACCTTTTTAGGCCTTAAATAAGGCTGAAAGGGTTCTTTTTAAGTGTTTTTAAAAAATATTTTATTTCATTCATTTTCAGAGAGAGGAGAAGGGAGGGAGGAGGAGAGGGAGGGAAACATCAGTGTGTCAGAGAAACATCCATTGGATACCTCTGGCAGGTCCCCCCTAGGTGCCCCCAAAGGGAATTGAACCTGTGACCCTTTGGTTCACAGGCTGATGCCCAATCCACTGAGCTATACCAGGGCTAGGTGTTAAGTTTTCAAGGCTCAATGTCCTCCTCTCTAAGATGAGGCTAATTGTGTGCACCCCATAGAATCACTGTGAGGAGCAGATGAGGGGCGTACAGTCAACTTAGTGAACATCACAGTAAATGTTCTCCTCGGTGTCACTGCCTGGGCTTTAGCACCCGGGTGGAGGGTCCTAAATGAAGCCCCCTCTGATCATCTGGTCTGCTGTGCTTGTGGGTGGCCCCGGGCACCCTCATGTCTTTTTTCGTGGCTGTCTCCCTTTCTGCTCCAGGGAGAAAAGGCGATTGTCCCAGGGCTGCTCGGAAACAGCTCTGTTTTCGAAGGTGCGTCACTGATGAGACCTGTCCAGGGGCAAAGAAATGCTGCAGGTTTGGCTGCACCAAGAGCTGTGTCGTCCCGGTCTCTACCCAGAAGCCGGGTAAGAAGCTCCGCCCTGTACCCCCTGCCCTTTGCTTTGGCCTCCTTGTTTCTTTCTCAGATACACGCACATGCCGTCCTGTTGGTTTTACTCTACTCCAAAAAACTGATAAAGCACCTCCTGTATTCTGAGATCTTCTCCAAGAAAAGATACATGAAGGGTACTCAAGTTGGGAGGGTGTGTGGGACGTGGCCTGGGCAGGCAGAGGAGGCCGCCGGAAGGGGAATCTTGGGGTATCTGTATTTGCGGGCAGACTTGAAAGCCGTTGGGCGGCTTCGAATCCCCGTCGTCAATGGCAGTGTTCTCTATGAACATCTTAGCTGGAGGAGCTGCAAAGAGGTGGCGAAAAGGATCACGCCGCCCACGGAGGGCAGCACACATTCCCGATTCACTGGCTTCTGAGACTCTGTGTCCCCTCTGTCCACACACAGGATGGCCATCTCCTGTTGGAAATGGGCCCTATTATGTTTTTTATCCTCACCTGAGGACATGTTTATTGATTTTAGAGAGAGGGGAAGGGGGAGAGAGAGAGAGAGGAAGAGAAACACAGATGTGAGAGAGAAACATCTATCAGTTGCCTCCCGTACGTGCCCTTACCTGGTACAGGAACCTAGGAATGTGCCCTGACCGGGAATCAAACCCACAAATGTTCAGTTTACGGGACGACACTCCAACCAAGTGAGCCACACTCGCCAGGGCAAAACGGGCCCGATTTTATTCTGATTCTGGCAGACAGGTGTTTGAAAGAGGTTTCTTCTTCTTCTTCTTACGGGATCCCCATGACCTAATTCTCTATTTACATATGATTTCTTTAACAGATATTTATTGAGTATTTACTATTTGCTAGACCCAGTGATGGGTTCTTGGGACATTGTGGCGAACAGAGATGATTCAGTCCCTGTCTTCTCGGAGCTTATAGACTAGTAGGGGAGGAAGAGGCTTAACAGATAAGCGTGCAGATAAATATTAATTTCAAACTGTGACAAGGACACAAGGAAAATTGAAGGATGCTGAGAGATAGAATAAAAGGGCACTTGTCTTATTTTATTTTCTCAGGGAAACATTTTATTTACTAGATCACCAGTCTGTTATAAAACGGGGTACTCACTTCAGACTGTGGGTGGTCCAGCAAGGCCTGTCTGAGGTGGCGACACTTCACCTGCGACCGGGAGTTGAAGTTAGCCAGGTCAAGGGCGTGATGGACATTCCAGCATGAGAGAGGCAGGCGCAGACGGCATCAGGCTGAGAAGGACCGCGCCACGTCTGAGAAACTGAAAGGGAGTTGGCGTGGGGAGAGGGGAGACGGAGGGAGAGCGTGACTCCAGGCGAGGGCGGGCTGTAGTGAGACTAGGGAGGTGGCAGTGGGGAAGGAGGAAGGGGACACAACCGAGAGAGTGTGGAGGCAGAAGTGACAGGACTGTCTGCCCCATTCCTCGGCTCCTCCCCCCTCCCTGGAGAGGCCCCCAGAAGGCACTGGAAGCTGCTGGTGTGTCTCCACGGCTGCCCCTTCTCATCCGCCTTTGTCTCAGCGCTGTCGCCGCTGCTCTGGCTTGCTGGCGCCTCCAAATGTATTTTATTACCACGTTGTCTGGTCCTCATGGCCCCCAAATACTGAGGCTACTTTCGCTGGAGAGGGGTTAGATATATACATTAACTTAGAGAGAACTGGTGTTTTCATAACGTTGAGCTTCTTTATGTGTTCCCATTTTTGCCCCAAGTGTATTTGGTGCATTTCAAGGTGTTTTCTAGTCTTAAAGAATTTCTTGGTGAGTTAATGCCTGGGTTATTTTATTACCTTCTTTTTTGCTGTCTCAAATGGGATCTTGCTTTATGTCTTCCATTATGGTTTCTAAGGGAACTGGGGCTGTTCTCTGAGCACGCGTGGTAGTGTATTGCAATGGACAAGCATAGGTGTTGGTTGTCAGAGAGCTGAGTTCAAGCCTGAGGCTCACCAGTTACTTACTGGCCAGTGGGTCCCCGGCCACCTCTCTTCAGCTCCTCTGGGCCTGGTTCCCTGCCCTGTAACATGGGAACAACAAGCCTCGAAGGTTGTTGTGACGACTCGAGTCTGTAAAGTGTTTGGCCCTCTCTCTGCATCAGCTCTCTTCCTCTTGCCTCTTCAGCTGGGCTTTGTCAGGGGCACGACTTCTCACCAGCCCCTTTTGTCAAGAACCAGGATCATTTCCTCCTCCCCTGCTCACGTCTCCTCTGAGACCCCGAAACCGCCCCACACGTGACGACCTCTTTCCTTCCAGCCAGACCTCCCCGGGTCGCAGGGGCCCAGTGGGGCTGTCCGCCTGCTTACGCAGCTCTCTTGGGCAGCCTGCCCATGAGAGAGAATGGAGGGTTGTGCTCCTTGCCAGGACTCTTGAGGCCCAGCTCTGGAGCCAGAGCCTGGGAATCTGCGGCAGGCAGGTCACACATTGCCAGCTTCCCGGGCCTGGTACAATCTGCCCAGTGTTTGAAGCTGATGGCTGCCTCGCAAGGGCTGAGGAGGAGGCTGGCCCCCTGGCGAGGCATCTTTGTGAGCCGCTCTGGGCCCTGGCCAGCCCACATGGGGCTTCCGCTTCGCTTGGAGCTGGGCAGGCTGGAATAGCGATCTCCCAGAGCCCGTTGGCTGAGTGGGGTTCCTAGTCTGGTGAGAGGCGGCACTGGCTGCTGTGTTGGGAGTAAAGTACTTTTCTACAGTCCCGCTCTTAGAGGAAGGCTGGACACTCACTCGGCAGGCTGGTGGCTACTCCCAAGTCCACAGGAAGCGCTCCTTTCTGGGCTGCGAACAATTCCTGCTTTCCCTAAGCCCTGGGAGTGCCAGAGGTTTAGCATGCCCTGTGCTGCTCGGTTTGGTAGGGTGGCAGGACAGTCAGGTTGTCTGGGGCACGGGGCAGATGCTAGGACCTGCTCCCAGGAGGCAGTTCTGGTCCGCGTGTGGGCCTGCATCCTGGTGCCTCTGCTTGCTTGCTGTGTGGCCTTGGACAGGTCCTTTCATCTCTCTGGACCTCACTTTTGGGGATAAGGACACCTACCTCATAGAGTGACAGTGTAGTGTCTCAGTCCGTTTGGGCTGCTGTAACAGAATACCATGCACCGGGTGGCTCATGAACAACAGGAATTTATTTCTCAGAGTTCTGGAAGCTGAGAAGTCCAAGGTCAAGGTGCAGGCAGATTGAGTGTCTGGTGAGGCCCTGCTTCCTGGTTCGCAGACTGCCGTCTCTTTGCTGCGGCCTCATGTGTCGGGAGGGCAGTCAGGGCACTAATGTTGATGAGGCTCCATGGTCATGACCTGATCACCCCCAAAGGCCCCGCTTCCGAATATCCTCATACTGGGGATTAGATTTCAACATATGAGTTCTTGGGGGGACACAAACATCCTGTCCATATCATGCAGTTTAGAAAAATGCATTTTATTAACTTATTTAATTTTAAGATTTTATGTATTTATTTTTAGAGAGGGGGAAGTGAGGGAGAGAGGGAGAGAAACATCAGTGTGTGGTTGCCTGTCTCATACCCCCTACTGGGGACCTGGCCCTCAACCCAGGCATGTGCCCGGACTGGGAATCGATCTGGTGACCCTTTGGTTTGCAGGTTGGCCCTCAATCCACTGAGCCATACCAGCCAGGGCAAAAAATGCACTTCCAAAGCCTATCCAAAAGCTGCCAAGTCATGTCCGATAGCTCATAGCGATGCCCAGCACCCCTCCATTCAGGTTCCCTCCCCCCGTCCGAAGTCTGACCTGTCTATTCGCTCACTCGTTTATTCAGTCCCTACCTAATGCCTCTCCCACCTCACCCTCGGGCATCCCCTGGGGACCAAGGCAGCCAGGTCCTTGTTCTCACCCCGGGAGAGACGGAGAGATGGGAGATAATCATCGACAAGTAGTAATAACCACACGCTGTGACAAGCGCTGGGAAGGAAAAGAAAGAGAGGTGTAGAGGGAGGGTCATTTTCGCTTGGAGAGCGAGGAGCTGGCCATTGGCCGGAGCACCATGAAGAGGGAACGGCGAGGCCAGAGGCTGCGAGGTGGGTGGGGGACAGCGTGCTGTTCTTAAGGAGGCGAGAGGAGGTCAGGGTGGCTGGGCGGAAGAGGAGGGCGGGGTGGCTCCGGTTGAGGCAGAGCCCAGGCTGCGGGGAGTGTACAGGGCCTCGTCCAGGGCTCTATTGTAAGCAGGTGGGCAGGCCTGGAGGGGCTCACAGAAGCAGGAGAGGCCTGGTCCAGTGCGCATTGTGAAAAGCCGCCCCGCTGGTGTGTGAAGAAGGGGTGGAGCAAGTGGAGAAGATGGCAGGCCAGTGAAGGGGGCATCGCGGCAGGCTGGGCGCGAGTGGCTGTGGCTTAGGCCATCGTGGTGACAGTGCAGCCCCAAAAGTGGCCGACGTGGAGTGCTCCGGCCGGCAGGGTTGGCAGGACTGGGCGGAGGAGGAGGCGGATGTGGGTGCCGAGGAAGCATCAGGAACGGCGCTCGGGTGTCTGGCTGGAGCAGTCAGGCGATGCTGTGCCTCTTACTGAGGAGGAGCGACTCAGGGAGGAAGAGAATCTGGAGCGAAGATTCAGATTACGGCCCAAGAGCTGTCACCTTTGGCTCCCTCTGGCCCTCCTCCCACTGCGTGAAACTTGGCCACGCCCAGTGCCCCGTGACCCTCCGTTTTGCTTGTGACGACGTGTGTGCCCTGTCCCTTGTGTGGACCTTTTCCTGAAACCTCACTGCTGGTTGTCACAGAAAACAGCACAGCAGGCTGCAGATGGAGATTCTTAGAAGGGCTCGCTTGCGAGGCCGGCCTCGGCCGGCTTCTGAGAAACTGGGTTTTGAGTGTGTCACCACCAGCCTGTGCGATGAGAGCGTCCCAGTGGAAACCGTGAGCCTCAGGAGCGTCCTTGGTGGACAGCACGATGCGTTCTGGTCCCCCCTGTGTGCCTGCACTGGGCGAGGACCCTTGGAAGCTGGCATCTGGTTTCCTCTGGACTTTGCCTCACTTCCCTTTGATGATTTGCTTTGTGTCCTCTGCTGTGATAAATCAGAGCCACAGGGACAGCTATACACCGAGTCCCGTTTGTCCTGGTGAACCGCCGAACCTAGGGTGGCCGAGGGGGCTCCCGACACGCTGGCTCGTTTAGGTTTGCCTAACCCCTAAAACTGTCCGCCACTGGGTCTTCTCTTTCGGCAGAACTGAGTGGAGTGAGTCCCAGCGCTTGTTGATTTGTTTTGGGGTGATCCTTGTGGAGTAGGGGCGCATAGTGTATGGTTTAAAGGGCACCCCGAGAGCTGGGGTCTTGGGACGCAATTCTGCCACCGTTGCTCTCAGGTCGGCCCCTCTCCTTTCCTGGACATCTGTCCATTTGCGAGAGAAGAGAAGTAGGTTTCGTGCTTCAGAGGGTCCTTCGTGGCTGAAGACGTCTTGGAATTTCACTTTGCCACCAGCAGTCGCCCTCATCCCCGGGACCAGCGCGGAGACCAAACCTCCACCCTCTTCCAGGGGCGGGTGCTCCTGGCCTTGGTCGCGTGAGGGCCGCGCTCAGCAAAATGGTGCGACCTGGGAAGCGTGGCACCGTACCCGCCCACCCACTTTCCAGGCCACGCGGCGTACCTCCACCGAGGGTTTGTGTTGCTGGGTTTTTCCCGCCCGCAACATTTGACTGTGGGATAAGAGGCTTCGTTGTTCGTTAAATGGACTTCAGTGTTTGCCACGCAGGTGGAGAGCTACGGGGAGGCACGTCCGGTGGCTCTAGTACCCGTGTTTTCTGAATGAAGACAATCGGGACACGGCTCCCACGTGATCCGACAGCGGCACAGAGTGTTTGAAGTAGGAGCTGTTCAGGAAAATCCCAGGTGGCCGGGTGATTGCATCTGGAGTGCTCAGCCACACGCGTTCTCTCCAGAGGGGCCCCGCTCGCTTTTCCCATCGTGGAAGACCTCCCGCAGCAGCCCCTTGCGATTGTACATGTGCGTTCCCACTCAGGGGCGCTGAGCCAGACCTGCTGTGGTTTTCTGCAAAGCCTTTAATTGCCTGTCGCTTTTTTCCATTTAAAAAACTTGGAATTTATAAACACGGGGGTGATGAGTCACGGCGGGTTGGTTTGGTTTGGTTTGGATGCGACTTCTTCGGGCGTGCCTGCTCCTGGGGCCGGCGCCTGCATGCTTCAGGGATGGCGTGGTAGAAAGAATGCCTCGTGGTAGAAAGAATGCCTCACAGCGAGCTGAGAGGCTGCGCTCTGTCCCGCTTCTCCTCTGACTCACCCCAGTTCTGGGCAAGCCCCTCCTCGTCTCCGGGTTTCACTCTCTCCACAGGTGCGGTGACGGTGATGGGGCACATCAGGAATGTGTGCCCAGACTCGGCAGAAAATGAACCAAATTGGGCTTCACTTTTCTCACATAACGAGAAGCCCTGAAGTAGGTGCCAGGGCTGGAGTGGCAGCTCCGTGGTGCCAACAAGGATGAGGCTGTTTCTCTCTTTCTCTTTGCGAGCCTTGACTTGCTCAGACTAGTCGCCTCCGAGTTGAAAGGAGGCTGCTGTCCCTCCCTGTGCTCCGTCTTCTTTGCACCGGAAGTAAACAGAAGTGGGGGGCAGTTTGAGAGGTGCGTAGTCCTCCTATCGGGAGCGCAGGAGTTTGCCAGCGCTGTCTCAGCCTGTGGCCCTCCCTCGTCACAGGGAGCTACAGGGAAGCAGATCATTTTAGCCACATGGGCCCGCTGCCTCTCCAAACAAACCTGGGGTTCTGTCAACCACTGTTTCAGTTATCTGTTGCTGCAGGCAAGCCACCCCCAAACTTAGTGCGGGTTAGCGGGGCAGCTCTTACACCCACAGGGCACAGCTGAAGTCATGCCGCCGCACGTGGCTGGGGCCTGGGCAGGGAGCTCAACAGGGCCTGGGGTGTCCAGGAGGCCTGTGCTCCTCCGGGTCCTCTCTCAGGGGGAGCCTGTCTAGCCTCAGCCGCCACACAGCATGGCGGCTGGCTCCCCAGAGGACGTGTTCTCGAGGACAGGCCCCACTGTGCAAGTGCTTTTCAAGCCTCTGCCTGCGTCAGTCACACTTGGGGAGGTCCTGTTGGTCCAAGCAAGTCAGGTGGTCAAGCCCAGAGGCAATCTGGGCGGGGCTCTGCAAGGGCAGAAATCCCAGGTCGTGGGGTTCATTGGGGGCTGCCAGTGTAGATGTTTGCCACAGTCGGAAAGTGGGTTAGACCTCCACAGTGTTTTTCAAACTGCAAGTCGTGAAGTGAATTGAGTAGTTCATGGCCTGCAGGCAGAACAGAAGAAGTAGAATGTGAAGTCTCAGCATTACACGGACACGCATGCGCCCCGATGTGCACCTTGACCGTACGAATGTACCCGTGGGGCAAGATGACACGTGTATTTTGTTCTCAAGAGTCCCAGTAAAAGCAGCTGCAAACGAGGGGCCGGAGTGCCTCCCGGCCCCAGCGTTCTGGTTCTGTGGCAGGGCTCCGAGGCGAGTGTCCTGCTGACCCCCTTCCGTGTGAGGAGCTGTGTGAAGGGGACGAGTCCTGTCCCCCGGGGCATAAATGCTGCAGCACCGGCTGTGGCCACACCTGCCGTGGAGACATCAAGGGAGGTAGGTGGGCTCTTTGGGGGAGGCGATGCCTGGGTTCCAGCGTCAGTTCGGGAGGGGGTGGCCTGCGGCCTTCTTGCTTTTCCCTTCCCGGGAGGAACTGCAGTCCTCACCCTTCCTGCCCGCCTGGCCCCCTCAACCCAAGACAACCCCTCTCCTAGGGCCAGGGGCCCTTGTTGGCATTAAACAACCAGGGGAAGGCAGCAGCGGGTAACAGGAACAGTCCCTAGGCAGGAAGACAGGCAACTTGGCTTCCGGTCTTGGTTCTGCTGCCGATTTGCTCTGTGACCTTGGCTAAGCAAATGCCTCTTCTTGAGCCAATTTCATCATCTGTAAAATGAGAGAGCTGCCCAAGATCATGATCGTCTCACCTAATTCTTAGCACAGACTTCTCTGTCTGCAACATGAAATCTTGGTTGGAAGCAACATGTAGACAACAGATGAAGCAATCCTGATCTGATTTCTTTGTTTCTTCAATATATGTTTTCAAACACACACGTATTCCTGCGGTGCCAGGCACCGTGGAACTCCGTTTCAGAATCACGGGCCCAGAGGTTGTTTTAGGTAGCGTTTTCATTACCAGGCAGCAGTCAAGGTCCTTATGTAGCGTGGAGCCCGTTGGGGAAGTAGACAAATGAGTGAATTACAATGATGTCTGATGAAAGGAGCACAGCGCAGCACGGACTGTGTCTTGGGTGGCAGAGAAGTCTCCCTGAGGAAGTGACACTATGAAGCCTGTGCACAGGGGAGAGGGCAGGGTTCTGGGAGCCTCGCTCCCTCTGCCCTCCACCCAGCCCCACCCCCACGCCCACAGAGGTGCCAACTCCCCAGGCACCTCTAGGGAGCTCCCCGTGGGGCACTGTCTGGAAACTGTTGGTCCAGGTGTTCCCTTGGGGCCCTACGGATTCTTAGATCCACCCACTTCCAGGTTTCCCAGGCAGACCTTTGGTTCAGGGATGGATTCGCTGGGAGAGCCCCCAGGTCTGAGTTCCAGGTGGGCACCTGGAGTCCGTGGAGCCAACCGTCCTGTCTCTTTACCTGTGCCCGGTTTCCCACAGGGCGGGGCGGGGCCTGTCCGCGTGTTTTGGTCGGCCTGTGCATCGTTAACTGCATGATGGATGAGAACTGTCAAGCCGGGCAAAAGTGCTGCAAGTCGGGCTGCGGCCGCTTCTGTGTCCCCCCAGTTCCTCCACCCCAGCTGGCTGCAGACCCCCATGGGACCATCAGGGCTGGTCCCGAATTAGGTGAGTACAGCCCAGCATCCTCAAACACAAAGGGCCTCGCTGCTCTACGTGAAGCGCTGGCTTGGCTGCGGGGTAGGAGACTCCAGAAGGCCCAAGTGTCTGCCCTGGAGAGGCAAACTGCAGAGAAAGATCGAATGTTCCAGATCCCTTGCCTAGAGAATACAGGCTTTCAGAGTGGGTGGGGCTCCCTGGGAAGGTCTTTCTGCTGGAAGTAGGATTTGAGCTGGGCCCTAAAGCGGGGGCAGGACAGGACAAAGGGAGGACAGCCTGGGGAACATGCTGGACAGGCGGGCTGGTTATTGTTAGTCAAGGCACAGAGGGCAGCATGTAGGTGACGTGTTTGGGGAGCCGGGGCTCGGGTGGGGCGAGAGTGAGTAAAGGAACAGACGGGCTGTTGTGAAGACAGGAGTCATCAGTCGACTTCTGAGCGCTCTTGCTCAGACTCTCTGTCTTCCATGCCCGCCTGTTTGCACCGGGTTGTCTAGGAAGCAGGGAGCCAATCAGGGCTTCCAAATGCCACGCTTCTCTAGGGTGGAGGGAGACGCACGGGGGAGCTGGGGCCAGGAGGGCACGGTTGTGACTTGATGTTCCTTCTTCTTGCAGAGACCCGGGTGCCCTAGCTGTCCCGATCTGTCCTGACTGCCAGGGGCCCGTCCCGGAAGCCGGGAGGGGATGGCGCCCTGGGCCTGCGGTGCCCAAAGGGGCTCTCACTGCTCTCCCCGCTCTTCTTCCATTGCTGCTGCTGCCCTGCGCACCACGGAAATAGCCCTGGGGTGGGGCACTGGGGGGGTGGTGGTGCTTCTGTCCCCAATAAAGGCTGGTGCTGACTCTCTTGTCTGGACTGTTTGAGGCCTAAGGTGAAGAAAGTGAGACGGGGGTCTGGGCGTGGCTGCGGGGTTCTGGGGCTCATCTGGGAAGGGCAGGTGATCTGGTCTTTCCGAGAACACAGAGAATGGCTGCTGGTTGGGTGCGGCTAGGGCAGGGATGGGTGGCGGATAAAACTTGGGGCGACTTGCCCTAGGTGCTCCTGTCAAACCTCAGGAGTAGGACGGTTGGGCCTCTTTTGGGGTCTGCTGACCTTGCTTTTATCAGAGAATGTGGTTTGGGGATGGAACTGGGCTGAGTGGCTAGTTTATTACAGTCACTTGGACGTTCCCGCCTTGGGTCTCCTTCCTTGGATCCAGCCCTTGGCTCCAAGACGGGCAGTTTGGCTTCTCCGGGTAGCTTTACCATAGGGAGGGGATGTTTTAGGTTCTTGGAACCAAGATAACTCTTTTTTTTTTTTTTTTTAAAGATTTTATTTTATTTATTTATTTATTTATTTAGAGAGGGGAAGGGAGGGAGAAAGAGAGAGAAACATCAATGTGTGGTTGCCTCTCACGTGGCCCCCACTAGGGGCCTGGCCTGCAACCCAGGCATGTGCCCTGACTGGGAATCGAACCTGCGACCCTTTGGTTCGCAGCCCGCGCTCAATCCACTGAGCTACGCCAGCCAGGGCCCAAGATAACTCTTAAAAGTTATGTTTTTATGTACACAGAATGGATCATATTCTGCATCTTGGAGATCTTTTGTTATCACATACGTTCTTTTAATAGAATTTCATGAAAATAGCTGATTTAACTAGTCATCTAGTCATCTCTTGCTGGCCATTAATAGCCTTGTACCTGTAAATCTGGGGAAATCCTTAGTAGCAGAATTCCAGTTTTTAAAAGAGAGCCTGGCAAAAAATAGGCCCTCAATAACTATTTGCTGAGTGACAGAAAGGATGGGATTCTCTAGTCTGTCCGTCAGCCGTTTGTTGGGCTGTCAGTCACAGAAAACCCAGCTCACAGCGGCTCAGCCAATACAGACATTGAATCCGCTCACGCTGGGGCCTGGAGAGAAGCGTCGAGGCCGGTTCAGCGGCTCGGCCATGGCACCAGGGACCCGATTCCTTCCTTTTCCACCACACTGGCGTGTTGGCTTTTGTCCTCATGCCAGTCACCTCACAGGGGCTGGGCAGGGGGAGTGGAGGCAGGGTGGCCGCTGTAGCTGTAGATGTGACGGCAGGAAGAAGGAAGTATGTGTGGAGGACAGTGGCGAAAAGACTCCCTCAAATACCCAAATACCTTGAAAAGTCATCTCGAATGGTGCTCCTCTCAGCGACAGAGGACAACGTGTTCCCCAGAAGCTGCCCGCTCCCCACACTTCCCTTCTCATCTCACTGGCCGTGGGGAAATGCGACTCTCAGATTCATCACGCTCTGCCCCGGGCTGAGGGCGGGGCCCACCTAGAGGTGAAAATCAAGGTTCTATTAGCCAGGCAGGAGAGAATGCTTTGGGGACAGGTAGGCAGTGAGCTAGCTGTATGCGCCACACTTGGGCAAAGGGCGTATGCAGTCAGCAGTCGGACGCATGGCTGAGTAGGCAGGGCTGTTAGAACATGGAGAAGGAAGAGGCGTTGGTGCTTGCCTTGGAAATTGCAAAAATGCTTTAAGGGGAAGAGGCGAGGTACAGCTAAAAAATTTCCCATCACTGAGGTGGGGTTTTTTGGTCCCTTTTTTCTGGCTCTAGTCTCCCATTTGAGTGTGAAATTTGGGTTTCTGCTCACCTTGAGGACATGCATCGCTTTGAGTAGAGTAGGTGTGTGCCAGCGTGCCTGATCCCACAGAGTGGCTGGGCTGTCTCGCAACAGCCACTGGAGAGATGGGGGAGGTGGGAGCCTGTGGCTCCAGGCTCTTGTCGCAGGGGACTGGGAAGCGCTGGTGTCCGTGTGACAGGCTGCTGACTTTTGTCAGATTCCCCCTGTCATTTTATTGTTTATTAAAAAAACGAATTAATGTACATAGTTCAATCAGTAAAGAAAAGCTTTCAATGAAAAACAATGGTCTGGGAATCTCAAAATACTGTAGGATGATTTTCTGCTGGGGTGGGGAGTAGGACGAGAGAGGAAAGTGTGAGTTCCAGGCAGCTCAGGCTGCGCGCCAGGGGAGGGGTCCTTTCTAGATCTCTCCCTGTCATCTGGGGCAGCAGCACACCCATGTCCATGGTGGAGCTGCAGACTTAGCTATAGGTAGCAATGACAGGGGAGGGAGGCAGAGAGAGAGAGAGAAAGCGCACGAGCGAGTGCAAGCCCTGAAGGGCTGAATTTGAATTTGGGATTTTGTTGGAGGAAGAAGAAGTGAAGAGTTGACAGAGGTGAGGGTGTTCAGTGGTCAGGGAGGGCTCAGGATCATTTGAGCCCTGGCTGGTGTGGCTCAGTTGGTTGGAGCGTTGTCCCATAAACGAAAAGTTTGCAGGTTCGATCCCTGGCCATGCACGCTGGGTCCCCTGTCCTGTCCCCCATGCGTATGGTCCCTGGTCCAGGCACATAAGGGAGGCAATTAATCCATGATCCTCTCTTGTGTTGATGTTTCTTTCTCTCTCTTTCTCTCTCCCTTCCTCCTCTGAAATCTATGAAAATATGCTAAGTGAAAAAAGCCAGGCGGTGAAGGACAGATACCATATGATCTCACCTTTAACTGGAACCTAATCAATAAAAGAAAGAAAGAAAGCAAAATATAATCAGAGACATTGAAATTGAGAACAATCTGACAGTAACCGGAGGGGAGGTGGGAGGGGATAGTGGGGGAAAGGTTTTCAGGAACAACTATAAAGGACACATGGACGAAACCAAGGGGCTGGAGGTGGAAGCAAGGGAGGGAGGAGGGTTTGGCTGGGGTCAGGGGAATGGTGGGAAGTAAACGCAGACAATTGTAATTGAACAACAATAAAATAATTTTAAAATAAAAAATAAAAGCTATGAGAAAATGTCCCCAGGCGAGGATAAAAAAAGACTTATCTGAAGTGGTGGGGGACTCAGATGCTACCCACTCAGCCCCTGGGCTCCGTGGTGTTTGGGATACCAGCGTGGGAGCAGCAACGGCCTGATTTTGAATGGAGCTTCTTTGCTGAGTGCCTTTCTTCTCAGCGCCACCAGAGGGCAGCAGAAGTCTGTCAGAGACCATTTCCGGATAAGAGAAGGGGCGGGTATCGACCCCACAAAAAACATTATTCTAGAAGCCTAGTTACAAACTGATCATTGAGTCCCTCCCAGCTTTTCCAAGCCCCTTTGAGAAAACGTTACATAGCTGGATCTATACTCCAGGTTCCTACCGAATTGCACTTAGTAAATTAGGACCTAACGTTATGCTCTCCCTCGGCGTGTGATGTGGACTGCTTCCGCGGTTTGGGTAACATCTATCTTGGGAACATTAACCATCAATGTATCATGTACAAAACCACGGAGCAAATTCTTTTTGTAGCTCAAGGTCAGGAAAAAGTTTCTCTCATAATGTGCTAATGAAAATGGGCAGGGAAATCCCTTATTGGGCAACCCCGATGTAGCCAGGCCCTGGGACTGGTGCTTTTTGCAGCGGACGTTTCATCTTTGCCTCGGCTGCCAGGCAGCCAAGAGCTTCTGTTCTGGAGCGAGGCCTGGGTTCGAATTTAGACTCTTCCGCTGCTTGTTAGCCCTGTGCAAAATGAGTGAGGACAGCTTTCTCACATCGCGCGCCTCAGAGGGTTGCTGGGAAGAGCGAACGTATAAAGAAAGCACCCAGCACAGAACCGGACAGAGAGCTCAACAAATGTTAACTAGTGCTAGTCAGCTTCTCTGACGCAATTCGTTGCCTCCTGCTACTCGCTTTCATTGCTTGTCTCTGCTCTTTTTTGCTGTCGGCTTAATGATTTTCAGTCTCGTGTCTTTTTACACTGTCCACTTTCTCAGATCCTGTTTGGAAGAAGGCGAGGCATGCATAACTGAGAGTGGAGTACCAGTGGAGTTCCTGGGCAGAGAGAAACAGCTAGAGTAGCACTCTTGAATGGAAATATGTGAATCACGTGTGCGATTTCCAATTTTCTAGTAGCCATATTAAAATAGTAGGAAGTCTGGTGCTTTCTCAGAAAGTTAAACGTGGAATTACCGTATGGCTCAGCAATCCCACACTCAGGTGTATATATACCTGAAGGGATTGAAAACAGGTGTACAAACAAAAACTTACACATGGAGTTTTTGCTCAGCCACGCTGAAGTCATGTGG
This sequence comes from Glossophaga mutica, assembly GCA_039655065.1. NCBI lineage: Eukaryota > Metazoa > Chordata > Mammalia > Chiroptera > Phyllostomidae > Glossophaga > Glossophaga mutica. The sequence goes on along the minus strand of CM077312.1, from coordinate 97,638,307 downwards.
TCAGTCTGTTTGGATGTCAAAATCCAAGGTGGGGGTGGTCTTGGCGTTGATGATGTTGGGCACCGAAGGCGGAGAGCGGTTCGTGGTGAAGGTCCGGGGCTCGCCCTGCTCTTGCTCAGCAGAAGAAGTGAAGCATTTTTTCTCTGATGCAAAATTCAAAATGGGGCTCTAGGTATTCATTTCATCTACACCAGAGAAGGCAGACCAAGTGGCGAGACTTTTGTTGAACTTGAATCAGAAGAGGACGTCAAAGTGGCCCTGAAAAAAAGCCGGAGAAACTAGGGGACATGTGTTGAAGTATTCAAGTCAAGCAATGTTGAAATGGACTGGGTGTTGGAGCGCACTGGTCCGGACGGTCCTGACACCGCCAGTGATGGCTTTGGGCGGCTCAGAGGACTCCCCTTTGGATGTAGCGAGGAAGAAATTGTTCAGTTCTTCTCAGGGTTGGAAATCGTGCCAATGGGATAACATTGCCGGTGGACTTCCAGGGCCGGAGTACGGGGCAGGCCTTTGTGCATTTTGCTTCACAGGAAACAGCTGAAAAGGCTCTAAAGAAACACAAGGAAAGAACAGGGCACAGGTATATCGAAATCTTTGTGCGCCGTCGAGCTGAAGTTAGAGCTCATTATGATGCACCACGAAAGCTTACGGCCACGCAGCAGCCAGGTCCCTATGACAGAGCTGGCGCGGGCAGAGGACGTAACCGGGTTGGCCGGGGAGCTGGCTTTGAAAGGATGGACGTGGTGCTTCTGGTGGGGGGAATACCAGTGGCCCTGTGCCCGGTTACGCTTCGGACGTCAGCTGCAATATCACTTCCTCTGGAGACCAGTTATGAATCTGTGGGTCGACGAAGTCCGCCTTGTCCACCTGCTAATGTCACCGCAGGCCCTTTTTGTAGAGCATGTATCACAGTCTGTCATCAGGTGCTTGAGTGCTTATGCTCCTGTCCGCCTCCTCTCCACACCGTCACGAGGACAGGACATGGACCTCTTTCTCATCGCCTTCCCTCGTGCCTTATCCCCTGGTGTCTGGCTGGTGGCACGTGCTCAGTGAACGTGCTGAACGGATGGAGACGTCGGAAACACTGCATCATGCGCGAGAAAGGCTCCCAACCGAGTGTCTAGGCGCTAAGACATGAATGAAGCTCCGAGACACTATGAGGCACGTGTCAAATCACCTTACATGTCGGACCTTCAGGGACAGGATGCGTACCATGTCACAGCTGGAGGAGGTGGCCTTGTAGGTCACTCTCCCCTCCCCCAACCCAGGCCCTCACAAAAAGATACGAGAAGTCGAGACAAAAAAGCACAGTGTGGGAAGTGGCCACAATATGGGACAAGATTCGGGGGACTTGGAGAGTGGGTGGAATTATGATTTTTAACCTCGTTAAAATAGCATATATATATATGCTGCTTGAGGATCATTGTTCCGGCAACAGCAGGTGGAGTTACAGAGGTTTGGAAGGAGTCAGTCACAGAGGAATCTGATAAGGCCACCTGGCAGGGTGGGGCTGGTGCCAGGCTGCTGGACACGGACGTGATGAGGAGGGACTGAGCCACCAGACCCAGTGAAGGCCAGGCTTAGGGAGGGTTGGAGGTGCTCTCTCTCCTAATCTCCTCCAAACCCTTTCTCCGTGGGGCCCTTGGAACCGGAAACCGAACCATGCGTAAACCCCTTCTGGTGTCCTAGTGCACATTTTCCCCGTCGGTGTCCACAGGGATCAGAGACGACCCGGGGGAGGGACCAGAGTCAGGACCGGAACGTTCTTTTCCTGTCTTTGGGTGCATCCTCAGACCTTGTTTTACCTTCGCCCCTTTTTCTCAGTGGCTGTCACCTCAAAATACCTCACTGGAACGTCATGTGAAACCCGTTTGGGTGTCTTGTAGGTTTATGGCCTGTGTTACCTCTTTCATGTAGAAGCTTTGTGCGGGAGGGTCTGCAGTTCTGGGGGAAAGCCCGCAAACGTCATGGGGCTCCGCGCCTTTGTACTGACGTCTGTGGACGCTGGTGTAAATCCTCCTTCAGCACCACAGACAGCACACACGTCCCTCCTCCTTAGAGGCACAGTCAGGACTGAGTGAGAGGGAAACTGGGGCCATCGATCATCGATCACTCAGCGCCCAGAAGGAACCTGAAGCTAATTGGGTTTTGGCTAGTTGTTGTCTCCAGTTCTTTGTCTCCAGAAAGCTCATTACTTAGAGTAATTCTTTGGAATATTAGAACATAGCCCTGAAACCCTTTTCGAGGAAGTTGCTCGAGACTTCTTTAGGTATCTCCCCGTGTTTCCCAGGAGTCAGAGGGAGGAAACTCCTCAGAATCCACAGATGGGCAGCAGGTAGGTAATCTCTCTGTTGTCAGGGCTAGAACAGCTCTAGCTGCGCTCAGAACGCTCTGGGGGACCGGACTTTGACTCGATGCCCGGCAGCTGCTTTCTCGTCTCACTTGTCCTTAGTTATATGTTTACATATTTGCGCAGGAGCAAGCAATTCCTGGGCGAGGGGCTAGAAGGACATCTCTAACTTAGGCTTTCTCCCAGTCCCCCAAGACTTGTCCAAGGCTGCACCCATTGTCCAGCAGCAGGGGTCACCATTGTTGGGGCCGAGCTAGAAGGCTCACGGGTGGGCCTCCCCTGGGCTACAGTTCCTCCTGTGGTTTACACCCTGAGAATACTGGCCTCGGCTGCTCACAGCACCACACTTATCTGTGAGGCCAGGCACCTGATGAGAACTAGGAATAAGGTAGTTAGGGCCAAGGGGAATGCCCTTCCGTACTCAAAGGTCTGGCTTGCTTTAAGACTTGGGGCTCCAGATGTAAAGTCGCAATGTCTATATTACTGGTGTCTGGGGCACTGGAGACATTTCCCTGGAACAGGAGCATTGTTGGGGATTGAATGCTCATTGATTTGGGGCAGATGAAATAATGTGATGATAATGATTTTAGGGCCACCTACATGGAACTTCAGTGGGGTCAGTGACAAACTACAGAAACACATTGTATTTCATCAGGTCTTGCCAAGGGGATATCAACAGTGACCGCCTTTATACAGACTGACTCACGACATGGGGAGGGTGGTGCCTTCAGGGAGGTAGGTTCCTTTGTGGTTTATGTTGGAAGAATCTAGGATGGGATGGGATTACACCAGTGTTGACACACAGGGGCTTCTCAGTTAGAATTGTATGTATGTAGTCAGCATGAAAGGCAAATGTGGACAAAGGAAGGAACAAGAATTTTGAATAAAAAAAAAACTTGCCGTGGCTGGCGTGGCTCAGTGATTTGAGCGCAGGCCTGCAAACCAAAGGGTTGCAGGTTCGATTCCCAGTCAGGGCACACGCCTGGGTTGCAGGCCAGGTCCCCATTGTGGGGTGTGCAGGAGGCAACCGCACAGTGATGTTTCTCTCCCACTCTTTCTCCTTCCCCTTTCTCTAGAAATAAATAAATAAAAATCTTAAAAAAAACCCTCTGAGAAATAGGTTCGTTTATTGACTCAGAGCCATTTTGGGTGAGAACAGAACAACTATTCTTCTCATAAAGAATAGTCCTCCTTCCTTGCTTCTTCCTTCTGTCGTATCAAGCATTTGGTCTTCCGTCACCCCTGTCCCTGTTAATAAATGGATGAACGCAGTGACGACTGCTGCCATCACTGGCGGACTCAGTGGGTCCTCTCCCTCTCGCAGAACCCCTAGGTGCACTTAGTACCAGCCTCCCTCTCGACCCCCACTTCTATTCACAGCACACTAGTGGGCAAGGATGGTGCTGAGCTCCGAGGGTATCCCAGTCAATAACGAAGCGATGTCTCCGCTCCTGATCGGAAGGCTGTGGCTTCACCGTTCACTACGGACCCTGAAGCCGGAGACTTGCCCTCCCCTGCCGCCCTGACTCCCACCGCTGCCCTTTCACCTGTGCAATGGGAAGGTGTTAGACAGGGTGGCAGAGACCCGAGGCCCCGAAGGTGGGAGGGGAGTGCTGGCTGGGTCTCAGTCCACACGTCCTTTTGTGAGTGAACTTGGAAAATCATTAGCCTCTCTGGGTTTCTATCATCACAATTTCAAGAGTTGCGTTGGCCTACAGGACCTGAGACATTGAAATTTGTGCCTATGACCGACCGTCCCCAACTCAGGTATAATTTCTGGCCCCCTTGCTCAATTTCCCCAGGGCCTTTCGCTTGCTTTTTCCTGAAAAACCCATGGTTCCCGTTATTTGGTGTCATGGGAGGTGGGGCGAGGAGCTGAGAGACTTACTGTTCAGGAATACAGAAATATTCACAGAGATATTTATGTTTGAAGTTGTTTCTGTTGCCCGAACAGCCGGAGAAGATGAAGGGCTCGCACAGAAACGTCAAGGTGTTGTAGTAGAACCTGGTCAGAGATAACTTGCAGGTGCCGTACAGAGGGGGGTAGTTGCAGATTTCTGTGCACGAGAAACCCCGCAGTCAGGTTTCGTTTCCCTCCGCCCAGCTGGCATTCTCTCCCGCACGGATTCAGACACCGACACCCCTCAACCCAGGGGAAGCTGCCTGGTGCTTCATCAGCGGAAGAGTCCCTTGAGCGTAAGTTGCACCGTCTGTGTGATGCTGGGGCAGCGATTCTAGACTATCGCCGGGGTCAGTGACCCTGATACAGTTGGAGGACCACCCGTAGTTCTGTTACTTTAGTTACAGAAGCAAGAAAGACCCAAGCCTTCCTCTGTCCATCACAGCATCCTTTCTTCATATTAGATATATCTCATTTCCTGCCCTGGCCAGGCGGCTCAGTTGGTTGGAGTGTCATCCCGTGCACCAGAAGGTTGCAGGTTTGATTTCCCATCAGGGCTCATACCTCGGTTTTGGGTTTGGTCCTCGGTCAGGGCGCGTTCAGGAGGCAACCAATCAATTTCTCTCTCACATTGATGTCTCTCTCCCCCTCTCACTCATCAATAAACCTCCTCGGACGGTGGAGGATGTAAACCTTTCCTGACTCTGTGCATGCTTTTCCATGCCCCTGGAAGTGAATCTCACCTGCTTGCTCTCCCAAGGACACAGGTCAGAGCCCCCGCTCTCACTCTCACAGAATCCGGGCATGCACACAAGCTAGAAGCGCTTCGACCCTCTACACCTGTTCCTGAAGGATAGGCTTCAGATGCCTAGTCTGGCAAAGGAACTTTCTTTCCTCCACCAAAGCCCATGTCCTCTCCCATCCAGCCCCCACTTTTGGCCACCCAGTTGGACTCACCTTGCCTGACTGAGACCATGAAAGACAGGCGGTCAGGTCAGGAGCAATGATGACCATATTGGAGACAAAAAAAGAATTCATGTCAGTCTTCTTGAGGTCCAACTACAGCCCTCATCCTTAGCTGGGCATTTGCCTCGTTGACCCTAAATATTTCATATGTGTCCATTATAACTGGAATCGAGCAGGTTAATTTAAATAAGTAGAATGTATGTCCTAAGCATGCTAATGAGGGGTGTGATACAATGGTCCTCTCTCTATGTGTTAAATAGAATTGGAACCCATCTAATACACACACACGCACACACCAGTGAAGAAACTTTCTGGACATTCCTGACATGAGTCTAATTTTTATAACCCCATTCCTCTTGCATCAAAACCCCTTGGGAAAGACTTAAGTCAGTTCCACTTTCTGACTTTCTGCTTTTCCCAATCCATAATAGATGAAACTCAGTGTAAGTCCCGGAATCAGATGCTCTAGCACCATACAGGTTGAAATAAAAGCAGAACTTGACTCCTTCTCATTGGCAGCAACATGGCCTAGGCTGCCTAGACCTCCTCGGCCTCCACACTGTCCTCCTGGGTTGCCCTTCCTTTTGGGCCTTACCTCCAAGATGTCCACTTTCGCACAACTCCCGTCTGAGCTTTTCAGGGAAGAAGACACTTGCAAGTGTGTGGAGGGGCATGGAAAAGATGAGGAGCCACATGAAAGACTGGGTCAATTCTGGCTTCATGGTGTTGCAGATGGCAGCTGGGACCGCCCTAGACTGAGCTGAAATTATATCTTGGGGGCCGAGCTCGTTCTCCTGGGAGGAGTTGAACCCATGTCTCTGATTTCACCCCCCCAGGGCCCAAGCGTGAGCAGAGCTCCATCCAGAATCAGCCGAGGGAGCAGGACGCACCGTGCTTGGGCGCTCAGCCGCGTTGCTTGTTTGCAAGGTCATGGATTGTCGGAGCTCCGCTGCTGAACCCCAGCCTCCCCCTCTCTCTTCCAGACCCAGGGGTCATGATTATTCATGATGGCTCAGGATGTCAACACGTCTGTGATAAACAGCCGCAAATAGCTTATTATCAGTGCTTTAATGTACAGGGTGGGGCAAAAGTAGGTGTACAGTCGTTCGTATGGAAACGAATACAATAATGAGTAAATAATACAAGCTTACTCTATGTTTTATTATTTATTTATTTTTAATATTTTATTTCTTTATCTTTAGAGAGAGGGGAAGGGAAGGAGAAAGAGAGGGGGAGGAACATCAATGTGTGGTTGCCTCTCACACGGCCCCCACTGGGGACCTGACCCGCAACCCAGGCGTGTACCCTGACTGGGAATCGAACCATGACCCTTTGGTTCATAGCCCCTGCTCAATCCACTGAGCCACACCAGCCAGGGCTTACTCTATGTTTTATGCACTCACAACTGTAAACCTACTTTTGTCCCACCTTGTATAAATGTAAAAATCTGGAAGGAAGTTAACATAGTCCTGAACCTCAGAAACTGAAACAACACCAGCAAAATAAAGAAATAAAGAAATAAATAAATAAAGAAAGAAAGTAGACCGAAGAGATTGATGAACTTAGTAATTGAAATTAATGAATTAGAGAAACACTAAAATTGCTAAAGAAAATAAAAGTTCGTATTGTAAAAGTACCATTAAAATAGACAAAATTTTGGAAGAAAAATAGAGAGGAAATAAACACCTCCCCAAACAGAAACAGACTCCTAGATACAGAGCACAAACTGAGGGTCCCCGAAGGGGAGGGAGGTGGGGGGCTGGGTGAAAAGGGTGAAGGGATGAAGCACAAACTGGTGGTTACAGATTAGCCACGGGGATGTAAAGCACGGCACAGGGAATATGGTCAATACTATTGTAATAACTACATCTGGTGTCAGATGGACACTAGGCTTGTTGGGAGGGTTACTACACAAATTATATAAATGTCTAGCCACTATGCTACACACCTGAAACTAATATATTTAATAAAACAGTATGAAATGTCAACTCTAATTGACAAATAAAAAATCAATAAACATCTCCTATAATAGGAATGTGAAAAGGATAGAAGTCAAACACGGAGATGAAAAATTTACTGGAAAATAGTTTGTAAAAGACTAAAAAAACTCCACAACATGAAATTGCTCAGATTAACTCAACACACAGCAGAATGCCTGAGTTTATTAATAAACATGCACAAAATTTAAATACATGCTGGTGTTACTGGTGAGATGATTACACCTGCAAGTTCTAGCACACTGACAATTTTCTGTCTTTTAAACTCTTCTAGAAAAACATTTTAAATTACAGAAAAAAACCAAAAGCTCTCTGTTCCCGTCAGCCTCTGGATTGAATTAGAGAAAGTAAAGAGAGTCACTTCTCTCCTCCCTTCCGTGCACCCTTTGACCATCTGCCCCATAAGCTCAGAGACCTAGCTCTAGATGTCAGTATTCTTTGCCGTCTGAGTGCTAGAATCACCCTTCTGATGGTAAATTACACTTTAGTCATCTACTACCCATGTTTCTCAAGGCGGGAACAATGCAGTCGGTGTATTTTACGTAGGAGATGGAAGGCCCGCTAATTCATTAAGTGGGCTTCATTAAGAGAGCTTCTATCTTAGTTTAAAAATAACAAAGTCATAATTGAAATCATCCTATGCAGATGGATCTGGAGCTTGCTTTTAACCCTTAACATTGTATTGCTGAACTTTTAAAATAGCTCCATGGATTATATCAACGTATCATAACTTATTTAACTTTCTTTCGTATTAAAAGTCAGTTAGGTTGTTTTTTGATAGATAATTACAAATAAGGCTGTAGTGAATATTGTTGTGCCTGGATTTTTATGTACAATTATTTCTATGGTGTAAATTTTTAGAGGTGGGCTTCTGGGCAAAAGTATCATTATAAAATTTAGCAGATATTACCCAATTCATCACTGCCTCACCAATGCTGATTGTTTTTTGTTTTTTCATCTAATGAGTGAAAAATGGCAGGCCATCATTTTAAATTACATTTTCCTGACTACCAATGGGGGGGGTCAGAATATTTTAGAATGGTTACTGACGTTTTGAATTTGTGAATTACCTGTTCTTAAATGTTGGTTATTTTTATCTTAAGACATCATTTTTTCCTTAATGATTTGCAAGATACTTTACAAATTATGAGTCTTAATAGTAACATTTGCTGCAAATGTTTTCTTCTGGGGTATTATTTGCCCTCTCACACTGTTGTGGTTTCTTTGAGTACTTTTAATATTTTTATAATTATATACATGCATTTATATAATTAAATATGTCATTCATAAACACGTGAACAAATTCAGGGCCTTCTGAGTTAGCTGTCTTTCTCAGAAAGCACCCCATCACTCCAAATTAGCAAAGTGGTTTTCTTACATTTTATTCTGTAAGTTTGTCATTTATCATTCTCTAAGTTTTTACATTTACAACTTTCATATATTTAAAATTTATTTTTGTATGTAATGTGGGGTAGGGATCTAATTTGACTATCATATCAAATGAACAGCAAATTATATTATCATTTATTGAAGAACATATCAACATTTCCTTAGATTTGAAATGCTAACTTCATCATGTTCTTAATTCCACTTGGACCTTTTTCTGGATTTTCTGTTTGGTTTATTCGAGAACACTTCTGTTCCTGATGCTTGTTCCTCATTGCTGGGCCAGGTGGAAAGGAGTCCAGGTGTGCCTCTCTCCAATGGTGCCCACAGAGTTCGAAATCTCGTTTTACCTGCTAACCAGCCCAGCTCCCAGTAAGAAGCATCAGCAGAAGTTAGCATAACTGAACGGGAGAGGACCGGGGCTACGATGAGTTGACTAAATATCTCCCAGGATGCTGGACACCTTGAGGTTCTGCACGAAGCATCTCTGTCGTCATGTATGAATACGGCAGAGAAGGCCCTGCACCCCCTGTCTCTGGGGGAGAGCAAATGAGTTGTTCTACTTCAGTGGAAGGCACGGAGCATAAAACTTTAGATGAAAGAGATGTGAGGCGGAAAACCTTCAGGGTCGTTAACTTTCCTTTACTTATTTATTTTTTTGCTATTGCCTTTTCTGCTCCGCTTGGTAGAAAACTAATAATGGAGGGTTCTTGAGAAATGCCCGAGGTACCTGTGTGCCCAGGGGCGGAGCACTAACAAGACGGCAGTTTGCACAGGGCCAGGCAATTTCATTGCACGTAGAGTTCACTCCTAGTTGCGCCTCTCTTTCCACTGTGTTGTCCCAGACTTCTTAATCCACTCTTATGGCCTCAATGGATTCTCTTGGAAAAGCAGAAAAAGAAAGGTTACGTTTTCGTCTGAAACGAGTGAATCTGACCATAGGGTAGCTATGCTTAATGCTTCACTGAAGGGCCTCTGATGCCCCGGAGCATGTATTATTCGTCATCCTAATGGGTCAGCTTTCCCGGAAGTTAGAAAGCCTGAAAGATGGAAAGGTTAAAACCTACCCAGGCGTCCCACCGTAAGCTCATGTTTCTTCTGTCTAGAATGTTCCTTCGGTTACCCGATGCATAAAGAGACTAGTCAAACAGAGGTTCTGGCCAAAGATGAGGGACGTGGAATATATTTGCAGGGGGGATGTTATTAAAACCAGCTATAGCCTTATATGGTGTAGCACAAATATCTTACCTATTGTTCCTTGCTTGTGTTGGAAAATTAAACAAAATTTCCTCTTTCCAATTCTACCTACTGTTTTATGTAAGACAGGTTGGTTGGTGTAGAAACTGCCTGTTTCATGCACTGGTTGCAGAGTTTACCGGTGGGATTCAATCAGTGCTAACAGAGAAGGGACTTCATCTGTGAGACCCTAGCCCTGAGGCTAGTTGAGGTAGTAAGTGGGACTTTTAATTGAATCTTTTTGGCTCATGGGTAAACGCTTTTGGCGATGTTAATCAACAACCTTTAAAAGGTTTAAAAATGGAAAACAAGTTCAAGAGTCAAGGGGTGAAATGTAGTGAATATTTTTGCTTTTGTGGGCTCAGCATGATTCCCTCCAACTGGTAACAGCATCTCCCTCCCCACCTTTTTTTGCAGAACTCCCTCCAGGTACGGAACACCCGGCGATGGCTCCATTTCTCTGCTCTAGCGTGGGCAGGAGCGTGTCCTGAGCGGGAGGACTGGCACTGGGGTGTGTGTGAGTGAGTGTCAGGAGGTGCAGGCCACCCGTGTTCAGGGCTCTTGATTCGTATCGGGCAAATCTTAATTTTAACTTCAGATCGGTGCCAGAATATTTTCCTTTTGCTAAGGAAATAAATTATTATTTTGTATTTGGACACTGTAACTGAAAAAGAATTACACAGTTCCACCTTGTCTGCATAGACTATCCCAATTCTGTTACATAATATAACTCCACATTTCCATATGATTAATAACGTAAATTTCATGTGGCAACAAATCTAAGTAACCCTCAACATGGATACAGGTGGAACATCAGTTTTGGAAAAGGTTAAACTTATATTTTAAAACCTTTGATATTTACATTTTTTGCGTATTTATAATTACGACTCTGTTCCCCATTGATGAGGTAATTACTACACAATTGCTTAGTTTCCCTGGTGTGCTAGCTCATGCTTTGTCAGAGGGAGCCAAACGAGTCGGATTCCTTTTTTTAAGTCCTTCCTAATGCAGTTGTGTGAAGGGCTTGAAACCTGATCTAATAGTCAATGGGTAGAGGGTGAGGGTCTGTGAATGGCTGGCGTACATTCTCAACCACGCAGAAAAAGGTCAGGGCCAGAGGCTGGGGTAAAAGGAAGCTGAAGGTTCCAGTTTCGTGTTTCCAACAGGGTCAGCATCTTTGCTTCTGATCGCCAGCTCGCATGTCCCCGTTAGGACAAGGCCCAGTGGTGGCAGGGTTGGCTAGGCTGTGATGGAGGAATAAGTATGTCCCAGAGTGTGGGATGCTGTGTAGTCTTCCCTTGAGTATTCAGAAGAGAGCCTGCCTGATAACACTATTATTTAAATGTCGGGCTCTTTAAGTTTCTGTAGGGTCGAGTACAAGTGTCGGAGTGACTGTTCCGGAGTGAAGGTTTCCAGGGAGACGAGATGAAACGTTCCGTTCCAGCGTGTGGGGTCTAAGACATTGGGTGACATTGGGGTGGAAAACAGTGGGGTCATTAATTTCATGCTTGGGTGAGAGCCTAGGAAAGAAAGATGCTTGAGGAAAACTCGGAGTACCTAGTGAACCCTTTAGCAGTCCATCCGAATAAGGAAGAAATGTACATCAGACCAGGTGGGAGAAGGCCCCAAAGGCACAAGTGAATTTTATGAGCAGGCAAACGATACTCTCAGCCCGTGAAATACAAGGTCTGGCACAAATAACGTCCATTTTTTTATTATTATTATTTTTTTATTTGTCTTTAGAGGGGTAGGGGAGAGGGAGAGGGAGAGAAATATCAATGTATGGTTGCCGCTTGTGTGTCCCCTGCTGGGAACTGGCCTGCAACCCAGGCATGTGCCCTGACTGGGAATCGAACCGCGATCCTCTGGTTCGCAGGCCCGCGCTCAATCCACTGAGCTACACCAGCCAGGGCATAATAACGTCCATTTTTTTAAATTTCAAAATCTTTTATTACAAAATCATAAGCCTGTAATTCTGCAACATAACAATATCCCACTCAAGCACACCCTATGACATTTTAGGTGAAATGTTCAAATTAAAACTATACATTATGTAGCTCAGTGGATTGAGCGTGGGCCTGCGAACCAGAGGATTGCGGTTCGATTCCCAGTCAGGGCACATGCCTGGGTTGCAGGCCAGTTCCCAGCAGGGGACACACGAGAGACAACCCTACATTGATATTTCTCTCCCTCTCCCTTTCTCCTACCCTTCCCCTCTAAAGATAAATAAATAAAAATCTTAAAAAAAAAACCAAAACTATACATTATTCCTCCCATGTTATTACCCTACCAACCACACCCTTGGTTGAAGAAGTGTGTCACTTCTGCCGGAACCTGTACATTGTCGTGCTGCGTTGCCGTAGATCTGAATCCACACTTACGGCTTCTTCACAAATTCCCGAAGACCAAGTGACTAAAGGTGAAAAAATGATCCGGTTCGCACAGTCCTCCTGTGACAGGCGTTAGGTGGGACCGGTTGGAAATGAACTGTGTCGACATTTACGGCTCCATGGCCCGGAGGGGCGCTGGGGAGCGGACGTTTTCCCAGTGGGCAGACCCTGAGGAAAGGTCTGTCCTGGTCTCTCTGCCTGTGCGACAGGGGTGGCGGGATGAGTAAGATCAGAAAATTGGTGAGCACTGGTTTTAGAGAAGGGAAACGTGAATGGAACTCCCATTATAACACATAATTGTTGAATGGCGGTAATAATTTGTGAATAAACGGACCCATAACATGAGACTATTCGTGTTCCATGTAACTGTTCAGTAAGAGATCCTCAATTTAGAAGATACTCCTAAAAATCAAATGAACCGGATACGGCACTTTGTAAATGTCATCATCTTCTTGCTTAAGCAGCCCATCGTTCGGTCAACAGACTCATGCTACTCGTAACCATAGTCTTAGACGTGGAAGCTGCACGTAAATTTAACCACAGATTTCCAACTTCTAAGTGTTCTGTTTGCTTTGATATCAATTTATTACTGTTCCATAGTAGGACCCCATAGTAGTAGATCATTCTGGACATTTGTTACATGTGTGGTGTTATAATGAACTTCGGCTTTTTAAAAGTTGTGATAAAATACCTATAACATAAAATTTACCATTTTAACCACTTTCAGTGGTACAGTTCAGTGAATTAAGCACATTTACCTTGCTGTGCAAACATCACCACTGTCCACCTCCAGCACTTTTTCCATCGTCACGTCACACTTGCTTTTTTTGTCCATTCTGTCTTTGTCAATACCAACTTTAGCGGACTCACTGAATGCCCGATGAGTCGTCTTAGTAAATGGTATTATGTTGTTCCTAACCATTTTGGGAGTTTACTTCCCGGCACAAAAAGAAGGAAACTATATGAATGTCTGTATATTCATTCACTTACCTTGTTTTCCCATCCGTAGAGGCATCTCCTTTTGCTCAAAGCTCCCTTCTACACTTCTGTAACAGGGTGCAGCCAGGGCCCCCGCCAAAGAGGGATTTGTAATGGGGTCTAGAAGTCAGGGTGTCCAGGAAATATTAAAAATGTGGAATGTCCTCACCCCCACCAGTCTGAGCTGGGGGATGGGATGCATGGAGCAGGGCCATTGAGAGTTGTTTTGCAAACAACAGTTTTTCAAATAACCTCAGAAATGGTCATTTAATGTATCTATCCCTTTTAACCGGTTTCATGAATAAGTTAAATAGCTGTGGCCATGCTTTGAGTCAGGGAGACGGGAGTTACTTCCACCCAGGAGGTAACTCCCCCTGGTTACAGCGCCTGCGTGAGAGCTTAGAGATGATTTGCTCCATCCCACGGGGCCACAGCTGCCCAAATTTACTACGGCAGCCCAGAAAAAGCTTCAAAAAAATATGGGAATGCTGGCAGGTGTAGCCAATTGTGGGAGGAGTTGGAAATGGGGATGCAGAAGAAGATTGGGGCTGGGACTTAAACCCCAGTATGATGGCCAGGCAAGGGGACCACGTGGCTTTGGCAAGAAAGGGAGAACCACACAGCTTTGGGTGCTCTCTTTGCCACGCAGCTTAGGAAGCCAGAAAGCAGGATGTAGCAGCGATGCAGAGCTCTCTCTTAGCAGTTTGGAAGAATGAAGGAGAGACGTTGCAGGAAGGAAAGGGGTGAAAGGACTTTTGCTGGTGGGCCACGAGAAGGTTCCATGTGGGTTTGGGTTAAGAACTGGAGATCCCAGCGACACAGCTGATGGTGCTGGGAACCTCAGGAGGCCTGCCAGCTGAGCACGGATTACTGGGAAGAACCAGGGGCTACCTGAGCCACAGACTTCTATTTCTTTTCCTGAGATATGGTACCCCGGACTGGGCAAAGATGGGAAGGAAGGACTGTGTGTGTTTGTGGGTGTTTAAGGGACTTTGGGATTTTAATGAAGACATTGTCATTACTCTTAAGTCTGTATAACTTTTGAATAAATAATTCCTTTCTTTTTCACCGATCTCTGACATGGAGAGCTATAATTTCCTGGTGGCGGGCAAGGCGGACCTAGTACCCCGGGGGCACCCTGGGAGAAGGGGGGTCCATCGGGTAATAGTATTTTGTCCCCCACCCTGGGTCCGTTCAGTAACACTTCCTCCCTACCTTATGGAATTTATCTCAGCCTCTTATACCCTCCTCTTTCCCTTCAGCCACAGGATTTTGTAGATGGCACCCTACCTGCCTGGATTCTTCTTCCCCTTTCTCACCAGCCCTCAACGGCACCCACTAGGTCCTGGCTCAGTTGCCATTTCTTCTGTGAACCTTTCTGTGGCTTCCCTGGGCAGGTTGCACCCTCTTTTCTGTATTCTTACACCCTTATGTGCCTGTCACTGTTAACACTCATGAAAGTTGTACTTTCATTTACTTGTATATTGTTTGATTAATTGTATCTGATTAATTACACCGTTGCTTTAAAATCTTTGTCTAGCAGATCTGCCATCAGAGCTTTGTCAGAGATAATTTCTGTTGATTTATTATCTTTATTTTATTTACTTTTGTGTTCCTTTGTATGCCTTGTGATTTTTTTTTTTTTTTGGATGAATGCTGGACGTTTAAATCTAATAATGGTGGCGACTCTGGAAATCAGATTCCCTCCCTTCGCTGGTGTAGGCTGTTTTATTTCATTATTATTTTCGTGAGTTTCTTTGCATAACAGCCTGAAATGTAAACTTAAGGTCTCACATCTCTTCTGAGTCTTTTTCTGGAGATGCGCAGTCATTTTGTAACTTTCCTCATATGCGCGGTTTTCGAATGTCGCAGTCTTTAACATCTAGCTCCCGGAAGGAGACAAAGAGAAAAATGAAGAGGGAAAAGGGAGCACTGGCTTTTTAAATTCCTGGAAGTTACTTTAGCCTGAGGAGGCGGGGCTTGCCACCGTAAGGGGCGGTGCTTCTTTGGGCGCACTCTCTGATCGGAAGCGAAGCAGCAATCGGTGATCAGAGCCCAGGATCCTTTTCGCCCACCCTGGAGGTCGCAACCTGTGTTAAAGCTGCTCCGGGAACATGCGCACAGGTGTTCGCCATGCGGCCAGGGGTGGGAAGTGTGCTGTCCTTAGAGCCGCACTGACCAAATTAACTGCAGTCGCTGTCCAGTCTCCTCCTGCAAGTTGCAAGCCTTCGACGGAGTGCAGAGCTCCAACATGGTTATGTCAGATAGATTCTGCCAGTGTCACTGCTGTCTACATAGGGGACATATTTCTGGGGCTTCCTACTCTGCCACCGCCCCCTACCCTAATTCTTATATTTAAAAAATGTTTAATTCTTTCCTGATGTTTTCTGAGGGCTTCTCAACTTCCTCTTCTACCACCCCTAATTCATACTTTGGCTGTATCCTTTATGTTTACCTCAGTTACTGTGTGATTTAGGTAACCTATTACATTTTCCAAACCCCGTATTTTTTTTTTGGTGATCCTACGTTAATATAGGCTCCCATTTTTACGTACCAAAATCCACTCTAATCTAGTTGAGAATATGATGCCTGTTCAGTTATCTCTTTAATAAATTCTGGGTTACTTCATATCAGTTTTTTAGCGTGTTGTTTCCCTTTGTTGACATGTTTATGGTAAATTTTGCTTGTGATCATTTGTTCGTGGATATAGGAGCTGTTTTTCCTTTGATTGTGTGTGTGGTGGGTGGATGGGGGTGGGAGGAGGCAGTGCGGAGAAGGCCCAAAGCCCGAATCTCTTCACTTGTACTTCACTTGGTTGATTTAAAGAGGGTGTTGGCAGCGAAGGAAGTCTTCAACAAAATAAAAAGACCACCCACAGAATGGGAGAACATATTCACTGATGCATCTGATAGGGGTTAATATCCAACATTTATAAAGGACTTACAAAACTCAACACCAAAAAAACAAACAACCCAATTAAAAAATGGGCAGAGGACCTGAATAGACACTTCTCCAAGGAGGACATACAGATGGCCAATAGACGTATGAAAAGATGCTCAGTATCACTAATCATCAGAAAGATGCAAATGAAAACCACAATGAGATACCAGGTCACACCTGTCAGAATGGCCATCATTAATAAATCAACAAACAAGTGCTGGTGAGGATGTGGAGAAAGGGGAACTCTTCTGCGCTGATGGTGGGAATGCAGACTGGTGCAGCCACTGTGGAAAGGAGTAGGCAGTTACCTTAAAAAATTAAAAATGGATCTGCCTTTTGACCCAGAGATCTCACTTCTGGGAATATATCCAAAGGAACCCAAAACACTAATTTGAAAGAACATAAGCACCCCTACGTTGATTGCAGTGTTATTTACAACTGCCAAGATATGGGAGCAGCCCGAGTGTCCACCAATAGATGAGTGGATAAAACAACTATGGGACAGTTACACAATGGAACACTCTGCCATGAAAAAGAAAATTTTACCCTTTCTGACTGTATGGAGTACATCATGCTAAGTGAAATAAGCCAGTCAGAGAAAGACACATACCCTATGATTCACTCACATGGAATCTAATGAACAAACTGAACTAACAAAGAAATGGGGACAGACTCAAAGATGGGGAGCTAGTGGAATGGAGAGATTAGGGGGTGGAGGGATTGATCAAAAAGGAAAAGGAACTCATGGACATGGACAAGAGCGTGGGGATTGCTGCGGGGAGGGGGCTATAAGGGGACTAAACGGTAATGGAAAAAATACAATAAAGATCAAATTTAAAAAGTAAAGTGTGTGTTGGGAAATTCCCGTCGTAGACTCCACACTGATACAATCTGAGCTTATTTACACCCATTTGCTGCTTCCTAAACAACACTATTCCCCTTTCTTTCCCCCCTACGTAAGAAACATATCTGTATTTCCGGCTTGGATATGTTTTTTTATGGAAATTTGTCCTCCTAGGTTCAGTCATCTATCCCTCGGTGTGTACAGGAAGAAGGAAAACCATAAACTGTCTGGCCAGTCCAGCTCTGCCTGTGTTTGCATACTTCTTATCCTCGCTGGGCCCTGGAACCACCATCTAGTCTCTCAGTCACCCTGGTGGTATCTTGTGGCCGTCACTGCTTTGACAACGGAGGAGTAGACAGAACAGACAGGCCTCTGTGGTGGGGAGAATAACACAACCCGAAAGCTCTCAACACAACTCGTCCTCCCAACTTGGGTGCCAGTCGTGTGTCTTGCGCATCAATTTCCTCTTCCCACCAATGTGTGATAGCCTCCCTTCCTCAGAGGATTCTTTCTTTTTCCTTTTTTGTTTTTTGCTTTGGGTCTTCTGGGAGTTGGCTGGAAGAGGGAGTGATCTGGCTACATGGGAATGTGTGATTTTGTTCCTGGAAGACCGCCCACTTCTGGGACACCAGTTTCATGACTCACAACAGGAGAATCTCAGAACTTCCATTTATGTGGATCAGTCAGATTAGCCTCGTCCCTGTTATTTCAGGGGAAGCAACATGTTTCTTGCAGCTGATTGGATTGAGGAGTGATTCGTAATTCTAGAGTCTTCACCAAACGTGCCAGAATTAGGGCTTTACTTGTTCATAGTAAACTCTGTCTGGATGAGGGTCTGATCTTGAAGGAGTCAGATTTTTTGCAGAAAATTGTATTAATTTAAAAGATTGTTTTTCTTATTCTTTTTTTAAATCCTCATTTGAGGATATGTTATTGATTTTAGAGAGAGGGGGTGGAGGGGAGGGAGAGAGGGAGAGAAACATTGACGGGTGGCCTCTTGCACGAGCCCCAACTTAGACAAAATCCACAGCCCAGTCATGTGCCCTGATCAGGAATCAAACCTGTGACCTTTCGGTTTACAGGACAATGCTCCAACCAACTGAGCCTCACCAGCCTGGGCTGTTTTTCTTAAGACTGAACAGAGACCAGGCTCGTGTGTCTAGTTCTAGGACTCACTGGTTTACAATGCCTCTGATGATTCACAGTTGACAGATTGGATTTTGTCAATAAGATGGACAGAGAAGGGACGCGTGAAAAAATTCAAAGATAAAATGGTCAAGTTGACGATCCTATAGCTGGGAAGATCATGCTGAATGTTGTAGCATTCTATTCGGAAGACTTGGCAACAACCAGCGTTTGGATGACCACTGTCTCGGAGCTAACACAGTCGCTGGACTAAAGTTGAGGTTCCTTTTCGCAGAAGCACTGAGAATAGCCAAGTCAAAGTTCAACGACTGCGGTACTAAAAACCATCCAAATATAACCACTCATAAATTGGGATCAAGTCAGAGTTCTAGTTAAACGAATCGGGGCTCCTGGCGTGGTAGAAACGAATCAGGAAACGTCACAAAGAAAAATGTGTTTTGAGTGCAGGGACATTTCACGTGAGTGTGAGGTTCATCGCTCAATTTGATTTCAAGGACAACAAGGAGAACGGGTTTGGTACTTCGGTTTCACTGATGGGCTCAACATGAGAGAGGAGGTGACACAGCCCTACAGACATTTGGCTTGTCACACCTGAAAGTGTAAATATTGCGTGCAGGCGTGAGGAATGGCTCAGGAGGGAGAGGGGAGCCCGCAGACAGGACCAGCTGATACTCCAGCCCCAGGTAAGGCCGGGGGAGGGGCAGTCAGAGAAGGAAGGCTGACACAAAGATTATTTCAGTTTAATGGTCATGAAGTTATTTCTCAGGGAAGGCAAAACGAAAGCCAAGAAAATCATGAACAGGTGAGCGTTTCAAGGAAATATTACCAGGATCATAGAATTTGTCTGAATTTTCTTATGTCTGTCTTCAGGTGGTGGATCAAGTGGCCTCATTACTACGGGTTTTCCTTAAATGACCCCTGTTTCAGCAAAAACACAAAAACAAAACAAAGCACAACAGATCTGACTTACAGGTTTTGGAAAGTGTCCCTGGATTAATTGGTTATTTTTATCTCAGGGGAAACCCAGAGGATGCCATCTCTTCCAATGCCCCTCCCGTTCCTTTGATTTATCTCTCATTCTTTCGTTGTCTCAAACCACAGTCATTGCCGACTATGCGCCAGGCGCTGCAAAGATCCACTAGGCGTATTCTACTAATAAAGCAAAATTTCTGCTTTTGAGTTATTGCTAAGGCCACTCTGTTACTCCTTGTCCTGGGAATCAGCCCTCCTTGGCCTCCATGGGCCTTCTTCTAGACCCTATGACTGGGGAGCAGTCAGATGTGGGCTGGGAGCTAGCTGAGCTGTATAAAACATCGCGTTGCCACGGAGGGTCCCTGAGTCTGGAAGCACAATGATAAGGGCTGGGTGACCTTTTGCATGGAAGATGGTCCAGTCCTGGGTAACTGTCAGATCTGATTAGGATCCTTCTTATGCTATTTAATACTGTGACCTTGGGCCAGTGAGAAATCTCCACTGGGCTTGGTTTCCTCATCTGCCACATGAAGGTAATAATACGCATCCATCTTAGGATGATTTTAATTTTAAATTGTACCAATGTATGTAAATTGCTTAGTGCAGTGTCTGGCACATGTTAGTTATCCAGTAAATTATGGCTATTATTTTCTCTCTGGTCTTTTGATTTCCTAACTGCAAAATGACAGACAATCCTGAGATCCAACCCAACTGTGAAACCTTTTGATTAAGACAATTCTCCCTCTTCCTGCTCCTAAACTGGGCTTTCTCTTGGGGTCCCTGAGCCTCTCCTTTGCCTCTCCCCAAGGCCCAAGGGCAAGGTTGGACTCCTTACGGTAGCCTGTATGCTTCTTCACAGCTTATTTGGCATTCTATTTGAAGCTTGAAGTTGTTAAGGTTGCCATCACATCCAGTGAAGACAAAACTTTGGCACCGTTTGGAGGTTTTGTTGTAGAAAAATCTAAAGTGGATTTCAAAGCAGCTGCCAGCATCCATGTCCATTTTGCAGGCATCTGCGTGAGAGGTTCCCATTCAGTTAGAGGGAATTTTTTAGGACTCAATAAGAGATCTTGTTTTCACGGGCCCTTGAAAAGTCCTCACGTGAGCCCGGAAATAGTCCCATATTCAAAGTCACTGAAAGGCGCCTTGTTTTCTCTTAGAATTGGGATTACTTGGCAAGGTTGCCCTTGGCCATGGAAGTCGATTACAACTCCAGTTTCTGTCAGTGACTCGGAGAAACAGTGAGCAGTGAAAAGGAGGTTCTGCCAGAAGCTTGTACAAAGTAGTAAGGTTCCCGTTTTGTTTTATTTTTATGAAAGCAGTCTCCTGCTTCTCTGTACCTTCATCTTTGTCTCATCTTTTAAAAAATCAAGAAATATATGTTTATTGATTTTAGAGAGAGAGGAAGGGACACAGAGAGAGAGACATTGATGTGAGAGAGAAACATCGACTGTTTGCCTCCCAGAAGCGCCCCCACTGAGGATCAAACCTGCATCCTAGTTATGTGCCCTGACTGGGGATCAAACCCAAAACCTTTTGGTGTATGGGATGACACTCCAACCCACTGAGCCACCTGGCCAGGACTTTCTCTCCTCTTAACTGCCTGCATAAGACATACAGTTCAGAATGCTCACTCTCCAGTTTTCACACACTCATGCTACTATCTGCACCCGAAACTTCAGGTAACGGTGCCTCAAAGCAGGATGCATAGCAAGATGCACAACCGTGAAGGCGATACTTCATACCCTGTCGTCTTTCCCTCCTCTGCCTTCCTGGAGGCAAACCTTCCGTTTTTACTGATAAGCGTCACAGCTGTCGGGCTGCACGGGCAGCTCCCAGATTTCTGTCCGTCTTACTCAGTCTGGAGTCCACTGGCCGGTAAAGGCAGCTGTTCAGGCACAGTTGCACTCATAGTCTTACCGCGCATGAATGCCCTCTGAAGCAGGCATTTTTCCTGATCTACATTTTACACCGGGGAAGCTAAGACTGAGGAGGGATAGTAAGTGCCTGAGTGACCCAACCAAGGACACACACTCGCCAAGTGGCAGTGTCCGAATTTAGGGCCTCTGGCTCAGTGTAGACTGTGCCACCTCCTGTGTTCTGGAAGCACTGAGCCCGTACACACGGTCTCACATCCACACTGTGTGCCCCTCCGAACAGGGACCACGCGTCCAAGTGTTCTCTCTGTGCCCAGAGCCCAGATATTGAAAATGCCCCAGTTGTTTTCAGTGTCAGCCCCTTTCCTCTCATTTCCATAGGTACTCTAGATTGGTCTGGGATCTTTGAAATCGGTCATGAAACCCCTAGTTCAAACTACTCCTAGTCTTTGGAAACCCTACAAAAAAGAGCCCCATCGGAAAGGACTGACTTGTATTCCACTCTGTCTTTTTCTCCTCAGACATCTACAAGACCCCTAGAGTACGTCATGTCCCAAGCCAAAGGCCTAAGAGCCTGTGGGTATTGACCCAAAAGGAGGGACTCCCTGAACCGACATTTCCCCCCCAACACTTTCTCCCTCGTTCATAATTGGTCTTTGAATTTATATTCTGCTTCAAGTTCATACCTTTGAGATCTTCACAGATCCTTTTAGAAAGTCGATCGACACCACCCATTAATGGCATAGTCTGCAAGAAGAAGATGAGGAGCCCTAGAAGAAATCCCAGCTCAGCAGGCTTCATGGTACAGCAAGCAGTAGATAGGAGAGTCTTGATATCAACTGATGTTATAGTTTGTGCTGAATACTTGAGAGAGCTGAGCCCATTTACCCCTCGGGCCAGGACTGGGCATTACCAGGTGTTGAGCTGAACAGCGAATGCCTGGGTACCCAGCCATGAAGCTGAAGGTCCCAGGCTGATTAGAAGCCTGATAGTGAGTCCCAAGTTCCTGTAGAAACCAAAGAAACCAAAGGGGCTGAGCCTCTGTGTATGTCTAACCGTGGAGGGTAGAACCATCAGAACAAAAACAAATGAATAAAAAAGGATTGCTTTCTTTCCTGTCTTCATCTTTCTACAAACTGGGAAGAGACCGACCCTGGTACAACAGAAAGAGTGTAATCAACACAATATATGAATGACAGTAACTAACCCTGATAGGACTTCCTGCTAGGCACCATTTTAAGCAACGTGCACACTAAATCACTGAAGCACCCCGTGCACCCCGTGCACCCCGTGGGTTAAATGCAATCGTTATCATCATTCACAGGTGAAGAAACAGGCAGAGGTTAAGTTATATGTACAAGGTCACCCGTATATTAGGTAGCGGAAACAAGCTTTGAACTCACTACCCTACATTACCTAGGAGCTTAGGACACCTTGGCTCTGTTTTGTGGTGAGATTTTTGAAATTTTGATTTTCCCTTTGACCCCCTTCAACCACCTGAAGTTGATTATTTTGGCTAAGGTATGGAATAGTTCTCAGTTCAGGAGGGAGCACCTAAATGGTGAGGAAAGACTGATGGAAGTTAGGACCTATCTCTGACTCTATGGAGTAGGCAGTTTTCTGGAAAGTGGTCCAGGGGCATGACTGGGTACGTTGTGTTTCGTCAAAAGTTGATAAATTGACACCAACTGATGATGGGAACGGACAAGCCAATGGTACAGACAAATTCCCCTGAGTCAGGAAGTGTGCCTGGAAGGGAACCCCGGTGAAGCAAATGCTGTATCAGAACTTCATGGAATCCCGGCTGCTGCCTCAGCCACTGCTTCTAACATACAATCTCCCTTTCAGCAGAAGAGTTCCCAGCTGGGTTTTGAGGGCTGGGATACCAAAGAACGCAGGCGACATGCCAGGACAGACTTCTGTGGTGAACCCCTGCTACAGATGGAGTTCCGCCCATTGGAGTATGGACACGACGCGGCGAGAGATCCGAGGGCACAGAAAGTGTGTACTCCGTGCTTCCGTGCCCAGCCCGTCACACTGGTTGGGACGGAACCAGAGCTTTCTGTTCCGCCACACTTCCTTTTCTCTCAGTTTTGCCTCTTTAGACTCTGATCTCTTTCATATATTTGATGCTTACCCACATCACCACAGAGGAGAGCTTCATAGCGTTCTCCTTCTTCCCCGTTATTTGAACAATGGGATGTGGGAAGTCCACCCTTCTTCCTCGTCCTCCTGCTTCAGTCTTCCTGAGTTCCCTCCGTCTTGCCCTCACAGACACTGTTCATGATCTAATAGTTTTCTCAAATGTTAAATCATTCGGAAGGGGCGTTTCCCTTTCTTGAAATGCAAACAATGAGTGCACTGGGTGTATTATGCTTTCGTAGTATTCAAGTTAGTTTCTTTCTTGTAAACCTTATCAAAGCAATATTATCACACATCTCCATCCTTCCGATGGCCTCCATGCGGGCAGGCTGTACTTCCTCTGCATTTCCTGGTCCTTTGACTTCAGCCTCGGTTCCGTGACTTCCTTTGGTCAAA
Source organism: Glossophaga mutica (assembly GCA_039655065.1). Taxonomy (NCBI): domain Eukaryota; kingdom Metazoa; phylum Chordata; class Mammalia; order Chiroptera; family Phyllostomidae; genus Glossophaga; species Glossophaga mutica. Next base: position 97,614,787 of record CM077312.1, on the reverse strand, counting down.
GCTACTATCAGACTTGAATTGTGCTTGCGAGATTGGATTTCCTTCTTTGATCTCTGCATTTTGCCCTGAGAAGAGTGATTCTTAAGAAGCTGCTCATCTGAGAAGGACAAGAGATGCAAGGACCAAAAGTGGAGTTTACCCTCAGCCCCGATCCAAGCTCAGCCAAACTCAGTTTGGATTAATGGAACATGCATTTTCCTGCTGACGTATGGGAAGAAAAGAAATCTTAAAAAAAAAAAGATTTTATTTATTTATTTCTAGAGAGATGGGAAAGGAGGGAGATAGAAAGGGAGAGGAACATCAATTGATCAGTTGTCTCCTGCATACCAGGTCCCACCTGGGGACCTGGCCTGCTGCAGCCCAGGCATGTGCCCTGACTGGGAATTGAACCAGTGACCTTTCTAGTCCACAGGCTGGTGCTCAATCCACTGAGCCACACCAGCCATGACAGAAAATAAATCTTTATTGTTGCTTCCTACTGAGATTTTATTGGCAGGGGATTGTTACTCAACAATGCTGATGAAAATACCCATGCAATAAATTCTACTTTAAAACGTTACCTACACATATAATATAACATAAAAGAGAATATGGGAGATGGAAAAGAACTAAAATAAACACACACACAATACAATATTAATGGCATTTATATTTACAAACATCCATGATACAAGGAAGAGAATAATATGCTCCCTCTTTTCTGGTCTGGCTGATATTGGTTGATTCCTCAATTATTCATCCACATTCCCTTTGCTTTTAGCCAGCATTGTGTCAGCTGGTTAGTGTTGTTTGTTGTTTGTTTTCTTGTTTTTTTAACTTAGTAGAATGTTCCCAATTCTTATTTCTGAAGCATGTGAGTTCTTCCCCGGCTCTGTCTGTGTCTGTCGCTGTGAACTTCCACCACACTAGATGAAGACGTTTCGGACGTTCTAGGTCTAATTCCTGCCCCCGCCGCCCGGTAGCAGTCCTATTCCTCTTTTGTAATGGGGATTGGTCCCTGCAGCCGACAAGGGACCCCTCACCTCGCTTTGTTCAGGAGGATGAGGAGCAGGAAACGGCTAGTTGGCAGCCTTATTCCATGCTCTGGGCACAGTTTTTGTGGCACTTACAGAAAGAATTTCTCCCTGAGACACTAAAAAACACCAAACTGGTAGATCACAGTTGCTATTGCTGGGGACATTCTTAAAACCTTAGAAACAAGATTCTTGGTGAGACAGAAGGGGACTCCTGGGCCGAGTGCCTAGAGGAAACTGAGTCCGCCTTTCCCCAGGGCGTATCTGTAAGCAAGTGCTCAATCAGCGGGCCAGCTTTCATTTCCACTCTGCAGCGTGGCCTGGAGTGGTGAGGCACTCTCAGTCAAATCCCTTCTGCAGCTGCTCCTGGCACCATATTCACGGAGGCCACAGCTGGACACCTTCTGGTTGAAGCCCTTTCTAGATGTCTCAAGTCTGGCTACCCCCCTCTTGTTTCCTTGGATCCCAAGAAGACTCAGGTTTCCTGGTCCTTTCCGCCTCTGGAAGGCCAGGCATTTCTCATTGCTTCTCCCTAGACGATGGGCTGTATGCCTCCCAGCCTCAGGAGACACATCACGATCGCTTCCAAGCACTCTTTCACGTTCTGCTTGGACATCAAGCGTGGTAGGGGGTCTCATGTTTCTGTGGTTCAGCTGCACTCAGCTTGGGGCTGGAATATCAGCTGTTCCTCCTGGCAGAAGATTCAACTCACCTGTGAATGGATGGTTGGCCCTTTTAAAGCCCTTCACCGGGCATAGTGGAGGGGAACACAACATTTCTTATTTCTATGATGTCCCTTCCAAAAACATTTTCATGAATCCTCTCCCTATGAAACTCTAACCTTTTCTTAGATGGCTGGAGCTGAGTGATGGTGGCCCTTGGACCACTCTGGCCACATCTGAACGCCTTTCTCTTCAGGAATTTCATACTTTTCTTTAAAATGAATGGGCACTCACTGATGGTTGTCTTTAGCCATGAACACTCTGCTAAAATCTATGAGACAATGGAAAAAGCCCCATTCTATTGCCTATCATAAATACATTAGTTTCACACCATAGATCTACTGTAATTTACATAACTAGTCTCCTATTGTTGAATATTGAATTTGATTCAACTATTTTACATTCAGAGGTAATATCGATAAACATCTTTGTCTACATCATATTTCGTCAGTAGTATATCTTTTAGTAATGGTCTTCACTTGGTGTGATGCGTATGGGCCCTCCAGCCCAACACCCTCCTAATCCCCCCAAACAGGGGCCCATTCTTGTAACATTCCCCATTCCTTTGAGTGGAAAGTCCATATTGTGGGGTGCCTATGAAATAGGAGATCTCCATTTCCCAAGTCCCTTCACTGCCTGTTCCTGCCTCAGGCTCCTTTCATATTATAAGCATATGGTACCCAGAGTAAAAAGTTAAATAAAATACATGCTTTAACAATTGATACAGAGGATCCAAGATGGCAGTGGAGGAGTAAGTGGAAGCTACCTTCACCTTCCCCCAGAACAGAACTGGGATTACAACTAAAATGTAGAGCATTCAACCTGAATAACTGACGACTAGATGACAACTAGATGACTTGGTTATGTTCTTATAACCAAGAATTGACAGAAGCCACTGTGAGACTGGAAGGAAGGGCGGAGCCATGAAAAGGGCTGGCCCCAATCCCAGGGCAGTGGCTGAGAGTCTGGAGGGAAATCTCAGCTGCAAAAGTTCCCCCTCAGAAGAGTAGGATCTCAACCCTAAGCCAGACTACCCCCTCCCTCCCCCGGAGCACCAGAGTGGGGAAGAGGTACCCACATAACATCTGGCTGTGCAAATCAGTGGGAATTCTGTCTGCCAAGAAGAGACAGGAGTCTGTTAGAGATACAGTCATCCTCTTAAAGGGATAATGCACAACTCTCTTTTGCTGCCACTCACCCTGGGCTCCGGTTGTGGGAGGGCAGAGCAGATGAGAGTTGTATGAGGAGAGATCAGGCTTTGTGGCTCTACAGAAAGTGTTGAAGGGACAGCCAAACTTAATACTGTGAGAGGCCCGGCTCACTGGGTGAACTTGGACCACATGGTTGAACCAGCTGACAGTGGTCAAGGAGCTATGGAGTTCTCTGAAAAACGTTTCCAGGTCTGGGCCAGGGGTCATCAAGGATCAGCCAGGTTAGAAGGGCATCACAGAAGAGAGGAATAAGACATAGACTTGTGATACATTTATCTTGGGAAAAATTCATTATTTGGAGGGGGTGTGATCGGGGGAAAGTGGAATTGTGGACTAAGAAACCACAAATTTCCAAGTTGGTAACATTCTCAAGGGATTTACAGAGAGAAACATTATCTTCTACAGTTGCTGGAGGTTTAGCAGAGGAATCGAGATCGTTGTTCAGTTAGTTGGTCCTTCATCATGTGGTTTAATCACATTATCTTTCAGGGATGGAGTACTTCCCATAACTATCTGCCATCTTAGAAGATATTTCAAAGATCAGAGACACGGTGCTTGTCTTCTTTCGGAGCTAATTTACATGGAACCTAGAGAAATTTTTTAAAAATTGAGTTTAAGGTGAAATATAGGCTTAGATTTCTTTATCAAACAAGAATTTTGGATAAAGGAAGGATTGAGGGGACACAAATAAAAATAGTAACATTCTCCTTAGACTCTTGCCAGGCCGTGGGGTATATAGGCTTTGCCTGTATCATCTCATTTCATCTCATGACACACCTGAGGGAAGGTGTTATTTGACTTCATTTACAGACAAAGAGATGGGGAGTTGGAGATGCCCAGCATCACCAGATTGGCCAAGGTGGAGCTGGACTGAGTGCCAGAGTAGCCAGCACCCTTAGCCCTGACTCTGTTCCAGTACCCCTCGTGAACAGATACTTCCAAGCATCTCTTCTGTTTGTTTTTCAGACTATTCTCAGTTTTTAAAAGCAAATATAAATTAGTCTTTAAGAAAAATGTATACAGGGAGGCTGAGTCCAGCAGGCAAAAGTGAAGCAGGCAGTGAATGCCTGAGGGGTTCTGGACCATGCAGTGAAGATTTTCTTCGTGGGGACAATCCAGCAAATGCTAGCATTAGCCTACTCCCTGCCAGCCTCCTTTGCATCCCATTTGAAAAGTCAGAATTGTAGTCTCGGTATGTGCAAGGCGTGGTGTTTCGTTCTAGCATTCTGTGGCAAAGAGGTCAAACACAGTTCTTGCTTTTATGAGACGTATTCTACACACACACACACACACACACACACACACACACACAAAGTTGAATAATTACAGTGCAGTGCTGCGATGAAGAGAATGACCCATTCGACTGGTGTAAACTGGTGAAGCCTCCAGGGAGATTTTTATTTAACATGAAGCTTGAAGTACGAGTGGGAGCTCATGGGGAAGGTGGGAGAAAGACATTCTGGGCAGAGAGAAGAGCTGGAGTCAGAGCAGAGAGAGGAGCGTGTGTAGAGTCTTGGAGAGAGACCAAGTTTAGTGAGGCAGGTTTCCAAGTGTGAAAGGAAATGAGGAGTTAGGAGGCCTGAGTTGGAAGCAAGGGAAAGTGCATCAATGGAAAATTCAGGAGAAACAGGAAACAGAAGGGAACTGAGCCACCCAAGGTGGCGATCCCTTGGGAAGAAGACATTTCAAGCGTTGGGTTTATATTCCAGCTCCATCATCAACCAGTTGGCTAATTCTGAGCATATTACGTTAACTCTATGATCCTCAGTTTCCTGGTCTGTAAACTGGGCATTATGGTTTCTGTGAGGACTGAATGAGATGGAGCATGTCATGGCTAAAGTCCAGAGGGGGAGGGGAGGGAATTTTCAGGGGAAAAGGGGAACGGTTTAGAGTAACAAGTATAAAGGACTCATGGACAAAACCTATGGGGGTGGAAATGGGAGGAAGGTGGGGAGGGCTGGGGTGGAGGGCTGGGGTGGTGGGCTGGGGCGGGGTAAAAGACAGAAAACTGTACAATATCAACAATTAAAAAATACTGATAAAAAAACAATTTATTCAATTGATTTTCAAATTAACCAAAAAAAAAAAAAAAAAAGTTGATGACACCCGTCAGAGCCCAGGTGCATGGCAGACTGTGACAAAGTCGACTTGGGCTGTCTGTCCTCTGTCTATACGAGGTCACCACATGAGGCTCAGTGTTGCACTTCCTGGGATCAAGACCAACATTTTTCTCAGGCCCTCGCTGGCCCTGCCATCTCCTTCCTCACCTGACCTTCCCAGCAACACCAGGGTCTCCGGAGCGGTCATGGTCAACTGAGGGGAACCATTCTGCAGAGGACGGTCTGCAGGATCAGGCAGAGCAAACACTCTGACACACGGACCTAACAGATGTGGCAGTTAATGCGATGCATTAGGGTACAGTCCTGGCTGATCCTACCAGAAGGTAACGGGATATGGGTGCTGGTTCCATAGAAGACACATTCAAGTTTACGGCAATGATTTTCTGCCCGGCCAAGCTGAAGTCCTGCCTCCTTGGGCAGTGCATTGAGATGAAGCTTACTAAGGCTTCTGTACCCACTGCAATAAAAATACCCTATATAGGAGCACCAGCCTGGTTCTTCTTTCACCTGGATGTAACACCTGGGTTCCATCATGAGCTCCGCATCTTCATGCTGCAGGGGCCCTGGATTGCATAACAATGCTGATGGCCAGTGTGCGGCCTGAACAGTTAATTATGCACAAGGCGCAGAGGAAGTGAGCACGGCTGACTCACCAGGGCCCAGAGGAGCACGGGTGAGAGTATGCTCGTGCACTTCCAACCCTCCACTGGCCTCCACGTGCTATCGTTTATTGACCTCTTTTGTACGGTGTTCACAAAAGGGCAGTTTAAGCGAAAATGCCACTGTCCTAACTTGGAAACGCTGGTGACTTCAGGAAGATTATTAAATTACTCTAAGCTCTTCATTTCCCCCATAGAGTCTGAAACAACATCTATCGATTTACAAATAGTACCTTTTTATAGTGGTGGAGTTGCAGAGGGCTCCAATGTCCTTGCGACATAGGTAAAGTAATAAAGGTGATGCCCCCACTTTTTTAAAGAGGGGAAACATGGAACCCAGAAAGAGTGACTTGCTGGCGGCTTCTAACCTTTGTAGAATCTTTGTAATGACCAGTTTCTTCCATTTCACATGGCCTTGTATATTCTCACAAAACCTGAGGCACAGTGTCCTCTTAGTCATTGACATGAGGAAGCTGATGGGCTCAGAGATGCAGCGTGAAGTGACCAAGGCCACACAGAGTGTGAAGAGCTCAGCTTGACTTCCTGCTCAGAGCATTGTCAACCCGGAGGCTGGTAGCGCCTGTTCCCTGGCACAAGCTCAGACCTGAGTGCCCTGAGTTCCCCCTGGGCCACGATTCTGCCTGCCCTATGTGGCGTGACTCATCCTGGACCGCATCCTGCCCCAGGGAGTGAGAACATAGCCCCAGGAGGAGGCTAACCGAGGAGGGATGCAATCTGGATGACAAAAGCTATGCTGACCTTATGGGACTATAAGGTTAACCTTTAGAGAGGCTAGAAGAGGAAAACCGAGAAAACACACCAGGAATTCCGGGCCAAATCCCGCTACTTACAAAACGCCTTTGGACACATGCTTCATTTGTCATTTTTTCTCCTTTTCCCCCTGTCTGTGTTTGTTTCTGTAGAAGAAAAGTAGTTTCAGATATTTTCTGGTGAAATTTTATCCGTAGAGATATAATTTTTTATTTTCCATTACTTCCATCTTTCAAACTAGACCAGGAAGCTAAGCTGTCCTGCCATGGGGAAAGCAGAACCTCACAGAACCCGGTGACAACAGTCATACTTAGGCTCCTGCCTCCGATCTGGAGCCTTGAAGGACTCAGGGTTTAATTGCAAGGGGCAGTCTCTTGAGAGAGAAATGGTTGCCTAATTGCTAAAATTTACTGAGTAATTATTACGTAGAGCTTGCATGGATTATCGATTTTAATCTCATTATTATTGTTCTAGTTATTAAAGATGAGAAAGCTGATGCCCAGAGAGAAGTGAATAGAATGTCACTCAGCTAAGAAGTGGTAGAGCTAGGACTTGAGTCCAGGTATTTGGCTCTGGGCCCATACTTCATTGTTCTGTGCCTTTTTTTTTTTTTTTTTTCCCTCTCCATCACTCTGTCCCTTGTCTCACATGGAGGGTATTGTGCTCAGGGCATGGAACACAGCAGAGAACAAGACGTTTTAGAAGCTCACTGGTTGAGTCTCCTACCTTGTGGGCCTTTTGAGACCTCATTTGGGACTTACAATCTTGCAAGCTTGGAAAAAAGGGTCCTCATTTGATGCATGAGAAAAAGAAAGGCGAATACAGGGCATTGTCTTACCCAAGATCCTAGAAAGACAGTTGCAAGACAGGACTGGACACTAGATGTCTCATCAGCCCTCTATTGCCCTTTCTTGGCTCTGGGAGTGCTCTCCATTCAGCAGACTGTGGTTAATGCCCCTGGTGATTAACCAAAGCTTCCTTTGGGCTGGAGGACCTCCAGAGCCCAGGAGCACTGGGGGCCAAAGGATGGTGTTTGGTGAGAGAGGGAAAAGCAGAAATAAAACAGTTTCGCTTTCAGATTTTGGTGACACTTGCAGCCCCAGGTATAGTGCCCCAGGTCCCAGGGTAAAGGGGGATCCTGGGTCAGGGCCGGGTCTGCAGATGCGGGGCTTTGTGAGGGTGTTCAGAGAGGCAGATTCAGAGATTCACAGATGTGAGGACGAGCAGAGAAGGATTCTGTAGGCCAGGAGCACAGGAAGGCTCTTTATCACGGCATTTATGGAGATTTTCTTGGTAAAGAGGAGAAAGAGATCCATTGTAGTGGCTGGTGAGACACTCTCCTGCGGAGCTCCCACCGGCAGCGCCAGGCAGGGGCAGGACTGGGCATGAGAAGCCCCTTACCTTTTACGGGACATCTTTTTGTTTAACGTACAGACTGTCCCACAGAAGGCAGAACAGCACTGGAGTTCTTTTGGGCAATCTTCCTGAAATGTACAGAACATGGTACAGTTTTCAGGGGCCACTCTGCAGGGTGGAGGTTCCAAAATATACTCTGGAATACAGAACGGGAAAGAGAAGTGCCTAAACAACAGCCTGGAGTGATAGTCAGAGCTCCAACAGCCCAAGGAACTGCCAGGAAAACAGCCACCCTGATCTCCCTCCTGTGGCCCCAGGGAAGTGGAGTAAGATTTTGTCCTTAGCTGCTTGCTGCCTTCCGCAGAGTTCTAAGCAGGGAAGACATCCAGAGCTTGGATATTTGATCAATGACACAGTTCATCAGAACCGTACATCCGTTGGTTATTCACCATCCTTGCGGATCGGATGCCAAGTCCCCATAGACCTGGTTGGGTCCAGTTCAAGGGAATGAATGGCGTGCACGGTGAGCAAGAAAGGGGGTGTGCAGTGAACCCTTGGTGTGGGGCTATGAGAATGGGTGGGGAATGAGCTGGGTAGATGGGAAAAGAGGGGAAAATGGGGACAACTGTAATAGCATAAACAATAAAATATTTAAAAGAAAAAAGATCCATCTGCACCGACTCCTTATGCAGTCTCAAGTGAGTTGTAAAGCCTCTCATAACAATGTAGTTTATCCTGGGGTCGAAGCACATTATTTGTGCATAGGAAGAATGAGCAGAAGGGAAGATTCTGGGAAAGGATGAAGACCGCACAGCACACTAAAGGTACTGGTATTGGAATGCTGGAACCCAAATCACAAATGAGTTCTGGAGGCAACTTCTTTCATGGGGAGAAGGGTGGGCATTTCAGAGTGGGGTCAGCTTCTGGGGTCAAAGATCAGCTTCTCCTCCTTTCCAGAGCTATACAGGTCAGGAGACCAGAGCACCAGGATGCCCCTACCTTCTACTGTTGGAGGAGAAAAATATTCATTTTCATGCTGACATCCCACTGCCCCCATCCCCCAGCACTCAGGTCAAAGCCAAGACCACTTCCTCCAGAAGATCCTGCCTCAGGCCTCAGCTCACATCTCTGTGTTCCAGAATTCTAAGGCATTAAGGATGGGCCCCATTAATCACTTCATCAAGTCCAGCCAGGCCTTAAATTTTGTACCTTGTGATTTGCCCTTTCTCTGGGGCGAATGTCATAGGTGGGGCATTCTATAAGCCCCTGTTGCAATTAGAAGGTGGGGGGTCTGTAGAAAATCAAAGGTGACGTCAAAAGAATAAATGAATAAAATTGGGACTATAATTAGAGCAGCCAATGGCATCAGGGAAGAGGTAGCAGGAACCCAGGCCCATACTGTTGACAGTCTGGCAGAGGCCAATGCCCAGACTTACCCCAGGCGTCCCTGTCATCCTGCAGCCCACTGGGACGAGAGCAGGAAACTGGAGCTAGTTCTCACTTCAGGGAGTTTGGGGTTCAGTGGAACAGCATGCAGAAGGGGTCCTTGAGCCAGGGATCTCTGAAAGGCTGACCCTCTCAAGTTCTGTATCTGATCCTACACGCCCAGCCCTTACCAGTCTTTCAGACAGCCTCTTTGTGCCTGTGCTCCGATGTTAGTCTTCGATTCTCCAGTTAATGCTGTCCAAGGTACCCCCATTCCCTTGCAGCTTGCTTAGCCTCCTTCACCCTTACAAACCCGCATGCCTTCCCCGAGACCCCTAAAGCAGGACTTTGCCTACCTTGGCACATGAGACACCACACACAACCCTGTCCTGAGCCCCCCACATTCTGAAATGGTCTCCCCACAGATGTGTGCAGGGGTGATGAGTAATAATAGTTCACTTCCCATTTGGTAGAGGCCAAGGTCAACATTCCTGTGCCCAGCATTCTTGTTAGGTTGAGCTGGGCAACAGTGGCTGCTGAGATGGATCGCACCTTCCCAATGCGGCTAGTCACTGGTAATCGTGCCGGTAGCACTGCATGTTTTAAACGTGAAATAAAATGCAAGACTTTCCTTTCTTCCAAAACGTCTGCCAAGCCCAAGATTATGTAGGTTCCAGCCTGAGTTCCACCAACTGAATTGTCCTCTCGGCTTTAATGCTTGAAGGGCAGGCCCAAGCATCCATGAAGGAACCAGGGCAGCAAGAATAAGCTGGATGGCGAGGCTGATAACATTTATAGAAGTTAATACTTACTGAGCACTTCCCGTGGTCCTGTAAGAGTGCTCCATGACTGCATGCATAATCTCACTTCCTCCTCCCAACTATCCCAGTACCATTATATTCCCGACAGAGGGAAAATCTGAGGCCCGGAGACGCTTTGCCCAAGATCACTCAGGAAGCAACAGAGCAGAGATTCACACCTGGATCTTACTGGCAACACAATCTGGACTCTTGAACACAACACTATTTTTTCATGAGACATACCGAGGCGTCAGCCCTCAGACCCTCCCATCTCTACAGAGGCTCCTTTCCTCCCCTCGGCCCGGGCGCAGCACCTACTCATAAAATGTTGCTTGGGACTCCCCAGCGCCCGCTGTGGTGCTAGATGAATCAACAGCAGGAGCTGGAGAAGCAGCACAGGCTTCATGCGGCCGGCGGGACGGGTGGTGAGTCCTGGCTAAGGACTGCTGGGTTTGAGCAGGCACAGCTTAGGGGTGAAGGGAGGGGAGGAGGGAAAACTGGAGGCGCTGTGACTGGCTTTTCACGGTGTGCTACAATTGGGGAGGGCTTGGCAGAAATCCCAGCACCTCCCGAACACGCCCAACCCGGGGCCAGGTAGTGTTTTCAAATCTACACCCTTTTCGCCCCCCTAAGTCTGACCTTGATAGGTCTCTCGTCCTTCTAGGTGCTGCTCATGTCCTTTCATGAAGTTTTTATGTTTCCCTGTCTTTGTTGTATTTATTCCTAGGGGCTTGAGTTTTCAAATGCTGCCGTAAATAGTACTGTGAATCTTCAGTTATTTCTTTTCGTTTGTTGCTGATGTAGAGACATGACTTTTGATCATTTTCCATCATTTTTGATAATATAATATTAGTTTCAGGTGTGCAACCAGTGACTGGACGTTTATATAACTTACGAAGTGATCGCCCTGATAAATCTGGTGCCCTCCGGGAGCCACACATAGTTATTGCAATGTCATCGACTATATATCCCTTACGCTGTACTTTACATCCCCGTGACTATTCTGTAACTACCAGTTTGTACTTCTTAATCCCTTCCTTTTTTTTTTAAGTACTTTTTTTTTTTCCTTTTAGATTTTATTTATTTATCTTTTAGAGGGGAAGGGAAGGAGAGAGGGAGACAAACATCAATGTGCGGTTGCCTCTCGTGTGTCCCCTGCCGGGAACTGGCCTGGCAACCCAGGCATGTGCCCTGACTGGGAATCGAACCGCGATCCTTTGGTTAGCAGGCCCGCGCTCAATCCACTGAGCTACACTTAATCCCTTCCTTTGACCTTTCTTACCCCCACCCCTTCCCATCCGGCAACCATCCAAATGTTCTCGGTACCTATGAGCCTGTTTCTGTTCTCTTTGTTTGATGATTTGGTTTCTTAGATTCCAGATATAAGTGAAATCGTGTGGCACTTGTCTTTCTCTGTCTGACTTACTGTACTCAGCACAATACTCTCTCAAGGTCCATCCATGATGTTGCAGATGGCAAGATATCATTCTTTTTTTGGCTGAGCAATATTCCGTTGTATATGTGCACCACTTCTTTATCCATTCCTCTACTGCTGGGCACTTAGAGAAGGGACTTCTGTATCCGTAACCAGTTTCCTCGCTAAATTCCGCCATCGTTTATCATAATCATTTGGTGCATGCTTTTCAGCGTTCTGTGTAGTCAATCAGCATCTGCCGGTAATAACTTGTACTTTTCCTCTTCATACTTTGTGCCATTTTGATTTCTCATTGTGCAGGCCAGGGCCCCAATACATTATTGCACAGTTGTGGGAATAGCATCTATTTTGTCTGGTACCAGATTTTAAATGAAAACTTAAGTTTCCTCTTTTAGGATTGTGCCTGCTTTCAGCTTCTCATAAACATCTTTTATCTGGTATAGAAAGCTCTCTTTCATTCCTGACATGACGAGAACATTTTCACTAATTTATGTGAAATTATTCCTATAGCTTTTTCTACATATGTTGAGATAGCATTTTTTTCTCCTTTAGTCTGTTAATGTATTGAATTACATCCCAGCTATTCTAGCACTAAAACCATTCTTGCATTTCTGCGGTGATCGAACGTGATCATTATGTATTCATGTTTCTGTGTCATTTGGTTCGGTTTTCCATTTTTAAGGGACTTTACATCCACGCTCACAAGGGAACTGGGCCTGTAACTTTCCTTGCCTGGTTTTGCCTCGAGTTTAGACTGACCTCACAGAATGCGCTGAATAGCAGCCCCTCCCTTTTTATATCACTTCTTTGGAAATTTTGTGTAAAATAAAGATAATCTGTCCCTTGAATCCTTGATTCCCTCTTTTTCTCGCACAAATACATTCATTTGCACTTTGTTGTTTTCATTGAACGACACATCTTGACTTCCCCTTCCTGACGGCTGCGTTCTACACCTCCGCGCACGCACACCTGAGTCACGGCCAACCTGCCGTCTGTGGGCATTCATGTACTTTTCAAGCTTTTTCTGTTGCAAATTTGCTGCAATGAACCACCATGTGCACATTTTCTGTGTTGCTTGAGGTGTAACATCAGGGTTAATGTCTAAAAGCGTAATTGTTGGTTAAAAGGGTAAACTCATACGCAATTTTGACAGATGTTTCTAGATTCTCTTCCACAAAGGCTGTACTGGTTTGTACTGCTCCCAAACCTCGGGAGCACACTTTCCATAGCAAAACGTGTTGTCGTGCTTCTGAATTTTTGCCAAAATGATAAGTGGAAATGTTATCTTCACAGTTGTTGAGGTTCATTCATGTTGTAGTATCAGTACTTCATTCGTTTCTATACCTGAATAGTATTCCATTGTATGTATATATTACAATTTGATTATCCACTCACCTGCTGATGGGCATTTGGGTTGTTTCCACACTTGGGTGGTTGTGAATAGCATAGTACGAACATTCATGTACTAGTATTTTTCTTAGTACTTTTCATTTTTTTGAATATATACCTACGAGTGAAATTGATGTGTAATTTTACACGTTTGGCTTTTGGAGGAAACTGCAAACTCTTTCCACAGTGGTTGAGACTTAACATTTTAATCACTGATGCATGAGGGTTCCAATTTCTCCACATCCTTGTCAACACTTATTACTTTCCTTTTATGGATTATAGCCATGCATGTGGGTACAAAGTGGTTGGCACTAACTGTGGTTTTGATTTTCACTTCCCTAATAACTAACAATATTAAGACTGTTTTCATGTACTGGCTGACCATTTATTTCTATATCTTCTTTGGAGAAAAGTCTATTCAAGTCTTGCAATTTTGTAACTGGGTTGTGCTTCTCTTAATGCACAGAAGCTAATATTGCAGGCGTAGGATGCACAGATTCCTGGCAGGGATGGAGACCATGGCTACTCAGAGTTCCGTGGTTCTGTACTCCTGTATTCTGTTTACTGGAGACATTGCAGCATACAAGGGCCTTCGGTTCAAAGTGTTATATTTGCCAACCAGAAGGTACATGCTCCATCTCTGCAGGGGTCACCTTCAAAGTGGACATTTATATGCTTCTTCAGCAGGCCAATCCAAGTATGTCAGGTTGACAGGTCCTGGGTGATATAGTATAGGGCGGTATGATGGGATCTTGTAATTTTGGACCTGGTATAGCACCTCTTCTGATGTAAAATTTGTCCATTGGCATGAAGTGATAGTTCATGGAATCCTACGTCAGTACATCAGATACTCTATACACGTAGTCGTCTTGGCCGAGGCATTGCAGACAGAAACATCAAATCATGCTCCCAGAATGTGCATCTATCCCGCTCAAGGCGAGTCGCTCCCTTTCCCAGGAGGAGTGGGTCTGATGGACTACCCTTGCGTCATCTGGCTGATTCACTCCCTGAGGACTGGTGCTGTACCAAGGGCTCAACCTTGGTCTGTGCCGCTCGCTGTGAGGTGTTCCTTCACTTTTCATGGAGCACCTGTGAGCGCATACTGATGCATAGCCTACGCCTTTGTCATCATGCCCATTCTACCCATGGGCCCATTGTAAAAGCAGTGATGTGGCTAAACACAGGGTCTGGCCTATATTAACTGGCCGAGCCATCTGGTATACCCAGGTATACCCTCCCTCCGAGTTCTGAGATACTCACTGTGCACCCCATTCTTTCTGTGTCTTCTTGTAGTGTCTCTCTCTCTCTCTGATATATCGGTTACTAATTAATTATACAATATATAATATATTTTGTTATATTTATTACAATGAACATATTAATAAATCTGGACAATAAGTGTGTAATATTTCTTTTTAGCTTTATTAAGATATATTTATATACTTCAATTATACCTTAATAAGGCTGAAAAAGTACACATGTGTTATTTATAATATATAGTATATATGATATAGACATTAAGCTTTCCATCTTTGTTGAAAGATAATTGACATATAACATTGTGGAAGTTTAAGGTGTACTACATGTTAATTTGAAAAACATAAATATTGCAAAATGCTGACCAGCACAGTGCTATCTAACACCTACATCACATCAGATCATTATTATTTTTTGGGGGGGTGAGAACATTTGAGATCTTCTCTCTTAGCAACCTCCCCCTGCCTCCCAGTACCACCACTCTACCATTCTGATACACTGATTCTGTTATATCGCATCTTCTTTATCCATTCATCCAATGATAAACTCAGTTTGCTTTCATATATTTTTACACATTTAATGTTTTTTCTTTCTTTTTTTCCTGTAAATTATTTTGCAATGAGAAAGTAGAAACAGATTACAGCTTTCAGGACAAAAGTTCCGTTTGCAACAGGAGGGGTAGTAACGTGACGGGAAGGGCAGTCTCTGCAGAAGCCCAAGTCCCACACAGAATAGACCATGGGATGCGGCAGGCACAGGGGAGGAAGCCAGCGCTCCTTGCCCTGCCCTGACCTGGCCAGTGGAGGCAGGGAGGAGCCCAGGAGACACCTTTCCTTTCCTTCCCTCCTCACGCCAGCTCTCCGGGAAAGTCTGTGCCAGACTCAGAGCTCACGGCTCTGGCTGAGTCATGGCGTCCCAGGCTCTGCTGCCCACCCTGCTCCTCTGCGTGCTGCTGCTGCAGGCCCAGGGAGGGCCACGTCATCGGAACAGGATGCAGAGTAGGTGACGGGCTCGGGGGCAAGCATGGGGAGGGGGCAGGAGGGGCTGTGTCCAGCTAAGGAGGACCGGGGAACTGGAACCTTTTAGCACCTTCTGCTCTGACCCCAGCACTGTGAAGACTCCGGGTCCCCCCAAACCATGGCCCCCCAGTCCCCTTCACCCGGCCCTGGGACCAGTGATGGGGGTGGAGGGCTGCCTACATCTTCCCAATCTCCATTCCCCAACTCCAGAGACATACGGTACACACACAGGTGACAGGTGCATGGAGCTGAGGATCAGACAGGAAGGCAAAACAACGATTCTTTGGTGTATGCACACCTGTGGCAGGTCAGCATCCTGAGATGTTTACAGGAAAGCAAATTTATTGTAGCATGTCTCAGACTTCACCGAGGTCTCGAAGAGTCAGAGCGTAGATTGTACAGGGCGACTTCACCAAGGCCAGAAGTAAGATGAGAGAGGGTCCTGGCTGCAGGAGTAAGAAGAGGGTCCAGGGTGCCCAGGCACTGAATTCTATTGGTAGACAACGGGGGTAATGGGTTGAAGACAGAACCAATCATCAGGATGGGTCAGGAGTTGAAAGTGAGGTCCCAGAAAAGTCCCAGAGAGCCACGAGTGGGGCCTGAGTTGTGGAGTCATGAGGAGACTTAAGCTGGAGAGCAGTGCCCTGGGTGGCCAGCCTCCATTGACCCTTCTCCCGCCCCTTCAGGGATCAAGGCCTGTGAGAAGCAGCCCAGCGTAGATCTGTGCCACGACCACTGCTCATATTTCCTGCAGTGTCAAAAATCAGACACCGTATGCTGCTCAACCTTCTGCGGGAACGTTTGCATGCACCTCCTGTGAGCGGGAGAGGGGGCTTGGCTGGGTATCCTGCTCCCCCTAAATGTCTATTTAAGACTGTGCCTATGGCTGAAACCCAAGGCCCTAAAATCCAGGACACTGGGGTGTCCACCTCCACACTGTCTGGAAGGCTCGTTCCTGTCCAATAAACCAGAACTAATGCCGGGGGACCTGGCTATTTTCCTTCCAGGACTTGTGCTTACTGAGAAACCAGGGCAGAGCCCAGCATGCCCCGCCTCTCTGGGCCCTCTCCCCTTGTCCTGCTTCTCTGCTCTCTCTCCTTTAGGCCCACGAACCCCTGCCAGGCCCCCGGAGGCTCAGCCCCCTTCTTGCTCTGCTCACTGAACCAGCACTGCCACAGGGAAGAACTGTTCGTGTGCGCCCTCCCCCAGTGCTGAGCAGAACATCCTCGCCCTGAGTCTGGAGGGCCAAGTGAACCATGAGATGTAGGGTGGGGCTAAACCCTGGGGCGTAGAGGAGGGGGCCCCAAGGAGGCCTCTTCTTTTTTTTTCTTAATTCTTACTTAAGAACATGTTTTTATTAACTTAAGAAAGATAGAAAGGGAGGAGAGAATAAGAGGGAGGGAGGGAGAGAGAGAGAAAGAGGGAATCACAGAAGGAGAGCAACTAACAAGTATCAGTTGCTTCTTGTACGCACCCTGACTGGGCATCTAACACACAACCGAGGCATGCATCCTGACCGGGAATCGAACCCACAACCTTTTGGTGCACAAGACAGTGCTCCAACCAACCAAACCACTCGGCCAGGGCAAGGAGGCCTCTTCTTAAACTTGACCCACACCTGTCCCTTTCTCTCCATTCTCCTTGTAAAGTTCAGACAATTTTCTGTTTCTGCAGAAGAAAATGGATCCTAGGAAGTTAAGTGACTTGCCCAAGGCCAGGAAGAGGGAGGGGCCGCTCACACCCTGGCTGGCAAAGGGCCCTTCCTCTGGCCTCCCTGCGCACCAGCTGCTTTTCCGCTGTGGGGAGACCACGGGCACGGAAGTGAGTGGCTGTGCCCACCCAGCTCCCCCCCGCCGCCTCTATCGGGATCGGCACTCTCACCACGCGGCCTGGGACACGGTGCCAGGACCTCAGACTCCAGTGCCTTCCTGTGACAGAGTGCTCCCTACCTTTCCCAGGTCCTCCTCCTCTTGGCCTCTCTCTCTGTTTTTGATCCAGAGGAGAGTCACGGGGTCGGGGGACAGGTGGCTCCATTGTGAGGCTGCTAAGGATTAGGTGGCACAGGATGGCTGTGAGCCTTGTCTGTGGTCTCATGGTGAGTCCGTGAGAATTAACTCCTGGGGCCCAGGCTCCCTGTCTGTGTAACCACAGCGCCTCTGAAACGGTCCTGGGGTGAGACCAGGGACTGAGTCACGTGTGGCCACTCGGGTCATGGAGTCGAGTGTGGGGGTCGCAGGCAGGCAGGCCCTGCTGCAGGCGGGTGCGTAGTGTGACCCTGCAGTCCAGTGCTTCCTGGGCATCAGTGCAGGAGACATCGGAGGAGCACAGCTGCCTCCATCGGGCCACAGCCTCCCGCCCAGCTCAGAGGCGTCACGGGGCTCCTGATTCTGGGTATCTTCTCCACCTGTATGTACTGAGAGCTGCCCTGGGACAAGGGGGCCTTGGGAGAGAGGTCATGACCAACCACCAGCACAGACATTGTCAGAGGTGGGTAGGTGGTAAGGAATGTCCCACGGAAGTTCCTACTGGTTCTTCCTCAGATAACCTCCAAGCATCTTCCTGGGCTTGGCTGTGCCTCACACACCCTAGGAGAGACTATTAAGAGAAGTAAGGTGACCTGCAAGGGCCCACATAGGGAGGGGTGACCTCCCACGTCCAAGTCCAGTGCCCCCTGCCACGTGGGTGTACTGTGGCTGCCGGCTGACTGACCTATTCCTTGTCTCAGGCATGAGCGTCATGGGTCATGAATTATACTGGGAACTGTTGTTCTTCTTCCTTGTGATAACTGGTGCCCTGACCTGTGTTCCAGAGAGTTCTCTGGACAGTGCACCCTGTTCCACAGAACTCAGAGACCGCACCTAGAATGCTACGGCTAGAAGCAGCGCTTGCCTGGGCATCACGGCCTGCTCTGTCTCGCTGGAGCGGCGGTGCGCCTCCGTGCTCAGCAGGGCAGAGGAGCGGGGACGCCTGGGAGACCTTGAATCCCGCGGCAGCAGAAGAAGCAGCAAACGCACACTCTGCCACGATCTGGGTCTCCAAAACGTCACGGCCCAGCAGAGCTCTCGGATCAGAGCTGGACTGTTCGCCACCAAACACATAGCCTCACGTTTGCGCTGCTTTTGCCTCATTCTCTCTTCATGCTCCCGCTCTGCTCCTAGAAAATTCTTTCCCTTCGTACCTGGCGACCAAGGTAGTCAGAAGTAGCTTTCCCATAGGTATTAACTCACAGCACGCCTTCGCTGCTTTACCTCAGGGCTGTCGTTTCTTTGGCCCTTTGTCGTAACAGAGGCTGAAGAGACTTGACCCCTTGTTGCTCTTCCCAACACCATGCCTGTCCATCACACTGATAACATGATGCCAACTGGTGCTAGGGAACAAAAATAGCAGGTACCCCAGGTGCTTTATCGTGCGCATGCCAGAGGATGGGAGACACACCCGATGCTAGCGCAGGACTTGCCTGTTGGTGAAGTTTCCAGAGCGCCCGTGGGATCGTTCCTCTGAGGCAGCTCCCAAGTTGCTGCGCCTTGCGCTACCCACCATGAGGAAAGACACAATGCTTGATGGGACTTCCTGGAGTTTGGAGAGAACGCAGTTCACTCTTGGGCATTCTCCTCTTGTCTGTTTGCCGAGGGACTGTAAACTGAGTACTAGTTTCGAGTGGGACCCAGAAGGGATGCATTAATATTCCAGTGCAGGCTGGCTGCTTCTGTGGCTGAAGAAGGAAACCAGAACTACTCTGTAAGAAAACACATCCATCCTTTAGTTCACTTAATTCTTGAAATACCTGATGGAGTGAGCTCTATTATTATTCCCGTTCTTATAGGGGATTAAATGGAGTTTTGGAGCACTTGGGTCTCTGGAGTTCCCGTTCCCACGATGCTTCTCTGCTAGTATTGTAAGGGCCCCTGGAGACAGTGCTGGGAAATGGGCCCGAGGAGTATCATACTTCCCCATGCCAAGAGGGGCTGCAGGCTTCGCCATCTGGCATTCATTGCTCTGGACTCATGTCTTTTGAAATCCTGTAGCTGGCACTTGCCAGCTCTGTGGTCTTGAGCAAGTTACTTAACTGGGTTTTTTTTTGGCCTCAGTTTCTGCATCTGTAAAATGGGAATAATCGTAGTACTAAACTCATAGAGTGATTGAGAGTATTAGTTAATACATGTTACATATCTGACAGTGAATGTGGTTTAAATTGGCTGACTCTTGACACTTCACTGGGTGTGTCACTTGTTGATTTCACAGACCTTACACAGCGCTGCCTATATGCCAGACATTGGCTCTCAGCACTTAATCAGAAATCGCTCACGGAAGCCTCACAGCCATCCTATGAGGAAAGGCCTGTTATTATCCCCACTTTGCAAATGAACAAATTGAGGCAAGGATTAGCCACTTGCCCAGAGTAAGTGGGAGCTTGGATTTGAACCCAGGTTAAGTTTGCATTTTAGATCTCCATGTCGTGTGGCCTTTCCAAGCTCTCTTGGAAGAGCTTTCTCTTTTCATCATCACAAAAGTCACAAGACATTGATGATAGGGTAGTGTAACGCTGAGGCTAGCAGTGGAGAAATTAATATAGAGACAGATGGGGCTTTATAAAAGTCATCACACAAATGTTAGAGAAAAATAGATAGATCCTCCCCCAACTCCACAATCACCCAGACTTCCACGAAATGTACGTGGCAGGGGAGGGGAAGCTCCTGTAATTCTACAGGGCCCTGTGTCTGACTATATTTATTATCCGCAGGAAAAAAAGGAAGTGCTCTTTGAAGAGGAACTCAGTGACAATCTGTACACACCCAACTGATGGCCCCAGGGCAGAACTCACCGGTCTGCCACAACCTGAACCACAACTACATTCTGAGTCTTTGAAATCTGTTCTGCTGCTCGCAGCCTGCCCCCTGCGCTGCGGCTCCGTGGTTCCCAGAGCCCAGGAAGGGGAACCGACAGGCAAACAATCACCAGCACTTCTGACCTGAACATCTTCAGAGGCAGGTGGGTATCAGGGCCTTGGGGCTGTAGGTGCGAGGCTGCACACCCTTTCATTTGTGGAGTGCCTGGACGAGTGCCCTGTTCAAATCGGGTGCCCAGGTCATGCCAACGCTATTTCTCCACCGAAGACATTATTGTCCTTGTTGTTCGGATGGAGAAACTGAGACGGAAAGATGCCATGGATGGACACATGTCCCTTCATGTGTGACACCCTGAGAAGGACACTGTGTATTGCCTACATAGCATTTCCACTGACAGTACATAACCTGAGTTTGATCATGAAGAAATTTCAGACAAACCCCAAATAAGGAATGCTGAATTAAGAGAAAAGACCAGCTTCCTTTGTATTTGGAGCACTCAGAAATTTTGGTGTGATAACAGACAAAGGACATTATTGGCTGAATTTATAAAATGGAATACTGATGGTAAAGTAGAAACATATATTTTCTTAATGTTAAATTTAAGGAAGTTGACAGTTACACTATGATCATGTACGACAATGTCCCTTTTGTTAACACTCACAGAAGAATTACTCCTAAATCAGGGCTAAGATACACGACCCTCTCAAATGGTTTAGAATACATATGTGTGTGTGTGTGTGTGTGTGTGTAAATTCTTAAACCAGGTGAATCTGAGCAAATGATACTCAGATGCTCTTTGTACTACTCTTACTCTTGTAGCTTTGAAATGATTTCCAAATGATAATTTTTAAAGACCTTAAAGGCAACCCATCTAAAGGTTCGTGGGCCTCAAGTTTTGTGTTCCTATTTTACTTTTTCACATATGCCAAGAGGAGAATAAGTTTTGCACCATTTAAAATGTCTGTAGGTGTCATGCCTGCTTTTGAGCATTTGGGGGATTTGGACCAATGCATGTCGGTTATCTTGGCTTAGTTGAAAACATCAAAGCAAAAATAAAGACTTCGGAAGGAAATGGGTCACTTGCAGGGGAGAGAGACAGTTACTGCATCGTGACTTCGTTATTTGTAGTATCCAGACTTCTTTGTCTTTCCTTCTTTTCTTTCTTTCTGTTTGGCTTAGTCACATGAAGCACCAGGTTAGCGGGGAGAGAGGACAGGGAAAGGAATCTTCCTGGAGAGTCCTTAACCTCCTCTTTCTAGAAAGCCAACTCACACCACCAGGGAGGTGCCTGAAGTAAGAGCCACCACTGATTTTGCATATTGCCCCAGGTCCTGGACCCTCTCGTATCTTTCCTCCTTCATAGTGATGTCCATCTGTTATTGCACATTTCTTTCATGTATGCTGTATGTTGGGTGTCCCCTTTGCTAGAATATAAGCTTTATGAAGGCGGGGGATTTGCTGGCTTTATTCATTACTGTATTCTCAGTATTTAGAATAGTGTCTGACTCATCGTAGTCCCTTAATAGCAATATTTGTGGGACAAATACATTTGGAACAGAAGAATGAAGAATAGAATCTCACCCATTCATCAGAATTCATTCTAAATGGATTAAACAGTTCAAAGAAAGACCACAATGAAGTCAATGACATTAAATAACTTTCACTCTTCTGGGGAAGAAAAGAAGAGAATCTGAGCTTAATAGTGGGAACAGCCAACATTATTTTGCCTATTCTGTGTGCCAAGTCATATAGTCAGGGCTTCATATATTCAGCATTTGCAATGGGGTTGCTCATAGCACCCCCATATTACAGGGGGGAAAAACTTTACTCAGGACTTCCAGATTGACAAAATTGAGCTCTGAAGCTAATCATGCATTTAACCAAATTTGAGTTGTAAGAAAGTTCCCAATGACATTTATTTCTTCCCCTTGGGAAGAGAAATTACAAATTTTCAGGTGTCTTATGATTAATGGGAAAATATTAATCATATGTGTAACTAATATGTTGGGGAAACTTTCATGGGAGACTTGTCCTTTGTCTCATTTAAATTTAATCAGAAGAGCTACTTCGCTCCCCGCGGCTGTACGGGAGCTGGGGAGTAGAACTTGACTTTGCTGGACCCTGCCTAAATTCAGAACATATAAAGAAGTCCAAGCCTATGCAATAGGCAAAACACTAAGCTTGAATTCATGCAGTTGGGGCAGAGATTGCTCAGCTTCCTCTTTCTCTCTGCTCCCCCTGCAGTTGGCTAAGTGCCATTTTGGAAGTGGAGGAGGGAGAAGAGGTAAGGGAGTCTAGAAGGTTCTTTTTGGCAGGTGGTATTGTACTTTTGTGTTTGTGCTTTCCAGGCTTAGAATGGACTCTGTCGTGGGTGGTTTTCTGGGTTCTCGGAGTCTCTCCACACCCCACAGGTGGAAGTTTCTCAGCCATGGGTCTCTCGATGCGGGTGAATCCAGCTCCTTTCTGGCTGGTCTGTTGTGACTCCTTTCCCAGACCCTAGGGATGTGGCCACTCACTTTCTACTTCCTTCTCCTGAGGTCACATGGCCCTTCCAGGCAGCCTGCCTGGAACAATCTGGCACAAACCACACCGGCTCCTTCTTGTATTCTTTGCCCTGTCAAATTAGTGTTGAGCTCTAGTCTCTTTCTTGCGGCCAGAGGTCAGAGGTCGCTTTGGCCAGCCTCTTAGGCTTTTATGTTCTCAGGTGTGACTCAGACACCTGCCTACTCCGTCTTCACAAACCCTTGGGGCACAGTCAAATCTCAGCAGGGGGTATTGTTAAAGCCTTTCTAGTGACTTGGAATTAAGAGAGCACAACATTATTTAAAGGAAATCCGCTCGAAGATCTCCTCCAAAAATTATGTCAAATTCCTAACCATTTTCCACCTTTCAAACAAGTAAGGTTTTAAGAGTCCCTTTACCACTTTTTGCCATCTTTTTTTCTCTCTTTTTAAAAGCCCTGCCCTGGCTGGTGTAGCTCAGTGGATTGAGCACGGGCCTGCGAACCGAAGGATCGAGGTTTGATTCCCAGTCAGGGCACATGCCTGGGTTGCCAGGCCAGTTCCCGGCAGGGGACATACAAGAGGCAACCGCACATTGATGTTTCTCTCCCTCTCTCCTTCCCTTCCCCTCTAAAGATAAATAAATAAAATCTTTAAAAAAATAAAAAATAAAAAATAAAAGCCCTGCAAGTTGATATGTCTCACGGGCCTGGCCAAAACTTTAATTTTAATATTATGTTATATAACTTTAAATACAAGTCAAGATGTGTAACAGCAAGCTTGATATGATTTTTGTTTTATAAAAATAATTCATTTTCATATATATGCACATATAAAAGACAGAATAATATATATCAATAGAGAGGATTACTGGAAATAATCTCATTGACTTCTTTGTACTTTTTTAGTGTTTTAAGAATTTCGCACCCTGAATTTTTTAAAAAGATTTTATTTATTTATTTTTAGACAGAGGGAAAGTGTGGGAGAAAGAGACGGAGAGAAACATCCATGTGTGGGTGCCTCTCTCATGCCCCCTACTGGGGACATGACCCACAACACAGGCACGTGCCCTGACTGGGAATCAAACCAGCGACCCTTTGGTTCACAGGCCAACACTCAATCCACTGAGCCACACCAGCCAGGGCTGAATGCTGAATTTGAATGATGTTTCACTCAAGGGAAGGCAACCCACTTCTAAATATGTATTGTTTCTGCACAAGGAAGACCCAGAGTGCAAGATGACATTTTAGCAGTGTTCAGCTGAGGTGTGTGCCTGCTGTTGGGTGGGTAGAAGATAAGGAGGAATAATTAGAAGCTAAAGAAATTCTATAAGCACGTCCTCTTGCTTTACAACTCTATTTATGTCTCTTGGTCTCTAGCAGCAACAGAGAAGGAAAAAATCCTGACAGTATATATTCAGACACGTGGTCAGCACCATGAAGCTCTGGACACCTCTACTCCTGACATTCCTGTGTGCGGTGCTGCTGTCTGTGAGGGCGGAAATTAAGGCGAGATCAGGCTTAGGTGACAAGTCCGGGTCGGGAACAAAGGGTGGGGGTTGTTGTGCTGGTTTCTGGACAAGCGAAGGGGTGCTATGGTGTCGGGCACATCTGA
Organism: Glossophaga mutica; assembly: GCA_039655065.1. Lineage (NCBI taxonomy): Eukaryota > Metazoa > Chordata > Mammalia > Chiroptera > Phyllostomidae > Glossophaga > Glossophaga mutica. The sequence continues at coordinate 97,590,648 of CM077312.1, read as the reverse complement.
TTCAGGTCCCACCTGTCCTGGGTCACCTGTTACAGAATCACAATCTTAGTAGGCACAGAGAGCTAAGAAATTCCCAACCTGAGGTCCGTTAATGCTTCCTCTTTCAAATTTGACGGTGGCAATGAGGGTCCGTCCACTTTTGTACATGCTCCATAGGTTATAAGGATACACTGTTTCCCCATGTCAGGCTATCTTTGGGTGGAGGGCACCAGTACAGAGCTGCTGTATCTTCCCAGGCTTTCAGAAGCTCTGTGTCCTAGCTGTGTGTACTGGGATGAGTACCAAATGGGTATTGAATATATACCCTTTGTTTTAGTGGTAGGGTCTTTCAGAATGTGAAAATATAGAAAATAGACATGAAATGAGTCCTTTGTTAGGGCAGAGTTGGGGGCCATATAATAAGAAAAAGCAATCCATGGGGGTGGGCAAAAAATTGAGCGAGAGAGAAGATTTTGAAGAGAGGCTGAGTTATGAAAGGCTTGGCCAGCAAGGAGAGGAAGAAGGAGGGAGGAAATCTGCTCCTCACGCTTCCTGGTCTAGCTTCCTGCGCTATAACTTGAGCATGGTAATGAGGCTAAAGGACATCTAAGGATACAAGATCTCCTATTATATAAAGGTAGAGTTTATAGGCAGGTACATGAGGGCTATAATGCACTGAGTCCTATCTCTAGGATACTCAAAGAGGGCCCAGGGACCAGCAACACAGGTAAGATCTGCGGGAGCAGAGAAGGCAAAAATAGCAGTGAAAGTGCAACAAGGAGGCTGAGGAAGGGATTTTCTTACAAGACAGATAGATGCCTTGCTGGGGACTTGGGCTTGAATTCTTGGAAGGGTTGTTAAGCCTCGGAAGGGCTTCTCTTCCCATGCTTCTTAACCTCTTACAGTTTCACCTCAATTGCAGGGGATAAAATACTCATTGAGGAGTGCTGGGGAAATCCAAGCATCGCTGAATGTACCAGGAAGTGTTCTAAATCCTTTAAATGTGCAAGTGTAAATTACACGTGCTGTTGGACCTATTGTGGAAACATCTGTTGGAAAACTACGGTGAGTTGGGGGACGTGTGCTTGGTTGTGTCATCATGGAGTCTCACCCTCTCCTCAGCTGCTGTTATTCCTAAATCGAGGACTGATGTACCCCAAATCCTAGGCACAAAGATAGCAGAAGACAATATCCCCTAAACCTAAAAAGCAATTCACTGGCAAATAAACCAAGACATCAGGTTGGGACACACTGCTTCTAATAACTATATAATTAACGTCTGTACGGTCCTCATTGGATTACCCACAGTTTGCCCTTTTCCTAATTTTCATCCAGATTTCTAACCATTGACTCCATGAGCCCTTTTGGCTCAGCCAGGCCCCAAATTTCCACTTTTCTGTGTTCTATCAACCAATACGACGCCTGCTCCCCACTCAGAAGTGGGCAATTTCTATTGCTCCGTGAAATATACCTGTCCCACGGTCCGGCGGGATGGGTGGTATTAAGCTTGGGAATGAGTGCTTGTTTCTCAGAGTTCTCTAGCCACTTAACATTTAACCTTTCTTTCTTGCAGACAATCTAGGCAAGACAGCTAAAACTGCATCCTCTTACTTGGGACACCAGTCAGTTCTCACTGAGGGCGGGGCAGGAGGAAGACCTTGACAAATAAACTCACTTACCAACAATGGCCTTGGCTTTTTCTACTCCATTTCACTACCCTAGATTACCTTATTCTGATGCACAAAATGATTCTTATCCTACAGCGTACATAAGCTTCCAACACTTCCCCATCTGATTACCTTAGAACTGATAGGCTAGTCTCGTGGGCTTCACAGAATAGAATTTATTTTTCACGTGACATTTTAATGTGGGTAATTGGCCAGCAACCCTTTAATTCAGTTTTTCAGAGAGCAGGTCTCTGGTAAATCAGTTTCTAACAGAGTACAGGTAAACAATTCTAAAATGACTTTACGTATACATAAGATTGAACAAATGACTGGTAGATGACAGGTGCCAGGTTTCTAACTGTCTGAGAAAAGTGGTTATAAAATAAGCAAAGGGAGAATGTTAGAATGCACTCTGGGGTACTCAGAGACATCAATATAAACTTGAGTTTAGATTAATCTATATACAGATTGATAGACAAAGGAATAATTATAGGTACCCGTTTACACATAGATTAGTTATACATACCTATATTTCCTCGCTATGCCTGCTGAAAAGGCTTCGAAGCAGTGATAGTACAGTACTAATAAGCACACCAAGTGCACAGATCTTGGGTTCTAAATACCATTTTCCAATTGATGAGTCAAAGCTCCTTAGAGCAATGGCTGATTCTAGAACTAGACTTCAAATGTACAAGATGATACTGGGGCATCTTTGAGTGTCAGAAAGTAGGGAAATGCTCAAAATTTAAAATATTGAGAAATGGGAACCATCCTAAAGGAGCTCCCAGTGGCCAAAGCTGAGAACAATTTGAGCATAAAACTGTTATTGCTTGTCTGTTAAAATAAATTGTTACAAAGTTAATGGAAAACTAGCAGACAACTTCAACATAAAACTACTATTAAAGACAAGGGCAAGTGAAAATCGAAATATTTCTGTTGAAAAATTCTCCCCAAAAGGTAATACAACACTGCAACTTTAATTAAGATATCTATAAACAAAGATTCTGACATATGAAAAATACCTTGTACTAGATATTTTAAAACTTAGCACATAAATAGAAAAAACCAAAACCAAAACAAGAAAACCCAGGCCCTGGCTAGCGTGGCTGAGTTGGTTGAGCATTCTCCCCTAACCAAAAGGTCACCTGTTTGATTCCTGGTCAAGGCACATGCCCAGGTTGTGGGTTTGGTCCCCGGCCAGGGAGTGTGCAGGAGGCAGCCAATCGATGTTTCTCTTGCATTGATGTGTCTCCTTCTCTCTCTAATGAGAATAAAATAAACCTTAACCCCCACCCCGCCCCAGGAAGACAAGAAGTAAGGGGTTAACAGAACACGAAACATTGAAGAAAGGGATAAAAGTCATAAATAAAGATTGTGACAAGATACTCAAGACAACAAATTCCACTGAACTATAAGAGGCATTGCGAAAAAGAATGAAAAAAGCCAGGACACCAAAAATAAAATGCGAAAGGTGAAAACCATAAGAAAGAAAAAGATTAATAAGGAAGATGGGCAAAGAAAATCTAAATATATAGTAACTGGAGTTTTTCAAAAAAGAAAAGCAGAACTTCCCCATTCTGGCAAAGGAAATAGACTTCCAGGAAGTCCAGGAAGCTCAGAGAGTCCCAAAGACGTTGGACCCAAGGTGAAACATGCCAAGGCACATCGTAATTCCATTAGCCAAGATTAAAATGAAGGAGAGAATTCTAGAAGCAGCAAGGGGACAGTCACCTACAAAGGAGTTCCCATCAGACTGTCGGCTCTTCTCCAAAGAGACCTTACAGGCAAGAAGGGGCTGGAAAGAAGTATTTGAAGTCTTGAAAGGCAAGGACCTACATCCAAGATTGCTCTATCCAGCAAAGCTGTCATTTAGAATGGAAGGGAAGATAGAGTGCTTCTCAGATAAGGTCAAGTTCAAGGAGTTCATCATCACCAAGCCCTTATTATATGAAATGTTAAAGGGACTTATCTAAGAAAAAGAAGATAAAAATATGAACAGTGAAAAGACAGCAAACTCACAGCTATTAAGAACCACACCTAAAACAAAAGCAAACTAAGCAAAGAACTAGAACAGGAGGAGAAACACAGAAATGGAGATCACATGAAGGGTTAGCAACAGGGGCGTGGGAGGAGGAGAGAGGGGGAAAGGTACAGAGAATAAGTAGCATAGACGGTGGGTAGAAAATAGACAGGGAGAGGGCAAGAATAGTATGGAAAAAGTAGAAACTAAAGAACTTATGACACATGGACATGAACTAAAGGGGGGGAATGTGGGTGGGAGGGGGTGTACAGGGTGGAGGGGAATGATGGGGGAGAAAAGGGACAACAGTAATAGCATAATCAATAAAATATATTTAAAAAAAGAAAAGCAGCTAATGTTAAAAATGATCATTCAAGTAAACTTTCTGTAAACAAAAGAAAACCGGAAGCGCCATAAAAAAGGACCACCATAAGCCCGGCAACAATGGCCCAGAGGAGTCTTGCAGATCAGAGGTTTGGTGCCCTCTGACTTGGAGTCTTCCTTCTACCTTCTCACAGCCTTTCCCTAACCATTTTCAGGAGGTGAGCTCTTCCCACCTAAGACACTGCACTCTGCATTACTGGATGGGTATGCTCTTAGAGAATGTCATTTTCATAGTAGAATTTTAAATTTAGGAATAACTTCCTTTGGATAGAGCCTTCCGAGAATCCTTCATGTCACGCCCATTCCAAATTGCGGGGGGCCGAAGTGCACGTCTTGGTGGTAGACATTGCACTCATCACCTTAACCCAACCCTTGCATTCCAGAAACTTCCAGTGGCTTCTTCATTAGGCATCCTGAGTTTGTTATGCAATGCACACCTACTAGGTGTGGGGTGGGACACAGTTTGCTGCTGAAGGCATTAGTATGGACCCACCTGTGAGCCCTGGGGACATCCAAGAATGGAAACAAGGCAGGAGTTGACCAACATCAGGATGTATGAGATGAGAGATACTTCTAGAACACTCCCACATGAATTGACATAAAGAAGGAGCAGGGCTGGGGTGTGAGAAGGGAACAAATAATGCAAAACCTGTGGTGACTGTTAGACTAAGTCTTCTGCAGGTGAAGATGTGATATTATGGAGACCCAGATCGTGGCAGAATGTGCATTTGTTTCTTCTTCTGCTTCTGCGAGCTTCAAAGTCTCCCAGGCGTCCCCGCTCCTCTACCCTGCTGAGCTGGGCGGGAGGCTGTGGCCTGATGGAGGCAGCTGTGCTCCTCCGATGTCTCCTGCGCTGATGCCCAGGAAGCACTGGACTGCAGGGTCACACTACGCACCCGCCTGCAGCAGGGCCTGCCTGCCTGCGACCCCCACACTCGACTCCATGACCCGAGTGGCCACACGTGACTCAGTCCCTGGTCTCACCCCAGGACCGTTTAAGAGGTGCTGTGGTTACACAGATAGGGAGCCTGGGCCCCAGGAGTTAATTCTCACGGACTCACCATGAGACCACAGACAAGGCTCACAGCCATCCTGTGCCAGCTAATCCTTAGCAGCCTCACAATGGAGCCACCTGTCCCCCGACCCCGTGACTCTCCTCTGGATCAAAAACAGAGAGAGAGGCCACCTGGGAAAGGTAGGGAGCACTCTGTCACAGGAAGGCACTGGAGTCTGAGGTCCTGGCACCGTGTCCCAGGCCGCATGGTGAGAGTGCCGATCCCGATAGAGGCGGCGGTGGGGAGCTGGGTGGGCACAGCCACTCACTTCCGTGCCCCTGGTCTCCCCACAGCGGAAAAGCAGCTGGTGCGCAGGGAGGCCAGAGGAAGGGCCCTTTGCCAGCCAGGGTGTGAGCGGCCCCTCCCTCTTCCTGGCCTTGGGCAAGTCACTTAACTTCCTAGGATTCCTTTTCTTCTGCAGAAACAGAAAATTGTCTGAACTTTACAAGGAGAATGGAGAGAAAGGGACAGGTGTGGGTCAAGTTTAAGAAGAGGCCTCCTTGCCCTGGCCGAGTGGTTTGGTTGGTTGGAGCACTGTCTTGTGCACCAAAAGGTTGTGGGTTCGATCCCTGGGCAAGGTGCATACAAGAGGCAATCAATGTTTCTCGCATCGATGTCTCTCTCTCTCCACCCCCCTTCCCATCTCTCTGAAATCAATAGAAACATGTTCTCAGCTGAGGATTAAGAAAAAAAAAAGAAGAGGCCTCCTTGGGGCCCCCTCCTCTACGCCCCAGGGTTTAGCCCCACCCTACATCTCATGGTTCACTTGGCCCTCCAGACTCAGGGTGAGGATGTTCTGCTCAGCACTGGGGGAGGGCGCACACGAACAGTTCTTCCCTGTGGCAGTGCTGGTTCAGTGAGCAGAGCAAGAAGCGGGCTGAGCCTCCGGGGGCCTGGCAGGGGTGCGTGGGCCTAAAGGAGAGAGAGCAGAGAAGCAGGACAAGGGGAGAGGGCCCAGAGAGGCGGGGCACGCTGAGCTCTGCCCTGGTTTCTCAGTAAGCACAAGTCCTGGAAGGAAAATAGCCAGGTCCCCGGGCATTAGTTCTGGTTTATTGGACAGGATCAAGGTGTCCCCACAGCAGTGAGAATGGCACTGCTGCTGACAGCCCTGTGCCTGGGACCTGAGGTCCTTGTTCTTTTTGGTTCAGGCTTCAGTGGAGGGCTGGGGGTGCAGCATGCACAGCCCAGCCCCCCTCCCGCTCAGAGAATGTTCATGCAGATGCTCCCACAGAAGCTCAAACAGCATACGTTATTTGCTTGACATTCTCCGTGATGTTTACAGGGGCGTCTGCACAAATGCACCTTGATTCTCTTCTCACACTCCTTGATTTCTGTGGACAGTTGCGTATCTGTAACAGAGCAGGAGTGGGGTCACGGAGCCAGGCCGCACAGCGCACTCCTCACGACTGCAGAACCCAGGCCCACTCGTGGCACTCTGGGACCTTTCCGGGACCTCATTTTTGACCCCTGACCCATCCTGGTGATTGGCTGTGTCTTCAACCCGTTATCCCCATTCTCTATCAATGGACCTCAGTGCCTGGGTGCCCTGGATGCTCTTCTTACTCCTGCAGCCAGGACCCTCTCTCATCTTACTCCTGGCCTTGGTGAAGTCACCCTGCACAATCTACGCTCTGACTCCAAGACCTCGGTAAAGTCTGAGAGACCTGTAAACCCTCCCCCATTTTCCATAATGTGCTAGGTCCAGAGAAGATGAACTTGCCTGTCCACCCTCTCTCCCTTCTTTTCACTGTCTGTAGTATCCCCGCCCCTTCCCACAAAGTAACACTTACAATACTTCCCTTTCACTGTCATCATCCTGGTCCTCTGATAATAACTTTAATGTGAACATTTACACCCCAGTATTACTTCCATAAACATCTCGGGATGCTGACCTGCCACAGGTGTGCATACACCAAAGAATCATTTTGCCTTCCTGTCTGATCCTCAGCTCCGTGCACCTGTCACCTGTGTGTGTACCGTATGTCTCTGGAGTTGGGGAATGGAGATTGGGAAGATGTAGGCGGCCCTCCACCCCCATCACTGGTCCCAGGGCCGGGTGAAGGGGACTGGGGGGCCATGATTTGGGGGGACCCGGAGTCTTCACAGTGCTGGGGTCAGAGCAGAAGGTGCTAAAAGGTTCCAGTTCCCCGGTCCTCCTTAGCTGGACACAGCCCCTCCTGCCCCCTCCCCATGCCTGCCCCCGAGCCCGTCACCTACTCTGCATCCTGTTCCGATGACGTGGCCCTCCCTGGGCCTGCAGCAGCAGCACGCAGAGGAGCAGGGTGGGCAGCAGAGCCTGGGACGCCATGACTCAGCCAGAGCCGTGAGCTCTGAGTCTGGCACAGACTTTCCCGGAGAGCTGGCGTGAGGAGGGAAGGAAAGGAAAGGTGTCTCCTGGGCTCCTCCCTGCCTCCACTGGCCAGGCCAGGGCAGGGCAAGGAGCGCTGGCTTCCTCCCCTGTGCCTGCCGCATCCCATGGCCTATTCTGTGTGGGACTTGGGCTTCTGCAGAGACTGCCCTTCCCGTCACATTAGTACCCCTCCTGTTGCAAACGGAACTTTTGTCCTGAAAGCTGTAATCTGTTTCTACTTTCTCATTGCAAAATAATTTACAGAAAAAAGAAAAAGGTAAGTAAGGAATGACGATAATCTCACTGTATAGAATTAACCCAGTCTCAGTGTAGAGCAGACCCCTGAACAACACGGATTTGAATGGCGCAGGGTCACTTATGCTTGGAACCTTTTTTGGTAAATACTGTTGGCCCTTAGGTATCCTCAGATTTCTCATCTGCAGCTTTAAGTAACCCAAAATCGAAAACAATTTTTTCTCTTCTTTTTTTCTTTCCATTTCTAAACTCAGGATAAAAAAAAAATACTGTTTTCCATCTGCCGTTGGCTGAATCCGTGAATGCTAAGGGCCAACTGTAGTTAAGACTTGGGGGGGCAAAAGTTGTAAGTGGACTTTTGACTGCACTGGGATCGGTGCTCCTGACCCTCACATGGTTCAAGGGTCACCTATGTCATCCTTTTAGTTTCTTTGCACATTTAATATGAACGATTCTTTGTTTTCTCACATTTTGAATCGCCCGTCTTTCGTTAACCATCTTGTCCCACCCTCATTTAATCAGGACGCTGTTCCCCGAAACATGGCTTCCCATAGCTGTACAGCTCTTGCTTAAAATAAACGCCTGTGCTCAAGCATTTGTGTTGTACCAGTTACTGATGGACAGGGTCATGTTGAGAGTTTTTACTCATAAATTCTGAATTTTAAAAAAGTATGAAAGTTACTGGGACAACAATATTGGTTGTATAACTATTCGTGAATGGTTACATGAGTCTCTAGCACGTGATGCTATTGTTCAGCTGCACGCTGTGCTGTGTGCTCACCACCCAAAGTCTAGTCTCCTCTCGTCACTGTGCATTTGACCCTCTTCGTTGTCTTCATGCTCCTCCCACGCCTTCTCCTCAGAGAACCATCATGCTGTTGCCTTTGACTATGAGTTTGCTTGGTGGTTCTGTGTTATATCTCACATAGGAATGAAATCATATGACTCTTGTCCTTTTCCATCTAATTTATATTGCTTAGCATGATACTCTCAAGATCTACCGTGATTTTGCGAATTCCATCCTTTTTTGTAGCTGAGTAGTATTCCATCGTGTATATGTATACGCAGCATCTTCTTTACCCAGTTGTTCACGTTGGCTGTTTCTGTATCTTGGCTATGGTGAATAATGCTGCAATGAACATGGGGGTACTTATATATTTACAAATAAATGTTCTGAGAAACTTGGGGTAGATACCCAAAAGAGGGATTGCTGGGTCATACGGTAGATCTATTCTTAATTTTTTGAGGCGTCTCCATAGTAGCTGTACCAGTTTACATCCTCAGTAGTGAATGAGGATTCCTCTTTCCTCCCATCCTCTTCAACACTTGTTATTTCTTGTCTTATTGATAACAACCAATCTAACAGCTGTGATATAGTAGCTCATTGAGGTTTTAATTTGCATTTCCTTTCCAGCTAGTGAAGTTGAGCATCTTTCCATATATGTGTTGGCCATTTATATGTCTTCTTGGGAAAAGTGTCTGTTGAGGTCCTCTGACCATTTTCTAATTATTTTTTTTGTTGTTGAGTTCTTCTGTGGGAGTTATTTTTTGGATACTGGCCTCTTATTGGAGGTCTTTTTTGCAAACATCCTCTCCCATTTAGTTGGTTGCCTTGATTTTAAACTAATGTAAGAAAAGTGGAATTTGTGGATGAAAGAATAAGTAGGTACCTTAGGTGTATATAAATAAATGTACATACGCTCGTATGCCCAATATAAGGCCCCTCTTTGATATTTGGTGAACCAAATCTATTCCTTCTAAGTCCTTCCTATTTGGTCTCTTTTTATTCACGTAAAACTCGCATGGCATTTGGTGGGAGATGATGTTATGCTTTAATTAGCAAAGGAGTATCAATACAGAAGAGGGTTAGACCTACCATAGCCCATACGACAAGTCAAAGGAAAATAGATAAACAGACTATTCACCGCACCCAGTCGATGGGTGGACACAAATGCAGTAGATAAAGACTCTAGACTGGGGTATGCTGGGGGTGGCTAGAGCCACAGCACAGGTACACGACGTGCCTCCTAGCTTGGTGGGAGATACTGCTCACATCAAAGAAAACCCAGTGTCTGTGACCTGCCCAACATGTAGTTACTGGGCAGAACATAAAGATCTGCTACTACCAAAATCATCGTTAAGTTCTAGGCCTTTGACCTTTGTTATTCTGCATTCCTGCCCCCTGTTCCAGGACACAACCTTCCCTCCTCTTCCCCAAGTAAGAAGGCTCCAGATAAAAGAGCTGTTAGCGGGTTACCACCACAGACACTCAACTCAGACACCTTCAGAGGTAGGTGGGGGGAAGGGTCTTGAGGCATAGGCTTTTGTCTGTGGCTTGCTCAGATGAGTTCCCTGTTCAGGTGGTGTCAATGTTATTCCCGTGTGATGGGGATCATTGTCTCTGTTGTTCAAATACAAAATGGGGATAGAGGTGATATGACCTGTCTGAGGTCCCAAGGGTAAAAGGGACAGAGATGAAAAAAGAAACCAGCATTCCTGACTTGCAATTCAATGTTTCCTCTCCTTTAACGTTACCTGGAAAGCTCAGGAATCCTGAGTTTCTGGGGATGGGCAGTAGTTCTGTGTCTTTGTGATACCTAGGAACCTTTTTATTGTTCTGCACTCTATCTCAGGGCAGCCAAAGAATCCACCCAGTACTCCGTATGTGAGTAGTTCCTCTTCTCTAGGATTACTTAGTATACCTGAGTTGTGCAAAGAAGGGCATTGGGCATCCCCGGATCCTAGACGCCCTTTAAGGGTAAGTAGGGAACTCAGAAAACTGGACTAAACATGAAGCCTTTTAAATGAGCAGATGTCAAAGCTCTGGACAACTCAAATCTAGAACGACATTTGTGAATACCAATAAATAGCTTTATAGAACCTATTATTTTGGATTTATTGTGTTTCTGTCACTATGTGCCAGTCTTCCTCCTTCTTTGTGCAAAAGACAGGTGCCAGGAACCCCAACCCATGCCAAGCTTCACCCCGTTACCTCATACCTCATATCCTCACCTGTAAGTAGGGGTGCCATCTTCTTGGCACACCTGTCTTGCTCTGAGCTGGTACCTCCTGAGGGCCCGAAGAGCGCTCTGAGCCACGCTCAAGGCTCTCCTGTGCAAAAAAGCCAAGTATTGTAAATTACAGGGATTTGGAAGCCTCCCACACTCAGACAGAGTTCTCCTTTGGCCTGGGGCATCACCAGTGAAGTTGTAGCCTTTGATGTAAATATTGCCCAATGGTAAATGAAACCTCAACACCTTAACTTGACAATTTTCCTTCCTCAAGCCATGCCCAGACACACTGGCAGGGCTGTGGGCTCTGAATGGAGCAGGTTGCAGAGCAGATGTAAGCGCTGAAGAGTGGAAGTCCCCAGACAGCTGACCTTTTATCTTTTACGTTTTAAGGGCTTCTCTTCTTTTCCCCCCTGTCTTTTCCACAATCCCCTCTTTCTTGCTCTAGTCTCTCCTCAAGTCACCTAAATCCAATTTGCCTCAAAGTCAAGGACTCAATGATTCACATGCCTAAAACTTGCATTACATCATGTATGTAGATGTAAGTTTTTTTAAAAAATTGATTCTAGAGAGAGGGGAAGGGAGAGAGAGAATCATTGATGTGAGAGAGAAACATCAATCAGTTGCCTCTTATAAGCACCCCAACTGGGACCAAACCCACAACTCAGACACGTGCCCTAACTGAGAATTGAACAGGTGACCTTTTGGTTTGTGGGATGACACCTAACCCACTGAGCCACACAGGCCAGGGCTGGAGAGGGAAACTTTAAGAGTCCCTTGACCAGTTTTCTCAAGGCCCACTGAGTAATCCATTTCGCTTACTCTGGAATCACTCTGGTACTCTTTGTTGTGGGGTCTCGACTCAACTGTATCATTCAGCTACATATGTTCTTTTTTTTTTTTTTTTTTTTTTAATTTTTTTTCTTTTAGATTTTATTTATTTATCTTCAGAGGGGAAGGGAAGGAGAGAGGGAGAGAAACATCAATGTGCGGTTGCCTCTTGTATGTCCCCTGCCGGGAACTGGCCTGGCAACCCAGGCATGTGCCCTGACTGGGAATCGAACCGCGATCCTTCGGTTCGCAGGCCCGCGCTCAATCCACTGAGCTACACCAGCCAGGGGAATTCAGCTACATATGTTCTTAAACAGAAAGTCAGGACGCTCAGGGTGTTCTCTTATTCCAGCTTCATAAACACTATGACTATAACATCAAAGCGTACACATATCCTGGTTTTCTCTGGGGTGGTGGAATTCCTCATGCATATCCATTTTTTCTGTGTATTTTTTGTTTTACGGTTTACACAATCTGCACATTTATTGCTTTTTTCATTGGAAAAACAGGAATGAATTCTTTAAAGAAATAATTTTGCAAAGGAAGCAGTTTGCAATGTGAGATGGGGAAGAAGCATGGGGAAGCCGATGGCTAGCTTGGTATGTTGTCAGGTGCCGGAGGGTGAAAGGGAAAAGTAGGAGGAAGAATAACACAATGTTCACCAGCACTTTCTCTCTCTTTCCTACCCTATTCTCCTTAATTCCTTTTCTGCCTCTCGCAGCATTTGGAGAAGACCTGTCTTGTGCCAGAACTTAACCCAAACACACGTAAGAGACAACCATGAAACCCGGGGTTCTCCTACTCATCCTGTGCATCTGTGGGGTGGAGATGCTTCTGCCTGTGCTGGGAAGTTTCAGGAACAAATTTCTCTGTAGGTGGTGTGGTAAGGGAGGGGGGTGTTCTGCCCAGGCCCGGGATGTCTGGCATAACTGATTCAGGGCTCGATTTCCAGGATCACCCTTCAAAGGATCAAACCCTCCTTCAAGCAGAGACGTCCAAGTAAGATTAGGCTGGATAGTCCCAGTCTGATGTCCCTTCAAGTTCTCTCTCCCAGATCTGAAAGCAACGCTGGGTATATGGAAAGGCAATGTAACTTTTGTCTGCATTTCATAAGCTCACAGGACATAATAGTCTGCAAGGTCAGATTGTTGGGTAAAAGGAGCATCAGTTCAGAGCTGCCCTGTGCGCCCCTATTTTCAGAATCTCTGTGCCTGATCTGAGTGAGCCTTTGATGAATACCAAAAGGGTAATATTGTAACACAGCACATTCATTTAGCAAGAAGGGGAAAAATCTTTTTGACCATGAAAAATAGACAAGATAAGTAAGATGAACTTAGCGAGCCAAAATTTGGGGTCATCTGATTAAAAAAAAAAAAAAGACCCATGGGGATAATGAAGGGACTGAGAGGGAAGGTTCTGGGCCAGTGGGGGGTATGGAATCTGGGGAGAGGCTGAATGGTGGGGTGGTATTACCAGGACAGGCTTAGAGGGTATTGTGTCCAGTGAAATAAGTTAGACATAGAAAGACAAATGCCATGTGATTTCACTCATGCGTGGAATCTAAAAAACAAACAAACAAGCAGACCAGAAACAGGCTCATAGATATAGAGGACATTTCAGTGGTTGCCAGATGGGAAGGGGGTAGAGGGGCTGGGTGAAAAAGGTAAAAGGATTAAGAAGTACAAACTGGTGGTTACAGAACAGTCATGGGGATGTAAAGTACCGCATAGGGAATATGGTCAATAATATTATAATAACTATAGATGATATCAGATGCTCATTAGATTTATTGTGGTGATCACTTCATCAGTTATATAAATGCCTAATCTTTTGGGCCATATACCTGAAACTAATATAATGGTCAACTGTAAGTAAAAAATAAAAATGATTAAAAAATAAAAATATAAAAAGAAAAGGAAAAAGAGAGAGAGAACAGAAAAGGGGAAAAGTGGGTTCCTAGTCTCTCCCAGCTCAGTTTTCCATTCTGCAAACTGGGTGTGGAAATTGCAGCCAGAGGGTATGGCAGGTCCTGAAAGAGGGCTAGAAGGCCCAAAATACCGTGGGGACTTGCTCAGATGGAAGTCATGCCATACAAGGATGTTCTCCTGTGAAAAGACACTGGCTAGACTTCAAGCAAGGGATTTTCTGGAAAGACAGAGAAATACTTTATGGCTTGGGGCTCAGGTTCCAAAACTCAGGGATTGTTAAGCTTGAGAAGAGTTTCTTCTCCAAACTGTGAATGGACAGGCCCTGCCAACTCCTATCATCTTACTTCCAGATGAAGTAAAAGAAATTGGGCAGTGCTGGGTACAGCCTCCGATGAAGTATTGTGTGCGAAGGTGCACCAAGTTACGAGGATGCACAAAGTCAAATTATACATGCTGCTGGACCTTCTGTGGCAACATCTGCTTGAAAAATCAGTGAGTTGGTTGGGGAGGGAAGGTTGGGGCTGGGTACACTTCCTCACTGCCATTCAGAGGATGCAACCTGCAACAGAAGGTGGCAGTCACCCAGCTCCTGGCCAAAGAAACAGGACGCATAACTCAATGCCTTCCGATCTCTGCACCGAAGTGGCCACTCGCTGCAAAATAAACCCAAATACCAACCTGGGGGCCTCTACTCCTTTCTCACTCTCATTCAGCTCCCCTGAAACATCATCCTTCCTTTTGTTCAGCCTCCCTTTGTCCAAGGCCCCAGTTATTACCTCCTCAGTCTGGCCTCCCCTTAGGCCCCTCTTCTCAACCAGGCCCCAGGAGAGCCGGTCTCTATTATATGCTCAGTTGACAAACCCCTTGGGTGAACTTGCTTACAATTGGGTAACTCCTGCTCTTACGGAAACTATACTTGTTTCCATTAACTGGGACCGAGGGTGTTATTAAGTTTGGGAACCCCCAGGGTTCCCTGACTTTTCACCACTTAACGTCTCTGTTCCAGAGAACCCTTCACATCAATACTCAGCTCTGAGTTTGAGCCGGAGTACGACTAGCGTGGGCAGGAGGATGACTACATGGTGGAAAATGAGTGCTGGCCAGCTCCCTGCTGCGGTACCCGCAGGCTCCAGCTGAGGACCTCTCTGTTCTGTTCTGGACTTCTCTGTCCTGAGAAGGTTCAAGTCTTTGCCAAATAAACAGATGCACCAACCTGTGGGTTCTGCATTTTTTTCCCTCCTCCTTCTCTGTGACTTCATTTTTCTTATTATAATCCCCAACCCTCCCAACAGTTGTTCCCATCCCATTATGGACCCAGGCACCCAACTTGGCCTTCCCAGTTAGACCTAGGTATTAGTCAAGTAAGCTCGTGGCTGTAGCAAAAATACAGAGATTCATACGAGCAGATCAAAAAACTGTGGTGCATTTACACAATGGAATACTATGCAGCAGAGAGAAAGGAGCTCCTACCCTTCATGATGGCATGGGTAGAGCTGGAGAGCAGTATGCTAAGTGAAATAAGCCAGACATCGAAAGACAAATACCATATGATCTTCACCTATAAGTGGAACCTAATGAACAAAACAAGCAAACGAGCAAAGCAGAACCAGAGGCATGGAAACAAAGAACAGACTGACAATGGCCAGAGGGGTGGGGGGTAACAGGGTAAAAGGGTCCAGTCAAGTAACATGTACAAAGGAGCCCTGGACAGGGGCAACAAGGTTGCAGTTGACTGTGGGCAGGGTAGGGGAGAGCAATGGGGGAAGAACTGGGGACAATCGGAAAAGAACAACCATAAGAGAAGTCTCACGGGGTTATCACAGTCAAAGTTTATTCTCATCCACGATACCTAAAACAAATGGAAGTGGGGACACAACACGCCAAACTCTACGGGGTGCTGCCGAAGCAGTTCTGAGAAGAAGGACCTTCATAGCAATTAACACTTAAATTAAGAAAAAGAGGTCCTGGCTGGTGTAGCTCAGTGGATTAAGCATGGGCCTGCAAACCAAAGGGTCACCAGTTTGGTCCCCAGTCAGGGCACATGCCTGGGTTGTGGGCCAGGCCCCCCAGTAGGGGGTGTGCAAGAGGCAACCACACATGGATGTTTCTCTCCCTCTCTTTCTCCTTCCCTTTCCCAGTTCTCTAAAAATAAATAAATAATAATTTTTTTTTTTAAAAGGAGAAAGAAAAAGAGAAATCTCAAATAACCTAACTTTTAATACCTCAAGAAACTAGGAAAGAAGAACCAACTAGGAAAGGATGTAAAGACCAGAGCAGAAACAAATGACATAGAAACCAGAAAAACAACAGAAATGGTTAATGAAAATAAGCACTATTGTTTTGAATTTTAGTTATTATGTTCTTTCTTTATAAAATTTCCATTTTTATCCTTCTCTGTGTCTTCTATTTCTTTGCGGACACTTCCTACTTTTCCATCAGTTCCAAGGGTGTTCGTAATTACTTGCTGCAGAATTTTTATAATATCTACTTTAAAGTCTTTGCCAGATAATTCCAACACTTATTTCACCTTGGAAATGGAATCCGTTGATAGTCTTTTTCTATAGGAGTTGATATATTCCTTTTCCTTCATTTGCTACCTCAAAGGGTATATCGAACATTTTGAATACTAGCTTATGAGACTCCAACTCTCAGTGGAGGAGGCTGATATTTTGTTTTCAAAAGTAATTGAAATGGTCAGTCTCAGGCTGAAAGTTCACCCCGTCTTCTGAAAACTCAAGGTCGGTTGAATCTTCAAAGCCTTTTCAGTTCTTTCAGTATCTTCCCTGAATATACGCACCACCTTGTGGCTAGTCTGGGACCTAAGTGGTGGTGTGTCTGTTAGTTCATCTGTCCAAGTTCTACGTCAGAGAAGATTGCGTCCATGCATGCAGGGCTGGGAGGTGAAGCCAAGAGTAAATAGACGACCGTATGGGTTCACTTTCCTGACTTCTCCCCTCTATGATCTCCCCAAGGAGATCTACCTTCTGTTTCCCCAAGGCTCCCAAAAGCTGGGGCTTTGGTTACCCTGCTCTGTTAGGCATTTCTACAACTATATCCCCATCCAGGACCACGTGGTGGGAGAACAAACGGAGAAAAGGAGATGGGGCAACAAGTGCCCACCCACGCTCTTAGGACTACAGCTGCACCCAGCAGAGACAGATTTCCCTCCTTCAGAGTTTTGGCTCCTTCCAACCCCCACACAGCTGCTGCCAGCACTACCGGAGAATTACTCCAGGACCACGGCACGGGAGAACACAGAAGAGAAAGAGGAAAAGCAGGGGATTTCTGCATCTCTTCTGAGCACCCAAGTTTCCTTCTCCATGCATCAAACCAAAATTATAGGGTTTTCCCCCTGAAGCTCTCTCTTTCTGGCCCCTGCTGCTTGTTTCCAGGTTAGCCAGGGGATACCGGATGGAAAAAAATCCCAGTAAACTCATCACCAGTAATGTGGTGCTTGAATTCTTGACTTCTTTCCCAATCTGCCTGCTATTACTTCCTTTCCAGTTTTTACAGTGGGACAGAGAAGGAAGCAGAACCAGAAAATAGTTTGTATCCCCGGAAATGGGCTCAGCAGGTCCTTAGCTGGGAAGTTTGTGAGCTGAGCTGGCGGTTCATCGGTGTATTGTTGCTGTGGTTTATCCTGAGTGCATAACCTGCGCAGACCTCAGGTTCCATCTTCAGAACACAAACACCTGTGTTTAGGGTGGAGCTGGCGATAGCCGACGATCTTTGGCCCGGTGGCCGCTGCACTCTCGGCTTTGTGATCTCTGAAAGTGACCGGCTTCTGCAAGTTACTTGTTAACTAAGTGTTCCTAGTCTGAAGGGTTAGCGCGGTGGTGGTGGCTGGGGTCCCTTTTCTGCTGTTCGGATTGTCTCGGTCTTCAGCAGACACTGTGTTCCTGGGTCTCGGGGACATTGTCTTGCTAGTGATCCTGCCCTTCCCCGCACCCTCCGGTGGAAGTTCTGAATCTGGGAAGTCTTTCTGCCCCTCCCCCAGCTGCACGGAGATTTCTCTTGTAACCTTAGGGCAACTGTGTGACTCGCTCTCCCACGATTAAAGCTTCCTCAGTAGGAAAGAAAGAAAGGCTTTCAGGTGGAATTTCTTGCCCCTTCCATAGAAGCTGCTCCCTGCTCTCCCCCGTCCAGTTTGGCACCACGAGAGAGACTTTTTCAGATCTCTAAATCCCTCTTCGCTACGTGCCCAATGGGGGTCCAGGAGAAGAGGTCTACAGAGGGTAAGGGCTCCGCCTGTGTTCGCAGCCCCCAGGGCTCCGTTTTCCGCCCGTGCACGCTCAGTCTCCAGCGCTTTGCCAGCCGCCCTCGCAGCCCTCTTCTTACCAGTACCTGGCCGCACGCCCTGCAGGCCCTCGGTGCCCACGCTCCTCTCTCCCTGCAGGTGCCTGCTCTGCCCAGGTTCTGGGCGGCTTGGCTGCCCCGGGCGCTCAGCACTCCGGTGAGTTCAAGAGCATTGTCCAGCTTTTTGTCCACCTAAGTTTGGGAGGTTTATTCAGCTCTCTACATCTCCTCTGAGCAGAAGCCAGAATTCCCTTTTCTTTTATTATTATTATTATTGTTGTTGTTGTTGTTGTTATTATTCTGTTTAATTGTGGTAAAATGCACATAACATAAAGCTAACCATCCTAACTCTTCTCCTCCAGCAAAACCGACACTCTGTGCCCGTTAGACAGCAGCTCCCCGTCCCCCTCCTCAGCCCCTGGCACCCACCATTCTGCTTCTGTCCCTATACATTCGACTCCTCTCGGAACTGCATATAAGTGGAATATTATAAAAACCCGATATCACAGATTCCTTTCTGTGATTGGTTTATTTTACTTAGCATAGTGCCCTCAAGGATGCTATGCATGCTGTAGAGAATTCCTTTCCTCTTAAAGGCTGAATAATGTTCTATTGTATATATATATTCCACGTTTTATTTATCCACTCAGCAGAGGGGAAAAGACCTCTTTGGGAATTCGTAACTATAAGCTGGTTTCCTTGCATGACAGTGGAGCCGGAGTGAGTGCATGTGTGGTCTCTGAGAAGCCCATAGCCAGGGATTTAGTTCAAAATGGTCTGAGCTGTTAGGGTGGTGTGGGGACAAAGGGTGATTTGGAAAACCCAGCCTTAAATATGGGATTTCAAGAAATCCCACAGATTAAGTGCCATTAAAGATAAGCCTCTGTTCAATATAAGAGCTCACAAGAAAGAAAAAAAATCACTCACAGTTTAAGAAAACAAGAAAAGATGAAGAAAAGCCAGGAGAAACAGCTGAGATCCCCAAAGACTTCAGATACTGGAATTATTGCATATGGAATGCAAAGTAAAAATGCTCAGGAAATAAAAGGAAAAGAATTAAGAGATGGCAGTAACAGCATGACTAAGGGTAAAAAGGGAACCCTTTTTACCCTTAGTCATGTTGGGAAAATGTTGGAAAAGTGCCGGATAGAACACCTAGAAACGAAACAGGAAACTGAAGTAAGAAGCAAAGAAACGGAAAGAAATCATTTGACCAAGAGCAGCAACCGAAGCCTAAGGACAGTGGAGATGTGTTTCCAAAGTGCTGGCAGAAATTAACTGTCAATCTAGTTCTGAACACCCAGCAAAACTTAAAAAAAAAATCACACAATTTGTTTCCAGCTGAGGCCTGATTGACAAATTGAAATTATATATTCAGGTGTCCACCATAATGTTTTGGTACAGGTGTTTACTGTGAAATGATCACCACGATCCAGCTAAGTAACGTATCCATCACCTTGCACAGTCACTTGTGTTTCGGTGGTGAGGGCACAAGATCTACTCTCTCTGAAAATTCAAGTGTGTGCATCGGCAGTGCTAACGGCAGTCGGCCTGCTGTGCGTTAAACCCCCGGAGATTAGTCATCTTATAACTGGAGGCTTGTGCCCTGTGCCCAGACTCTCCCCATCTCTCCCGCACCCCAGTCTTGGCAGCCACTGTTCTACTCTCAGCTTCAACTTTTTAAGATTCCGCCTATAGGTGAGACCGTGCAGGTTTTGTCTGTCTGTGTCTGGTTTTGTCTGTCTGTGTCTTTTGTCTGTCTGTGTCATCTAGCATTATAGCCTCCGGGTTCATCTACGTTGTCACAGATGACTGGATTTTTTAAGGCTGAATCGTATCTACATAAGTCACATTTTCTTTAGCTATTCATTCATTGAGGGGCACTTAGGTTTTTCCACATATTGGCTATTGTGAATAATGCTATAGTGAATAGGAGCGCAGATTCCTCTTCAAGATACTTATTTCATTTCTTTTGAAGTGGAATTGCCAGATCAAATGGTAGTTCTGTTTTCAATTTTTGAGGAACCTTCAGACTGTTTCCCGTCAGGCTGTAACCAATTTATATTCCCACTTACCAGTGTACAAGAGTTCCCTTTTCTCCACATCCTTACTGACACTCGTTATTTCTTGTCTTTTTGATAACAGCCATTCTAACAGGTGTGAGGTGGTATCTCATTGTGGTTTTGATTTATATTTCTCTGCGATTAGTGTTATTGAGCACCTTTTCATGACCTGTTGGTCATTTGTATGTCTTCTTTTGAGAAATATTTATTCAAGTGCTTTGCCCATTTATTAACTGGGTTGTTTGCTTTCTTGGTATTGAGCTGAGTTCCATATATATTTTGGATATTAACACCTTACATAATTTGGGTATAACACCTATGTGGTTATAAACATTTTATCCCATTCTGTAGGTTTTCTTTTTACTCCACTGATTGTTTCCTTTGCTGTGCAGAAGCTTTATAGTTTGCAATCCCATTTGTCTATTTTTGCTTTTGTTGTCTGTACTTTTGGGGTCATATCCAAAAAAATTATTGCCCAGACTAGTGCCAAGAAGCATTTCCCCCTATATTCTCTTCTAGTAGTTTTATAGTTTTGGGTATTACATTTAAGGCTTCAGTGGAATTTGAGTTGATTTCTGCATATTTTGTGAGATAAGGGCCCAATTTCATTCTTCTAAACATAGATATTTAGTTTTGTCAATGCCATTTACTGAAGTGATTATACATTTCATCTTGTGTGTTTTTGGCACCCTTGTCAAAGATCAGTTTACTGTAAATGTGTGGATTTAGCCCTGGCTGGTGTACCTCAATGGATTGAGCAGAAGCCTGCTAACCAAAGGGTCGCTGGTTTGACTCCCAGTCAGAGTACATGCCTGGGTTGCACCCCAGGTCCCCAGTAGGGGGCACATGAGAGGCAACCACACATTGATGTCTCTCTCCCTCTCTTACCCTCTCTCTAAAAATAAATTTTAAAAAATGTGTGGATTTATTTCTGGGCTCTCTACTGTGTTCCATTGGTCTACATGTTTGTTTTTATAACAACACCATACTGTTTTAGTTGCTGTAGCTTTCTAATATATTTTGAAATCAGGAAGTATGATGTATTCAGCTTTGCTATTTTTTCTGAAGATTGTTTTGGTTACTTGGGGATTCTTGTGAATCCACAAGAATTTTATGATTGTTTTTTCCATTTGTGAAAGAAATGTCTTTGGAATTTTGATAGGGAATGCATTGAATCTGTAGATCACTTTGGGTAGCATGGACCTTTAAATAATATTAAATCTTCCCATCTATGAAGATGAGGTATTATTCTACTTTCTTTCAATGCTGTTTTATAATTTCCAGTGTACAAACCTTTTATCTCCTTGGCTAAATTTATTCCTAAGTATTTTATTGATTTTGATGTTATTATAAATCATTTTGTTTTCTTAACTTCTTTTGTTAGTATATAAAAACAGAACTGATTTTATATTTGTTAATTTTGTATTTTGTAACTTCACTGAATTTTTTCTTAATTCTACCAGTTTTTCTTTATGGCTTTTAAAATATGTATATTAAAATATATCAGCAAACATAATTTAACTTCTTCCTTTCCTATTTGGATGCATTTCATTTCTTTTTCTTGTGTAAGTTTCTGGCTAAGACTTCCAGTATTGTGTTGAAAAGAAGTGGCAAGAGTGGGCATCCTTGTTTTGTTCCCAATCGTGGAGGAAAAGCTCCAGTGTGATATTAACTATGTATTATGTTAGCTGTGGGCTTGTCATATATGACCTTTATTGTTGAGAATTTTGTCATGAAAGGATTGTGAATTCTGTACATGCTTTTTCTGCATCCATTGAGATGGTCATGTGCTTTTTATCCTTTTTTTGGTTAACGTGGTCTATCACATCACTTGATTTGGAGATGTTGAGCCATTTTTACATCCTAGGGATAAATTCTACTTGGTCCTGTTGTGCGATCCTTTGAATGTGCTGTTGAATTCAGTTTCAATCAGATAATTTAAAATGACCTCTCTTCAAGTCCACTGCTTTTTTTCTTCTGCTTGACCAAGTCTGTTTTTGCATTCTCTAGTGAGTTTTTCAGTTCATTTATTGTATTCTTCACCTACAATATTTTTATTCAGTTCCTTTTTTATCATTTCTATTTCTTTGTTGATATTGTCATTCTGTTCATATATCTTTTATTCAAAATTCATTTGGTTGTCAATCTGTGTTGTCTTTGAGCTTTAAAAAACAATTATTTTGAATTTTTGGTTGGGCAATTCACAAATCTCCATTTCTTTTTTTTTTTAAAGCATTTTTTTTAAATATTTTATTTATTTATTTTTATTATTTATTTATTTAGTTATCTTTAGAGGGGAAGGAAAGGAGAGAGGGAGAGAAACATCAATGTGCGGTTGCCTCTTGTATGTCCCCTGCCGGGAACTGGCCTGGCAACCTAGGCATGTGCCCTGACTGGGAATCGAACCGCGATCCTTTGGTTCGCAGGCCCGCGCTCAATCCACTGAGCTACACCAGCCAGGGCTACAAATCTCCATTTCTTTAGGGTTTGTTATTAAAGATTTATTTTCTTCTTTTGAATGTGTCACATTTTGTTGATTCTTCAAGTCCCTGCACATTTGCTTCCTTGTCTGCACATTTGAAGAAGCAGCCTTTATGAACTAATTTTGACTGCAAGAAACCTTCACTGGTCAGTAGTACTTGACATAAGATAAAGCAAGATAGAGACCAACTCTGCACGGAGCGCACTATAAAGCCGGAGACCGGACCTCTCTCCCTTCTTTCCCTCCTTCCCAGAGAAAAAGCCTCAGTCCTGTGCTTTTATCAGACTTACAGAGTAGTGTCTCCTGTAAGAGAACGTCTCCTCTTTGTTGGTAGCTGTCTCTGTGCTTGGTATATTTTGTCACTATGTAACGATAAAAAAAATTCAGCTCACCAGGAATTTATTCATATTTACCCAAATCAATAGAATCAGGATATATTAAACAAACATTAACGAAATTAAAGGCATAAGCTGAGAAACCCATGGCTGTGTGAAGAGTCCTAAACACACCTTTCTCAATTATTGATACGTCAAAGAGAAAAAAAATATTAGAAAGATTGGAGACATTTAAACACCACAGTATGAAGATATACCGTGCTCTGCACACCACACTTAGAGACTGCCTTTCCTCAATATCAGAATGCAGATCATGGAGTAGGAGTTATTTAAAAGGTCGTGCCTTTGGAGGAGGCATCTACTTCCCCTGCTTGAGCTTAAGGCAAGGTGTATTAAAGAGATGTACAGAGCTACTTATCCTCCTCAGGGTCTCCTACCCTGTGACCAAGGCTGAAGGCACATTCGTGGTTGAGTAGCCTAGAAACAGCACACACCATGCCATGGGGATGAGGGAGATGGGAACAAGGAGCTTTTTTGCTTGGGAACAGCACAGGACCCCGAGGCAGGGTGGGGTCCCAGCACGGGAGCAGTAGGGGGTCATGATGGGGTCTTACTTGTACGTTTCAAAGGTTGTAACCTGGAAATTCACACTCTTCCCCCAGCTCTTGAACACCTGTAGATCTTTCCATTGCAAAATGCTCCTCGATTTACAGCAAAGAGTGACCTCTGACTTGTGGAGAAGGAGGTAAGTACCATGACAGGGTTCTGGAGAAACTCCTGACCAATCAGGCTCGAGAACCAAGGAGCCCCCTAGGTTTAAAACAGTGTTCTAGGGAAAAGTCTACGGGTCATGCATCTCTCAAAGACATGTAAGTGGCCAAATATCAAATAATTAAAATCAAATAATCAAAAATTATTTTAATGATCAACGTTAAATATTAATCAACAGCTTGATTGAACAATCTTTCCATTTTTATCAAGGAATAGAATTAGAAACCTTATATTTACAAAAGAATTTGTTTCCTAGTAGATAGAATACTGATCACAAATCACAAGTGATTTTCTTAATTTCTGGAAAGTTTACCAAAAAGGCTTTACTAGCATTCACCAAATGATTAATAATGCTGTTAACTATACCCATTATTGTTTTATTTAAACACCTCGTTTAATCTGATACACTCTGTTAAGTGTTGCAAAGTTTGAATACTATTAACTTTGATGGACCCTTGATGATGTATATTTTAGAAAATGCATTTATATTGCTGAGGACACAAGGGTCAGGAAGAGACCCGGAAAACGGAGACGTGTGTGGGTGGGGGAAGATCATCGGTTTATGTGGTTGTCTGGACGTATCATAAGCTCTTAGACTTGGATGACACCAGAAGGAATAAGAGGGATCCTTTTGTTAACTCAAGGCCTTCTGGGATCTTTTTCGCTCCTGGGGCACTCAGACCCAGTGCCATACGCCCAGGCTCCCCAGAAAATCTCAGCTTCTTGCCATCCATAGTACAAGAAAAGGTGCCTGGGATTGACCCAGCAGTGACTCTGGGCAAACCAGCCCTGCACCTGTCCCGGATGAATCGCTGTGATCATTCACGTGTGGCCTCTCACCCAGAGCGAGACAATGGGCGAGTGTCTGGATAGATCACATACAGCACCGTGGAAGAGTGTGGGACCACGGGAGGGTCCTGGGACTGACGGTCCTGCCCCACTTGCCACGTGACCGGAAACAAGCCCCCTCCCCATTGTGCATCTGTTTTCTCTTCTGTGAACTAAGGGGATTGGTGGGTCGTCTTTAAGGGCCATCTGCACCTGCTGCGCCTCCCCCTGGCTTGCGCCTAACTCCTGCCCCTCTTCTCCCCCCACACAGGTCCCTTCCTCACCGCCGCAGCTCCACCTTCTCCAGGAGGAAAGTAGCTCTCCTGCTGTTTCTCTCCCTCTTGCTGGAGCAGACATGGGCAGGGCAGCACAAAAAAGTCAGAAGTGGGTTCAGAAAAGCTGCAGCTGCTCCTCCTTAGCAGGCGTTCCTGGGGGCTGAGGGCCTTACGTGAGGTGTCAGATGAAGCCACTTGCACTGTGGCCTCAGAGAACTGGCCCTACGCACCCACGCTGGGCCCTTCAAATCCTCCCTTGCCTGCTCCCCGAAAATTATTTCCCTAGCTTTTCCCCATATGTGTCTTTTCCAAGTTTAATTTTTAAAAATGAGTCAGTCGTTAGACAGGAGGAATCGTTGAGAATGCTGGGAGGTCAGAGGCTGACTTGAGGAAGTCGTAGTAATGGGGAAGAAGAGATGGGGTCGGAGAAGTAGGAGATTGAATGGACCCAAGTCCATGACTGATAAGGATGTTAGGCCAATGGAAAGGGAGGAGTGGGTCCCAGGGGGAGTACTGATGCCAGATGTCAGGATGGGAACGGGGGAAGGAGCTATTTAGGCATGGAGAGACACTGGCGTGGTTTTGAACACGTTGCAACCAGAGGTACTAAACGAGATGCTCAAATGCCGCTTTCCCCAGGGGGTTGGATGTAAGTGTCTTAGCCTGGAAGAGAGGACAAGTGTGGGGGGAGATCAGGCAACCACAGTTAGGATTGTCACGGGAACGGATGTGGTCACTCGGGAAGTGTGTGTTGAGTCATGACAGGAGAGGGCTGAGACCGGAACTCTGGGGCCGGTTCTCAGTAACTGCGGAGGAGGCCCTGGGGTGCTCTCACAGGCAACACTGTACGCGCAAGGCTGAGAAGGGCTGACAGGGAGGCAGGAGGGTTCTAAGTGAGAGTTCAAGCTGGCAGTGGGGTAAGGAGCTACCATGACTGAAAGAAACCCCAACAAAGGTTTAAATGGTTCCCCCCAAACAGGAAGCAGGCACAACAGGCTGGAGTCGGCACTAGTGAGAGAGAGGAAGTTTGTCTTCATAATCGCAAGGTTTCTGTGCCTCTTGACCCCTGTGGAGGTCTTCTTACGGGATTTACCGAACTCTCCCTGGGCCCCAGGTTCAAACCCAGAACACGGCCCCGAAGCAGCAGCCTGCATCCTGTAGCCCAGCTGGCTGCTTCGGGATCACCCAGGAACCTGAAAGAATCCGATTCCCGCGGCCCCGCTTTCTAGCAGGGGTGTCCAAACTTTTGGCGTCTCTGGGCCCCGCTGGAAGAAGAAGAGTTGTCTTGGGCCACACGTTAAATCCATTGTGACATGTAATCATGAAAAATGTCATCATGTTTTAAGTAAATTTATGATTTTGTGTTGGGCTGCATTCATAACCATCCTGGGCTGCATGCGGCTCGCGTGCTGCAGGTTGGACACCCCTGCCAGAGACTCCGATTTAGTCCATGGTCTGTATTTGCTGAACAAGGCGCAGATATTTTGACGTACACTCCAGATGAGGAATCATATGCTTTTCTTAAGCTTCAGGTTATCCTTGGAGGGTGCATTAAGGTTGGGATAAGGGGTAAGAAATACAGTCGCAAAGTGCTACACGTCTCAGTGGCCAGACCTCAGGGGAGATGCGGGGGCTTCCGGAGTGAGCCATGGATTAGAAGCCCCACACTTTCTCGTAAGTCACTGTGTTATCCTATCTGACCTCATTACAAAAAAAATCTATGAAATTAGGAGGTTAATACTAATGATTATTATAGTGTTTGTAATTCTAAACTTCTGTAATCACGCACTCAGTAGATTTTAAAGGGTCCCGTGTCTCTGGTCAGGTTCCACTGGAGAGATGCTCCGTTTAGAGCCACGAAGCCACACCTGTGGTAGCTTTCTGTTGCCACGCAACCAGCTCCCTGTCCGTGAGGAGTCTGGCATGGTGGGTGTGGATCCTATGCTCAGGTTCTGACCAGGCTGGAACCAAGGTGTCAGCCAAGGCTGCAGTGCTCACCTGGAACTGGGGCTCTCGTCCAAGCTCACCGGTTGTTAGCAGGATCATTTTCTCGAGATTGTTGAACTGAGGGGTCCTTACTGTCTGTCAGCTTGCAGAGGCCGCCCTCACTCCTAGGCGCTCATCCTCCTCCACCTCCAAAGCTACTAATGGCATAACAGGTTCCTCTTGGAGTTTGAATCTTTCGGACCTCTTCTTCTCTATTCATTAGGAAAAAAATAACCTCTTCTTTTTAAGGATGCAACAGATCAGATCAGGCCCACTTAAGTAATCTATGTGTCTTCAGGTCAACCGACTGGAGACTTTAGATCCCTCTACAAAATCCCTTCACAGCAGGTGTAAATAAGTGTTTGATTCATTAACTAGAGGATGGGAATTTGGAGGGCCGCGACTTTAGAATTCTGCCTCCTAAAAGCCCTGACATAAGGGTACCGTATGCAGCCCTAAAAAGAGATGCCCGTCTGCCAAGCTCTCGGCATGTGCCAGGTCCTGTGATCAGTGCAGATAGGCATCCCATTTCATTCTTATAAGCAGCCATAAGGGAGAGATTGTATTCTCGTTTTACAGATGGGGCAATGATGACGCAGACAAAGGAGGCCTTCCCCCCCCCCCCCCCGCCAAGGCTTTTTAGCTGGTGGTGTGGGAGTCAGGCTCCCTGGCCAGATCTGCCTCACTTACAGCGCTTCTTCCACTCGAGCAGTCGCTCCCCCGCTTTAGACGTACCTGTGAAGTCATGTAGC
Organism: Glossophaga mutica; assembly: GCA_039655065.1. Classification (NCBI taxonomy): domain Eukaryota; kingdom Metazoa; phylum Chordata; class Mammalia; order Chiroptera; family Phyllostomidae; genus Glossophaga; species Glossophaga mutica. The sequence goes on along the minus strand of CM077312.1, from coordinate 97,563,380 downwards.
GGAACCCGGCTGGTCTTGAGCTCACAGGGAGTCAGAAGCCAAAATCAGGCCTCCTGACTCCGATTTCCGTAATATTTCTATTATTTCTCACTAATTAACTTCCCTTGTCCGCTAAGATACAAGAGGCAGAAACTAGGCATTAAAATACTAAGTTTTGAGAGGAGATAGGAGCTCCTGAATTTAAGGCGAGGATCTTGGTCCCTATTTAATCGCCTGCCCTGGAATCCGAGAAGCTCCCCCTTTGGTTCTACCTGGGCACACATTTCTGATTCAGATCTACCTCAATGGGCTGAGCATGGCGAGCAGCAGGTCCAGTCCCTAAATACAAGCAGAGCAAGAACTGAAGCTTAAAGGCAGAGGACAGGCCTGGGAGAGTTTCACTATTCACCTTTGCCATGGGAGAAGAGCTGAAACTCTCAAGGGATGTGAATTCAGACATGCCTTTCTTACAGAGAAGCCAGGAGTGTGCCCCCCAGAGAGGATCACCTGTAAGGCTCGCGTTCCAGACTTGTGCACAGGGGATCTCACCTGTGATGGACAAATGAGATGCTGTTCTTTTGCCTGTGGAAAGAAGTGCATGGATCCATATGAAGGTATTGGCTTCCTGGCTGAGGTGCCTTTGGAGGTGCCCTACTTTCTGCTTGGTCCAGACCTGGCTGAACAATTCCCTGGGATGGCAGGATAAAGAGGCCAAGGTCTGAGCTTTGCTCCTACTCTAATTAGACTCCCAGCCTCCAAGTACATGATTACTGTGTGTTAAGACACTATTGTTTGCATAGTGGCTTAGAGGCTGGGTTTGTCATCGGACACTTTGGCCTCCAAGGAAGTTTTCTGGTAACCCAAAGTAATAAGCTCCTAATAATAGGGAACTGTGCATTTTATATAGCTTGATTCAGCAAATATCTATTGTCAATGCCCTTCGGCCAAGGAGTAGCCGGAACACATGTCATTGAACACGTTGGGTTGATTCCTCATTAAAGTAAGGGTGAAGGTTCACCATAGACAACCTGAGACATCTCAGTAAGAAGCTGTTAGAATCTACCATAGGGTTGAAACTTTGGGTAATTTCGAGGAGGGTCTAAGTAAATGGGGGCAATTCTATAAGTATCTCAGTGAATCTTAGCTACAGAGAAGGCAGGCTAGAGTGAAGACAGAGCTATAATTGGCAGAGAAGCAAGAATCACTCATAGGGTTTGGTATTTTGTGGATTTCATAATGATTTTTTTTCGCGTCACATTATCATGGACACAGAGTGACCTTCTTTGAGGTGAATGTCCTGTGAGATTGTTTATGTCCAATAGAGGGACAACATGACTTAGCTCTGAGCATCAGAAAAGTTTGTAGTCATGAGGGGCTGATTTTTTTTTCTTTCTCAATATTTTATTGCTCCTAAGTGTCAGGCACTGTCTTGGGCACTTTGGATCTAGTTGCTGAACAAGTCTTGCCCCCCTGCCCCAAAACTCAGAGCAGTGGAAAGATCGGTTTCAAAGTATTCTTATTTACTGTACATCATGTCTTTTGCAAGACAGAAACGATGCTCAGAGATGCTCTTCACCACAGAGCATACACAGCAGAGCTGGGACTAGAACACTTACCAACTGCGGCTCTTTATAGGGCTCGAATGGTAACACCATGTACTATACAAAGGCTGAGGGCCTGATCCCTTTCCTCTTTTGCTCCCTTTTATGTTCTTCCCTCTTTGCCTCTTGCCCTCAGAACCCTGTATGCTATCCGTAGATCCAGGACACTGTAGCAGTGTTAATAAGCGCTGGTATTTTGACCTAAAACATCATGTATGCCAACACTTTATCTATGGAGGCTGCAATGGGAATGCCAACAACTTCCTCAGCCAGAAAGACTGCATGACGGCTTGCTCGTTAACTGGTAAGACTTTTATCCTTGGCAACCTGAGGGCTGCTAGTCTAACTAGAAATAGAATACCTGCACTGATAGAGGCCCAGGCTTTGAGGTTAAACTGTCTTGGTTCAAATCCTGGCTCTGTCATTCACTGGCTGGGTAGTCTTGGGTCAGTTATCTGCCTTTTTGAGTTTCAGTTTTGTTTACAAAATGGGAATTATAATAATATTCACCTAGTGGGATTGTGCTAAAAAATGAGATAGTGCACATAACGTGTTAATCTTTGGCTAATGGGACCTGAGAGCCTGGTCTACCCCTTAGAAGCAGGTGTTTCGTCATCATGTTGACCTGTTTGCGTACCACCTGAGGACTCCCTCAAGATGGAAGCGTAGACAGGCCAGCTCTGGAATCCTATGCTGTAGGGTGGAGCATGGGGTAGGTGAAGAGAAGGGCAGGGTGGAGGTGAGGGTTGTGGATTCACTCCTTTGTACAATGACCATCACCGATGATGCTGGGAGACAGGATCCCACAGAGTTTAGAAGCCAAATGACCTGGATAAAAATCCTACTTTCCCCACTTGCTGCAAATTTCTTTACCTCTTTGAGTTTCATTTCTTATCCTTCTAATACCGGAATGATAGTAAAGACCTTATTCAGTTGTTGGCGGGATTATATGTGATCAAGGACACAAAGATTTGACGTGGTGGCTGTCCAGTAGTGTGGGCTCAGTAAATGGTAACAGTTGAGATGGTGACCATTGATCTTCAGAGGGTAGCATTGTGTGATTTACAAAGGCAGCATTAGCATTTTGACCTCAGATTCCGGGAGGCAGGCAAAGAAGTGTCCCATCGCCACCATTTTACAGACGAGGAAAGGGTGACCGAGTGGTAAAGTTCGTTGTCCGAGTGTGCACAGTGGGTCCGAGCAGGGCGGGAGCTACAATTCCATGGGCACAGTGAGCCCGAATGGCCAGGGCAATCCTATGCTCTGATCTGATGAGACTAAGACCGCAGGCTTCCTTGTGTGGGAGGCTGTGAGTGGTCATGTCAATGGGCAAGACCTTGGCCCTCTCTCAAGGGCCAGCAGAAAGAAGAGGCCAAGGGAGTGGGCTTGCGCCGGTCTGTGAGAGGTACAGATTTGGGGCTCACAGAGAATTTGACAATAGCTCTGAGAGCCTAACACACCACAGTCTGAGTCTAACCTGAGGAAGGAGAAGTGAAAAGAAATGCTTCCTGCCATCGTAGAATCTGCAATCAGATGAGGATAACAGAGGACATGCAAAATCCCGAAGAATTAACTTAAATTCCATCGAAGTGCTAGACCCACAAATGTGTGTCTCCAGCCAGATCTGCCTCCCAAGCTCCAACCACTCACTCAACACCTTCATCTGGATCTCACAAACACCTCACATTTTTGTCTAAACCTGGATGGCTTACTTAGCTTAGCTCTCCCACCTCCAACCTGCTGTGTCCATGGATCTCCCCCCCATCTTGGTTGGGAGAACAACAATAACTCCTAAATCACCGTCGATACCCCTCTTTCTCAAGCAACACCCATTAGGTTAGGAAAACAGATCCGGAATCTGACCTCTTCTTGCCACCTCCACAGCTGCCACCCTGATGTGAGATGCCATCTTCTCACCTGGAGGATGGCGACAGTCCCTCACAGGTCTCCCAGCTTCCCCCCTTCCTTTCTTTCAGTCTATGACCACCCCAATATCTGTAACGATCCTTTCAAAATGCAAGTCAGAGTCTGTCACTCCCTGTTCAAAGTGAAACCAAATCCCCTAAAATGGCTTGCATTGATTTGTGTAGATTTCACACAATTACTCCTATTTTGTAGAGAAGGAAACTGAAGCCCACTCATTCACTGGCAGGACTGGAACTTCAACTTGGGGTGTCGAACGCCAATCCTGACTTTCTTTCTACTACATGTCATGGAATGTGAGCCTTCCCTTCCTCCACAGCCTGCCTGAGGTGGGCAGGATGGACCACGTCCTAAGAGATAGTTGTTTTGAAGAGAAGGGAAAGCTGTTTGAAGGGCAGCGGGATGGGGTGGGCTTCAAAGGGCCTCATGTCTGCTCTTGTTTTAGTCAAGAAAGGAACGTGCCCATTCTTCCCTTCTGAGAAGCGTATGGAATGTTCGGGTTCGTGTAGGAGTGACGTCGATTGCCCTCGAACGGAAAAATGTTGTGAATCCATGTGTGGCTTTGTTTGTGCCAGGGCCTGGACAGGTGAGGACTGGGCTATACCTCCCGAAGTCTACTGGGCTAAGGGCGACATGCTGTGTCTTAGGGTGACCTTAGAGGTCTCTTGGGAACTTGTCTCCTTTTAACGTCCAACCCATTCTCTCATGTTGCCCTCCTGAACCTGGGAGACTATATGTTCTTCCTCAAAGCCAGTCATGCTTGGGACCACTCTCCATTTTCCCCATGCGATCTCATTTATTCTGAGTCTCCTTCTTCAATGGCCTACAAGGCGACAGTATGCACTTATTTATACAAAAAAATCATAACCATTGAGTATATTCCTAATAAGCCCTTGTGTCTGCACAGCACTTCAGAGCATGCATAACATGTTCACATCGTGTGAGGTGTGCTGGGGAAAAGACCGGTAGCAAAACGTTGTTGGGATAGAAAAGAACTCTCCAGCTTCTGTGGCTAGTGCTCATTCTGCCACTCAGTGCTGAGTTGGTATGATCTTGTCCCTAGGATTGTCAATGTTTTGAGGAATAGCATGGTACGATGGAAGGGGTCAAGGCTTTTCCAGTCACTTCAACTTTTCTACTGCTTTTTTGTGTGGCCTTAGGCAACTTACTTCCCCTTATATAGCCTTCAATTGCTACAGTTTATAGAACAAGGAAGTTCTGGGTGATTTCTAATACTCCTATTTCTGGCACTCTGGGATCAGATAACCTAAATCCATCAATTCTGTAGGGACAGGTAGGAATGCTATCAGATTTTATAAGTCAGAGATGACAAGACTTTTTGATGCTCCTCAAATTATTAACTATAGAAGTTGATACTCTGCCTCCTTCACTCTAGTTTTACTCTGGGGGAAAAGATAAGAGGCTTAATCAGACGAAAACCCTGTTTAGGCTTCCCAAGATTACCCCAAATTTGTCCCAAACTAGAATCAAGTATTTCAAGGTCAAGTATTTTGTTTTATCCCATAAAGTCAAATCAGGTTTCTGCCCAGAAAAGCCCCCATTGTGTCTGAGGATCGAGAAACCCAAGTGCCTGCGTGACGAGGACTGCCCACTGGGAGCCAAGTGCTGCTCACGCTGCGGGCTGAGATGCCTGGAACCTATCCTGAGGAAACAGTAAGTAAAACATGCTTTCTTTAAAACAATCTCTTAAAAAAATTGATTGATTGAATTTGAGAGAGAGAGAGAGAGAGAGAGAGAGAGAGGGAGAGAGAGATCAGTTTGTTGTTTCACTTGTTTATGCATTCATTGGTCGATTCTTATATGTGCTCTGACTGGAGATCAAACCTGCAACCTTGGCAGATTGGGATGATGCTCTAACCAAACGAGCTACCCGGCCAGGGAAAGTAAAAAATATTTTCTTCAAGATAATTAATTGCGACTAGTGTGTTAAAAAGATACAGATTTTGTCTTGCATCCAACTACCTTGCCTGAATGTCTTATTAAGTGGAACTGCACTGAAGGAGGTTACTTTGATTGTATATGTGATTATATCATCTGAAGATGATGAATTTGGCTCTCATTTGCCCCCAACTTTATGACTTGCTTGGTTTTCTTGTCTTATATTATGTAGAACCTTCAAAATAATGCTGAAAATAAAGGCAATGGCACCTATCCCTATATGGTTTCTCTATTTTAAAGGCAATGTCTTCTGCTGTATAAAATACATTTGTTGTTGGGTTTGGGATAAGCAAGTTTTATCACCTGTGGATTGTTCCCATTTACAGCTGCTATTGGAAATTACTGATGAATTTTGGCAAATACCTGTTAGGCATCTAGTTGTATAATGAATTTTCTCTTATAGTTTGTTGTTATAATAACATTAAAAAAAATTATATATATCACCATCCTTGCATTTCTAGAATTACCTTAATTATACTGAGGTTATACTCATATCAATACTCTTGGTTCTTTTAGCCAGTAGTTTATTTAGAATTTTCACACCTATGGTCAAAAGAAAAACAGGTCTATGACTTGTGTCTTGCTATTTGAGTCATACTACTTTCAAAAATTAGCATGGGAAACTAAACTATGTTTCCTATGATCTGCATTATTTTAAATAATGTATCAATTCTCTGTTCTTTCAAGTTTAGACAAAACCCCAAAAGCATCTGAGATTCCTTCTATAATGGTATATTTTTACTAATTTTTTTGTACTTCATCTTATTATCTGTACAGGCTTTCTACCCCCCTTCTGTAAATTTTGATCTTTTATGTTTGCTAAAATGGATCTGTTTTCTCTCTATTTTCAAATGTATTATTTTAGACTAGTATAGCTATTCTCTACATAATTCTTCTCTTATCTTTAACTTTGGTTAATGTTTTCATTCATACATTCATGTTTCCATCCCCCCACCTATGCACCAGCTACTCAATTCATGTACTCACCTATTCATCCATTCATCTAGCCCTCTAATTGACTGACATACCTTTTAACTCATCTATCTTCCCACCCATCCACCCATTTACCATTTCCATTCATCTTCCTTCTACCTATCCAGCTGCCCATTTTAAATCCAGTGTTTCTGGACTTCTGGCCAAGATTGAGGCATAGGTGGACACACTGTGCCTCCTCTCATGACCAAAATTAAGGACAACAAAAATTAAGAACCAAAAAGACAACCCGAACAGATAGAAAATTGAATTGTACAGAAGTCCGACAATGATTCACCCAGACCAGTATGAGGGGAGGAGTCGGCAGCCAGTGGAGAGGGATCACAGCAAGAAAAAGCAGTGGCTAGTGGTCCTGGATGCACAGGTGGTGGTGACACACACCAGGTGCACAGGCGGTGGTTACCAGGTGTGGGTAGGCAACAAACAGACCCAGCGAGGCTCACAAGGCAGCTGACCATGGTGACACATTGGTGTGCAGATAAACCAGGCAAAAATGGGCAGCAAGACAGACCGCGCAACCCAGGGCCCCAGCACCAGGAAATAAAGCCTAAAAGCACTGATTGAAAACACTTGTGGGGGTTGAAGTTCCAGAACAGACTCCCAGCCTCACAGAGGGGACTGGAATCTAAGAGAGAGCAGAGCAAGTGCCATTGTTCCCTCTCAGACCCCACCCCCACATACAGCATCACAACTCTGCAACTGGGTTGCCCCACCCTGGTGAACACCTAAGGCTCTGCCGCTCATATGTAACAGGCACTACCAGACAAAAAAAAAAAAAAAAAAGAAAAAAGAAAAAGAAAAAAAAAATGGCTCAAACGAAAGAACAAATCAAACCACCAGAGCCAATACTTTTAAGTGACCAAAAGATAGCCAACCTGTCAGATGCGCAGTTCAAAGCACTGGTGATCAGGATGCTCACAGAATTGGTTGATTTTGGTTGCAAATTAGATGAACAAATGAAGGCTACAGTAAGTGAAATGAAGGAAAATGCACAGGGAACCAATAGTGATGAGAAGAAAACTGGAACTCAAATCAACAATGTGGACCAGAAGGAAGAAATAAACAACCAAACAGAAAAGAATGAAGAAACAAGAATTCAAAAAAATGAGGAGAGGCTTAGGAACCTCCAGGACATCTTTAAATGTTCCAACATCTGAATTATAGGGGTACCAGAAGGGGAAGAGGAAGAGCAACAAGTAGAAAACTTATTTGAACAAATAATAAAAGAGAACTTCCCCAATCTGGCAAAGGAAATAGACTTCCAGGAAGTTCAGGAAGCTCAGAGAGTCCCAAAGAAGTTGGACCCAAGGAAGAACACACCAAGGCACATCATAATTACATTAGCCAAGATTAAAATGAAGGAGAGAATTCCAGAAGCAGCTAGAGACAAGGGGACAGTCACGTACAAAGGCGTTCCCATCAGACTGTCAGCTGATTTCTCAAAAGAAACCTTACAGGCAAGAAGGGGCTGGAAAGAAGTATTCCAAGTCATGACAGGCAAGGACCTACATCCAAGATTGCTCTATCCAGCAAAGCTTTCATTTAGAATGGAAGGGCAGATAAAGTTCTTCTCAGATAAGGTCAAGTTCAAGGAGTTCCTCATCACCAAGCCCTTATTATATGAAATGTTAGGGACTTATCTAAGAAGATGATAAAAAATATGAACAGTAAAAAGACAGAAAACTCACAGTTATTAACAACCACACCTAAAACAAAAGCAAACTAAGCCAACAACTAGATCAGGAACAGAAACACAGAAATGGAGAGCACATGATGAGGGTTAGCAACAGGGAGTTGGGAGGAGGAGAGGGGGGAAAAGGTACAGAGAATAAGTAGCATAGACAGTAGAGAAAAAATAGACAGGGGGAGGTTAAGAATAGTATGGGAAAAGTAGAAACTAAAGAACTTATGACACATGGACATGAACTAAAGGGGGGGAATGTGGGTGGGAGGGGGTGTGCATGGTGGAGAGGAATGAAGGGGGGAAATGGGACAACTGTAATAATGTAATCAATAAAATATATTAAAAAATAAATCCAGTGTTTCTTTCACATACCTATTATCTACCTATTTATCTTTTATACTTACATATTCTTTGATAACTATCAACATACTTCTCCATCATTTCTATACCCATCTCCCCTCCATCTAGCTACCAATCCACTAATCTATGTTCCATTCAGACTGCTGCCATCAATAGATTCATTCATCTCATCAACTTAATCATCCTTATGTTGAGCCCCGTCCTCTTCTTCACCCAGCCATCCTGATCCATGTACTCATGCACCCAAATGTGTGAGGGTATTCATCTTACCCTCACACATCCTTCTTCCTGCTTATCCAACCATCCTCCTAATCATTCCACTATGAGCCATTCATCCATCCATATATCTACCTACCAATCCCCCAACTACCTTGATCATCCAGCAGAATATACTGAGTGTTTATCCTGGGCCTATTCATGCTCTAAGGGCTAGGTCCTAGATATAAATATATTCAATGGAGCACAGAGTTTGTCTGTGGAAACAAATATGAAACTCAGTAATACAGTTGGATGCATAGGGAACAAAACAAAAACCAGTGACAGGAAGTCAGAGCATGGGACAGGGCTTGGTCGAACAAACAAGCAGGAATTTTCAGCTAAGGGACATCTACCTTGGTGCTCGTGTGTGTGTGTGTGTGTGTGTGTGTGTGTGTGTTTATTTTTTTAATCAGTATTTTTTAATTATTGATTTTGTACAGTTTTTGTCTTTTACCGCCCCCCCCCAGCCCACCGCCCCAGCCCTCCCCACCTCCCTCCCATCTCCACCCCCCATAGTTTTTGTCCATGTGTCCTTTATACTTGTTGTTCTAAACCGTTCCCCTTTTCCCCTGAAATTCCCTCCCCTCTCCTCTCTGGTCACTGTCAGACTGTTCTCAATTTCAGTGTCTTTGGTTATATTATGCTTGCTTGTTTGTTTTGTTGATTAGGTTCCTATTAAAGATGAGATCATATGGTCTTTGGAGTCCTTCATTCTTAATACAGAATTGGTCCTAGAACCGAAGTGTGGGGAGGCACCATGACCATCAGTGAGAGGTGATAAGAGAGACAAAGACCCAGGTGGATCCTTACCCAACCTCTCCAAGAAATTAGATGAGGGAAGGGGCCAAAAATATTATTCATCCCAGGCTCCAAAGACAGAAATCTTATCTCACCTGCTGAAAAAGTGAGATCCTTGGGTGGGCTGGAAATTAGGCAAGACAGACAAAATGGAACAACAGAAATTCTGAGTTTTGGCGTCTTCCCATGAGCGGAGGGTGTCAGAGGCAGGGGCAGCAGGAACAAAGTTCTGAGGGCTTCTCCAAGGCCACTGTCCAGGTTGCCTGCTTGGCCGCTTCATTCCTCACAAAGGCAAAGGCTTCCAGACTTCTATGCATGGTCGTCCTTGGGCTGCCCAGCTCCAGCAAGGGCACTGTGTGCCAAAGGATCACCCAGAACGCTGGCCTCCAGCATCTCCCCAGTGGCCCCTTTTTGCAGGAGAACATCAAGGCCAACAAGGCCAGTACAGAAGACCAGTGCACAGAGAAAGGTCTTTTGGTTCCAGATCGGGAGATCATAGGCCAAATGAAGTCAGAGCTGGAAAAGAGGCGTGGTCAGCACTGGCTATGAGGTGATTTCTCTAAGACATTAATTAGTTCAGGCTGAAGCCCTGGGCAGAATCTATGACCTGGATCTGGTGATCACTTTGAACATTCCACGTGAAATACTGAAGGATCATCTCAGCCAATGTTGGATCCACCTTCCTAATGGGAGTGTATATAACCTGGAGTTCAATCCATCTCACTCATCTTCCTTTTACCCATGCCTCTGACACCCTCTGCTTACAGGAGGACTCCAAAACTCAGAATTTCTGTTGTCCTAGCCCATTCTGTCCTGCCTAAATCCAGTGTTTCTCTCATGTATCTATTCTCTACCTATTTACCTTTTATACACACATATTCTCTAATAGCCATCACCATGCTTTTCCTATACTCATCCCTCCTCCACCTACCTACCAATCCACTCATCTACTTTCCATCCAGACAGATGCTATTAATAGACCCATTCATCCCATGTGTCCACAATTCATTTTTTCTCTTAGGAGTGACACCTTCTTTTCTGCATCCATGCCTCATAGAATCTCTTCAGACACTCTGGAATGAAAGGATTTGGCTTCTGCTATACACATCTGTTTTCTCCCTTCCTAGACTATTAAGTAATAGATAGTTACTGCTTTTATCCCTCTGAAGTTCCTGAACTATGCTGAGAAGCTATCTCAGCCAGCTTCTTGAACAGAAGGACCAGGTCCTCAAGGACTAGGCTGGATTTCAAACGGTGTATGACCCAAGCTCTAGCTGATGTGACAGTCGTGTTGTTGCCATAGTAGCCATGATGGTGATGGTCTCTGTGTCTCCCCATCCCCCAAGGACTTTTGAACCGTAGCACCAGTGGGCCTGAGAATGCCAAGGGCTACAGCCTGGGCTTCACCCTATGTTCTCTGGTATGTGCCCCTCTGGGGACAATGAGGTTGCAGCCAGTTGCTCTCAGGGGTCACTTCTCTGACTTGGAGAGACCGTGCCCACAGTTCATTTTTCTCTGTGAGGAGGGACAGCTTCTCTTCTCCACCCATGCTCTCTCTGTAGAGCCTCTTCTTTTCAGATGTCCTGGAATGAAAGGACAGCTTCTGCTATTTGTGTGGAACTGTATTTTTTTTAACATCTGTTTTCTCCCTTTCTAGGCTATAAAGTAATACAGATAGTTGTTGCCTTTTTCCCTCTGGAATTCTTTCCTGAGAGTTGAGCCCTAGAGGGACAGTGTTGAATCATTTACATACCAGGAAGCGAGCTCTGCGGAGGGTCTACTTAAAACGGCGGATCTGATTCTCATGGGTGAATTCCGTGCCTGTCTTTTTTGTGAAAACATAAAATCCACAGAGTCTTTGGGGAATCCTCGAAAAATAAGAAATATGCACTTACATAAATATGAAAAGGTCCTATCTTATGGACAGATGCAATAAGAACATATGGGATTACTGCACTCAAATAATAGCTTTTTTATTCAAGATTTTAAAAAACGTATTTTGAGCCCTGGCTGGTGTAGCTCAGTAGATTGAGCTCAGGCCTGTGAACCAAAGGATCGCGGTTCAATTCCCAGTCAGGGCACATGCCTGGGTTGCTAGGCCTGTTCCCGGCAGGGGACATACAAGAGGCAACCGCACATTGATGTTTCTCTCCCTCTCTCCTTCCCTTCCCCTCTAAAGATAAATAAATAAATAAATAATAAAAATAAATAAATAAAATATTTTTAAAAAAAACGTATTTTGAAAATGCCGTTGAATGTTGATGCTGACACCATTTTTATCCTGTGAGGGACCTGAGATTATGAGCCTAATAAATTAAAGGGAATTGGTAAAGGGCATTTACCAATTGGTAAAGGGAAATGGCAAAGGGAATGGAGTTGAGGAAACGCGTCGCACTGGCTGTGCCTAGACTAAGTGTGACAGTTTTGTAATTACGAGAAAACAAAATCTTTTTTCTATTCCAAAGATTCAATAGGGTGGCCATAAAGTCGAGAATGATAGACAGTACTACTTTGTCATCGTAATGTAATATCAGCAAGTCATTTATTAAGGAATTGCTTGGTTTCCAGACTTTGTAGCCACCTCGTATAATTGTTCCTCTGCTCTGGGAAGGACAATGACATTTATTCCTGTTGCCTTAAAAAAATATTCTTCTTTATGAAGTGCAATTCTCCCCAGTGAGGGTCCTTTACCATTCCTAGGAGTGACTTTGGGGAGATGTACAGGATATGGGAAATGGTGCGATCCCCGATTCCCTATTCTATCTACTCCCTGCTCCTTCCCTTCCTTCCAGCAAAATAGACAGCTATAGCCAACGTCAGGGTTTCTCAGCATGTCTCAATAGTGTTGGCTGTTTCAGCGATTGTCCAGCAACTGAGGAACCTTTGCTAGGTGAGGCCAATACAAGACAAACATCTTCTCCAGGGTCTTTGAAAGATGATGCTTGTTTTATGTTCAGTGACCTAAAAAATCTATTTCTAGTTTTCTTCAACAAACTCCTTCAATGATTTTATAACATTAAAGTTTTTTAAAAAAATATGTTGACCAAAGTAAAATTCAAGGGACATCTTTTCTTGGTTTTCCTTCTGCTGCCACAAACACAGTTCCTTCACTGTTACGTGGAAACAGTAGTTTGGATGGTCTCTGAGATTGCCACCCGACCTCGAGGTCTGTGATCATAACCAGCTCTGAAGTCATCATGCTTCCCATTGTCCTGACAGCCTTCCCACTTAACCAGAGCTTAAAGATATTGCTGCGTTTAAAACCTTTTTGACATGGAGGGACGTTTTGGTACCTTTCTTTGGTTGGAGCTCTCCCTTCTCATGAATAGCTAAAGCAATGGACAATATTTGCTGCCACCTGGGATCTTTGGTTTTGGGGCTCTGATGCTGACCAGGAAATGGGGGTCCTCGTGGTAATTCCGCACTGTGTATACAAAGAACGTATGTCTCATTTGCACTCAGCTGGGTTACAGGGTCTCGGGAAGTGTCCGTGCCTAACTGATGAATTGCATTTATTACCTTTCACTTAACTAACAGTACCTTTCTTTGTTGCAGTTAATTTTGCCAGAGAGACAATTCCTAAATCACAGTCAGTCACAGTATGAATTGTTTTCTCTCTCTTCCTCTCCATTTTTCATCACTTCCTTGTCTATTTGGTTTTTCAAAAGAAGAACCCAGTAATGGAGACTACTTTTAATACAAGAATGTGGTCTGGTCATAAGCTATCATCCATTTTCATATTTAGCTGATGCTGGCTGGTTTCCAGAGCAGACGTGTGCAAGACCCAGACGTCGGGAAACCTTGAAGCTATATTCCAGCGACAAAAACAAGTCTACTTCCTGCAGCTGTGCAGATGGGTTATAATTACGGTTGTTTATAAATGCCATGCCTTATCTTCCCTTTGACAAATTGCACAGTTGTGGCCAACATAAATGCCATTATCTGTACGCTTCAGGGAATTCCCCAATTTAACCCTAATTAACGTGTGTGTGAATGTGCACGTGTGTGCGCACATGAGAAGGAGAGTGAGAAAGGATGGTAAGACATTTCCAAAGGGGAGAAAGCTCTTGTATGGCATAGGTGTTCCTTTCCCCCTTAGCAGTAACTAGGCTATTCCCAGAAGCACAGCTTCATTCTTGAAGTAAAAGTTTCCCTCCGTAAAACTTTTCGAAGGAGCAGCGCACCTAGAAGATTCTCCCTGGCGTTAGCGTGTGTCTGACTCCATTTCATTAAGTCTTTCTTTTCTTCATTTTTAAAGCTTTGGGTACAAAGTCAGAAATGCACTAAATAAACACAAACTGATTTGTATTTAATTTAGAGAAGAGTAAAGGGAAGAAAAACTAAAACTCAGTCTTCACGTAAGCCCCAAGGTGCTAGGGATTAGAGGGCTTTTCTAGTTTTATGAGAATGTGTACTACTGGTTTTTATACACTGTTTTTTTTTAGATAAACAGACCTCTGGGGGACATGGTTGGGTTCCAGTGGCGTTTCACTGTGATCCCTTTCAAGCTCAAATCAGCTCTCTAACCTAATGACAACTTGTTTCTTTGGTTTACTGTCCTGTGAAAGGCCAGCTCCACTTTTCTAGAAGTCACATGTTTAGGATGAGTCAGGGTCTTTTCAGTGTGAAAGCCATCAGCTCTCTCGATGTGGGTGACTTGGGCGTATGTGCTTAATTCAAAGTATCTAAACCTAATCTGTAAATGCTCTTCTAACTATTCATTGTGTTATTGATTATTTTGATTATCTTACTTAAGGATCATTCATACTTTTTAATTTGATAGAAATAAAGGGTTTTTTTCCTGCTAAAAAATAATTCTGAGTTTTTCTTTACTTGCAAGAACATTTTACCTGACTTGGGGGCCCTGGGAACCATCTGGATGTTTGTAGACCCTGTGGGTCTTTAGCCCCTGTCCTTACCAAAGGCCTTTCATTCTCTTTGGACCCACAGTTCCTCTCCACCTTCAATTCCATAGTAAAATACCATATTTACACTAATATCAGAAAATTCCCTAGTGACCTGTGGCAATAACTTAGACACTCAGCTCCCTCTTAACTTGATCTCCGACACTCACTTGCTGGGTGACATTAAGTTGACATCTTTGGCTTTGCTGGGTCTTCATGATTCCAACCTGGAAGAGGAGGAAATGGGGCCCGATGGGCCCCAAGAATCCTTGCACCTAGGTATCTCAGCTTTCCATTTCCTCCTGCGCTGAGTTTGGGAGAAGGCAGGTAGGTAGTAGACATAAGAGGGACAGGGTTGCTGAAGACACCTTGGTCGTTCGTTAGAAAATCTATTCCTTAGTGTCTGTGGGGGGATCTAGTGAGATAGTGAAATTGATGAGATGGGATTGTGTAGTGCAAGCATCCGGCATTAAGCTTTTTTATTGTGATGTAAGTACCTGAGGTTAAGCTTTTGATTGCAAAGGTGTTTATTTCCAAGACACCCACCTCTAATAAACATATTTCCAGCCAGAAGACACAGCCATTAGCAAAACAACTAGATAAAGGATTAGACTGCCCCCATCCATGAAGTCCCCTTCTTTAGGAAGCCCTGAGTAACCTAGAAAGCTGACCCCTGGAGTGACCCTGCTTCTCCCTTCCCATGCCCCAATTCCCACTTTTATGCTTCTAATTCTCTAACAAAGAGTGAACTGTGAAACCCTATATACTCCACACTTGGACTTTAATAAAGCCAGAGCCCCACATCTGCACTTCCTGCCCCTCTCTCTGCCCTTGACCTTGCTTTGTGGCCCTCCAGCCTACTGTGTATCCTTTGGGACCTGTGAGTGATAAATCTTCAAAGTCCCCTGACGGTTTTGTAGAGGTGAGTCCCGCCGTCATAGTAAGGGCCACAAGGGCTGGTCCAAGCACCACCCTGGTCCTGGTGGTGGTAGGGGCATGCCTGTGGGGCTCACTACCTGAGTGAATACAGCCTCCTGACTGCAGACATTCCTAGCCAAGGACATCACTACCCACAGGCTGAGGGGCTCTGTCTGTGATCCTAAATTTTGTGACCATCTAGTCACTCACTGATGATAAGGTTGGCTTTGGACGGCTTCTGTCCATCAGGTAGGAAAACTGGAGAACAAAGCTTGGCCCAGAAGTGCAATAGCTAATTTGGAAAGGGAATGGGACCCTTAGAGATGACATTTACTCTTGGAAGAGTGTCTCTCCCTCTACGAAGACTGGTTGACTGGCTCATGTTTTGGATCCTGTGGCTGCAGGAAAGGTGCCAGGTAGTCCAGCACTCTCTCGAGTGGCCTTTCCAATATTCTGATTAGAATCCAGCAACGCTGCTGTGTTACTGACTTTATTGAACCGTAGTCTCTCGGGCCAGTCTCTTTGCTTCCCAGTTCCTCCTCAGACAACAAGGAGTTTGCACCAGGCGATAGAAGCTTTCTAGAAGCTCTGGCATTCTCTCCTGCTCTCAAAGCAACACAACATTGACAAACTCTATCTGTTGACTTTGCTGCCAGCTTGCTTCCTTCCCCACATGCTGCTCTGAGGCAACTGTGCAACATCTTTACTCTTTGGCCTTAGTCGAAGAGTATCAGTGACCTAAAGAGAAAAGAGGGAGGGACAGGAGGAAAATGTGGGAAAGGGAGAAAGAGACACAGAGGTTCCAGGAGATGCACTGAGAAAGGAAAAGCCAGACATAGACACAGAGAGGCACAGAGAAACAAAGAGATACCAAGAGATCGAAAATAAACAACCAACCAACACAACACATTGTCAGAGACAAAGGGGTGTGCCAGTACGTAGATCACATGGAAAATGAGTAGAGAATGAGGACATTCCACAAGTCTCAAAGTTCTCAAGAAGACCCCATTCACTCCTGAGGTAGCCTGGAGAGTGAGACAAGCTTTGTCCACTACCCCCTCTGGTTGACCAAGTGGCCCGGCCCAGCCCAAGGGGCTAAGGATCAGGAGCTATCCAATAAGAGACCTTTCCCCAGGGCTGTGGGCTATATGTGCCAGCTAGTCACACCGATAA
Source organism: Glossophaga mutica (assembly GCA_039655065.1). Taxonomy (NCBI): domain Eukaryota; kingdom Metazoa; phylum Chordata; class Mammalia; order Chiroptera; family Phyllostomidae; genus Glossophaga; species Glossophaga mutica. The sequence goes on along the minus strand of CM077312.1, from coordinate 97,546,830 downwards.
TCTCAGGAACTTGGTGTTCCCAGGAAGAAAGGGGGAGGCTGGCTTGACTCCATAGCTAAGATACTGACGACTGAAAAAATAGGCTGGACAAAGGCAGCCGGACATTTTCACTTTCTGGAACCACCAGACGGACAGGCCAGCTCTTTTTCAGAATGGTGTCTTCTGGACTTTTGAGGACCCTGGTGCTACTCATGCTTGTAGTGGATGTCCAAGTATTTACTCTGAGTAACTTGTTCTCACCCAGTAAGTATCGGGGCCTCAGCCCTGCCTGGGAGAGAGGGAAGGGCTGCTGGAAGGAAGGAATGAGGAACAAGTGTTCCTCAGACTCGAGTTGCTTTTCACTGTCTTAGCTTTGGTCCTGGGTTGGGAAAGCAGAGAGATAGTTGAAGTGTTTCTTCCTATTTCCCTCTCTGTGGAAGATCCCTTCCATGAATGCGAGAATCCAGATCTAAAGCAACCATTACTTTCAGCCCCTTGGAAGTAGAAGGTTTTTCTTGGGGGGAGTGGGCGAAGGGTTGGGTGAGTCATGGGATAAAGCATTTGTGGGGGGGTCCGTAGGAGTCCAGGAAGCCTAAGGGACCTTCTCCTCACCCCACAACGAAGATAGCCCCCCTCCTCAGGACATCATCCCTATGAACTCCGGATTCTTCAAATATAGCCCAGTAAAGTAGCCCTGCACCCCAGGAGTTCCTTGACTTTGGTATAAAAGACAGTACTCAAAAATTCCTTTGAACTTCAGACAGTAATGCTCCATAACTATATAGTATTAATGATAATTGCTGCCATTTATGGAACATTCAGAAAGCAGGGATTTAAAGAGAGGGATCTAGAGTCACACTTGGTGGTCCAAATTTTGGTTCCACTACCCAGTAGCCATGTCACCTTGGACAAGTTACTTAAATTCCACGTGCTTCAGTTTGCTTACCTGCAAATGGGGATATTAATAGAATTTCCCTCATCGAGCTATCATGGAGACTCAATGAGAGGACACATTTAAATTGCTTAGGAGAGTGCTTGGACTTTGGCAAATACTTAGCAAATGTTAGTTAATATTACTGTGCATCAGTTACTATGATTATAGCTTTACACACTGCCTTGTTTCTTCCTCACAACTCTGTAAGGCTACAGTGATTTTATCAGGGAAGAAACCAAGGCTCAGAAAGAGTAAGTGGTAAAGCCAAGAGTTAAGCATTTAAAAACCTAACTGTCTGACACCAGGATGAGTGATATCAATCGCTGTAAATAGCACCCCTCAGAAGGAACTCCCAAACACTGAGTCCCCAGCCAGGCCAAAATGACCAGGTTCGTTTAGATCAGTGGCTTTCCATAAGGTGATCTTGCCTTCCAGGGGACATTTGCAAAGTCTGGAGATATTTCGAGTTACGACTGGGGAGGGCTACTGGCATCTGGTGGATAGAGACCAGGGATGTTGCTAAACAGTCTGTGGTGCATGGGACAGCTCTCTTTCCCCCATCAATTACCCAGCCAGAATGTCCCTAGTGTCAAGGCTGAGAAATCCGGCCTTCAAAGGGACGGGGACAGAGGATAGGACTAAGGATGGGATACGAAAGGAGAGAGGGAGGGGTGGTTGGGAGGGAGAGCAGTGGAGGCAGTGCTGGGAGGTACGAAAGGGCCCCCCGAGGACAAGGGCTCCTGGAGATGAGCGAAGCAAATTCCCCTGAATCCCCAGAACTGCCTTGGGTCTGGAGAAGAGTGGACACTGTGCCCTCCATGACTCATGGTGGTAAGACTGTTCCTTTTGCAGAGAGATGCCCCAGAATCCGAGAGAAATGTGAATTCAAAGAAAGGGATCTATGTAAGAAGGACAAAAATTGTCCAGACAACATGAAGTGCTGCGTCTTCAGCTGCGGGAAAAAATGTTTAGACCTGAAACAAGGTATGATTCAGAGCGTCGGGCTAACCAAGCCTTCTCCCCAAGCCCTTGCTCTCTGCCCACTTGGGCTGGCTTCGTCGCTGGTTTGCTAAGGGTCGGCCTCTGGGCAACACTGCTGGACTCGGGAGACCTGGTAACAGCACCCACCCCTGCCCCCGGCGGGATGGATGTCTGACATGAGACCGTATCTTCATTTTGTCCGGGTTCGGTTTCTTCCCCCACCAAAAGGGCATAAGGGTGTGGTTGAACCAGATTTTCTCTTGGCTACTTTCTACCCTTACTACTTTGGGCCCCCCCGCCCCCCATACCGACATGGTCGCCGCGAGTGATAATGACGCTCTCTGCGCTGGAGTGCCCACCTCTCTCTCTGCCTAATCCGGCAAGTCTGACCCGGCACCAGGAAACCCCCGACCCCTGCAGACTGGAGCGCTTTTCCTTTGCTGCTACAGTCTTCACTCCATGCCCATCTCCCAGGTTCCCGAAAGACTATCGAAGATTCTCTACTCATTCGTTTAACAAATGCTGAGTCTCTGAGAGTCGGTGGGATTTGACCAAGGTGGCCAGGGAAGTTGAGGAAAGCTTCCCTGAGAAAGCAAAACTAGAATTGAATTCAGAAGGGCAGGTAGTCAATTTAGGCCAAAAGTGGGTGGAAGGGCTTTCTGGGCACAGGGAACAGCATGTACTTATTAGTGGAGTTGAGGGAGTATCAGCGTGGTGCAAGGAAAAAACATGGAAGGTAGGTAGGGTCTGGTGGGCTAGAGTCTCATTTTGATCTTAAGAGCAACGGAAACTCCCTAAGGTGGGTGACAGCATGAACAGGTTCCCACTACGCCTGCAGAGGAGGAGTGGAATGTCCCGAAGGACTTCAGGGTGAAAGGAAATGGCAGCTTGGACGAGGGAGGTGGCTGAGGGGATGAAGAAGAATGGGGTGTGTCCCATAGGCCTTTAGGAGGTAAAGCAAACAGGACTGGACAATGGAGCAGAGCGGGGAGGCAGGGGGTGGTGAGTTGTTCCTTTGCCTGCAGATGAGGGATTCCGAATTCAGACTTCCTGAGTTCAAACCTCAGCTCCAGGTTTCACCAGCCTATTTGCCTTGGGGGTGGGGGGCAAATTAGTAACTTTCCCTCACAGTGCCTCGGTTTCCTCAGACAATGAAAGGACCAACGCGAGAGGTTATTTGGAGGACTCAGTGCGGTGACGCACCTGGAGCGCTGGGAGCACTGCCCGGTGGACGATACTCGTGTGACACATGTTAGCTTAAACGCCCGTCGCGCGTGCCTGGGAGCGCTCGCGCAGCAGGACCGCCCCTTTTCTTGGTCTCCTGGAGTGCCTAGCACACAGCTGGTGCTCCATGAATGATGCAGTCCAAGTCCAAGACTCTTCATTCATTCTTTGCTTTACCCTCAGCGTTCTGGCAGATTCTACACCGTGCCAGAGTGCCTGCTAGGAATGGGGTTCCAAGATGAAATCAGACACAATCGGTTCATTAGAAACTCACAACCTCACGGTCAAGGCCAAAGATGGACACAAATGATGAATGCACTATTCAGAAGCCCCATTGAAAGATGCTCGTCCAATTCAGGCCCGTGAGGGGGGTGGAATGCAGAATGGAGTCAGAGACCCCGCACCAGAGCTGATGGCCCAGAAAGGTTTTGAAGGGACAAAAGGAGTGTCGCCGATGAACGACAGGGGGCTGCGCAGAGGGGCTGCGCAGTGAGAGGTGTGGAAGTGGGGGACAGCACGGCGGGTCGCAGGTGCAGGAGCGAGGGGCCCGGAAGGGAACTGCGGTGGGGAGGAGGCCGGAGCCACAGGCCGGAGCCAGATCGGGAATGCAGAATGCTGCGATCAGCTCTGCTTCAGATCCAGCAGGCCCTTCTCTCTGGCTGGCAGCACAAAGGATGAATTGGAAGGAACAGGGGCGGAGGCAGGAAGGTCAGTTGGAGGCCATCTCAACTGTCCAGGCACGAGACACTGAGATTTGAAGCGAGGGGCGGATGTGGTGCATATGTACGATGGAACATGACTCAGCCCTAAAAAAGAATGAAATCTCCTCCTTTGTGACAACCTGGGTCAGCCTAGAGCGTATTATGCTCAATGAAATAAGTCCGACAAAGACACACACATAGGATTTCACTTATATGTGGAATCTAATAAAACAAACAAACAGACAAACAAACCAGAAACAGATTCCTAGGTACAGTGAACAAGTGGGTGGCTGCCAGATGGGAGGGCAGTTGCAGGGCTGGGTGAAAATGTAAAGGGGTGAAGAGGTACGAACTGGCAGGTACAAAATCGTCCCGGGGATGTCAGGTACAGCAGAGGGAATACGGTCAGTGACACCGCAGTAACTATGTACGGTGCCCGCTGTGTGGGTGCTGGAATGTCAGGGGGATCACCCTGTAAAGTACGTGACTGTCTGACCACTATGCTGTCCGCCTGAAACTACTACCAAAGAATACTGAATGTGAACTGTAATTAAAAAAATTAAAAAATATATTGTAGCAACTGCGTATGGTAGGTACCGGACTTACCGAGGGGATCGCTTCGTGAGTTATAATAGAAAATAAATATCTAATCACTACGCTGTCCACTTGAAACTGCTATAATATTGAATGTCAACTGTAATTGAAAAATAAATAAAATTTTATGAGAAAGAGCGACAGAGAGGTTAGCTATGAGGAAGTGAAAATCCGCAGAACTGAACTATTTAGCTGAACTCCTAGTTTCCGGTCTATGTTAGTTTGCTGGGGCTGCTGTAACAAAGTACCACAAACTGGGTGGCTGTAACAACAGAAAGGTATTTTCTTACAGTTCTGCAGGCTAGAAGTCCAAGGTCAAGTGTTGGCAGGGTTGGTGCTTTCTCAGATTGTGCAGGCGAGTCTGTTGCCGGCCTCTTCCCTGATCTCTGGTGGTCTGCCGGAAATCTTGTAAACCTCTGTCTTTATCTTCACGTGGCGTTCTCCCTGTGTGTGTCTGTGCTCAAATTTCTCCTTTTTTATGAGTCCATCAATCATGTCGGGTTAGAGATGCACCCTATTCCAGTATGACTCATCTCATCTCAGCTAATTACGTCTGCCACAACTCCATTTCCAAAAAGGGTCACACTCTGACGTACGAGGGTTAGGTCTCTACCATATGAAGGGTGAGGGGTTGGGGAGAGATGCAATTCAACCCACAGCTGGACTGAAGCAAACTGCAGAAAGAAAAGGTGCTTGACCTTCTGAAAAAACCATCCTCTCCTTCCCTGCAGCAACCTGCACTTTACTCACAATCCCATATTCTCTTCTTGACATGATTTGGAAAGCAGAGGAAATGGCTTGCAGTTTGTAATTTTCAAGGCACTTTCATATCTTTTAACCATTCAGGGAGTATTTATTGAGCAGCTACTCTCTGCCAGGCACTGTGCTAGAAGCTGCTCATTCAGGGACAATCAAGGAGTTCACAGCTTAGGGGGCCAGGAGGGCGGTCTCACTTGCCCCCCAGGACAGCCCTGTGCAACAAGCAGAGTGGCATTTTGCATTTCCACTTCACAGAGAAGGAAGTCAAGGACAAGGCAGGTAATATCGGAGGGTGGTGGGCAGACACTGAATTAGGAAAAGAACCTGGAAACCAGAGTCTGCTCACTCTCTAGAGAGACAACGAGGCCAGTGACCAGAAGGGAAGGGAGATACCGATGTTCTCCAGGGATGTAGGCACCCAAAGAGCTCCACTTTGGGGGTCTCCCCGCAAAGGGAGCTGGGCCCCCGAGGTCTGACAAGGTGAAAGGAGCCCACTCAGTGTCCTCTATGGGGGTTGCTGGAGGGACAGTAACAGCTGTATTCTTTGGGGTGGCCGTTCTTTAAGTTCTCGACTCCGGGGTCTCCCTGCAGACATATGCAGTTTGCCGAAAGAACCTGGGCTCTGCTTCGCTTTGTTTCATCGCTGGTGGTATGATAAGAAAAACGATACCTGTTACAGCTTTGCCTACGGCGGCTGCCAGGGAAACAATAACAACTTCCAGTCCGAAAACCTGTGCCTGAACATGTGCTCCAAGAAACGTGAGTCCCAAGGGCCCCAATCTTTCGTCCTCGCCAGGGCCCCATGGGAGGTCTGGGTGTTGGCTAGTGTAATCTGGGAAGGCTGCAGTCTTGGTGGACCAGGTGCAGACAGAACCAGCTCCAATCAGGAGGTGGGGATACATCTCACAGAGGGTTGGACAGTGGCTTTCTGCAAACTGAGGTTGGGAAGGGACGTGGTCATGAATCAAAGCTGGCAAGTATGAGGGGTGGAGGGAGGATGCAGATGTGGTGAAATCTCAGGGACCCAACTTCAGAGAGCTCACAGGACATCCAGCCTCGCACTGGACGTGCTGACTGACCACCCTAGGCCATTAATTCCTCATTACAACTTTTTGCTAGTAGTCCACTCCCATCATCCACTCCTGTCCACATCCATTTTTCCTTTAAGGTGAGTCCTAGCTTCTCAAAGTAAGCCCAGTTCCTTTTGATGTCCTATGCAAGATGTACAAACATGACTTCAAGACTAGTTCTGAAGATAGGCGAGCCCAAAATCCTCAGCTGGTCCTGTCCTATATTCAACAGGGTCCTCCTCCCGAGCGTAAGGATACACTGGAACAACCTTCAGGCTTTGATTCATGATTCAAGGCTCTGTCTGTGTGCCTGATCGATGCTCCAGGATGGGCTCCACTGTTCCACTCCCAGCATTCAAAGGCCTTAGCCCTTCCCAAAATGGAACCCCAGGATCTGCCTCCCTCTTCCTCCATCTCAGTCTCTTTTTATACATAATATCCTGTTTTTCTTGAAAATCCCTCCTTCCCTCCCTCCCTCCCTCCCTCCCTTTGATTCCAGAGAGAGGGGAAGGGAAGGAGAAAGAGGAGAAGAGAAACATTGATGTGAAAAAGAAACATCAATTCATTGCCTCCTGCATGCACCCCTATGGGGACTGAACATACAACCCAGACATGTGCCCTGACCGGGAATCGAACCCACGTTTTAGTTTGTGGGACGACACCCAAGCAATTGAGCCATACCAGCCACAGCCATAATATCCAGCTTTGATCCTATTTCTATAGTCCAACTTCTAGCACCCCCTGTTTATACCTGCACAGCTCCCAATTTTTCCCAATAAAGTGCTCTGTTTGACCCTGCACCTCTGAGGCTGAATGATTCACATCTGCTGGCACATTATGGTTTGTGGAGAATAAAAGCTCACTGGGGATCCTGGAGACACCATTCAGGGGCGTGAAGAAAATCAGAACCTTGAAAGTTGAGAACCCCAGGGATATTGTTATCCTTTCTGTTTCTTCAAAAAAATTTCATACCCTTTTAAGACAAGGGCCCATAGGCATTGCCTTATTTTGGAGCCCCCAGAAATTGGTCCTAGGACAAGGACATGGGTGAAAGTATTTTATTTGGGACACAAATGTAGGGAGTGAGGTGAGTGATACAGGAAAGCAAGAAATTGATTATGAGCAATTTCACTACTACTACTGTGGGAAACTATAGTTTAATCCTACTGGAGACCTTCTAAGGGACCGTGTAAAACATGCCTCCATATTTTTAAAAATCTGTCTTCGGTTATGGGGAAGCTGAGGTGTGTATCCACTGATTTCCATACCCTAGTGGGTGTCTGGGGGCGTGAAATCCCTCATTTTTCCAGGCTGTTCTGCATATAATCTAAGCAAGCTCCCAGGAGCCATAAAAAACCCACAGCAGAGAAGTAGAGACTCTGAAGCTCGAGGTGCAAAGCTGTCAATGTGCACTGACTATTATTCAGCCATAAAAAGGAATGAAGCACAAATAGACACTACTCTATAGATGAGCCTCAAAAGCATTACGCTAAGTAAAGGAAGCCAGACACAAAAGGCCCTACGCTCTGTAATTTCATTTATATAAAACATCCAGAATAGGTAAATGCATAGAGGTAGAAAATAGTTTAGTGGTTTCCAGGAGCTGGAGTAGGCTGAGCGATAACACAGTGACTGTTAACGGGTATGGGGTTTTCTTTTGCAATGACAAAGCTTTGGGACTGCCGATCAAGATGGCGGCATAAGCAGACACGGTTCACCTTTTCACACAATCACATCAAAATTACAACTAAAACATAGAACAACCATCATTCAGAACCATCAGAAATCAAGTTGAATGGAAGTCTGACAACAATGGAATTAAAGAAACCACATCCATCCAGACTGGTAGGAGGGGCGCAGGTGCAGAACAGGCTAGGCCCTCACCCACGTGTGGTGAATAAAAATTCAGGACAGATATCTCAGGAATGAGGAGTCCCAGCCCCACACCAGGCCCCCCAGCCCAGGGTTCCCAGGAAGATAAGTCACCACAACTGCTAGCTACAAAAACCCATGGGGATTGAATTGGTGGAAGAAACTTCTAGAGCTCCAAGCAGTTCCTCTTAAAGAAACCACACATGGACTCACCTTCTCAGACTCACTCCCTCTGAGCTCCAGCAACAGGGTAGCAGCTTGAAAGGCACCAGTGGTACACAGGCATCAAGGTGGGCAGAGGCCATTGCCCCTTCTCTAAATCTTCCCCCTCACAGAGCTGGCAAGCTGGTGCCATATCCGAGACTCCATCAACCTGGCTAACACTATTTGACCAGCCTTGGAGATCCTCAGAGACTCCACCCCACCCAATTTATGGGCCCACCCAAATTGCTTTTCCATATGAATGGCTGGCTTTGGCTCATGCCTCACAACTTCCTAAATCCTATCAAACAAGCAACAGCTGGGCTCAGTGAACCCTAGGCCTGGCACTGGCAGTAGCCAGCCTCATTTCACTGCTTGGCTTTGCTTGGGAATCTCCAAAGCCCAGCATAAGCATCAGCCATCTCAGATTCCTTTATAACTCAGGCAGGGTGGCCCTGGGCAGAACACAAGTGGGGACTGAACTTGGCCTGCACCACCTGGGAAACTTCAAGACCAGTGCACCCAGTGGACAGCTACAGACCACACTGGAGCACTACCACCATGCCCCTGAACAGCTGATCCTCCACAGAGGATGGAGGTTTGTGGTAAGTGGTTATAGCCAATCCCTGCAGCTGACTGGCCTGGGTAAATCCCTCCCATTGATCTGCCAGCAGCAATCAAGGCTCAACTACAAGAGGAGGGTGTACTTAGCTCACACGAAGGGCACACCTCGAGTACCCAGTTTGGGTGATAGGGAAGGCTGTGCCACTGGACCCTACTGGACACCTACTACATTAAGCCACAGTACCAAGACATGGAGTCAAAGCAGCTCTATCTAATACATAGAAACAAACACAGGGAGGCTGCCAAAATGAGGAGGCAAAGAAATATGGTCTAAATGAAACAACAGATCAAAACTCCAGAGAAAGAGCTAAACGAAATGCACATAAGCAATCTATTAAATGTAGAGTTCAAAACACTGCTTGTTGAGTATGCTTAAGGAACTTACTGAGGACCTCAGCAGCAAAAAAAGATCCAGTCAGAAATAAAGGACACACTAATTGCAATAAAGAACAATTTACAAGGAAACAACAGTAGAGTGGATGAAGCTGATCAATGATTTGGAACATAAGGAAGCAAAAAGCAACCAATCAGAACAACAAGAAGAAAAAGAAAATCCACCCCCCCAAAAAAAAAGGGTAGTATCAGCAGCCTCTGTGACAACTTTAAGAGGTCCAACATTTGCATTGTAGGTGTGCCAGAAGGAGAAGAGAAGAGCAAGAAATTGGAAAACTATTTGAAACAATAATGATAGAAAACTTCCCTATTTGGTGAAGGAAATAGTCATGCAAGTCCAGGAAGCACAGAGAGTTCCAAACAAGATGGATGCAAAGAGACCCATTCCAAGACACATCATAATTAAAATGCCAAAGGTTAAAGATAAAGAGACAAGCTTAAAAGCAGCAGGAAAAAAGGTTACCTACAGGGGAGTTCCCATAAGACTGTCATGATCTCTGAAAAGAAACTTTGCACGCTAGAAGGGATTGGCAAGCAATATTCGAAGTCATGAAAAGCAGAGACCCACTGCCAAGTTTGCTCTACCCAGCAAAGCTATCACTTAGAATCGAAGGGCAGATAGCTTCCCAGACAAGAAAAAACTAAAGGAGCTCATCATGATTATTATATGAAATGTTAAAGAAAAGATCAAAACTATGAATAATAAAATGGCAAAAAAATACAAATCTATCAACAATTGGGGTTTATTTCATTTCTGCTCCTATTTAAGTATGTGATGTGAGTAACAGAGTTTTTCCTTTATGGGCCTTCGTTTCCCCATCTGTAAGAAAAATGGCATTAGACCACATCATCTCTTGGCTACTCTTCTGTGGTCTTCTGAGTTGCCCAATAGCCAGTGAAGTCCCATCAAATGTTAACATGTTGTCAGGTGATATAAGAGATAGGTATATGATTGTTATTTCCTGGCCTTTCCCCCTCCCCCAGGCCGCTCTGTCTATATAAGCCCAAGATGCTTCCCCTAACCACCTTTGACTTCCTTTACTCTCTCCTCTCTGCCCATATATGGCTGAGCTCTAAAGAAGACCATTAAGGGATATTCACCCACTTATTTATCTCACAAATATTTACTAGTGCCCCGGACATGTATGATGGGTTCCACTTGCTCATTGTATCCAGGGAGCTCAGGAAAGCTTTTTCTGGTAAAGGGACCCACAACTTAAGACCTGAAAGGTCTTAAACTATGGGGTCCTAAAAAAACTCTATGTGTACCTCATGGTGCTATGCAGAAAACAGTTGTTCAATAAAAGCTTCTTGAAGTTCAGGATACACTTGATTTTTTTTATTGTGAACAATCCTGAAGCATCCACTCAGTGCCAAGTTATCTGCTAGGAACTGGAGTACCCAGATGGCAAAAGGCACAAATCTCACATTCTCATGGAGGAGTCAGAAAATGCATACAAATAATTGCACAGAAGCGGTAAATGTGTGTGCAAGATTGAGAAGCAATAAAGGAAAGCAAGGAGTGAAGCATGGGGCCAGGAAATGCAGTGCAGAAGAGTTTGAGGTCTGAGAAGTGTTTTTGAAGAATGAAAAGGAATGTACCTAGTGAGCAAAAGAGGAACGGACATTTCAGGCACGTGCAAGGGCATGGAGGAGTGTAAGAGCATCACTCCTCCTTGCCTATGCCTTTGCGCATGCCTGAAATGTTCTCTGGGTAGGCAGGCACCCAAACTGCTCTTCTCTGCAATCTCTGCAGACATGTGCAATTTGCCACAGGTAGTGGGCCCCTGCTTGGCCCTCCTTCCACGCTGGTGGTATGATAAGGAAACTCAGGCATGCTCCAAATTCATGTATGGAGGTTGCCAAGGGAACAATAACAACTTCCAATCTGAATCTGCCTGCAAGTCCTTCTGCTTAGAGAAATGTAAGTCCTAGGGGTCCCATCTCCTGTGCTCATCTGGGCTAGCTACCCTGGGAGTTCTGGGTGTTGGCTGGGCTATTCCAGGAAATTGGCCAGACTGGCCAATTCAATCAGAAGGTAAGAAGGCACCTTCCGAGGGGTAAGTAGAGGAAAAAGAGGGTGGGATGGGGAGCAGGAGAAGAACTTGGCAAGTATGATAGAAACAGGGGGAGCAGAGAGAGGAAGCAAAAGTGGTGGAGGGTCCGACACTAAGTCAGAAGAAGGCCCCGCGCGTTGGCCCAGTGCTGGGCGCCATGCACCTGTCAGGCCTTTAGCTCTCACCAAACCTCATCGCCAGTTCTCGTTTCCTTCGTAAAGTGATTATAGCCAGGACAACAAATGCTCTATTGACCAAACCAAGACACTTTTGTGGAAGGGAATGCAATTACTCATTAGACTGAGATGACAGACATAAACTGGGACTCTGCTGGAAAACCCAGAGCCGCCCAAGTCGCTCCACTTCTGTTTGCTCTTCCTGTGAAAAGACGTCAAAGTGATATTATCTTGAGCACACCCACACCTTTCTTCCCCCTTTTCTCAGGCATGTACTTCTGCTCTCTTTCTCCTAAGCTTTGAGGGTCCTGGCGAGACTTGCAATGCGGAGAGCAGCAGGCAGCAGCAGCTTGTCCCAAGCTAACACCATGAACCTGTCTCCAAGGCCCCCTTTTCTCCAACTTTCCAGTGAGCTAACAGCAGCCCCACGGTGGCTCACTTCTGTCCCTGCGACTTTGACCTCTCAGTGAATCCACACAGCCCAGCGTGGTTCACTTTTTTCCTATAACGCTTCTAGAGGTCCAAAGCAGAGTACTGCCTAGGTTCTCTCCTGTCGCTTCTCCTCCCCTAAGCCCTTCTTTTGCTTCACTGTCCCCAGCTTTAACAAACCTACTATCAGAATCACACACGCAGATGTGTGCGCTCGCGCGCGCACACACACACACAATGATCTTATCTCCCCTTTTCCATTAACTGCAAGATTTTGTTCCTAAGGGGATTAGAGCCCTAGCATCTCACCCTTTTCTATCCTGCTATCTTGCAGAGTCGTCTTCTTGGCTAGGATAACCTAACCTGAACTGGAACAACCTCCAGGATCTGGCTCATAACCCCGGCTCCCTACACTTGTGCTTGACTGATGCTCCGTATTGGCTTCCACTGGCCACACCTTGGCTGCCCAGGACCTTGGCTGTTCGAAACACCAGACCCCGAGATTTGCTTCCTCCCTTTCCTCCGGCTCAGCTTCTCTTCAAACATAATGCCCTTCACCTTTGACCCTTTCTCATTACATGTCCCTGTCTCTTCAACTTTCAGGGTCTCCATGTATGTGTTGGAGGCTCTCGGTTTCTCCTAATAAAGTGCTCTGTGAGGTCTGGTTTCTCCAAGGCTGAATAATTCACATCTGATGCCCCAGTGTGGTTTTCAGAGAAGAAGGCATTGGGTCTCCTAGTGATGTCAGAAGAGGGAGAGAGGAGCAGGAAAACCCTGCACATGGAGGACTCTGGCGACACCGTTGCCCAGGTGAAGTTGTTATAAGATGCTGAAGATCCATAGCAGATCCATGTTTTCTATGCTAAAGCTTACAAGTTAGGAGTGTCCCTTTAAAATGAATAAAACTTAAACTAATAAGTGAATATTATTTCAAATGAGAAAGAAAAATTTTAGAAAGCTAACAAATACCACAAATTGCACAAGATCCATATAGATTAATTATTAAGTTTTTACGTATATAGCAGCCATCATGCAAAACTCAGTTACTGTGGAAAGATAATTAGGTCCTTTTGTTGAATGTGGCTGACCCAAAAATGATTCTGTTTTTATTTTGATTGTAGTTAGATGCATAAAATAGAAGCATGAATGCATAGCCATACTTGATATTTGTAGTCCTATAGCAATTGAAATAAATTCTCTTTGTACGATTCCATCAAGAAACCTGGTGGGGACAGGGTGGAGTGCAGGGAGGTGCCTCTCAGGACCTCAGTTTCCCACCCATAAGTTGAAGGCGTTGGACCGATGTCAAGGAATACTTCTAAATGTAAGAAGATAAGGCAGCTCAGGGGTCCTGCCAAATCTGCTAAGCGCCTGGGGCTTTTCCATCACATCAGAGCTTCCCAGTTCTTGCTTGGGGTTGACGTACATGAGTGACTGGGACAGAATCATCTGCGCTGGGAGCCCATGGACCAGAGAGGTCCTTGGAAAGAGCCAGCGTGTGCCCTGTAGTTGACAGTATCTGAGCACCTGCTGTGCGTGGCAAAGCGCTCTGAGCCCTTGTGGTGGGGTGCAGGGTCTCCATGCCTTATAATGACCTCAGTGAAAGATGCTGTATCTCTTTGTTGTCAACTGTTTGCTCATTTCTCGGCCTATTAGAACCCAGAGGACACCTCAAGTGGAATCTTTAGGTGTTATTCGTGGTGCCATGCAAACCTGGGACCCCTCGTCTTCCCTCTCCTTCCTATTCTCCCCCCAAAGCTTGTTGCAGAGCCAGAAATGCCCAGAGGAGGCTGTGGGTGGTTTGCAAACTCTGGAAATGTCCCAGTTGAGGAGGTTAGAGAGCTCCAACAGCCCCAATAACCCTCCTTTTTTCTTTTTTACAAATGTACAAATGGAGGCTACTAGTAGGGAATAGACACCCAAGATCACACAGCAAATCAATAATAGTAAAAGTGGAGCTGAAATCCAGGTTCAAGGAGCAGCAAGGTGTTGTCCCATCCCACAGCCTCATTGGAAATCAGGGTGGATGTAATGGCTACTTGTTACTTTGTTTTTTAGTAGTCAGCATCTTCAGGTCACTCCTACAGTTGAAGAAGTCAGCACCCTGAGGACTCTTTGTACAAGGTCAAACCAGCGCTGCAGTCCCAAAGCTGAAAGGCCGGGCTCTTGCTCATCGGTCGGAGTTTAGTAATGAGCACGGAAAGCAAAGTCAGTGCTTCAAGCAGAAAACTTAATACTGACAGTTGATTATATAAGTGTTGGGAGGCTCTGGACATTAAGAAAGAACTGGGGCTTGGGTAGGAACCAGAGAGAACACTCCATGCTATTCCTACTATTGCAAAACAGCAGGGTAAAGGGAGGCTAGTTCCATGAGTAGCAGAAAAGCTTTGGGCTTGGGCACCAGCATCCGGTCTCCAACGCTGGTCCAGCCATTAATCCCTACGTGACGATGAGCACGTCATTCTCCTCTCTGGTCCCCAGCTCTACACCCACACCACTGGGAAAAGATTTAAAAACAAAACAAAAAAAAAGATCTTCTCCTCACCCCAGTCTCACCTGGGACGTCGCCTTAGCTGTCATCCTTCCTGGCCCCAGTGACATCCAGAAAGATATCAGGAATGTTCATGATGGGAAAAGTGTGGCCCTACCACTGTACCAGGGGTGTCCAACCTTTTGATGTCTCTGGGCCACACTGGAAGAAGAGTTGTCTTGGGTCGCACATTAAATGCACAAACACTAACAAAACAAAACAAAAAATCTCATGATGGTTTAAGTAAATGTAGAGTCTTGTGTTGGGCCGCATTCACAGCAATCCTGGGTCACATACAGCCCGCAGGCCGAACATCCCTGCACCATGCACCTTCCAGGAAGGCCTGGGGGTCCAAGCCCTTGTGCTACGTCTGCCTCTCATCAGGTGAGCTGCGCTCCAGGGCAGTAACATGTCAGGAAAGGAGAACTGAGCCCAAGTAACTGCTGCAGAGCCCTAGGTTTTGTGTCTGAAGGACAGTTCCCACCCTGCGAAGTCAACAAGCACTGCTCTCTGAGCTTGTCTATGATATCTCAGGCATGAAACAGCACCAGCAGGCCCTGCGAGGAAGGTGGAGAGGCACTGCGGAGCCTTTTAAATCTAGTGTCTGTGTGGGAGGAGGTCAAGGATTTTTTTTTTTTTTGTAGCCAAATCACCTAAGTGGCTCACCAATACCAGTACTTTAAGAACTCAGCATTCTAGAGTCTTTAAAACATTGACAAAGAAAGAAAGAAAAAAGAAAGGAAGAAAGAAAGGAAGGAAGGGAGGAAGGGAGGAAGGAAGGAAGGAGGGAGGGAGGGAAGGAAGGAAGGAAGGAAGGAAGGAAGGAAGGAAGGAAGGAAGGAAGGAAAAGAAAAAGGTCACAAGGTATCTCTGTTTATATTCAAGCTATTTGGTGTAGAATGCTAAAAAGTATCTTCTACTAAAAATTTTACTTGGATTTCTGAAGACATAAAGTAACTCTACTCTTAAAGTGATCAACCTTATTTTGCACCTCTAGACATTTATTTTGAACATAAAAATAAGGTAAAAATAGAAATAAACTCTCTTAGTATATTGTGCTTATGATAAATGTATTTGTTACATGTATAAACAAGTCTCTCTAAGTCCCTATTCCACTGTTCTGCAAAAGGAGAATGACAATAGTATCTATTCCAAGGACTCTTTTGGTGAGAATGTAACGAGACAAGGCAGAAAATTCATTGACATACTGTCAGTGTTGAAGTGATGTTAGTTTCCTTCCCTTCTAGAAAGGTTTTGTGGAGTTTACAACCTGAAAGGGAAACTTTATTCCCCCATTCCTACACCACCCGAATCAATGGATCCCAATCAAAAGTAATTTAATTCTTTACACACATATATGGTTCTACTGGGTTAGTAAGACTCCTTTGATGAGTAAAAATGCGAGATGACTACCAAGAGCTTTTAAGAAGTCTTACCCTTGCCCTCCATCTTCTGGAGTGATAGTAACTCTACCATCTAAACCGCCCAAGGAAGAGCCCGCTCCCTGAGTTGCAGCCAAAGATCCCCCCAGGGCAACCCAGGTACAGAATGCCTGGTTTTCAAAGGCTAGTGCCTCCCACACCCACTCACCAGACCTGCTCAGCCAGGTAAGTACAGGCACACCTCATCAAGCACTGCCCTCACTGCATGGAGTCCTTATCACACTGCTCACGTTGGAAATGCTTTCGTAATCAGAAAAATACTTACATCCATAATTCTTCTGCAGGGTTTCCTAGCCTTGGCACTGCTGACATCTGGAAACAGACCATTCTTTGTCGTGGGCTACCCTGCGCGTTGTAGGATGGCGAGGTGAGCGGCCTCACTTGCCTTTACCCGCAGGAGCCCCCTCCCCCAAGTTATGACAATCAAAAATGTCTCTAGATATTGCCAAGTGTCCCTGAGTGACAGAATAGCCCCCTCCCCAGAGGAAAACTGCTCTCAGAATTGTGTGTTAAAAGGCCAGTTCTCACTTCCTGGTCAGCTGCTCTAGAAGAGGGAGCTCTCAGCCAAGAGCACATATAGGCAGTCCTGTCTTCACTTTGTCTGAATGGCAAATTCCAGTCTGTTCACTCCCTGGAGGTCCCCCTCCTGCCGTTGTTTTGGTTTCTGATGGACAGATCTGACCACCCAAGAGAGCTAAGGAAAGAGACGCCAAGAACAATCCTGCTGGACCCACCAAAGTGCAAAAGAAGATGATCACAGAGATGTTGGAATGCAGGCTCCAGAGGAATCTTCGAGAAAATGAAGGCAGAGGAAGCAGCGAGGATGAGAGGGTTGACCAAGCATTGTGTGGACTACAGTTTGGAGAGGCGAGGTCCAAGGAATGCGAATCATCATGGCCGCAGGGGATTTAAAGAGAAAGGAGGAAGAGTTACTGGTGGGATGCAAAGATGGGTAACACGCTCACGTGGAGCAAGTGTAGTTCTGTTCCAGTTGGCACTCCCGTTCACAAAAAAGATCATCGTGCACACGCATATCTGCAAACAGCGTATGCCTGCACACGCTGATGATGTATGAAGCAGTTGTATGTTCACGGAACCTTTGTGCCAGTGCTGGGAAGTACGCTAAACCAGCATAATTCATCTCGACTTACTTATAGATGAGGCTCAGAGAGATCACGTGACTTGCCCAAGGTCAAGAGCACCTGAACTCAAAAGCACAACCTTAAATTTCATATCCAAGACTCACAAAATCCCACAAGAGCATACCAGCTTTGTCTTTAAAAAAATAAATAAATAAATAAAGTCAGATCCCTAGAGGATTTGAGAAAGGATGTGGGTAGGGAGTGCGCTGGTCCTTGGCAAATGAGGTGTGTCTCTAGACAGCATGATTCTCTAAGCCAAACAAAGTTGTGTCACCCTTCTACACAACAACGTGTGTGCTGCTTTCACAATTCCCTGGGAGACCCCAGGTGGGAGGGAGGCAGCAGCTAAGACTATGCCTGGCAAAGTGTTGGGAATCCAGTAAATGTTTGTGGAATGAGCGAGTAATCCGAGGGCACTGGAACTGGACAGAGGAGGGTCCCAGTCCTGGCTCCGACACTCACCATTCACGTGACATTGGTGAAGGCAGTTTAACCTCTCTTCATCTACAAAACGGGGGTTCTGTGCCTTGTGGAAATCCTGGGTGGATTCAAGGGAGGTAATGCGCGAAGTACAGTTTACCTGGTGCCTGGGAAGGTAAAGACACTCAACGAATGGTACCTATGGTTGTATTATTGCTACAGCAGCTTCTACACGGACACGCTGGTAAGGTGGCCTTGGATAAAGGCCAAAGATCAGATAAGACCAAAGAAAAAGGGCAGAGACGTGCTTTGGCTGGACACTCTGTTCCAGGGGTAGCCCAAGCTCGTGATTAGCAGGAGTTAGAGATGAAAGAACAGAATGTGGGGTCAGGCTCCTCCCCGTTGGTCCACTTTCTCCCTAAATGCCAACCCCAGGCTGGGCCACTGGATGGGTGGCACCATGCAGCACCGGGTCTCTCTCCCATTTCTCCTGCTTCTCACCTTCGGCCAAGAGCTTCAGTCCGAAATAGGAAAAGGTTGGTATGGAAGTGGGAGCTCCAAGAGCAGCCTGGGAAAAGGCCGGGGTGGAGGGTTCAGCAGTACAAAGAGTCTGTCCGTTATCTCGAAGGGTAGGGAATCCATTCAATTCCCTTCATTAAATATGTATTGGGCGCATGCAATACGCCAGGTACTGTCCCTAAGTGCTGGGGCTAAAGTAACGAGTGAAACAAAGACCCTGCCTTTGTGGAATTTCTATTCCAGTGGAAGAGAGGTAGATAATAGGTGATACACATAATAGACGGTAAATGTGCTATGTAAAAGAGGAAAAGCAGGGCAAAGGGGGTGCAAAGTCTGGGGTGGGGCTGTCTGAGAGCAAGGGAAGGTTGGGAAGAAGAGATGTGAGCCAAAACGTGAAGGTGAGGGACTTCACCAAGTTAGACTTACATGTAGAAAAAGGGTGCTTTTTGCTGAAGCTTCAAGTCTGCAAATGAAATTGAGGAGATGAAATGCAATATATCCAGGATAATCAATTAGAGATGAGAGCAATTAGCAATAGCTACCAAAATTTTTGAGCAGGCAGAGAGATTCCTTTCTAAAAATATATCTTATAATAATGATTATAAAAATACCTATACTTTGTAGAAAATTCAAAATACAAAAGTATAAGGGAGAAAACAGACATTTGTCAAAATCCTATCTACCAGAGATTATCACTGTTAACATGTAGGTACATGCATGAAGCTATACATTGTAGATCCTTATATATAAATGAGATACCATACCTCCCAACAACCCTATAGGCCAGAGAGTCTTAGAGTTCGTCTCCTGGTTCAGAAGAACTTGCTAATTTCCAGTCCTTCTGGACCAGAGACTCTGGGGGTGGGTCTCATGGTCTATGGTTTAACAAGCCCTCCGGGTGATTCTGATGCACACTGAACTTAGGAACCTCTGCGACAGGAAGGAGAATGGTAGCGGGCAACAGGACGAGCACACCTGGAGGCAGACAGCTGGGCGAGAGGGTTCGGGTCCTGGCTCTACCACTTATAAACCCCACACCTTGGGAATATTATTTAGCCTCTCTGAGCTTCAGTTTCTTCTTCTTTAAAATAAAGTGAATGAATTTACTTTATTGACCAACTGCTCTGCTGCATCTAAAGCTTTTGGTATAATTTAGCTGTTAATATAATGTTATCTTAGAATTAATCAACTATGAAAATGCCATAGAACAAACCGTGTGATGGGCAGCTCACGTGGTTCTTAGAGGGAATCTGTAGCCTTAAATGTTTATATTAGAAAAAAAGAAATGTGAGTCCATGAGCCAAGCATAGCACTGAAGAGCTTAGAGACACGAGAGATCAACCCCCCCGCAAAAAACTAAGGCAAAAGTAATAAAGTAAGAACAGAATAGAAGATGAGATCAATAGGCAGAACAGAAGAACTATTAGGTTCTTGTAAAGCATTAGCAGTTTCTTTCACACTCAAAACACACACATACATACACACACTCATGCAGGCACACACACACAGAGGGGATTATCATCCTAACTTCATGAAAAAGGAAACAAGTCAAGAGATGTTTTCCCTTTTTGGCCTCATGAAATGGAGGAGCAGAGAGGCAGGAATGAGAAAATTAAAAAGCAAGTGGGACTCCAGCCCCGGCCAAGCCACCTGTAAGCGTCCAGGGGGTGAGGCTGCTGTGACTAGGGTGTCTCAGGAACATTCCAGCAGGCCCCATGCTGCTTCCTATTTCCAGTTATCCTTCACCCTTAGAGTCAGCCTTACGGGGAGGAAGGAAAGGCAGACTGAACCTGTCCTCTGCCTAGCCTGATGCCCGAATGTCCGCCACAGGAGTGATCATCCATCCATCAGTTCTCCAACAACAAACATGGACCACGGGCACGCAAGCCTTTGCAGCCTGACCATCCTGGGTTTGATTCTTGGTCCTACCACTTTCTAGCATGACATTAGGAAAGGCACCTCCCATTCTGACCTTAGTTTCTTCATATAAAGTTCAAATCCTGATATTTACCTTGGAGAGTAATTGCAAGGATAAAGTGCTTTACATAAAATGACAATACAAAGAAACTTATAACCCCACCTCAGAGGATCGCATGGGTTTCTCTCCTATTAACAAGTATTTACTAAGAACTAAGAGCCAGGCCGGTGTTGGGCATGTAGACTGTGGAAATGAGTAGGATGAGGTCCCTGCTCTCAAGAGTCTTCTTGGTTAAGGAAGGGAAAGAGTAACTGAGAACAGCTACCCTTTATCGATGCTTTTCTGTTTCTCAATGCTTTCCACAGGTTATCTCTAAGCCTTCAGTAAGCCTGCAGTGTGAATATTATAGTCCATTTTACGTGAAGAAAATTGAGTGCCAAAGAAAGATACAGGGGATTTGTCTAAGATCATACAGCTAGAAATGACTGAAGCAACTTTGAACCCCACTCTCAGATTCCAAGTCAGCCCTTTCATATCGGACATCTCCTGTAGAATGCTTGTGAGGCAGGAGAGGGAAGCCTGAGAGCTTGCTCATCAAATCCTAGAAAATCAGATCTGAAAGGGTGCTCGGAGATGATGGAGCTCAACTCCCTCATTTCACAAATGAAGAAGTGACGATTGGGAGAAGTTAAGTTGATACAGTATCACACAGTAGTAAGTGGGGTTGAATCCATTAGAGCTGGCTTCTCAAGTCTGGGATTTTTAGCACAGTAGGCTGCATCCAGAAATAAAAACCTCAGTTTCTGTATAGATGGATAAGGTCGTGGCTGGGTGGGCCATGGGCTACATGGGAAGAGGTACAGAGCTCAGCTACTGCGGACAGCCTCACATGGGTGCCCACGGCCATCTCAGCCCCTGGCAGATGGGGCTAACAAGGGAAAGATGGTAAGTTCGGCCTCTCTCAACCACTTTCTCTCTTTAGGCCAAAAGAGCCACCGACAGACTGTCTCCCCAAGGGTTTGCAGGCTTCTTATGGATAGGGGCCCTTGTCGAGCTCGAATCCCACGATGGTTTTACAACTCAAACACTTCCGAATGTGAGGTGTTCTTCTACGGAGGCTGCAAAGGCAACGGGAACAACTTTTCGAACAGAGAAACATGCAAGGAAGCCTGCCAGCACACCCGACTTCCGAAGAAGAGACTAGCCCTCCCTGGTGTCGGGATTGCTCTAAGACAATTATAGAGATTCTGGTGAACGAGAGATGCATTTCTCCACCGCAAATTTATTCTCCCTGCTGTGCTCCTAAAATCACTCATCTCTGTGCCTGAAATTCTATAAATGTTGCCAACATGTGTAAAATCGGAAGACCTGCTTTTTGACATGCTTGCATGCACACAGACCGGGGAAATGAGTGAGCAGTCATTCACACTTAGTTTGAATCACTGCTTAGCCCAGGAGAGGACAGCGGTTTTGGAGGAGAGAGGGCTGAGGCTGAAAACCCGAGCACGGTATGGAGGGCCAGCACCAGACAAGGAGAGGGTTTCCGGGGTCCCGTGAAACAAGACATGGGGAACAGCAGAAACCAGAGAAGGAAGGGAAGCAGGGGAGGGATCGAAGCTGTTAAGGCCATTTTTAACTTAAAAATTAGTGAAACTTTCTAAAAGCCCACACTGTCCTGCCACAGGCTACAGGGGGAGAGGAGCGCAGAGCCCTGGCCTTGGAGTCCCTTGATTTGCCTTAGGTGACCCCAATTATTACAGCTTGGAAGGGAAGGAGAAAACATGGCTATAATCTGTTCAGTTGCTTAAATCAAGATGGAAAAATGAGGGCCAAAGATAGGTAGAAACTTCTCTAAAATTACAGGGCAGGAATGAAATAGAGGCGTCACTAATCGAAGAAAAAGACATTTTCCTCTGCATTGCAACGCCCACCCTGTTATTTCCCCAAACTTCCTCCGGACTCAGAGAGGGAACATTCAGTTGGGAGGGAGACACGCCCAGCTGGGCCTCCAGAGCCAGGTCTACAGATCAGCCTGAGCTGTGGAAACGGAAGCAGACCTGGGGTTCAGTTCCAGTCCCCCCTGGCTATGGCCTAGGGCCAGTTCTGCCAATTGAGGGACCAGCCAGGGACCAAGCAGCAGCCCTCCAAAGACCTGGTGGGACACACACTTATGATATGCCAGGAACCAAGCTTCATGCTCAACATACAGCATCCCATTTAATATTCCCAACAGCCCAGAGAGGAAGACTCTATTAATATCTGTATCTTACAAATGGGGAAGCTGAAGGTCGGGAAGATAAATTGCATGCCAAAAATAGCAAACCGGTAAGGAATGAAGCTGGTGTCGAATCAAAGTCTGACTCCAGCGCCCACGTTCTTAATCAATCAGTCTGCTATCATTAACCTTCAGCTTGGCCATGACCAGCCCGGTCCCTCTTTACCTCTCCATCCCATAACACCCCCTGGACATCCTCTGGGCTTGCCTGCCTCTCCATTTTCAGGCTCCCATTCTGGAGGTTCTTGAAGTTAGGGACCTGGCCTTAGGGGTGTTGGACCTACAGCCCGCAGACCGTATGCAGCCCAGGATGGCTGTGGATGCGGCCCAACACAAAATCGTAAATTTACTTATATTTTTGTGATTATGTGTCGCAATATATTTAGCGTGCAGCCTGGGACAACTCTTCTTCTTCCAGTGTGGCGCAGAGAGGCCAAAAGGTTGGACACCCCTGCTACACATCCCCCCCAACCCTGAGTCAAGAGAAGTGACGTGCACAGAGTATGGGATGTTGATTTGCTTGGTTGCTCGTGATGCTAACTTTGATTACTGGAATAAGGTGCAATCGGCAAGTACTTGCTGGTTAGTTTCATAGAGATTACATCATGGAGGGAAGGAGGAACCTGGGATTTAGTTTAGGGAATTAAGGTTTTAAACTATGAGGGAATGCTATGAGCCTTATCCTCACGGAATTATGGGAGACAGCAAGGAAAGAAGGAAGGAAGGGAGGGAGGAGAGGATGAAGAAAGGGAGGGGAAGAGAAGGGCCCCAAGCTCTGCTCAGAATGGGTAGGTTAACGTAAGGCTAGGGGTAAGTCCCTCTTGGGAGTAGGACATTATACTACAGAGATGGAGTAAATCCCAGCATCGGACATTGAATCAAGCTCAGAGGAGAGATCTCAACCCCCTACTGTAGCTAGAGAGGGGAAGCCGAAAAAGAGCTCAAAAGGGTAGAATTAGAGAACCATTGTTTAGCAACCATGAAATAATCATCGACTCTGGCAAGAATCTTCCACGAATGTTAAAAACTAGTAAGTAAAGTTTCGAGAAGTAATAGGATATTTACAGAGTCTCACAGCGTCTCCCTTGCTGCAGTAGCTTAACTGGTCTCCCAGCTTCCATATTGCCCCCTAGAGTCTATTCTTAACATGGCAGCCAGACGGATCTCTCTCCAACTGGGGTCATCGCTCTGCTCAAACCCCTCCTGTGGCTCCTAAATTCACTCAGAATAAAAGGCAAAGTCCTAGCACACACGGGCTCTCTGTAACCTGGGCCCGCACGACGTCCCCAACCTCATGTCCCCTGTGCTCCTGGACATTCATTCACACCAGCCTCAAACACCCCCAAACGGCACACTGACCTCAGGCCCTTAGCTCTGCAAGTTTCCTTGGCTTGGACAGCTGTCCCCGTGGATTGTCACATGGCTCATGTCTTCCTTCAGCTCACTACTTGCATGATACCTATGCATGACTTCCCTGAATACCTTCTGCAAAGTAACCACCCCTACCTCTACCCACCCCCTGGACCCACAGGTCCTCTTACCCAGCGTAACAGTTCTCCATCACCTTTCCACAACCTGACGTGTTACACATGTGTTGGTTCATTCATTCATTGACTAGTCCCCCCAACACACACGCACGCACGCACACTCCTCCTTGATATTCCACCACCTAGAACAGAATGCATAGTAGCTCAATAAATAGGAAGCATATGAGTGAAGGCCTCTGCTTACACTGTTCCTCAGGCAGGGCTATCCTCTGCTGGTCTGTCTTTAGAACTTCATTTTCCAAGCTCCAGCTCACTCCTACGTAACTTCCCTCCCACCCGAAGCTGAGCTTTCCTGCGGAGCAGATGTTGTCCCCACACGGGTGTTACCCTCCACAGCTCTGTGGACCGGACATGGGGTTTAGAGGGGCCAGCAAAGCAGCTTGCTTTGGTGAGGGAAAAGGTGAGAGCAGGAAGAAACCCTGCCCCGAGCAGTCCTGGGAGGGGCCCGAGGGGGACAGTCCCTCCCATCGGGACCGGCCCTGGAGTCCACCCCCTCCTCAGCCCAAACTAAGAACATCTGTGGTCTGACCACAGGACATGCGTCCCATAAAAACCTGAAAGAGGGGGAGAAAGGGGCCAATCCAGAGTCCCTCCTCCTCTCCTCTTTGCCCTCCTCTTTGCCCTCCTCAGCTGAAGTCCTTCGGAGTCCCCGACCTCTGGCAGCCAGTTGGCTGCAAGTTTGATCAAAGGAAAGTCCTAGGCCAGGGGCTCCTTGTAACCCCCCACCCAGATTTCCCACCTGATCCTCTTTCCCAGGCGGATTCTTCCTGTTCATCCCTGGGATGCTTCCTCATCTCCACCCTGGTTTTTCTCACCTCCTCTTCCCAGGGAAGCCCTTGAAAAAGCCACCTCCTCTTCCCCGGGAAGCCCCTTGAAAAAGCCCCATCCCCTGGTGGTTCTGGTGGAAGGCCTGGGAGGTTGCTGATTAGTTGGGGGCCCATGCCCCTTGGACCCCCTATACTCAGGGTGGCCCTGTGCATCCTTATCACTCAGTAAGCCCTCAACTGCCAGGTCTGATATTCCACTGTTGGCGCTTCATATCTTGAGTTAAATCAGAGGTAGTAAACTTGCCTGCCAACTCCAATGAATGGGTAGCTGGTGGCAGCTGCCTAGAGCTCTGAGTTGAAGATTCTGTGGCCACAGATAGGCTCATGAAAGGAGCGGTGTGGGGGGTAACATTTTGCAGTGAGGGTGCTGGTGGAAGGAATGATGGCATGCATACAAAAGACAGACCTCTGCCATCCCCGAGTTAGACGCAGCCTGGCCCAGTGCGCTTGTTCAGAACGCCCACCTGGAGAAAGTGCGGGGCTGGCAGCCAGACACTGAGTCCCGAACGACTCTACCCAGCCCATCGCTGGCTGCCTTTGCTTCTGCCTAGAAGGCCTGGGAAGACCCGAGCATGACCGAGGATAGAAATAAGAAAAGGGGAAGTTAGAAGGGAAGCTACACTGCCATCTATCGCCAGGGGACAGCCATACGCCCTGAGCACCACCACTCCCATCCAGGAGACCCATTCACCTTGCACCCCAGGGGGCTGGAGGGAGAAGCCCCGCCCAGCTCAGGGCCCAGGGCTGGGACCCACAAGAGGATAAGAAAGGTAAGACTGGCCAGACACCAAGCCGCTGACCTTTTCTGCCTCCGGACCATCACACGCCATCTGCTCCAACCTCTCACATTCCGCAGTGCGTGGAGCAACCGGAGGCGCAGGGGCTGTCCTGGGGGGCCAGGGTCACTGCCATCACTGTGTCCTTTCCCTCGTTCTCAGCCCAAAGGCTAAGCACACGCTTCGTGGGTTAAAGTGAAAAATCACAGCCGTGGAGCAAGCACGGGACTGCGGCGTCAGGTGACTCAGGTTCAAATCTAGGCCTGTACGGAGCTGAAAGCAACCTGAACGGTGTCAGTAGAAGGGTGGTTAAATAAATCCTGTGCATCCAAACAATGGGATGTTCTACAGCCATAGCGAAGAATGAAGAACTTCTTTACCCTTCACTACGGAGCGATCCTCAAGATACAGTAAGTGAAGAAAACAAGATACAGAACGATGTGTACAGGGTATGATTCGTGTAAAAGGTGGGAGGGACGAGAACTGTATTCCTAGAGAGAGGGGGGTGATAGAGATATGAGACACAGAGAGGGAGGGGTCAGAAGGAGAGGGAGGGAAATCGGAGGGGCGGAGAAGGAAGGAAAAATAGATGTAAAGGAATGGAGAGGGGCGGTATATGTAGACGGACAAGAGAGGGGACTGAGAGGAGGGGAAGGAGGGAGAAGGAAAAGAGAGACGGCTGCCCTGGTGGGGGCACGGTCGCAGCCTGGCCTGCACGGGTCGGCCCGGGGCTGCTCTGTCACCCGAGGGTGCCTCATGCCAAGTAGCCGGAGGTATTGGGGGTGAGCTTTGCGCCAAATCCACAGCCACAGAAAGGGCCCTCCCCCTGGGCTGACGCCCTGGGCTTTCCGCAGCCCCGAGCCTCAGAAAGTCAGGACGCGGCAAGCATGCATCCTGTTCTCTCCACGGCTCCAGTCAAGTGAGTTGCGTGGCGTGTCCGGTTACCGGAGTCCTAACTTCCGTTGCAGGGTCTGTCACCAAAGAAGTGGCATCACCCCTCAAGTTCCATTAATCACCTGGGTCCCTTTTTCCAATCAGAGCCACCCAAAGCCCCCTCTGGACTGCCGACTGCTCACCCTCCCGGTTCACGTCACCTCCATGCCTATACACCGATATCCAACACGGCTCCCGGGAAGTGCGCCAGCGTCCCAGCTTTGAGAAGAGCTGAGGTCACACCTCCCTTTTTGCCCCAGTTCTGTGTCCTGGAAAAGACTTTGTTTCCCTCAGGGTCTCCCCATTCTCCCCAGTCTGCATGATGAAGATGATGCTAGACACCATTTTTTAAGGATATCATCAGGTGTGGAGGAGACAGTATTTATAACACCTGTGGGTATTGAGACAGGGACAGGGAGGGAAGGTAAGAGAGAGAGGCCCATGGAGAAAGGGGAACAGAAAGGGGGTGATAGAGAGAGGGGGACAGGGAGGGACAGAAAGAATAGAGTGGATGGGGGGCTAGAAAGAGGATAGTGAGGGATAAAGGGGGAATAGAGGGTCTAGAAAAAGGGGCCAGACTGGGGGGGAGGGAAGATAGAAAAGTAAGGGAAAGGGGGAATAGAAGGAAAAAAGGAAGAGAGTGAGTAAGAGAGAAGATGGGGAAACAGAGGGGAGAGAGATTAAGGGACGGAAGGGGAGAGGAAAGAGGGAACGAGAGAGAAAGAGAAGGAAGAGCGGGAAGCCGGAGGGATGGAGCGCCGGAGCCGTCTATGAAACGAACACAGGAACCGATCTTGCCTGCGCTCACAGGAAGCCCCTGGGCGGCTGGGCTTAGAGGGAGGGAGTCAAGGGTGAAAGATGCCTTCCATTTTTACCGTTTACATTTTGACCCACATGAATGTATTGTTTATACCAAACAATGGCTTGCCCTAAAACAGCAACACCAAAGAACGCAGTCGGGCCAGGTTTTTTCTCTGCGGTCCATGGAGGAGTCCTGGTCCGAACCACAGGCCTGCCGTCGACCGCTCCAGGTGGTCTCATGGATCCGGACCTCACCAGGGAGCCTCCCCGCCCTGCATCTGGTGCTCGGCACCTGCTGCTGGCTCATCGGGAGCCCCAGCAGTGAATCGGAGTGGCCTTCGAAGCATTTCATCATCTCTGAGCCTCAGCGTTCTCCGCCATCATGCTGGGAGAATAACCACCCACTGCCCATGAGGCGAGCCATGAAAATACGTTCATTGTTTCAGAGTTGATCCCTCCCTGGGCTTCGTGCCCGAAACGGGGGGGGGGGGGTCTGGCCGGTCCCCCATCCCATCCCGACCCAGCGTCAGGGGAGGCAGGGACAGAACGATAAGAATGGAGGTCACGGCCCCACTGGTGCTGGAAGCGGTCACTTTATTGGCTGGAAAATGAAACTGTGGCCAGCACAGGAGGGAGTGCAGAGGCCAGAAAGAGGGGAGGGCAGCTGGGCCGGAGCCAGGCGGGGCTGGGCTGGAGCCAGGCAGGGCCTGGCAGAAACGTCCACTCCCTCATTCCTCAGGCTGCGGTGGCTGAAACTAGAGGGAGAAAGTCATAATAAAACCATCAACAACAATATCCTGGACAAGAGTACCTGCTGCTTACCGGTAAATTCTGGATCAAAGCTTCCCCAACCGCATCATACCTCCCGACACACACACACACACACACACACACACACACACACACACGCCTCACCTTTCAGCGGCCCCAGAGCTTTGCCTGTAGTTCTCTGCAGGTCACTCACCTCCGCTACAGACCCATTCCTAGGACACACCTGGCCACCCCATGGTCCCAACCGGCCATGTGGCCTTCCCGAGGAGCCATGGTCATTGATCTCCTCAGGTGTCCCCCTACCACCAGGGAGTTCCACCATACCTCCGTCCTTCGGGTTAAGCTGGGGTTATCTAATCAAAGAAATCGTATTTATCTCATTTTATAAGTAAAATAACTGCGGCTCAGGTGAAAGGCTAGTTAAGTGTCGGAGCGGAAATTCGAACCTGTGTCTTCCTGACTGAAAACGCCTGGCCTTGCTGTGGGCGCTCGTGCAAGTGAGGGAGGGTTGGGATCACCGGAAAGCTCTGCGCCCTGGGGAGACCGAGGGTCCCTCCCAGGCACCACAGTCATGCCTCGAAACAGGGGCCTGGGGCTCGTCCTCCCCTCTCTCTGGGCTTCAGTCATCCAGGCAAACTGGGCTCCACTGTGCCCTGCCAGCCCCTTGGCTGAGACCTTGTCAAAGGCAGCAGATTGACAGTGAGATTGCAACCAAAGCGCGCTTGCTTCCAGGTTCTTGTTTATTCTGCTTCCTCCGCAACACCGACTACAGGCCCTGGGAGTGTCTGTCCATCTGTCTGCTGCAGCCACTGGCTGCCAGCTCTGTGACGAAGGGCAGCGGTCGCCTTTCGTCCCGGCACCGGGCACAGAGCTGGTGGCACGGTCCTGGGTCACCCAGTGGGCCCACTGAGCACCTGGTCGGGTTTTGTCTGGCTTTGTTTCCTTGTGCTCCCTTTAGGACTTAACCCTGGTTTGTTTTTAATTATAGATGAGGACAGGGAGGCTCCCCAGTCCTTTCAGTGTCAGAGCCACTGGAGGTGGCCACATACAATCCCAGCCTGCTACAGACTAAGTGCTCAACGCAGCTCAGACACACATTGGAGGCAGTAAACTGAAGTTAACTGATCTCTACCACCTTCATCCTGGAAAGCCAAGCTTCTTGGCAAAAGTAAAGATCAACTCTTCTGCCTCCTGCTGGCCATGCGGAACTGCCCGCCTCCCCAGCCCCTGTTCCCCCTCCCACAACAATGACTTACATTAAGTGCCGTGGCACTAAGGAACTGAAAGGGTAAATCTCTCTTTCCCTCGCTACCCAATTCATTGTCTACCTTCATCTATGTCCCCAACACAGCCACTTCTCACCCCTGGTCACCCTCTCCCCACTGGCTCCTTGCAGGGGCCTCCTGGCTGGCCCCCCTGCTTCTGCCGCTGCCCCTGCGGTCTGTCCTCCACACAGCAGCCAGAGCAAGCCTTTTCAAATCTAAGTCAGAGCATGCCTATTTCCAAGGGTGCAATACATCTGGCTCAAGGCCAAAGTCCTCACAATGGCCGGTCAGGCCCCTAAGGAGCTGCTTGCTCGTCTTACTGGCTCCAGCCTCTGGCTTTTCCTGAAATGCGCGCGCCAGGAGGCTCCTGCCTTTGCACCTGCTGCTGCTGCGCTCTCCCCGAGTCCTCAGGGCTCCCTCCGTCAGTGCCAGCGCTGCAGCTGGTCGTGCCCTCCCTCGCTGGCCCAGGTGAGACCCCACAGCGTTGCTCCCGGCCCACCCCCACGCCCACCCCAGTACTCCTCATCCCCCTTTGTTTTCTTCTGCTCCATGACACTTATCTCTCTAACATTCTGCAGAACGGGCCTCTTATTTTGTTGCCTGTCTGCTAGCCAGAAACCCCATCAGAGAGCTATTTCTGCTTTGTTCCCTCAGGAAGCATCCCCAGCCCCCGCAGCGGAGCGCAGTCCATGACAGCTGCTCAGTAAGTATCTGTCCAGTGGAAGAAGGTACGTAGATGAGCAGGTCGGTGAAGGGCAGTGCGCTGGCCCAGCCCCTCCTTCTCCACCTCCAGCAGGTGCCATCACTTGTGGGCATCAGGGCGCTGCCTTCCTCCCACCCACCTACCTCAGAAGACAGGAGTGACGCAGGACACCTTCCCGCAACCGTTGCGGCAGCATTTCATCTGGTCGGGGCACTGGCTGTCCACCTGGCACTGGTCCCGGCAGAGGCCAAGCGGAGTCAAGGGAAGGTCCACCTTGGGGCAGGAGCCCGGCTTTTCTGCGGAGAAAAAGCAGTGGGGTTGGGTGGGCGGAGGGAAACGCCCGGCGGCGAACACGTATCCACGCGCACAGCCTGCCCCCCCAGCGCTGCCGCTTACCCTGGGAGATCCCCCCGCCGCCCCCGCAGACCCCTCTCCTTCAGGCTCCTTCCAGCACTGGGTTCAGAGTCACAGCACCCCAGGGTGAGTCCCAGCTCTGCCTTTCCCTAACGCTGTGGCCTGGGCCGGAAACCTCCCAGAGCCGCTGTACGTTAGGTGCTGTAGGAGAACGCGGGGCTGTTCTAACAGTAATGGAGGTGACACACGTGTGTTAATTCTCCCTGAAAAACCAAACTCTGCGGTGATAATAAAAATGTGTGATTACAACAGTTCACATTTACTTAGCTCTTTCTCTGTGCTATTCTAAGCACTCGATGTGTATTAACTTGTATATTAACTCATCTAATTGTCACAATAGTCCTAAAGGAGAAGGAGAGGTATTGGTAGTATTTCTTCCTGTGGCAGATGAGGAAACTGAGGCATAAGAGGGTCAGTAATTCGCTGAAGGTCACAGAGGACAGAGGCAGGATCCGAAAGCCAGGAACCTGGCTTCAGAGTCCTCGCACCATGCCCTTGGCTGCTTTGTAGGGTGCAAAACGTGGTGGGCCGGGGAGGGATCACACACCCACCCTCGCTGTGTTCACTCCCATTACTCACTCCCACGTGCAACCACAGAGCACCATGCAAAGACAAGCGTCCGTCCACTAACACACACACCGCTAAGGCTGCAGAGGCGTGCCACTGAAAATGCTCTTTGTGTAAACCCACCACCTCCTCCAATCCTCACAACAAGTGTCTCCTCTGTCGGAGACACTTCCAACCCTGTTCCTGTCACAGACGAGGAAAATGAGGCACAGAGATGCGAAGGCGCCACCCAGCACCACGCTGCTGTTTAGACCTGAGCCCGGACCTCCAACATCTGTCCTTCCCCTCCACCTCCCCGCACACACCGGGCTCCACTTCCTGGCTCATGGAGAAGGGAGCTCAGCTCACTTCCCAGAAGCCCCAGGAGCAAGCCCGCTCAGCGTCACACGCAGGCACAGAGCCGGTGACCGGCTGCAGAGGGCAGGAGTGGCTGACTTCCTAGCACGAAGACATCCATTTCTTTGAAAAAGGCAGGGGCTCTCTGGCTACGGAGAGCTGCCCCGCGGTTTACTGATAAAACAAGGCACCGTGTATGGAGTATCTACTCTCTACTAAGAGGTGTCAGATATATTATTTTATTTAGCCCTCATGCGGCTCCTATGAAGTTTGAGCAAGAGATGAAAAGTAGAGAGGCTCAGAGAGGTAAAGCAACTTGCTCAGGATCATGCGACCAGCAGGTGACAGAACCAGGATTCTAGTTCAGGAGGCCATCCAGCCTGGCCCTCCTCCTGCCTCCCTCTGTCCATCTGAGACGAGGGAACAGCAAAGACCCCACCGAACAGTGGCGACTCCTTTCGTGTTTGGGTCTGTCTGCCTCTTGCTTTCTGTCCTGATCTCCACCTCTCCTTCCGCTCCTCCTCGTTCGGGTCCAGCCTATAGGCCTCCCGACCCAGAAGCTGCCGGGTTGGGCCAGTCCTCTCTCTACCTCCCACCTCTCTGATCCCAAGCGTCTGGGGTCTCTAACCACAAATCTTCCCAGCCCCTGCTGGCATCTTTGGAGAAGTAACAAAGAGGAGAAACCACAAGGGCCATATTCTGGAGACGGATCAGTAATCGCCACCCTACGTTGGTACCCCAGGGCAGAGAGAGACCTGCTTCTGGTCCTCAGTTCTTCCCTGGGGAAAATAAGAAGCTTGGATTCTATGCCACCAAACGCCACTCTCTGCTCTGACGGGGGTCCCACAGCCCTAGTGGAGGGCCTGTTGCACGGACTTTTTATGGAGCACCGAGCTTTCTCACACATTCTCGCATTCAGTCCCTAGAGTGGAAGAGTTTGTTTTAATGAAGAACGGAGGGGCGTGCTCGGGGAAGAGTCCTGACTTTCTTCAAACCATCGGGACAACAGTCGAACCCCCTGCCTATGCCTCCTGCTGAGTCGACGTGGGATCTTGGGCAAGAACTGTTCTCTCTCTTCACTCAATCCGTAAGATTTCCTTCTGCTGGACAGAGTAATCCGGGAAGTCCTGCCACGCCAGGAGTCCCGAGGCCTTTCCCGGGGGGTGGGGGGGGGCTGGCAGAGGCCCCAGGCCTTGGCACCCAGCTCCCTGCCAGCGCCGGGCTTCCCCGCGGCTCCACCCGGTGGGTGAGTGAACTTCGAAACCCCGTCCCCTAACCGGCCAGAACAACGTCCCTGTTGTGCGTGCCGGAAGCCCGTCACGCACCAGAGAATGGAATACAGGTAGGGGTGGGGGCCTCCCCGACCTCCCGCTGCGCCTCAGCGACGCCTTTGTCTCCCCAGGGCAAGGCGAGCTCGGACCGATCTGGTTCCATCCGCCTGGGCTTTGCCAGGGGTCCCGGGGTCCCGGCGCGTCCTCCTCCTCCTCCAACCCCGGCGCGCGCTCGCGCCGCCTCCCAGCGCCCCGCCCCGCCCCCACGGTCGCCCAGGAC
Source organism: Glossophaga mutica (assembly GCA_039655065.1). Taxonomy (NCBI): domain Eukaryota; kingdom Metazoa; phylum Chordata; class Mammalia; order Chiroptera; family Phyllostomidae; genus Glossophaga; species Glossophaga mutica. The sequence goes on along the minus strand of CM077312.1, from coordinate 97,514,099 downwards.
TTACCATCGGGCGGGTGGCAGACCCAGCCGCAGCCGTCACGGCAGCACTTGAGGTTGTCCGTGCACTTTCCGTCGGAGCCGCACTCCCGCGTACAGTTCAGGTCCTCCCTCAGCTCGGGGCACTCGCCCGCTTTCTCTGCTTCTGCTTTTGGTTCTGCTTTTGGTTCTGCTTTTGGTTCTGCTGTTGGTTCTGCTGTTGGTTCTGCTGTTGCCTCTGGGAGGGGAGGCTGAGGACGATCAGTGGGAGCCCGAAGCACCTGTCCCAGAGGACAGCCACCTCCCGCTCCGAGGACCCCAAATCTCAAGCTTCAAGGAATTCCCAGTCTGGCCCTAGGCGCCCCCTTTACAGCCTTCAGCGGATCCAGGACAGGGGTCCGCGACCCCGGGGAGCACAGGAGTTATCTCACCCTTGATCCCAGAGCCCTCTATACCCAGGGGACCCCCACATAGCTGGCCATGTGGGAGCTACCGATGTCTAGGCAAGAGGGTCCCCCCTCCGTTCACATTCTCCACCTTCAGCACAAAGCCTCCCTCCTCAAATCTCAGTCTTCAGTGGTATCACCGCCCCCAGTACTTTGGACCCCACACCCTACATTCCCAGGGTCACCACCGTAGGCACCTGGGACCCCCAAATTTTAGTCTTCCCGAATTTCCCCACTTCCGCCCCAGAAATCGCACTTCCCCCGCCCGCGGAGAGGCTACGCCTCTGCCCGGCTCCCACCTGGCTCTCTTGGCCCGGGCCTGCTGGCGGCCGGCCTCGCCCTGATCCACGCATCTGTGCCCAGGTGGAAGCCGAGCAGCACCAGGCCCAGGAAGAGGGGGGTGGCGAGCGGACCGAGGCGGCCGGCAGTCATGGTGCTCCGCCCGGCGGGGTGCAGGTGAGAACCGCCGCCGTCTCGGGATGGGGGGATTTAACAGTGCGCCAGCTCTGGGGCGGTGGGGTAGGGGCGGGGCCGAGCCGGCGGGTAAAGTGCACCACGGGCGGGCGGCCACCTCCTGCCATTTCACAATCCCCTGGGATCAGGTGTCACTCTTGGCCCGGTGGGAACCAGGAACCTAATCAGCTTCCAGGCTGGCGCAGCCGGACCCTTGTCCACTTCCCCTTCCCCTCCTCCCTCCTGGGGCCTGAGGGCAGGGCTGCGAGACGCCTAGGTTTCCATTCTGAGACTCCGGGTCTTCCGTCATGCCCAGGGTCGGAGGGGGAGGGGGAAAGGGCCGGGCCCACAGGGAGGCTATGAAGCCTGGGGATTAATGGTTAGACTTGGGGTCAGCCACATCAGAGCAGATCCCTCTTTAGGGATTAGCGATGGAGGTCTAGTGTAGGGATACGGAGCACGTAGTAACCCCTACCCCCCCCCAAAAAAGCATTTATGAATAAATGAACCCATTTGACACAAGAAACTGAGGTCCATAACGGTGAAACACCTGTTAATGGTCTCCAGCCATTTGGGGAGTGCGTTCTTCCTCTCTTTTCCACACCAACCAGCCGTCAGGGGTGACTGTGTGCCTGTCTGCTGGTTGACTGATGGGTCTCAGGGATCTTCCCAGCAGCCCTGTGGGCAGAGAGTTGTTATTACCGTCAGCTCTACTTGACGGATGAACTGGGCGTTGGGAGGTTTAGGCCTCTCCCCAGCAAGTTCCCACCGAACTCTGTGGGAACAAAGTTCTGAATCCAGGTCTCATCCTCTCCAAGCCCCCGTCTTTCCTGTGCCATCGTAAATATTCTCTAGGTGCCCACTATGTGAGGCCTGTTGGGCAAGAGGGCAAGACACCTGAGTCGGAAAGAAGCAATCAAAGGAACCTTCTGGCACTGGTCTCGAGGTGACAGGGTCTGGGTCTGATGACCTCGACCACTCACTGTCCAGCTGCGGGGGGCCTCAGATGAATCACTTCCAGTCCTGAGCTGTCCTTTTGTCAACTACAAAGATGATAATAGTTCCAGAATTCACTGAGAACACGAAGGCAGTGGTCCTGACATGGAAGAGCTGTGTCCTCGTGGAGGGCTGGGTCCTCGTGGTGGGCACAGGAGCCCAGTCCCGAGATACATGTACCGATAGATGCCGTCTGCAGTTACTGAGGGCCCTGAAAAGTATGCACCAAGTTGCACTGGCAAATGCCAGTAAACGGGCTGGCAAATGCCAAGACAGAGCTACCAAGGGAGTTAGACGAGAAGTGCCTTCCGATATCCTTCCTGCTCCGGCGCTCCCCTCGGAGATTCTCTTAGTCCCAGGGAACCCGGAAAAGCCAGCGTTTGTGTTGCCGGTCACACACCAAGCCCAATAAGCAGAGACAGGGATTGAATCTGTATGGGTGCTTGATGCAGATGGCCGGGATCTGAGAAGACTGCGGGTTCCCACCCTAATGGAGCATCTTACATTTCCTTCCAGGCCAGACTTTTTATAACAAAGTGCAGTGAAAGGTTTTGAAATTCAGGGTAATTAGATTTAAAAAACTGCAGTTTCCTCGCCCTGGGCAGTTAGCTGTCCCCAGGCGGGCAGGCCAGCTGGTGGTTGTCTGTCTCTCCCTGGAACACAATGGCCCGGATGTGCCACTTGTTCCCAGGCGGTCATCTTTAGCAGTGCTCCGGGAGGTGCCTCTCTCTCCCAGGAGTCAGGATGGGCCTTCTCTGCAGTTCCTGAAACAATAGCTTTAACTTACTAGGCTTATAACTGTTTACCTTAAACTAAAATTTTTTAACTCTTGCTTTCCCTATCACCAGGAGCTCTTTGCTGCTGAAGGCCATAAGGAGGTCTGGGGCAGTGACCACTGGGATGACAGGTGAGTGGGCTCACCTCCAGCCACTGTCCCCACAGACGGGCAAGGCTGAGAATGCCTCCCCCAACTTCCCATGCCCAGCTTGGGGAACTGGAGACGTGCCTTCCTTGGGAGGGGCCAGGACTGTTGACTCTGAGCTCAGAGAAGTCAACAGCAATGCAGCAGGAGCCAGGTCGGGGAGCTCCTGAAACCCAGCGGAGGGCACACAGAGGACTCTTTGGTGAGCAGCCGGTTTTAGCCTGTGGATCCAGCTGGCTTCTGGACATTCAGCCCTCGGCTCTGCCGCCTTACAGCTTTCTTCCGGGACCTACCCAGCTCCTCGGGCCAGGAAACTGCCCAGCCTCACCACTCCCTGGCCCTCTTGGGCTCCCCTGATGACAGGCATTCTTTTACAGGAATGAGGATCAGCCTGAGGCAGCCATATGGGGGTGGGGCAGAGGATGGAGAACATAGTTTCATCAGTTGACGGCCCTTGGCGAGCAAAAGATGCTTCACCTTTGTGATGCTGGTCTCTGTACTAGGGACCCTCCCATATTTTCTCTTCTACATAAAAGTTAAAAAGACAGAGGCTTTAGAACCAAATACATTCGGGTCCAAATCCTGGCTGTTGACTTAGAGCAACACTTCGCTTTTTGGACCGATATGTTCTTCTAGAAAAGAGGTATCATCATAACTGTGTTGCAGGATTATTTCAAGGATTGAAGGGGGAAAAGCATAAACCAGAGGTCGCAAACCTGGCTAAAACATGTCTGTTGTTAGAACACACCGTATATTTTAAAATTTGAATTCGTTGCCAAGATTTGAAAGTGGGGGATTTCACAGAAAAATAAATTTCTAGCTTCTCTTAGAAAAAGTAAAAGGCTGGGCGACACAGCCCTGCAGCCTTTCACAGCAGTAAGGAGATCGCAGCTCCCTGGGAGAGCTCGTCAAAACACAGATTTGGAGATCTGCGCCCCCAGAGTTTTGATTCAGTAGGTCGGGGGTGCAAGGACTAGAGGGTAGAAATAAAATGGAGTGACTGCAGTCAAGCTGCTAAATTACTCAAATCAAGTAGGTTGAGATAGGAGGAAACTATTCTATTTCTGCTTTAACAAGCTCGGGAACTTAAACTTTCGAACTTTCCAGTCCTGCATCAATGCCTGGATCTATCTGAAACCTCCAGGCAGCCCTCTGATTACCCCCTGAAGGGCTCATGGATGCAGACCACCTGACAGTCATTGTCCAGGTCACTGGGCATGACCAGACCTCCTGTCACTCATTCTGCAGACCGCCTGGCACCTGATAACCATCCTGAATCAAGCGAAGAATGTAGGACTGATCATTCTCAAGATTGCGCTTTTACTATAAGAACTCTTAACTTTTCTTTCTTCTTGGAAACACTTCTGGGTCTTTTCCTAATTTTGTTTTCAGTTTGCAAACCCTGAGACTCTGAGTAAACTTTTATCATTTATTTCTTTTTTTTTAAAGAAATGGAATATATATATAAGATTTTATTTATTTATTTTTAGACAGAGGGAGAGAAAAGCATCAATGTGCGGTTGCCTCTCGCACGCCTCCTACTGGGGACCTGGCCCGCAACCCGGGCATGTGCCCTGACTGGGAATCAAACCGGCGACATTTTGGTTCACAGGCCGCTCAATCCACTGGCCACACCAGCCAGGGAGTATCATTTATTTCTAGCAAAGCCTCCAGACTCTTTTTTGGATTTGACAGGTGGGACTTGAGAACTAGCATTTCAGCCAGTTTTGGGGTGAGGCTGATACCGATGCTCAAGTATCACTATCTTACCCTACTTTGAAAATCATTCACTTCAGTTAAGTAGATCTGCTCTGATTTTACGAGGGCAGAATTATTTCCGCTTTCCTACCATCTCCACCCTTCCTTACTGTCCCACATGCCCTCACGCCCACAATAACTACTTCTGTTCACACTACTTGCCTGGCCTGGAGGACGTGTAAAATTGTGACCTCTGGGGTAGTTCCATAGTTAGCGTTCAGTGTAAGGTAGCTAGCATTTACTTAACACTCTTATGAATTAAGTACTATTATTCACGTCTTAAAGAAACTGAAATTCAGCTCTGCAAAGTGACTTACTTACTAAGCAGAGGAAACACAGCCAGTAAACCAGAAGGAGACACGTGCCAAAAGCTTTTAGTCACGTGGTCCCAGTGATTTTAACGTTGCTCACACACCCACATCTGAGGTTAGCACAGATATTGCATCAAAAGCTTTGGACTTGACTTTTTGAGCATAAAATAATATTTATCAGAGAAGAAAAGAAAGAAAGGGAACAGGAAAGAAGGAAAGGTTTACAATGGGAGGTGACGTTAGTCAGATGTAGGCACACCCACTCTAAGTGGGTTTATGTGGGTTTATAGTCACATAAATGTGACTATAAACAAATTAACCTTGAAGCTTTCAAAAATTCCCAGGAGCAAACAGGGTGTCTTTAACACACAATGGGGCTTATCCTCTTGGACCATTGGACCCACACCAGCTTCCTTCCCTTCGACAGAACACTCTCTGTGTGTATTGTCCATTTTGTCGTTTTGTTACCTGACATTCATTTGTTCTTTTCCTGATAACAGGTACCCTGATGTTGCTTTGGGGGAATGACTCTCCCTCCACCCAGGACAGGTGAGTCAGGGGGGCCTGCTGATTAAAAAAAGGGGGGAGGCCTGCCCTACCACCAGACAAAGAGGGGCTCTCTGCGGAATTTTAACCTTGAGCAAGAGTGACTGAAGACCTGAAAGTGTATGGCACTCATTCAGAGGGCCCTGGGAAGACCTCAGTTTTGCCCTGTTTACTGCCTCCCCGAGCTGGATTCTTTTAGCTTCCTGCCCCCCACTCAGCTCAGCTCTACCGGTTGCAAGATGAAGAATCCAACAGGGACACACTTAAGGCTACTATTATGAAGGGACAGTAGATGCCCGAGACGTGCCGAACTGCTCTCACAAAGTCCTTCTCTGCTTAGAGTAGCCAGAATGAGTTTCTGTTGCTAGGAGCCAGTGAGATCTAACCGCCTAGACCCAGGACACCACCCAGTTTCTCATTTCCAAATCCAATGGCATTTCCTCAACCCGAGCTACCACCCCACCGCATCCCCCCAACTTGCAGTTAAGGACTTCATGATATAAATATTATACAAACCAGATTTGTGTACAGAATTTCTTTCTGCACTGTCTCTGAAAAACAAACAAACAAACATGAAAAACAGAGCTTCCCTATTCGAAGCACCTAAGTCCCCTTTCATGATTCCCGGGGTCTTTGGGGGCACAGCTGTCAAACCTTTTTCAGAGGACCGCCTTTGGAGTCAAAGGGTCTCGAATCTGAATCCTGACTCCTGCCGTTATCGGTTATGTGACCTTGGAGATGAAATTAAGCCTCTGAGCTTCAGCTTTTTTTGTCTTTAACATGGGTGAGGTTTCAAGATGGAGATGTATGTGCAATGCTGGCCACCTAGTACATGCGCAGTAAGTGGTACGTATTCTATTCTGTTTCACCGCCGTCAGGGATCACCTCTCGCAGAGTTACTCAGAAACGTCTGCCTGCGCATGAAGACAAGGAACTCATTCTGCCACTATCGCCCTCCCAGGTACCCAGCAGTCCCCATACCTTGGATGAGACTCAGTGTTCTACATGTAAAATGGAGGGATGACTCTTCCCCTGCAGGCACCTGTGAAGGACTGTCTGCAATTACATGCCCTGGCTGGTGTGGCTCAGTGGGTTAAGCACCAGCCTGTGAACCAAAGGGTCACCGGTTCGGTTCCCAGTCAGGGCACATGCCTGGGTTGCGGGCCAGGCCCCCAGTAGGGGGAGCTTGAGAGGCAACCGCACCTTATTACTTCTCTCCCTCTCTTTCTCCCTCCCTTCTGTCTAAAAATAAATAAATAAAGGCTTTTAAAAACAGGAATTTATTCAACTTAATTAGCTGGATTGCACATAACATTCCCTCTTCAGATTTCTCTTTCACGAACCTTGGACAGCTTTCTGTGTTTATTTTACTTTGTCTCTTGTTGTCTTATCCATTCGGGGGGGGAAAAGACCTTATGACAGGACAGAGTTCCTTTATTTTATTGACCCCAAAATGTATGAGGAGGGACCCCAGAAAACAGAATTTATTTACAAAAAAATTGTGTATCTATTCTTCCATGTTTAAATGTCAGTCACCTTCAAAGTGCCCTCCATTTGATGCCATATGCCTATCAAGACATTTTCTTGCCCTGGCTGGCATAGCTCAGTGGATTGAGCGCGGGCTGTGAACCAAAGGGTCACAGGTTCGATTCCCAGTCAGGGCACATGCCTGGGTTGCAGGCCAGGCCCCTAGTGGGGGCCACGTGAGAGGCAACCACACATTGATGTTTCTCTCCCTCTCTTTCTCCCTCCTTTCCCCTCTCTAAAAATAAATAAATAAAATCTTAAAAAAAAAAAAAAAAAGACATTTTCTTCCACTGGTCAGGGAGGGTAGATTGGAGATTACATCTGGATTTGAACGTCAGGCCTGAACTTGCAGGTTGTATGACTTGGGAAAATAAGCAGAACTTTGGGAGCCTCGGTTTCTTCATTTGCGAAGTGGCGGCAGCACTGTCCTCTCCACGAGATTGGTTAAACAGTGCACAGTACGGCAAGGACCTAGCACGGTGCCTGGGGTAGAAGAGGCGCTTGGGGAAAGTACTCATCAGTTCATAAGAAGGACACACGCGTGACCGTCCTGTCCTTCCTTACCCCTGCAGCCAGGCTCAGGCATCGGCTCCCCAGGAGTCGCCCCAGACTCACCCTGCCCCGGGCCAGCTCCCCACAGCAAGCTGCCTCCGCAGGGCTGCGCCCACTGACGCCTCTACAACTCTACGTCCGGTGAGAGTGAGCGCTTGTCTGCGGGGTTCCCAGGGCGGTGCCAATGATGGGGGCACCACGGGGTCTGTCGGGGGGTCCGCAAACCACCTGCTGCGTCCTTTTAAGAAAACGGACGCGTTCGGGAGGTGATAGGGTGATGAACACGCGAAGGGCACGTTGGGGAGGAGGGTGGTGGTGGTGCCGGTGGTGATGTGAACGTGGGGGCTGGTGACAACAGGAGCAATGGGAACGAGGGGCTGTCCCCTTGGTGGCCATGAGGGTGCCCGAGCTGCAGACGGTGAGGCTGTGCTGGACGCTGGTGTGGACGATAAAGATGAAAGCCGGTTACTTTAAATCCGTGTGGCGCCTCTGTGGCAGAGCAGAAGATGGCATTGGGGACGATCGTGCGCGTAGAGGGGATGGCCGTGAGCCTGGCTGCGGTTGTGGTGGGAGGCCACCGATAAGACGAGGCCCCCCCGGGACGGCGGACGTCAAAAGGGTTGAGCAAGAAGTCCAGCTTGATGGCCCTGGCTCCAGGCCACCGACAGGCCAGCCAGGAGGAAGCTGATTGTCATCTCGGTACCGAGATCAAGGCGAGGAGACGCTGCGGTGGTGCCTGCGCGTTCTGGGCCCTGACGGAAAGCCGGCTCTGACGCCGCTGCAGCGGGGGCCCCGTCTGAGCCCTGCTGGGGCCCTCGGGCGGGGAAGGCATCAACCCCGACTTGCGGTGCGCCACTACTGCTTTACCCAGCCGTCTGTCAGAGGACACTTCGGTTGGTCCCCTGTCTTGGCACATACATGTTGCACGCGTGTGGTACATACGGACAATGGAATATGGACTACTATAGGCTGCTCAGCCGTAAGAGAAGATGACATGCTGCCGTTTGCGACAACACGGATGGACCTTGAGAACATCACGCCAAGTGAAATAAGTCAGGCAGAAGAAGTTAAGAACGGTATGAGTTCACTCACAATCGGGACATGAAACTGCAAGCAGACGATGAACGAACTAGAAAAACCAACAGAAACTCACAGACACAGACAGCAGCGTGGTGGTCACTGGAGGGAGGGGTAGTGGGGGGTAGTAGAGGGTAAAGGGGGTCAAATATGTGGTGACAGAAGGAGATTTGACTGTGGGGGCTGGGCACACAATGCAATACACGGAGGATGTGTTGTAGAATTGTACACTTGACACCTACGTGATCTTATTAACCAGCGTCACCCCAGCACATTTAATTTAAAAAACATAAGGATGATGCAGCCCGAAGACCCCCTCCAAGGACCCTGGGCCTGTCCTCAAACTTGCTCACAGCCTCCTCAGCTCTCGTGGGTGATTACACCTGCTTCCCCCCTCAGTCCCTATCTCCTTTGGGTGCTCATTGTTATGTGCCCCCAGGTTAGAGATGAGGACGCAGCTTCCCCCATCACCAGAGGGTCCTCGTGGAAAGCCAGATTGAGTGGAAATTTGGGGACCTTGTATGTCTGTCCCCAGCACCTGCCTGCTGGTCGCACCTGGGACTCCATACGAGCTGAAAGGTTCTTCCTGTCCAGCAGGAACCACGTTCTGGGGGAGGGTGGGGAGCGGTGGCAATTCAGGGAACTTGGGCAGCCAGGGTGTGCCTCCCTCCTGCCCAGGGCAATGCCGGAAAAACAAGGGTTTTACTCTCCTGCAGTGCAGTGCAACATTTACAACACACCATTCACCTTTGTAATTGCTTCTAAGGGTCCAGTTTGCTCATTGGGCGCATTCACGCCGACCTGCTACGCTCGCCACCACCCACCTCCAGAACCTTTTCCTCTCCTCAAACTGACACTCCCCACCCTTAAAACGAACCCCTGTTCCCCACCCCGCACCGCACACCCCCAGCTCCCGGCAACCCGTTTGTCTTTCTGTGTCCACGAATCTGACCGCTCTAGGGGTCAAGTGCAGTCCTGCAGTACGCGTCCTTCTGGTCTGGCTCCGTAGCGTCCTCACAGTCTGTCTGTGTTGCAGGGCGCGCCCGAACCCCCTTCCTCGTGAGGGTTCAGCAGTGTGCCGTGTGATGTGAGTTTCTGAACACTGGACGGGGGTCTGCCCTGACCACTGCTCCCTCCTCCTCCATTGTCCCCCCCTCTCGTCCTGCGTCCAGTCCAACCCCTTGCCCCTCATCGAAAGGCAACCGCTGCCCAAGATGCAACAGCTACGCAGGAAGCCAGAGCCTGGGCTGCCAGAGGAGGCCCTCGGTGGTGTCACTGGCGCCCTCCTTGCGTGTTTCTCAACCCCGCACCCCTCGCATGTCCCGACGTCCCCTCTGCTTGGCCAGGAGCTTGCCTGGGTCACGTGAGGTCACGTCAGGAGGAATGCGCTGAGGAGCCCAACTTGCCCTGAGCTGTCCAGGTGGGAATGAACAGAGAGACAAGGGCGAAGTTTCCCTGTCTCCCCGCTTCCTCGCATGTTCTGAACTGCCACGTAAGAGATGGGAGCTCTGGAAGAGTGAAGGTAGCTTTTGACTGGCATTTAAAATAGTTTCTATTTCCTGACACCTATCCAGTTTTAAAAATAGGAGTATTAAAAGTATTTAAAGTAAAAACAACACATACCATCAAGTGCTTAATTGCTAGCTCACATCAAGAGATGCAACTTCTGCTGTTCTTAATTAAGACAAAAGCAAGTTAAAGTTGGTAAAATATGTAATTATTTTAAAGTAGCAATTCTGGCCCTGGCTGGTGTAGCTCAGTGGATTGAGCGCGGGCCTGCGAACTAAAGGATCGCGGTTCGATTCCCAGTCAGGGCACATGCCTGGGTTGCAGGACAGTTCCCAGCGACAGTTTCCAGCAGGGGATGCACGAAAAGCAACCATACATTGATATTTCTCTCATCTCTCCTTCCCTTCCCCTCTAAAGATAAATAAATAAAATCTTAAAAAAAAAAAAAATTTCTCACAAAAAAAAAAATAAATAAAGTAGCAATTCTGTGGAATGTCACTAATAAATGTAATGACATTGTGCATGAGAGACAGAGGGACAGAGGGACAGAACTCAGCACCCGCTCTGTGCCAGGTCAGAAGTCACCATCCTTTTCTTCTCCCAGAAAAATGAATCAAGCCTTCCCTGAGTTCACTGAATCACAGCACTTATCCCAATGTGTTTTAGTTTGTTTCTCTCTCTCTCTCTCTCTCTCTCTCTCTCTCTCTCTCGGTTGTGAGCAGGGCAGGGACCACGTCAAATGCATGTTTTGCAAAGGACTGGACATATTTTAAGCCCTGAGTGAGCAGTTGGTGAGTCAGCCATGAGTAGACGCGTCCACAGGCCCCACCCCGCACGCGCAGTCCAAAAGTCGGCCCCGGGGGTCCAGCTCCAACATTTGTCCCTCAACTTCTCACCACCTGCGCTGCGACCCCCCAGCCCCCTCTTCTGGATGACTCCATCGCCTCCTTATTGCCTTCCCAGCGTCCATTCTCCCCTCTGCAGTCTAGTCTCCACACGACAGCCATGTGATCGGATCAGCGGCCATCCAGGGGCTAGTATTCCCACGGACAGCAGGTTCACGGGGCTTACTGCATGGAAACACGTGCACACATGTGGGAACAATACCGAAAATGGGCCACGCGTGGACCCATGATGACGGGACCCGTTCTCAGGGCCCCTAAAGCAGGCAGAGGATGGCTCATTTCATGGTCACGGACGTGCTTACACAAACACCCCCAGGCAAACCCAGGGAGTTCTGGGAACTACTGTCAGATGAGGCCGTGGGGGAGGGTAAGCAGACTGGCTGAGGTGGAGGAGATAGGGGAGGTTAGTTTGCTTTAGGGGTAGGAGTCCCTGTCCAGGTACTCAGCAGGTAAGCCCTCACCCCCAGCTCTTCCCAGGCTCCAAGGCGACAGGAGGCAAAGAACCAACGAAACAGCCACATTTTATTCCACAACCAGCAAACCCCACCTGCCACACGGTGACGGGAGCTCTCCAGCACCCCCGTCACCTGGGCCAGTGCTGCTCAGTAGGACTCCCTGCAGCGACGGAAATGCTCGTTTGCACTGTCCAGCACAGCAGCCGCTTCACTTCCGGTGACCGAACCCTGGAAACGTGGCCAGCGCAGCTGAGGAAATGAGTTCTTAATCTAAATTGACTTAAACTCAAACACCACAGCTGGCTCTCGGCCACCGTGCCGCACGGTGCAGCTCTAAGCCCTGGCCTGGCCCAGGGGCAGTTCGGTTCACAGCCAACTCCGGGGAGAGCAAGCGGCAGGCACAGTTCTTGGGGTCACCAGCACCCCTCCCCAGAGAGAAACCTCCTCAGCTGCTCAGAGGTCGAGTCTCAGAGCGGGGGGACGCCACGCGCACGCCGGATAAGGTTGGCCAGCCTCCTGGCCAGGCCGCCCTTCTTGGGCTCCTCGATGTGGAAGGTGCGGGTGAGGAGGTTGTAGAAGGAGCCGTAGCACACGGCCACCACGGTGCACGTGAGGCAGATGACGTTGTAGGGCATGCTGAAGTCCGGCGTCGGCAGGTTCACCAGCAGCGGCTCCGTGTAGAGCCGCACGAAGTAGCTTGAGCTGTCGGAGACTGGGAACCTGGGGGTCAGGAAGGAGTGGGGAGGTGGGACCCCTGTTCCTCCCCTCTCACCCCCCACCCCCGCCCTGCCCCCCTGGGGCTGCACTGGGCCAACGCCTGGTGGTAAGGCTTTCCAAACCTTTCCGACGGAAGACATCTCAGATGAAGGCTCAACACAGGCCCCTGACAGAGAGCCGCCTCATGCCGAGGGCGAGGAAAGGGGCCCTGCCTGCTCTTGGCTGCCTCTTCCTTAGCCTCCTGGTCTCAGCCTAAAGGCCGTCTCCTCGGAGAAGCCGTCCTGGGTCTCCCACCAGGTTCCCCCCAGCGCCACCTCGGCCCCAGCGCTCTCTAGCACAGAAGCTCCCCCTCTGGACCTCAGCATTCGCCAGGCAGGGGGGCACATCTGTGTGCTCACTGCTGGGCGGCCAGGCCAGCCTCCTCCGGAGCACCTGGCATTTGTTAAGTGCCCAACAAAAGCGTCGTCGGTGAGTCCATGCAGGCCTTGAACACTGCTCTTCTCACCTATTTGTTCTTCCAGACACCCTTTAGAGTAATTTTGTAAAGTCTGTACGAACATTACAGACCACCGGGACCTTCATCAGGACTAGTTAAAACATCTCCACGAGGCCCGGGGACGGCCACGCCAAGCCCCAGCCCACCCTGCAGGACCCGGATCATCTGTGCTGCTGCACCCCGAACCGGGCAGCTGCCGTCACACTCACAGGCTGTTGAAGAGGGGGCTCTCTTCCCAGTCCACAGGTTTGGCTGCCACCAGGCTGGGCACCAGGGCGCTGATGACAGACGGGCTGCAGAGACGCAGGCAGGCGTTCTGTGAGCCGTGTTTCTCGCTGGCTCCCCACCCAGGGCTGGGGGCAGAGACGGTGAGTCGGGAGGGTGGGGGCAGCCTGCGGGGAGGGGGGCGCGAAGCCTACCTGACGTAGAAGCCGTGGTTGGGGTCCGGGGTGTACTCGGTCCACTTGAGCAGCGCCCGCTCAAACTGGATGGAGACCTTGGTGACCGAGTTGGCCGGCAGCTGAATCAGCATCTCCAGGAGGTGGGGCTGCAGCCGGTCCTGGGCAGGCTGGTAGTGGATGTAACCTGGAGACAGGCAAGGCTCCAGCGTCACCGTGCCTCTGTCCTGGGGTCGGCACCCGCACCTCCTGCCTGCCCTGCTGAGGCCTCGAGGCCTGGATCTGGCGCCCGGAGGTGGGCTCTGGGTCAGAGGAGCCAGGCAAGCTCAGGAAAGGGAGTGGGGTCTCAAAAAAGGCACATTATGTTTCCAGGGCAGCCGTCCCGGGCAGACAACTACGTATTTACATCACGAAAACTGGGCAGCGGAGATCAGGAAGTTCACACGACCGCCCTGGACGTTTTCCTGCCAAAAACAGACGACCTGAATCTAATCCAGTCTCTCATGCTAACAACTAATACCCCCAAAATATAGGCAATGGAGGAACATGTTAAACACGGACACGAGGACAAACCCAGAATGGACAACATTCTATACAACAAATGACCTGCTTTGCCCAACAAATACAATTTAAAAAAAATAATAATAATGGGACCCACCGCAGATTTAAAGAGACCAGGAGGACCACCCCAGGGCAAGATGTTAACAGCAGGGGAGGCGGAGGGTGGGGCCAGAGGGCGTGGATAGGAACTATGTACTTTCTGCTCCATTTTTTGGTAACCCTAAAATTGCTCTTTTAAAAAAAGGCTCTATTCATTAAAAAGAGAAAACGAGAGAAACTGAAACGCGTATCAAGCAAACGCAATGGGAGGACTTTGTCTGCATCCCAATTCAAGCAAAGGAGTTACAAGAAGCTATTTTTAAGACCGTTGGGGAAACCAGGAATGAGAATGACAGGCCATGTTTTTTAAGTCCTTTGTCTGTTAGAGAAATATACTGAAGTACCGTATTTAAAGGGGAACTAATGTGATGGCTAGGACTTGTTTTAGGATACTCCAGAAGAAAAATAATCCAACAAAAAAAGGAGGGGAGGAGGAGAGATGAACGAAGAAAGAGAGGAGGCTGCTGAAGCCGCCGGTGGGGACAGGGGGTGGGTGATACTATTCCATTTGGGCGTGTGTCTGAAATTTCCCACAGCAAAGGGTCAAAACAAACCCTGCAAAAGACTCAGGTAGATGTTTGAAGCAGATCTTTTGAGGGCGGTGCAAGCAGTGGTGCTGAAGGTAAGTAAAACTCTTAACCGCGGCCTTGAAACTACAGGGAATGACGGAGGAGCGAGCAAAGCAGACAGCAGGCCTGGCCATCTGGAATGCGCGCAGCCTCTCCCTAAGAGGTCTTTTCCCCAGCATGAGTCTCTCTGCACTCCAGAGAAAAACGAGTGCCTTCTTTAGCGCTGTGCCTGGCACCTAACGGAAAGCCATCAGGAGAGAGTAACTCTGCTACAGAAAAATGATAGAAAATAAATATAAAGTTTGAAAACGACGCTTCTTCCCTGCCAAGGCAGCAAAGCCATCTCCAGGTCTGTGATCTTCCTCGTCCCCAGTCCTCGGCTGGTCTGGCCAACCCTCCCAGTAGGGGAAAGGGCCTGTGACTCATTGCAAAAGACTGCCAGGAGCGCCTGGGAAGGGGACGGTGGGAAAGGGAAGGAACTACTGCCCCCCTGAGGTCTTACGAAGAATCACCAGTACTGTGTGTCTTCGTTATCAATCACCCCAGAGTGGGCACCGGTGAGGCTACCCTTTGCGCTTGTCCAACCATTCCGAACTCCCTCTGCCCGTGTATTTTCTGGGTTATAGGCTTCAGGAACCACCCTGAGAAGTGGGGGTTTGGGGGCTCTGAAGAGAGAGCGGCTGGGTAGGGGCGGCGGGCGGGGGGGGGGCTGCAGCTCTCACTTGGTTTGTTCTCCTTGCCCTTGGAGGTGATGGTGAGGGTGTGCACGTACAGCCGCAGGAACCAGGGCACGGTGTCCAGGAGCAGCACGGGGAAGGCCCGGTACGGGTGCGTGTTGTGCAGCAGCGTGCTCAGCTCCCCGTTCTGCAGCCCGTAGCCGCTCACGTACCGCTGGGCGTGCAGGAAGGGCGCTGGCGGGGCCTCTGCGCGGACCAGAGCCAGCAGTTAACAGCGCCCAAAGGAGAGGGCCTCGCCCCACCCCCACCCCCCAGGCCCCGTTCAGAGTCTCAAAGCCAGGGAGGGGGCGGGGGAGAGCTTTTCCGTCAGAACTGGGAAACTCGAATTCTGGAATCGCCCTCTCTTCCCCAGCTAATAGCAACAACAGAATCACTGTTATTTCCTGAATATCGATATAGGCCGCGCTCTGCGCCCCTTGCAACCCGAACCAGGTGCTCTCATATTCTGCACTTCCCCTTGGTAACAATGAACACGAATGTGATGAAATGGTCTGATGTCTGCCTCAACCAGCAGACATTATGATTCTCAAATGCAGGGTATCTTCTGTCTTCAGAAAACATTTGTTGACTACATGAATACATAAACAGACTCCGTATTTTAAATTAATGATCTCATCCGGTGAGGTCGGGAGCCTGCCCACAGTCAGAGAGCATTAAGGAAACGAAGCTGGAACCCGGGGGCTGACCCCAGAGACCTGGGCCTGGACACTGGGCTGTGAGCTCGTGGCAGGGAGGCAGGACTACGAGGCTTCCCTGGGGGACCGCGTCTCCGCCCGTGGTGGCCCACCCTCACGCACCACTGTCCGGGGGTCTCTTCCACTTGAGCTGGAGGTTGAGGTTGCGGGAGTTGTTGATCACGGCCTTGTCGAGCAAGTCGTAGACAGCATAGGTCTTCTGGGTGCCCAGGATGACGTCCTGGTATGTGGTGAGGGGGGGCGGGCTCACCTCCAAAGTCTCATTGTCCTGGGGACACAAGGGCAGGGCTGGGAGGTGAGCAGAGGGGCAGGCTGGCCTTGGCGGGGGCCGATGTGTGCGGCTGGAGACCGTGGTACCTGGTTGTAGCTGGTGATGTCCACGTAGACTCGGCTCTCGGAAGCCAGGGGGCAGGGCTCCGTGAGGGTTCGGGAGAACATCCGGAAGAGGGACCAGTCTGAGGGGCAGACAGCAGGGTTGAGCAGAGGCTGGGACTAGGCCTGGTCTGCACAGATCGGGTGGGGCTGGTGACGGGCGGGCAGAGATGCGTTGCCATGGGGGCTCACCTTTCTTCCCTTGCCCCGTGACGAAGGCGTCAAACACAACAGAAAGGGTCTGCCTCAGCTCCCAGGAGATGCTGGTACAGCGAGCATTCTACCACGAGGACCAGACAGCAGCAGTGAGGACCTACCGCTCCAGCCACAGAGCCTCAGGGACTCCCACTGTGACTCGGTCCCTTGTCTACGATGTGTCTTCCCACCTGCCCATCTGCTACCGCTCACTGCTGAGCACTTGACCCTGTGCAAGCACCTTCACGTGCATCGTCGGGTGAACCATTGCCAGCAGCCACAGAACTACTACTTCTATTACTCATCTGACAGATGGGGAAACCAGGCTCAGGGAAACAAAAGGATTCGCTCAAGGTCATGCCAGCTGGTGAGTAACTGCGCTGGTGGGTGCATAGCTATTTTGAATCGCTATGCTCCATGACAAAGATTTACTGAATGCTTGCCAGGCAACCACTCGGTTTCCTTGGTGCATGGCCAATGCCCTGAGAAGTCATCACACTACCCACCACTTGCTATCCACCACTTACTACGGGCTCAGCCCTCCCCCAGACGCTGGGCCACGTGCTTCACCTGCACTTTCTCTCAGAGCCTCTGGATGGCACCGCCCCCTTTCCCGATGACTCACTCTGCAAACAGGGCGGATGTGCACTGCCTGGGAGTGGTAGCTAGTGTGGAACAAGCGATCAGCCTTCAGCAGCATGGAGAGGCCTGCCTAGAGGAGGCAGGAAGAAATACAATGTCAGTGCCCAGGGCACCTGGGCACGTGGCAGAGGTTATCTGTAAATACACCTGGCTGCCTGGCCATGAAAGGGCATCTGCCAACTCCATCCACTCTTCAGACCGCTCTGGCCTCACCTTGGAACTGCAGGGCAAGAGCTTCTTCCACGGGGTGAGGTTCTCAGTGCAGACAACTTCCCGCGGCAGCACAGCGTAGCGCAGGAAATAGCGATCAGTGCCTGAGGGAGACAGAGGTCTGTCCGGGCTGGGCCTTGGGCCCCACCCCTCAGGACCCACACACTAGTTATGGGGTGGCCCCTCCTTCTCCCCATATACCCCTCTAGTGCCACCACCCTAACAGCCCAGCTGGGGATGGGACCCGCTCCTCCCCTTGGGAGAAGGCAATGCGGAGACAGCTCAGTCTCAGGAAGCCTTCTGCTGGGGCCCACACACCCAGGGGAGTTACTATGATCTGGCCCCGCTGTGGAAAGAGGAAGCTGAGGGGAAAGGAGGCAAAGGTTTGGGCAAGAGGTAACAGGAAGAAGGAAAGGGCCGCAGGGGCTTCTCACCATTGGCCAGCCCCAGGGGCCTGAAGGAGGCGGTGGGGGTGACCGTGTTGGTGGAGTCGATGAAGTTGAGAGAGGCACAGAAGATCCCTGAGAGGACGTTGCTGAGCTCCTTCCAGGATTTATCCACACTGGATGGAGACACAAACCCGCTCACTATCCCGGGCTGCCTTTACTCCCTTCTCAAAGCCTGCGCTGGCTGCCACAGCATCAGACTGGCTACCTGATGGAGCTGGAACACCACCACGGCCCCCTGCTCAGCCCCATCCTCCTCCCACCCTGCAGCCACACAGGTCTTTGCTCCTGTGGTCCCTCCTTCTGCCTGGGAATGCCCTACTCTCTGCTCACCTTCAAGGAGGCTCCCTCCTCCAGGAAGCCCTCCCTGCCCTCCTCAGCCACAGCCTCCACCTGCACTGCTGTGGGTCTGACCACCTGAGCCTCTCCCTAAGTCCCTCCCGGGACATGGCTGGGTGGTGGTGGCACCTCGTTCTAAGCGTTGTTTCTCCTCAACCAGGCTTACGGGAACCCGAGGACAGAGAGCAAGTCTGAGTCACCTTGTGTGTCTCCCAACATCACATAAAGTGCCCCACGCCTGACAACAGTCGCTGATGCGCTCTGAGGTATGCTCAGCTGGGCGAAAGAACACACTTCCCCGTGAACACCCTGGGCAGGAAGGTAAGCCCTGGTTCTAGCTTCAGAGTGGGAATCTTACATCTAAACAGACTCGATGAACGAGAGAAAACGAGCATTCTAGGATAAAGAAAAAAAACCATCAAATTAAATTAGGAGGTTTTTTCCCTTAGAGAAATATCAAAACAGATTCGATCTCTATATTAACCACAGAGAGCATAAAACTAGAAATCTAAACGTCAGCTCCATAGTACGGGCGATTACAAGCTGAGGGGACACCGGGACAGCAGAGCAGGTGGGGAAGAAGGCAAGGGGCCAGCGTTCAGGTAGAGCCTTGGCAAGTGCGTGGGGTCACTGCTGGCTCCTCACTTGGTATCACCTAAGTGCTGTCTGGGGTGTTTTGATAATCCTCTGTTCAGAGCTTTTCAATTGCTCCAAGTCTTAAGCCTCAAATGAAGATGGCACGCTTGCGGCCTGACACTCTGCCCAAACCAGAACCCGGTCTCATCTGGCATGCACAACAGTGGGGTCACGGTGTGTCTTACATTTTGAAATTCCTTGCTGGTATTTAAATTTGCCAACTTTCACACTGAAATCCAGATATCTGATATCTCTTTAAAAATGAGAGTAGCTTATAACAGTGGGCCTTTATTCCCATGGCAACAGTCCATAGGGGATGACTGGCAGCTGTCCTCTCAAGCTCTCTAGCCTGCCACAGTCCCCACCACTCCCTACTTTGTCCTAAATTTTTTTAAAAAGATTTTATGTATTTATTTTTAGAGAGAGGGGAAGGGAGGTAGAAAGAGAGGGAGAGAAACAATAATGTGTGGTTGCCTCTCCTGCGCCCCCTACTGGGGACCTGGCCCACGACCCAGGCACATGCCCTGACTGGGAATTGAACCCGTGACCCTTTGGTTTGCAGGCTGGCACTCAATCCACTGAGCCACAGGAGCCAGGACTACTGCCCTAAATTAAAAAAAAAAAAAAAAAAATCATACTAGTGCTATTGATTTTCCATAGTGCATTTAAGAAATTGTGGTACAATAGCAGTACCTAGCCTCATCCCTCCCAAACAAAAGCAATTCCTTTAATATGGAGATCTGGCACCTTATAGGCCAGTTCTAGCACACCCGTGTTTTGTTTGGCTTTACAATCCAAGTAAGCTTCAATTACTTGTTATCCGCCTCTGCAGAGATATGCATGTGTTGCCTCGGGTCTGGAAGAAGTAGGGGAAGGAAGTCTATTCAGCAAAGTAAAGCATGCCACTCAGTAGTCACATTATCGCTTACTTTCAAGGCTGCTTTGCCCCCATGGAATCACTGCCTACAGCAACTGCTGCCCCCAAGGGCAGTGGCAAGATGACAACACCTCTGCCACATCCCCTTCATGGCCTGCAATAGGCCTCAAGGTGGGCACTCACTCAGTGACGGTGTCTTGGAACCAGACCCAGAGCTCCGCACCAGAGGGGGCCTGCAGGAAGGGTGGCCCCCAGTATCGAGTTCTCCAAAAGCCTTGTGTGAGTGACAGGTGCAGCTCCCGGAGAGAATACTTGGAGATCAACTGCCCCAGGGCTTTAGGGAAGAGCCTATAATGAGAAACTAGGGAAGGGGAAGCAGGTGAGGGATGATCCTTGGAAGGAGGCTTCTCAGCCACCCTAAAGAAACAGCAGACCCCAGGCTCCGGGATCAGAGAGATCTGAATTCCAGACCAGACTGTCATTTACTTACCAGAGATGTGATCTTGAACAACTGCTTTTACCTCTCTACACCTCTAATTTCTTCCTAGCAATCTTGCACAGAACTTAGCACTGTGCGTAGCACCCAGCATAAATGGTAACCGTCAACAACATCATCATCAGTGTTGTGGACAGAGCGCTCTAATTAAAGGTGTAGACTGGCAGCCTGGAGCTGCGGAAAGAACTGGACTAGGAGTCGCTGCCCCTCTCCGAGCCTTAGTTTCACCAACGGTATAATGGGGTTCTCCAGTAACCTATCCTTCCCCCAGGGACCCACTTTGTCCGGTTCACGCCCACGGGCCAGGACCCCACCCAGGGACTAGGCCCCGCCCCCCAAATTTGCCTCCACCCACTTCCAGCAGGTGCCACAGATATCAATCTCCGGTCAGTCTCGTTCTCTCACCTTCTTCCCGCTGCATCTCCGAATCCCAGCGCGTGCGGAACTGGAATGTGGCTGCTACATCTCCAGAAGGCAGCGGGGTGATGACGAGCTCCTCCCGCAGGCTGTCGCGTGGGGCCTCCGCATGGCCCCAGCCGCCCGGCCACAGCAGCAGCAGTACCAACAGAGCGAGCGGCTGAGCCGCCGCCATTCCTGCGGCTCCTTCCGCCCCCAACAGTGCCCGCCCCCACGAGAGGCCGGCCTCCAATAGGAAGGGCGCATAAGGAGTGACTTCCGGCATCATCCCGGAAATCGGGGTGCGGTTACCGGAGCAACGGCCCCGCTAGCCTCTTTAGGGCTACAGTTTAAGGCGGCGCGGGGAGGGTACGAAGGGCGGAGGATCTGCAACTTTGAGGTATTCCCACCCACGAGAAAATGCTTAATAATACCGCCACTGCTATTGTCCTTATGTGATAGTTGAGAAAACACTGAAAAAGGTTCATCGCTTTTGCGAGGTAACAGAGCTTTGCTCCTGCCCTCCTTCAGCTTCTAGTGTCTCCATTTGCTCGGTCCTGAGACTAGCCAGCTCCTCTGGTGGCAGAGCTTTCCCGCAAAGCCCTCGAATAACTCTCTCTTATGAAAAATTTCAAACATACGGCAAAGTTGAAAGAATAAACACCTCTTCCCCATCACCTAGACTTCACCGTTAACGTTTTCCTATATTTCATCCCACGTGGGTCTATATATTCTCGATTCATTGTATGTTTTAATGCATTTCAAAGTAAACTGCGGACAGAAGCACACTTCCCCCTAAATGTTTCAGCGTGCATAATATGAACTAGAGTTCAACATTTGTTTACATGTTTCCTTTGGTGTTAAATTTACATATAATACAATGAAATTTACAACTTGGAGGTGCACATTCATTGAGTCTGACAAGCGCATACACCTGCGTACGCAAACAGAACATTCCGAAAGCCCCAAGAAGTTGGCTAGTGTCCCCTTGCCGATCAATTCCTGCTCCTCCCCACATTCCAGAGACAACCACTGTTCTGATTTTCCTTCACAGGATAAGGTAATCGTTCTAGAGTTTCATATAAATAAAATCATCATACAGTATGTGTATGTTTGTGTAGTTTCTTTCATGGCAAGGATGTCTTTGAAAATCATCCATGTTCTTGTGTGTATCAGCCATTTATTTTTGTTGTTGTGTAGTACTGCATTATATGAATATATCATAGTTTATCCATTATTCTGTTGATGGAAGCCTGAGCTTTCAAGTTTTTAGTTATTATGAACTAGACTGCTGTACAATTTACTTTGCAGATTACCTTGGGTAAATATTTAGTAGCAAAGAGTACGTTAGGTGTATGTTTAATTTTTTTCTTGCCAGTTTATTCTTGGGCAACAGACCTATTCAAACTGCCCAATCCACATTACAAGCATCAAGTCATATTATTTTAGGACTAAAAAAGACATTAGAGATTATTCAACTAAAGAAATTAAAGTTAAGCAAGGGTAAATGAAATGGCACAACCACAATGCACCCACAGTTGGCTGGTGGTGCAGTTGGAGTAAAGCCAGGTCCCCGCCTCTTTACCGAGACTCTCCCCCAGTGAGAGACTAGCATGTATTCTGCTGAGATGAATCTCGTTGCAGAAATTTCTGGATTCTTTGCTACCTTTTTATTACAAGTCAAATAAATCAGGATCACTGGGTTTATTTTCTTCTGCTCGGGGGTGTAGCTCTAATAGTTCACAGGATTCGAGCCAACAGGTTCTGACCGCTGTAACCAAGGGAAATGGGAGGGTCTGGGAGTCGTTTTGTTTTCAAGATGTTTCTAGGTGGAGCGAGTTCGGTGGACATTCTCTGGCCCAGGAAGTTTGGTACCAACTTCCTTTCCTTGTCCTGAGCATCAGAAAAAGCTTGACTGCTTGTTGCATCAAAAGACAAGATTTTAAATCTGATTCTAAGTCACAAATATTATACAGTGTTTATTCAAAATATGACAATTTCTACTAGCACACAGTAGGAATAACTTTGCTCTTATTGGGAATTCAAAATCACTAGTGTTATTTTTTTTAATTTCACATAATTTATTTTTTCCTTTTTTATTGAATTTATTGGGGTGACACTGGTTAACAAAATCACACAGGTTTCAGGTGTACAAAACCACAAATCATCATCTGTACACTATATTGTGTGTTCACCACCCCAAGTCTGTATGTTTATAAGAAATTGTCAGACCTTTCTCCAAAATGTATGTTTTTACTTGTGTCAACAATGTATGAGTTCCTGTTCAACATGTTTTTATTCTTTTCATTTTAGCCATGTTGGAATGTATGTAGTGGTATTTCATTATGGTTTTAATTTGCATTTCCCTGGTACCTAATGCTATTGAGCATCTATTCATGTGTTTACCGGCCATTCACATATTTTCTGTCGTGAAAATTCTGTGAAAATCTTGTTGCACCCTCCCCTCTTTTTTACTGGCTTGTTTGCCCTTTTTATTATTGGGTTGTAGGGGCTCCAGTGTCCAATTTCTGCTTTAGGTTTTTCAGCTGCCCTATGGGAACACATTCATGAAGAATTTTACACACAGTCTCTTGATAAAGAGACAACCGTATTTCTATGAAGAGCCAAATTTGGTGTCAAGCAGGTCTGCCAAGATAGACCCCAACCAACCAGAGAGAAAGTGTCAAAAGGTGTCTTTAAATCATTATGATTTCACCCTACTTACATCTAGTGTTCCTGTCCTACTAGACATGGAATAGAAGACCATGGGTTTAGACGTCAGACAGACATGGGATTCGAACCCATGTCTGTCTGACGTCTAAACCCAGCCATCTATCCACAGGAGCGTGAGCAGGGTGTCACTCTCCCTCCTCTGTGAAGTGGGTAACCTATTTTCAGGGCTGTTGTGAGGATTACGTGTACCTGTAGGATCTGGAATGTAGTAAGTGCTTGGTAGCATTTACTCTCTAACACCTCTTTGAGGTAGGTACTGTTTGCTCCACTCTAGAGATGAGAAAACCGAGAGAACCTGAGATCATTGTTTGAGATCACAGTGAGTGATGAAGCCAGGACTAGAGGTCACACTATCAACCTCAAAATTGTTTTTTAAAGTAGCTGTCATCACTCCGATTACCATTTTGTTATTCTATGCTTTCTCTCCTTTTGAAATTGCCTGTCCCCATCACTCAACACCCAGTGACCTCCAGGGAAGACTTCTCCTGCCGTGGCCCACATTGTCCTTCTTCCTTGGCATTGGCTGCTCCTGGAAGAGTTCTGGGTCACCTTAGTATTTCTGTTGCCCAAGCAAGGAGGCTGACATCTGGTGCAACAGGCACTCAGTAACGCTGAACGCACGAACGTACAAGACATTGCAGCGCGGCTCCCTGCTGCCCCGCACCGCCGTGCTGTTCGCACTGTGGAGTCCTGTGCACTCCTAGGACTGCTACAGTGTGGGCCCTCCAGGACTCTTCCTCTGCGTTGTGGTCCCTCCTCTTTCCTCCCCACACAGGAATCTACAGAATGAGTTTGTCTTCTTCCCTCCTTTCCAGAGTCTAAGATAAGTCCATGCAACAGACAGAAGCAGCCACGCTGTGCCTTAGAGACTAAAAGCTGGGCTGCTTGCCTTGGGATTCGCTCCAAATCATCCTCCCATCTCCAAGGGCACTCTGCCGCCTCAAGAAACAGACAGCTGGAGATGCGGGCTCTGAAGGCCAGCCAAGCCCCTGTGGTTTGGCAGAAGAAGAGGTCATTGTCCAACCAGGAAGTGGTCCTGGTGTCTCAGCTGACCCTAGACTTTTCCAGGCAGGGCTGGGATTTATAGCAGCTGAATTCAAGGCTCCCCATGGGCTCACAAACAATTCTGCCTCTCTGGAGAGCTGTAGACAGATCCTTCTCCCCAGGCAAGCTCCCTGCCCCGAACCCCACAGACCCTAGCATCACATGCCTGGGGTACTCGGAGGTTTGTTGACAAGTTGACAGCAATCAAACTACTGTAGCTTTTCATCACTCACCTTGGAAGGTAACAGGGTGATCCTGGGAGCTGAGAACCCCTGCAGAGCCAAACTGCAGAGCTTACGGGCCACAGCCCGGGAGAAGGCTCAGCCACAATCAGACAGGAGCTGAGCCTTACTGCTCCAGAGGGAGAAGGCACAAGAGGACAACGGACAAAGACCATGTGTGCAGCAAAGTCATAAGCAACGCAGAAAAACTATACAATTTAACACCAGACTGGGCCCTCACCCAGCTTGGGGGATGATCTCAACTTGGCCACAGAGGCTTTTAGACAAAAGGAACACAAAACTCCCACAAGTTCCTCCCTAGCGATAGGAAAAGCACTTAAGAACTGTCACTTACAAAGGCCTCCCGCAGGGGTGAAGGCAGGCCGGGACTATGGGAAGACCGCAGCCCTGTCACTCAGCCTGGGGGGCACAAAGAGCTTCGGGATTCAGGCTGCAGGTCGCTGATCCGAGGGTGGCGTCTGATGTACGACGGGAGAGCGGAAAGGTTCGGTTTGTGTAACGTGAGAAACGACTTCATGTTCCTCTTCAGGCTGCGTGCCACCAGCCCTTCTTTCTCTCCACACACTCACACCCATGGCTTCACTCACCTGCTACACGCTTACCACCAACGCTCTCATCTAAACCCCACACTCATGGGTCCAGCTGCCTGCTCAACGCGACCCCTCGCATGTCTCAAAAGCACCTCAAACTCAGGTCCAAAACCAAACTCGTGACCCTCGTCCCGCACCTGGTTCTCTCCTAAACTCCCCACCTGGGCGAAGCAACCCCCAAACCACCCTGCTGTATAAAGCAGGGTCAACAACGGGGGCACCCGTGACCCCTTCCTCTCTCACAGCCCCCCCGTCAAATCTTTCAGAGTTTGCCTCCTGAATCTCTCTTCATTCCTTCTGCTCTTCTATAGTCTGCCCTCGCCCCTCCCTCGGCCATCGCCTCTCGGGGAGGTGGCTGCAATCACCTGCTCAGTTTCCAGACCTCAGCTTTGGTCCCCTGGGGGAAGCCGGGGGCGGGGGGGGGGGGGGGGGGGGTGTGCTCCGCAGGGAGCCCTTCTACCCCTTCTCCTCCTGGCTGACTCCTACTCATCCTTCTGATCTCAGCTCAAATGCCACTTCCCCAAGGGAAACACCTCGTGACCTCTCTGAATAAGCTGTTAACTCCTTTCTAGCAGCAGTCAGAGCTGCAATCTTACATTCGGCCTCCATGAGACTCTAAACTCTGTAAGAGCAGGGCTGGTTTTTAGGGGTTTTTCGCCACTACTACATTCCCAAGGCCATGCTCAGTGTCGTACCCGCGTCTAACCCCGTCATCTAATATGAATGTCATTTGTTACACCACTCGGTTAAGTGGATCATCACCAATCTTCTGGGCCACTGTCATGCCTTGCATGGATTACTGTGCTGCTCTGTGTCTGTCTTGACTTTGTCCTCCCCCCGTATGTTCTCTACATTGCAGCCAGAATGATCTTTTTAACAAGCGAATTCAACCACGTGTTATCTTTCATTGCTCCCAACAGAGTTCAAATTCATTAACGTGACCTCTAACATGTAAACTGCTAGTTGTAAACTGCCAGTTACCTATCCAAAGACGGCTGTGCTCTTGTGCCATAGTAACAGAACCCTGAGTTTATCAAGAGGGCAATGTGCCCTACTAAAAGACTACCCCAGCCTTCCTTCCCAGGAGGCAGCATGCTTCTGAGAGGTTTAAAAGGCAGAACAGAAGTCAGATGCATTGGTAATTCAGCAACTTGAAAGGGCTGTCCTTCCAAAGACCAGAATTTCCTTTCTTATAATGCCATGTCCCTATGTCTATAAAGTGTCCGTCAGTTAGTAACACACCTTGTGTTAGTAAATGCTGGCCAATGGGATGAAAGTGGAATGGTCCTGGTTAGACCTTCCAAAAATGCTTCCTGACATGGGTGGGAACAGACAGTGGGGTGTGCTCTGCCCACCCCCGATTTCTTTCTTCTCCTGCTTTCTGCCCGTTTCAGGGACCGAATGGCGGGGGCTTCAACAGCCACCTTAGACATGAGGTATCAATGAGAATTCGAGCCCCGTGCCTGGAGCGGCCGAGCAGAAAGCGCCAAGCAGGACCCTGGCAACCGCCGTGGGGCAGCTGCCCAGCCCTGTGCTTCGGGTTTCTTGTAGAGGAGGACACACTGACGTTTCTCCAACATTTTATCAGCAGGCAAACGGAAACTGAAACTTCTACACACTTTATAACTTGACCACCATCAATCTTACTCTCCTCTCATCTCCTCCAATCCGACAGCTCAGCCAAGCCGAAGGCTCTTCAGCTCCTCACAGCCATTTCTCTGCAGTTAGCGTCTCCCAACCTGCTCTTTCTGCCTGGAATACAGCCCCCACCTAGCGCGCTCCTACTCACTCTTTGGGTTTCGGCATAAAATCCAGCTCTTCGACAACCATACCAGGGTTAAGACGCCCCTGTTTTCTGGTACCAGAGTAGCTCCTTGTCATGCTACTTATGCCACTGTGACCCATGCTATCGAGTTCATCTCCTCCTCCAAGGCCATCAACTCCATGAAGGCAGAACACAGCCACTCTCATCCAAAACTGTATTCCAAATGCCCAGCCCGGTGTCCAGTCAATATGTCTGGAATAAATGGCGTGAATGAAAGAGGCATAGCATCTTGGTTACAGAGCTAAACAAATACAATGGCTCTGATATCTCTACGATGTGAAAAACGAAGTGGAATGGTTGGTATGCTGTTATTTGTTTATTATTGATACGGTGCCCTATTCCAAAAAAGGACGTTAAGGAGGCAGGATGGCTGGAGTTACCACCTCACTTGGTGCTAAAGAGTTCACGTCCATTGGGAGACACTGGTGGAGGAGACTGTTAGAAGGCTGCAAGGGTAGTCTGGGGGAGGGGCGCTAAGAAAAGCAGTGGCATCCTGTCCTACCTCATCTCCACCTCCTTGCCTACAAGCTCTACCTCGGGAGTAAGCCAAAAGCTAGTGGGAGGGTTGCAGCAGGAAAAGGTTAGCGGTCACACGGGAGAGGGCCAGCTCCCAGGGAGGGGCGCCGTCTCACCATCCCTTCCTCCCTCTGGTGCCTACTACAGGCAGACTCTGGTCTTCTCCAAAGAGCTCTGGCTGGGCCTGGGGTCTCCTGCGGAGAATGGCCAGCTCGGTCAGTCCACAGGCAGGTGCCCACTGCTAGCTGCAGGCTCCAGGCTCAGCGCCCCCCTCGCCCCCATCCTCCTCCACATCAGACTGTGCCAAGGGTGTGTCTTCGCCACCGTCACTGGGGTTTGGGCTGTGCAGGTTGGTGGAGGAGTCAGAAGACGAGGAAGAAGTGCGGGATGTGGTCCTGTCTGGCGTGGGCATGGGCAGGCTCAGCTCCTCCGGATGGCCGTCCACCCCTGCCCAGAGAGAAGAGCTGATCAGGGCCACCAACAGGGCTTCAGAGGACTCTCAGGGATGGACTCTCTGGCCAGGAGACACTGAAGCCCAGACAAGGGCAGGGACTTGTCCAAAGTCACTTGGCCAGTCTAGCAAAGAGCCAGGTCTCCTGACTCCCAGCTCCTGGTACTTCTGGGATCACGTCTGGGCTCTAGAGTCAGGTCAATCAATTCAAGGTTCCAAGTTCCGCCTACGTCACTTATTTACTTAGCAGCTTGGAGCAAGTCGCTTTTCCTTGCAGGGCCTGTGCTCCTCCTCTGTAAAGAAAGGGATTCCTACATTCCAGAAGAGTTTTGAGGGTGAAATCTAATAAAGCTTATAAAATGCCTGACACATAGCAGTAGGCTATCAATAGCAGCAGTGGTAAGTAACAGAACATCTGTCTTGTAAGTACATGGACTTTGGAGTCAGAAAGCCATGGTTCGAACCCAGCTTTCCCACTTTCCGGCTGCATGACGACTCCGCCGACCCTAACAGCCTTCTTTATAAATGGAGCTGATACTACCTGCCCTAACGGGGCATTTGTAAGGGTTGAGATAATATATGTAAAGTATTCTAGTCAGCATTAGAAACTTACTAAAGGGCTCAATAAATACTGTATTATTAAGGTGACTAAAACTGCCTGAGTTCTCCAATGTAAAAATTACACTTTTATATCATTTTGATTTTTATTAAATTCACAAGTATAAAATTAACCAGGCTGGGGTGGGGGTTGGGCATTCTTAGAATTTTGGATTGGAGATCCAACCCAGTTGGCCTCGTGGTCAACTTCCCTAAAATCAGAACAGACAGCTGTTTCACTGGTGGGAAGGCCCCCGCCCCCGGCCCCTGTGGGTACACTTCCCCAGCCCACACTCCCGAGCCCCAGCATCCGGCTCTGGCTGACTGGCACCCGAGCCCCAGGCAGGAGCATACCAGATGTCTGCGGGGTCGGCGGAGGGTCTTCACAAGGCAAGAACACGTCTGCTCCGTCCTGATCCCCCAGGTCAATCAGTTCCACTTGCTCCAGTGTGTCCACATTCACTTCCATGGAGGAGATACTACCTATGGGGGCTGCGGACCAAGAAGGCCAAGTCAGGAGGACCCCGGCTGGAGCCAACAGGACGGTCAGAGCTGCCTGTCGGGTCCAGGGATAGAAGTTCAGAGGGACAAGAACACAAGAGGGGAGGGACCCGCAAGATTCTGGATCTCCAAGACTTTCCCCCTGAATCCCTCTCCCCAGGACTTAGAACTTACGTCTCTGTGCCTCGAGATGCAGGTGAGACAGGGGGAAGACGAACTCTGTCTCTGGCTGTAAAATGTCCTCAAAGAACTTCTGCCGCTCCCGTAGGCGGAGCTGCTGGCGCTCCAGAGACGCCCGAGCACTTGGGTCCATGGCAGCTCCTGGAGGGTGGGAGACAGGGCTGTGACGTTGAGAGGCAATGCCGTGGGGGCCTGAGCTTGGGGTGCGCCACCGCAGCCAGCATCCCAGGGTGGGGTCCCTGGTTCCAGCCCGGACACCTCTGGACTTGGTTTCCTCCTTCCCCTTCCCTAAAACAAAGTCCGTTACCACAAACTTCAAGTGTCATACAGAGGCAGGACTGACCCTGGTAGGCTCCACAAAGGGGACGCCAGTCCCAGGCACGGCAAGAGAGGCTCCTCTGTATTCAGGGGAGGGACACAGCCAACGGCCAAGTCTCAGAATCGTGCCCATGTGAGAGGAGTTGGCAGGGCTGCTCCGGCCCATGTAGGGGAGGCATTTACCCACTCCTCCCAGGCCAGGGAGGAGCACAGGCCCAGATCTCAGGTGGACGGTCCCCTCCATCTAGGGCTCCGGTTCCTGGACCTTCTTCAAAACCCAGGCAGAAGCTGAAGTACCCCCTCCCTTCCTTCCACACCACATCACCTTGCCCCTCATGCCCTCCAAACCCTGCTCTGAAGTCAAAGGCCTGACGTCCAGACTTGGCTCTATTTTCCTAAGGAAATCATCTCTCTAGCTTCGGTCTCTCCGTCTGAAAACGGCACAATCACCCTACCTGCCTCAAACACAAGGTGCTGCTTGCTGCCCGGGAGGGCGCTCCCGGGAATGTGAACTCGCTGCACTCGCAGCTCTTTATCTGTTCTCCCCTAACACCCGTGTCCTCTGATCCATCTCTCTGTCTTACCTCCCCTCTAGTCGGTGAGTAGCAATTGGAAGGGCAGGTTCTGGGTCCAATTCAGACCAGGCCCCGAGTGCTGAGAGCTTTCCAGAACACCAGAGCCCTGGGCCAGCCCAGGCCCTTTGCATTCACTGGCGTTCGCTCCATCTCCTTCCAGGCATTCGGCTCAGAGACCATCACAGGAGGCGAGGGAGTAAGTATCAAACCTGAGGACCAGGCCACCCTCCTCGGCAGACCGCCTTCCCCGCCTCGTCTATACTCTGCATATTCAAGACCCTGGTCAGCTCCAGAGGCGCTGGGGCGGGCCGTGGGAGACCTAAGCCCAGTGGGCTAGGCCGGGCCAAGGAAGTGTGGAGAGACCTTGCGGCGCAGGCTGGTGGCGGAGGAGGAAGGCGCTGACGCTGATTCCTGGGAAAGGCTCTTAGATCTGCAGCCCAGGTCACAACGCTAAAAATACCCGGGCCCCTGAGGCCGAGTGCTTTAGCAGCGGCTGGGGGAGGGCGAATGAGCAGGGGAGTAAAAGGGACCAGGGTCTCCGGGACGCCCCTTCTCTTTTCCCCTTCCCCAACCCGATCAGTATCACAAGATTGAAGGAGCTCCCCCACCCCCGAGAGAGGGGGCGCAAAGCCGAGTACTGGAGAGGGGAAGGGAGTTGTTTACGCGACTCAAGGTGCTGGGGAGAGGAGTGAAGAGATTCGGGGGCAGGAGGCTGCCAGGGGCCCGGCTGGGGACCAGTGAAATGGAGAGCGCCCTCCCGGTCTCAGCCCCACCCGCATTGGAGTCAGAGGGAGCGAAAGAATTCCCTAAAAGGGACATGCTGTGTCCGCGGGGGGAAGGGAGGGGAAGCGATGGAGCACCCCCCCACCCTGCCGTTCTTCCCGGGCTCACGTCCCCCACACACAGCAGCCCTCTCGCAGCACCTGTGCCCACCGCGGAGCCCCTACCTGCCGCGCCGGCGCCCCGGCTGACTCAGTCTGTCCGCTCCGGCGAGACGGCGGCGGGGGCGTGGGAGCGAGCCGCCGGCCGGGGTGGGGCTGCGCCGCCGGGTCTCCCCCGGGACGCACTGGCCCTGGGAGCCGGGAACGAGGAAGAGGCGGGAGGCGGAAGTGGGGGAGGGGCGGCGGCAGGCACACGCGCTCGCCTCTCGCTGGGCGGTTGTGGGGGAGTCCCTTCGGGCAATAGCTCGTACTTCCAGGGCGTCCCAAAAGTTCTCCGCCCGCATCCTTCCTCCCCGCGCCCAGGCGGCCTTCTCTGCGCTCCATCCACCTCCACCGCCGCCCGTGCGCTCAGTTCCGCACGCTCGCCTCCACTAGCAGCGCCCCACCGGTGGCTGCGGGTGCGGCGGCGCAGACGTGCCGCGGGGACACGCGCGGGCTCCGGGCTCACGCACACTTGCTGCTCCGGGACTCCAGGGCAGCTCCGAAGCAACCAACACGAACCCGCACACCGGCACCCTCGGTCACACTCGCACGTAGTTGCGCTCGCATCTCGAGAGGGCGCACGCTGGGAAAGGGAGGCCGACCACCCGCAGGAGGGGGAGGGCACCCGGTGCCGCCCGTCAGGGTAGGTGCACTGCAGCGGAGGGTCCCCCTGACGACCCTAGGACTCACCCGGCAGCCCCTGGTTCCTGGATCCAGGACTGGACAGCCAACGCCCAGCCTTCCAGCGCACTGGGCGGGGTGGGCGCCGGGATGGGGCGGGTCAGGGCTGGAGGAGTGGGCCGCTGCACCGCACCCCCAGACGCCCGGGAAGAGTCAGCTCCTGCCGGGTGCTAAGAGAGGCACTGTACGCCCGGGCTGGCGGGGATGGAAGGCTCGGGCGCAAACTGCGGGCCTAGAGGGGAAACGCTTGCCCCCTTGCAGCGCCTCCTGGCTCAGATCAGTGCCAGTGTCCAATCTAGCAGTTCCGGGACCCAGAGCCTGTGCCCATTCTCTTCCTGCTCCCTCGCACCCACCCACCGGTGCTCGTAGCTTCAGAAGCCGGGGCGGGGGAGGTGTCAGGCAGAGATGCTTCTGCTGTGGGGTCAGCGAACATCCTCGAGCAAGCCAAGAACTAGGACTCATCCTTGGCACCTCCCTGTCCTTCGCTGCCCTCATTAGCATACATACTCATTTCTTGTCGATTCTCCTCCCTAAATATCTTTCCAATCCACCATTCCTCTCTGTTCCCACCACCGTCTCTCCCTTGGCTCCTACAACAGCCTTCTAGCTGGTTTTCCTATACTCGCTCGGTGGGCTACTCCATTCCCCACGCAGCAGCCCCTCCTCATTTCAAAGTGCAAGTCTGACCTACCACCCTCTGCTCAAATCTCTCCATTGTCAAAGTAAAATCTAGGCCTGATCTGAGGATTTTTTCCTGAGCTGAGGATTTTTTTAAGTATATTTTATTGATTAGGCTATTACAGTTGTCCCATTTTCCCCCTCAGCCCTGCACCCCCCTCTCACCAGCATGTCCCCCCCCCTTAGCTCATGTCCATGTGTTGTACATATAAGTTCTTTGGCTTCTCCATTTCCTAGACTACTCTTAGCCTCCATCTGTCTATTTTGTGCCTATCATTTATGCTTCTTCTGAGCTGAGTTTTGAAGCAATGAGTTCAACAAACAGAGAAGGGGGAAGGAATGGAAGTGTGAAAATTCATGGCACATTCAGGTTTCCATGTCAGGGGACCAGCACTCCGAAATCCCTAAGGCACTGCCCCTTTTATTGTTACCAGGATCTCAGAACAACTCTGTGAGATAAACACAGCAAGCTGCTTTCCCAGTATTTTACAAGCAAGGGAACTAGTTAGTGAGAACAAACGAGCGTAGTGGTTAAGAGCATGCGGATGGTAGAAATACCTGGGTCGTAGACCTAGCTCTGCCTCTAACCAGCTGTGTAAATGCTTCATTTCTCTGATCCAGGGTTTCCTGACCTATTAGATACGAATAATTCATCTCTGTATCTTATGAGATAACTCATATGAAATGCTAGCACAGGACTTGGGCATTTTGGAGGTGCTCAGTGAACATTAGCTGTTTTGATTGTAATGCGTTCTGAGAAAGGGAAGAAGCTGCTTTGTTTCACAAATTTCTGAAATTATAGAAGTCCTCCCTGATAATTAATATTCTACAGAGCTTGTTATACACCTGTCAGTGTTACAAGTACTTTGTATATGTTGCCTCTTTTAATCCTTTTAATAATCCTGGGAGGTGAGTACTATTATCATTTCCATTTTACAGATACAGAAACTAAGATGCAGAGAAGTGCAGGGACCCGTCCAAGGCCAGGCAGCTGGCAAGTGATGGAGCTGGAACCTGAACCCAGGCAGGCAGCCTCCAGAGACCGTGCTCACAACCGCTGCTCCCGGCCTGTGCCCTTCACCCTGTTGCAGTTTGCATCTTCCAGGGAGTGTCTGGGTCAGTGCGATTCTTAATTCCTCATCAGTGGATGGAGTAGTGACTTGGTGCCATTTCCCAGCACAGAGGAATAAGGCCAAGTCAGAAGGACAGTGCATAAAAAGCTCACAGAGTCATCGCCCCACACTTCAGGCTTGTCCCTAGGGGGACAGGGCTGCGTGGATTGCTCTGAGCTGTCCCCAAGGTGACAACAGATCAGGAACCTCTGTCCCTTCTCTTTGCCAGATATTTGCCAGGTAAAAGGGTGGGGCAGGAAGAAATCAATCCACCTGGAAATAACTTAGGGCTGTGCTGGAAGAGTGTCGGACGGCTGAGACCCAGGCAGTGTGCCTGGCAGCGAGTGGCAAGAGGAGTTGAAAGGAGCAGTGCAAAGCTAGATGGCTTAGGCTTCTGGCTTCCTCCTAAGGTGCACAAAGCTGGGAGGGGCGTCATTCCTGCACTAATAATCTCTTTAATTGTTAGGGGATCTATAAAATTTTAACTTTTGTCTAATCCATCAGAGAGATGAGGTTGCAGAGCAACCAATTAACCTGAATTCCAAAGAAGGACAGGAGCCTCCAAGAAGAAATTGGACGCAGGCACCGGCCCACTTGGGACGCAGGAAGAAGGCAAGGTCTGCAGACAAGCAGGCAAGAAGCGTTCGGCTGCAGTCGTGTTGACTTGCTGAAGCCCAGTGTGGCTGGTATGGGGGGGGGGAGTCCGCAGATGCTGAAAGTAATCATGGAAACAGCAAAACCCAGCCCAGTTTAACTCCTGACAAGACTGGCTCAGTCCTGCACACCAGTGGCCTAAGAAGAGATATAACAATTTCTAGGCGTAAATAATATTGTCCCCAGTCTCTGCTGCTCTACACATTCTGTCCAAGAAGCAGTAAAAAATTACAACACATAAACAAAAAGCAACTTTACAAAACCAAAAAAGAAAGAAAGAAAAACGAACCCCAAAAGCCCTATTGTCAAGAGACAAAGTAATGGACAGAAGCAGGCTGAGGACCTGGATAACTCTCTGGAGTTATCCGACAGAGAATTTAAAACAATTACAAGGATATGTGAAAGGCTCTGTTGGAAAATGCGGACAACATGCATAAACAGAAAAGGAACTTTAGCGGAGATGTGGAGACTGCAAAAAAGGAGTCATATGGAAAATTCTAGGGATTTTAAAAACATGTAACACAGATAAAGAATGCTTTTGGCAGGCTCATCCGTGAACTCAACACAGCTGAGGAAAGAATCAGTGAACTTGAAGAGAGACCAAGAGACACCCGAACTAAAAAAGAAAGAGAAGCAAAACAAGACAAAGTGAAAGAACAGAACATCCAAGAGCTAACAAATGTGTGATTTGAATCCCAGAAGGAGAAAAGATACAAATAAAAATATGCACACACACAAAATATGACCTAGCTACATATTCAAACTGTTGAAAGCCAAAGATAAAGAGAAAATTATAAGGCATCCAGAGGAAAAAGACACACTACCTCCAGACGAACAAAGGCAATAATTAAAGGGGACTTCTCATGAGAGAAGTCATGTGACCGGAAGACAATAGATGGTATCTGTAAATGCTGAAAGAAAAAAACTGTGAATCCAGAATTCTATACCCAGCAAAAATATCTTTCAAACTTGAAAGAGATAAAAGTTCTTTTTTCAGATGAACAAAAACAAAATTCATTACCAGCAGGTCAGCACTACAAGAAATCGTAAAGGAAGTTCTGGAGGCAGAAAGACTATGATACCAAAGAGGAACCTTGATCTACACACAGAAACGAAGATCTCTGGAAACGGACAAAATAAAGGTAAATATAAAACATTTTTCTGTTTTTAATCACCTTAAAAGGTAATGGATGACGAAAGGAAAAGAATAGCAATCCACTGTGGGTTCAGAGATATCGAAAAGGAAAATGTATGGCAATAACCACAGTCCAAATTATGGGATGAGGAATTGGGAATATACCGTTAAAAGGTATTTGTGCTATACGAGAAGTGGTGTAATATTATTTTAAGATGGACTTGATTAGTTGATCACATCTTTCTCAAAGGCAGGCTTGTTTACAGCATGCTATAAAAGTGCTGGACGAGGGTCTCTCAGCCACAACGCACACCCGCTGGGTGGGTGCTGCGCAGCTGGGCCCACGGCGCCACCTGCTGGACTCGGAGCTGAGACGTTGCTCGGAGTGACACAAGACGTTGCTGACGCTCATGCTGTGTGGTTCGCTGCGAGCAGTCTTGACCGGACACAGTAAGTCTCATTGTCTACTGTTGGTGCCCATGGGGGGAAGGTTTTCCCTGACAAAACATCATCAGCCCAAAGGAAGGAAGACAATGAGGAAACATGGAAAACAAGCACAGATGAAAACACAGAAAACAAATAGTGAGGTGGTAGATTGTCATCCAAATGTATCAAAAGCCAACTAAAAGACCGATGACTAGACTGGGAATAAAAGCAAGAGGCAATAATATGCTGTCTACAAGAAACCCAACTTAAGTCTAAAGAAATGTGTGAGTTACAAGTGAATAGACGGAATAAGATATACCACACAAACACTCATCAAAGCCAATCGAATTGGTAGCATTCGCATCAGAAGAAGTAGACCTCTTGA
Source organism: Glossophaga mutica (assembly GCA_039655065.1). Lineage (NCBI taxonomy): Eukaryota > Metazoa > Chordata > Mammalia > Chiroptera > Phyllostomidae > Glossophaga > Glossophaga mutica. The sequence continues at coordinate 97,478,219 of CM077312.1, read as the reverse complement.
GGGAAGGGCTATTACCGAGAGGAAGAGGGTCAATTCACTAAGAAGACTGAACAATCATAGACGTGTGTACAACTAATAACAGAGCTTCAAAAATACATGAAGTAAAAACCAATAGAACTAAAATAAGAAAGCGTGAAATCTATAACACAGTTAGGAAATTCAAAAATTCTCCAGTAATCAATAAAACATGGACCCGATAGAAAAAAGCTAAGGAAACCTGAACACTATTAACTAACTTGTTCTTTTTTTGTTCATTTTTGTATTTATTTATGCGTTCATTGGCTGGTTCTTGTATGAGTCCTGATTGGGGATTGAGCCCACAACCTTGGTGTATCAGGATGATGCTCTCCCCAGCTGAGCTACCCGGTCAGGGCTCAACTAACTTGTTCTGATTGACATTTTTATGACACTTTTATAACAACAGCAAAATAAACATTCTTCTCAACTGCACATAAAACATTCACCAAGATACATCATATCCTGGGCCGTAAAACAAACCTTAATACATTTAAGAGAATTGAAATCATACAAAGTGTGTTTTATAACCATAAAGCATGAAAATTAAAATAATAACAGAAAAATATCTGGAAAACAATGCAATACTTGGAAATAAAACACAACACTTCAAAATAACCCATGAGTCAAAGATGAAGTTGAACAGGAAATTCGAAAACTATCTTGAACAACATTGAAATGCGGCTGCCAGCCACCTAAAGCGCTCCCAGGGTTCCGCGCCTTCTCTTTACTCAGGCCTTTGCCTAGTTCTCTCCTACACTGTATCCAAGCTCCTCTGTGGGACCAGTGAGACAGGGCAGAAATGATGGCATACGCTGCTTTCAAAATCAGGATTTTAAAAAGAAAGAAAAAGGACCGCAGCTTCCACCTTGGGTGTGTGTTCTCTCCCTGGCTGGGACCGCTGGCTCTGGGGAAGCGAGCTACTGCACTGCCAGCAGCCCCCCGGAGAGGTCCGCAGGGCAAGGGCCTCGAGACTCCAGCCAACCGCCAGAGCAGAGCAGAGCAGAGGCCTCCCGCAAGCACGTGGGCGAGCACGGAAACAGGTCCCGGGCCGCGCAGGGCCTGGAGATGGTGCGGCCTTCGCCCGCAGCTTCACCGCGACCCCGGGAGACACTGAGGCAGAACCACTCAGCTGGAGCCTTCCTGGATTCCTGACGCTCAACACCTTTGAGGTAATACATGCTGCTAGTTTTAAACTGCTAACTTTTGGGATAATTTGCTATGCAGCAACCGATAACACACAGAGATTTTGGTACTGGGGCTGAGGGCTGCTGTCACAGCCTTCTAAAGTGCGGGAACGGCATTAGAACTGGGCAACAGACTTCGAGGAGAGTGCAGTGAAAGCTTTAAGTGCCTTGAAGAAAAGCCTCAGCCTTTTGGTGCAGCTGCATTCAGGGCGCAGAGCCTTGATTTTCAACCTCTGTCCTCTCCCGGCGCACATAAACTAATTACTGAAATTCTACAGCATGCCAAAAAAGATATTTTTTGCTGATCTGATAAAAAAGATAGGTGTAATTTTTATTCGTTCACGCTGCACAGGTATTGTTGTGTTGACCGCTGTTACTATTTTACTTGACAATCTAAGGGGAAAGAAGTCAGGGTCCCTGACTAAACAGTCAGGTATTGCATGTTTTAAAAATTCTTGCGGCACAGCAGTGCACCACGTGACACGCCGGTTGAAATTCGCTGGCATAGAGGAAGGTGAAATAAACACTATCGGGAATTGGGGGGAGAGGGCTTCTTGCTCTGGTGATTCACGAAGTGCAGCAGCCCTGGTGCAGTAAGGCGGAAAGGAGGAAAGGAGAAAATGCGCCTGACGAGCTGAGTGACCCAGCTGAGGAGATCTCCAAGACCGGTGACGAAGACGCCCCGGCCTCCCCTTGCCGCTCACAGTAAACGCGAGCAGGGAGACAGACACTGAAACGATCGATCTCAGATGAGGGCAGCGTTGCTCCCTGGGGACCTTTGGCAATGTCTGGGGGCATTTTTGGTTGTCCGGACTGGAGGCTGCTGCTGGCCTCTAGTTATACAAGCTTAACTAATGATATTGAACACAAAGATAGGCCCTGGCTGGTGTGACTCAGTGGGCTGTGAACCAAAAATTCGCCAGATTGATTCCCAGTCAGGGCACATGCCTGGGTTGTGGGCCAGGCCCCCAGTAGAGGGCGCACAAGAGGCAACCGCACATTGAGGTTTCTCTCCCTCTTCCTCCCTTTCCCTCTCTCTAAACATAAATAAAATCTTAAAAAAAAAAACAAAACAAGGATGAAAATGTTCAAACTCATCACTTTCTAATTTTTTTACTATTACTATTATCTATGTTCTTAGAAATACAGAGTCGGGCACAAATAATGCCCCTTTTTTATTACAAAATCACAAGCATGTAATTCTGTAACATAACAATATCACACTCAATCAAGCACACCCTATGACATTTTGGGCGAAATGTTCAAATGAAAACTATGAATTATTACACCCACATTGTTACCCTACCAACCACACTCCAGCAGGCCGTACCGCTGCCGGACCCTGTACCTGACATGTAATAGTATGGTACTGTGGTTTCTGCTCCACTCTGCGCTCAGTGCCATCATGCTAGTAGCTTGAAATCAGCTGTGGAAGGAGTATTTGCACCGCAGACATAGGTGGATGTGATAAATCAGGTTTGATTTATCGTTTTGTCAATGAAGACCGGGGGTTGGCCATAGGCCAAATGCAGCCCATCCACTATTTTTGAAGGTAAAGTTTTATTGCAACACAGCCACGCCCACTCATTTACATATCATCTAGAGCTGCTTTCTCGCTGCCACAGCAGAGCTGAACAGTGGCAGCTACGTGGCCTTTACAGAAGAGAGTTCCCGACCTGTGGTTCGGCCGTGAGAAAGCAATGGAGACGCTGACGCTGCAGAGCACATGCAAACCCGTGTCCCGTCTCTGGCTGTCGCATGGAAAGAGCAACACGGTCCAACACAGCAAATGAGGCGACCATGTCACTGATGAACGGCTGGAATTCCAGCGTCTTTGTTCTCTCATTTTTTTCACTTTCTTCTTACTCTTCGTGTACATGAGAGCACCAGCACCCACACTGGCACTACACTTGTTTACCCGTGTGAACAAGGCTGGCTGTGGGTGCAAGGGTCGGGCATGATTCGAGAGAAGCGTGCTATAAGAATCGACCGGCTAAATGGAATTTACAATAAAGAGGGTCATCGAATTTCGTTATTTTAGATTTCCATCAGCAAAACTTATAACACACACACACACATACACACGCTTTGCTTTAGGGAGCCAGTTATTAAACATTTACAAGCACACACTAGAATGTAAGTTCCTGAAGGGCAGGGATTCTCTCTCACTCCAGTACTTAGAACATCACCTGACATGTGGCCAGGCCTGAGTTAACACGCGTGACGTGAATGCACAGATGAGCATAGCTGGAAACCCCTGGGTTCGTGGGATGACTGTCAGACCTTAGGTCTCCGGCCCCACCATTATCCACCTGTAGGCCTTGAGTAAACTATGTTCCCTCTGTGAACCTTGGCTTCCTCACTTAAAAAGAGGAATACTCCTCCTGCCTCGCGGGGAGGTGGTGACAATACACGTCTCTGCCCGCCCCATCCCAGGCTTCCCCACCAATGGGGGCTTCTTCCTGAGCCGCTGCCCCTGCCACGCACATGCTCCTTGGAGACCAGCCCTGCTGTTGTTACACATTTCAGTGATGTCACAGCTCCCCTCCCTGGCAGCTGCAGCGCAGCCACCCTCATGCCCAGCCTGCGAGCTGGCTGAAGCTGGAGGGGCAAGGCTCGGGCAGCACCTGGTACCAGTCTTGCTCCATCTGTCTTCGAGGTCTCACAGCCCCAGCATGAGTCCATCAGCAAAGAAGAGGCCCAAGAATAGTGTGGTTTCCAAGGTTGGACTAGGGACTGGGTACGGTTGGCCTTACGGGGCTAACCACACCCAGGGCAGGGGGAGGGAAAGGGAGAGCTCAAGGGTGAAGGGAGGTCAGGAGAGTGAAATGGTCTCCCCATGCCTGCCCCCAAACTGAGGTGACTAAACGCGCGGTCTGGGGTGGGTCCAATCACGTAGAGCCGAACGGAGGCGTTCGGAGGGGCAGGGTTCTTCCTGGGTCAGCGCTCCCTGCCTCTCTCTGTCTCTTAGATGCAGGATGAGAAACTACAGGACAATATACAGCAGCCTGTCCACAGACTAATTGAGTGGAACCAACTTAAAATGGTGAGATGCCCCATTCTGGTCCCAGCTGAGGAGGGCCTGAGCGCCCAGGTGTCACTGCTCCTAATGCCATGGTTAAGTGACCCAGCACGAGTCCCCGGGCTGAGCTAAGCCAAAGCCTGGACAGCGGGTGGGAGACGAGCCTAGGAAAACTGAAGCTTCCATTTCTGTGGTTTCTCAACTCTGGCAGGTATTGAAAAACTTGTCATTCTTGAGGCTGTTCAACAGCTCGAATCCCCGGATCCAAGAACTGCATAGCCTGGCCAAGAGGTGTTGGAATTCACCGCTCAAAGTTCGGAAGGTCCTCCTGATCTCTAGGTGAGCTCAGCCCTCCCCTGGCCCTGACGTGGACCCTACAGCTGGCTTTACTAGGAACAGGCACTGTGTGCAGGAATTTAGAAAACCTAATTTTCACAGAGGCTCTGAGAGAAAGGTATTTATGAACCCTATTTTACTAATAAAAAGCTGAGGCTCAGGAGATGAAGTGACTTGTCCCAGTTACCTGACCTGGTAAGTGGCTGAGCGAGGATTTGAAGCCATGCCTGGCTGTTATAGGAGCCGTGACCAAAAAACCATGGTTGTAGTCGTGCGGTTGTGGGATTAACTACCACCTGGGGCATGGAGTGGGGCGGGGGGGGGCCCTCCTGCTCCCCCTCTCAAGTCAACACAACTCTGACATCCACCTGCAGACTAGGTGTCTTGCTGGAGCTTGGTTTCCTCGTCAATCACGTCAGAATATCAAGAAGACTCACGTTGGTTAGGCACCTCAGTGCCAGGCACTATGCTAAATACTTTACAAGCATTTTCCCATTTAGCGTATTCTTCCCAACAATCGTATTAGGTAGACAGAATCATCCCAGTTTCACAGAGGAGGAAACTAAGGCTCTGGGAGGCTACATTTCTTGCCTCGACTCACACAGATGGTAGGAGGCAGAAGCAAATCTGAACCCCAGCCTGTCTGCCTCAAGCCCGAGTTCTCTAAGCCACTCTGCCGCTGCACCGCCTCCGACTCTGCAGGACCATTGGGAGGGTGTCAGGTCTCACACCTAACGGGCACTGATCAGTGCTGGCCATTAGCATCATCAGTATTGTCATTACCGTGAGCCCCAGGCCTCGCCCCTCTCCACACGCCAGGCTAGGACACTTTGCCGGGGACCCAATCGGAACAGACACCTTTTAGGAAAGTCCCTTCCAGCGCTGACTGCCTCGATAGCCGCGCCTCGCTGGGCCCCTCTCCGAGCTGCACTCCGAGCGCAGGCAATCAGCAAACACTGAGCCAGCGGGTCTGCATCAACTAGCCCTGCCGTTTTCCAACCTTTTTAAAACGGCTGAACCCCTCTCCAAAAGTCTGTCCCCAAACCACAGTTGTGTTTTTGGGGGGAAGGTGTCCTGCCTTCACCCTGCCCTGGGCTGGGCGGGGGGAATTCCTCAGAACCCTCAGGTCTCCTAAAACACAATCTGAATAAAAAACCAAACCCCCAAACAAAAACCCTGCACTGGTGCACCCCATCAGCTGAAGTCTGGAGAGGCAGAATCCTGCCCTCGTGGCTGATGCCGACCACCTGTATTCCTAGGTGTCCTACCTCCTAGTCACCTGCTTTTGCCTCCTCAGCCTCTCACATCCCCGCTGCCAGCATGCGCCCCATCTCCTGCCGCCACGTGCGAGGCCCCTGGGCGGCAGAGAAGTTCCTTCTCCGGCCCTCCCTAGCGCTCTGCACAGGCTGCCCTGACAGCCGCAGTCTCGGGCCAGGCTGGAGGACCGGGCCTCAGGCCTGTGCGGCTGACTGCAGTTCCTCTCCTTGCCAGGAACAGCGCTGTCTGCTATAAGGTGGACCAGAATACCGAAGAGCTCCGGGAGGCCAGGTGCTCCAAGGAGAAGCTGGAGTCCAAGACGTTCAAGTCCACAAAGAAACCTAAGGAATCTGAGCCCAAGGTGGGGCTGCAGGAGAGGAAGAAGGTCCGGGAGTCCCGGGCAGCAGTGCCAGAGAGAGAAGAACGGGTAGGGCCTGAGGGCCCGAAGGCGTCCAGGGCGCATCGCCTGGCCACTTGCGCTGGAGCCGGGGAGAGGCAGCTGCCCACGGGGGATCCCAGAGCCGTCCTCCTGAAGACCCAGCATGGGGACACGGAGCAGCTGGAAGCAGCGGACCAGTGGATCTGGTTCGAGGGGCTGCCCACGCGGATCCACCTCCCAGGGCCCCGCGTGATGTGCAGATCATCTGCCCTGCGCTGGGTCAAGCGCTGCTGCACCCGCTGCTGCTCGGCATCACTGGAGCTGCCTATGTGCCATCCCTACAGGGTGTGACAACGCCACTACCAGGCCAGGGTGAGGTGCAGGCCCCAAGCCAGGCCCAGAGCTGGGCCCCAGAGTCAGGGGACTCAGGGTGCAGTCTTGGGGGCTGTGGCTGGCAGTGCTGGGAGGCCCCGCCTTCAGGCCTAGAAAGGGAAGCTCAGAGAGGGGGAAGCCACTCGCCAGGACCACGCAGCAGTCTAGTGGCCTGGCGGAGCCCCTCAGGCCCCAAGCAGGGGCTCTAGGGGAGGAGAGGCACACCCTGGGAGCGTGGGTTCTGAGGTGGGTGGTCCCGTTGCCTGGAGGCCTCAGGAGAGGCCTCAACTGCTACAGCTCAGAATCTCCCAGAAGTCTGAGGAAGCAGTTTAGGAATTTCTAAACGTGGGGGAAGGGGATGGGGTCAAGCAGGGCTTTGCCACATCCCATCCTCTCTGAGCAAATCAACTCTCCATTTGTTTTCTTTATTCATGCTTCAAATAAGATTCACTCTGAAAAAGTTCTTTAGCATGGAAAAAAAATACTGTAGCCACTCCAAGAGAGAATTCAGGTTCCAAGAAAGGAAGAGGGTGATGGGCTAGGGGGTCCAGTGGGAAGGGAGGCTTCCCCTTCACAAAACCACAATCTCCAACCTGCCAGGCATCGCAGGGCCCGGGTCCCTAAGCCCTCTCCCTAGGTGGCAGCGCCCCCTGGGGGCAGTCTTCGCTCTTAACACCAGGTCTCTGCTTGCAGGTGGTGTGACCTCGGATGGGAGCCAGAGTGTGAGCGGAGGGTGGACCATGAAATCATCTGATTGGGAGGGTTGGACGGGAAAATTTGCGAGTATACAAATAAAAATCTCCCATATGGCACTGAGGAATGCTTCCGTTGGCTCTGCCTGTTTGCCTGGGGCTGGAAAGGCTGGAGAAAAGAGGCCCTCTGTGGAGTTGGGGAGGGGGGCAGAGGGAGGAACGTGCATCACTTCTGGCTTCTTCCACCCCATCCCCAGGTTCCTAAAGTCAGCCCAGAACCTGGAACAAAAAGCCAGCAAGCTGCAGCCCTCCCCACCCCCATGAACTGGCCTCCTGAGAGGCTGCTCTATGAAGTCATAGAAAGGGAACATTTCCCGGGTGCTTCCCGGGTGTCTCCTGGGTGCCAGATGCCTCACAATGGCCCTGCAAGCCAAGGTGAGAAGGCAGCCACGCTGCAGAGAAGGGAAACACTTGCCCAGGCTCACACCACTAGGAGTGGTGGGGCAACAACTCCGATCTCGTCTCCTGGCTGCTACCCATTCCCTGTTCGAAAGAAAGGTAAAAGGCCCAAGGGAGCGTTCGTCCAGCCCATCACACACGTGCATCGCACCCTGATTATCACAGCGTCAGGTGTCAGTAAGTGGGTGTCACTGGGCCTCACCTGAGTCAAAGATCACGGAAAGCAGAGTCGGGCGGGAAGCTGGCACTGTGTTCCTACTGCTTCCCTGTGACATGGCACATACACCCAACGAAAGCCCTGATCCACCCATCTGGTCGGAGCCACGCTCTGTCGCAAGCTATAGGGCCCTGAGCATGCAGTTGGGGAGAAAGCCCAGGCTTTCTCGAACGAAGACTGTGCTCCTCCCTTTTCCTTCCCCCAGAGGCAGGATGCGCTGAGCGGATGCTGAGCCATCTAGGGACACCGAGCCCCAGCCCCACCTCACCCTACCCCCGGGAGCCAGGGTGGTGAGGGAGAGGGACCCCCAGATTGGGAGAGGAAAGGATGGGAAGGGCTCCCCCCGGACTCTCCTGCTTGCAACCCTCCACCCCACTGGTGCTCAGCAGCATGACTGTGCATCCGGCAGGAAAGACGGCCTGGGCTCGCCCGCCCGCCCGCCCGGCGGACTGCCCTGCACGGCTGGGCTCTGCCTGGGGGAGGTGGCTGGCGGCACTCCCCCCCCCTCACCTTACTGCACACCACCCCCTCCCCGGTGCTGCGCAACCACCACCCCCATAACCTCCCCTTCAAGCTGTCTTCCCGCCCAGCGTGCACCCCCGCCCAGTTCCTGAACCTCCATTTCGGTTCCCTTGCTGGACATCATCAACCCCATCAACCTTTGAAAATAACCTCTCCTCCGTCTTTCCTCCCAAGCTGTTTCCATTCCACCATCCACCTTCCTGTGAACTTCTGTCTTAGGCTCTCAGCAGAGAGACAATCAGGGCAGTGCGCTTCCAGCCAAACCGCCCCCCCCTCCCCGGCCAAAACACTCTCTTGAGGGTGGTGGGGGCAGCACTACTCTTTGTGGGAGCCTACCCAGGGAGCCCCAACTAGGGCCCAGAAAGATGGGCAGCTCCCCCTTTGCCCCCAGGGAGCCAGAGCTGCTGGTGGGGAATGCCCTGGAGTAGAGGGGCCATGTGCCCCGAGCGCCTCGGGGGAGCGAGGATGCAGGCCTCCTGGGGTGTGATCGCTAGCAGGCGCGCTTCCTCCAGCCTGTCCCCACCAGCATTGGCATTTGGTCCCCAGGCAACTTGCCTCCCACAAGTTGCTGTCGGGGTCTCCCCACCACACCCTCCCTTTATTGAACCACTTCAATCTGAGGCTTTTCTTCTGGGCTCAGATCCTGATTTGGGCAGAAGGCTGCAATGGGCATCAGAAAGAACGCACTGCAGAAACGGCTTCCTCGTTGACTGGACCTGGGGGGGAGGGTGGACTAACTTCCAGGTGTTTGAGTGACTTTCAAGTCACATCATCTCTCTGAAGCTGTGGCATCTGTTTGTTTATCACACAGGGACACTGATATCCATGCCAGAGGGCCCTGAGCACATCGGGCTGGATGCAGACAAGGCCAGGCTGTGGGCATCCAACAGGTGTTTGGCGTCCTTCCATGCCTTCTCCCGGGCCCTGCCCCGTAATAATAAGGCCCCGAGGCCAGCACCGACCTTGTTGCTCACTTTCCAGCAGCTGCCTAACTGCCCAGTAAAGGGAACTCGATGCTTGTTACAAAGTCCGTCCTGTGTCCATAGTCACAGCCTTTTCTGAAGACGGCATCTGGATTCCCGAGACCGTCCCTCTCCCCCTGGCCCACGCAGCACCCAAAATGACCGGGACGTGGACGTGTGAGACTACGGGGGCAGACAGGCCTAGCTTCTTACCTCCAGTCACTCCTTATCCCCAACTCGTCTGCCGAAGGAGGGAAATCATGGTGCGAATCTCACTGGATTAAGTGAGAATACACATGTCACTTCTCAGTGTGTGGCACCTAGGGGCTTAATACTTGCTGGCTGTGCCTAGATCCCGGCAAGCCTGTCCCCCACGTGACAGCTGGAAACGCTAAGGGCTCAGAAGAAAGGTGTGTCCTCTGTACGATGGGGATTGGGATGGGGGGCAACAACTCTAACTTAGATTTGTGGGTCACTTCCTGTGCGGCAGGCCCCTCGCTGAGCACTCCACCCATGATGTCTCAGTGAATCCTCGAAACCACTTGGGGAAGCACTATGATTATCTTCCGTTGGCAAACGGGGAAACCGAGGCCGGGACAGGTGAAGCAGCTTATCCGGTCTCACAGCTGGTACTGGGCCCCGGGACTTCGCTCTGCACTCCACCTCAGCTCTCAAGTCTGTGTTGGAACCCTAGAGCCCTGACTGGCCCAGGCAGGGGCAGGGTGGGGACTGACACTCTCAGCTCTCTGCACCCCCTCATCTCAGTGCTGTTCTCACCGCCCTTCGCTCACCTCCTACAGAAAACCTCAAGCGCCACAGTGGCTTTCAATCCCCCTCCACACAGCGTGTCCCCGGTGCCCTGCTCTGAGGCTCCGTGGACCCTGGGCAGTCCCTTGCCCGCAGTTCCTCCTGGGACTGGCAGGAGGACGCTCCCCTGATTTGGGAGTCACCGAATGGAGAGCCTAAGGGCTGAAGACCTCTGCTTCCAGGGGCGCCCGGGTGAGCTGTGCACACCCACCGGACTCACAGGGACCTGGAGCTCTCACCCCGCCCCCTGGTGTCCACCGACAGCCCCCCGGCCCATTTGGCTCTGAGCTGGACGGGGCTGCCCCGCACTAGAGCTTAGAGGTGCCGTCGGAGCCACCCATCCCGTTCTCCTCTCCCATCCTCCTTGGAAAGGAGAAACTATTGTGAGCACCTGCTGGGCACTGGTCTTCACTTCTCTCCAAATGGGCCAAGTTCAGGCAGTGAGTGGGACGGAGGGAGGCCCAGCCTCCAGACCCCTAGAAAGTCCGGAGATACACCCACTCAGTGGCGGGGTGGAGGGAACTTTCCTTTATCCTTTGGAAATAAAAACACTTCCTACATTCCCCTGTTCAGCTGGAAATCTGTGGCCATATTTAATGTATATCAGTTTTTCTTTGACAGCCTGAAAAGCACTATACGTCCTTAGTATTCAAACAAAAAGTCCAGTGGGATGTAGATGTAGGACTACAAGGCGATAGGTTATTTAACCACTAAGAACGCACACACCCTTTACCTCTTAAAGCCTTCCCAACGAGTTCACTAATGTCACTACTGGAGCCCAAACCCTGGCTCTCCCAGCTCCTCACACGCAACCTTCGGCAGAACCCCCGCAGCACCCTCATCTGCAAACCACAGCCGGTATTCTCCCCTTCAGAAAGTTGCTGTGAAGGTCAAGGGAGTGAGAGCCAACCGCTCAGCCCCCTGCTGGGCATCTGGTAAGCACTCAATAGATGTTACTTATTATTAAAATGACATCACTGCCATCGCTCCATTCTCTCTGGAACTTGCCTCTAGATACTGCTTTTATTGTCACTTTACAAATTAAAAAAACTCATTAAGGTCACACATTTTTGACCCCAACTATCATTCAGCTCAGTCACTGTTTTATTAAAAAAAAAAAAAAAAAAAAGCCTCCCCTGACTTTTGTGGTGGCATCTGAAACTGAAATTCACACTCGAGGGGCCGAGGTCTGTCATCGCAGGAAGCATGCAGAACAGTGCCAGCTCGTGCAGGAGAGCCCCAGAGGGCTGTGCCAGCAGAGCTGGAGCGACCAGCACAGGCGACCAAGGGACACGGCAGCTACGCACAGTGTTCTGATACCGTTCTCAAAATAAAGTTAGTCACGTGCCTTTGGACTTGTGCTGTCTGGAGGGAAATCCACCGACCTAGGGCAAGTCACCCCAGCGGGCCGTGCCCCCTGGAGCCTGAAGCCCAGCCAGAGCACCCGGAGTTACAGAGGCGCCTCACCCTAGCACCTTCCCAGCCTCCGCCCAGGCACGTTCGCTCTCAAACGTCTGCTCTCACGTTTGCTGCGTCCTGTCATGCTCCACGCCCTGCTCCGGAGGGCTGGACGCCGGGAGGCTAGGAAGGCTTCCTGGGAAGATCCAGAACTCACCTGTGCAGCCCTAACACTAAAAGCTGAAAACGGACAGCTCTCGCAGGCAGACTCTAGAGGACCCAAGGAGGAGCCCCGACGGTTTCAACGCAGAAGTGGATCTAGACCAGCGCGCTCCTCTGCACGCGTTCAGAAATCACCAGCGAGTGGGACAGCAGCCCTGAGAGTCACGGCGGCCCACCCACGGTCCGGTAGAGGAGGCTGTAGTGCAGGGGACGGGACACAGGAGTTCCCTGAGCTTAGGATTTTAACCCCATGGAGGAATGGAGCTGGGGTCCAGGAAAGGAGGAGGTGACCTAATAATTCTTTGCTGAAAGCTCCCTTGCCTGGAGTGCTGATCTCTCATCACACAGCATCACAAAGGAAATACAGGCAGAACCGTGGAAAATACTGTATTTATGTACACAGGAAGGACAGCTGCAAGCCCCTCACAGAGGACACTCCACTCCCAACAAAAATCTCAACAGCAAATCCCTATCTCCCTCCGCACTGCCAGCCAGGTCGAGCTGGAAGACTGGGTTTCCTGTCCCCTGACGCCCATCCCACCCTTCCCACTGCAGACTTCCACAGAAGTCAGCAGGAAGGACCTATGCCCAGAACTGATGTCGGGGGAGCTAAGGTGCCCGATCACTCCCAGAGATTCTATTACGAGGGTGAGACTGGGAACGATGCGAGGACACTTCTCTGGGTCCGGGGGCCGACTAAACTGCGAGCTGGCAGCAGGGTGGGGACCCAGCAGAGAGAACTGGAAGTAAGTCCTAGGTTCCCGGGTGCACGCACACGCGCACGTAGCGAGAGGGGAACACAGGCTGCGCGTTTTCCTGGCGCTTGACTGCCTCCATCTGCCGTCCGCGCCCCAGAGCAGCCTACCGCTGTGCACCTACGCCTCCCTCCGTGGCTGAGGATCCAGACATCGAGTGCTTCTCCAAACAGAAGAGCTGCGGTTCCGCAACCCGGCAAAGGTGACAGCTGTCCCGGGGACGTAAGACCGATGACCGGAAGAGTGGTTCGCTCCAATCAGATATCCTTGATTTTTTTCTTTTTTAAAATAACAGGCTGGTGATAGGTATGATGGCTCAAGAGTGACATGGTTCCAATTCTGCTATTACCCTGAACGACGTCCCCTTGCTGACCTCCCGGACACCAAGTTCAGAGCCCTTTGTTGACCTCCCGGACACCAAGGCTTCCGCAGACGAGGGCCATTGCAGCTGGGACCCTGACCGCTCCCCGCCTTCTTGCCGGGGCCTCACTATCTCTCCCGCACGGACAGACTTCGCACTTCCAGGGTTCCTCTCAGGCCTGGGCTGGACCTCACCTGGAGGGTCTGGGCGGCCCAAGGCGTTGGGGAGTGGGCACCTGCCCAGTAGGGTGTCCTGCTGAGAACCCAATTCTAGACATTGGATTTAGGGGCTGAGTTGAGGGGGATCTCCTTGAGCTCCGTCCGCATGCACAGGTACTCCCCGATGACGGCCATGAGGGCAATGCACACGGCTTGGACCAGCCACCAGGTCAGCGCCGAGGGGAACCGGGAGCTGTAGAACCAGCAGCCCAGGAGGTGAAAGAAATGGACAGTGACCGTGAAATCCAGACACTGCTTCCCTCGCCGGATGAAGTACAGCAAGCCCAGGGCACTGTGGGGAGAGGACAGCAGTGAGTTGTCACTGGGTTGTCCTGGCCTTAGATTAGCTTATCTGGGGCGTAGGGACAATTAGGATGACAGCACAGAGATCAGAAGCTAGTGAGATAAGTGTGAAGCAAGGGTCACATTAGGAGATGCCTAGACGAACACGGCAGGTAAGGCTGAGAGTGAGTCAGACCAGGTAGAAGAAAAACAAACGCATGAGTTTGGTGGTAAACGGAAACTGTCACTCAAGGGAATGGGTGGGGACTGTGGCACCCTGAAGCCCGCATGTTCCATCTACGAGAGGGATGAGAGCTGCATGCAGCTGGGTAAATCATCATGCTTAGGAGTCTGGCCTAGAATCAATCTTCCCATTTGTCAAGAAAAGCCAGAAATTTGAATTTTTTTTATATAAAATATCATGACTTTCAACTAAGTGGAAAAATACCAGGCATGTCCGGACAACTGTGCAAGCCAAACAGAACATATCTGGGAGCCAGACTGGAGTCAGCCCACCAGTTTCCAACCTCCGCTGTAAGGGCAAGAGTAGTAATGTGCGCCCTGGCCTGGTAACTCAGTAGGTTAGAGAGTCATCCTGCTATGCCAGGTTGCGGGTTCAATCCCCAGTCAGGGCACATACAAGAAACAACCAATGAATGCATAAATAAATGACACAACAAATCAATGTTTCTCTCTCTCCACACCCCTTTTCCTTTCTCTCGCTAAAACCAATTTTTAAAAAAAGAGTAGTAATGTGCAAGGTACTGTTCTAAGTACTTCCACCAATTAGCTCACTTATCCTTACAACTATGATAAGGGTAACATCATCAGTCTCATCTTACTGATGAGAAAACAGGGGCTCAGACGGATTAACTTGTCCGTTGTCACTAGACTAGGGGTAAAGCTGAAGTTCAAAGCCAAGTGAGTCTCCTCAGAGCCTGAGATGTCAATCATTACGCAGCCTGCCTCTCAAGAGACAGGCGATGGCTATGAGTGACGTCAGACGCTAGCCAGTCAAATCCCTCAGTGCACAGGTAAGGAGCCTGCGGCCCAGAGAGGAGGGAAGTGACTCGGCCTATGGCACACAGACCCAGAATTCAGTTCTCCCAACTCCCAATCTAATCCTGTCCTCGCCGCGTGCCACACCAGGGGAGTGACCTGAGACAGAGGCTGCCTCACGGGCGGCTCGCACAGAGTGACTAAGAGCTTTGTGGCCAAGTCCAAACGGTGACGAAAGGCGCCCCACAATGGAGCCAGTCCCAGAACCGGCCTCTGCCACCCACTTCAGTCCACCACTCCCGAGGGGCAAATGCCAGCCCACCTCCTGTCCACATGTGGGAAGTCGGTTTCAGCGCTAAGACCCCAGAAGCTAGGCAGCAAAACTGGTGATACTCACCAGGTGAGGGCGTTGAGGATGAAGGACATCATGGAGAGCCGGCCTGAAGGGGTGGAGAAGCCCAGGATCTGAGGGGGAATCACAGACGGAAACACGCTGGAGAAGCGACTCGGCGGAGCCCCGGCTCCAGGCCCTGCCAGGCCCCCAGGAAATTCCTCCCAGAGCAGAGGGGACAATGTGCCCCTTCATCTTGTGGCAGCCTGTTTCCAACAAGGCGCTTTCACCGACATCCGCCCTGGGATCTCATTTGAACCCTCACAGCAGCAGGGAACGGGTATTCACCTCACCTTACAAAGGAGGAACGAAAGCTCAGAGAAGTTAAGTCACTTGCCCAAAGTGAAACAGTAAGTCAACGGCAAGAGCAAGGTCAGAACAGGGTTCAGCAAACGATGGCCCCAGGGACTAGACACCTATTTTTGTTAATAAAATTTTATTGAAACACAGGCACACTTAGTCACTTGGTATTGTCCATGGCTGCTTTGGGGCTACAATGGCAGAGTTGAGTAAGTTGTGACTTCGAATCTTTACTAGCTCATCCTTTAAAAAAAAAAAAAAAAAAAAAGGTTTGTGCATGCCTGGTCTAGAATTGAGGCTGTGTGTACAAGCGGGCTCTTCAACAAGGCCCAGGGTTCCCGCGTGCCCGTCCCAGAAGGACAGAGGCTCCTAAGAGGGGACTACTGGGCACCTGTGGGCACGCACCCCCACCACTCTTGACCCAGTATGGCCGAACACCACACACCCGCCCAGCACCTTCGGTGATGACAGCCTCTGATACCCATCATCTCCTGCCACCCTCACCACAGCCTCGCCAAGCTGCTGTTTTCGTTGTCTCCCTTCCCTCTTTTTGGATAAAACTTGCCCAAGGGCTACACAGAGAGTAAGCAACGGGAGCAAGGATTCCATCCCAGATCTCACGGCTCCAATAACAGTGCTCACGACCACACACCGCAGCTGCCACCCAGGGGCAAACGCCTCTCAGGCCTCTGTCACAGTTTATAAAGTACTGTCCTATTCCTGGGCCCCTTTGGGCCTCCCAACACTCTGCTGAGGATGATTCTGTCCCATTTCCAGAAGAGGAAACTGGTGCAGAAAGGCGAACCGACTTGCCCAAAGGCCCACAGCTAGTGTGTGGGGGGGGCGCCCAGACTGAATACCCAGCCTTTCTGAATCAAAAGTACGAGCTCTTTGAATTGCAGCCCACAGCCCCTCTGCGACTGGTCTCGTGATTTCGCGTCCCGCAGAACTGAGGTTCAGAATTACGATGATGCCCGCCCCAGGTCAAACAGCGGGCGAGCGGAACTTAAGTGGAGGCCAGACTCCCAAGTGCGGGAACTCTGCATCACACCTCCTGGAACACTCTTTTATCCGGCCCCGGCCCCAGTTTGCCACCTGAGAATCTTGGGGCTCAGAGAAGGGAAGTCACTTTCTCAAGAGTGTCAGAAAGATGTGTCGGGTTGCCAGGAACGCTGCCCTTTTTGTTGTAAGGTCCCAGCCCCTTTCCTTCGCACTGTAAACCAGCCTCTCTGTTATCAGCCGTTCCACTTTACAGATGAGGCAGCGGAGGCTCGGCAAGGCGAGATTTCTTCCCCAGGGTCACAAAGCTAGCAGGTGGCCCAGCCAGGTCTAGAGCCAGCAGTGTCGGCCCAGCAGTGTCAAGCCCACCCTCTGAGGCCCAGAAGCGCCCGCCCGAAGACCCTACCTCGGCGTCGAACATCTGGTCCAGAGAGGGGCTGCTGCGCAGCAGCCCGTCCACCAGCGCCAGCCACAGGCCCAGAGAGCCGTAATAGACGTTCTGCATGAGGACGATCTGCGACAGGATCAGCAATGGGTCCCACACGTAGCTGCGGAACTGGCCCGCCATGCCGGTCAGAGCGGCCCGGACTTCGCCCGGGGCTTGAGTCAGCGCCGCCGGGCCATGGGCTTCAAGATGTCCCGGCACCTGCGAGGACAGATGCCCGGCCTCAGCCAGAGGGCCGTCACCATGGCAACACCACCCAGCCCGGGAGGAGGGGCTGGGATGGAGGGGGCGAGCCCATTCCAGGAGCGAGGGGAGGGCGAGGCGGGCCGACCCATTCCCAGGGTGAGGGGAAATCCTGCCCGTCTGGCTGATCTGGCCCCGCCCGTACTCACGTTTCCTTGGGGTCCACTCACCGGTGACCGACTTGAGGATCGAAGCGTCCGAACGCGACCCAGCCTCACAGGCCGACCCCCGAAACAGTCTTGACAGACAGGATCATGGAGGAGAGTCCCTACCGGCCTAGAGAGGCAAAGCTCCGGCGATCCGGGCTGCTGTAGCGGCTGCGTAGAAAGGAAGCGTTTCCGGGGACGACGGCGGAGGGGCGGGGCTGAGGTTGCGCAGGCGTGGTAGGTGCAAGCTTCGCCCGCTGCCGTGAACCAGTGTACCGGGCGGCCGGGGAGAGAGGTGTGCACATGCGCAAAGTGAAGAAGGGGGGGCGATCGGAAGTGAGGCACTGGAACCGTAGAGTTTGCGTGCCCTCTAGAGGGCACTTTCGAAGAAAAAGAGCAACTAGGGGAGAAGGAAGAGGAGAAGCCAAGGGCGAGGAATTGTTGACTTTCTCTTTAGCAAAGCTTTCCAGCGTTTTCTTTCTCCTAAAGTCTGGGATACGTGAAATGAGCCTACCAGTTCTTCCACATATGATGTTGCCGCTGATCGCGTTTCACCAAAGATTAAAAACTAAGGGTCAGAGAAAGAAAGCAACGTCCTGCCTCAAGGACCCGAGAGGTGGTGGCAGGCAGGATTAGAATACAGGTGTTGTCAACACCACAGCATGGGTTTTGTACCCACTGGGTGCCAGAAAGGTTTGGACTCATGCTAAAGAGAGTCCCTGCCCTCAGACAAAACCCAATGAGAAGGCAGAATAGTAGGTGTTTTATCATGTATCCGTATAGTATATTTATAATGGCCGGGGGTGGAACGCACAGGTTCGGAAGTCCTGAAGCACCTGGGAGCTGATCCTGACTCCGCTTGCTGCCATGACTATTTTCTTTCAGCCTTCTCTTGAGTCCAAATAGTGTGGAGAGTCTGTAAATATTTGCTGAATGAGTCAAGAACAGAGAAAGGACAACAGCAAGCTGATGAGTCACTTTATTACCACACCGGCAGCCCCAAACCTCTCAACTTCATTGATAATAGGTCCCCTCTCTCCAGAATGGAAAGAAAGGAAGCGCCTGGTTCCAGGAAAGGAAACCGGGGTTTCCAGCTAGCTCTACCAGCTGCATGACCAGCAAGCCACTTCCTCCTTTAACCTCGGCTTCCTTGTTTATGAAATGGGCAGCGGGGCAAGATTAATGTTTCCCAACTCTTAATCTACCCTCCCCTAATTATTTTCCCTTTAAAAAAAGTATCAAAGACTCAACGTATCTACCAGTCAAAACTTCGGAACAGCATATGATAACCAGCATGATAACAACCACCTTGGGTTGATACAATTCCAGACAAAAATAGAGAACCTTGAGACTTTATCAAGAGTAAGTATGTGATTTCCCTTATCACCTGGAGATTCTGTAAACAGTTCCCTTGGACTCTTGTTTGGAAGTCATTTAAGGCCCAAAGACTTCAGAGGTGCTTTCCGGCTCAACCATTCTCCTAGGTGCCTCAATTCAGTTTAATAAGTACAGGGGTGAGCAAAAGAGGTTAATAGTGATGATAAATAATACAATAATCAATCAATAATAATACAAGAATAAACTATGTTCTGCATACTCGCAACTGTAAACTTACTTTTGCCTACCCAGTATGTATTCAAATCCCTCTGGTCCCTAATTACATGATCTAGTGTTTGTGAGAAAATGTCTGTTTTAGTATTTCTGTGATCTTTTTCATCTTCCACATCCAAGAACATAGATAGTGTCCTCCTTTTTAAAAGTGCAACAGCGGATTCAGTGCCAGCCTGCGAGCCAAAGGGTCACCAGTTTGATTCCCAGTGAGGACCCGTGCTTAGGTTGCAGGCCAAGTCCCCAGTAGGGGGCACTCGAGAGGCAACCACATGTTGATGTTTCTCTCCCTCTCTCCTTCTCTTCCTCTCTCTCTAAAAATAAGTACAATTCAAAAATGAATAAATTAAGAAGCGGAAATTGAGCCCTGGGAGGGTAGCTCTATCGGTTGGTTAGAGCGTCGTCCAGATACACCAAGGAACGCATGGATAAGTGGAACAACAAATCAATGTCTCTATCTCTCTCCCCTCTTCCTCTCTCTCTCAAAATCAATAAATAAAAATTTTTAAAAAAAGTAGTTTCAAAGTGAGGGTCGCTGGTGGGGGGCGGAGGTGAATCTACCTAGCTCGGAGAGCTCATAGGTAGCTGAGCTGGGTGTCAAATCCAGGACATCTGACTCCAAACCAAGGTACCATTCCAAAAGGGAGAGAGAAAGAAAGAACAGCAAATGAGTGGAGTAGTGGAGAAGTGAAAAGAGGCAGTGAAGCCCTCAGTTCAAGTAGGTCTGGGGTGAAGGATTAAGGGTAGTGGGAGGAGAGGCTGGGAAAAGCGCTTGAGAGGTTTAACTTAGTTCCTGAAAGCAGCTTCTGTTGTTTTCCTTCCGGGTACTGGAATGTGTATTCCTTCCTGAGGCTGTGAGGCTGTGTCCCCTGATGTCACAGCTGGGCCCTCTCCCTCCATCTCCTCCCACAGAGGGAAGGCTCTCCCTACCCATCCCTTCTCCTGGACTGGATAATCCTCCTCCCGAAATGGCTAATCCTCCTCCTGAAATGGATAATGCACGAAGCCCGGAGCCTGAGGCGTGGGGGCTGGCGGGATAGCTGGTTCTGGTATCTGATGTCATCCTTAGAGCCTGGAATGAGCTTATGGGAAAACCCCCAGGCCAGCAGGACAGCCTATTGCAGTTTCCTTCCCCCTATTTCAGCTCTTGAATTCTCACCATCTCTAGCCCCAGAAATGGGCACCGTCCTGTGCTTTAATTAAGGTACAACCAGGAAACCAAGGACTGGGGAAAACCGCAGTAACTGCCTGGGCCTGCCTTCTTGGTCCATTTTTCTTTTTTTACCCTCACCTGAGGATAAGCTCATTGAGTTTAGAGAGAGGAGAAGGAAGGGAAGGAGAGGGAGAGAAACATCTATCGGTTGCCTGCATTCTCGTATTCGCCCTGATCAGGACAGAAGCTGCAACCTAGGCATGTGCCCTGACTGGGAATCAAACCCATGACCTTTTGGTTTACAGGACAACTCTCCAACCACTTGAGTCACACCTGAGCAGGGCCTCCTTGGTCTATTATAAGAGTTTGACCACAGGCAGCCTGAAGAAGAATGAGTTTTCAGGTCAGACCACAAAGCCTGAGCTAGGACTGCACTGACTTGTCCTGTGACCTTAGGTAAGTCCCGTGCTGGTTCTTACTATTCCAAACTATGAAACAAAAAAGGGACATTGGACTGAACTTCCAAATGTGGCCCATGGCCCTGTTTCATCTGAATCACCTGAGGAAAATACCCACTAGTCACATTCTCAGATGTTGTTGCAAACCAAATTCTGATTCTTCAAAAGCAGAGTGCAGAGATCTGTATATTAAAGAGTTCTCCCCCCTTAACCGGTGCAGCTCAGCTGGCTGGGTGTTGTCCTGCAAAGCCAAAGTTCACTGGTTCCATCCCCAGTCAGGGCACAGGCCTGGGCTGCACGTCCGGTCCGGTGGAAGTGCGTGCGAGAGTCAACCGAGGGTCGATGTTGCTCTCTCACATTGAGGTTTCCTTCCTTCTCTTTCTCCCTCTCTTCCCCCCTCTCTAAAAACAAATAAAGTCTTAAAAAATAAAATTAAAATAAATAAATAAAATCTTTTTTAAAAAAGAGAGAGAGAGAGCTCCCCAAGTGAGCCCCGGCCGCTGGCTGGTGTGGCTCAGTTGACTGAAGCACGAAGGTTCGATTCCCCATCAGGGCGCATGCCTAGGTTGCCGTTCCATCCTCAGTCAGCCCCAGTCGGGCATGTAGGAGAGGCAGCGCATCGACCTTTCTCTCCCTTTCTCTCTCCGTCTCTCTCTTCCCCTCTCTAAAAACAATGAAGAAAGAGTCCTCGGGTGAGGATTTTAAAAAATTTGTTTTATTAAATAAAGCTGCCCTCATGCTGCAGAGGTACAGCTATATTTGGTAATGAGAGAGAACAAGATGATCTGTAATTGACTTCAGACCAGCTCCTCCTCCTCACAGAGCATCGCTGTGGCCTTGCCCTGTGCGTGCCCTTCTTTGGACCTCGGGGTTGGTTGGTTTGTTTTGTTTTCATCTGTAATGTGAGGGGGGTGGACTAGAATAGCTGATCTCCAAGGGCTCTTCCCTCACAGCCAAGTTTGTGATTCCAAACTTATGAATGAAATTTTAAACTTTAGGTCAGCGGCCGAATGACAAAACAGCCACAAGCTGGGACAAACTGTCCCCTGGGTGCAGAGGAAGGGAGTGCCTCTGATCACTTGGTCAGTTACATCACTCCCACATGGGGCCCTGCTATGAGCAAGTAAGAACAGCCGCTGCCCCGGTGACTTTTCAGACCCACCCCCACATTCCCTTGGGAAATGCTCTCATGCAGGTCTAAGGGCTCCGGAGCCCCACTTGTATGCGAATCCCTGCTCTGCTGCTGTCTCACTGGGTGGCCTTGGGGGACCATGATACTTCATCTCTCTGAGTCTCAGTCTCTCCTCCGTAAAATGAGGGTCACACAAGTACGCACGTCAGGAGCTGCCCTGAGGGTCAGCTGTGTGCTTCCCCCACTGCCTGATGCGTAGTCAGCATTGCATAAGTGTTGGCAATGGTGCCCCACCTGGTGTTGCTCGGTTGGTTGGGCATCATCCCGAAAAGTGGAAGGCTGCCATTCGATCCCTGGTTGGGGCATGTTCCTGGGTCGTGGGTTTGGTCCCCAGTAGCGGCACGTTCCAGAAGCAACCCATCACTGCTTTTCTTTCACATCCACGTGTCTTTCCTTCCCTGTTCCCCTCCCTTCCCTTCTCTCTAAAAATAAGTAAAGAAATACAATCTTTTAAAAAATAAAAACAAATGTTAGGGGTATTAATTATTGTTATTTTTCTTCTCTTGGTACACGGGAGCGGCCATCCCTGGTCTCGCAGGTGTATGGCGAGGGTCTAGGGAGGCGTGGGAGTGAGCCCGGTGCGCGGCGCACCGCAGGAGCGCAGTTTGTGCGCCGTCCCCTTCCTCACCCCGCCCCAACCCCGCGGTTCTCCGACTCCCTGCCTTCCTCCCTTCTCTCTCCTCTCGGCTGCCATGCAGCCCTGCTGACACGGTCCCTTTCAAGGAACACTTTGTGACAACACTGCAGGGAGGCGCGTGCCTCAGGGACAGGCTCTAGACTAAACTCTGCGTCACGCTTTTTGGAAACTCCACGTGGGAGGCTGGCGTTTGGCTGGCCGCCCTGTGCATCGGTGACCGTCCTGGCCTCTGGCCAGCGAGTTCCGCTCTTAGACAGGGAAACGGGAGAGGGAGGAGGGCGAGGCTCGTGGCCTGCCTGCTTGCTCCCCCAGGCCGAGGACTCTTTATGACCCAGGCTGTTTCAAGGGCTGCCGTGTGCCTTCGTGTTTGGGGAGACGTGTTTACGGAGCACCTGCTGTGTGCCAGGCACTTACATGATCTCATTTAACACCTATATACTTTCTAAAGCGTGCCTGTGCGTCGTGGATACAATATTCCCACTTAGCAGGGGAGGAAACTGAGGCTCAGAGAAGGAAGCGACTCAGTTCACAGCTGGGGCATGGTTGGTCTTACCTCTACCTAGAAATTATTCCTTGCTCTGACCTGGAAAGAGTCAGGGCTTTATTTTTAAGAAGAAAAGCTCTTTTCTTCACCTTCTTTCCATTATCATTCCTTCCATGATTCACTTGATATTCATTGCACATTTACCCGGAGCTATTCCAGGTGGTACAGATATACATGAAGAAAGCGAATGAAAAGAAAAACTTTGAGGTCGTAGAGTTTATATTCTCATGGAGGAGATGGACGATAAACAAATCAACCAAATTTAAACACTGAACATCAAGTAGTGAGCACTGCCGTGAAGGAACGTGGGGGGGGGGGGGGCGTGGCCGGGACAGAGAACAAGGTTGGTGAGAGGAGTCGCTTCAGAAATGGCAACCAGCAAAGACCTCCCTGAAGAGATGGCATTAGAAGCAGAGATCTGACTGACGTGAAGGATGGAGCCCACCGAAAACCTGGGAAGAACATGCCAGAGAAAGGGACTGACAGTGCAAAGCCCTGAGGCAGGCGTGAGATTGGTGTACTGGAGGGATGGCAAGGAGGCCTCGGGGGCAGGACCTGTGTGAACGGTGGGAGGCGTGGAGGCTCCAGCCATCAACACTTGCCCAAGAATTTCCAGCTTACAGTTCATCTTCACCTTAAAACCCCCACGGGGCGGGGAGGGGGGTGCGGTCAGTGAGAGTAGGTGGGAGGGATGGAAAGAGAGCGGCAGCTTCATTCACTCTTCCAACAGATATTTTTTAAATGCTTACTAGATAGGGGGCGCTGTGCTGGTCTCTGGGGATAGAAGACAGACACAGTCCCTGCCCTCAGGCAGCCTCTGATGGAGCCAAGGAGATAACACAATAAAGCGAGAAAGCAGATAATCGCGTTGACGTCAACGGCAGTGCACGCTAGGAAGGCGGCCAGGTAAAAGAATGCGGGCAGAGACACATTTGGCAGCAGGGAAGGGTCTTTCGGTGGCAAACCTGAAAGATGAGAGAAATCAACCAGGGCGCGGATGTGCCGGGCAAACGAGACAGCATTTGCAACAGCGCTTGTCTCGTCGCACGATCATCCTCATTTCTCAGAGGAGAGAACGTAGGGCCCAGATGGGAATTGCCCCTGTCATAAATCCAGCCCAGCCAGGCTCCGGTGCAGTTTTTTTGCCCCTGTACTCTGTTATCTCTCTGTTGCACTGGCAGTGTGTTTGCTGCCTGCAAAGAGCACGTTCTGAGTTCCATGGCATCTGGAGAATAGTTGCACTAGCCGCCCCTGGACCAGATGTCGGATGGAGGCTGGGAAAAGGACCTCAAAGGAGCAGGGAACGTTGGGAGGAAAGGGAAGGCTCGGGGAATGGTTGGTGAAGTGAGGTCACGGGCTGAAGTTCAAAGTGTCCTGCTCTGCGCACTGTACTCTGGCCCTAGGCACTGTGGCATGTGATTCCCAGGGCCCTATGTCGCTCAGATGAACGACGGTCTCTATCACAGACTCAAAGACGCCGCCGAGTCTATAGAAAGAGCCGGGGGCTAGAAACCAAGGGATCTGGGCTTAGATGAAACTTTGTAACCCGGACAACTCACTTCCCCCCTCTGAGCTTTACCTTCCTCAACTATACACAGGCTGTAGTAATGATAGGGGACTTAGGAGTTGGAAAATTTTAGTTTAAGTAATAGCTAATAAGCTTAGTAATCGATGCATGTAAAAGCTTCGTTCCAGGAACTGAAGGAGTAACCCACCCTGACTCCTGGAGACCATAAGCAGTTCCACCTTTGTTCCTCAGGAGGATGGCAAGCAATTCAAGATGATATCTGAGCCATTGTACTCCAGGGTGAGACGCCCACTGCGTAGGGCACAGTTTAAGACCACCGCCCTGGGTGAGAATGCTGGAGTTGGTTTTTTTTTAATCCAATTAACTCCTACCTGAATTTCAAAACCCCTCACCGCACCTTGTTTACTCCCTGCTATAAAAACCTTGGCCTGGAAAGAAAAGACGAGATGGTCTGTTAGGGTATGAACCCACCATCTTCTCAGATCGCCGGCCATCTGAATAAAGCGCCCATAAAGATTCAATCCCTGTCTCTGCTTATTGGGTTTGGTTTGTGACAGGCAGCCCGAACGCCAGTGTCTTTTCCGGTTTCAGTAACATCAGCCCTGGCTGCCCTCTGGGACTTTTTTCTTAAAGAGCTCTGGGCGAGAAATGGTTCCTTGCAATTGCAAGAGCTGCTCTAACACAGAGAAGCTCCACAGAGAACCGCCAGGCCAGAGCATGGCCTACAGCAGGTCCCTAGCCCCTGGTGCCTGTCGCTCACTAATCAGGAAGCTGTTTCGGAACAAGGATGGTGTCTCATTCACCAGGACTTTTCAAAGGGCCTCTCACACAGAAGGTGTTCATCAGAGGTTTATTGGATAAACGACCACGTAAATGCATTTCTCTGCTGGCGTCTAAGGATGACCATCCCAGTGGTGTTCACCCAGTTATCTGTACAGCAAACACCTACTGGAGCAGGCGCTGGGGGGTCATCTGTGAACGGGACAACGTCCCTGCTTTCATGGACCTTACATCTGGCGGGGAGACGGGTGATGCTGAAGAGGATCGATACATGTTGTCAAGTAAGGAAAGTGTTGTATAAAAAAAAAATAAAACAAAAAACAAAACAAAACAAAAACCCAGAAAACCACCACCACCACAACAGCAGAAAAGCAAGGTTGAAAGAGTGATTGAAAGGGGTGAGGGTTATTTCTGGAATTCTTTGAAATACCTCCGGTGGATGCTGACTCACTTCCTGGGCCTTGGTTTGCCTATCTTGCTATGGGTTTGCCTATCTTGCTGCGGGTTTGCCTATCTCTGAGGCTGAAAGGCTGGGAGGGCCCTTCCCAGTTCCTGCAGTTATGCAAGGCAGCGGCTGGACATCGCACGGCCGGCCGCTGGAAGCTCCAGGCCTTCACTATCTGGACCTGGAGAGGGATTTGCATGTCGAGGAAGGCTGGAGAGGGTTGCTGCCATTCTGGGAGAGAGCCCCACGCCCACTCTCCCAGCTGTTCTGAAAATAGTGACATGATGACCTGTTATTTGCTGTGTGTGAGGAGCGGTTGCAGAGGGAGGTAACTCCAGACCCAGAGGAGGCCTGTGGGCCGATAAAAACGGATACATTTACATGGTAGGCACTGTCCTAAGCGCCATGCTCTCTGCACTCACAATATACAGGGTCCAGCACAAATGACGCCCCTGCTTTATTACATAAACAACTTTTGTTACAAAGTCATAAGCACATAATTCTGTAGCATAACTATCACACTCAAGCATGCTGTATAACATGTTAGGTAAAATGTCAGATCTCTGTCCATCTCGTGAGAGACATTCACGTACCCTACCAACCACGCCTCATGGCGTTACTTCCGCCGGATCCTGTATAACAGCGATAGTGACTCCCAAGTGACACATGAGGAAACTGAGGCATGGAGAGGTTCAAGTGTCCTGCCCCAGGTCCCTCTGACCCTGAAGCCTGTGCTTGAAACCTCTGTGGCTGACAGCGAGAAGGGAACGTGTGCCCAAGGAGAGGGTCACAGGGAGTACTAGAGGTCTCGGGAAAGCTGCTAGACCCAGAGGGGAGGGATTTAAGAAGGCTTCCAAGAGGAGGAGGCATTAGAGCTGGACGCTTAGGGGCAGGGTTGTAGCTTCTCAGCCTTGGTGCCTCTGGATGCTCCTGCTGTGCACCCAGCCTCAGTTAACGCTGGCCTCAGGGGGCCTGGGAGGAGGGGTAGGGGCGGCCTCACCCCTGTTGGAGGCTGGGTCTCAGCTCCTCTCTGAGCTGGGTTGGGGGCCAGTGCATGTTGACTCCCTGAATCACTTCTCTGCTTGAAAGGAAGCTGGGGGGAACATCCCCCAGACTTGCCCCATCTCAGGGGTGGAAAGTGAGGGCCGTGGGGAAACCAACATGAGGGCCGTGTACAGTGTACCTGGCCTTCACCTTATTCCATTCTCCTAATGACCCCAGGAGCTAGGTCTTTTAGCCCCGTTTTACCAAGGAGCAAAGTGACTCTCAAACTTTCTTAACTGGCAAGTGCTGGAACCAGTATTTTAATCAAGAACTCCTTTCAAAGTTTTTAAAATTGATCTTCTTTTTCTTAGATAAGTCCGTTTAACATTTCATATAATAAGGGCTTGGTGATGATGAACTCCTTGAAGTTGACCTTATCTGAGAAGCGCTTTATCTGTCCTTCCATTCTAAATGACAGCTTTTCTGGATAGAGCAATTTTGGATGTAGGTCCCTGCTCTTTTCATGATTTGGAATATTTCTTTCCAGCCCCTTCTTGCCTGTAAGGTTTCTTTTGAGAAATCAGCTGACAGTCTGATGGGAACTCCTTTGTAGGTGACTGTCCCCTTAAGCAAACAACTAGAACAGGAACAGAACCATAGAAATGGAGATCATATGGAAGGTTAGCAACAGGGGAGTGGGAGGAGGAGAGAGGGGGAAAGGTACAGAGAATAAATAGCATAGATGGTGGGTAGAAAGTAGACGGGGGAGGGCAAGAATAGTGTGGGAAATGTAGAAGCTAAAGAACTTATGACACATGGACATGAACTAAAGGGGGTAATGTGGGTGGAAGAGGGTGTGCAGGGTGGAAGCGAATGATGGGGGAGAAATGGGACAACTGTAATAGCATAATCAATAAAATATATTTTAAAAAAGTTTTTTTAATTGATTTGAGAGAGAGATTGGTTGTTCCACTTATTTATGCATTTTACTGGTTGATTCTTGTATCTGCCCTGACTGGGGATTGAACCTGAAACCTTAGTGTTTCAGGAGGATGCTCGAACCAACTGAGCTACTTGGCCAGGGCTAACCAAGAACTTCTTACCCTTAAAAGTCATGTGCGTTTTGTTTGTCTGCTTGGTTAGCTTTTTTCCTCTCTCTTTTTTCTTTTCTTCAGTCTCAGGAGGGGAACTGGGACTTCAATTCAGTTCTCCAAAAGGTTGACTACTGCATTCTGTTTCCTGGGGGCCAGAGAAGAGCCCATTAGAACTTTTTAAAGGGCCTCAGGGTCTGGTCACATTGTTTTTTTAACCCTTTGGGGCTCATAACTTCTTTGGGGATCTAAAGAGAAAATCCGAAATTTCTTGGCCCAGAAAAATTTCCATAGAGACATACACTACAAAAGTACGACCATCCACACACTCTTTGTCCTCGATCCGAAAAGCACAGCTTCGAACCCCACAGATCCACAAATAACTGTATTCAAACATACTGCACACCAGAGAGATTCTCAGACCTTGGAGAAAGGCAAGTTCATTTCTTAATTTCAGGGGGTTGGCACAGTTTTATAGAAGAGCTTTCACTAACCGTCTCAACTAGCAGTCTTCAATCTGTTTTGCTAGTGTGCTCGCTAAATGATTATTGAAAATTGTGTACTTTCTGGCACACTTTTTAGTGGACAGCTAACCTTTTTCATCAAAAGTTTACATAGTTACAAATGTTGTCACTTCTGACACCATTTGTAAAGTCATACACTTAAAAATAAAGTTACATTATTCTTTTCAATGTAGCCAGTTAATTAAACACCCAGGCAATTTGATACTTACAGCCATCCATCCTAAAAAATACATGAACAGGCTCTTCTCTAACCGTCAGAAACCTTACGTCATTCCTTTTTCTACTCGAACTGAAATTTCCACTCCATATTCCCCCACAAAATGTTACCATATGTATTTTTTATGCTTACATGGCTTATTGATAACTATCATATTTCTTTGCCTGAAAATATATATGAGTATTGGGTCATTGTTTTACTTTCTAGGACCATAAGACTAGGTGTTAATTTTTTCTATCATTACAGTTATCATAAAAATGCAATTGATCAAAACAATGGAAATACATTACAATTTTTAATGTCCTACCAAAATTTGTAAAGTCTTTATTGAGACACAACTGACATAAAATAAACTACACATCTTTAAAGTGTTCAAGGTGTCATATGGATATGCTCGTGAAACCGGTCCTACAAACTTCAATAAATAATTATTGAGCAGAAAAAGTAAAACTGGGTCATTTCCTTCCCCAATTAGTTCACGTATCGCTGAGTAAATATTGTTTGTGCTAGAATGAGATTATTTTAGCAGCAATTTTATTCCTAATTTGTGCATCTGCTGAGCTGTGGTATGCTGAAACCAACTTGTACTGGTTCAAGTTTTGAGCATTTTGTGGGTGGTAGTTAAACATAACTGTTACTAAAAATTAACAGAATTAAATAAACTGTAAAGAAAACAAAGAAAATAAGTACTCAAGATGCCTCACTTCCTACTTATTTCCCTATATTTTACTGTTACCTATGCTCTTGATATTATTTGCACCTTTTGAGTCTGTGTGGTATGGATACCGCTTATCTTGTCCTGGCCGGTGGCTCAGTTGGTCGGTCCCATAAGTTATAGGTTATATTCCTGATCAGCCTGCATACTGGGGTCTGGGTTCAATCCCCAGTCTGGACGCATGTGGGAGACAACTGACTGATGTTTCTCTTGCTCTTTCTCTTAAAAAAAAAAAAAATCAATAAGCACGTCCTTGAGTGAGGATTAAAAATAAAATACTGCTCATCCCTAACCAACTCCAAGTTCAGTAACATTTCATTGAAATCAGCCATGATGGAAGTATTTACACCACAGAAATTGGCAAATGGCACAAATTAGCAGTTCCTGACTCTCTCGCCCCCCCTCTCACACACCACCTATTGTTAAATAAATAGTTACCAGCACACCACTGGCTATAAGCACTGAGAAACCCTCTTCGCTTAAAGAAGTTGGGAATGAAAGGCATTTTGTAACCAAGAGCAGGTCCGGCTGCCCGCCACTCCGAAAGCCAATACTCAAGAGGCAGGTGCTGATGTAAAGGAAAGTGATTCATTTTCAGGTGCTGGCCACGTGGAAGATGGGAGACTCATGTCACAAAGTCCATCTCCTGGGAAGATGGGGGACTCGCCTCTCATAGCCCATCTCAGTCTCTCAGTGCAGGCAGATGTTTTTTGTGAGGAGGGAGAGATCAAGGGAGATGATTGGAAAGTTCTCTATGTGCAGATGAACACGGTCCATTCCCATAACACAAATGATGGTCCCGGGTGCATCATCCTGGTTTAGTCATCCTGGCTTCACATCATCCTGGTGTCACAGTCGAAGGTCAGTGAATTTCCTGGAGCTGGGATGCCTGAAGGTCAGGTTCTGTATTTTTTGAGGTTAGTTTCAAGGATTCTTATTCAAACGTGCTGTTATCTATACTTACAGAAACAATGTCAAAACAATGGCAGTGTGGGTTACAATTTCCCACGTTACAAATTT